>CM060943.1:477582774-480082774 GCA_030765085.1 Allium cepa | reverse complement strand
ACAACAAATCATTGTGACAACATATCACATGTCAATAAACGTTCGAATCATGCTAGGCAAGTTTCGAACTTGTGACCTCTCGCACCAAAGCCACATCACTTAACCACTGGGACAACGGTGCTTGTCACTTCCTGCTTTTTTGTGCATTCGTTTCTGCGTCATGATGTCTTTTGATAGCTCTGACTTTCCCCCGCCTCTTGGTACTTTTCCATCTGCTCCTAAGCTGGCTTCGGGCTCCAATGATGTCGCTTCGGTGCTTCTCTTGCGATTGCTTCTCATGCCTCAAGTGATCCTTTGTCGAAGTCTGGGGTTGCCGTTGGTTCAGTTGCGGAGGTTTCCTCGAAGTTTGCTAGTAAGGGTTTGGTGAATGTTGCACATTCATTTTTTGGGCTGAATGCTTCTAGCGTTGGGCTGCAATCGAATGTACTTGTATTTGTCTTTTCTATTGCTAGAACCAATCCCTGCTCCAAATATGTTATTGTAAAGCCTACGCCGGTTAGTGGTTGTTTTTCTTTTGTGCTAACTTGCACCTTAATGGATCCGAATTTTCGCTAAATCGAAAACCAAAGTTCACCAACGTACAGATCGTTGATGTTTGATATCTTGTAAATAACAAAAAATATATCATAGCACTATTGATATAAACTCATAGCGGAATAGTAACATATAATAAAACATATGATCACTGACGAAGGCTGACACTTTGCATCTGTAATGTTTGTCAGTGTCGATCATGCATGAGGAAATCTATCATTCCACCGTTTTCGCATTGTACTAATACCTATCCCTCTAAAGCTATCCTATCGGTTGTACTGCGGAGAGGGTTAGAACAACGTTTTGGTGATTGACAGACTATAAACTTTGTATATAACATAAGTTTATGCCGATCGCCTTTCATTACATGTTATGTCTATTGTTTTACTTAGTCGTATTGACTCCACGTATGTGTACGATACGACCCATCTACTCGAATGAGACAATAACTACTACTCAAATGAGACAATAACTACTACTCAAATGAGACAATAACTACTACTCAAATGAGACAATAACTATATATAAGTACCAAAGTTCCCCTTTGAACCAAGATATTATCTCCGTTAGTATCTGTAACCCAGCACTTCGTCAGGTTTCATCAATGTAGTATAACGTTTTCGTCGCCGTGCATACCAAGGAACTCTCCTAGTGCCTAATAACGGCATTACAACTATTTAGCCTTATTCTACATCGTCTTGAATACTTATCTAACTACTTCATATCATGGACTCAGCTCCACGGACTATTGAGGACTCAACTTCTTAGATTATTCTATTCGTTAGTCTTGCCTACAAACAAACTAACAATCAACTATGAGGTGGTGCATGTCCTAAACGCAATGTACACTAGTAAGAGACGTGGTCCGTTTAGGAATAACCCATGTCTTACCGCTGATCACTCAGGACCGATGACATTTATGATTTATGTAACAGCTCATACACCTCATATATGGTATCATTCTCATTGTCATAGCACCGAGTCTTGCTCATTGTTCCATTTGGATTGTCTATTGCAATCTAGAAAATACGCGTTCAGTTACTTAATACGTACCCCTTAAAAATTAAAGTAGACTCTACTTGTCCTTTGACTCTTCGATCGGGGCGAACCATCCTAATTTGGGTATTCCTTCACATATACGCGAACGTATGATCCCACGTGTCCTACAGTTGAATATGTTCCACTTCGGTATAATGTATACACAACTGTTGATGGCCCTTTGCGATGAGCAGACTTCCGTTGTGCAACACCACTGACCTCGAATTCCAATCCATTTTAATGGCTATGTCATTCTTATTTAATCCAAATTATTAGCTAATTTTAATCATTCGCGTCCGTTATAAACGCATACTTGTGGCTATGTATATATTCATACTTATTTACTATGCTTCCAATGCTCAACCGTTAGTATTCAGTTATTCTAACTTAACCGACTCTTTGTTTCGTTAATGTCATCTTAATATCATTTTTCACTTATTTTTAACCTAAAAGATTTAAATATTTTTATGCTCGCATTCTCTTTTATTTTATTAGCTCTATTTTACCGTTCATTTGTAATTCTTACTATTCTCCTTTGATTACTAAGATTTCTTATTTATTGATTTCATTACTTTATCTACATTTTGTCACGACCCGAACTCGATGTCCAACAAACAACATCAAATTCGTTTCGCGGGAGCTTGCAACACCATTAAATGATAAATAACACAGCGGAAATAAAAGATGATATCACTGATATAACATGAATACAATATCTGATACATCAATTTGATACAATGATAATCATCAACATCAGAGAATATACAACATAGAATACAGCGGAACACGATACAATATGAAATAAATCTTCTCAGAATATAATACTGCAACTCTGATCCAAAAAGCTCCAAAGACAAAGCTCCAAAACTCCTATCTCGATCCACTATCAAGATTGCACCAAGCTAAACAAGTCTCGTCCATATCCAAAGAAAACTGAACTAGCTCCAGATAATCTACTGAATCTAATTATCTGAAAAACCAAACTCTAGACTGCCCGTGTAGAAAAATTTTGAGCACCCAGAGTTTAGGAAATAAACAATAAACTCTGGATCAGTCATGAGACTGGTGTGAGCAACAAAAACAGTTTATCTTTTTAAAACATTAAACAAAAGAATTTCAAAGTCAATTCGCAATGCTTTTTAAAAATGAGACTACCATAAGGCCTCCCGCACACACACACAATGCAAACGCAGAATCGGAGGAGATTTCTCCTTATGATAGTCAAAGATGCTTGATACGCATTAAAAAGAACATTTGATATTATTACTAGTGCATAGTGCAGAGAAAATTCATTTCGAAAATAAAGATATAAATCTTAGCCGACATAGACATTTCGAACTATGCCTACTATAGCTACCATCCAAACAGTGTGGCGCCACCATAAGTGAATGATAGGTTCTACAACTAATACCGTACAAGGTACGTATTTGAAGAATGGATTTCCAACAAATGGTCAGGCCAAGGAACTTCCCATTGCCACATGGAAACGCCTCTGGAAGGACGCCCCGAGAACCACCGTTCTCTGCTAAACAAAGCCGGGAATCCCTTTTCCCAAGGAATATTACAAACCCTCAGATATACCACTCCCGGTCCTTTGGGACCTTTAAACGAGAGCTCTCTAACCAACATCACACCATAATAATAAGTGTTTCAACATGAGTAAGTATCTGGGCTCCATACCATGATACTACCCTTTTCCAAAAGGAATGGTCATACCCTAGGGAAGTTATCCCTGAAAACCTTGCCGCACAATTCCTGTTTCGACCATTACCGGTTTGTGAGGCTCGACGAAGTCACGTCCACAAAAACACACTTTATACAAAAAGCCGTGCTTTGGATCAACAAATGATCATAGAAATGATCACAAAGATAGACGATCAAACAAATGATCCTATCACAAATAATCAACACAATGATCATTTCACAGCAACACTCAGCATGTCACATTACCAAATTGGGAATACATCGCTGATAACTTCAACTATATAACCTCTGAGCTCGTACGTCTCAGAGAAGGGTGTTAAGCTAAAAGAATAAATTCTCCGCCACCAACAGAAATATATTTGAAAGAAATCGGCTTTATATCTCAATTTGTAATGTCAGACATACTATCCATACAAGTCTGTTCCGGGCTCGAACAGAACCGAAGGCACTTACAAAGAAGTCCTTGCAAATCCGGATATGCACAATCCTGATCGGATTTCCCATCACATATGGAGAACTCTATACCGGAGCAACTCGGTGCAGAGTCAATCGACAGGTCATCCTATCGCTCTTGCAAATACCCGGTCTTCAACACCGGTCTTCAAATGCTATCCATAATGATATATCACATATTCGGAATGGGTTATACGACCCAAAGGTCCTTTCCCGGCTAACCCGAATAGTGAGCGCAAAATTTAAAACATATGGATATGGGATTTCGATTAAGTCACAACTTAATAATTCCAAAGTTTCTTTCAAATGGTTTAAACCAATTACCATTTCAAATCTTTTAAACAAAAAGATTTATTTCACAAAGTTTACTTAGTTTCACAAGGATTCATTTACAGGTTTCAAAACAATTTCCATTTGAATTGGATTAATTCATTTAAATCTTTAAATCAAAGATTTATCTCATAGCTTTCAAAAATTGTTTCCAAAGATTCATTCATAACTTGGAAAATCATTTTCGATTCAAACTTGAAATCTCTTTAATATTAATTGGAAGTTCATTACTCATATGAAAGCTTTTTATCACTTAGAAACAATAATTTTATTTTGGAAAAACCCCGATTCCATTTATACAAGTTATAATCTTTGGTTTAATTCAAATTTCCAAATCAACGCTTAAACATGGTTTAAACCCGTATAACTTGTAAAGTTCTTTTTAAATCATAAATATTGAATATAGAATTCAATTTCAGATTTCTTTTGAATTTCAATCTAAATCCGATTATTTAAATTCCAAATCTTTATTAGTTATTCAAAAATAACTTTTATTCTTAAAACAGCTTTTCAAAAGCTTTTCCACATTAAAACTTAATTTATTTCCAAAAATATTTGAATTAAAAATTCAAATTCAAACTTATTTAAAAATCTGTGACTTAACCGATTTTCTCGTGAAATCCATATTTGTGTGTGTATAGTGTGGTCCAAGGGTTTAACACAATAGTGCACGACAATCATCACAAATATCTCAATATCGATAAGCGGTATAACCAATAACGCTTATCTTCATTCACAGTTTCCCAGATAAAATATATTTATCAATCACGAAGATTCATCATTACAATTCGATGTGGGTTTCGGATAACCAACTGGAATCCGATTCCCTGTCGCATCGAAATTCAAGTGTCGTATACAGGTCAAGGGTTTACAGAATAAAATTATCAATCATAATCCAGCACAGGGTAAATCAAATCTCACACATCACAAATTTCAAAACAGAAATATCAATTCCTTTTACAATGAATCAGATATCCTACATAATCCATAAGTAATCATCTTTAATTCTTATTGTGATAAATTCAATTAAAAATAATTTCTTAGGAATTAATTACTTAGCCCTGTATAATCAATCGTTAATTCATTATCAATTAATTACATACTTCATTTCAAATTATTTAATTAACCAATAAATTCTTAATCAATCATAAAGTCTTAATTACTTAATTCCTTTATTCACTCTATTAAATTAATTACTTCATAATCAATTTATTTAACCTTGATTAACTATTCTTTAACCATAAATTTATAACTTTAATTAGTAATTCATTTACCATTAACTACTTAGTTAATCAATTATTAGTTCTTAATTAAATTCCTTAATTACATTTTATAATTGATTTTCTAAAGTAATGTGATAAAATTTAAATTAAATCAAATTACTAAAAAAAAATGTCTTTCTTAAATTTCAATTTGTTTTAAATCCAATCAAAATTTCTTTTAAGACCTGGGTTTAAAATTGTTTCAAAGTTTTAAATTTTACTGTTTATATTTTTGAGCAAACTGCCCTGGAATGCAGATTTCCCAAAGCTCCTTCGAGTCACCCCCGAGACTTCATCCTGCTTACTTCGAGTTCTTCAAAAGTTCGACCCGAGTGACGTTTTTTTTTTCTAAGTATAACTCGAACAACCCATTCCAGTGAGATTCCTTCTTCCCCAACACAAACACACTGACACACAATGCTTTAAACCGTGCATATGCACAGTCCAATTCGCCACCTCCGGTTGAACTGCTGATCGTCAACACATCCACGGTGATGCTCTCGGGTATTCACAATCACAAAAAACTCGAACAAATCACGGATTCGAAATTTCGCCTTCAAACCAAAACTGGAACTAACCCCACGCCCAAAAATTCACCTCGCGCGGCCACCTCTGGCTACCGGAGGTCTTGCGGCCACCTCCCACCGCTGCTCCACCTCCCCACGCATCTCCTCTCCAAGTCCGGTCCCACTCGACGCCTCGACGAGCGTGCACGAGCCAAAAACCCTTATGCCATTTTCACCGTCCTTAAACCGTATAATTGCTTCGTCCCCTCAATCCTTGCAGTAGATATTTTTTCCAACATTTTTCCTAAAATCAACCATGGCCGAGCAAGCTTCAAGCAGAATTTCATGAGCAAGTATTCATCGATCATCAAGAAATTTGAAAAAAACAAATTTTTGTTTAAATATGGACTGTTCATGACATACTACACTAAAAATTTCCATCTTTGCTTTAAAAATCTTAATTTTCAGTGTGGATTCAAGATATGAAATTGAATTAATAGTTCGTGACATTCGAATTCAACATATGAATTTATATTGTACTGTAAAACAAACTTCTCACCTGATATACTTCACTAACATGTCTAAAATAAACTTATATATCTTGATTTGTGTTTAAGCAACAAATTTTGCTTTAACTGTAATACTATAAATGGCTTATTGAAGGAAGTTTGAATTTTTATTAACTATTTCACTCTGTACTACAACAGAGAAGAACAGTTAGATAAGGTTTTCACAGAACACTTTCTATACATATATATAGATATATATATATATATATATACAGAACTTTATATATAAAAAAAAACAAAATTATATATGTAACACAATACTTCTCATGGATATTCAGCAGTATTATCAACCTATGCACAGATGATCACATATGTATGCGTTCCACAAGTTACAACATTTTTCATCTCATTTATCATTACTGAACACAATCAAAATAGAAAATGGAAGAAAGTTTGCTCACTTGTTTTCCAGTAAAGCAAGCTCAGAACTTCAAGTTGAAACAACAGTTTGAATTTTCTTTTGGTTTTGCTATTTGCTTTTACAGTTTTCTTTCAGTTTGCTTACTAAGATTGGTTTGAATAAAAATGAAATGAAGTAGATGTATATTAGGAGAGACAGTGTTGTACAGATAGCTGCTATCTAGTATAGGCTTACTTTTTTTGCTTGAACATGTACTTCCTTTATTTAAAAGATCTTCTTTATTTTGGAGGCTGAAAGGAAATAGCCTACTTCGGCTAAGAAGATTTTGGACATGCTGAGGATATTTGGCATTTAATGCATGAGTCCTATTTTATTTACAACTTATACTTTTTGTTATGTATGTATACTTCTTGCTTTGTATAAGTATGTTCATATGTACTTGTGCTTATATAAAATTCATTTGATTTTATATTTTTGTTTGTTTGCAGTTTTTAGTTTCTTATTACTTTGTACTGACTTTTTTTTTCCAACATGATGTTAGGATTTTAGTTAATGTGCTGTTTTGAAATTTAACTATATGTATTTAATGTGTATATTTTATTCTAGTTTTGTTTGTTTTTATTTGCTTGGTAATATAATGACATTTTATATTAATATGTTGTTATAGTTTTACTTTGTAGTTCGATTCAGTTTAATGTTGCCTTATATCCATAAAATTTCATTTGCATTTCTTTTGTTATTTGTTCTATAATTTTATTATTCACATAAATGCATAAATTTGATTTCTATTTATGGTTTAACTATCAGGTATACATATATTTCATTTTATACTTTCACTTATATTCAATATTGATACGTAGTTTTATTTTTATTTTATTTTAAACACTTTATTTCAATTCCAATTCAATTACATTTAAAATAAGTTTCAAATCCCATTTATAAAATAAATAAGTATACATATCTAATCAAAATTGAAAAATTCAAACAAATCTATAATTTAATCCAAGAATTCAATTAAATTATAAATTTAAATTCGTCTTAAAAATCAGGATCGTTACAGACTTCCCCCCTTAAAAGAATTTCGTCCTCGAAATTCGCCAGAGAAAGATAACGAAGATAGATGAAAGATAGAGAAATATCTTTCCAGATCAACTGGATATCAATTCTGCATTTGGCTTACCAAATCAGAATTATCAACAATAGATATGAGAACAAACTCCATCAACTACGAAACAATTGAGTTATTTGATCTACGAAGTATACAGGGGTATTGGTTAGTCCGAAGGAATAACTAACCGTTCGTAGAATATATCGAAACCCAATGAAATAGATAGAAATAGATTCGATTACGATTTCAGATTCAAGATTTAACTTATTTACGATTTACTGAAAAATACAACTAAGGATAGTCCCAGTGTCGAACAAAATTCGAATAATTTAATCGTAAACGTGAAGATTACCTTATAAATTCATTTCCTTAATCAGATGTTGAGGTTGAAGAATCGTCTCTGATTGCATACACTTTCTTTACTAAAGTCTGGTTCTTTGCTGGACAGTTGTTGATCCTATGTCCCGGCTTGCGGCATTTATAGCATCATGTAGATTCCTCATCTGGCCTCATAAATGGCTCTCTCATTCCTGGCTTCCAATCATTCTTACATTTATTCGAGTAGTGGCCTTTTTCCAGGCAATTGAGACAAGTAACATCTCTCTTTTTCTTCGGTATACTCTTCTTTCCTTTATCTTTCTTCGATTTCTTATTGCCAAACTTCCTTTTTCTCCAATTCAATTTATTTGTATCTCCATTCTCCTCCGGATCTTTTTGCTTTTCCAAAGTATCGTATCGATAGCCCATATCAATTAATTCAGAAAAAGATTCCTTGACGTGAGTAGTCATCCTTTCCTGAAACTCCTTGTTCATGCCCCGAATAAACTTTTCATTTTTCTTTAACGGTGTATTCACCAATTCTGGACCAAATCGAGATAATTCAATAAATTTGTTCAAGTACTCCTCAAACGATAAACTCCCTTGCTCTAAATCCATAAACTCCTGGTACACACTAGAGATACCAGCAGACGGCATATATCGCTGCTCAAACACTTCCTTGAAACGACTCCAAGTAAATTCATCTGTCGACACATCCACGGTAACAGTTTTCCACCAAACTAAAGCCTCTTCCTGGAGTTGCCAAGAAGCTATCAGTCGCATCTGATCGTCTTCTAGTTTTAATCCTTTGAAAATCTTTTCACACGATCGAATCCATGCATGTGCTTCGATAACGGTTTCTTTGCCAGTGAATGGCTTTCCACCTAGTCTAGAAAACTTTTGATATAAATCAGCCAAATTCAATTGAGATTGAATAGGAATATCTGTCGTTGCAGGGTTTTGACCAGCTAAAGTAGTACTTTCCTGTCTCCTATTTCGTCCTCTTCTTCCGCTCATTCTTACTATCTGTAAATAGTAAGAAATCCGATTTAGGCATTCAGACGAAATGTCTTAGAGAATAACAACAGATAAAGAGAATAGATTAAGAAATTTATATTTTGGTTCCACAGGTCATACTCATTCTAGGGTATACTTTACCCTATCTCTAATGAGCCATCTAAGGTGTTACACTCCGTAGCTAAAGTTCTTACTCAACCTTCAGCTCTGATACCAATTTGTCACGACCCGAACTCGATGTCCAACAAACAACATCAAATTCGTTTCGCGGGAGCTTGCAACACCATTAAATGATAAATAACACAGCGGAAATAAAAGATGATATCACTGATATAACATGAATACAATATCTGATACATCAATTTGATACAATGATAATCATCAACATCAGAGAATATACAACATAGAATACAGCGGAACACGATACAATATGAAATAAATCTTCTCAGAATATAATACTGCAACTCTGATCCAAAAAGCTCCAAAGACAAAGCTCCAAAACTCCTATCTCGATCCACTATCAAGATTGCACCAAGCTAAACAAGTCTCGTCCATATCCAAAGAAAACTGAACTAGCTCCAGATAATCTACTGAATCTAATTATCTGAAAAACCAAACTCTAGACTGCCCGTGTAGAAAAATTTTGAGCACCCAGAGTTTAGGAAATAAACAATAAACTCTGGATCAGTCATGAGACTGGTGTGAGCAACAAAAACAGTTTATCTTTTTAAAACATTAAACAAAAGAATTTCAAAGTCAATTCGCAATGCTTTTTAAAAATGAGACTACCATAAGGCCTCCCGCACACACACACAATGCAAACGTAGAATCGGAGGAGATTTCTCCTTATGGTAGTCTCATTTTTAAAAAGCATTGCGAATTGACTTTGAAATTCTTTTGTTTAATGTTTTAAAAAGATAAACTGTTTTTGTTGCTCACACCAGTCCCATGACTGATCCAGAGTTTATTGTTTATTTCCTAAACTCTAGGTGCTCAAAATTTTTCTACACGGGCAGTCTAGAGTTTGGTTTTTCAGATAATTAGATTCAGTAGATTATCTGGAGCTAGTTCAGTTTTCTTTGGATATGGACGAGACTTGTTTAGCTTGGTGCAATCTTGATAGTGGATCGAGATAGGAGTTTTGGAGCTTTGTCTTTGGAGCTTTTTGGATCAGAGTTGCAGTATTATATTCTGAGAAGATTTATTTCATATTGTATCGTGTTCCGCTGTATTCTATGTTGTATATTCTCTGATGTTGATGATTATCATTGTATCAAATTGATGTATCAGATATTGTATTCATGTTATATCAGTGATATCATCTTTTATTTCCGCTGTGTTATTTATCATTTAATGGTGTTGCAAGCTCCCGCGAAACGAATTTGATGTTGTTTGTTGGACATCGAGTTCGGGTCGTGACACATTTCGTCGATTATTATTTAATTTCTAACTTGTCTTTCTTGCGTTTATTCTTTTTACAATTAGACAATTGTTGTTGTCACTATTTACAATTATTTAGTTTATACTTAAGAATTTCTACATTTTAATGCGTTTGAATTACATCTTTCTTTAAAGAAAATATTGTACTGTAAACTTCTATAACTTATCTAAAAGAGGATTTGTGTGTGTTTGGAATTACAAGGAGTTATTTTTTTGTTTAATGGAAACAGACAGTAAAAAATACGGTAAATACCCCTATTTTATGCATCTCTTTCTTTTAGATATATTCTTTCTTACTTCAAACGCTACACTTTTATTCTTAATTATAAAACTAGATAATTTATAGAAATTTATAATGCATCGCCCTTCATTCCAATGAATTAAAATGTTACTTAAATCCTAATAATTTTTTTAATAACTTCTAACTGACATTTATTCACATACATCATTTAATCAACATACTTGGAATTACTATATAATTTATTAATTCAGAGACTATATAATTTATTAATTCAGAGACTACCTTTATCCATACTTTCCAGGTTTAAGTATATGCAATATTAAATCCAAGTTATCAATTCATAGAATATGTAGACATGGTTTAGATTTCATTACACGCATACAATTAAGCCTGCAACTCCAGATAACTAAATCCAGGCATACAAGTAACTGATTTACAACGAAATAAATTCAATATTGTACAAAAGTATAATTTTCCACTCATCTTTAAGCTTTTCAAATCTTCAGATCTAAACCTTGCAATTTTGTTTGACTCCATTTTTCTCCTTAACGGAATATGTACCGCAAGCATATATATATATATATTAGACATTTAGATCTGAGAAGAGATTTGAATTTAACTTAAATGTGGATGTATAAATATAATTTATCTTAGCTTTGGCGATTTGATTCAACCCTATTCTTCTTCTCTATTATCCTCCGCTATTCTTCACCTGTATATACATATGTAGATTACAGTTTTATTTAGATATAAAAATTTATGGAGAAAAGAAAATGGCAGAGCTTCGTCGTTGCTTCAGAAAATATGAGAAGACTGATCAAGGGTTAGATCCCGTATTTATAGGCGTTCGAATCAATGTCATAGATTAGATTTTATTAAATTCGAGCCGTTCGGTCTAGGTTTAGATTAAAACCGACAGTCAAATAGCGGTCAACCGCTATCCTTAGCAATTGACCGGTCCAATATATGGGTTGACTGGTTGTGAATTTTTGTTACGTGTTGATCAAATTCCTTTTATACGTTATTCTCTATATCTTTTACTGGATTAGCCTAATGTTAATTATTCTTACAGGTTAAGCAAACGTGAACTATTAGTTAACTTTAACCAACGTTAATTAATGTTAGATGATTATATTTACTTCCTTAATTACATATATGATTATTTTCGATTCGAAACATTCAAATATTAATTTCTTCATTTGAACCCTGATCGGAAAACTTTATTTATGTAAATTGATCAGAAAATTGCCACGGACCCAACGGTATAAATTTCGTAGTCAAATTTCGGCTTTTGTAAAAATCCTATTTTCAACGTTATTAATTATTAATTACTTTCTTATTAATTAATTATTGTTAAAATTACCTGGTGTTACATCTTTGTTCAAGAAGAATCCTAGGAATGCAGGCTCTTGTGCTTCCAAATAATTTGATGTTAATTTTACTGATAAGCCTTGTAACTATCCGCTTTTCTTACTTCTAAAGACGACACTTTCTATACATACGTTATTCATATGCCGGTCATCTAAGAGTCCGAAAGACAAGCTGTTGATAAAAAGAAAGTAAAAGACAGAAAAAATGGAAACACAGAATTTCACATCGCAAAGCAATCACATATAATAGTCAACATAAGATAGTACATAATAACATTGCCAAAATGAACATCAAAGTTACACCAACACCAACTTCGGCCAGAGACAATCATAACTGGCTGTTCGCACAATGCTGACATAAAATACACACATACATAACAAAAAATAAGATAAATAGCTAGATAACGACGAAGTCACTTGCTCTATGCTCCTCCAAAATGCATCCGTAGAACCTGGACTACTTAGCCAGTCATATGTTTGTTTGGATCATCACACAACATTTTTAAAGTTCCTCAATTTGGTTTTTAAAGATACCGTTCTTCCAACACAATTTAAGACAACTTCATTTCCTGACAGCCAATCCATACCAAGTATAATATCAACCTCTTAAATTCCTAAACAAATAGGTTACAAGAAAAATGGTGGGTAAGGTAAGAAATTTGCACACCCTCATGAATCATGCACAAACCTCCTATGGGTTTGACACACAAGTAGGGGTTTCTACAAATTCTGAAGAAAGTTGCAGTTTTTCTACCGATTCTGAAGAAATAAAACCATGGGATGCCCCGATATCAAACAATGTTCGAACAAAAATGCCATTAACAATTAAAGTACCTTGCAGAACTCCTTTTCCTTTTACATCTACTGAGGTCGGTGGTTCGTCCTTGATGGCATAAACTTAAATTTGTTGATCCTTCTTCATCAGCGGACAACCCTTTATCATGTGACCTAGTTGTTGACAATTATAACAAAGTATCTTCTGAACCATTGGAGAGATATGTCCCGTCCGCTGCTGCTGAACTTTAGAATTTTTACAGAACTTAGCGATATGACCCTTCTGATTACACTTATTACAAATATAATCCTTAACTTATTTCCTTGATCTCCACCCCGACTTTCCTTTCCCCTGCTTCTTCCAGGTTGGATTAAACACTCTTGTTTGTGTTACTATTATTTCCATCAGGGGATGCCGCTAGCTTCTTTTTCTCAAGAGCTTCGTAACTCAAAGTCATGTCTATCAAATCTAAAAAAAACCCTTCAAATGGCAATCGTCTTCTCCTCGAATCCTTCCCTCATCCCCGTCACAAGCATCTGATTCTTTTTCAGCGGGGTGTCCATCAACTCTGGCTTAAATCGCGATAGCTCATTAAACCTGGTCTCATAGTCGGCTACCGACAAATCTTCTTGCTTAAGGTCCAAAAACTCCTATACATACGAGTCTTTCCAGTAGCAGACATGAACTGGTCTTCAAATACATTTTTAAATCTGGCTCAAAAAAATTATCCTCCAAAACATTAGCTATAACGGAGTCCCACTATGCCGCCGCTCCATCTTGCAACTATCAGGATGCTAAAAAATGCTTCTGCTCATCCGACATATCTAGCCCTTTGAATTTTTATCCACAAGAATGAAGCCAAGTGTAACGACCCGTCGTTCTGACCGCCCCTAGTCGGTAATTAAACCAACTTGAAACGTTCAAAATGACGGATTGTTATTCAGTTTATAGAGTTTAAACAGAATCATCCACAGAATCACAACAATAATCATAATATTTCACATAAAAGAGTTTTTCTTACATATATCAGAGTTGTACAATACATTAAATTTTATACAGCGGAATATTTCTTTAAGTACAAAAATCTTCAAAAAAAAAACTAAAGTGAGCGTTTCCCCTCTCTCTAACTTCGCCGCCTGAAAGATCTTCAAGCTGCAAAATACTCGGTCTGACCCGAGTATTACGTTCAAAAGAAAATAATACACAGGTCAGTCTAATTCAAACTCAGTTATTAGTGCATAGAGGCAATAATAATCAAACAATTAGACGACAGTCAAATATAAATTCACCTATCCGATCCTTTAACAAGAAATCAGATAACGGTAAATATAACACTTAACAGTGTTAAACAACAAATCAGTAGATTCAGATTATCAATGAAGATAGATGAAAGGATTATTAATGAAGGTAATTTAGAGGAAAAAAAACATCAGAATTGCCTAAACGGCAATTAACACAAAATCATCAAAATGCGATTCAAAATATATTGAATTGGCAACATAAAATAAATTTCCATCAATAGAAAACATCATTTAAAACATCAAGTCTAGTAGGGCTGCAGTACACACGCGTGTACGGCCTCGCCACATTTAAAATATTAACTCCGTGTGGCTGCAGTTCACGCTTGCGTGCACTGCCTCGCCACTACCGTAATTAAATACGCAAAAGATCATAAATCAAAACAAAATAGGATAGCAATAAAATTAATACCGCATGGCTGCAGTTCACGCTTGCGTGCACTGCCTCACCACAACAACGTGTTAAATCATCACAACAGAGAATACTATCAGAAATCAAACTTCAATCAAATGCAAAAGGTCAAGTCAGTGACTCAACGCAGCTGCAACACCAAAACCTATGCAACATGGCAAGGTCGAAATGCAATTGTTTTGCATATACTCAAGGAAACTCAAGAAAACAAGTTCCCAAACAACTTATTACTGCACACTTCAATAAGTGTAAAATTTTCATACAAATGAAACTGTGGCCGCTACTTGGACTCAAGGGCAAACTGCAACGAAAATGCAGCCACCACAAGTATACACGGGCACAGCAAATATACAAAAACGAATAACATCAAGGCACAAAGGTCACGGGTTGGCAACAATTGATTTGCATGCTACAGAGAACAAAATGACCAGAGGTAATAACAAGAATGACCAAAGTCAAGTATGCTACAGGTTGTGAAATGACCAATTTGCAAACATAAATTGCCAAACTAAATACAACTTTGTTTTCTAACTTTAGGTAGAGATTATGCACAAGCCTAAATGCTCAAGTGTATCTGCATATAAAATATGCCAAACCAAAGTTGCAGTGAAATAACTATATATGCAAGACCAAAGTTGTAGTGAAACAACTAAATATGCTCAAGTATATGCATATAAAATATGTAAGGCCAAAGTTAACAGCAAAACCAAGAAAGGGACTGGGCAACACTGAATGACCAAGTGCACAAGGGCAGCGATACAAACATGAAGATATCAGCAGAGGGGATTATGCAACCTGAACCAGCAGAGCACGAAGGCTCGAAGCCTCAAATGACCAAATGCATATGGCAGTGGTACATCATGATGACACAGCCGAGTGAATATACAGTGATGATATGATGCGACAGTGGAAAAACTATATGCATATCGAAACAGGCAGTGGCAACTGATGGTATACAAGAGGTGTCAAATAAGCATGCACATTTGTGTACATATATACCAACAACATGAAGTGCAGATCAGTGAACGATGTATGAAAAAACATGAACAAGGAATGCACAGCGAGATTTACAACATGCGAATGGTCAAGAAATACCCAGTGAGCAACATGAACACAATACTACACTTCAAACATAAATGGAGCCATTACCAGAAGGTAACACTCAGCAGTGTACATATAAAGACCAAAGTGCAAAAGTGATTACAAATGTGCAGAACTAATCTGTTGATCAACCTGGCCAAAAATTGATACACACACACACACACACACACACACACACACACACACACACATATATATATATATATATGGCGCAGTGTGGAAGCAGTAATGCTCAAGGATGAGCACAAGTGATAAAAACCATGGCAAGTTCAAAATACTAGCAAGTTCAAAATACACATCAATAAAGTCGAAGCCGACCAAAATTCATGCAACAAAACAGGTCAAAGCCAAAGCAAAACACACATACTCAGCAAGGTCATGAGACCGAAATGTTATAAACTCTGACCTGGTGGTACAAACGAAAATAAACAATCCTGTATACATTGTTCTATATCAATCTTCCCTATCTCTTCTCGTTCATTAAGAAACTTAGCAGTCCAGAAAAGTATCTTACTACCGAAGCTTTATTCAAATCAACTTAAACAACAATTCAACCTATGTCAAACATGAAGATTAAAAGAATATATATATATATATATATTTATTTTTTTGCTAGCCGTTTCACAAACTATTTTCAAATGTGCTCTGTTCTACATTTGGAAACAAGTCCAGAAAACTGGTGTGTAATATCACTCTTTAAGATTTCAAGTATATAATTGTGTTGCATGTTCAACTCTGGAAACAAGTTTGTTTGTGAATATAGTTTAAACTCTGAGTATATATATGAATATATTGATGTATGCATGTCTGAAAGGTCTGGAGCATCTCTGTCTATGTTTTAAACCCAGTTTTTTTTAATTTAAATTCTCTAGCTCTTGATCTAGTCATAAATCTGATTTAAGTTACAAACAAAACTTGTTTGTCTGATCGTAGAGTAGGATTTAAAATTTTATGCAAGTTAAAACAAACTTAGATTTGCTCTGGAAATCATAAGAACAGGAAAAATCAAATAAATCCCAAGTGAAAATTTCACAGGCCAAACTTTCCTGAAAATCAAAACCAAAGTCTAACATCAATTCATAGCCGAGATGGTCGAGGCTAGAATCGAACAACAAGTTTCAAGAATGACTGTAATCAATTAATAGTTTTATCAAAATCAAACTTAATTTATTTTCGCAAAATCAAGCTTGCAAAACCAAGTTTGAAAACACTGCAATTTGAGTCGAAGCCTGTTGAAGTTACCAGAAAATCAAGCTAAAACTGTGCAACTTAAAATCACAAATTATACGAATTCGAACAGGGTCCAAGTAAACGAAATTGGAATAAGTCAATCATCAAACGATTTTATACGAACGAAATCACAGAATCAAACAAGCAAAACACAGTCGAATACCAATTTAGAAATTCGAATCTTAAAAAAAACACTGGTCGAAACTAGATGTGAGTGACTAAAATCACCCACCTTTGCAAATCGGAGCAGCCGCATTCGAACGCAACTGAAGCAACCAGAGAATCAAATACCGAGAAAGCTCTAATTTTCGGGGATGAAGAAGAAACTCGTGGCCGCCATTTTTAATTTTTCTCTCTCTTCGTTCTGCTTTGAAAGGGTAGGGTTTCGAATGAATATAAGAGAAGGGGAGACGTGATTTTGGCATGAGGTAAGGCGTAAATAATAGCGTGTTTTTAGGGATGATAGATCGTGTTTGTAGCTGATAAAAGTAAGGCAGTGGTACTCTTTATATTATATATATTATTATTATTATTATTTTCCATTTTAAATTCAATTTTGTTTTGTATAAATTTTCTTTAGTAAGCTTCATAGATATATAAACGTTTTGAAACTCAACTATCAAACATCAATTTATATTAATTTACATAAATAAAAATTCGTAAATCCAAACTACTTTTTTAAGTCATTAGTTCGAATTTTAAATACAAATTTAACGTTTAATTTCAAACTCCAAAGTCAAATTCAATTTTATTCAACTTTCAATAGATTAAATTCTAAAATTTAATCGTCAAATTTCATAGTTATATTGGGAATTCAAACTAAACCATCATTCAAATATTTAAAATTAATTAAATATTTTTCAATTTAAATTGTTTAAAATTTAGGGCCGTTACAATCATCCCCCTTAAAAGAATTTCGTCCCGAAATTACAAGTTAGGAAAAACGATTGTTAAAATCTCACCGATATTTATACCCTACACAATTTTTACCAAGTTCGAATCTTATTAAAAATAAATAAACATAGGATTCATTCCATTTATTTTATCTCCCTAGCTTTGTTCATTATTTTCTAAAATCAAGACGTAAAAGTCTTTTACCAAAATTTTCGACTTACAAAACTCAAATTTAAACTTGCAATTCTTCATGCTAGAGATTTGCATATCATATTTTTTTTTCAAAGCTGTGGACTTTCAAGATATTTCAAAAGATCTTCTTCCTTAATTCAATTAGGTTGGAATTATGTAATTCTAATTTCAGACTATTGATTTTCTATTTAAAGTTTTGAAAATACTTGCTAACTCGAAGTTTAACAAGTTCATCGTCGTTCTCGCAGACATTAGGCATACGCTGGCCAGGCGCAGGACTAAAAATCTCCAAGTAGTAAATATACTTGCTTCAACTCCCAGTGAAAATACTTAAAAATCTTTTAAAAATGGATATGGAAAGCACGTTCCCCCATGGATCACAGTTTTACCCGGCGGTTACGCTACTATCCCAGTAGAATCGCTTGTAATTGTAGATTTCACATCTCTTGAATTTCGCCATGGTTGTTGCCATAGATCGCGGTTCACACGGCGGTTACGCTACTATCCCAGTAGAATCGCTCGTGACCGTAGGCATCTCGCCCCTCAAATTACGCTTTGGCCTCTAGATCGCAGTTTATGCGGCGGTTACGCCACTATCCCAGTGGAATCGCTTGTAATTGTAGGCATCACGTCCCACGAATTACGCTAGCATACATCATCAATTCACATGATCCCAACACGATGATCCATCGTGGGGGATTCCAGTCCAAATGGACATTCCACTAATGGAAATTCTACGTAGCTACGATTTTCAAATGGACACTCACTCCGAGTTCCAATCACCTTCACAAATTATAAATGGAAGGTACTTTTCCATATCCTCAGTTTTAGAAAACAAAATATCATATATATGTAGTACTTCACATTTCGTACATATCATACCTATGTAAACTTGCATAGGATTTTCATAATAATGACTTTCCAAACTGATGGTTTTCGAATTATTACATTCACATATTATAAGTTCTGAAAACCACAATATCTCATACCCATAACAAATAGAGGATTTCTAAATTTTCCATCTCGTTACCGATTTAAAATTTTCCTCTAAATCGATTTGAAAATTTAAGGTTATTTCAAACCTAATTCACATTCATAATTCAATTCATTATCGAGTTCACATTCGATTTGGATTTCACGTTACATCGTCAATTCTCAACACATAATTGATGTCTATCGATATATAACCTCTGAGCTCGTACGTCTCAGAGAAGGATGTTAAGCTAAAAGAATAAATTCTCCGCCACCACAGATATATATTTAATAGAGATCAATTGCTATGTCATCAATTCACCATGTTAGACATATAATCCAAATCGACTATCCAAAATTCAAAGCTCAACTTATATTGTTTTTTTGGTGTCGAAGTTAAACTAAATTTAACTTAAGATTCAATTTTTTTTTGAAAAATATTCAAGTTGAACTAATTGTTCAAATTTTCCAAAAATATCTTTACAAGATATATATAATTTTCCATACTTAACCATTTGAAACAAATTTCAAATATTCATTTTTCAATTTATCTTTAAAAGATAAAATTTCAAACCTTTCATTTCATATTGGAAAACATTTCCATACTTATTTGATAATAAGTAATTCACAAATCCATTTATTTTCAACACTTGGAAAATATTCAATATACTTAAATCATAATCAAGTATATATTCTATTCTTTTAAGGAAAGCGTTCTTGTAAACACATTTATTTGAGTCAAAACGAATGTTACGTAAAACATTGTTACGACAACTCAAAATCTCTAGCATAGGGATTCGAATTTAAGATAGATATATAAATCCCAATACTATATAAAACATTTCCTTTCGGAAATCATTTACTATAACAACAGTGTTATAGTCCACCGTTTCCTTCTATTTCTCGAAAACGTCTATTTTAACAATTGAATGTTGAAATCTATGGTTTTGATAGTTAATACATTTTAAAACATCTTTTAAAACAATTAACTTCATTCTTTTAAATTTCACTTCTCCAAATCGTACCCGTTTATTCAATAATATATTCACTGTCCAAAATCGTGAATATACATCGTTTACCAAATTCAACACTTCCTCATATTCAATTAAAGGAATTTCCACAGTCCAAAATCGTGAATATAATTCCTTTAATAAGCTGTGTTCACTTATCAAATTTATTTGATTATGGATTTATAAAACAACGTTTATAAATTCCATTTCTATTTATAAAACTTCGATTTATAATCTCCTTTATTAATTCAATTCCATTTATATAACTCAGTTATATATCAAAAGTCCATATTATAAGTTAAGTACTTATAATCCATTTATTTACTAAATCGTTCTTCAAAACATTTGAAATCAATTTTCAAAAGAATTCAGAATCAAATTCCCAAGTTATAGTTTAATGATCCCCTTGGCTATAATTAAATTGACATATCATTTTATTTCACAATTATTACTTTGGAGATATTCAAAATATTGGATTTAAACCAATTCATTAATTCACTTCACTTTACATTTTATTTTTCATAAATCTCAGAAATTCGATAATGGGTTTTCGAATGATCGGGACTCAAAACTAAGGAGACCTTATCGAAGAGAAACTATCGCAAACCTAAATTTAGAGAGCTACAAAAGAGATGGGGATTGTCCGAAAAAGATTTGAATTTTCAAAATACCTTTTATTTTTCAAAGAAAACAATTTCATACTTCTTTAGATTTGAAAAACGTTTTCTTTAAAGTGGTTCTAGTAACTATTCATATTAAACATCATAAACTGAGCTTTGTATAAACCAAAGCTCTGATACTACTTTTGTAACGACCCGCCGTTCTGACCGCCCCTAGTCGGTAATTAAACCAACTTGAAATGTTCAAAATGACGGATTGTTATTCAGTTTATAGAGTTTAAACAGAATCAGCCACAGAATCACAACAATAATCATAATATTTCACATAAAAGAGTTTTTTTTACATATATCAGAGTTGTACAATACATTAAATTTTATACAACGGAATATTTCTTTAAGTACAAAAATCTTCAAAAAAAAAAACTAAAGTGAGCGTTTCCCCTCTCTCTAACTTCGCCGCCTGAAAGATCTTCAAGCTGCAAAATACTCGGTCTGACCCGAGTATTACGTTCAAAAGAAAATAATACACAGGTCAGGCTAATTCAAACTCAGTTATTAGTGCATAGAGGCAATAATAATCAAACAATTAGACGACAGTCAAATATAAATTCACCTATCCGATCCTTTAACAAGAAATCAGATAACGGTAAATATAACACTTAACAGTGTTAAACAACAAATCGGTAGATTCAGATTATCAATGGAGGTAGATGAAAGGATTATTAATGAAGGTAATTTAGAGGAAAAAAAAACATCAGAATTGCCTAAACGGCAATTAAAAAAAATCATCAAAATGCGATTCAAAATATATTGAATTGGCAACATAAAATAAATTTCCATCAATAGAAAACATCATTTAAAACATAAAGTCTAGTAGGGCTGCAGTACACACGCGTGTACGGCCTCGCCACATTTAAAATGTTAACTCCCTGTGGCTGCAGTTCACGCTTGCGTGCACTGCCTCGCCACTACCGTAATGAAATACGCAAAAGATCATAAATCAAAACAAAATAGGATATCAATAAAATTAATACCGTGTGGCTGCGGTTCACGCTTGCGTGCACTGCCTCGCCACAACAACGTGTGAAATCATCACAACAGAGAATACTATCAGAAATCAAACTTCAATCAAATGCAAAAGGTCAAGTCAGTGACTCAACGCAGCTGCAACACCAAAACCTATGCAACATGGCAAGGTCGAAATGCAATTGTTTTGCATATACTCAAGGAAACTCAAGAAAACAAGTTCTCAAACAACTTATTACTGCACACTTCAATAAGTGTAAAATTTTCATACAAATGAAACTGCGGCCACTACTTGGACTCAAGGGCAAACTGCAACGAAAATGCAGCCACCACAAGTATACAGGGGCACAGCAAATATACAAAAACGAATAGCATCAAGGCACAAAGGTCACAGGTTGGCAACAATTGATTTGCATGCTACAGAGAACAAAATGACCAGAGGTAATAACAAGAATGGCCAAAGTCAAGTATGCTACAGGTTGTGAAATGACCAATTTGCAAACATAAATTGCCAAACTAAATACAACTTTGTTTTCTAACTTTAGGTAGAAATTATGCACAAGCCTAAATGCTCAAGTGTATTTGCATATAAAATATGCCAAACCAAAGTTGCAGTGAAATAACTATATATGCAAGACCAAAGTTGTAGTGAAACAACTAAATATGCTCAAGTATATGCATATAAAATATGCAAGACCAAAGTTAACAGCAAAACCAATAAAGAGACTGGGCAACACTGAATGACCAAGTGCACAAGGGCAGCGATACAAACATGAAGACATCAACAGAGGGGATTATGCAACCTGAACCAGCAGAGCACGAAGGCTCGAAGCCTCAAATGACCAAATGCATATGGCAGTGGTACATCATGATGACACAACCGAGTGAATATACAGTGATGATATGATGCGACAGTGGAAAAACTATATGCATATCGAAACAGGCAGTGACAACTGATGGTATACAAGAGGTGTCAAATAAGCATGCACATTTGTGTACATATATACCAACAACATGAAGTGCAGATCAGTGAACGATGTATGAAAAAACATGAACAAGGAATGCACAGTGAGATTTACAACAGGCGAATGGTCAAGAAATACCCAGTGAGCAACATGAACACAATACTACACTTCAAACATGAATGGAGCCATTACCAGAAGGTAACACTCAGCAGTGTACATATAAAGACCAAAGTGATTACAAATGTGCAGAACTAATATGTTGATCAACTTGGCCAAAAATTGATATATATATATATATATATATATATATATATATATATATATATATATATATATATGGCGCAGTGTGGAAGCAGTAATGCTCAAGGATGAGCACAAGTGATAAAAACCATGGCAAGTTCAAAATACTGGCAAGTTCAAAATACACATCAATAAAGTCGAAGCCGACCAAAATTCATGCAACAAAACAGGTCAAAGCCAAAGCAAAACACAACTACTCAGCAAGGTCATGAGACCGAAATGTTATAAACTCTGACCTGGTGGTACAAACGAAAATAAACAATCCTGTATACATTATTCTATATCAATCTTCCCTATCTCTTCTCGTTCATTAAGAAACTTAGCAGTCCAGAAAAGTATCTTACTACTGAAGCTTTATTCAAATCAACTTAAACAACAATTCAACCTATGTCAAACATGAAGATTAAAAGAAGATTTTTTTTTTGCTAGCCGTTTCACAAACTATGTTCAGATGTGCTCTGTTCTTCATTTGGAAACAAGTCCAGAAAACTAGTGTGTAATATCACTCTTTAAGATTTCAAGTATATAATTGTGTTGCATGTTCAACTCTGGAAACAAGTATGTTTGTGAATATAGTTTAAACTCTGAGTATATATATGAATATATTGATGTATGCATGTCTGAAAGGTCTGGAGCATCTCTGTCTATGTTTTAAACCCAATTTTTTTTAATTTAAATTCTCTAGCTCTTGATCTAGTCATAAATCTGATTTAAGTTACAAACAAAACTTGTTTGTCTGATCGTAGAGCAGGATTTAAAATTTTATGCAAGTTAAAACAAACTTAGATTTGCTCTGGAAACCATAAGAACAGGAAAAATCAAATAAATCCCAAGTGAAAATTTCACAGGCCAAACTTTCCAGAAAATCAAAACCAAAGTCTAACATCAATTCATAACCGAGGTGGTCGAGGCTAGAATCGAACAGCAAGTTTCAAGAATGACTGTAATCAATTAATAGTTTTATCAATATCAAACTTAATTTATTTTCGCAAAATCAAGCTTGCAAAACCAAGTTTAAAAACACTGCAATTTGAGTCGAAGCCTGTTGAAGTTACCAGAAAATCAAGCTAAAACTGTGCAACTTAAAATCACAAATTATACGAATTCGAACAGGGTCCAAGTAAACAAAATTGGAATAAGTCAATCATCAAACGATTTTATACGAACGAAATTACAGAATCAAACAAGCAAAACACAGTCGAATACCAATTTAGAAATTTGAATCTTAAAAAAAACACTGGTCGAAACTAGACGTGAGTGACTAAAATCACTCACCTTTGCAAATCGGAGCAGTCGCGTTCGATCGCAACTGAAGCAACCAGAGAATCAAATACTGAGAAAGCTCTAATTTTCGGGGATGAAGAAGAAACTCGTGGCCGCCATTTTTAATTTTTTTTTCTCTTCGTTCTGCTTTGAAAGGGTAGGGTTTCGAATGAATATAAGAGAATGGGAGACGTGATTTTGACATGAGGTAAGGCGTAAATAATGGCGTGTTTAGGGATGATAGATCGTGTTTGTAGCTGATAAAAGCAAGGCAGTGGTACTCTTTATATTATATATATATTATTATTTTTTTCCATTTTAAATTCAATTTTGTTTTGTATAAATTTTCTTTAGTAAGCTTCATAGATATATAAACGTTTTGAAACTCAACTATCAAACATCAATTTATATTAATTTACATAAATAAAAATTCGTAAATCCAAACTACTTTTCTAAGTCATTAGTTCGAATTTTAAATACAAATTTAACGTTCAATTTCAAACTCCAAAGTCAAATTCAATTTTATTCAACTTTCAATAGATTAAATTCTAAAATTTAATCGTCAAATTTCATAGTTATATTGGGAATTCAAACTAAACCATCATTCAAATATTTAAAATTAATTAAATATTTTTCAATTTAAATTGTTTAAAATTTAGGGTCGTTACACCAAGTCTGGACTTCGACGATGGAATCCGTTCCCTTAAATGGCTTTACTCCTATATTTGCATAATTCTTGCACAGAGCTGCAAAGTTCACATGGGGCTACGTCGGTGTTGCCTCGTCAATTGTTCCAACTCTTTCAACATTCGAAGCTCGACAATTGATGGTCGTGGTGCTACTAGCTCCTCTGCCCCATCTTGTCTTACTGCTCATTCTTACTACTTGGATAGAGTAAGATATATTTTTAGAATACTTAGACGGGATAATTTTAAGGAAAAGTGGTACTAATCAAACATATCAAAGCTGTTCCATCTAACTCGAATATATATATATATATATATATATATATATATATATATATATATATAAAATTACAAATACGCGCTCTCATAAACTAAACTCGTTTTAGGGTATTACCAAGCCTATCGCTAATGAGTTGACCCAAATCAAAGCCTAGGTGTTCACGTAACCTAAGCTCTGATACCGCTTGTAACGATCTGTCATTCTTAGTCCTAAAGATGACACTTACTACACTCACAATATTCATGTGCCGGTCACCTAAGAGTCCGAAGACAAGCCGTTGGGGTAAAAAGAAAAAAAAGTAAAGATAAGAAGAAAGAAAAACACAGAATCTCATGTCGCAAGGTAATCAAATATAATAGTCAACATACGATAGTACATAATATTATCTTTAGAAATGAACATCAGAGTTACACAAATACCAACTTCAGCCAACTGTTTGTTCCCGTAATGCTGATACAAAATGTACACATACACAACGGAAAGTAAGAAGATAACTAGATATCGTCGAAGCCACCTGCTTTATGCGCTTCCAAAATGCATCCGTAGGAATCTTGACTACTTGGCTATTCATACAAATTTGAATACCCAAAAATTGTAGGGAAAGAAAGAAGAACTCCGGGTCTGGTGTGAGTAAACTTCAAACAATCGAATTATTATACTTGTAAAACCCTTTAAAAATAAAGTTATATCGTAAGACCACGCCACACATAAATACGGATGAGTTTTTATTAAGGTTCGAGAACTCGGCTTTGGTCTCAGCTTCGGTTGTTTGAAATTTTATTGGTTTCGGTCAATTTCGAAAATTTCGAAAGTTTCAGCCCCGATACCAGATTTCTGTATTTCTAATGAAAATCTAATGATAGATGTTCAATGTTTAGTCAAATCCATTAAAAGTCCAATGTTTAATATTAAGTCCAAGTCCAATAGTACCAATCAAAAAATTGAAAATACAATGAAGCCTTTAATTAAGTAGAAGTAGAATACGTAACCCATTTACTAATTATTCAGTCCAATTACTAATTATTTAGCCCACACCCACATAATTACGTAACTCTAATTCTACCTCTTTCTCATTCATACGAACGACTTCAGATCGAAGGAAAAAAACGAAAAGGAAAAATAACTACCTCTGCTTGAATTTCTCTGTGCTCAAATTTGGTCGATCTCAAATTTCGTCAAAGCTACTCTGCTCAAAGCTACTCTGCTCAGTGATGCTTGAATTCTCCTCAGCGATGCTCGGCGAATTCTTCACATCCACGTACTAGATTTTTTTGTTGCTTTTTCGTTGGATTCCACTTTCGTTCGTTTTTGCCCACCCCTTATCCCCTCTTTCTCTTACTGCAACTGTACCGATTTTTTTCTTTTTGAATTTTTTATAACGGGACGAGATTTTGATCTAATTTCGTATCGGTATCCGAGATGGTCGGAATCAGAACCTCATATCATGATTTTTACCTTACGATAAGCAAAACATTTCAAATAGAAAATCTAGTGATATTATGATAATGTATAGAATTTAAAGTAAATATAGAACATAGCTGAAATGTTTGCATTTCACATTCCAACATATTTAGACACAACTAAGTCCGTAAAGGTACTTACTGAAAATTGAGTTCCATTAATGACAAGGCTATAAGCTTACATCATACTATCCTCGGTATCCCAAGTAAAAACATGGTCTTGATGAGTGGTTCTATTAATGTCAGATGTGATAATTTGATGTATTTTTTCAAATTTTTGTGCCTCGAGGAGAGATGTTTTGAAATCAGACCCTATTATTATTAAGGGTAAATTGTTTATATTACTCAATGGAACGCATCCGTCGACCTTGCCCGTAAGCAAGTTTTATCTATTCCCGTTTGGACGCACATCTCAAATATACCTTAAAATTTTCAATCATTTGAGGGAGTTAATAGATTGCCAACCATATTAGACAGCTGATTTATTTGACATTTCCACCGAACGTAGATAGAGTCTCCGTTATGCCAAAACTCTGATTGAGATTACCCCTTTAGGCAGTTCTTATCCCGTTTTCTCATCTTCCTTGCCGAGGGGAGGATTGCCCACATCGATGTTTCATGCCCGTGAAAACCGCCTATTTGTGACTTGTGTCATTCCTTAGCCATGGAATTTCCAGCTATCCTCACTCGAGTACCAATTTTGCCAGTCTTCCTTCCTAAGAATCCCTTCCAAAGCCCCTTAGTAGGCGTTGGTAGATCAAAGCTCTCAAGCCTCCTAACCTCTAGATCGTCACCTGTCCTCCGTCGCTTCGGATTCTCTTAGGATGACAGATTCAGCCCTGCGTCCGTTGCTCCTATTGCATCCTTTCATGCCATCACAACCTGTGTCTGGATACAACCTTCACCTGCATGCATCTCGGCTCCTTTATGCAACATTCGACTCCGAATCCGCTTCCCTCTTCTAACATTGACTCTCCGATCTCATCCCTTAAAAAGCGTTTTATTCATGTCCTAATTTTAGACCCTCTAATGCCGAGCTTATTGCTCAGGAGCTTGCGTATAAACTCTCAGAAAATATTCCTTTAGATTGGTGCAGAAAGGCTGAGACATGGACACACAGGGATAATGGTCTTTGGTATCACTTAAAGTGGATGGTTTTCTCAAAATGGATTTCTAATGATGGAAAAGATCGTGAGCTTTTCTATAGGCTTTTAGATAATGAGTTGGTCCTCTGCAATGATGGTGAGTTCGGCATTAACAACGAAGAGATTTTAGCTGCAAAGGACCGAGACCGCAAATTCATTTTTTCGTCCTTCACACTAGGTTTATGTCCTGAGATTATAGGTTGGTTCCGTAGTTGCGTTGGAATTTAGCTTCATTTGTTTCATTCTGGGATGTCATTTGCTGATGAGTTTGCCATTATGTGTTTTTTGGATACTGGTTCTCCTTTTGCTATTCTGCCAGGCATGTTGGTTTTATTTTGTTTTTTGTTTATGCTATCGAGCCAGACATGTTGGCTTTGTGATTGTTGGGTGGACCTCTAGATCGTAGACTTCTGTATCTTTATATATATATGTATATACGTATATGTATGTACATATATGTATATACATATATGTATGTAAATATGTACGTATAGGCATATACGTATATGTGTATATACATATACGTATATGCCTATACGTATATGTGTATATACATACATGTACATACATACATACACACACACGTACGTACACACGTACACACACACGTACACACACACACGTGCACACACACACACACACATACACATACACACACATACACACACATACATACACACACACATACATACACACAGACATACATACACACATACATCCACACATACATACACATGCATGCATGCATACATACATACATACTGTATGGTCCTCGGACTATACATTCTTTATCTCAAAAAAAGAAAAAAGAAAGATAACCACCATGCACAAATTATAAAAGATTTGGTTGTCAAATGTATTTCTTATTCAATTCGTTATTTGGTACAAGATATACATTGTTTTAACATCAAACAACCATGAATGAATGATAGACCGGTGGTTTGATACTTCTAAAAGAATGAACAATAACGTTAAATTACTAAGTGGACAAAGTATTTCTTGAAGATATATTTTCACGAGTACAAAGCGAGAGGAGGTTAATATAGATATGTTGTCACATGAAGAGAACTTGATTTCATTTTCATTAAAGTACCATGATTGTTTGTATGTTTTTTTTGCTTGGCGTTTTATTCATAGATTCATATATTTATGTTTTTCCATTTTGGTGCTATTATGATTGCAACTCGCATACAAATTTAGATGTATATGTTAATTATTATACATATAACACATCTACGAGATAGTTCCAAGGTGAATATTTAAACCCGGGATGTTGATTCAAGATGCACACAGGAGATCCGTTGATCTTGTTCAAGATCTCAAACGATATGAGGTTTCGTGTCTCCAAGACAAAACGTGATTGAAATCGAAAAATTTAAAAATTGAAAATAATAAATGACACCAATAGAAAAGGTAAATGAACGTTTAGAGAAAAATGAAGAAAAATAATCGAAAATGACGGTGAAGGGACGAAAGCATAACAAGCTACACTAAAGAGCAAAAAGTAAACT
This sequence comes from Allium cepa, assembly GCA_030765085.1. Classification (NCBI taxonomy): domain Eukaryota; kingdom Viridiplantae; phylum Streptophyta; class Magnoliopsida; order Asparagales; family Amaryllidaceae; genus Allium; species Allium cepa. Next base: position 480,053,383 of record CM060943.1, on the reverse strand, counting down.
ATGAGAAAACTTAGAAAAATACAAGTACAAAATATCTAAAAACAAAACAAAAAAGCCATCGGTACAGCAAAACAAAATTCTTACTATCATATGCATACAAAGAACTATGTGCAAAAGAGGGAAAGATATTTACAGATTAGAAAAACGGAGGTAAATTAACTTAAGCTTTATAACAAACAAAATGCATCAAAGGCGTAAATAATGATTTATCAATAAAAGAGATACTAAGTAAACGAAAAAATTAGATTGAACAAGTAAATGAAGAAGATCATAGAGAGGAAGTAGAATAAATAGATAAATCATAGACTTGATATATAAATAGAAAGAAATTGAAAATTTTCTTTAAAAAAAAAAGTAGTTTGATTGGTTAATGCATCTAAAGAGCTGAATTTATTCTCATTCATATAGCCTGGGATCTTCATTAGGATCACCTTTTCGCACTCGTGCAAGACGAAACTTCAAACGTCATTCTTATCTTGTTCGATATCCTTCTTACCCGAGATATTAAGATCTCAACTGAATTATGAATCAAAAGTCAGTTCAAGATCTTATTTGAAAATTGGAATTTGAAACCTTGCTAAAAAGAGGTGAAAACCATTAGGAATAAAAAGAATTGAATGATTTACATAATTATTTAACCATTAACAAAAAGAAAAATGATTATGGTAACCATGGTGAAATTAAATTAATGGGTTATACAATGAAACTATACGATATAAAGTTGGATAAAGAGTAAGAAATAAGTTTTCAGTGTCAAAAAACCAATTTGGTTTTATGTCAAGCATGTCAACAATAGAAACTAGCTACACACTTAATGATGTAATTAGCTAAACAATTTATGCAAACAAAAATATTTCTATTTGATATTCGTAAACTAAGAAAAAAACCGATGATAAAGTACCAAAAAATGAGTTTTAAGTAAAAATAATAATTTTCAGCCCATAATAGAAGTATGTTCAAAATATGTATGAAAAACTCAATCCTCAGAGCCCACTATCGGTGCAGGAGCCTCATGCACTGGGTTGCACCTTTTTTATGTATGAAAAACTCAACGAAAGTACAATTTTCTTGTGAAGAGACTAATCGGTTTTCAGTAATGTATAACTACATCAAATGTCTATTCTAAATTCACGCCTATGTATGTTGATCTTATATGAAATAACAAAGGAAATCCAAGATGATTCACGATATACCATGATGCATGATTTTTGTAGGCAAAGTTAACTAATAACACGTTCAGAAAAAAACTGAATAAAATAAGAAATGGAGAAACCACAAGAGTTAAAATTTATCGGCTATACCTGATTTTATGTTATACAATTTTGGTAGAGAAATAAAAGTTGATAATGCCATAAATTCATAATGCCAGATGATTAACCAAAAGATACGTGTAAATATCTAAAATCAGTAATGTAAGAAAATATAAGGGACATAAAAAGACATCACAAGTTGAGTTGACACATTTCGAATAAACTGGGGACAAGTTTGTTTGTATGTGAAAAAATAACCGGTAAACTACATTTTATTTACCAACCACTGATTATACCATCATATGGAGTGGAATGTTACGTAAAAATAAAATAAAATTAGAATGAATATGAGAAAATGAAAATATTAGGAGAATTATCAAAATTAGTAAAAAAAAAAAAACCGTAGAGTTTCAAATGAGAGCACGGAGACTTTATACTTGAGAGAAAAGAAAAGAAAACAAGACTTAAGATGATATTAACATATACAACGAAGACAAAGGGATACAACTATAAGTAGAGGAGCTGATATATAGAGAGAATTAATCTAAAGGAAGACAAAAATACTCATAGTAAGAAAATATTAAAAATTATAATTATAAAAAACCGAATTTTGCTAGAGAAATGAGTCAAGAGATAATCCTATGATAAATGAGAATTCATGTGGCCGATCTCATTCCTTAGAGGAAAAGACAATGATGGAGGTGATCTATGCTTTCAAGGGTACCATCCGAATGACACGGAATGCCATTTAGGTGCTACTTTGTGCTTTTAACGCTATAACTTTGACGCTTTGTTTTACCCTTTGTCCGGGACACCGTTTGAGCACTAATTTTTTCTTGGAGGGCTAAGAAAATAAATGTTTTTGGTATGGCGATATTTTTTACTCTAAATAAATTAAACATAATTACGATAAAATGTTCAATTACTTTATTTTGTTGAAGCTCTTCATCTCTTAGTAGGGTTTTAAATTTAATTCTGCTTTCTATATTTCATTTTCAAATTATACAAACAGTCAATTAATAACTATTCTTCTTCATAATTCAAAACAAAGGCAATGTAGAAGTTACTTGTTATTTTTGTCACTTTTTCGAGATTTGATTTTAATGAGTCATTTCTATTTATTTTCAGAATTCTAATTTATATTTTTTCTGAAAGTAATCAACTGTAAATAAAATTGACTTGTTAGGGTTATTGTACATTTCATTTTGAAGCTTTCAAGATTAACAGGTGTACAAATACTTAATCATAATCGTGACACAAATTTTATTATGTATAAAATTGGTTCGTAAATGATAAAATAACTTGATCTAAATTTGAATTTATTCATGAAATAATTGAATGCACACACATATCACTGATAGTATACTGAAAAATTGTGACGATCTACAATTTCATATAACATGCAATTTCTTTTTTTGTTTCTTTCGCTATTCAAAATTTATTTGTACCAAACTTATGTGACGAGCGTCTACTCGTTAAAGCTTTTCTTAGCGCCTAGTGCTTTGCTGCACGTTGAATAGCATAGTTTTAAGTATGTCGTTTGGTGATTACTCATTTTCCTTGGATTTTTATAGTCGCTTGTTTTTCCTTTATCATTTTTTTTGTTATGACACAATATGTTATTCATTTATTTGTAGTAATTTGGATGTGATTGTTATTAGTAACTCCAATAATATATATTTATCAGAGCCATAATAAAATGGCGGACAGTTGGATTTAAGGTTAGATGGAAATAGACCAGCCTCCTTGCAAGTTATTATTTATGGTTGTATGTGTTTTGAATGATTAGTTTAGCAATCTGAAGCTATTAAAGTGTTCAATCCAAATTTTAACAGCTATAACGTCAGATGCGTATATTTTGTAATTTAAGATGTGTATTTTACATTCTAGCATAATAGCCAAAACATCAAATGCAATCTTTACTTACTATGTGATGTATTTTACTTATTATGAATATTGCCATGCTATTTTTTTTCAAGTCAACTACTAGATAAAGTCAACATTGCGTCGCTAGAGGAAGTCATATATTTTACTCATTCTTGACAATTTATTTTGGTGATCGCACCATTTCTGTATACTTGTCTCTCATTCATCTGATTTAGTTTTCTCTTCTTTATCTGAATTCATTTTGCGTTCAGCATTCTGGTTTCGTATGGGTTTATAGTATTAAAAACTCAGTGTTGTGGTTAAATTAATTTACAATGATATTGTCTTTATCTAAACATGTATGCTTTGAGTACGTCTTACTTGATGGTATTCATGAATAGGTACCATCCTGATAAAAACGCTAGCAATCCCGAAGCTTCAGAATGCTTCAAAGAGGTTGCATATTCGTACAGCATATTGTCTGATACCGAGAAGAGAGCACAATATGATACTGCTGGCTTTGAGGTGAATGCCATTAACTATTGAATCCCTAAAGGCTAAAAGCCTATAGTTGCACAACATGACGGTACACAGATGTATCACTGTTTGAGAACAATCATGCTTTAATTAATATGATGATGCTTACAGCACAGATTTGCTAGAAATGCTTTTCTGCTCTCGTATCATCATTATGCACTAGGCTCCCACTTGAGCAGGATCTGGGGTGTGCAAATTGTACGAAGGCTTACCCCGATCACTGAAGGCTTACCCCCATTACTAGAGAGACTATTTCCTGTTTCATAGTATTTTGTACACAAGTTGTACTTGTATGCACCCATATACTGTATATAAATATATCGAAATGCGCAGTGAGAGCTCACAATAAACTCTAGGTTTTACAACCGATATTTGCAAATTATTTATTCTCTCCCACAAGACTATAGGATCATAACATCATCGATTTTTGAACGGCTATGGAATCCCAAGCTTCAAAATAATCCTTTTGTTTTTATGGAAGTAACAGACGAAAACATGCATTTCGTCCCTGTATGCATGTAGCATGACAAGTTAACACATGGTCTTCAGGTTATGATAATTACATCTTCAATGAAACTATTTCTTATGCATTATTAGTCTTGTATGTCCATTGTATTATTATTATTTCAATGGAAGCAATAAACCAGAGATCATTTTTCAGTGTTGGGAATTCACTTCAGCATTGTTTTAATTCCTTAAAGATGTCTAAACCAAAATATGAAACAAATGAATCATCTGACTGATTGTCAGTTTTGTTGAAAAAAATTTCTTATATCAAAACCGAAAGCATCCTCGTATAGTTTTGGGTTAAATCTTTTCAACCGGTCTGAAATGGATGTAATTTTAAAGTTCCAGCCAGGACTTTAAAGCTCCGCGTTCTAAGATTGTTCTATATGCATCTTTCGTATAAAAGGAAAGGATGTGACTTTTGCAAGCAGCTATACATTGCATCTGTCTGTCCAACAAAGCTGTTGTAATAAATCCTAGTGGATAACTTTGACATTCTATACCTTGTATTACAGGCTTTAGAAACTGGAGGCATGGATATGGAGATTGACCTTTCCAATCTGGGTACAGTGAACACAATGTTTGCAGCATTATTTAGGTGATTTAAGTAAATCTTTATTTGTTCTGAAATACAATCCATGGAAATTTGTTCTGATCCCTCAACATGTATAGTAAGTTAGGAGTTCCAATTAAGACAACTGTTTCCGCAACTGTTCTAGAAGAAGCTTTGAATGGAACAGTCACAATCAGACCTCTTCCTCTTGGCTCATCATATAGTGGAAAAGTAATTGTGTTAATTTTTCTTTGGGATATTATCAATTGTTACATGCCTTTCTCACATCCTATGATATAGCCTCTTGTTCCTTTGTGCAGGTTGATAAACAGAATGCTCATTTTTTCGGTGTGACAATAAATGATCAGCAAGCACAAGCAGGAATAGTGGTTCGAGTAACTTCTGCATCTCAAAGTAAATTCAAGGTGTTATTTTTGTAACATGCTACATATATACGTTCACTTAATCTTCAATAAGTATAACGTCTAATTTTGTACTTTTGTCTCAGCTTCTTTACTTTGAACAAGAGGTGACGGGAGGTTATGGATTAGCTTTACAGGTGAACATCACTTAAACTGCATTCACGTCATGGCTCTCCTAGTATTTTTATTTTATTTTTGCAGTGAATTCACTGCTTAATTTATTTATATTTTTCCATTTGATTTATAAACATAAACTAATATTTTACACTGCATTTATCTTTTAAATATCTACATGCATACAATGATGTGCAATATTTGACATATTCTGCAAGATGTTATATGTATCATTAAGCATCTCCAACTTTTCTTATGCACACGAACTTTATTCACGATCATCAAATATATTTACTTATTATTTGCGATCCAACATCTAATTTTATTGTAGATTTAGATGGGATATTTTGCTTCTCTTATAATTGTGGCATGTGCATATCCAACTGAAATTCCAAGTCTTTTTATGAACTCTAATGTAGGAGGATAGTGAAAAGACTGGAAAAGTCACTTCAGCAGGGATGTATTTTCTGCATTTTCAAGTGTACCGCATGGATTCAACAGTAAATGCTGTACGTGGTGTTAACTATTCTTAATTATTTGTTTTCTTTGTATTATATATTGTGCTACATATTGTGTTGGAGTCCTTAGCCAGTTTACAATAATATAGTTGGCAATGGCAAAGGACCCAGATAATGCTTTCTTTAAAAAGTTAGAAGGCCTTCAGCCTTGTGAAGTATCTGAGCTTAAAGCCGGCACACATATTTTTGCAGTTTATGGTTTGTAATCTACATATTGTTTCTGATATTTCCTACTTCATATATTGCAATAATTTCATTTTAGAACTCTTTTAGGTGATAATTTTTTCAAGCCTGCTGCTTATACTATCGAGGCTATGTGTATAAAACAGCCAGAGGACGCAAAATCATTTGAGGATGTGACGCAACGGCTAAAGGAGATCGAGGCTCAAATATTAGCAAAGAGGAACGACTTGCGTCAATTTGAGAGTGAATACAGAAAAGTAGGAAGTTTATTTCTAAATTCGTTCCCAGTATAGTATGATTCACTTGGGACTTATATGCAGGCATTGGCACGCTACAATGAAGTTGTGGCAAAACTTACTGAAGAAAAGCAAGTTGTATGTATCTTTGATTTATCAATAATTAGTGAATTTATACATGTCAGTGGAATTGTTCTCATGCACCGTTTGGCCAATATTTGCGAATACACCTTTTTAATCAACGGATTAATATTGTATCTTAACACCTTTACCTTGCGTTAACCATGCACCTGTGTCTAGTTTGTGGAATGTTATGTTTTGCAAATGTATATCGAGATTAACTTTCAGCTTGTTCAAAGTACTACTACATCTATTCCATTTCTTGGCAAACGCTAACATGTGCCCTTGGGGGCTAGGGCATGTCAATGCAAGCAAAAATCTTGAATTGCAAAAATAACCTAGACTATTCATATTTGGATGGTAAACATGTGAGGATTTTTTTTTTTAGCAAACTTATGCTTTTAACATGTGTCCATATGATATCAAAACCCTTTATCTGCAATATCTAAGAAACACAACTTTCTAGAAAATAACAATTACATGTTTTACTTTTATCAGATACTCTGAAATTATTTGCAACCACACACTTCTAAAACGGTCATCAAATTTGAGACAAAATTAAACTTTAAAACAGCAGAACAAGTGGGAGAGTCTTTTTATCTTATCCATTTCGTAGGTGAAATTTTTTCTGAGATCTGTTTTGTTAATATTTGTATTATTCTCGCATTATTCTTGCATTATTCGGCTGATTATTTCATTCCAGAACCTTGAATACTATGATTTCAGCATAATAATTAATGGAACAATGATTAGTTAAATTGCCTTCATTGCACCTAAACTATCATTATTAGACAGAAAAGTTCCTTTTTTTACAATGTAATTTTTTAACTAGAACAATCAAGCAGTTCTGCTACAAGTATGAACTTCATATGGCTTGCTACCATCATCATATCATCACTACATATATTTGTCCTAGTTCGATAAATATAGGTTATTAGGCCAGTCAAGAAATTCTGCTGCGGCCTGCGAGTATGAACTTAAGTTGTTCTGCTATCTTACTAGATAAAACGCTATGCATGCACTTTCATACACTGTTACTCGAATGATTATTTCATGCAAGTAACACGGACTTTGCACATTATTTTGTCGATTGAATTTGCATTATATTATTGCTTTTACTATGCCTGGTTTCTTTGGAATGACAAAATGGTATTACAGGTAGATGAGCTTCTAAAGGAAAGAGAAAACATACAGTCGACATTTACAACACAAACAGTCTCAAACGCAAATGGAACTAGTACTGAGGGTAGCAGCAGTAGCAACAAAGCCAATACTAAGGAAAACAAAGCAGAGAGCCCATTAGCCGAGAACGGAAGTGCAGATGGAAAGAAAAAGAAAAACTGGTTCAATATCAATCTCATGCGGTCCGATAAGAAATGTTAATATTTTCTTATTTATACTCTTTTACTTTAATTTAGATTTTAGTTTGTAGTTGATATTGGATTTGTTTATGTAAGCTTTACCTTGTATTTTCTTAATTCTTTTTCCCTTGTACATGTACCACCAAAATGGTGTAATAGGGAACTTATTAGTTTGATTATCTTATTTTGGTTAAGATCCTTGTCTGAATCACTGCATCAATCCTATATTATGATATTATATTCTGATTGTTGAGCTGGTGGTTGATGATGTGGAGTTGCTTCTTTGTTTCAAATTTGCTGCGTAGATTTTTATAACTACCTTGAAAATGATGGTATTAAATGGAATTGAATCGGGATACCGATTTTGGTTTAGTGGCAACTAATTTTGAAGAATTACGAAGTGTTTTACTGTGCGTTTCATGCATTTTATACTAATTTTGCCAAATTGCGGTTGCATACCTCGTATTTAATTCTAATAGCATTGAGCAAATTATCGCAATGCATCCAAAGCTTTATTGTTCAATTGCTCTGGTATAATCTATGTTTCAGAAGTCTTGTGATTCTGATCCATTCCGTTTTGACTGGTCTTAAAGTAAAAAACATTCTTAATTAGCCAAAGTGATGAAATAGATTCTAGCTACTGTCAACGAACTACAAAAATTATACCAATGGAGCAATTAACTTTTAGTTAGTGCAGAGCGACCCATCCTTGATCACCATACGTAAATTAAACGTTTAATTCCAAAGAAGAATACTTATTATGGCTTTTCAAAATCATTACGTATCAAATTCAAAAGGAAATGGATAAATCATCAAATCTTATAATGGGAGATTTTTTTCCTTTGAGGATTTGTTTCTCTAGTGCCCTCATTATTGAGAGAACTCCAATTATGAATTTATTAGTGAACTTACTATTGCACTAACCTAACACGCTTATCCTTGGCCTGAAATGAAGAAATGGAAACAAAATTGTACCTTTCACATGTTTATGTAAGGAGAGTTTAGACGCTGATTTGTGATTCCAAGTTTATGGTGCGTATGTAGACATAGTGTTAAATTAATTGAGGTTAAGTCAATTTATGTTTCTGACATTTCGAATCGTGGTTGATATGCAAACTTGAACGCTGCACACACTCTAAGTGTACCATACTCCTATCACATACTCCAACTGAATAACTAATCACATGATTTCATATGTCCATCGGTGAAAACTTGAACTAACCGTTTTTGATCGCTCAATACATGCCACGGTCAGCCATGTTGGGTTATGTACTACTAATTAAATAACTATTTTAATTATTTCATATACATAAATAAATGTTTATTTATCATTAACAACTATGTACTTTAACTAGACAGTCTCAACCAAGTTTAAGGCCCTAAGCTACACCGTTTAGTTATATCCGTAGCAATTCTTATATAACAAACTATTTAACTTCAATTTTGATGATAGCTTACTTTATAGCACCAAAATTATTGCCTTGCATTAGATTATAATCAAGACAAAATTTTCTATGGAGATTTCAAGTCCTAGAGTTAAAAAAAAAAAAAAAACTATTAAAAATTGTTTACGAAATTAAGATAACTATCTAACATTTTGCTATAAAGAAAAATAAAATGAAAGAAGTAAATTAAAAATCAAAATAAGGATGCACTATTAAATGTTAATATACATATCATATACAATTAAACAATTACTTCAATATAGAATGGTCAGTTATGTATAATAATCAAACGATTATCAATTTACGTAATTGTTATAAATTATTGCAGTGCACGCAATCGAAATAAAAATAAAAATAAAAAACATATTTATTACCACTTTTTTTCTTGATAATGAATATCGATAATAAAAAGATAATTAAAAACCACAGACTTGCAATTCCTAAATCAGTTGGCGGATTTCATTCGCAAACCGTAGGCATGTGAACCTGTTATAATTTGTTTAATCCTATCCCATGATGCATCTAGTTACACAAGGAATTTGATGAAATTCCCTCACATTCAACCAATGAAGGTTGTCTGACTTGTTTGTCACTCTTTTCATAAGGAGATTCAACTTGAATTTCCGTTCCACTACGGATCGAGCACCTTTGTGAGACTTCGGACGGGTCTAATTGTAACTACTCATTTTTATGTGGGTGATATTACGCCAAGGTGTGCCCTGTGCACTAAGTCAATATTAGCGTGCACGGCGAAAAGCAGGGCCTAACATTCTCTAACGCACACGTCTTCATCATCAGGGCAGCAGGCTACAAGAGTAGAAAATACAAGTCAGTGTGGGTCGCAAATAAATACAATCGAAGGAAAAGAAAATGGAGAAGTGATCGTATATACACAAGACTAGAGCTTTCCAAATTTTGAAAAATGGCAGCAGGAGACATCTCAGGAGCCAAAGCAGAAATAACATTAAGGCCTGATGCTAACCTCCCAACCTTTTCTATCAAATCAAGAATATTATCTTTAACAAGGCCACCGGCATCGAGAGTAGACTCACCCCCAAAGGAAGAGCCAATCAATCTAGAAGATGTACAAACCTCGGATGAGGGAGGAACGACCAATTTCTTTAAGGGAGCAGATGGATCATCAGACCCTTTATGCGGCCTCTTCAAAGTAGCCTTCTTCTTCTCCTTTGCATATAGAGATTTACGAAGTTTACCAGCAAAATTCTTATCCATAATATTTGCAAAAGGAGAGAGAACAAAAATTAAAACAACAGATATTGTTATAGAATGAAGAAAGTGGAAGCCATTAGAGAGAGAACAATTTTATTCATTCAGAGAATAGATATCTATTTACATTACATGACCTACTTTATATAAATGCTTCAGAAGTAAGGACCAAACTTATCCACGATGTGAGACTAAATAAAACTATGTATAAGCATATTTACTTCATAATATACATATATTATAACACCCCCCCTGAATATGCATCTTCAAAATCTTGAATGCTCGGATAATTTAAAATTTTCCATTTCGAAACGTGTACAATGATTGCTCCCCCTCATTATTATCTTGCTTACATTTATCGATTCAGTCGATATAGATATTGTCTGTTGCCTTATTAAAAACCTGTATTAGGAAAACCCAGCGAGAAAAAACCTTGAACGAGGAAAAGAGTGCAACTTGTGAAATCATAAATATCATACTAAAAATGATATTCCTTCTAAGAGTTTGATGCTTCAGGATCAAAATAATGCCTCATTAAAACCTTACTAAGAAAAACCCAATGAGAAAAATCTTAGTGAAGGAAAAAGAGTACAACGACATATTTTATTTTCTCATTTCTTCAAATGAAGTTTGATACGTCTGGATCAAATTAATGCCTCATTAAAACCTTACTAAGAAAAACCCAATGGGAAAAATCTTAGTGAAGGAAAAAGAGTACAATATAGTATGAGATATTTCAATAATTTACAGAATCAAATAGAGTTTGATACTTCTGGATCAATATAATACTTCATTAAAAACCTTACAAAGGAAAACCCGGTGGGAAAAACCTTAGTCAAGGATAAAAAAAAACAATTTAACTCAAATAACATATTTGAGATGTTATTTCTTGAAGACGTTTGATTCTTCTAGATCAAGACAATGCCTCGTTAAAACCTTAGTAAGAAAAATCCAGTGGGAAAAATCTTAAATAAAGAAAAAGAGTACAGTATAACTTATTTCAAATGTTACTAGAGAATTGATACTTTTGGATCAAGGTAATGTCTCATTAAAACTTCACTAAAAAAAATCCAATGGGAAAAATCTTAGTTAAGAAAAAAGAGTGCATTATAAATACTTATGAATGCTCCCCCTGATTTTAAATTTTCCTTCGAATTCATATTCGTCTTTCGATAACTCAAATTGGTTATAGATACTTCGGGATCCATAAATATGTATCTCATTAAATACAATTTATTAATAGTTTCCTTCGATACAATCAAATTTTCTAAGATTGTTTCTTCCAAATATGGTTTGCATTTTATGCATTTTGTATGCTACTTTTATGAAAAACACTTCATGTGCTTTCATTTTTTTTTGTGCTTCAAATTATTTTTGCGCATTGCAACTATACATTTTTCATGAATATTAAATTTTTTATTACAACATTACTAGAAAGTAGGAAGTAATCTACTCATCTTGAAGTATATCAAGATTTTCATTACAACAATACTTAGAAGAAATTTGTAATCTACACTTCATGTCTTTTGCATTCTTTATAACTACAAAAGTTATATATATTCTTTAGAAATTTATATACTTAATAAGTGTTTGCATATCGCAACTATCACTTCAATGGATATTAAGAGTTTCATTACAAAGATACTTAAAAATAGAAAGTAATCTACTCATCATGAATTATATAAAGATTTTCATTACAACAATACATAAAAGTAGGTTGAAATCTACTCTCCTTGTTCTTTGCATTCTTTATAACAATGAAAGTTATTTATATTATTCAGGAATTTGTATACTTTCATTATTTAATATGATTTAAACCACATTTATACCTTCGGGGTATATTAAGCATTTCAAGTACTTTTGGTACTTTGCGGACTACAAATTCAGATTTCTTTAAGGAGAATTTTTCGATGGCCAATCATATTTTTCTCTAATCCAGGATCTTTAATCCATTTATAAACATAAACGCTTTATTATTTATAAATTTATCATCGATGATTATTTCTTGTCAGTTCTAGACATGATTTATTGAGATCTCTTTAATTATCATGTTTTAGGTACCTAACCCACTTTTAGGGTTATTTGAGAATCATGTCATGGATCTCTTTCAGATCATCTTTAAGTGTTTCTTCAAGAACACCCACTTCCTTTATTTGGCATCTTTATTACTTACTCCAAAAATATTTGAACTAACTTTTGAACCATATTTCAGATGTGGTTTACAAATTTTGATCCTTCAGGGATTCAAATCTATATTGGAGAAAGTCTACTAGGGATATTATTGATAATTTATTCAAGTTACTTAATATCTTGCATCATTGTATATTTTAACAAATATTTAACACTGATGATCAAAATAAGCTTGTATCCCTTTATCCTCCCCCTCAATGTTGACAAACATTGTCACATTAAATAATAATCATCTTCGGACTCTCATTTTGATCCATTATGATATTGCTACTAGCAAATACATCATACATATTAATAATAGGAGGATAATTCTTTTATTAGTTGATAAGATGCATTCAATTGATATTGCTTATTAGAGTTTGTTTTCGTTCATTGATCTAACCAATCGGAGGAATTTACTTTGTGTAGATCATTTAAATGCATACATGGCTTCAGGTCATTCGACATTTATGTTGGTCGAATTTTAAATCACTAAATAATATTTATGCATAATCTATAAGGTGAGCTTATAACAAACTTCAGGCTGTTAGCTAAATATTTACATATATGGATGTATACGTGCGTCCACGTATCACACATATATTATAAAATTTTCATATTCTTTCTCATTTGAATTAGTGATTTTTAGAACGGACTATTACAAGGATCCAAACTATTAATTTCTATTTATAAATCAATGTCAATGCAAACCTGTCAAAACCGCATGATAATGTTCAAAACATTTGGTTTGAAACCATATCAAACTTCTGGTTCGAATAAAATATACACAACTTCAAGTTGTTAAGTTTTATTCCTCAATTATATCTCAAATATCAGTTTTGGACACTAATTATGATTACTTATCAAGGAATAATTTTTAATTGCATATAGACATTTCTACACATCTCTATCGAGAGTTCTGTAAAAGATTACAGCAAAAGTAATAATAGTATCTTCTGGATACTTGGAATGTTACAGACACAGATTTCCTCAGGATCGTATGTATAGCTCTCAAACTTTTAGGATCTAATCTAAACTAAGTTAGGATCCTTTATAATCAAATTTTTGTGCATTTATTTGGTTTAATAAAATTACCAAATATATAAGCAAATCTCTTCTAGAGATATGTTATCATTTCCTAATTTATCAGTCTCTTTTAGAGATATTTTACTATCACTACTTCTGGAGTGAATTTATTTCTTCTATATATATATATGTACTTTTGGAATGTCATATCATTGTACAATGTTTCTATTTGTAGAAATTACATAATTACTACCTTTATAATAACATAAAACATCCCTAGTAGAGATTTTTATTGTAACTATCTTTGAAATGACATATCAAACTTTAAATATAGTAACAAAATTAGATGCACCAAATGAAAGTAAGACGCGAAGAGATAAAACCACTACTTCTGGAGTGTAAAGTTGGTATACAATATCATTTTTTTGGATAAATTATTATCATTACTCAAAAAAATAATAATATCATTATTCCTTCAGGGAATATAGTATTTCCTTTTAAGGAATTGCAATGTAACAAAAATAAAATTCCTATAACATCTCTTCTGGGATGTTAGATTTTGCAATATAAATATAAATAAATCTCTAAATCATCTTTTCAAGAGATTAATATACACACATACTCATCCAATGATGTTTGAAATATCAAGTAACATAATATCTTCAGGATATTTGGTTAATATAGTGTAAATGTTAAGATATAAGGTAAGGGATAACTCATTTGGAGATATTTGTAATCTCTTGAATGCAACATCATTTTGTCATATGATTATTTATTATTTTTCTTTAACTTCTTCAGGAAGTATAACCTTATCATTTTACATAATTTCAGTAGAGCTTCGGGATTCTAATTCATGAACTTCAAGTTCATTAATTTGTTATGAACTTCAAGTTCTTAAATTTTGTGTAAACTTCTCCCCTTTTTTTGTACCATATTGTTACAAAATAAAAGTCTATTCTTATTTCAAGACTTGTACATTTTGACAAAAAAATACCAATAAGAATTCAAGCTTGTAAAGTTTATCAGAAAATCTTTTCATAATTCAAGACTTCAGGTCTTGGACTTTGAGTTATACGACTTCTGGTTGGAAAAAAAATCTTTGCACAACTTCAGGTTGTCGTTCAAACTTATTTCTTTCATTATATCGAGCATTGTTTTACACAATATAATAAACCATATGTTTATTCTTATTCCAAACATAAAAATACAACATCATTTAATTTACTGTAGCCAGTGCATTTATGATGATATGGTAATTTAATTTATTACTATGACGACAACATTTAATGCATTTATGATTAAAAGAATGAATGCAATTTACCATTATTGTGGCATAAAATATAAAATATTATCACAATGAATTGATTTCTTTACAAACAAATAAATCAATCTAACTAACTTTAGTTAGCAAAATTTAATCTCAAAGCAATGTTTAATATACTCAATAATAAAATTAAATGAATACCATAAGAGAAACTTTATTTCTTAATAGTTAAAATTTCTAAAATAACTAAAATAATTCTTATATATATGTATATACATATATATATCCCTTTTTTTAAATTCAAGTTTCTGCTCTTTTGTTGAAACTTTCGGTTCTTTATTATAAGAAAAACTGAAATTTAATAATTTGTGGAAACTCAAGCTTTTAGCATTATAGGAACTGCAGGTTCTCAACTTTTATTTCAAATGCTAGAAATAAAGTTTACCATATATGTTTTCATTAACGTTTCCATTCACTTCTGGTGTACTAAATAAATATTAATATTGGATCTAAACTAATATGATCTTCTAAACATGCATTATTCTTGTATATGTTTCTCTAAGAAATAATAAAATATTTCTTCTGCAAATATAAACAATATATATCAAAATAATTTCCAAAATCAAAAATCCAAATCAAAGAGTTTTCGAGATGAAAACTTCATTTATCAAACATGTATAGGTTACTTAGATCTATATCACAAACCAAAACGCAATCAAGGTCAATAAATTTATTTGAATCAACAACAGAAATTGTCAAATTCAAAACTTGCTTTCCAAAATAATGAACTCAAAAAAACATGCAATAATAAGCAATTTTGAAATCAATTAAATCCAAATTCAAAAAATCACAACATTTTATTTTTAAACAATGTACAAATCTCAACGATATATTATTTGAGTGTGATTTTAAGATCTACAATATAATGAGATCAGAAAAATAAGAACAAAAAAATCGGATCTATTGTACGATGAGATCTGAAATATAATGACAAAAATACATGTACAGTGGAATAAGATCTATAAATTTAGATCTATGACAAAATAAGATCTTGAAAAGATAAGATATATATATTAAAACTTAAATCCAAATCTGAAAAATTAGAAAATAGATATAGAATTATGAAACAAGAATACTTAAATCTAGATCTATTAATCGCAAAATAAATCTAGAAAAGCATATCTAGAAAATTTCAAATCTGATTTCAATGGTTGAATAACAGGAAGAGATAGATCTGATTTCAGTAACTGAATAAGAGAAAGAGATTTACCAACATGAAAAAAAAAACGGATCTAATCTTATGGATTAGAATATCCAATACATTCGAGAAAAAGAAGATCGTACTGATAACATGTTATAGAATGAAGAAAGTGGAAGCCATTAGAGAGAGAAAATTTCATTCATTCAGAGAATAGATATCTATTTACATTGCATGGCCTACTTTATATAAAGGCTTCAGAAGTAAGGACCGAACTTATCCCATGATGTGGGACTAAATAAAACAATGTACACGCATATTCACTTTATAATATACATATATTATATATATGACAATTCTTAATATTTGTTACAAACTGTTAATACCCCCACTCGTAGGTACCACTCGTAGGTATAAGAGGAGTCCGCTTAAATCTGCCTTTAGAAATTAGTTTGGACGTAGCAAACTGTAACCTTTCAACTTCGATCCAACAAACAATCCTGATATCTTCCTAGCCTTCTCTAGCAAACTCTGAATTTGATGTCAATGGGACCTATACAACTGCTCATTGGCATCTGATGAGATGCTGTGAATGGAATAGTGTTGAGAAAAGAAAGGAAATCCATCATTATTCGAAATAAAGAAATAATAGGTGATTCGAGGTTCAGTCCTACCAGGACACCTGTCAGAAACAAATCTTTAGCTTGGATATAAAAGAAACCCATATCTGTTGTAAAATAAAGAGAACAGAAACAATAAAGAAAGAATATATTTTATTATTCACCACAGATAGCTTTACGATACAAATGAGCTCTATATTTATAGACTTCAAATCTAAATAAAATTACAATATCGTCCTTGACCATTTAGCATATTCACCCATATTATAAATATATTATAACACTCCTCCTTGAATATGCGTTTGATAATAATAATAGTCTCATTAAAATCTTATGGCATTATGGGGGTTGATGCTTCTGGATCAATATATACCTCATTAAAACCTTACTAACAAAAACCCAGTGGGAAAAAAAAATTAGTGAAGGAAAAAGAGTACATTACAGCATATATTTGAATGCTTCCCATGATTTATAATGCATTATTCAGTTAGTTTGTGAACGCATCCGATGCATACCAATTTTATACACCATTTTCTGAAACGTTGATTTTGAAAGTGCTTTTGTGAATAGATCAGCTGGATTTTCTTGAGACTGGATTTGTTTCACCTACATTTTATTGTCCTTCTGTAGTTCATGCGTGAAGATTTTTTTTGGAGAAATGTGTTTCGTCCTATCATCCTTAATGTAACCTGCTTGAATTTTAGCTACACAAGCTGCATTGTCTTCATAAATAATGGTTGACCCTTCTGTTACTGATGGGAGTTGATAGCTTTTTCGAATATGCTCAATTAGTGATTTCAGCCAAATATATTCTTTACTTGCTTCATGTAGTGCTAGTATTTCAGAGTAATTGGATGATGTTGCTACTAATGTTTGTTTTGTAGATCGCCATGAAATTGCTGCATTGCTGTTATTAAACACATATCCAGTTTGTGATCTTGCTTTATGTGGGTCAGAAAGATAACCTGCATCAGCATAGCTAACTAGGTTTGGATTATTGTCTGTGTTAGAATAAAACAAACCCAAATTTGTCGTTCCACGAAGATATCTCATGATACGTTTTATACCATTCCATTGTCTTTTTGTTGGTTCTGAACTGTATCTTGCTAGAAGATTTACTGAAAATGCAATATCCGATCTTGAGCATTGGGCCAAATATAATAATGCACCAATGACACTAAGATATGATACTTCTGGACTAAGCACATTTTCATCATCTTCTTTTGGACGGTAAGGGTCCTTTTTAATATCCAAAGATCTGACAACCCGTACTAACTGGATATGCTTTATCCATTTGAAAACGTTTTAGAATTTTCTCAATATAGTTTGACTGATGAATTAGTATGCCGTTGGTATTATGCTCAATTTGTAGACCGAGGCAATATTTAGTTTTGCCTAGATCTTTCATTTCAAATTCTTTCTTTAAGTAATTCATTGTTTTATCAATCTCTTCTGGAGTTCCAATCAAATTTATATCATCAACATAAACTGCTAAGATAGCAAATCCCTTTACCGATTTCTTTATAAAGACACATGGACTAATGATATTGTTTTCGTATCCTTCTTTTACCAAATATTTACTAAGGCGGTTATACCACATCCTTCCAGATTGTTTCAAGCCATATAGTGATCGTCTTAGTTTTAATGAGTACATGGACTTTGATTTTGCTTCAGGAAATTTATATCTATCTGGAATTTTCATGTAAATATTGGTATCTAATTCACCATAAAGACAAGCTGTCACAACTTCCGTTAATCTTATATCGAGTTTTTTAGAAACTACAAGGCTTATTAAATATCGAAATGTTATAACATCCATAACAGGGGAGTAAGTTTCCTTAAAGTCAAAACCCGGTCTCTGTACGAAACCTTGTGCGACAAGTCATGCCTTGTATCTTACGACTTCATTTTTATCATTTCGTTTTCTAACGAATACCCATTTATAACCTACTGGTTTACCATTTTTTGGTTTTTTCTCTATTGGTCCAAATACACCATGTTTTTGAAGTGAATCTAATTCCACTTGGATAACATCTTTCCATTTTGGCCAATCGTGTCTTTTTCGACATTCATTTATGCTATTTGGTTCATTATCGTCATTCTCATTATAGTCACGACTTTCAATTATTTCAGTAGCTACTGCAAATGAGAATACATCATCAATTATTATTTTATTGCAATCCCAATTTCTCCATAGTTTGTATAAATTGAGATCTCATTATTATTAGGTACCATTTTATCGTTGGAAGCTTCTTATATCTCTTCTGGGATAATAGTTCCTTCCGCACTTTTAGGAGAATTGAGATTTTCATTTAAGTGATCCTTTTGATCATTTATGACCTCTTCAGGAGGTTCCATAATTGATGATTTTTCATTAGACTTTCTTTTTCTAGGCGCCAAGTCTTTTGAACCAATTGGCCTTCCACGTTTTTGTCTCGCTTTAGATTCGTTTGCTGCTATATTTACTTTTGATCCTTTAGGGACATCAATTTTTGCTGGTGCATTTGCTGCTGGAATGTGGGATTTAGTTATTTTTGCAATGTCACTAAATGCATCTGGTAGTTGATTTGCAATATTTTGAATATGAAAAATTCTTTGTACCTCATATTGGCATTGTTTGGTACGTGGATCCAAATAAGATATAGATGGATTATTCCATGATATTTCACGCCGTTCTACTGGAACGGTCTTTCCCCCCTAACGGAGGAAAGATTGTCTCATCAAATTTACTGTCTGAAAATCTTGTAGTGAAGACATCACCTGTAAGAGGTTCAAGGTAACGAATAATCAATGGAGAATCAAATCCCACATAAATTCCCAACCTTCGTTGAGGACCCATTTTAGTACGAAGTGGGGGATTAATCGGTATATGCACAACACAACCAAATTTTCGTAAATGTGAAATATTTGGTTGAGATCCAGTTAACAGCTGTGATGGTGAAAGCTGATGATAAGCTGTTGGTCTAATTTTAACTAATTTCAATGCATGCAAAATTGCATGTCCCCAAGCTAAAACGGATAGTTTTGACTGCATAAGCAATGGTCTTGCAATAAGTTGCAAGCCCTTAATTAATGATTCTGCTAGACCATTTTGAGTATGAACATGAGCTACTGGATGTTCAATTTCAATTTTCAATGATAGACAATAATCATCAAATACTTGAGAAGTGAATTCTCCAGCATTATTTAGTCGAATTGATTCAATTTTATGATCAGGGAAGTGTGCTCTCAATTTTATTATTTGAGCAAGCAGCTTGGCGAATGCCAAATTTCTTATAGAAAGTAAACAGACATGTGACCAACGAGTTGATGCATCAATCAATACCATAAAATATTTGAACGGTCCACATTCAGGATGGATTGGGCCACATATATCACCTTGAATTCTTTGTAGAAATGTTGGAGATTCCCAAGTGATTTACTATATGAAGGTCGAGTGATTAATTTTACTTGTGCACATGGGGCGCATAAGTAATCGCTTGGTAAATTCAATTGGTTTGATAAATCATGACCATTTGAATTTTTAGCGATTTTACGCATCATGTTTGATCCAAGATGACCCAAGCGATCATGCCAAAGAATCAATGTCTTTGTATTTGTGAGCTTCTGGCTCATGTTTATAGAGTGAGATTCAACTATGCCAATTTTTATAAAATATAAACCAGTTGAAATTGCACCAAATTTTTCTAGGATAAACTTCTGGCTTTCAATTCTAGAAATAACACAAAGATATTCTTTGTTGTTTTCATTTATAGTTTCAATATGGTATCCATTCATTCTTATATCTTTAAAACTCAGCAAATTTCTTTTAGAGTTTCTTGAGTATAATGCATTCTAAATAAAGATATGCGTACCATTTGGTAATATTACATGGGCTCTTCCGGACCCGTCAATTATATTAGTAGATCCAGCTATAGTAGAGACTTTAGCTGAGAAATTTTCAGATAGTTCAGAGAAAAACTTCTGATTTTTCAAAATTGTATGAGTAGTTGCACTATATAGTAAACATATATCATCACCCAAGTGGTGTTCCATACCTTAAGAATTAAAGATAATAATTAGTCAATCATTAAAAAAATTGTATGCATAAATAAATTTAATGTAGACAAACAAAGTAATATGATTAAAATAGGCTACTAATTAAAAACAACATTGACATCACACATTATTTTTAACTAGTTGTGCAAAGGGAAATACAAACTAACGAACACAAGCTTCAAACTAATTTATTAATGCAAGCTAATGAAATAAAACGAAAAACCACATAATAAATATCAAGTCATTTCTAATTGATTAACTTGGTCATATCATTGATCATTGCACTTAGATTTTCATCATTAATGAAATTTCCATTGTCATCTTCGAAGAAATCATCTAACTTCAGCTTAGTGTTTTCATGCAACTCTTCGGCATTATTTGCCTCAATATTCTTCGAGCGATGATATTCTTCAACTATTTTCTTTGATGATCTACATGTACGTGACCAGTGACCAGATCGTCCACATCTATAACAAACTTCCTTGTAATGTTTTTATTTTCTGAAGCTGAATCATTGTTCTTTACAGGCTCAATTTTCTTTTGTTGCTTTTTGAAGCTGATGGTTTTGTTACCTTTAAAACCACCATAACCGCCTCTGCTGGAGTTATATCCACATCCACGACCATGTCCTCTACCTCGACCTCGATCCCTACCTCTTCCAGAGTAGGAAAAATTAGCATTAACTTCAGGTAATGCAGTTGAACCAGTTGGTCTTGAGAAGTGATTTTTTATAAGCAATTCATTATTTTGTTCAGCAATTAGTAAGCATTCTATGAGTTCAGGATATTTTGTAAAATGATGCTCTCGATATTGCTGCTGTAGGAGTGAGGCATGAAATGTTGAGAAAGTCTTTTCAAGCATTTGTGCGTCATCCGCCTTTGCTCCACATAATTTTAGTTTAGAAGTAATTCTAAACATAGCAGAATTATATTCTCTTACGAATTTGAAATCTTGAAACCTCAGGTTCAACCTTCTTGCCTAGTATTTGAAAGTATGACCGTCTTCTAGTGGTCATAACGCTCTTTCAGGGAGTTCCACAAGTGGAGAGGATCCTTTTCCGTTAAATATTATGTTTTTAAATCATCGTGGATGTGACGTCTTAAAAGTATCAGAGCTTTTGCTTTGTGCTGCTGGGACATATTATCACCATTTTTAATGGCATTTTCTAAGCATTGAGATTGCAAGTGGATCTCAACATCCAGTATCCATGATAAATAGTTGTCTCCAGATATATCCAAAGATTTGAATTCAAGCTTGGCGATGTTTATCATTTTGTGAACTATATATAAAACAAATTGCATAGGATTAAAATATTTATAGATCATCATAGTTAGAGAAGTTGAAACCACTATCAAATGATTTGAATTAAATTTTCAGGCATAATACAATATTGCAATAATTATAAGCTTACATTGGGCAACTATTATTATTATTATTGAAAGGATAATAAATATACCAATACCGCTCTCCAATCTGACAAAATTTACAAAATAAAGAACAAGAACTATTGACCAAAGGCTCAGCCTGATAGCCTTCCACTTTGTAAGTTACAGGGACGACATGCACTTTAATAGAGAAATAATCTACTCAAAACTTATTGCTTGAGGACAAAAATATCCAATAAAAAATGATACAAGATTAACAATACAGAACACATTGTAGAAAAACTTTATGCACAGCAATAGCAACTAAACTGACACCGCCTAATACCGTCAGATCATGATGTATTTTACTTAGTAATAACAATTAAAAGTCAACAAGCAAACAAAATCTCACATAAAATCAGAAACAATAAATGTACGGACTTTATCTTTGTAAAAAGTAAGCTTAAAAAAAATGAAGCAGGCAGCCTTTTGTCTAGAAATAAGTTAAAGAGCAGTACAGTAATGCAAATAGAAACATATATGTACAGTAAAAATCAAAAGCTTGTTACAGTAAAAATCAAAAGCTTCTTACAGTATAGTAAATCAAATAGAAACATGTATGTACCACAAGGACATGGCATAAAAAAATTTAAAATCAAATGTACTTTATTTACCTTGTTACAGTAAAGTTCAAAAAGATGACAAGAAATGAACATATAAAAGGAATTTTTAGTACTTGATAGAAGCAACGAATGAGATACGCGTTCCACGAATCAAAAGCTATCAATGCATATAAAAAGAGTTTTAGCGTGCGGAGGCATTCTTACTGTATAGGAGGTGTCCTTATCTGCTGTTTAAGAAATAAAAGAGGTAGACTTTGATATACAGGGATGGACGTGCAAATATATATGGCTACAGCATGGACGTACGAACCAATTCAAAAATGCATGGGAATGACCAAATTTCAGGCTACAGGATAATTAAATAATGAAATAAAGTCTAAGCAGCAATCAATTGTGCATGACAAAATTCAAGGCACATGACAAATGTATATAGGGCGTGTGACCATATTTCAAGGCATCGGGGCTTTAACACTATGATTTTAAACGAAAATATAAGATGTACAATATTAACATAAATGACACCTTTTGGAAACATCAAGTATTAATAAGAAAGCAAGCATCTTATCGATCAAAATCATTACAGCAAACACCTATAAAACAAATATACTAGTTCTTCTTTTAGATATAATATAAAATATTGAGGTTGCTTGTCAGAGTAGCTTGTATTGAAATGAAACAAAAAATTATAAAATAAAAGTAAACTGTACCTTGAGATCTATACGGATAATGATAACAAATATGTATTGGAAGAGTTTGATATACAAAGATGAAATAATAAAATAGTTCGCCTATCTCGTAATCTATATAAATAAGGTGTAAAGGTACTAAATATCTAACTGTAGTATAGGTAGTACTAAAGAATAGGTGGATAATTTTGATAAGTACATACTATTAATCAGTGCTGAAAAAATCTTTGCATGAAAATAGATCTAGGCGTATAAATTGCTATGCGACTGACTGAAATCAAAAGTTTAGATAAAATATACTTTAGGCTGCACAAAAGGAATAACGCATGCTATGCTGTAAAATAAAGCAAAAGCTTTAGGAATAGTTTTGAAGCATTAAAAAATTAAAAACGCAAGCCAAAAATAAAAGCTTATAACCTTGTGCTGATAACGTGTTGTAAAATAAAGAGAACAGAAACAATAAAGAAAGAAGATATTTTATTATTCACCACAGATAGCTTTACAATACAAATGAGTTCAATATTTATAGACTTCAAATCTAAATAAAATTACAATACTGTCCTTGACCATTTAGCATATTCACCCATATTATAAATATATTATAACTATATCTCCCTTTTCGGGACTTCTTATGACCTCAAAAAGGAATCAGAGTTCCTTACCAGTAAGGTTGATACCTTTTTGGCATAAGAAAAGATATACGAATTAGGGACAAGTTTGTTACTTGTGAATTGTGAGACTTCGTACAGGCCTAATTGTAACTACTCATTTTATATGGGTGATATTTCGCCAAGATGTGCCTTATGCACTAAGTCAAGAACAACGTGCACAAGGGAAAGAGCGGTGCACAGATGATAGTGTGATTTGTTGATTCTCTTTGAAAATCTATTTACTACCTTATTTGTTGTAAAACATGTAAGTATGCACAAAGATGAATGCATGTGAGAATATGAGCATATGATTAATCACTACGGTCAAAAATGACATTTTAAAGCTAAGATGAACTAAGATTCCTTATAGGAGTTGTAGATCAGTAAACGCGTCGCAAGGCTTAAATAGACCTTTTGGGTTAATTATGTTAACCGATATATTTTGACTTAGTTTATAATTATTTGGACCAAGACTCGAAAGTTTTAATGATTATATTATTTAGCTCTTGCATGAGATTTGAAGTGACATCATGCCAATAGTTCTATACATAGATAAGTATGTCATTACACATCTTTGTGACGATCCGGAATTTGTTAGCATTTGAAATGGGAATATTTAATTCATTTTAAATATTTGAAAGGTTAATTTTAACTTGAATTTCGAATATCATTATTTATTTATTGAATCTAAATAATTTGAAATTGGGTTAAATGTTGAATCTGGATTTTTTTAAGCCTGTTAAAAATAATTTGAAGGCTTATAAAATTTATATTGAGGATACTGAAGAGAATAGAAGAGTTAAAATTGAATTTGGGAATGTTTTGTTAAGTTTTGAAGTTTTATCGTTTTAAATTAAATTTTAAAAATAGCGTTCCGAGGCACAGTCTCGGAATTCAACGAAACCAGTTCCATTGGGTCCGTAATATTATATTATTATCGAATTTCAATTTTCGTAGGATTTGGAGTTGTTGTGTGAGCATACGATATTAAACACGTTGAAATTAAATCGATATTTAATATAATGACTGGGTTCAAAAAGCTATCTTCTCCATACGATCGAATTAGGATTCGGAACCTTTTCCATTCTGTTCGGAATATGGGTAAAACCTTATAAATGCCCGGCGACATGTCTGATTCGGAGTTCGAGATTTTGAGTGATATTAAATGAGATATTTTGGAAATTTAATAATAATATATAAAAAAGAAAAACCAGCCACCCTAATTGTACTCGAGCCACCCTAGCGTCTGAATTGCGTCGACCTAGTTTATCTTCTCTTCTCGTTTAAAGCACGTATCTTCCTTCACAATTCAGAAAAAAATATAATGGCCGATCAAATTTGCATTTTTCTCCTTGCCTCAAATCGGAACCGCAACCCCCTCTCCTCATTCTCAAACGAAATTTAAATCAATGGCCGAGCTCCTCAAAACCCCTTGTTTCTTCTTCAGCAAATCGAGTTCTTTCGATTTTCAAAACAAAAAAAAATTAGTGAAGCCGATTCGAACTCGAGCTAGGGTTGGATGTGAGTGCGAGGACGAAGTAGTGGCTCGCGATTAGGGATTTGCGATCGCAACGATGAGGCGGAGCAACCGAGTTCGATCAAACTCACGAGAGAAGCGGCGATGTCGTGGTGGCATAACGGTGAGGTGATGCTCACGATTTTGAGGGCAGTGGGTCCAGGTCGTGATTTTGGGCATGGGGGTCGGTCTTGTGTCGAGCTCGATGGCAGTAGATAGTGATTAGGTATAGCTTCCTATTTTATTTAAATAAATGTATATATGTATGTTTTAGATATGTCTGAGAACTTAAAGAAAATTACAGCGAGGTATCGCAGTTTCTTTTAAGTAAATATATATCTATTAGAAATTTTTTATATACATACAGAGAAAGAAATTTTAAAACCTAGATTTTTATTTTACAAATACATATGTTATAAAGAAATTTTTACAGTAAAGCACTGTTCTTGTTAATTAATAACGATATATATATATATATATATATATATATATATGAATAAATACAGTAAAGTAGGAAATTTTATATAGATAAGATTTTGGAAAAGTAGGAATTTTTAAAATGTTTAAAGTTAATATAAAAATTTGATCTTTAAACCTATATAGATTATTTTTATAAGTGTATATATATGTCGTTTTAAAAGAAAAAATAAATATACATTTTGAATTTACTAGTTTGGCTTAAACTAACCTACTCAATTATTTAAGATACCAAAAGATTTTTTTTAAGGAATCATTAGTTTAAATTAAATTAAATAAATGAATGATAATTGATTTTGGATTACTTCGAATATTAATAAAAGCCGTATAAATGTTTATACAAGGTCAAAATCTGAAAAGAAGCATATCGAGATTGGATTTGGATTGAAAAATCAAAGATGAGTTAATCTCACTCATCTGGTTTAATTTAACTTTAAATAGTTAAATTTAAATAATTGGTTGAATGGTTGAACCGATTTAATGTGCTATATTATAGTATATAATACACCTTGGAATGATTGATTTCCCACATTACATAGCGGATGAGACCCTATGCGCCGCACAATAGCAGATGATATTATATTAATCCCATATACCGCGATATTCCACCTCGAAGTGGAATTGGTATTTTATATTGTACTAACGTCTGTGGATGTAGGGAAACAACTTGGAGGGATTCAACTGGATTCCTCAACATTTATTTAAATTATTTAATATTCTCTGTTGTTATTATTTTGATATTCTATGATGAATTATATTGGAATATTGAATGCTATGGTTTACTTGAATATATTTCGGTACACTATGTTATCAAAATATATAAATTGGATTTTTTGGAAAGACAATAAAAGAGTGGAGTTTTAAGTAAAATACTTATAGCGAATTTGAATAAATTAAGAATGAATTGAAAAGGAATGGGAGTGATATTGAAATACTAACTAATAAATAATTTCGAGCATGGAAGAAAGAAAAAGAGAATTTTGAATAAAATAGAAATTAATGAAATTGTAAACTTAAGTGATATCATTAAAGGGATAAAGAATTATTTTAAAATTTAAAAGTTTAATTTATTTAAAATGATAAAGAAGTAATTTGGGAAATCTAAATTGTTATTTTCAGTTAAAAGTATTTTAAATCATAATTAAGGAATAAAATATGAAGTTATTGGATTTTGGAATAAATGGAGTAAATTTGAAATTAATTTGGGAATTGATTTAAGTGTGAAAAACCAGGATTTTTAAAGGAGAATGTGGCTATGGGATTTATAAACTGGGTTTATAAAAGCAAAGTAATATATCATTGGATATTTGGAAAAAAAAAATTCACGATGGGAATTTATTAAAGGAATGGGAACATTTGCTTAAAAATAAATAGTGATTTATTTTTAAAGAATGTGAAGATAAGTATATTTCCCTGGATAGCCAAGTACGTTTTCAAAGCAAATTTTTAAATATAAGATAAAAGTTTTAATGTTGTTTTAAAAAGCATATTTTAGAAAATTTATTATTGCTAAATTTTTAAATTTTAAAGTAAGTATTTTCAAATCTATTATCGTAGTAATTATTTAAAGGTGACTTAGTATTTTGTTTTAAAGGAGAAAATTTAGTTTTATATTTTATAAAGTAACCTTATTTTAATTATTTCTAAAGTATTATTTTTAATAAAATATTAAAGTAGTTTTTCTAAATTTAAATGTTAAAGCATATTTTACAATAAAGTGTTTTTAAATTTTTTTTAAAATCTAAAGTTTTGTGCTTGGTGATTTCAGTGCAAATAGAAAATACTTGGGAAATTTATTCTGTAAAAGAAAGGCAGTTTGAAACTGTTTTCAAAAGGGTTGAAATGGAAATATATCTTGCGAGGATATTTTGAGATAAATAAATAATTTGGGAAATTATTTATTGTTTGATGGTTGTTTTGATGTTAATTGATAGTTAAATAACCGACCATCAATATTGGCCAAATGCGCTAATCGTTTCGAAGAGACCCGGATCGAGATTTATTTCTCGAAAAACCACTTCGATCCGGTTTGTACGTTTTCATGGAAAATGAGTTTGGATTCGAAGATGGAGTAGTGAAGTGCAAGGGCTAGTCGCTACTAATCTTAAGGATATTTCTAAAATGGATGTAGTAGGAATAGTGCCTTCGGTTCCGTTCGAACCCGAGACGGTCTTGTACGGATGAATGCTTTCAGAACATCGTCAGGTGGACGATGAGCATTCTAAGTGAAACGTTCTAAAAGGTAGCGCTTAGCCTCAAGCCTCATCAACCGGGAATGACTAAAAATTTGGGGTTATGCAGCAAGGCTAGGTGGGTAGCACCCACTTTAGGGTGAGGTCATCCCTGTCTAGATGTCCCTTTTTATTTCGGCCTAGTGGTATGGTTGCTGATCATAACCGTGGGGTGATCTTACTCGGGATTATCTAGTAAGGGGTAGTCCCGGTCTTGTGTTGGAGGGGGTTGGGAGTGATCCTCGGTACTGTGATCTAGGCCACGTACCGTGACAGGTGGTACCCCAGTGCCTAGTCGTTAGTTGGAAATCCATCCTCCCTACGCGCCTTTTATGAGTTTTGTTTGTATTACCCACTTTGTGGCTAGTAGCTAGAATTTAATCATGTAACAATTCAGCTATTTTAATAAGTATTTATATATAGACCCTATTATAATATCAGAGGATTTTAATATAAAAATGTTTTAGCTATCGTAAGGCAAAATTCCGGCATGTTTATTTGTGGCGTGGTCTTACGAGATGCTTTTGTTTTCAAAGGATTTTTGAAACTTTAATAATCAATTTGAGTGTGATTTCTCACGCTGGTATATCCGGACTGACTCGGGTGTTATTTAACTACAATGCTCGGGTCGGATCGAGCATTATAAAATACAGGAAAGGATGCTGTGGAGCTCAAGAGACGAGCTAGATGGCGACACGTACTTCCGTATTTGATTATTATTCCTCTGTGTGTCCAGTTGTATGTTATTGATGTGGATCTCTGATGATGTACTCTGATGATGTATGTATAAACAGATATAGTATTTGTTTTTGGTGTAAAGATCTATGATTACCTATTATATTTTATTCCGCTGCGTTGGTTAGATTCTGTTGTTGTATTCTGTTTTCTCTTCTTCTACCTCTTCTTCTTTAACCCAAATGGTTCCATAGAAAAAAATTGTTATCAATAAAATAGAAAAAGATAAGCCAAAATTGAAATTTTGGGTAAATATAATATGAAAGGGTAAGTTCTATAACTTATAATGGAGTTAAGTTAATTTGAAATTTAGACACTTTGACTAGGTTAAAATCAAAGTGAAATTTAGGAAAAAGAGATATAAGAAATATCATCCTAATATAAAAATTTGAATCAGCGATACATTTAGGGTAACATTTGTAATTCAAAATGAAGTAAGATTAGAAGTGGATATTTTTGAATAATATGTTTAGTAGGTTGATTGTTGGATGAAAAAGGATAATAACAAATACCATGTGAATTAAGTTTCACAATTTGACTATAAGGTATTTAATGGATTTAAGGTTAAGAAATTTGATTTAGAAAACGGATAGGTAAATAAGTTAAGGTAGTTAGAAAAAGGTGTACACTTAGTAAAGTTGTCTTATTAATATATGGATTGGATAAATAATATTAGCTAAATGAAAACCTTAGATAAAGAAAACTATGGGTTGAGTTTTATAACTTGTCAATTTGAGATGATAGTAGAGTTCCATATTAGTTAAACACCTTAGTTGAAGTAATAACAATTTGAAGTTTGAGGATATGTATATATACTCTTAAGAAGTAAAGGTATATTATAAAAGTTCAAATCATATCTGTATGCTTAAGTAATAATGTATTTAGAAGAAAGTAAATGGTTGTGAAATAAACTTGGATTAATAGAAATTTTAAAGAAATATATTAGGTAAAGATGAATGTGAATAAGTATATAAGTTAAACATAGTCATTTCAGCATATAATTTTTGATCTATGATTTGAGTACATAATTTTGAGGTGTTTACACCAATCTGAAAAAGGATTTATCACACGATTATTGACGGCAAGAATTAATTGGAGTTTAGGATTATGTACACGAGTTTTCTATCATAGTTGAGAGCTATGCAAGGAAAGCAAGGGTTTACGATCAAGAAGTCTGATCAAATTCCGCACTAGAAAATTGAGGGATCAATACTAGTTCAAAAAAAAGTTGTGTATTCGAATAATATATCGAATCAAATATCACATATAGTATGACGTGTTAGGTATGTCTACTTAGTAGTTGGATGGTTATCTAAAATAGGAGGCACTAAGACGTGGTGGTTAGACTGATGTTTTGGTATGCATATATATAGACCTTAGGTATAGTACATGCTCAGGACAGAGGATGAGTTATGTGGATGTATTCATTTATGTTGATATAGTAATAATGTGGTTGTTTTTGAAAGTAGAGTCTTGTTTGGTTGTTGTACATTCTATCTTAAGTGTGCATTATGCACTAGGATGGGTACGATAGAAGTTTGACTTGACATACGTACATATAACCGTAAGTACGTGATAGATACTCAGATTAATGTGGAATTTTTTTTATGTATGTTTGGCATCATTTGTTTTAGTGTTGTTATGATATCGACCTTCTTCTTTTCTATCATTAGTAGATATAAGTTAAATTATTTGAGGATATGAGTATGAGATAAATTCTTTTATCTAACTTTCATTTCGAGGACGAAATGCTTTTAAGTAGGGGAGCATGTGACGATCCGTAATTTCGCTACTTCGGAAATAAGAGATTTCATTCTTTTTTATTTAAAAAAGAATTTAAAACTTAAACAAATATGTTATATATAGTAAATAAATTATCTATTCTTAAAGTTAATAAATTTAAAAAATATAAATTTGGATTTTAGAACAAATCGACAAAAGTTAAGTTTTGTTAATAATAAATAAAGGCTTAAATAAATGAATTTAAATATTTATTTAAAAAGATAAATCTTATTTAAAACATCTAATAAAGATAATAAAAGTATTTTAAAAGATTTAAAAGTTTGTTAATAATCGTTTTACAAAAATAACCAAAATTTGTCACATTTTGTCAGTTTTACATACATTGTAAAATTAGAGATTTTGATATAAATTTAAGACAATTTTAAAATATGAAGAGACATGTTTTAATTTATTTAAAGAACTAAAAAGTTCATTTTAAAGTTTGGTTTACTTCAATATATAGCTTAATAAAAACGTCAAATTTTGACTGTATAATTTGTCGTCAAAAACACCGTTTTCAACCAAAACAAGTTGTCGATAAATTGTTGCAACTTGATACGTTATCTAACTTATAAGTAGAAGTTTACAAACTATTTAAAAAATTTACATTTAACACTAAAAGACAAAAGGAGTTTACTTTTGAAAAGTGCAAATAAATATATAAAAAAGTGAAAAGTATGATTTGACAAATTGAAAAATAATTAAAGCTTTTATAAAACAACAACATTACCGTACTTCTCATCTCTTTAGCGAGATGTTATGCTTATATATAGAAAAGCAGCAAATGAAAAAGTGGAAAGAAAGCTAACTTAAGGAATTAATGACACATACATCCATGCATTTAATGCAAATCAAATCAAGACAAAGTCTTCTCTTTAAAATGCAAAATTTAAGAAAGTAATCATTTCTATTTTTACCATCACCATAAATGCATATCAAATCTCTCTTTTCACATAAAAAGAATTGTATATTTAAATTCAAAAATGAAGAGGGTATTTATGTCATTTACCACTAAAGATGTTCACTTATAAATACAACCACAAATCTCTTCATTTTTACTTCACTTTCATTTCACAAAATTTCCAAAAACCTTCTCTACTTCCACCATTTCCCTTTTATCTTCAAGTTATCACCTCCATACTCCAAACCATCAACCTACACCACCAAAACCAAACCAAACCACCACCTACCCACCTCCTCCTCACCCAAAACCCACGGCCTACCCCCTATAGCCCATGGCCGAGCCACACCACCCAAACCCGAGCACACCAAAGCCAATCCAAGCCTACACCCTCCTACACGCCATACCCAAGGCCACACCCTCCTTCACACCAAGGCCGTACTCCCTCTCCTCCATATAAAAAGCAAAAGAAAAAAAAGAGAAGAAAAGAAAAGGAAAACTAAAGCGTTCGAAAAGGAAACGGCTAAAGGTGAGACGTTGGAAATAGCACGTTAGCGAGAGAGGGAAATCTTACGTTAAAGTTTGACGGAATGGATATGAAGGTGAAAAATTCTCACCGCTTTTTGAATTATATTGATTATCATGTTTAATTGTTATGTTAGATAATCACTATTTGACGATATGGATGTTTGATTGATTCTTTGAATATGTTGGATAATCCATAGTAATGTTATGACTTTTACCGTATTGAACATGCTAGTTTATATGATTGTTGTATGGTTGTGATGATAATTTGGACATCAAGTTCCTATTAATTAAGTAATCCCTTTGTTTAAAAGGACCATATTCTAGTAATATGAGATATTGTAGGAAAATAAGTCTCTTTTCATTTAGAAGTGAAACGAAAGTTAAAATGAAAGAGAATTTGAAATTTGAAGTGGAACGGATTTGAAAAGGATAGTTAATTAGAAATTGAAATTAAGATGAATAGTGAAATTGAAATCGATTTTGAAAAAGTGAAGTTTAGTTTGAGGTTGAATTGAAGTTTAAATTGCAATTGGATTTGAAATCTAAGTTTTAAATGAGTTTAATCTGAGATTAGAATTGAAATTGAGTTAAAATTGGAATTTAAAATTTAATATTAAAATAATGGAAATATAATATTATTATAATATGATAATAGTGAAAATATACATTAAATACTTTAAAAAGTGAAAATATTGATTTAAAATAATTTGTAATGATTTCATAAGTATTGAAATCCAATTTGAATAGATTATTTCAAATACTGAAAAATAAGTTAAAACTAGGTGCATCGCACAACGGTAGTTCGCGATTTTGTGCCGAAAAGTTCAAATGAGTGTGTAGAGTAGAATATAACTCGGAATTCTTCGAGATAAGAAAATTCCAGACTACTATATCCATATCTTCTAAACGAAGAAATAAAATCAAAGCTTCATCGAGCTGATTTTGAAATGAGTCGAAATCAATTTTCTAGAAAAGTCGCGCTAGTGCAGTTAAGTGACCGTAACAAGAAATCTGTTTAAATGGATGTTTTTAATTATGGAAAATTATGGAATAAATTTGATAAATCTATTTAAATGATATAAAAGAGATTTGGATTGGAAAATATGAATTATCGAATGTTTAAAAGTTGTTTAATTCAGATAAGCTTATTTAGCACTTTCCGCGGCACTTTTCTACTGCGAATTCTATAACTTATAGAATATGAGTTTAAATGTAACGACGTTTCCCAGAATAAATTGTGAATGTTTTAAAAAGGATAATTAAGCATTTTGAAAGATAATTTGAAATATTTATAAGCAATTTCAAAATAAAGTTGAAAATCTGAGTATGTGAAACAACTAGTACATTTGTCCCGCCTGTGAGATCTAGGAAGATAAAACAAGGTATTTAACTAAGGTTGGGGATGGAGCAACCAGTGCCCTGAACTTACCTAGCCTATGTTTTCTTTTCTGAGGTGTAGGGTGGAACGGATCGAAAGGAAAGCCCGGATGCTCTTAAATAAAAAAGACTGTATTGAGTTTTTGAAATTAAAAGAAGATTGGTATTGTCCAAAATTTAAGTAATTTCCAAAAATGAATGATTTCTATGATCCTGCTTACTTCAAAACGTTTGTTAAGATTTATTTTAAGGTTAATCATAAACGATGTCTTAAATAACATTGTTTTTGACCCGACTAAAAAAGTAAAGAAATTTGGATCAAGAATTAAGTAAAGAAATTTGAGATATTCTCCAAAGTGAAAGAATGAATTTCTTAGAAATTATCATAAGTCAAAAGAAAGAGATTTTGAATCATCCAAAAAGAATTAAAGTGAAAAGAGACTCAATAAATCATGTATACTCATATTCACTTTTTATCGATAATTGGATTTCGAAGGAACCGTGGTCGGATTTGGTTGATTCCTATTCGAAAACCAGTTCGAACCAATGTATACGTTCAAACGTGAAGACATGTTGAAGATGATTGAAGACCGTGGATCTTTATAGCGTGAAGGCTGCTTGTTGACTTGCTCTAGGTAGCTTCAGAGTTATATATAGCAGTGGTCTCCTCGTTGTGGAGATTTTTCGAATTGCAAGGACTGCTCGCTGCTAGTGGTAGTAGGAGAGTGCCTTTGATTTTTTCCTGTTCCTGGACAACTTGTATGGTCGTTTGTCTAACAATGCATTTCTAACGATTACGTACATTGGTTTTTACAAACGTACATCAGTGGTGGCGGAGAAGGCAACTTCTCTTAACTTAACAGCCTCTTTGAGACGTACGAGCTCAAGGGTTGTATTTTTGTGGAAGGCAATTAGTAGCAAACGGAGATGACAATGTGGCATTTAAAGATGTGATATGTGCTATGTGAAAAGGTAATCGTTTTCCTTATGCCTCATCAAACCAGAAATGACCAAAACCGGATTAGATGCGGGAAGGCTAAGTGGGTCATTCCCAATTAGGGTATGGCCATCCCCTTCTAGATATATTTCTTCCTGCTATGACGTCGGGATTTAAATTAATGTGGTGTGAAGGCCCTCGAATAAAGGTCGATAACGACCGGGGGATGACATGTTCGGTACTATCTAGTTACAGAGGTAGGCCAGTCTTGTGTTGGTAGAGGATCCTTTGTGATGGTCCTCGGGACATCCATCTAGAGGTGTACCCCTTCGGAAGGTAGATCATACGCCTGGTCATTTGTATGGAAATCCATTCTCTAATAAGAATCTACGGTTTTGTTTGTAGAGCCTAGTATGCTGAAATTTAATAATGATAACAATTTCGGCTAAGATTAATAAGTTTATTTGTAACCGTTTTCAAAGAGATGTCATTAGAAATAATATCAAATGTTTTGATATAAAAGTGTTTTAGTTATCATAAGGTAAAAATTTGTCCGTGTTTTTGTGTAGGCGTGGTCTTATGAGATACTCTTTATTTTCAAAGGATTTATAAAAAGGCTGATATATGACACTATCATCTATTATTGAGTTTTCTCACGCTGATTTGTCAGGCCTGATCCGGGTATTTTCAATACTGGGTCAGATCTGAGTAGTTTCATGTTTAGTCGAAGATGGTTGGAGTTTCCAAAGGAGAGCTGGAGATATTCATCGACGTATGAGCATATTCTATTGTCCGCTGTACTTAGTGTATTTTGTTTGATATTTGTCAGCAATTGTAAGGACAGATGTTTATAACTGTCCAATCTGAATTTAAGTTAGACTCTGATATATGTATTTAAAGTTTTCCGCTATAAAAATATTTGTTCAATATTATATGTTATTCCATTCGAGTGAGAATATGTTCTGTCTACTTTTCTTTATCACCCTTAAAGATCCGTCTTTTCTGCAATTTGAGTTGGACATGTGTGGTTTATTGTCGATTCAAAGGGTACGGAAAAAACGGTCCTTTACAGTTTCTACTTTAAATATTTTTGAAAAATATTTTAAGATACATTATAAGTTTTAAAAATTAATATTTGAATATTTTTGATTATTATATTTAATTACTAATTAGTAATTATTTAACTATTAATTAAGTAAGGTAATTAGTATTAATTAATTATTGATTAATTAAGGCATAATTATTATTATATAATTATTAATTAAGGCATAATTAGTATTATGTAATTATTAATTAAGTAAGTTTTAATTATTAATTAATTAAGATTTAATTATT
Source organism: Allium cepa (assembly GCA_030765085.1). Lineage (NCBI taxonomy): Eukaryota > Viridiplantae > Streptophyta > Magnoliopsida > Asparagales > Amaryllidaceae > Allium > Allium cepa. The sequence goes on along the minus strand of CM060943.1, from coordinate 480,017,587 downwards.
TATTAAGTAAGGTTTAATTGTATTTAATTATTAATTAAGTAAAGATCTAACTATTATTTAATTATTTATTAACAATCTTTAATTATTATTCGAATAAAGGGTTAGTTATTATTAACTAATTAAATAAAAGTTTCAATTTTAAACCTCTTTATTTCCTAAGGGTCGGTTTGTTAAAAAGCAACTTTCTTTTATGAAGAATGGTTTTTAATTGCAAGGGATTTCTTTGTTTGTGCCATTAAATAGCCAAACAAATATAATCAGCTATGCTAAAACGTTCAAGCGTTTTATTGAAAGTAATTCATCTTGTATTTAGTACCAAAAGTCGATGAGTAGACTTTCCTTTATGTGTGAGATGTAAAAATTTATTTTCTAAGTGAGGGATAGAGTTGAAATGTCGAAAAAGTGATAAAAATAAGATAATTAATTTCGATAAATTAATCATGATAAATTGAGTTTATGGAAGTACTTCATTGTATACTTAATGCTGAATTCCGAGGTATGGACACTCATCTCTAATCCAATAAGTAAGAATGAATGTCGGGGCAAGAATTTTTTTCTAACTTGTCCAATTTCATTGTTAATCAAGGGATGGTACTGTTTGAAATAGGAAAGTGGGGATAAGTATAAGATGTCTTATTTTTCATATTCAATTCTATACTCACCCCAGATAGTGGATTTTGTCCATGATTGATAACTTGGCCGGTTTTAAAATTATCGAATGTTGGTCTGAAGAGACTGGAATTAGATGACATGAGTTATCTGAAAACCACTTGGAACAAATGTAAGTCTTTGAATTGGGAATATCTCGAAGATGATGGAATCGAAGATGGAGTTCTTTGAAGTGTATGGGTTACTTGCTAATAATCCTGAAGGTGATTGCAAAAATGGATGTAGTAGAGGTAGTTCCTTTGGTGTGTTTATATCCTGAACAACTTGTACGAATATGAGCATTACATTGTTGTTTGGAGGGCAGAGTTATCATTCCAAGTAGGATTGCTATATGAAAACGTAAAATGCATCCTCAAGTCTTAGAATCGAGAATGACTAAAATAGGGAAGATGCAACATGGCTATGTGGGTCACATCTATTAGGGTATGGTGTCCTTTGATCTAGATCGATTTATTATTTTGGGATGTATTCTTCAAGGCCTAGTGTAGTTGTTGATCATAACCGAGGGATGATCATATTTGGTAATATCTAATAAGGGGTACCCGGTACTATGTTGGCACGGGGTCTAGGCGAGGCCCTCGGTACATTTTTCTAGAGCAACATTATAGCAAATGATACCCCGATAGCCTTGTCATTGTATGAGATCTATTTTCCAATAAATGCCTATATGGACATTGTTGTATACCTATTATGCTGGAATGTAACAATCCGCATATTTTACGATTGTACATTTAAATATTTTATTTAAATATAGCATTGTTAGTCGGGTTTAGGTGCGAAAAGCTACTTTTTGCAAACAGTCGAATTAGGACTCGAGACCACTTCCAATGAGTCCAAATGCCATTTGCGACCTTTTTGAGTATAAACATCGATATGTTTGGAGTTAGCTAGTATTTCGGCATTTTCATTTAGGGCTTTGGGCTTGGGTTTCAGCCCATTAACCCCAACTTATCAACCAACCTCCACTCCACTCCTCTTCATTCCTTCATAATAATTCCTAACACTTCAAGCTTTAGAAAAATGGGGGAAGTGATTGGAAATGGAAATTCCTAAGCCCTAGCTTCATTTGCAAATCCAAGTTTTAGCTCCAATTCAAAGAGAAGCTTAGATAAGCATCTTCTCCATCTTCTCCATCTCAATCCCTCTTTGATTTTCATAAATTCCTAAACCCTAACTTAGGAAATATTTTCTTAGGAGCATAGATTGAAAGCTTTTAGAGTTGAGATTGAAGAGTGGTTGATCTTCCTTTGTTTGCAAGCTTCTCCTTCCTTATTTTTGAGTAAAAGATGAGATTTTTATCTCACATCCATGTCTATAACTATCATTATTGTTAAGTATGAATTCCTAACATTTATTCATGTACATTTGCTTTTGATTTGAATTGATTTGGTGAACATTTCAATTTTTGGTGTTTTGAAGTCAAAAACTTTAAAATCCTAGCTTTGATGTATGAACATGCTTTTGGTGGTGTATCGAGGAGCCTATAGGGCTAGGTTGTCGATTGGCATAAACCCTAGGCCCATTGCTCGTCCGACCGCAAATTGTCGAGAGTTTCCCTTCATTGTAATAGACTGGAAATACTAAAAAACAGGGTCCAGTCGACTTGCTCTCTGAGTCCAGTCGACTGACCTGGAACCCGAGAGTTTTCCAGGCATTGGGCCAGTCGACTGAACTCAGTGTCCAGTCGACTGACCTGCTTGCTTCATCTCGATTTTCCTTTTTTGCTTGAGATTTCAATTTTTATCGATTCATGATTATCCGAGTTGTTATTATCAGTTATTCGACTTTGATGACTGCTACTTCGGGATTTTTGGGAATGTCCATTTTTGATGGATTCAGTATTGATTTCTTTGGATTTAATTCACGTCTTCGAATGTGAATTTTTGGTGACTGATTGTTTCTACAATCATTTATTTAACTTGTCACTTTGAAATACAAAGGTTTCTATACTAATAGTAAATATTCAAACTCTTTCTCAAATATGATTTCAACTCTATTTTTAGTACAAAGCTCTTTATAAAAATGTTTTCAAATCTATTAGAATATAAAAATGTTTACCTCATTCGTTTGAGAAATCTAATTAAACGGCTTAGTAAAACTAGTGGTATGAAACGCTTGCGTTTACTTCGTCAGTTAATTTTTGAACTTGCTCAATTTAAACCCTTGTGACAACTTTTGAGTGGAGATCTACAATTTGTTCGTAAATATTTATGTTAAGCCAGTGGTTATGGGACATGAAGCTATACTTATTTATTTGCTAGCTTAGTGTAATTCACACTTTTCACTGATCATTGATGATCATTTTTATGGTTTAGGCTAGCAATGTGTGATGTCTCTTTGTCCACGTAGGGGACGGTACCTCGTTTTATTAAGCTTCGTCACATTTCTTTTATAGGCTAACGACCAATTAGTTATTTGGAGTTTCGACTCAATTCTTATGGGCTAGCGACCCATGTTCATTTATGGTGTTTGGTTCATCGAATGTATCGCTATTGTACTACATCGATGTCCCGACTTTTCGGTTCATTGGATGAACCATTATTGTACTACGTCAATGTTTCGAATTACTGGAGTTTCGGTTCATTGGACGTACCGTTATTGTACTGCGTCGATGTTCCAAATTATTTGAGTTTCGGTTCATGGGACGTACCATTATTGTATTGCGTCGATGTTTCGAATTTATAGTTAGTGACCATGGAATAGCGTTCCATTTGCGATACACGTGTGGTGAGTTTTCATGCTCCCGTTTGTGATAGGCCTCCCCCTTTTGTGATTTCTGGATTTCTAGTTGATGATTTCTAGAATTTGTATTTCACCTCTTTTTTTGGGATTGGCAAGAATATGTTTGTCAATATTTGTGGCTTGGTGAATGAAATAAAGAATATGGCATTCTTTTTTATGTTATGATATTTTAGAGATATTGTATGATTTTGGTTGACTTTCTAATGTATACTTTTCATAGTATGATACTATTATTATCATACGTTTTTATCGTATCTCTTATTCTATCTCATTTTTATCTGATATTTATAGCTAGATTGATCCGTTTGTTATTTTCTTATTAAATAATACTCGGGTCAGACCGAGATGTTACAGGTGCTTCTGCTTGACTCCTTATCAGGGATCATCATCTGACTTTTGTCTAACTACTTTAGATTGGTAGTTTTCGTTGTTATACATATGAGATAGAGACTCCTTGATGTATACATATTCTTTTGTCCAGCACTTGTACCTATTCTTTTGTGATATTGTGGATCTTGTTTGACCACTACTCTGATGGACACCATCATGTGTTATATTCATATCTGTTTCCGCCTTTGTGGCATGGATATCTGCGACTGATTTGTGTTATACTTATTCCTATATTTGTTTTCGAAGATTATATATAGCCACTGTGTAGTATCTTTGAGTTTGTATCGGTATGTCGGATTTCCTCTTGAATTGAAATGCATGTTATACTATCTGACATATCGGTCTCGCACAAAGCAATTACACGGATGGTCGCTGCTCAACACCCTTATTCTTCGTGCTAATAGACGGCATTACTCTGTAGTGTCCTTGGCTAGCATGAGTATAGAGGTGGGGCGCCACAGCTTTGGTATCAGAGCCAAACTTCGAAACAATGTAGAATAAATTAGCAAGGATCATTGTCATAAGTCCTTCTTAAGAATCGTACCTTAGGATTTATCTGAGTCTTAGGACCCGTTCTATCCTATTATCTTTTATGATGCCTTGTTTTATCAATCTTGATTGTTTGATATCCATTTTGAGAATAACCTTTCCTTTTTCTTTCTTTCTTTTTTAAAGAAGAGAAATGGTTAGGTCCGGCCGTCCCAGCGTTGGTCAATCTAGTGCTACTCCTCAGGATAGAGTATTCATGTCTGCCCAGCAGCTTTTAGATCTTGTAAAGAATGCTCAAGCTGTCGGACCCATTCCAGAGCCTACTCATCCTAGATCTGGGTTTGTACATTTGTGCAGAGACTATACTGATTTGGGTGGAAGGCCATTTAAGGGATCCGAAAGTGTTATAGAAATCCAAGCTTGGCTTAGATCATGCGACCGCATCTTTTCCCGCATGAATCTCGTTGATCTCCATCGAGTCTAAGTGGCTTTTAGCATGCTCCAAGAAAGATCATTAGATTGGTAAGCGGATCTTACTTAGGAGCAATTTCGAGAAAGGTTCGAGTTGAATTTGTGCCGGAGGCGAAAAAGTAACTTTAACTCGACGCTTTATTGACCTTGTTCAAGGTGAATCTTCCATGATAGACTATGTCACATCTTTTGAATCTCTCTCTAAATATGGAGTCGAGTATATTAATACCCCATTGAAGAAAATCGGAGGTTTTTCTATGGGTTGAATAAGAACCTCAAGAAGTCATTACTTCTGAAACTAGAAGTTTCTTTTGATCAGCCTATTGATATCGCTCTTCGACTTGAAGTGGTCGATAAAGGAAGTGATGTTGAAGTTGTGGGTGACAAACAGAACTTCAACAATAACATGAAGTGGCCTATTAAATTCAAAGGCCCCAATCCCAACAAGAAAGGGAAACAAGAAACTCCGGTAGCAAAGATTCCTACCTCTAACCGTGGACAATGCTACAATTGTGATTCCATGGACCATTATGCTAAAAGGTGTCCAAAACCTCTCTTTTGTCGTTATAGCAAAAGTTCGGGCCATCTTTTATCTTCATGTCCCAAACTTCCAAGCAAGAGGGAGGGAAAGCTAAATGTTGTGCAAGAGCCTTGTAGCACTTCTCTTAGTCAAGGTATTTCTTATTCGGTCCTTGATGACATTTGTTTTGTGATTATCCTATTCGAGTTCTTATTGATATGGGTTGATCTCATTATTTTTATATCGAAAGAACTTGTTGATTTGTTCTCTTTAAATATTCTGGGCTTGATGACTTCGCTGAGAATTGCTATCCGGATAGTGGATTCACAACGCTCAGTTTATTTTGAAAAGATGTCGAATTATTTTATGTGATTATTCTTTCTAGGCTGATTTGCATGTTATGCTTTACTTAGGTTTCGGAATTGATTTTGTGAAAGGATTGGCTTAATCATTATGAAGCCATGTCCTATGTCCCGAGTGGACTATCCATCTTCGACATTTTCAGTCTGTTAAGCAGATTTCTATTTTTCTAAAATGATTTTGATTCCAATTTGGTGGCATCATTTTATTTTCTAGACCCACTTGTTGAAGAAAATGTTATTTCTCTCATTCAAGTAGTTTGTGAAATTTTCCGGTATCTTTGAGCTTATCTTAGGGTTAACACCTAAGCTATCTTATGAGTGGTGCTAAGGTCTTTTCAGTTTTCCTTTACCACCAGTTTTCATTAGCAATGAGTTGCGGACGATAACATTCCATTAACCGCATTCCGCACTCATTATGATTCTTATGAATGACACGTGATGTCATTCGAGTTGCCTGGCTTATTTCATCCATCTTATTAATCGAGAATTCGGTGAATATCTCGATGAGTCCGTTTTTGAATTTATTAATTATAGATGAAAACAACAGTTTAAAATTTGCAAATCTTTTTCATAAGATTTATTTTTAAGTATAATTGGATTTTGTTCTTAAAATGAGAAAAAGAGTATTCGTAAAAGTTTTATGAGATATTTTTATCATATAGAAGATGATTTTATGATGTTTTGCCCATTGAGTGCTTTAAGAATTTTGGTCGATGCGCCCGATCAACGTTGTCGATAGGAATCTCCTAAAACGCTTTGATGAGACAAATCTGACATAGTAAATTGACTTGGAATAAGTAAATTTTTCTAGAAAGATGACTACATAAAGTTAATTGTGATTTTGAAAGTTTTATCTTTTCGGAAAAGAGGATCAATTAAAAGAACTCTTTTTTCAATGCTTCTATTCTTGAGATTCCCAAAGGGAACCAAGACTTTTTGTTTGTACCGATGCTAGTTGTATTAGTTTGGGTGTTCTCTTGCGAAAGAGAATGTTCTATCATTTATACTTCTATACAATTAAAGCCTATCGAGACTAGGTATGCTACTCATGATCTAGTGTTCACGGCTATTGTTTTCGCTTTTAGAATTGGCATTATTATTTTTGATGGAGAAATTTGTTCTCTACACTGATCATAAATCTTTGGAGTATTTATTTCTCAAAAGGAACTTAATTTGCGTCAACAACGTTGGCTCAAGTTCCTTGCGTCCTATGATCTTGATATTCTTTATACTTCCGGAAAGGGATATCGTTTCGCCGATACCCTTAGTTGTAAATAATAAATGGTGTGTTTTTGATGATGTCCAAATGGAATGATCTTTTTGACAGGTTCATCTGACGTATCGTTATTGGACTACGTTGATGCTCCAAATTGTTCGAGTTTTGGGTTCCTCAGGCGTACCGTTATTGAAATACGTCGTTGAACCGGCTCGATTTTCTCCTATTCATGACGTTTTCCATGTCTCTCAACTACGAAAATGCCTTAGGGATTCTGATTTTACTCTCGAAGACGGTGTTACTGAAGGAATTGAAGTTTCATCTAATTTGATTTATGAGCGAACACATTCGGACTTACTCTCTCGTGTTCTTTGGGGTGAACTTCTTATTTCAAATTTTATTTTGTGTTGATATGTTTTATGGTTGTTACTCTTTATTTTCTTCTTTAGCATTGCGAGGACGCAATTTCTTTAAGGAGGGGAGTCTGTAACAACCTGCATATTTTACGATTGTATATTTAAATATTTTATTTAAATAAAGCATCGTTGGTCGGATTTAGGTCCAAAAGCTAATTTTCGCAAATAGTCGAATTAGGACTCGAGACCACTTCCACTGAGTACAAAATGCCATTTGCGACCTTTTTGAGTATAAATATCAATATGTTTGGAGTTAACTAGGATTTCGGCATTTTCATTTAGGGCTTTGGATTTGGATTTCAGCCCATTTACCCCAACTTATCAAACCAACTCCACCCCACTTCTCTTCATTCCTTCATAATAATTCCTAACACTTCAAGCTTTAGAAAAATGGAGGAAATATTGGAAATGGAAATTCCTAAGCCCTAGCTTCATTTGCAAATCCAAATTTTAGCTCCAAATTCAAAGAGAAGCTTAGGCAAGCATCTTCTCCATCTTCCTCCATCTCAATCCCTCTTCCATTTTCAGAAATTCCTAAACCCTAACTTAGAAAATATTTTCTTATGAGCATAGATTGAAAGCTTTTAGAGTTGAGATTGAAGAGTGTTGATCTTCCTTTGTTTTCAAGCTTCTACTTTCTTGTTTTTAAGAAAAAGGTGAGATTTTTATCCCACATCCATGTCTATAACTATCATTATTGTTAGGTATGAATTCCCAACATCTATTCATGCACATTTTCTTTTGATTTGAATTGATTTGGTGAACATTTCAATTTTTGATGTTTTGAAGTCAAAAACTTTAAAATCCTAGCTTTGATATATGAATATGCTTTTGGTGGTGTATTGAAGAGCCTATAGGGCTGCGTTGTCGATTGGCATAACCCCTAGCGCCCATTGCTCGTCCGCTTGCAAATTGTTGAGAGTTTGCCCTTCATTGTGAAAGGCTGGAAATACTGGAAAACAGGGTCCAGTCGAGTGGCTCTCTGAGTCCAGTCGACTGACACGGAACCCAAGAGTTTTCCAGGCATTGGGTTAGTCGACTGAACTCAGTGTCCAGTCGATACCTGCTTGCTTCATCCCAATTTGCCTATTTTGCTTGAGATACTAATTTTTATCGATTTGTGATTATCCGAGTTATTGTTATCATTTATTAAACTTTGACGACTTCTATTTCGGGTTTTTGGGAATATCCATTTTTGATGGATTCGGTATCGATTTCTATGGATTTAATTCACGTCTTCGAATGTGGATTTTTGGTGAATGATTGTTTCTACAATCATTTCTTTGACTTGTCACTTTGAAATACAAAGGTTTCTATACTAATAGTAAATATTCAAACTCTTTCTCAAATATGATTTCAACTCTATTTTTAGTACAAAGCTCTTTATAAAACCGTTTTCAAATCTATTAGTATATACAAACCTTTACCTCATTCGTTTAAGAAATCTAATTAAACGGCTTAGTAAAACTAGTGGTATGAAACGCTTGTGTTTACTTCATCGGTTAATTTTTGGACTTGCTTGATTGAAACCCTTGTGACAACTTTCGAGTGGAGATCTACAATTTGTTCGTAAATATTTAAGTTAAGCCAGTGGTTATGGGACATGAAGCTAAACTCATTTATTTGCTAGATTTGTGTAATTCACACTTTTCACTAATCATAGATGATCATTATATGGTTTAGACTAGCAATGTGTGATGTCTCTTTGTCCACATAGGGGACAGTACCTCGTTTTATTGAGCTTCGTCTCATTTATTTTATAGGCTAACGACCTATTAGTTCTTTGGAGTTTCGATTCAATTCTTATGGGCTAGCGACCCATGTTCTTTTATGGTGTTTGGTTCATCGGATGTACCGCTATTGTACTACATTGATGTCCTGACTTTCGGTTCATTGGACGTACCATTATTGTACTGCGTCAATGTTCTGAATTATTGGAGTTTCGGTTCATTGGACGTGCCGTTATTGTACTGCGTTGATGTTCTGAATTATTTGAGTTTCGGTTCATGGGATGCACCGTCATTGTACTGCATCGATGTTTCGAATTTATGATTAACGACCATGGAATAGCGTTCCATTTGCGATACACGTGTGATGAGTTTTCATGCTCCCGTTTGTGATAGGCCTCCCCCTTTTGTGATTTTTGGATTTCTAGTTGATGATTTCTAGAATTTGTGTTTCTCCTCTTTTTTGGGATTGGCAAGAATATGTTTGTCAATATTTGTGGCTTGGTGAATGAAATAAAGAATATGGCATTCTTTTTGATGTTATGAGATTTTAGAGATATTGTATGATTTTGGTTGATTTTCTAATATATACTTTTCACAGTATGACATTATTGTTATCATATGTTTTTATCATATCTCTTATTCTATCTCATTTTTATCTAATATTTATAGCTAGACTCATCCGTTTATTATTTTATTATTAAATAATACTCGGGCCAAATCGAGATGTTACAGGTGCTTTTGCTTGACACCGTATCAAGGATCATCATCCGACTTTTGTCTAACTACTGTAGATTGGTAGTTTTTGTTGTTATACATATGAGATAGAGACTCCTTGATGTATACATATTCTTTTGTCTAGCATTTCTACCAATTCTTTTGTGATATTGTGGATCCTGTTTGACCACTACTCTGATGTACACCTTCATGTGTTATATTCATATCCGTTTAACCCTTTCTGATATGGACATCTATGACTGATTTGTGTTATGCTTATTCCTATATTTGTTTTCGAAGATTATATATAGCCACTGTGTAGTAGCTTTGAGTTTGTATCGGTATGTCGGATTTCCTCTTGAAATGAAATGCATGTTATACTATCTGACATATCGGTGCTTGCACAAAGCAATTACACGGATGGTCGCTCCTCAACGGCCTTATTCTTCGTGCTAGTTGACGGCATTACTCCGTAGTGTCCTTAGCTAGCGTGAGTATAGGGGTGGGGTGTCACATGGAATGTAATTAATGTAACCATTTCGGCTATAGTCCAATATACTTTTTAAAATTTAGAGATTATTATAATATCACTGGATTTTCTATTGAAATGTTTTGGTTATCGCAAGGCAAAAACCCTTCCATGTTTATGTGCGGCGAGATATTATGAGATATCTTTATTTTTAAAGGGTTTTATAAGTTTAAAAATTCAATTGGTTGGAGTTTACTCACACCAAACCCATGTCTGACACGGAGTTTTTCTTTCTTTTCACTAAACACTTAGGTACTTAAATTTGTATGAGTATCCAAGTAGTCCATGTTCTTACGGATGCATTTTGGAGGAGCATGGAGCAGGTGGCTTTGGCATTAGCTAGTTATCTATTTTATTTTCGCTGTGCATATATATTATGTATCAGCATCACGGGTGCAGGCATTTGTAACTGTCCTTGGTTGAAGTTACTACATGTTTTGAGTCCATTGTTTAATTTTGGAAGCGACTATGTGTACTATCTTATGTTCTATTATATATGATTGCCTTGTGTTTTGAGATTCTGTGATTCGTTCTTCCTAACTTTTCTTTTTTTATCCTAACAGCTTGTCTTTTAAAAACCTAGATGATTGACATATGAATACCATGGATATATTAAATGTCGTCTTTAGGAGTAAGAAATGTGGATTGTTACATGTTATATCAAACCTTAGGTTGAGCGAATACTTAGGCTTCAGTTGGGGTCAACTCATTAGAGATAGGGTTAGTAATAGCCTAAAATGAGTTTAGTTTATGAAAGCATGTAGTTGTAATTTTTATACTTATATATTCAAATTATTTCAATTAGCTTTGATATGTTTGATTTAGTACCTTTTGCCTTAGGATTATCTCGTCTAAGTATTCTAAAGTTATCTTACTATATCTAGGTAGTAAGAATGAGTAATAGGGAAAGATGAGGTAGAGGAGCTAGTAGCACCATGACCACTAACAGGCGATCTCCAAATGTTAGAAGATTTGGAGTAATTGAATAGGCAGCACCAGTGCGGCCTGTGTGAACTTTGCAGCATTGTGCAAAGATTATGCTAATCAAGTAGGAAAGCGGTTGAAGGGCATGGAATCCATCATTGAGGTTGAAGCTTGGCTTCCTTCTTATGAAAATATTTTCAATGAGCTAGATATTTTGGATGAGTAAAAGCATCTCTTAGCATCTTGGTAGTTGCAGGATGGAGCGACGGCATGGTGGGACTCTGTTGCAGTGAATGTTCCGAAGGCTGATTTTGCTTGGGCTAGATTTAAGAAGGTGTTTGGAGAACAGTTTTTGTCTTCTGCCAGAAAAAACCCTTATGTATAGGAGTTTCGTGGATCTCAAGAAAGGAGATTTGTCGGTAGCTGAATATGAAACCAAGTTTAATGTGCTATCAGAATTTGGTCCAGAACTGATTGATACCCTTCTTAATAAGAATGAGATGTTTGTGATGGGGATGAAGAAAGGACTTTAGGAGAAGATGACTTCCCATCTGAAAGGATCTTTTATGGATTTAGTGGATATGGCTTTAGGGTATGGAGTTATTGAGAAAAAGAAGCCAACAACAGCACACTACAAGAAAAAGCATTTAAGTTGCACATATTAGTAGCGTTTGTTATCTAAATGCAACCAAAAAGTTATCCAAAAGCAACCAAAGTTTTAAGAATGAAAGATAAAAAAGAATCTCCGCTAATTGATGTAGGGAACAACAAAATTAAAGTAGCCTGGACAAAAACTCTTTCTTCATTCTTTTTTCCGTTATCAATTGGCGCAATAGTACATAGAAAATTTTCCCTTTTCCCTCCTTTCTACTCCACTACCTGCTCAAGTATTTACCCAAAAACCCTCAAAACATTTTCAATTGATTAATTAAAAACACTATCTACTATCCCAGATTTGTCCATTTTGCTATTTCTCGATTTGTGGATTTCTCCCATCGTCGACTCCCTGCTTAAATCAATATGGATTTCTCGATTTCATGCACCAATAGATCAGATAGGCAAAACCTAGCGCTACAACATTTCTTCAATGCATCAATTCATGTTATCAAATCATATGTTTGGCTCATCAGTTTCGCTTCAATAAGCATCATCAAAAAGCTCTACTTCGTCGATATCCGATTATAAATTACAGGTAATGCATCACTAAGAATATTTAATTTAGTTGTTAGATCTAAGAATTATATTCCGTTGATATCTAATTATAAATTACAATGAGAGTGAAATTATAAATGCATGAAAGAGAGAGGAATTAAAACAATGATTAGTCATTACTAAAACTCCTATGGTAATTAATCTTTTGTATTATCCCCAAATAATAGATAATTTTAGTTTCAAAATCCAAATTTCTAGGTTGAAATTTAGTTTGTTACTCATGTTTTCCATATTTTGCTGCATTGGTAAAATGTTGAAATGTAATTTAGAGGTTAATAAAAAAAAGTGTAAAATAAAATAAAAATAATAGAATTGAGGATAGCCAATGACCATTGAGAAAAATGGTAAGATATTGCTGCATATCTATAGGGTTGAGTTCATTTTTTGTAGGTATATGTTATAGGATAGTTAAAACATGGAAACCGGTCCTATTTAGATTTCAACATATTAGTTGAGTTAAGCACAATTCATGTCCATTTCTTGTATGATTTTATTGGCATAGACAACAAAGTAATGTATTATGTGTGTGTGATAGGGATGGGTAATGCTACATCCCTCTCCACTACACCCCATCAACATCTCTAAGATTTGTAATTCTCAGATACCTTCAAAATGATGTTATATTGTGCTCCATATTTATTTTAATGGATCTGTAGTTGCTGGAGGAAGAGGCAACTATATAAACAAAGCAGATACTCTTAAATAATGCACTAATTTGCTTTGGATTTGCATTTCTACATAAAAGAACCTACGAACTACACCAAATCCCCGTTTTCATAAGAAAAGAAGTCATAGTAAGACATGCTCAGTTATGTCAGTTTGAGGAGGAGCTACACAAGGTAAAATTCAGTTTTGTACTGAATTTTATCTTTATGTATTTGTTGACTTCCCCGCTTCTCTAAATAACCCGAGCCTTCTACACACATGTACTTAAATGAAAATTATTTTAGCCATTAGAGAGTATATGAATGGAATACTAAGTGCACTAAATTTAACCAAGGCTTTTGATGAAATCAAATCTTTTGTGCATGCATTATTATAGATTTTTTTATGCTGCATTCACTTATTTCAGAATATGAGGTAATAATATTTTCGTATTCGATGGCAACTCTATTGACTTGAGTTTTAATCGTACTTGTAATGATCTATTAAAAATGTTTTTTAGTAATGATTTCAAATTTAAGAACTTAATCCTCCATCCTATTATCCTATGAAAGCTAAATTTGTTTCCTAAGAATAAGAAAATGGATGCATGGTTGGTGAAATTACCCAATGGGTTTTATAGCACTAGATGGTTTGGATGTATACTAACATTATGTTATACAGCCATATACAATTTAAATAGTTAGCTTCAATTGATGTATTTTTTTATGGGAAAAGCGTAATGTGCCGATGATCGTTATTTGGATGTTTGAAACCTTCATGCTTTGTTATTATTATTGTTTCATGCATGCAGACCGCTTGTCATAAGACTTTAGACTTTGATGTCCATTTTCTTTTCTATTTCATACTTGTAACTCATTTATTTATGACTTATAACTGTACACAAACTAACATTGGCACAAACTAATTGTTAGCACAAAATAAAGTTGGCACAAACCAAATGACAGCTCAAACTAGAGTTAGCACAAACTATAGGATTATTTTTGATGAATCACAAGGGCTGCCTAAGAATCTAGAAAACATATTCCACCAAAAAAATAAACAAATTGGAAAATAAAAAAATCATGTCAATACCCTTATTTTTCCTTTTGCCTTGTCATATGCACTTTGCGTATAAACTTAATTGCTTGTTTATGCCCTATAAAGTGTCACTGACAACACTACCTTTTTACCTGCTAGGTACAACTGGATTTATTAACTACACAAATTATGACGACATGAAACATTCCCTAATTGCTTTATTAATTTGAATAATTTTTGTATGGTTTTTAATCTTATTTGAGATTTGATGACCTTCTTGACATTTTTTGTGCAGATAAAGAAACTAGATGACTTTGAGTTTCGTAATGCATTTTCGCAAGGGTATATAAGGGTTACTTTATTAGCAAATATATGTTACTTAACAAAAAAATTATAGAAGAAAAGCCGACATTGTTTCTTGAACTTTTGATGTAGGTGAAGGAGTGCTATTTTAGGAGAAGCTATTCTCGAAACCCAAGTCATATTAGAAGCTAATCAAGAAGCTGAAGTCGTGTCCGAAAGTTCTATTTATTCTGTTAAATTTTGTAAAGACACTTGTCATGATTGCATCCAATAAAATATGAGTTGAATTTTTATGTAGCATTTATCCAAGACCAAGGGGATCAGGGCGCTCTTTATCTAGATCATTATCGAGATATGTTTGATTATGGTTCATTCATGTTTTTATAAAGTTTCTTCCATGTATTCGTCAAGTACTCAAAATGGATACCTTAGAATAAGTAATCTAGAAAACTTGATTTAGTTTGGGAAAAGCTGAGTAATTTTAGAGTGTTCATCTCTTGTTCTTCATTTAAACCCTTTAAAGAAATCTTAGAATATTCGTTCACATTCCTCCAAATGGCATCAGTGCATCATTGTTCAATGAATGAGTTGCATGATTAAGAAGTGTTCAAGTGGAGGTTAAACGCTTAACAATTTTTTTAAGCAGGTTGCACCTGTGGTGGGACTTGTCTGCCATTTTGTCTCATGTATTATAAAAGTTATCTTATTTTGTTTAGACAAGGGCTATGTGCAGCGATTTGATGATTGCATGCTAGTATGACTGCGAGAGGTATGATATTTAATAAATGAGACTTATAGAGTAAGGCCTTAACTATATTTGATTTCATATTTCATGGTTTATAGCTATCACTCATTGAAGAGGAGTAGGAAAATGAAGGATGGATTATCACAACTTTAGGGGATAAATCAACCAGCTATTGTTTCAAAGATAAGGATAATCTCGATATGGATTGTTATGGTACAGCCAAAAAAAATTCTCTGATGGGGTGCAACATAATAATTTTGTACCATTTTAACATTTCTTTGTTGCATTTACATATCTTAGAGAAACAAGGTTATAAATTATGACGCTTACAGTTCCGTGAATTGGAAGAAATAGGGATTCAATTTAAAAACTCGAGCAAAACATTATGCAACTTTGGATTTAAAACTATAAGTTTTTGAATTTTAAAAGTTCTAATTATTTCATGGTTAGTTTTTTCATTGTATAGAGAATATTTGGTATGATGTTTAATAGTTGTATGCGTTTTTCATTATTTGTTACTTTTGTGCGTTCATGCTAGCAACAAAGGCAAAGATAATATACTCGATACTTCTAAGTTACTTTTTCTAGTTATTTATACAAGGAGTTTCCAAACAATGTAATTAAAATAAATTACTTGCTTGTAAGTAGTTTTGACTATTTATATAAAGGTGGAAACAAACTCTAGAGTACATGAATTTGTACTGGTGGTACAAACTATACTTCTGTTTTTGAATTTACCTATCCCAAATGCATACTTATCCAGTTCATTGATAATAGTGCAATGATTAAGAACACAGATGAAGTGTTGGTAAACTCGTTCGAAGCATTAGAATAGTTGGATTTATCTGTTAATTATATCTGCAATTATAGGTTAGTTTAGATTTGTAGTTTTAGTTGTGTTTAGTGTTTCACCTTGTAATCATAGGTTAGCTTATATCTGTAGTTTTAAAATGCATGCATGATGAATTAAGATATTATAAGTAATCAGGTTATGTTATCGAATTAGTGATAGGCTGAGTAGATAAATTTGTTCATCTCTAAGATATTTGTCGGCTATAATCAGGTTATGCAGTCAAAATCGCTTTCTATTCAAAATTTCCATAAAAGCAACTCCTTTTCATAGTTGAGTAGACAAATTTTATCAACATGCAAAAGGAACCAGTGGAAATGATTCGGTCAGTCCACTAAGTTAATTTATAATAAAACAATTAAGTTAACCGTGTTTTAACAATAACGACAACAACAATAATAATTAACTAAGTTAACCAAGTTAATAAAAACTAACCAAGTTTTGTTAAAATCAAACAAATTTTATAAAATTAACTAAGTTTAAGTTAACTAAATTTTATAAATAACAATAATATAACTAATTTAAAAAAGTTTTTATGATAATAATGATGATGAATTAACTAAGTTTATAAAAATTAACTAAGCTTGTAATAATAAAAATAATAATATAATTAAGTCAATTGAGTTTTGACAATAATAATAATAAATTAACTAAGTTAACCAAGATGATAAAGATTAACTAACTTTTATTAAAATTATTTTTTTTTATAAAATTAAGTAAGTTTAAGTTAACTAAATTTTATACACAATAATAATAACACAACTAATTTGACAACGTTTATAACGACCCGTAAATTTTAATTTGTTTTAATAACGTAATTTACTGAATTTTTGTGAAATTTTAAACTTCAAATAAAAATTTAATATTTGCAATACGTCTATTTAAACATAGCAACCGGTAAATTTTCATCAGATAATATGGAAGTGAATTTTTTTGTGTAATTTCATTTCAATTCAAATCAGTTAAAAATTGATGATAATAAAATGTTTTCCAAACTTGAATATTTTTATGCAATAAATTTGTAAACCATCTTCTGAGTGAGACGTCATATTTCGTTTCTCCAAATTTGGACTTCTGTTGCTCCGTTTATCTTATTTCTGATGTCTTAGCAGCATTTTCTGTACCTATTATCGACTTTTGATAGGATGATTGTACCACCGATATCAATATACCGTTTTGATCGTCCCGTCATGCTGATCTCTGTGTTATATTTAATTCTATGTTTTGAAGTCCGGCACGTGGTAGAACCTGAAAAATGTCGAACCGTACCGGTGCCCGTTTTAAAACTTTTTTGGTTTCCATCTATCATCTACTTACCTGTCCAAATCCAACGGCTATTTGCAATTAATAAATCCCTGAATTCGTGCTGACTTTATGATTCCATGGTGGTAATTTATTATCGATGCCCCTTCAGTTTCACTATTCCACCGTTACAATATATTTTGTTTAAGTTGGTTCACTTTATTTTCTGACCTTCCCTTTCTCTTCCGTTCTCTGCAATTTGGTTTTGAAAGAAAATATTATATAACCCAAAGTTGCTTGTATTATTTTTCTGAATCTTACTTTCCTTTTCTCTTTCACTGTCTTTTGAAACAACTTTTTCCTATCACCTTCATATGCCTCCTCTTTCAAAAAAAAAGAGGATAATGATTATAAACTGCTGCTTATATCATGAAGGCCGAACACGCAAGCATCCCCACCTCACTCCTCCCCTGCAACATCAACTCATAGTGAGCCGCCATCCCTCACCAAACACAACTCCTCCACCATTATTCTCTTCCTCCAAGTCATCCAACAACCGCCTCTCCTCCTGCTCTCACCTCGCACCGTCCCCTACTGTCAACGACCCCATGCTCCTCTCTTGCCTTCCTGACCTCCCCATGGCAGCCGTAGCCTGTCCCCTCTTTTATATATAAAAGGTTTATTATATATTATATTAGATTATAGTGTATATATATGTGTTGTAGTACTTTCAGGATATATTTATATATAATAGCCGAGAGTCTGGTATGTTTATAAAGTTAAATATGTTTGTTATATATAAGGTGTCAGTTTGTATACATACGCTGTCGTGTATATGCTACATAAATTTCATAATATATACTATTTTTAATATTATGGTTATGCCAGTTTATGTAATATAAGTTAGGTATTTATGTTTATGTAAGTATTAAGTGCCTTCTTCCTAGTCTATAATATGAAGACTTTTTGTTTCCTGTTGATAGGCCGAAGTCTATGTATATACATATACAATAAAATAATGCATCATGATATTATATCCGGGTTATAGTACATCTTATATTTGAAGAAAGTTTATACAAAGGTTTTATTATTAAATTATTAAGAGGTGTCTTTGATTTTTGAAATATACATGTACAAGTTTTAAAATGTTAATATATGTTTGCGGTTTTGAAATGTATGCAGATCTTAAATGTTAGTTGTAATGTTTGTATAAATTTACATTCATTTGTTTGAGTTATAACAAGGTAAATCATGTTGTTAAATTTAAATTTTTGACTACAACATCTATGTAAGTTTGTCTGTAAGTAGGTAATAACAGTTGGGTTTGGCCGACAGTATTTTGTTCTATGGTATATGGCGTTGATAGTTTATGTTATAGCATGGATAGTAGTTGTATTGTTTATAATTTAAGAAGTTATAATAGTTAAACTTTATAATCTGTATGATTTTATAAAAGAAATATTGTGAACACATTTTAAATTTTTCTCGGTGCTTTTATTTTTGACAACAGTATATATTCTTTGGTTTGCACAAATTAGTCTATATATTATACGGATGAGTTGACATTATATGTTTCATATCTTCTTTTACATGCAAGGCATATATATATATATGTTTTGATTTAAAAATGTGCATGTCTGAATGGTTTGTAACGTAATATATATAGATTTTATTTTTGATATTAAAGTTAAGTTATTAAGTTGAAAATAAATATGTATATCTTATTTTACAGTCTGAATTTAGACATGATTCTTTTTACAAATATATAGTTATATATGATTATATATGTATATAAGTTCACTTATACTACTTGTCATCATCGATCTGTTCTAATTTGATTTCGTCAATCCCTTATCTATCAGCTTTTCGTCGAATTCATGTCAATCTTGATTTGCTTTGAAACTCATGCATGGATTCATAGCTCATTTCATCTCAAATCTTCTCTAGCCTCAAAAGGTGAGCAATCACTCACGATTAACGTTCTTATATTTATTAAATTTGATTTTGATTGGAACGACAATAGAAATATACTACTAAATTGAACTGTTAATTATTAAAATTGTTATATATGTTATGCATCTATATGTAATTGTTCACTTGGGGGATATGACCCCATATCCTGTTGTTTATATTATATTGTTATTGATGATATATGCCTGTTATATTGTTATCATATCTATTATCACTCTGCAAGTTCTCTGTTAGTGTAGAATTCACTATGGGTTGAATGATACATACGTGAACGATCTATAGAATAGGAGAAAATCGTTATGCGTTTAAATGATAAACCCAAGCGATTTTTTTTGAATAGAATTTGGGATTGTGGGTTGAAATGTTATATACCCGTATATATTTAAACTGCGGATTGAAATGATAAATATTCATATCGCTTGACCCTAGGATAGAAAATTTTATACAGACACCGTTGGTCTATATGTATAAATATTTTGAAAATGATTTCTATGGTTTTGAAAGGAAACATATATATGGTTTTATTTAATACTGGAAATATTTTATGTATAAATAACTTTTTATATAAAGTGGATTTAATAATAAGCTTTAATTTAATAAAGTTTGGTTTAATTAATATGTAATATGTTTAAGTTTTTATTTTAAAAATAGTTTTTTATAATGATTTCATCAGTTAAGATTTGAAACATTAATTTGAATTTATTCAAAACTGTACTTAATTAGAAATTTTGTTTAATTAAATTGATTTGAAACTAATTGAATTTGAGGGTTTTAAGATATGATTTTTATAACCTGATTTTGATTTAAAGTGATTAAATGGATATTTCAAGTTTAAATAAATCGAAGGAAATATTTATCGATTTAGTTTTGAAATTGTGAAATATTTAAAGCGTTGAAATATACTGATATTGAAATGGTTTATTTTGTGGTACAAATCTGTATTTGAAGTTGATATAATTTGAAATGGTATATTGACAAACTGAATTGGATTGAAACTAATGAATGGATATTTAATTAAATTTGAAATTTGGAATCCGAGTTGATTTTGGAATCGATTTGTAAAATTTGAGGAAGCTAAGATATTATGTACTTTTAAATTTTATTTAAAACTATTTTATATTGTACTTTATAAATTATTTTAGTATAAACTACTTTTAATATAAACTATTTTATTTTATCAACAATTTTATTTTATATACTATTATCATTATCTAAACTATTTAAGTGGTGGAAATTTATGATTTCAAAGTTATGGTTTTCCAAAGAATTTGATTTCAAAGTGTTGTAACTTTGGAAGTGCTATAATTTGGAAATAGACATATTAGAAATAAAAGTGATATTTTGGTTTTGAAGTACAAATTATTTTTGAAATGACCACAATGTTATAATGATGTTTGGTTAATAGCATATATTTCTACATAATAGATAGTTCCAAGGATCCTTAGAGGATGGTTATCCCAAACATCCTTTGAGTTACTTATATTTCAGTTGATATTTCGCTTGAGTTGGATTTATTGATATAAGA
Source organism: Allium cepa (assembly GCA_030765085.1). Lineage (NCBI taxonomy): Eukaryota > Viridiplantae > Streptophyta > Magnoliopsida > Asparagales > Amaryllidaceae > Allium > Allium cepa. Next base: position 479,996,884 of record CM060943.1, on the reverse strand, counting down.
AGGTTAATCCTGACTCGAGAGTTTGTGTTTTGCTTTACGCTTGGGTCAGACTGGGTGCCACATCATTTGAGACTCACCTTTGGAGTTTGAAGCTTTTCTTGGAGATCCAACTATCGATTCAGCTTTCAGCTTTTCCAGTTGATCTGTTCAAAGATGTCATCAGTTTGTATTTGAAACTTCATCGTATTTGAGACCTCTGTTATATTTTCTTTTGACTTTCTTATTGTAGTAGCTTTATGAACTACTATTCATTAATCTATTCCGCTGCGTTCTGTTGTAATACTTTGTATCTGTGATTCTGTGAATACTTTATTTATTGTATATGCTGAGTTTTGCCAAATTTAAATTAACAATCTGATACTTTGAGCAATTTAAGTCTAGCATGTGCGGATGCGAATGGTTGAAAATACCGGGATGTTACAATTGGTATCAGAGCTCTGGTTTTAAGCAAAATTTAGCATATGTAGTAGATTTAATTACAGAACTACTTTTGTTCGTGCTTAAATCTCTTCCTATTTGATTCGGTTTCCTTTGAATTTTGGAACGATCCCACTTGTTCTGAAATCCATCCTTGTCTCCCCCGATTTGTATTCTTTTGATTCTGGAGCATCACATAACTCCACTTCGAATGATCTCTATAAAAATTGATGATCCCGCCAATCTTTGAATGAATTGTAAAGGGGTGAAACTCCTTTACAATTGGCATTGATTCACCGGAGATTTCTATACCCTCGGTTTAGATGCAGCTATCTTTTGCTATGTCCAATTCTATCTCTGTCGATCGAATGTCGGTTTGCCTTAGAATTCTGCATTGATCAATTCCTGAAGTCACGGTTGACACGGTTAAGGTTGCCCGCGATTTATATAAGCATTTCCATCTTCCATTTTGTAATTTAATTATCTCATCTTAGTTCGAGCCTATCTTCGGATCAAAATTCTATTTGATTAGAGTTCCTCTAATTTGAATCTCTATCTTTGTTTTGAAATCCATCCTTGAATCATCCTTTGAAAAATCGTGTTTGTTTGTATTTAAGAAATTGATTTACATATCAAAATTATTATTTTGATAAGTATGATTGTATTCTATATATAAATGTGAAAATATTTTCGATAAGGATTATATACCTTTTAAAAATGATAAATTGAAGTTTCAAAAGAATTTGGATTTTTGAAAATTATATAAGAAATTGATTTATATAAAAATGATTTATAACAGAAGGGTTTTAAATTTGAAATTCGAGAAATTGAATTCCGGTATTTTGAAATTGGTTTTAAGATTTTGAAAATATATAGTAATACGATTTAAAAGTATTTTTCGAATAAGAAACGTTTCAAATGACTTCAAATGAGTTCCAATGATTTCGAAGAAATTTCAAAAAAGTTTTGAAGAAAATAGCTAGAAGTCTAGACTCATTTATGTCGCTGGAAAATAATTTCGGTGATGCGTGCATGCATTATCGACATTGACTTTCGAGTTTCAGAGTGGGGGAGAGGCCATTTTAGTTGCTTTGCTATGCGATTGATTTTGTGAAACCAATTTTGATTTCAAATTCCGAAGTATGATTTGATAGTCGAAAGACATATTTATATATATTTGAAATAATTTGAAGTGAGCCCGGCGTTCAGTCCTCGAGTTTTGGATTTGTTTTGGTATAACCTTATCTATTGAAATTGATTGACTGATTGGTTGCTGACTTCCAACTCTTGGATTTGAAATTTGATTTCTCCGACTATTTAAATGTTCGAACACTTCTAAACTGAGGTTTAATTTTCAAAGCTAAGTAATTTCGAAAAGTATAAATTATTTGATAAAGTATATAAGTTTAGTTTTGTATGTTTAAGTATGAAGTAATATGATTTAAATAAGTTTGAAACTGTTTTGTTAAGCAAATGAATAAGACTATTTTGAATTATACTAATATGGAATTTAGTCTTGAAATATTTTGAATAAAATTTAGTTTTAAATGTTTTTAACTTAGTAACATCTTTTATAAAACTATATATATAGAATAATAATTTCAAAAGGTAAATTAGATCTTTCAAATAGAAATAAATAGTTTAAAGGTTTTAAAAGGATGGTTATTAACTTGATAATCATTTTTGGGTATAACTGATTTTGGGAAAATATTTGGTTTCAAAAATAGATTGGAATTTAAAACCTAGTATTTATATGATGATTTTGGAAATGAATTTGTTTGACTTAAATTATGTTGATTTGGAAACTAGGACTATTTTCTAAACCTACTATTTTGGAAACTTTAAAGCTGAAGATATTTAATTTGGAAGAAATAATTTGGTGAAGTCGTATATGATTTTGAAACTGAACTGATATTGAAACAAATTGAAATTGAGAACCTTATTTTACTAAATACTTGATTTGGGAGTTATCGAACTTATATAAAATTGATGTGTATAAGTATAAAGTGGATTCGAAAACTATTGATTTGGAAAGGTACCCAATTTGAAAGGCGAAATCTTATATAATCGAAGTCTATATAAGTGTGATTTGATATACTATTGATTTTGGAAAGTATTCGATTTGAAAATGAAATCTTATATATAATTGACTTTATATAAGTATGATATTTGAAATTGATTTGAAAGGGTGCTATATGATACATATTTTCGAAGTAAAGATATGGAAAGTGCCTTCTGCTTGATATCTTCTTTGTGGCCACATTTCGGATTCATTCTATCGATATTATTCTCTCTAATTTGGGTTTTCCGGATACGATACTCGAGTGCCCTTCAAATTCCATGGCGTTACCCATGGTCTTATGAACTCGATTGCATAGCGTAATTCGCAAGGCAGTGATTTTTTAAAAGGTATGGATGTTTTCTGGGGAATCCAGGCATAACCATTGTGTATCTACGATCTATGGTCATTTTAGTAGCGTAATCCACAAGACAGAGATTGCTTAAAGGGTATGGATGTTTCCTGGAGGATCCAGGCGTAACCGTTGTGTATCCGTAGTCTACAAGTTTTTTGTTATCGCAGAGTAATCGCAAGGTAGAGATTGCTAAAAGGGTACGAATGTTTTCTGCCGGATCCAGGCGTAACCATTGTGTATCTGCGGTCTACACTTTTTTTGTTATCATGGCAAAATTCGCAAGGCAATGATTGCTTAAAAGGTACAGATATTTCTTCGAGGACCCAGGCGTAACCATTGTGTATTTGCGATTCATGATTCAATTTGGTTGATTTGTTTGGATTGTACTTTCCATATCGGTTTAGAAGGTTTTTTCGAGTATTTTCACTGGGTGTTGAAACAGGTCTACTAAGTACTTAGAGAATTCTAGCTTTACGCCTAAGCAACGCATGGCCAGAGTCTGTAAGAACGAGGGCAAACCTATTAAGACATCGAATTATAAAAGTATTTTGGCAAAGTATTATATAAAGGATATTTTGATCAACTTTTTTCTTTCTTTCTAAACAATTTAAAATGCTTAAAATATTGTTTTTTTATATACTACATGAAACACTAGTAAACCCATGTAGTATAATAAAATGGGTTTAACAAAATAATTAAATATTAATTAATTTGAATTTAAATCTATATGGTTTTAAATTAATTGTTTATTTCGTTTTTTTTTCCAATCCATTTTTTTCTGGTTGTTTCTATTCTCCTACCTCCTTCCTTTTCGAAGACGAAAAGTTTTGAGTGGGGGAGAGTGTAAGGACCCGTAAATTTTAGTTGGTTTTAATAACGTAATTTACTGAATTTTTGTGAAATTTTAAATAATAAAATCTTGAAATAATTTAGTATTTAGAATACGTCTATTTAAACATAGAAACAGGTAAATTTTCATCAGATAATATGGAAGTGAAATTTTTTGTGTAATTTTATTTCAATTCAAATCAGTTAAAAATTGATGATAATAAAATGTTTTCCAAACTTGAATATTTTTATGCAATAAATTTGTAAACCATCTTCTGCGTGTCATATTTGGTTTCTTCAAATTTGGACATCTATTGCTCCGTTTATCTTATTTCTGATTTTTTAGCAGCATTTTGGGTACCAATTATCGACTTTTGATAGGATGATTATACCACCGATATCTGTATACCATTTTGATTATCTCGTCATGCTGATCTCCGTAGTATATTCAATTCTTTATTTTGAAGTCTGGTACGCGATGGAATCTGAAAAACGTCGAACCGTATCGTTTTAAAACCTTTTTGGTTTCCATCTATCTTTTCATTTACTTACTTGTCCAAATTCAACGGCTATTTGCAATTAATAAATCCCAGAATTCGTGCTGACTTTATGACTCCATGGTGGTAATTTATTATTGGTGTCCCTTCACTTTCACCATACCACCGTTACAGTATATTTTGTTTACGTTGGTTCACTTTATTTTCTGACGCTTCCTTTTCTCTTCCGTTCTCTGCAATTTGGTTTTGAAAGAAAATATAATATAACCCAAAGTCGCTTGTATTATTTTTTTGAATCTTACTTGCTTTTTCTCTTTCACTGTCGCTTGAAACAACTTTTGCCTATCACCTTCATATGCCTCTTCTTTCAAAAAAAAGAGGATAATGATTATAAACTTCTGCTTGTATCATAAAGGCCGAACAAGCAAGCATCCCCACCTCAATCCTCCCACATAACAACAACTCACAGCGGGCTGCCATCCCTCACCAAACACAAGCCCTCCACCATTTTTCTCCTCCTCCATGTCATCCACCACCCGTCTCTCTGCCTGCTCTCAGCTCGCGTCGTCCCCTGCTGTCAACGACCCCATGCTCCTCTCCTGCCTTCCCGACTTCCCCATGGCAGCCGTAGCCTGTCCCCTCTTTTATGCATAAAAGGTATATTATATATATATATATATATATATATATATATATATATATATTAGATTTTGGTGTATATATGCGTTGTAGTACTTTCAGGATGTATTTATATATAGCAGCCGAGAGTCTGGTATGTTTATAAAGTTATATATGTTTGTTATATATAAGGTGTCGGTTCATATACATATGCTGCCGTATATATGTTATATAAATTTCATAATATATACTATTTTTAATATTATAGCTATGCCAGTTTATATAATATAAGTTAGGTATGTACGTTTATGTAAGTATAAAATACTTATTGCAAGTGCATCCTTCCTAATTTATAATATGAGGAACTTTTTGTTTCCTGTTGATAGGCCGAAGTCTCTGTGTGTGTGTCTATGTATATATATACACACACACACACATACTGTAACAACCCTGATATTGGTGATTACCTATGATATTAAATTGTAAAGTTATTTAAATTTAATATTGAAAATAATATAAATTTGATTTAAATTGTGTATTTCAAATAAACAATGTGATTTGAGTATAAATATTGAGTTTTTATTTACTTTGAGTTTATAAATGGAAAATAATGGGATCTTATTAAATTAGAGTTAATAAATTAATCAAGAGATAAATTTCAACATTAAAATTTTTGAAATAACATAAATTGATGAAAATAAAGTTTAAATACTTTATTTTAAGAATTTGGAGTGGAAATAATCGATTTGAGATTTTATTTCGGTAAATGCATTAATATTGGAAATTAATCCCAATATTAACCATTTATTATTTTTATTTGACTAAGAAAATAATTTTTGAACATGTTATACTTTAAAAATGGTGTTTTCATGCTAGAATTGTATAAATTGTTAAATAGTGTTAAAATGAAGTTTTGTTGTTAAAATTTTCTTTTTATTGTTAAAATAAATTTTATTTTTGTCACAATAACTATTTTATTTCAAAACAATAGGATGTACACATTTTATATGACTTTAAAATGAAGGAAAAAAGTATGAATAGAGTGTTAGTTAAGAGAAAGATGCTCATATCCTTATTTTTCTTCTATGTATTTTTGCATACGAGCTTACTTGGGTAGAAACTTGATCCATTAGCCTCACCAATACCTTCCGGCTAGAGAAACTTGGCACAGTACGTAATTTTCATTTTTCTCATCTTCCCCAAATAAACTTTCCCTAAAAATAAAGAAAACAATGGCTCCTCTTCAATTTTATCTCATTTTAGCTGCAAATTAAAGAAGAATTTTACTTATATCAAGAATAGAAAAGGTAATCACAACCAATACCTAAAACTTTTCATCTAAATTCTTAGAACCTGAAACGATCTTGTCTATAACAAATTTTCTTTGTTGGGCATGTTTTGTTTCAGCCATTTTAGGTGCTTAGGGCTTCATCATCAAAGATCATAATTTGCAACCAAATCCGCTGCTAAATCTTTAAGGTGAGTGTAAGCTCACAAATTGCCTATCTGAAAACGAATTTTGGCATAACCTTTTCAACTTTTATCCAAATTCAATAATATTAGATGTTCTAGAAAGCTAAGAATATGCTCTAAAAGTTTTATGTTTTGAGATTTTTGAAATTCTGAAGTTAAATTGATCAAAACTGCATTTTTTTTGTTGCTATCACGAGACTAAAGTTACAGTAGTGTTGAATTTAGACTTCTGAACCATTTTAAGTCTAACATTTTCAATTTTTATCCAAATTCAATAATCTTAGATGTTGCGGAAAGCTAAGAATTTTCTCTAAAAGTTTCATGTTTTGAGATTTTTGAAATTCTGAGGATAAATTGATCAAAACTGCATTTTTTTGTTGCTATCCCGAGACTAAAGTTACAGCAGTGTTGAATTTAGACTTCTGAACCATTTTAAGCACAACTTTTTCAATTTTTATCCAATAGATGTTGCGGAAAGCTAAGAATTTTCTCTAAAAGTTTCATGTTTTGATATTTTTGAAATTCTGAGGATAAATTGATCAAAACTGCTTTTTTTGTTGCTATCCCGAGAATAAAGTTACAGCAGCGTTGAATTTAGACTTCTGAACCATTTTAAGCATAACATTTTCAATTTTTATCCAAATTCAATAATCTTAGATGTTCTGGAAAGCTAGGAATTTGCTCTAAAAGTTTTAGGTTTTGAGATTTTTTAAATTCTGAAGTTAAATTGATCAAAACTGCATTTTTTTGTTGCTATCCCGAGACTAAAGTTACAGCAGTGTTGAATTTAGACTTCTAAACCATTTTAAGCACTACTTTTTCAATTTTTATCCAAATTGAATAATCTTAGATGTTCCGTAAAACTAAGAATTTTCTCTAAAAGTTTCGTATTTTGTAATTTTTGAAATTCTAAAGCTAAATTTATCAAAACTGCATTTTTTGTTGCTATCCCGAGACTAAAGTTACAGTAGTGTTGAATTTAGACTTTTGAACCATTTTAAGCATAACTTTTTCAATTTTTATCCAAATTCAAAAATCTTAGATGTTTCGGAAAGCTTAGAATTTGCTCTAGTAGTTTCTTGTTTTGACATTTTTGAAATTTTGAAGTTATGTTGACTAAAAATGCACTTGATTGTTGCTGTCCCGAGATCAAAATGATAGCAACAATGATTGTTGATGTTAGAATTTGTTTTAGCCAAGATTTGACTAGTTGAGACGTTTGAGATCTCCTATTGTACGAGTGATAATCGATGAGAACTACTTATAGATGTTGTATTACTCGTCGATGAGATGAGGCGAGTCTTTAGATGAGATTTTCCCTTACGGGAATTATGGTTTATGAGAAACTATTATCAGATTTATTTGCACTTGCCGATGATACAAGGCAAGTTATATGAGCATTCTGAGATTTCATTTTTGAGGTTTGAGATTTTAGTTTTATGATGTGGAGTTAACTAGCGGTTAGTAAACCGTTTAGTGCGAACGTGTGGTATGGGACGCTCGCCAACACTTTTCGGGTTCCTTTCCGAGAGTTTGTGACACATCCACGTGTATGCCAGTGCTATAGACCTTCGGGTATCTAAGTTATGTGACTTCGGTCACCGCAAGTTATGTGACTTCGGTCACCACGAGTTATGTGACTTCGGTCACCATGAGTTATGTGACATCGGTCACCACGAGTATGACCTTCGGGTCCATGAGTCAGGTACCTAAATTATAAATAGCACTGGACAAGAGTTTAGCGCGTGCAGCATTGCTTCAGCTTTGCAATCAGGGATCTGGCCAATCCGGGGTGTTTGATTTTTTCTGAGTTTTATACGATTTCACTATGTTGAGATATTTTTGTTACATCGATAGCCTAGTGCTACATGAGATGTTATATATAGTGATTTCATTTTTATGATATTTGAACTTAATCTTGAGTTCTATGAGATTCATATTGGAATTTTAATGATTTTCTCTCATGACTTTCATATGATTACTTGCACTTGAGTTGAATGCCATTACGTATGAGTTTCTTATGTTGAATTAAACCTATTCATGCGACAACCCTTGGTGAACATATATCATGCATTGAGATTATAGTATACTTGTGCCCATCCTTTATAGTTAAAGGATGAATTCCCTTATGCACTTGTATTCCTCTTATCTTATACTAATATCAAGTTCTAGCTACCCTGACCCATGTATTTATTATTTGGATCAGACCGAGTTACAGGTTATGTAGTTGGACTCTTAGCTTGTTTTATCTTTTGGACTTCACCATTGACTTGGGATATGGCATAATTTTTTTTGTAGTAGCCTTTCTGTTTGGAACTTTTGATGTATATATTCTTTTGTGGGGAATGTATGTATATATTGTGGTTGTATTCCACTAGTGACATGTTGTATTACATTTGATGTATGTATTCATATGTATCATTTCTGTGTTGCTGTTCTATGACTTGTATTTGATAGTTATTATATTTTGTTTCTGAATCGATCCTGTAGCCACCGTAGTAGTGTATTAGATACGAATTAAGTATGTTGAATACTCGAGACGAAATGAAAAAAAAGAGGAGTATAAATATCGATGTATTTAGCTCTTATCTAATTTAAGACTATGATGGTCGCCTTTACCAGCCCTATTCTCCGCATTAGCAGACATAATTACTATGTAATTCTCTTTGTTAATATGGGTCTCTGGGTGGGGCGTCACAGCTTGGTATCTGGGCTGGATTCAGAATAAAATGTAATAAATCCAGAGCAATATACACGATTACCATACATCAAGTATAATACAAGTGTAAACATCATCCCCAATCGTAAACAAACTCGACTTTTTCCTTACCCTTTTAGTTACTTTAGGGGTAGATAGAAAGGAATATGTCTAGGAATGTTAATTTTAAATTTCGTAGTATTCCTTATTTAATGCATTTGATTTTCTAATATCAACCCCTGTGAATAATTCTATCTTATCTTAACTTCCAGCTATTTTTGGAAGAGGAAGAGGTTGCACTTCGGAGGCAGGACCGTCCAGTGGTTCTCGTCCCGAAGGAGTTTATATGACGACTGACCAGATTCTTGAGCTTATTAGGAACACTCAGCCTCCTGCACTAGCTCACTCCACTCCTCCATGCAAATTCGCATTTGCACGCACGTGCAGTGGCTTCACCCACCTTGGAGGCAAGTCGTTCAAAGGCTCCGAGACAGTTCTTGAGGTTCAGGCTTGGCTCTGTACTTGTGAGCGCATCTTCACTCGCATGGAGATATCCGATCATCATCGAGTTCTTGTGGAATCCAGTATGCTACAAGAATGGGCTTTAGACTGGTACGAGCTCCTTATAGCAGAGACGGATGAGTCCACCCTCACTTGGCAACATTTTAGAGACCGCTTTGAGATCAAGTTCGTGCCAGAATTTGAGAAGGCATTTCTTGCCCGTCGCTTCCTTGATTTGAAGAAGGGCAAATCCTCTGTATCTGATTATGTTTCATCCTTCGAGTCTCTATCTAAGTATGGCAGCACCCCATATAAGAAGAATCTTAAGTTCGTATCTGGACTTAAGAAGTATTTGAAGAAATCTCTCATGCTTTAGCTTAAGCTCTCATTCGAGGAGCTTGTGGATTCGGCGCTTCACCTCGAAGCTGTCGAAAAGGAAAAGGATAGTAGTAGTGAGGCCGAGGTTCGAAAGAACCTACATAAGAAGAAATTCCCTTTCCAGAGATCCAAGTCCTTTCCTCCTAAGAAGAAGAAGCAAGGCAATTCTTGTTCTCATCCTCATGGCACACCTCATTCAGCAAAGGTCTTATCCTGCTTCAACTGTGATTCTCGAGACCATTTAGCTCGCGAATGTCCTCATCCTCACAAGTGTCTCTATTGCAAGAAAGAGGGACACATGATTTCCACTTGCTTTAAGAAGAAGAAGGATGCTCGTTCTAGTAATATGAATGTGGCAAAGGCTTCTGTAGTGCATCTCGGTCCCGAGGTATATCTCCCACTATTTTGGAGGGTTCTATATTGTTCCGTGATCATTCTATTAAAGTGCTCTTTGATACGGGTGCGTCACATTCATTCGTATCGAAGGAACTCCTTGATACTTTACAGTTGGATGTTTCTAACTTGATTACTTCGTTGAGGATTACGAATCCTATCGGGGGATTCACAACCCTTAGTATGCTTTGTAAAGATGTTGAGATCCTTATTTGTGGCTTTTCTTCCCATGTGAATCTGCACGTGGTTCCTTCCCTTGGTTTTGATATGATATTGGGTATGGATTGGCTAGTTCAATATGATGGCAGAATTCTATGTTTAGAGAGAATCCTATACCTTCGACATCCTGACTCTCCTGCTCGGTTGTCTCTTATACTTCGAGACGTCGATGGTGATTCCGAAGCTTCTCTATTCTCTCTTGAATCTCGAGACGATGATGATGTGTCTCGGATTCCTGTTGTTCGTGACTTTCCAGACTTATTTGAGCCTATTTTTGGGTTACCACCTAAGCGGGCCATCGTTTTCCGCATCGACCTTATTCCAGGCACACAGCCTGTTAGTGGTCCTCCCACGAGGATGTCTACCAAAGAGAATGAGGAACTCAAGAAGCAACTCCCAGAGCTTGAAGCCAAGCATTTTATTCGATCTAGTTCTTCACCGTGGGGAGCCGCGGTGGTATTTGTGATTAAGTCCAATGGGACTCTTAGGCTATGCGTCAATTATCGCAAGCTTAATGAGTTAACCATCAAGAACCGCTATCCATTACCTAGGATCGACGATATGTTCGATCAATTAAGTGGCGCTAAGTTCTTCTCACAGCTTGACCTTGCCACAGGATTTCATCAGCGCCGAGTTGCAGAAGATAGCATTCCACTTACAGCTTTCCGCACTCGCTGTGGTTCATATGAGTGGCTTGTATGCCATTTGGTTTAACGAATGCCCCTGCTTATTTCGTCGACCTTATGAATCGAGTATTCCGGAAATACCTCGATAAGTTCGTTCTGGTATTCATCGACGACATTCTTGTATATTCTAAGTCCAAAGCGAACCATGCTAGATATATTAGAATTGTTTTGAGCACTCTTCGACAACATCAACTCAAAGAAAAACTTTCTAAGTGTCATTTTTAGGAAAAACAAGTTAAATTCTTGGGCCACGTTGTTTCTTTCGAAGGCATTTTGGTCGATCCTTCTAAAATCGAAGCCATCAGAAATTGAAAGACGCCCGAGAATGTTCATGAGATTCGTAGCTTTCTTGGCTTGGCGGGTTATTACCGCGGCTTCATCAAAGACTTTTCCCATATTGTGCTTCCATTGACTAGCCTTACGAAGAAAGGCATTTGCTATATATGGTCAGATAAGTGTGAGGCTTTCTTTCAAAGATTGAAGGAGCTTCTCACTAATGCTCCCGTTCTTGTGGTTCCCGACAGGAATCAGGATCTTATTGTCTATATTAACGCCAGTCATAAGCCTCGGTGCAGTTCTTATGCAGGAGGATATGGTAGTTGCCTATGCTTCAAGGCAATTACGTCCAAATGAGGTTCGGTACGCTACCCATGATTTAGAGCTTGCCACCATTGTCTTTGCTTTAAAGATGTGGCGTCATTATTTGTTGGGAGAGCACTTTACTCTCTTCACCGATCATAAGTCTCTCAAATACTTGTTCACCCAGAAGGAGCTCAACATGCGACAACGGCGTTGGTTCGAGTTTCTAGCTTCATATGATTTCGATATTCAGTATACCCCTGGCAAGGGGAATTGAGTAGCTGATGCTTTGAGTCGCAAGTATTCTGCTGTTGTTTCCATGATGGTTGCAGAATGGAAAGTTCTTGAGACTCTTTCCATGTGTGATATTCATGATCGTGCTTCCACATCCAACTCTCTTATTCTATTATATAACATGGAAGCTCGTCCTACTCTTCTAGATCAGATTGTCGAGGCTCAGTGGCAAGACTCCGATATATCTGCTCTTATTCAGAAGTGTAAGTCTGAATCCCATGATGATATTGAGACGAGGGATTTCAGCATCAATATTCATGGGTGTATTCAAAAGAAGGACCGTCTAGTCGTGCCTCCTATTCCAGCACTTAGGCGGGACATTCTAGCTGAATGTCACCGTTCTAACTATACTATACATCCAGGCAGTTGCAAGATGTATGTTGATATGCGCCGCTTGTATTACTGGGAAGGTTTCAAGCAAGATGTGGCAAGTTATGTGAGTAATTGCATGACTTGTCAGCTTATTAAGGCCGAGCATCAGTGACCCAGTGGTCTTCTTCAGCCTTTAGAGGTTCCATTGTGGAAGTGGGATCAAGTTTCTATGGATTTCATTGATGGCTTACCTCGTTCGAGGTCAGGCCATAGCAGTATTTGGGTTGTTGTGGACCGTCTCACCAAGTCCGCACATTTTATTCCTATTAAGTCGAATATGATGGCATCTCTTTTATCGAAGCTATATATTAAGGAAATCGTACGATTGCATGTTGTCCCTTCATCTATTGTGTGTGATCATGATCCTCTTTTCATGAGTCACTTCTAGCAGAGTCTCCAGCAAGTTTTAGGCACAAAGCTTAATTTTAGCACAGCTTATCACCCACAGTCTAATAGACAGACTGAACGTGTGAACCGTATTTTGGAAGACTTGCTTCGTGCTTGTATCTTGGATTTTGGTGGTAGCTGGGAGGATCATCTTCCTCTAGTTGAGTTTGCTTACAATAATAGCTACCAATCTTCTATCGACATGGCTCCTTTTGAAGCCTTATATGGAAGGCCGTGTCGTTCTCCGTCTTATTGGCTTGAGTCGAGGGAAAAGCTTATTTTAGGCCCCGAATCTATTCGAGAATCATCTAAGAAGATCCATCTTATTCGTGAGAGAATGAAAGAGGCACAGAGTCGCTAGAAATCCTATGCGGACAACCGTAGGAGGCCTCTTGAATTCTCAGTGGGCGACCTTGTTTATATTCGAGCTTCTCCTCTGAAAGTAGTGGTACGCTTTAGCCAGACCAAGAAATTGGCACCACGCTATATTAGGCCATTTCCAATTTTAGAGCATATTGGTCCTGTTGCTTATCGTGTAGCACTTCCAGATCAGTTTTTTGGAGTTCACGATGTATTCCTTGTCTCTCAGTTGAGGAAGTGTTTGCGAGATCCTGATTCTGTGCTCGATTCTCGTGCTTTTGGGAAGCTAGAAGTCTCTCTTGATCTATCATATGTGCAGCACCCTATAAGAGTTCTTGCTTCGGAGACTAGACGTCTTCGAAACAAGAGTGTTCTGCTCGTGAAGATTCAGTGGTCCGATAATCCCAATGACTGCACTTGGCAAACCAGAGAATTCATCGAGCGATCATATCCTGATTTCTTATCTTCTCACTTCGAAGGTAAGAATATTCCACTTCAGCTATCTAATTTCCTTTGTTTGATGAAATAAATCGTGTTGAATATAGATTTCCTCTAGAAATTGCGAGGATGCTGTTTTTATAAGTGGGAAGTTTGTAACAACCCTGGTATTGGTGATTACCCATGATATTAAATTATAACCTTAGTAAAATTTAATATTGAAAATAATATGGAGAAAATAAATTTGATTTAAATTGTGTATTTCAAATAAACAATGTGATTGAGTATAAATATTGAGTTTTTATTTACTTTGAGTTAATAAATGGAAAATAATGGGATCTTATTAAATTAGAGTTAATAAATTAATCAAGAGATAAATTCAACATTAAAATTGTTGAAATAATACAAATTGATAAAAATAAAGTTTAAAAACTTTATTTTAAGAATTTGGAGCGGAAATAATCGATTTGTGATTTTATTTCGGTAAATGCATTAATATTGGAAATTATTGCCAATATTAACCAATTATTATTATTTTTGACTAAGAAAATAATTTTTCAACATGTTATACTTTAAAAATGGTGTTTTCATGCTAGAATTGTATGAATTTTTAAATGGTGATAAAATGAGGTTTTGTTGCTAAAAATTTCTTTTTATTGTTAAAATAAATTTTATTTTTGTCACAATAACTATTTTATTTCAAAATAATAGGATGTATACATTTTATATGACTTTAAAATGAAGGAAAAAAGTATGAATATAGTATTAGTTAAGAGAAAGATGCTCATATCCTTATTTTTCTTCTTTGTATTTTTGCATATGGGCTTACTTGGGTAGAAACTTGATCCATTAGCCTCACTATTACCTTCCGGCTAGAGAAACTTGGTACAGCACGTAGTTTTTATTTTTCTCATCTTCCCCAAATCAACTTTCCCTAAAAACAAAAGAAAACAATGGCTCCTCTTCACTAAATCAATTTTATCTCATTTTAGCTGCAAATTAAAGAAGTAATCCACTTATATCAAGAGTAGAAAAGGTAATCACAACCAATACCCAAAGCTTTTCATCTAAATTCTTAGAACCTGAAACGGTCTTGTCTATAACAAATTTTCTTTGTTGGGCATGTTTTGTTTTAGCCATTTCAAGTGCTTAGGGCTTTAATTCATCACCAAAGATCATAATTTGCAACCAAATTCACTGCTAAATCTTTAAGGTGAGTGTAAGCTCACAAATTGCCTAGCTGAAAACGAATTTTGGCATAACTTTTTAAATTTTTATCCAAATTCAATAGTCTTAAATGTTTTGGAAAGCTAAGAATTCGCTCTAAAAGTTTCATGTTTTGAGATTTTTCAAATTCTGAAGTTAAATTGATCAAAACCGCATTTTTTTGTTGCTATCCGGAGACTAAAGTTACAGCAGCGTTGAATTTAGACTTCTGAACCATTTTAAGCATAACCTTTTCATTTTTTATCCAAATTAAATAATCATAGATGTTTCAAAAAGCTAAGAATTTTCTCTAAAATTTTTATGTTTTGAGATTTTTGAAATTCTGAAGTTAAATTGATCAAAACTGCATTTTTTTGTTGCTATCCCGAGACTAAAGTTACAACAGTGTTGAATTTAGACTTCTGAACCATTTTAAGCGTAACTTTTTCAATTTTTATCCAAATTCAATAATCATAAATGTTCTAGAAAGCTAAGAATTTGCTCTAAGAGTTTCATGTTTTGAGATTTTTGAAATTCTGAAGTTAAATTGATCAAAACTATATTTTTTTTGTTGCTATCCCGAGACTAAAGATACTGTAGTATTGAATTTAGACTTCTGAACTATTTTAAGCATAAAATTTTCAATTTATCCAAATTAAATAATCTTAGATGTTTCGGAAAGCTAAGAATTTTCTCTAAAAGTTACCTATTTTGAGATTTTTGAAATTCTGAATTTAAATTGATCAAAACTGCATTTTTTTGTTGCTATCCCGAGACTAAAGTTACAGCAGTGTTGAATTTAGACTTCTGAACCATTTTAAGCATAACTTTTTCTTATCCAAATTCAAAAATCTTAGATGTTTCAGAAAGCTAAGAATTTGCTTTAAAAGTTTCATGTTTTTAGATTTTTGAAATTCTAAAGTTAAACTGATCAAAACTGCATTTTTTTGTTGCTATCCCGAGACCAAAGTTACAGCAATGTTGAATTTAGACTTCTGAAGTATTTTGAGCATAAATTTTTCAACTTCTATCCAAATTCAAAAATCTTAGATGTTTCAGAAAGCTTAGAATTTGCTCTAGAAGTTTCTTGTTTTGATGTTTTTGAAATTTTGAAGTTTTGTTGACCAAAAATGTGCTTGATTGTTGTTGTCCCGAGATCGAAATGACAGCAACAATGATTGTTGATCTTAGAATTTGTTTTAGCCAATATTTGACTAGTTGAGACGTTCGAGATCTCCTATTATAAGAGTAATAGTCGATGAGAACTACTTATAGATGTTGTATTACTCGCCGACGAGATGAGGCGAGTCTTGAGATGAGATTTTCCCCTTGCGGGAATTATGGTTTATGAGAAACTATTATGAGATTTATTTGCACCTGCCGATGATACGAGGCAAGATATATGAGCATTCTGAGATTTCATTTTTGAGGTTTGAGATTTTAGTTTTATGATATGGAGTTAACTAGCGGTTAGTAAACCATTTAGTGCGAACGTGTGGTATGGGACGCACGCTAACACTTTTCGGGTTCCTTTCCAAGAGTTTGTGACACATCCACGAGTATGCCAGTGATATAGACCTTCGGGTCATCTGAGTTATGTGACTTCGGTCACCACGAGTTATGTGACATCGGTCACCATGAGTATGACCTTCGGGTCCATGAGTTAGGTACCTAAATTATAAATAGCACTGGACAAGAGTTTAGCACGTGCAGCATTGCTTCATCTTTGCAATTAGGGATCTGGCCAATCCGAGGTTTTTGTGTTTTTCTGAGTTTTATACGATTTCACTATTTTGAGATATTTTTGTTACATCGATAGCCTAGTGCTACATGAGATGTTATATAAAGTGATTTCGTTTTTTGATATTTGAACTTAATCTTGAGTTCCATGAGATTCATATTGGAATTTTAATGAGTTTCACTCATGACTTTCATATGATTCCTTACATTTGAGTTGAATGCCATTAAGTTTGAGTTTCTTATGTTGAATTAAACCTATTCATGCGACAACCCTTGGTGAACATATATCATGCATTGAGATTATACTATACTTGTGCCCATCCTTTATAGTTAAAGGATGAATTCCCTTATGCACTTATATTCCTCTTATCTTATACTAATATCAAGTTCTACCTAGCCTGACCGGTGTATTTATTACTCGGGTCGGACCGAGTTGCAGATTAGGTAGTTGGACTCTTAGCTTGCTTTATCTTTTGGACTTCACCATTGACTTGGGATATGGTATAGTTTTTGTGTAGTAGCCTTTCTGTTGGGAACTTTTGATATATATATTCTTTTGTGGGGAATGTATGTATATATTGTGGTTGTATTCCACTAGTGACATGTTGTATTACATTTGATGTATGTATTCATATGTATCATTTCTGTGTTGCTGTTCTGTGACTTGTATTTGATAGTTATTATATTTTGTTTCTGAATCGATCCTGTAGCCACCGTAGTAGTGTCTTAGATAGGAATTAAGTATGTCGAATACTCGAGACGAATTGAAAAAAAAGAGGAGTATAAATATCAACGTACTTAGCTCTTATCTAATGCAAGACTATGATGGTCGCCCTCAACCAGCCCTATTCTTCGCATTAGCAGATAGAATTACTATGTAATTCTCTTAGTTAATATGGGTCACAGGGTGGGGCGTCACATATACATTAAAATAATGTATTATGACAGTATATATGGTTTATAGTACATCTTATATTTGGAGAAAGTTCATACAATGGTTTTATTTTTAAATTATTAAGAGGTGTCTTTGATTTTTGCAATATACATGTATAGATTTTAAAATTTTAATAGATGTTTGTGGTTTAGAAATTTATGCACATCTTAAATGTAAGTATGTAATGTTTGTATAAATTTACATTCATCTGTTTGAGTTATAACCAGGTAAATAATATTGTTAAATTTTAAATTTTTGAATACAACATGTATGTAAGTTTGTCTGTAAGTAGGTAATAACAGTTGGGTTTGGCAGATAGTATTTTGTTCTATGGTATACGACGTTGATAGTTTATGTTATAACATGGATAGTAGTCGTATTGTTTATAATTTAAGAAGTTATAATAGTTAAAATTTATAATCCGTATGATTTTATAAAAGAAATACTATGAACACATTTTAAATTTTTCTCGGTGCTTCTATTTTTGACAACATTATATATTCTTTGTCTTGCACATATTATTCTATATATTGTATGGATGACTTGACATTATATGTTTCATATCTTCTTTTACATGCAAGGTATATATATACATGTTTTGATTTATAAATGTACATGTCTGAATGATTTGTAACATAATATATATAGATTTTATTTTTGATATTAAAGTTAAGTTATTAAGTTGAAAATAAATATGTATATCTTATTTTAGTACATGTCTGAATTTAGAATATGATTCTTTTTTACATATATACACACGTGATTATATATGTATATAAGTTCGCTTATACCACTTGTCTTCAACGATCTGTTCTAATTTGATTTCGTCGATCCATTATCATTCAGCTTTTCCATCTAATTCGTGTCAATCTTGATTTGCTTTGAAATTCGTTCCTGGATTCATAGCTCATTTCATCGTGAAATCCTCTCTAGCCTCGAAAGGTGAGCAATCACTCACGATTAATGTTCTTATATTTATTAAATTTTATTTCAATTGGAACGACAATTGAAATATACTACTAAATTGAACTGTTAATTATTTAAATTGTTATATATTTTATGCATCTATATGTAATTGTTCACCTGGGGGATACGACACCATGTCCTGTTGTTTATATTATATTGTTAATGATGTTATATGCCTGTTATATTGTTATCGTATTTGTTATCATTCTGCAAATTTCCAATTAGTATAGAATTCACTATGGGTTGAAATGATACATACCCGAACGATCTGTATAATAGGAGAAAATTGCTATGCATTGAAATGATAAACCTAAGCGATTTTCATTTGAATTGAATTTGGGATTATGGGTTGAAATGATATATATCCGTATATATTTAAACTACGGATTGAAATGATAAATATCTGTATCACTTGACCCTAGGATAGAAAATTTTATACAGACACCGTTGGACTATATGTATAAATATTTTGAAAATGATTTCTATGGTTTTGAAAGGAAATATATATATGGTTTTATTTAACATTGGAAATATTTTATGTATAAATAAGTTTTTATATAAAGTGGATTTAATAATAATCTTTAATTTAATAAATTTTGGTTTAATTAAAATACAATATGTTTAATTTTTATTTAAAATTTTATTTTAAAAATAGATTTTTATAACGATTTCATGAGTTAAGATTTGAAATATTAATTTGAATTTATTCAAAACTTTATCTAATTAGGAATTTTGTTTAATTAAATCGATTTGAAACTTATTGAATTTGAGGGTTTTAAGATATGACTTTTATAACTTGATTCTGATTTAAAGTGATTAAATGGATATTTCATGTTTAAATAAATCGAAGAAAATATTTAGTGATTTAGAATTTGGGGTTTTATTTAAATGATATATGATTGATTAAGTGAATATTTCAAGGCTAAATAATAATAAAGTTAAAATAAGATATATATATATATATATATATATATATATATATAATTATCGATTTAGTTTTGAAAATGTGAAATTTTGAAGCTTTAAAATACATTGAAATCAAAATTGTTAATTTTGTGGTTCAAATCTGTATTTGAAATCGATATAATTGAAATGATTTATTGAGAAACTAAATTTAATTGAAACTAATGAATGGAGATTTAATTAAATTTGAATTTTGGAATCCGAGTTGATTTTGGAATCGATTTGTGAAATTTGAGGAAGCTATTTTATGAAATTAAGTACTTTTAAATTTTATTTAAAATTATTTTATATTGTACTTTATTAATTATTTTAGTATAAACTACTTTTAATATAAAATGTTTTATTTTGTATATTGTTATTAGTATCTAAACTTAAGTGGTGGGAAGTTATGATTTCAAAGTTATGGTTTTCCAAAGAATTTGATTGCAAAGTGTTTTGGTTTCGAAAATGTCGTAACTTTGGAAGTGCTATAATTTGGAAATAGATATATTAGAAATGGAAATGATATTTTGGTTTTAAAGTGTAGATTACTTTTGAAATGATCATGGTGCTATAAATGACCTTTGGTTGTTCATAGCATATATTTCTACATAATAAATAGTTCCATGGATCCTTAGAGGATGGTTATCCCAAACATCCTTTGAGTTACTTGTATTTTAGTTGATATTTCACTTGAGTTGGATTTATTGATATAAGAATGTTAATCTTGACTCGAGTGTTTGTGTTTTGCTTTACGCTCGGGTCAGACTGAGTGCCACAACATTTGAGACTCGCATTTGGAGTTTGGAGCTTCGCTTGGAGATCCAACTATCGATTCAGCTTTCAGCTTTCCCAATTGATCTGTTTAGAGATGTCATCAGTTTGTATTTGAAGCTTCACCGTATTTGAGACCTCTGTTATATTTTGTTTAGACTTTGTTATTGTAGTATCTTCATGAACTACTATTTATTAATCTATTCCACTGCATTCTATTATAATACTATGTATCTACGATTCTGTGATTGTTTTATTTACTGTACATGCTGAGTTTTTCCAAATTTAAATTAACAATCTGATATTTTGAGCAATTCAAGTCCGACATGTGTGGATGCGAATGGTTGAAAATACCAGGATGTTACAAAGTTTATAAATAATAACGATGATGATGAATTAATTAAGTTTATTAAAAATTAACTAAGTTTATAATAATAATATTATTATTAAGTTAATCGAGTTTAGTAAGGGTCCTAAGAATATAAAATTATTGAGATGATAAAATGTTTTGACTTATCTTTTCGTAGATTAACGAAGCTATCAAATAAATTTGATGTTGTAAATATACGCATCTTATTTGATTTTCATTATATGAATTGGCTTGCATGCATTTGACTAAGAATTGATATCGGTGACTTTGGTCCTTTAAAATTATCATAGGAAAGCTTGAATATAATTTTTGTTTGTGTGCAAATATCAATCTAACTATATTAGGAATATCACTACATTTTTTTGAATATACTTGGTACTTTATTTTTTCAAAGAATTGTACAATAATTCAAAAAAGAATCCTACCATCATATTTAGAAGGAGTTCATAAAACACTTTAATTCAAGAAATTAGTGTACTTGATCATCACTGAGTAGACAAAAATAATAATGAAGGAGGACAAACTACTTATTACATCTTGAATATAAGGATTCACAACATGATCAACATACACCTACATTTGTTAATTCAATGATAGTAAATGAAAAACAAGCCAAAATCTTTGCAACTGAACATGATTGACACATGTAGGCTATCGAATCTCTATTAATCATGATGCCACTTTCAGAAATACTAAATAAAATTGCCATTTTCTAGGATATACCATGTAAAAAGACGAGGAGACACTCTGCTAGGTATTATATCCATCGAATGGTTTTACATCACCTACAACTGCATTTCTTAGTCAAGTCTATTTGACTCCTGCTTTGTTATGTATGGATACTAGAAAATTTGATGCTTCAGTAAAATATCTGACTTCCTGCTTCATGGTTTATTAATTCTCCATTTTTTATACAACTGTTGAACTTTCACCTAAGCAAACCACTGCTCGCTTTTATAATAACTTCTCTTTTAATAATAACTTCTCTGCAACTTCCACTAGCAAGGATTGAACTTGTGACCTCTCCAAATGAGGTCTAAATTAGTTTTGACGAGCACCATTGTCCTAGTGGTTAAGTGATTCGACTTTGGTGCGAGAGGTCACAAGTTCAAAACTTACATAACATGATTCAAACATTTATTGACACATGATTTGACGTTTGTTATACCAGTGACATGATGTATCTAAGTACCATTTTCGAAAAAAAAACTTCCACTAGTGATAGTCATCTTCAAAACACAATGGTACATGCTTTCGGTGAATTAACTCTTAATTTTGTTTTAACTAAGATGTGGAAGAAGATGAAAATAAGCTATGAGTTAAACAACAGCAGGCTTCATGACGAATGCCATGAGAAAGATGTTGGAATCACTCAAACTACCACTACCGCATTAACTGTGGCCATCTAAGCATCTGCGCTGCGAAAATTATCTTAGCATTGTGACATGTATTTAGTTCAAAATGGTGTGTATGCTACAAATGTTTTGTTCCTTTAGTGTTTATGCATTCAAGTTTGAACATTCTCACAAAATCTTTAGTGTTTTTGTATTTCAAAATGGAAATTTATTCCTTTTTTAATTCAGATAGAAAATTCCTAGGGTTTAATTCTTCACAAAATCTGCTACTATGGTTTAGGAGGAAGAATAATTCGCATGAAAGGTAAGTACACTTTGTCAAAGATTTTGATTGTTTCGTAGGTTGATCATACAGTAATTTTCTTTATCTTTTGTTTGATAGCTTTTTGTTTGTCAATCACACAGATATATATATATATATATATATATATATATATATATATATATATATAAAATTGTCTTTTGTGAATTTATAAAGATTGGTATCATTTCTTAGATAAAAGAGAGATTTGTAAACTCATATTGCAAGCAGTCAACAAATCCCTGTTTAGACATAAAATTAGTATTTCAGAGCATGAGATATGTGAAGAATGGGGTATAGAATTTTAATCACCTTCTGCTGAATCGATGATGTTGAATTTTGGGCATATATTTCCAATTATGGTCTTTTGGATGCTTCCGTTTGCTCTAGAAATCCTTCTTCTGTTTTACTTCATTCTTTTTCACTTATTACAATATTATTACATTACTTTTAATCTCATCTTAGAATTCCAGATCTGATGTGTATCCTCTTCCACCTTTGCAATTTTTTTCCTGCTTACAATTATCATTGCATACGACAGTCGATGCAAGTTTTATACTTCCAGTTTTTGTGTTTAGTTCTAGTGGGCTATGGTGTATATAAGCTTGTCTTCTTCCTTGTTTTTTGTTTGCTGTGAATTATGTGTTAGCCATATTTTTGCACTTTGCACTTAGAATTATATGTCAACCATACTTTTGTGTTTTGCACTTATGGGTTCTATCTGTAAATATTTGTACATGCTATAGGTTTTATAAAGGCAGTTTGAATCCTCTTTCAAAAAAAAAATGTATAAAGATTGGTTACCTTCCAAGAAGCATTTGACTGATATGCCTTCTATTTGATTTGCAGATGGGTTGGAAATGAGCGTTGGGGTTAGCCATCTTAGTTACTTTTTGCTTGCTAGCTTGCTTCTATATAGCTTGAAGGAGTTCGATTATCCTTCTAAGTGCCTCATTATTATTGGCTCCATTACTGGTATTTATTTTCTCTATCAAATTATGTTTCTCATTACTAATCTTTTTTATAGAAGTGGAATGAAACAATAAGGGTTTACTGAAACAAAGTTTTTAAAAAATAAATAATTTTATAATAATTAACTAAGTTTATATTAATAATAATAAATAAATAAACTAAATTTACAATAATAATAATTAATTAACTACATTTATGAAAAATTTATAAGTTTGAGATAATTTGTAAAAATTAAGTAAGTAAATAAAGTTTATGTTTGAGATAATTTATATGTTTAAAGTAATTAAAATATAAATTATACATTTCAAGGTTTAGCAATTGAGATAATTGATAAGTTTAATAATAATAATAATAAACAATTGTTTGAATAAGTTAACTAAGTTTTGTAAAAAAAAAGTAAATCTGCTTATGATAATTAACTAAGTACTATAAAATTTAACAAATTTATAATAATAATAAACTAAGTTTTATACAAATTAATTAATTTTTATTAGAATTCATTTAAGTAATAAGTTTTATAAAAATTAAATAAGTTTATTATACAAGTAACCAACTTTTATAAAAATTTAACTAAACTAACTAATTTTTATAAAAATTATTTAAATTTAATAGAATTTTAACTAAGGATGTTTGATATTATTTAAATATGCAAAATAGTTTCATAATCATTTGTTGATTGTTAAATTTGTCTACAGGTAATTAGCTTTTAGGAGTAAAAACCAATTACAGCAAATAATTGTCCTTAATCAAGTAATGAGCATGGTTGTAATTGTGTCATATATTATACATTTTGTTAATATTTGTGTAAACTTGTTTATGAATGGTTATCGATTTTATATGAATCTGCTTATTTTTTCAAAAAACTATTAGCAGAATGGTTATGGATATCATATTCGATTAGGTGATTAACGTATTTTTTCAATTATTTAAGTATGATGATTATGTTATTGATTTTTTATTTTTTTAAGTACAATGATTGCGTGATTGATTGTTAATTTTAGTAAGACTATTATGCAGGTGATGGCGGTACGACTTTCGTAGCGTTGAAACAAAGCTCCAAAACTTCTAGTAACATTTCGATAAACGCAGCGATATGACATGCTACTAAAATTCTAAAACTTTTTTTAGTGTTTCTAAAATCCTACTATATGTCAAGTTTTGATAGCATTTTCTACAACACTACAAAAAATTTCAGACTTTTAGCTACATGTTGTATCACAAAATTTCAGACTTTTAGTTGTCATAGTCAACTCTTGGATAATAACTCTTTCCCCTAGTCTTGGGTTGATGGACATATTATACGAACAGTCGAGCCAAACCACTGCTATGTTTATATTGTAGTCCAAGTTGTAAGAGCCAAAGTTTTTTGGTGAATGATCAAACCATATTCATCGTATCTATCGCACATGCCCACAAGTCTAACCGATATGCGCCAAGGTAGATCATGTCCGCTTCATTTTTGTATTCTATCCTATTGAGCCATGGGATCGAGTTAACTAATGGAAGGCTGAATCGTGCCTATCCCGCATTATGTTCTAGTTCTTTCCTCTATGTGGGATACATTGTTGTTTTGCCAACATTCAGACATGAGCTAGGTTTTGGACGATCAATGACACTCACTTCGCTACTTATGTCGCTATACTATGGGAAAAAACTGAAGAGTAAATCGTCCAGTCAGATCCAATGCAGGATTGATGCTTCCCTTGTTAAATCCAGGATAAGAATCGGTGCGTGGACATTTAGGCTGCACTTGTTGTGAATTGCTCATTTAGCCGAATCATGGTAAGAGTCAAAGAATGATGTCGCATTGCATTCTTTTGGAGTTGGGCGATCAACCACGTCCATTTCGATTTACGTTCTTCCGCTAGATCTAGGGATAAAGTCAGCTCAAATGTAGTCATGTCATGCTCAATTAGTCTTGTGCTCTCCCTAATGGATCGAAAGAAGATTATGAAGGACGAATGGTCAAGTCACACTCATTCGTGGTTCATTTTTCTATCCATAATCTGTTGGTCAAAGGTACTCGATGGATGTTTGGGTCACATCGATTTGTAGTCGAAGAGGATCAATATTGACCGTCGTTTCAACGACACGATGTAGAATGCTCGAACCTCATTTCCTATTGATCCAGTGGTATGATATAAAAGGTGTAGATCGATATTGCCAATTGATTCGGTGGTACGATATAATTGGTTGCCCATAACTTTGGGCATCATTCCAATTAGTTAGCATTAAGGCCTCCTTGTAATCATTTCCGTAAGTTGTAAAGAATGCTAAGCTGGAGATGGAGCGAGTCGCCTTTCTCTTCTTTTAGTGATTTGTGCCTCTGCCTCAGCCTTGGGTTAGAAGAGTGAGTTTGTGGATGGTATAATTGCATCTGTAGTGAGTTTATACTCCTCCTCTCGAGTTTGGGTCAGAGTTGGCGAATGAATGGTCGAATTACATTCATTTTTCTATCTGCACTCATGGTCACGCTCTAGGGATCAGAGTTAGTTGAAGGGCCATTAAACTCTAGGGACTAAGCGTTTTAGCAGAAAATGGTTAGATCGCATTTTCCTCGATTAATTCCTTTGGCACTTGTCAATGGCGAAAGTCGAAGTGTAGTCAGTCACATTGTGATAACTTTAATTCGATATTTCTCCTACTGAATTTTAGGAAGGAATTGATTGGTTGGTGGTTGGGTCACACCCATCCATGTTGCACGCACAATCCATCGGATCAGAGGCGAGAGTTAGCGGATGAACGGTCATGTCACGTTCATTTGCGATTGGATGGTAGTAATATCAATTCAGAATAGGACATCCAGCTAGGTCCATTTTGCGAATCTACGTCTCCCTGTCGAATCAAGGAAGAAATTTTGTCTTGTAGGGTTGGAGTGCATCCTTAGAAATTTATGTTATGGGTCTTATGCCAAGGACAAGAGTTGATGTATGGACGATCGTGTCGCGCCCGCATAGTGTTGGATGGTCGGATCGCATCCAATTTTGTGGGATAAGTGTGCCTCCAAGTGAGGGTAGAGTTGGAAAGCGGACGGTTAAACCACATCCACTTTTTATACTACAGGACTTGTTGAGGAATCAGAGTTGATAGATGGACAGTCGAATCGCATCACTTCTGGTATTTATATTCCAAACCATGCTTTGAGGACTGGAGCTGGTTGATGGAAGGTCAGTCACACCCATTTGGTGTTTATTGTAACGACCCAGAATTTTTGAAAATTTAAATTGAATATTTAATTAATTTTAAATATTAATAAGTGAAATTTATAAGTGGAATAATTTATTTTCGAATATTGGATTTAATTGAATAATTAAATCGATAATTTAATATGTGTGAATACAGAAATAATTGAAAATTGGGTTTAATATGATTGAAAATAATTTATAAAATTTTATTTTATCATATTGGAGTTAGAACGATATTTTAGAACTTTTAAAATCGAATTAAAAGTTAATTTGTGAAAATTGAATATTTTAATATTTAAATCGACTAGTGAAATTAGTCAATTTTTGAACAGTCTAAGAATTGGACGAAACTAGATCCATTGGATCCGTAATAGTTTGTTATTATCGGATTTCAATTTTCGTAGCAATTGGAGTTTTCGTTTGACCGTGGCAGCTCGAAACGCATCAAAATTGTTTTAATATTAATTTGGCGAGTTAAAATAGTCATTTTTCAAAAAGTGTCGGATTTCGACGAAACCAGTTTCATCGGATCCGTAATGTGATATTATTGTAAGATTTCAAATTTCGTGTCAATCGGATTTATCGTTTGTCCGGGGAAAGCGAAAACGCCTAGAAATCGGTTTAATCGATTTAATTTAAAATCGATCGTTTATTGCCATAACTCGCACAGATGAACAAATTTGCTTCCGAAACACGTTCCATTGTGTTCGAAACGTGGGGTAAACCCTAGAAATGAAGGTCACCGCGTGTAAATCGGAGTTCGAAAAATCGGGGTGAATAGTGTTCGGTAAAATTTCTATAAAAGGACCTCCCTCTTCACAACATTGTAAAACCTAACCCTAGTTCTTCAGAGCCGCCTCTTATTCAATGAATGGCCAGAATTTTCGTTCCTTTCCTCTTCAAAATCTTCCAATCCATAAACATTTGGCCGAAGTCATCAACTAACAAATTGGAGAGCACGATGGGAGCTTCGAATCCATACGGAGATGATGAGTTTTCGTGCGACGTGGAGGGAGATATGTGGCCGCGTTCGTAGCCGTTCATCATCGAATTGCGTGCTCAATAGGGGGCCGAGCTTCACATGGCTATGGCCGAGTGTAGCTTGCTTGAAGGCCTTCAATATGACGCTTGCTGATCGAGTTGAAGTTGCTTGTGGTGGTTGCATAATTTAACCCTAGTTTAAATTGAATGGGTTCAAGTCGCGTGCTAACTGCCTATAGGAAATTGCATGAGAGGGAAGAAGAGAAAGGTGCGCACGGGCCTGATGGTAGTGGGATGGGATCAGCGGCTAGGATTGGCTTGGGTATTAAAAATATAAATAAATGTTGTAAATAATTATATTAAAAATTTGTGTAAACTTAAAAAAATTCGTATCTTTTTCATACGAGGTCGAAAACGCGCGAAACTAGTTGCGTTGGAATCGTAGGGACGAGCACTACGCTATGGAATTGGATTGGAGTCGTTTGGAGTCAGTGAAAATTTCGGGTAAAATTAAACGTCCGTTTAATTTTATTCGAAATAAAAGGCTAGAGCGGAATTAAAATCAAGGTGAGAACTTCTCACTCAATCGAATCGGTTTCGATTTATATTTTAAATAGTTAGATTTAAAATTTGCTCGAATGTATGTTGAATGATGATTGCAGTTATTGATTGTTGTTTGATTGTGATATTAGATATAATAGGATATATCTATATATAACAATATATATATATATATATATATATATATATATATTGGCATATGTATATATTGGAGTTGTTGATTTCCGCATTGTATAGCGGATGAGACCCTATTGCGCCGTCTATTAAGCGGATAATATTTTATAAATCCCACATACCGCGATAATTCCGTACTGGAGCGGAATTGGTATTGTGCTAACATCTGTGGATGCAGGGAAACAGGTTGGAGGGATCCAACTGGATTCCTCAATAATATTTATTTGATTACAGATATTGTGATATTTGTTGATGTTGTAGTCATGATTGACTATTTGATGCTGTTGCATCATCGGATCCATTTTTAAAGTATAAAAATAACGTTTTTTTGATTTTTAAAAGGATTTTAAAGTGATTTTTCAAAGTATATGTTTTTATAAAATTTTGAATTGATTCATTTTAAATAATTAAAACGTTATAAATTTTTATGTTATAAAAATTACTGTTTTTGTAAAATATAACCAAATTGAGATTTTCGAAATAAATAGTGATTAATTTATAAAATGGTTTAATTTGGAATTTTGAATCATTATAAAAGATTTTTAAATTTATTTTTATAAGTTAAAAATATTGGAATTATAAAACGAGCATTTATAAGTGTTGAAGGTGAAATAAAGATGGATTTCATAAGTGAACGGAATTTATAGATTTATAAATTGTGAAGTTATAAAAATGAATAGATTTTTTAAAATAGGAGATTTATAAGTAATTACTTATAAACCGGATTTCGACATGTAAATGGAATATAAATAGAATTGGTTAATAAAGGAGATTTCTAAAACGAAGTTGTTATAAAATATAGAAATGGAATTTATAGACATTGTTTATAAATTCGAAATCAATGGAATTTGATAAATTGAATGTTGAAATTGGTTAAGGAAGTATATTCACGATTTTGGACAGTGAATATATTATCAAATAAAATGTATATGCTTGGGAAAATGAATATTTTAAATTGAAGTTAATCGTTTTAACGATGTTTTAAAAGGTGTAAACATCGAAAACATAGATTTCAACATTCATTGTTGAAATAGACGTTTTCAAGAAATAGAAGGAAATTATGGACTATAACACTGTTGTTATAGTAAATGATTTCCGAAAGGAAATGTTTTTGTATAGTATTGGGATTTATATATCTATCTAAATGTCGAATCCCTATACTAGTGATTTTGGGTTGTTGTAACGATGTTTTGCGCAACATTCGTTTTGGCCCAAATAAATATGTTTAAGAGAATGATTTCCTTAAAGAATGAAATATATACTTAATTTCGGTTTAAGTATATTGAATATTTTCCAAGTGTTGAAAATAAATGGATTTGTGAATTACTTATTAATAAATAAGTACGGAAATGTTTTTCCAATGTGAAATGAAACGTTTTGAGAATTTATCTTTTTGAAGACAAATTGAAAATGAATATTAGAAATCGATTTGGGAATCATATATTCATAAATATTTTGGAATTGTAAATTCACTATGGAATTTATAAATGAAAAGGAGAATTGGTATAAAAATAAACGTTGATTTATTTTTGAAGTGTGGGAATTAATTTACGGATTTGGAACGTAAATATAAAGTAAATCGTTAAGGATTTATTTAATTGGTTTAAATGAACCATGTTGAAATGAAAGTATTTCCGAGTAAGGAAAATGTTTGAAATTTGTTTTCAAAAGTGGTAAAGGTGAAAAGTGATTTGAAAGTTTGTTTTCAAAAGGTTGAAGTGTGGAAATTTTATATCTAGTAAAGATATTTTGGAAAATAAATAATTTGGGAAATTATTTGGAATCTGGTGATGTTGAGCATGCCTATTGATAGTTAAATAATCCGACTATCAATATTTACCTTTAAATAGGTATTTGTTGTGATTGCTTGAATTTGAATGCCACATTTATTTTTAAAATAAGCGCTCGCTATTCGGGTTAGCCGGAAAAGGACGTTGGAGTCGTATAACCCATTCCGAATATGTGATACGTCATTATGGATTGCATTTGATGACCGGTGTTGAAGATCGAATATTTGTGAAAACGGAAGGATTACCGTCGAGTTACTCTACATCGGCTGATCCCCGATATAGAGGTTTTATCACCCTTAGTGATAGGAAGTCCGGTCGTGATTAGAAATTATCCGGAATGTAAGGACTTCTTTGTAAGTGCCTTCGGTTCTGTTCGAGCCCGGAACAGATTTGTATGGATTGTATGTCTGACATTACAAATTAAGATATAAAGCTGATTTCTTTCAAATATATTTCTGTTGGTGGCGGAGAATTTATTCTCTTAGCTTCACACCCTTCTCTGAGACGTACGAGCTCAGAGGTTATATAGTTGAAGGTTATTAGTGATATACTCCCAATTTGGTAGTGTGGCATGCTGAGTGTTGCTGTGAAATGATCATTGTTTGATCATTTGTGATATGATCATTTGTGATATGATCATTTGTTTGATCATTTATCTTGGTGATCATTTCTATGATCATTTGTAGACCCAAAGCACAGCTTTTGTATAAAGCGTGGTTTTGTGGACGAGACTTCGTCGGACCTCACACCCCGGAAATGGTCAAAACAGGAAGGATGCGGCAATGTTATTAGGGGGTAGCACCCCTTTAGTGTATGTCATTCCTTATGGATAGAGGTGGTATCATGGTATGGAGCCCAGACACTTAACCTATATTGTTGCTGCAAATTTTGTGGTTGTTGGAAATCGAGGATCCTCGGATAAATCGGTTACGATCGGGGGATGACATATTCGTGTCAGTTGTTACCTAGTTTGAAAGGTAACCCGGCCTTGTGTTGGCAGAGATCCGGTTAGGTTCTCGGGTCGTCTTTCCAGAGGCGTACCCATGTGGCAATGGGAAGTTCCTTGGCCTGACCATTTGTTGGAAATCCAAAGAAACAATACGATCTTGTATGGTTTTAGTTGTATAACCTGCCGTGGAATGTGGCGGTAACCTGCTATTGAACATGGTAGCTATAGTAGGCATAAGTGCGGAATGCCTATGCTGGCTAAGATTTATATCTTTATTTTTGAAATGATTTTTCCTACACTATGCACTAGTAATAATATCAAATGTTTCTTTTTAATGCGTATCAAGCATCTTTGACTATCATAAGGAGAAATCTCCTCCGATTCTGCGTTTGCATTGTGTGTGTGTGCGGGAGGCCTTATGGTAGTCTCTTTTTTTAAAAGCATTGCGAATCTATTTTAAAAATATTCCTCTATTTTGATTTTAAAGACAAATAAACTGTTTTAGTTCTCACACCAGTCACATGACTGACTCGGAGTTTATTGTTTTCCTTCCTAAACTCTGGATGCCCACCAATTTCCACACGGGCAGTCAAGAGTAAGGTTTATCAGGATATTCTGGAATTCAGGAGTTGCAGGAGGCAAGCTGGATGGCATGACGTATTCACTAGTGTATAGTATTTCTTTTCCGCTGTTTGTTTGTTGTTGTACACTCTGATGATGTAATGTAATGTAATATGATGAAATGTAATAACTGATATAGTTCTTTGTTTAAAGATTATTCATTTATCTATTATATGTTGTTCCGCTGCGAATTGTGAGATTCTGATGTTGTTCTGTTATTTCTTTCTGTTTTGTTCTATCTTTTTTTCTCTCTTCTTCTACTTTTTCTTCTTCTTTAAACCCTAACGATACGGTTTTTCGGCCTTCAATTGCTCGACAGTTGATACAGTGGACATATTGATGTCGGCATTCGTGGACGAAAAATCGCAATCGTTACATTTGGTATCAGAGCTTATGGTTAAGCGACAACCATGGCTCTGTTGGGTATTACTCATTAGAGATGGAGTCAGTAGTACTCTAGAATGAGTTTGACTGTAATAATATATACGAGTGCATATTTGTTAGTGAATATAGATTGTTTTATATTGTGTTTGCTTTTCCGTTGAGCTGTTTGTGGATTCTGATCGGTAGATGGGACGCCATATTATCGATAGGGATTTCTAAATTCTTAAACAAGGCAAGTCGACATACTATCGTTTTAAATTAGGTAAATGAAATAATTTTACCTTGATTATATTTTATATATAAAGGAATAATTTTTCAGGATTATTAAGTGTATATGAATTGATTGTTTGGTTGTTGAATAAGTTAAATAAAACATCAATTTTGAAAGAAAAATTATATAAGCAAATGAATTATAAGTATGATGTTATAATTAAAATAATTTACACTTGTGAAATTATCTTATATATAAGAAGTGAAATTATATAAGTAAAAGATTTATAAATGTGATTTATAATCTGAAAACAAAATTCCAGAGAAGTGTTTTGAAATGATTTGATATTTGGGAAAATTATTTTGGAGAAATTAAAGCTCTAAACTCTTTTCGATCGCTGGAAAATAATTCCGATGATGATTGCAACATCATCGGTGTTCATTTTCAGGTTTCCAAAAGAGGGATTGCTGCCAAATTGTTTAAAAGAAAGTTGATTGGAAAATTTGAATTTGGTTTTGGAAATTCAGAAGGTAATTTGAATTGATTTAAAAAATGGTTTTGAAAGATTGAAAAGACTTTGGAATCTTATTAAAAATATTTATAGGAATGATAAATGAGTTGATAACTTATACAATTTGAATTTTGGTAGAATAAATTTAATTTAAAGGATGGAGTTAAATTAAAGTAAGTATAAGTAAATCAATAAAAAATCCAAGTTGTAAATTGATGAATTTAAGTGAAATAAGTTTTGAACTTATGATATGAGTTAATAAATTTAGCTTTGGTAAAGGTTAAATAGAATTTACTTTAGAATTGAAATCTAAATTGGATTTATAAGTGGAATCTTAAGTTAAATTGAAACAAATGATGTTGGAATTGAATATAACTTAAGTGATGTTGAATGAAGTTGATTTTTGGTGTTGAAATAAATTAATAAGTGAATTAATGAAATGAAGTCATTAAGAATTTGAACTTGAGTTATATAAATGAAATTCAACTTGGAATGTTAATCAATTGAATATAAATAATTAGTATGAAACAATAAATATAAGTGTTAATTCATTAAAAGCTAATGTTATTGGAAATTGAATAAATTGAATGAAAGTCAATAGAATATCAAACCAATTGGAATTAAAAGTGTTGGACCAAATTGAATGTAAATTAAATAATTTGGTTATGTTGAATATACATTGGTTGTTATATGGATGTTGATTGATTGTATATGAATTCATTAAGTGTTAATGAAATTGAATTAGCGAAATTAGAAGCTAAAGTAATTGAATCCAACTTGGAAGAAAATGAACTTGAATAGAATTGAATTTGATTTGGATGTAGACTAATTGAATATGAGAAAATGAATGTTGATAAAATCCAATGTAAATGAATCAAATGGGATTTAAATTGAAAACCAATTCATTGAATATTAATGAGAATATGAATGAATATTGATTTGGTTATGGATGTTAGTTGAATGCTATTTGTTTGGTGGTTTCATTTGTTGCTTTAGTTGCATTTGCTATATTGGCATATATAGATGTTGCTATATGTTGTATATTCATATTACTTTCATATATGCATGTTTCTCATGTTGTTGTTGAGTGTTTAGTAGGTGCTGATTGCGCTTGCTTCGCTTTTGGAGCTCGCTTTCGCGCTATATTAGCCGTATATGCTCGCTAATTATAAATAAGGTACATATCTCGGATTAAATAATGTACTTTTACACTTTTTTCCCTGCGGGATGCCTCATCACTTGATGAGATGTATATTTGTGATATATATACTGTCATTTTTTTCGGATCGAGCCACGCAAAGGAGACTATGGCGAATTTTTCCGAAAATTTAAGGCGTTAGAAATTTTTTTAAAAAATTGGAAAAATTTGTGAAAACTATAATTTTGGTTTAGGAATTGAAAGTTAAACTATAGTAGTTGGTTTTGAAATATAACTAAGTATGATTTGAAAACTTAGTAAGTTATTGTAGAAGTTTAACAATGAATTTTGGAAAGTTAATGAATTCTGTAAATTTTTCTTACTTGGTAATTTCGAGGATGAAATTCTTTTAAGGGGGGAAGATAGTAACGACCCAGAATTTTCGATAATTTAAATTTGAATATTTAATTAATTTTAAATATTAATAAGTGAAATTTATAAGTCGAATAATTTATTTTCAAATATTGGATTTAATTGAATAATTAAATTGATAATTTAATATGTGTGAATACATAAATAATTGAAAATTGGGTTTAATATGATTGAAAATGATTTTGAAAATTTTATTTTATCATATTGGAGTCATAACGATGTTTTAGAACTTTTAAAATCGAATTAAAAGTTAATTTGTGAAAATTGAATATTTTAATATTTAAATCGACTAGTGAAATTAGTCAATTTTCGAACAGTCTCAGAATTGGACGAAACTAGTTCCATTGGATCCGTAATAGTTTTTTATTATCGGATTTCAATTTTCGTAGCAATTGGAGTTTTCGTTTGACCGTGGCAGCTCGAAACGCATCAAAATTATTTTAACATTAATTTGGCGAGTTTAAATAGTCTTTTTCTAAAAAGTGTCGGATTTCGACGAAACTAGTTTCATCGGATCCGTAATATGATATTATTGTAAGATTTCAAATTTCGTGTCAATCGGATTTATCGTTTGTCCGGGGCAAGCGAAAACGCCTAGAAATCGGTTTAATCGATGTAATTGAAAATCGATCATTTATTGCCATAACTCGCACAGATGACCTAATTAGCTCCCGAAACACGTTCCATTGTGTTCAAAACGTGGGGAAAACCCTAGAAACGCCGGTCACCGCGCGTTAATCGGAGTTTGAAAAATCGGGGTGAATAGTGTTCGGTAAAATTTCTATAAAAGGACCCCCCTCTTCACAACATTGTAAAACCTAACCCTAGTTCTTCAGAGCCGCCTCTTATTCAATGAAATGGCCAGAATTTTCGTTCCTTTCCTCTTCAAAATCTTCCAATCCGTAAACATTTGGCCGAAGTCATCAACTAACAAATTGGAGAGCACAATGGGAGCTTCGAATCCATAAGGAGATGATGAGTTTTCGTGCGACGTGGAGGGAGATATGTGGCCGCGTTCGTAGCCGTTCATCATCGAATTGCGTGCTCAATAGGGGGCCGAGCTTCACATGGCTATGGCCGAGTGTAGCTTGCTTGAAGGCCTTCAATATGGCGCTTGCTGATCGAGTTGAAGTTGCTTGTGGTGGTTGCATAATTTAACCCTAGTTTAAATTGAATGGGTTCAAGTCGGGTGCTAACTGCCTGTAGGAAATTGCGTGAGAGGGGAGAAGAGAAAGGTGCGCACGGGACTGATTGTAGTGGGATGGGATCAACGGCTAGAATTGGCTTGGGTATTAAAAATATAAATAAATGTTGTAAACAATTATATTAAAAATTTGTGTAAACTTTAAAAAATTCGTATCTTTTTCATACGAGGTCGAAAATGCGCGAAACTAGTTGCGTTGGAATGTTAGGGACGAGCACTACGCTATGGAATTAGATTGGAGTCGTTTGGAGTCAGTGAAAATTTCGGGTAAAATTAAACGTCCGTTTAATTTTATTCGAAATAAAAGGCTGGAGCGGAATTAAAATCAAGGTGAGAACTTCTCACTCAATCGAATCGGTTTCGATTTATATTTTAAATAGTTAGATTTAAAATTTTCTTGAATGTATGTTGAATGATGATTGCAGTTATTGATTGCTGTTTGATTGTGATATTAGATATAATAGGATATATCTATATATAACAATATATATATATATATATTGGCATATGTATATATTGGAGTTGTTAATTTCCCGCATTGTATAGCGGATGAGACCCTATTGCGCCATCTATTAAGCGGATAATATTTTATAAATCCCATATACCGCGATAATTCCGTACTGGAGTGGAATTGGTATTGTGCTAACATCTGTGGATGCAGGGAAACAGGTTGGAGGGATCCAACTGGATTCCTCAATAATATTTATTTGATTACAGATATTGTGATATTTGTTGATGTTGTAGTCGTGATTGACTATTTGATGCTGTTGCATCACCGGATCCATTTTTAAAGTTTAAAAATAACATTTTTATTTTATTTTTAAAAGGATTTTAAAGTTAGTTTTCAAAGTATATGTTTTTATAAAATTTGGAATTGATCCATTTTAAATAATTAAAACGTTATAAATTTTTATGTTATAAAAATTACTGTTTTTGTAAAATATAACCAAATTGAGATTTTGAAATAAATAGTGATTAATTTATAAAATGGTTTAATTTGGAATTTTGAATCATTATAAAAGATTTTTAAATTTATTTTTATAAGTTAAAAATATTGGAATTATAAAATGAGCTTTTATAAGTGTTAAAGGTGAAATAAAGATGGATTTCATAAGTGAACGGAATTTATAGATTTATAAATTGTGAAGTTATAAAAATGAATAGATTTTGTAAAATAGAAGATTTATAAGCAATTACTTATAAACCGGATTTCGACATGTAAATGGAATATAAATAGAATTGGTTAATAAAGGAGATTTCTAAAACGAAGTTGTTATAAAATATAGAAATGGAATTTATAGACAATGTTTATAAATTCGAAATCAATGGAATTTGATAAATTGAATGTTGAAATTGGTTAAGGAAGTATATTCACGTTTTTGGACAGTGAATATATTATCAAATAAAATGTATATGCTTGGGAAAATGAATATTTTAAATTGAAGTTAATCGTTTTAACGATGTTTTAAAAGGTGTAAACATCGAAAACATAGATTTCAACATTCACTGTTGAAATAGACATTTTGGAGAAATAGAAGGAAATGATGGACTATAACACTGTTGTTATAGTAAATGATTTTCGAAAGGAAATGTTTTTGTATAGTATTGGGATTTATATATCTATCTAAATTTCGAATCCCTATACTAGTGATTTTGGGTTGTCGTAACGATGTTTTGCGCAACATTCGTTTTGGCCCAAATAAATATGTTTAAGAGAATGATTTCCTTAAAGAATGAAATATATACTTAATTTCGGTTTAAGTATATTGAATATTTTCCAAGTGTTGAAAATAAATGGATTTGTGAATTACTAATTAATAAATAAGTACGGAAATGTTTTTCCAATGTGAAATGAAACGTTTTGAGAATTTATCTTTTTGAAGACAAATTGAAAATGAATATTAGAAATCGATTTGGGAATCATATATTCATATATATTTTGGAATTGTAAATTCACTATGGAATTTATAAATGAAAAGGAGAATTGGTTTAAAAATAAACGTTGATTTATTTTTGAAGTGTGGGAATTAATTTACGGATTTGGAACGTAAATATAAAGTAAACCGTTAAGGATTTATTTAATTGGTTTAAATGAACCATGTTGAAATGAAAGTATTTCCGAGTAAGGTAAATGTTTGAAATTTGTTTACAAAAGTGGTAAAGGTGAAAAGTGATTTGAAAATTTGTTTTCAAATGGTTGAAGTGTGGAAATTTTATATCTAGTAAAGATATTTTGGAAAATAAATAATTTGGGAAATTATTTGGAATCTGGTGATGTTGAGCATGCCTATTGATAGTTAAATAATCCGACTATCAATATTTACCTTTAAATAGGTATTTGTTATGATTGCTTGAATTTGAATGCCACATTTATTTTTAAAATAAGCGCTCGCTATTCGGGTTAGCTGGGAAAGGACCTTGGGGTCGTATAACCCATTCCGAATATGTGATGCGTCGTTATGGATTGCATTTGATGATCGGTGTTGAAGACTGGATATTTGTGAAAACAGAAGGATTACCGTCGAGTTACTCTACATCGGCTGATCTCCGATATAGAGGTTTTATCACCCTTAGTGACGGGAAGTCCGGTCGTGATTAGAAATTATCCGGAATGCAAGGACTTCTTTTTAAGTGCCTCCGGTTCTGTTCGAGCCCGGAACAGACTTATATGGATTGTATGTTTGACATTACAAATTGAGATATAAAGTTGATTTCTTTCAAATATATTTCTGTTGGTGGCGGAGAATTTATTCTCTTAGCTTCACCTGAGACGTACGAGCTCAGAGGTTATATAGTTGAAGGTTATTAGTGATATACTCCCAATTTGGTAGTGTGGCATGCTGAGTGTTGCTGTGAAATGATCATTGTTTGATCATTTGCGATATGATCATTTGTTTGATCATTTATCTTGGTGATCATTTCTATGATCATTTGTAGACCCAAAGCACAGCTTTTGTATAAAGTGTGGCTTTGTGGACGAGACTTCGTCGGACCTCGCACCTCGGAAATGGTCAAAACAGGAAGGATGCGACAAGGTTATTAGGGGGTAGCACCCCTTTAGTGTGTGTCATTCCTTCTGGATAGAGGTGGTATCATGGTATGGAGCCCAGATACTTAACCTATGTTGTTGCTGCAAATTTTGTGGTTGTTGGAAATCGAGGATCCCCGGATAGATCGGTTACGATCGGGGAATGACATATTCGTGTCAGTTGTTACCTAGTTTGAAAGGTAACCCGGCCTTGTGTTGGCAGAGATCCGGTTAGGTTCTCGGGTCGTCTTTCCAGAGGCGTACCCATGTGGCAATGGGAAGTTCCTTGGCCTGACCATTTGTTGGAAATCCAAAGAAACAATACGATCTTGTACGGTTTTAGTTGTATAATCTGCCATGGAATGTGGCGGTAACCTGCTATTGAACATGGTAGCTATAGTAGGCATAAGTGCGGAATGCCTATGCTGGCTAAGATTTATATCTTTATTTTCGAAATGATTTTTCCTACACTATGCACTAGTAATAATATCAAATGTTTCTTTTTAATGCGTATCAATCATCTTTGACTATCATAAGGAGAAATCTCCTCCGATTCTGCGTTTGCATTGTGTGTGTGTGTGCGGGAGGCCTTATGGTAGTCTCATTTTTTTAAAAGCATTGCAAATCTATTATAAAAATATTCCTCTATATTGATTTTAAAGATAAATAAACTGTTTTAGTTCTCACACCAGTCACATGACTGACTCGGAGTTTATTGTTTTCCTTCCTAAACTTTGGGTGCCCACCAATTTCCACACGGGCAGTCAAGAGTAAGGTTTATCAGGATATTCTGGAATTCAGGATTTGCAGGAGGCAAGCTGGATGGCATGACGTATTCACTAGTGTATAGTATTTCTTTTCCGCTGTTTGTTTGTTGTTGTACACTCTGATGATGTAATGTAATGTAATATGATGAAATGTAATAACTGATAGAGTTCTTTGTTTAAAGATTATTCATTTATCTATTATATGTTGTTCCGCTGCGAATTGTGAGATTCTGATGTTGTTCTGTTATTTCTTTCTGTTCTGTTCTATCTTTTTTTCTCTCTTCTTCTACTTTTTCTTCTTCTTTAAACCCTAACGGTACGGTTTTCCGGCCTTCGATTGCTCGACAGTTGATACAGTGGACGTATTGATGTCGGCATTCGTGGACGAAAAATCGCAATCGTTACATTTATACTATAGTCTGCGCTTTCGGGACCAAAGTTAGTTGATGGGTGGTCAATCGCACCTGGTTGGTGTTTATACTGTAGTCCACACTCTGAGGACTTAGACTTAGTTGATGTTTATACTCCAGTTCGCACTTTGGAAATCTGGAGTTAGTTGATGTTTATACTCTAGTTCGCACTCTAGAAATGTGGAGTTAGTTGATGGGTGGTCAGTCACACCCATTTGGTGTTTATACTTCAGTTTGCACTCTCGGGACTAGAGTTGGTTGATGGATGGTTAGTCACACCCAGTTAATGTGTGTACTCCAATTCGCACTCTGGGAACCTGGAGTTGGTAGATGGGTGATCAGTTACACCCATTTGGTGTTTATATTTCAGTCCGCGCTCTAGGGACCAGAGTTAGTTGATGGGTGGTCAGTCCCCATTCTAGTTAATGTTTATACTCCAATTCGCATTTTGAGAATCTGGAGTTAGTCGAAAGATGGTCAGTCACATCTTTTTAGGTATTTGGATCTCGTTCACACTTTGGAAACAAGAAGTTGATCAGGGTTATGGATGGTCGAATCACATCCACCTTGATTTGGCAAGTGACTTCGTAGATGGGCAGACCCATCTTCTTTGAGCTTTGAAGGAAGCGAGGTCGTGGATGGATGGATTCATCCTCCTCGAGCTTGGAAATATGAAAGGCGAGGTCATTAAATGGACTGATCCACCCTCCTCGAGTTTAGGTTAAACACAGGCAAAGTCATTAGGTGGACAGATCCACCCTCCCCGAGCCCATGTTTGTAAGTATGAAAAGCGAGGTCGTTAGATGTACGGATCCATCTTGCTCGGGCTTAGGTTGAACATGGGCGAAGTCGTTAGGTGGACAGTCCCACCCTCCTCGAGCCCACGTCCATAAGTTTATGTTCCAGCTCGCACTCTAGTAGCCAGAGTTAGTTAGAGGATTGTCATGTGTCAATCGCTTTTGACTGCAGTGTGATGGCTTGTCAATGAGTTTGGGGTTTCACTTAGCGAGTGATCGATAGGATCCTGATTACTTTCCACTTATCTACCCTTAACGAAGGATGAGATTTTGTTTATGGATGGTTGAATTGCGTCCATTTTCATTTGGATTCCGCTTCTGCCAAGCCTAAGGAGTAAGTAGTGTTCTAGAAAGCTTTGACTCGAGCAGAGGAGAGGAAGGTCGAACTACATCCACTTTGAGTTGTGTAGTTTCCCTTAAGTCAAATGCAACAATTAGAGAGCAGACGATCGAGTCACGTCCATTTATACTTTGGGTTCTTCCGATCGAGCTGAGGAAGAAAGTTGAAATGATGGCTCATGACTGTTAGTGGTTAGGCAATCAATGGTTGATGACTTTAAATTGAGGGTTGGCCCCTGATGAAGTCGGTTCAAGTCATGATTGTTTTGTCGAATCACAGATGCAAACTGGAGAGTGAATAGTCAAGTCATTTCCACTTTAAAAAGGTGTTCTCAAATAACCTCAAGTGTCTAATATAGGATTGGATGTATAGATGGTCACGTCATGTCCACCCGTGGTGTGGTTCCGATCTTACTGGGCATCAGAAGAACCATAAGTATTTTGGCAAGCTTCAAGTACGAGATGGGGAGTGCATAGTTGGGACATATCACTTCAAGTCTTTCTTAGATCTCCAATTAAATTGCATATGTTGATGAGTGGATGGTCGGTAGCATTCACATTGTACTGGAGTCTTGACCTTATCGGTATCTTCTGTTTGATGCCTTGCCCCCCAGTCAGGGCATATAGTTGGTAATGAGTGGTTGAATCATGCTTGTTATGATGATACCTCAATGACTCGACCATAGTCTATGGAGGCTGTTTGGCACCCAACGTTGAGTACTTGGTTACCTGCTCCATTTGTAAGTAGTTTAATTCAAGTTAGTCATACTTCACAACATAAATTAAATTGAAATATGAATAATTCAAAAGAGATCGGTTCAAATAAAATCTCATTGATAAGTGAAGCAGCGTCGTATGTTCGCTATTGCACTTCGGTCCAGCCCTTCCTAGTTGAAAGTCTAACGCAAGTGGTTTATTTTAATCAAAGTTCTTGATCAGTAGGGGTCGAGTGTTCCCTGCCCATCATTTTATGGGACTTTCACATATTGTCGAAGCTTTTATTTTTGGAGTAGCCTTATGGCGCTGGCATCCACGGTAGCCATCTAAGGAAGAGGAGCTTCTCGATCTAGAGTATGGAGGAGGTTCCCTCCTTATCTCGCCATGTTGATCC
The DNA here is from genome assembly GCA_030765085.1 of Allium cepa. Taxonomy (NCBI): domain Eukaryota; kingdom Viridiplantae; phylum Streptophyta; class Magnoliopsida; order Asparagales; family Amaryllidaceae; genus Allium; species Allium cepa. The sequence goes on along the minus strand of CM060943.1, from coordinate 479,955,179 downwards.
TTCATCTAGTCCATCAGTTCAATATTGGATACGATATGTTGGCGTAGTTGTTGACGGCTATCTGCCGATTCTCTTATCAAATTTTGGAAATAAGATTTTGTGATAAATTCATTTATGAGTGTTGGCAGCAACTGGCTGTGTATTTTGATCAATTCATTGGCTTCCAACTTCTTTTTTCCCTTCAGCAATTCAAGAAGTAGAACTGGTATGTCTAACCACGGTTGACAGTTTTCTTTGAAGAATGGGGGAAGCCATCTGCATTTGATGGAAATCATCACTCTTGGAGGAGTCCATGCGCCATTCTCACTTCATGAGGTAGTGCCGGAGGTTGTATTTCCCTGGTACACCGACATAGTCAGCATGCTGAATTTTTGCTGGAAATTCTACATGCAGGAAGGTTTCAATGAATTGGTCCCAATTGGGAAAGATACTCCAATCAACATTATCAACTCCATTTTATGGCTACGTGGTCTTGTAATACTGGTGAATGATGTATGCACGTTTGCCCAACGTTCGAGTGGTTGGTAATGCCGATTGGATGGTGAGTATGTCAAGATAGGCTCATAGATTGGTGATTATTTCTAATTTTCACCCACGTAGGAGGCCCATATAAGCTATTAAGGAAGTCCTCTTAAGGTTGTATGCCATGCTTCTGGTCATGAGGAGAAGGCATGATCAAGATGCGCGCATTTGAAGATGGTTCGACGGTGACTAGCTATGCTTTGAGTTGGCAGAGTAGACGGCGTAGGGAAGTTGTTGTTAGTCCGTGAGATACTGGTTTTGATGACAACAACCTTAAAATAGATTACAAAATATACATACTAACATTATAAGTTTAGATATATATATGTATATACAGGATTTAACCATGCAGGTATTAAGAATAAAGACTGTACAGTATAGAGATTCAAGATATCAAGATAGAAGACTCCTGAGTATCGAAACTATCAAGAGTTCAAGATTTAAAGGATAAGTATTTTTATTATTTGGAATTTTTGTTAAAACTCGTAGAAAAGAACTGGCATCTTAAAATCCAATTTATTTGTGGAGTGGAATCCACTTCGAGCCCATTAAAGGGATGGAACCCTAAGTAGGATGGAACCTACGAAAATCTAGTGGGATATTGTTTTGTATCCAATAATTTTAATTCAAAAGATTTTACAAAATTATCTTGTTTTCAAAATGTTTTCAAAACTTTCCTTTTAAAAGACTCAAAACCCTTGATCCTGATTTTAAATAATTTTAGCCTCAAAAACATCTTTATTTTCAAAGTCAAATTACTCCTGATTTTAAACTATCTTTTCAAAATAATATATTTAACTTTTATATAAAATTATAGTTAAAATCTATATATATTATTCCTTATATTTACTTATGAATTTTAACTATAGTCAAGTATATTTATAAAGTTTAAAATAGTTTTGTATAAGATAAAGGTTTTTTTCAAAGAAATTCAAAACATCGTAAAATGCTTTGGTATGTCGACATGCCTATGGATACCATGTCGACATGGTTACAGTTGGATTCAAAAATTCAAATTTCAAAAGAAGTGTCTATTCACCATAACTCTTCATGAATGGACATGGCTGTTGTTCTTCTATAAATAAGGGTCAGTTTCAATGAATTTTTAATCACTTTTTTTTTTCTGGTTTTGACTCCTCTTCTTCCTCCTCATTTCTTAATACATATTCTTATCATTACTCTGCCGAAATCAACATTGAATCATACTTGATTACTTCTAGTTTGATTCTCTATCACTATCTCTACAAGATTCTCAGTGCTATTCAGAGTTATAGACTTCTTTGTAATCTATTAAGCGAGAAAATGTGTGATTGTAGTCTTGGAAATCAATCAAAAGGGAAAAGGTGTGGTTGTAGCCTTGGTAAATAAATTGGGTAAACTTGTGGCCCGGCAATCAAGTATCTCTACCCAGAGGATCGAAATTCTGGAGGGTGTACCTCATAACCTTGAAACCGAGTGTGTAATTGTAAATTGCTTTTGAAAGGAAATCCATACTTGTGTTGCGGGACTGGATGTAGGGTAACTCCTAACCAGTATAAAATCCGGTGCGTTCTTTCCTTTACTGCTTTTATTTTATTTCTGCATCTGTGATTATTTCTGTGATCATATCTGTGTCTGTATATTGCATACTTTTGGGTCTAAATTAATATAAATTAAAAAGATTTAGTAATTCTTGATTAACACTATTCCCCCTCCCCCTCTAGTCTTAATCTTAGACTTAAGATCCGTAATCCGCATTTCTCACAATTGTCATCAGAGCAAGGTTTTCAAAGTTTCATAATCTGACTTTTGAAAAGTTTTTAAAATGGCTATATTCGTTAATACTAATTTAGAAGTATTCAAATCATCATTGTTTCATGAGTCTGCATATAATCAATATTCAAATTCAAGTTATCTACCAAAATTGTTTGATGTGCAGGAATCATGCTTTGTGGGTGTTGAGGAACCAATCCACAACGGACAAATTGTGCCGATCAGAAAGAACAAATGGATACTTGACAGTGGATGTTCTAGACACATGACTGGCAATCCAGATATACAGAATGATATAATATACAAAGACGGAGGTCTGGTTAACTTTGGAGACAATTCAAAAGGATATGTGATTGAAATCGGTAAAGTCGGTAATTCTAAAACTCCTATTATTACTAATGTTTTTCTAGTTAAGAATTTGAAACATAATCTACTAAGTATAAATGTGATAAAGGTTATGAAATTAAATTTGAAAAAGATAAATGTCATATTGAAGATAATAATTCAACCATTATATTTGAGGGAGTCAGGAAAAAGAATATATATATTCTTAGTATGAAAGTTTCAAATGATAACCTGTGTCTGTTGGCAAATACAAGTGACCCTTGGATTTGGCACAAGAGATTTGGGTATTTGAATTTCAAACTCCAATCTAGACTGTCAAAACATGATCTAGTAAGAGGTCTCCCTAAAATGAATTTTAAAGTAGATAGTTTATGTGATGCTTGTCAATTAGGAAAACTTAGAAAAAATTCTTTTAAGTTAAAAGATATGATTTCGACTTCAAAACCTCTTGAATTATTTCATCTTGATTTATTTGGTCCATCTCAAATCTTATCAATAAATCATAATAGATATGTCTTTGTAATTATAGATGATTATTCTAGATTTACATGGACAATATTTTTGAAACATAAAAGTGATAATTTTGAATGTTTTAAGACATTCTCAAAAAGAATTCAAAATCAATTTTCTCTAAAAATTATAACTATTCGAAATGATCACGGTGGTGAATTTGAAAATGAAAGATTTGAGGAATTCTGCAATAAAAAGGGAATAACTCACAATTTTTCATTTCCAAGAACTCCACAACAAAACGGAGTAGTAGAAATAAAAATAGGACGATTCAAGAGTGTGCGAGAACTATGCTTACAGATAGTAATTTACCAAAGAATTTTTGGGCAGAAGCAGTTGCTACAGCCTGTTATATTTTGAATAGAACTTTAATTAGACCTCTAACTGATAAGACATCTTATGAACTTCTTTATCAAAGAAACCTAAGGTATCTTATTTCAGAATTTTTGGAAGAAAATGCTTTATTTTAAATACAAAAGATAATTTAGATAAATTTGATCCTAAATCCGACAAAGGTACCTTTATCGGATATTCTAATAGAAGTAAAGCATACAGAATGTTTAATTTAAAAACTAATACTATTGAAGAAACAATGCATGTTTCATTTGATGAAAATTTCAAAATTTTTGAAGATACAAATGATGAAGATGATTTAATCACTCAAAATCAAGAACCTATTGAAACTAATAATGTAATTGATCATCCTAATAAAAGGACAAAACTTTTAAAAGATCACCCTATAGAAAATATACTGGGAGATATGCATTCTGTTGTTAAAACTAGAAATCAACTAAGTCAAATGAGTAATGTAGCTTTTATATCAACTATTGAACCCAAAAATCCAATAGAAGCATCAACTGATGATTCATGGATTTTGGCGATGCAAGAAGAATTAAATCAATTTACTAGAAATGATGTTTGGGAACTTGTTCCTAGACAGAAAATAGAACTATAATTGGAACTAAATGGGTTTATAAAAATAAAATGAATGAACAATGAGAGGTAGTTAGAAATAAATCTCGTTTAGTTGCTCAAGGTTATTGTCAAGAAGAAGGAATAGATTTTGATGAAACATTTGCTCCCATAGCAAGATTAGAAGCCATTAGGATTCTACTTGCTTTCGTAAATCATAATAATTTCAAATTATTTCAAATGGATGTTAAAAGCGTCTTTTTAATTGGATTTGTAAAAGAAGAAATATATGTCGAACAAGTACCACTTTTTGAAAATGATAAATTACCAAATCATGTTTACAAACTTAAAAAAACACTATATGGTCTAAAACAAGCTCCTAGAGCCTTGTATGATAGACTAAGATTTTATTTATTGCAATCTAATTTTGAAATTGGTAAAGTAGATAATACTCTTTTTATTAAAAGAAATAAAAATAATATTCAACTAGTATAAGTTTACGTAGATGATACCATTTTTGGTTTAACTAATTTTGAAATGAATAAAGAATTTTTTGAAATAATGAAAAAAGAATTTGAGATGAGTCATATGGGTGAATTAAATTTCTTTTTAAGATTACAAATAAAACAATTGGATCATGGTGTCTTTATTGGTCAAGAAAACTATGCTAAAGACCTAATTAGTAAATTTGGTTTGACCACTGCGAGTGGAAAACCCACTCCCATGGCAACCAATGAGTATCTTAGTAAAGAAGATCTCTCGAAAGATATAGATCAAAAATTATATAGAGGAATGATTGGCTCATTACTGTATATTACTGCTAGTAGATCTGATATCATGCATAGTGTCTATCTCTGTGCCAGATATCAATCCTAGCCTAAAGAGACTCACTTAAAAGCCGTGAAACGAATCATAAGATATGTTAAACACACGTCTGATTATGGTTTATTCTACCCTAAAAATGATTCTTTTGACTTAATATCTTACTGTGATGCTGACTATGCTGGTTGCAAATCAGATCGAAAAAGTACAAGTGGGACTTATCACTTTTTGGGGCATTCTCTGATTTCTTGGCTTAGTAAAAAGCAAAACACAATTTCTTTATCAACAACTGAAGCAAAGTATATTTCTGCTGCTTTGGCTTGTTCTCGAGTAATATATATGCAACAAACCTTAAAAGATTTTGGCTTAAATTTCTCAAAATCTCCAATTTATTGTGACAATACGAGTGCGATAAATTTATCCAAAAATACTACTCAACATGCTCGAACTAAACATATTGATATCTGACATCATTTTCTCAGAGATAATATAAGCAAGGAAGTAGTTACTCTCGATTATATCAATTCTGAAAATCAAATTGCTGGTATCTTAACAAAACCTTTAAATGAATCAATATTTACTAAATTAAGAAGAGAATTAGGAATTTGTTCTATAACTAAAATATAAAATATAATAACAAGTATAATTAACAATTGGTATCAAAATAAATCAAAGAGTTAAATTTTAAAAGGACCATGTCGACATCCCCTATGTATACATGTCGACATACAACATTTTTGATTTTTTAAAAATTTTCCCACCAAAATTCAAAATTTTAGTTATATATTCTTCTCAATTTCGACTTTTTATTCATTCTCTCTATTTTCTCTTCATTCTCTCTTCTGAAATAAAAAAAAATCATGGCTTCATCCTCAAAATCAAACATAAAATCAACTTTCTCATTTCCCTCTCCTACTTCTGGTCCATTCCAATGCACTACTCATGCTCGTGTAACGAAAATAGAGGAGTCTATGAAGGATGTTCTTCAGATATTGACTGAAATTCACGTGACTCAACTTCGTATGGTAAAGGAATAGGAAAGGCAAGGCAAGATTCTTAGGAATTTGCAAAAATTCCTAATGGACAACCAGGCCAACCCTATCTTGATCGATGAAGACTCTTCACTCAATCAAGAACAAGAGGCCAGCGACGAAGAAGAAGAAGAACCCATGGATGAAGCACGCGAGGAGGATGATGACCAAGTAGTGTGTATTAGAGAAGTGTGTTTCGACAAAAATTGGAATCTTGTCCAACAACATGGAAATTTATGTTTCCACTATCCAAACTGTTTGATTAATAGATCTCCTATGTTCAGAAACACATATTAGTTTCTTCTCTTTCCTTCCTATGTTGTTTGTGTTTTTATGTTTTCCAAACGCAAATGTAAATACAACCATATACGTAATAAATAACTCATGTTCTTATATTTTTTATTATTATAAGTATTATTGTGAATTCTTAGTTAGGATAGTTAATAGTTTAGGACTATGTTTTAGTATTAGACTTAAGTGTTGATTATTTATGATAACACTATCATTATAATCACATGTCATAGAGTAATAGTTTTAGGGGGGGTTATATAGTTTGGAGTTATCTAGTTTAGATAAAGTTTTTGTTGATGACAAAGGGGGAGAAATATAAAATAGGATAGTTAGGTATAGATTAAGGGGGAGTTGTTAGTTTTAGGGAAGTTATTAGGACAGAAATAATATTTAATAAACAAATGTCGTCGTCATCAAAAAGGTGGAGATTGTTAGTCCGTGAGATGATGGTTTTGATGACAACAACCTTAGAATATATTATAAAATATAAATACTAACATTATATGTTTAGATATATATGTAAATGCAGGATTTAACCATGCAGGTACTAAGAATAAAGACTGTACAGTATAGAGATTCAAGATATCAAGATAGAAGACACATGAGTATCGAGACTATCAAGAGTTCAAGGTTACGAGGATAAGTATTTTTTATTATTAGGAATTTTTGTTAAAACTCGTAGAAAAGCAATGGCATCTTAAAATCCAATTTATTCGTGGAATGGAATCTGCTTCGAGCCCGTTAAAGGGATGAAACCCTAATTAGGATGGAACCTACGAAAATCTAGTGGGACATTGTTTTGTATCCACTAATTTTAATTCAAAAGATTTTACAAAATTATCTTCTTTTCAAAATGTTTTCAAAACTTTCCTTTTAAAAGACTTAAAATCCTCGATCCTAATTTTAAATAATTTTATCCTAAAAAACATCTTTATTTTCAAAGTCAAATTACTCCTGATTTTAAACTATCTTTTCAAAATAATATATTTAACTTTTATATAAAATTATAGTTAAAATCTATATATATTATTCCTTATATTTACTTATGAATTTTAACTATAGTCAAGTATATTTATAAAGTTTAAAATAGTTTTTATATAAGATAAAGGTTATTTTCAAAGAAATTCAAAACATCATAAAATGCTTTGAGATGTCGACATGCCTATGGGTACCATGTAGACATGGTGACAGTATGATTCAAAAATTCAATTTTCAATAGAAGTGTCTATTCGCCATAACTCTTCATGAATGGACATGGCTATTGTTCTTCTATAAATAGGGGTCGGTTTCAACGAATTTTTAATCACTTTTTTCTGGTTTTCACTCTTCTTCTTCCTCGTTTCTTAATACATATTCTTATCATTACTCTGCCGAAATCAACATTGAATCATACTCGATTACTACTAGTTTGATTCTCTATCACTATCTCTACAAGATTCTCGGTGCTATTCAGAGTTATAGACTTCTTTGTAATCTATTAAGCGAGAAAAGGTGTGATTGTAGCCTTGGAAATCAATTAAAAGAGAAAAGGTGTGATTGTAGCCTTGGTAAATCAATTGGGTAAACTTGTGGCCCGGAAATCAAGTATCTCTACCCAGAGGATCCAAATTCTAGAGGGTGTACCTCGTAGCCTTGAAACCGAGGGTGTAATTGCACAATTGCTTTTGAAAGGAAATCCTTACTTGTGTTGCGGGACTGGATGTAAGGTAACTCCGAACCAGTACAAAATCCGGTGTGTTCTTTCCTTTATTGCTTTTATTTTATTTCTGCATCTATGATTGTTTCGGTGATCATATCTGTGTCTGTATATTGCATACTTTTGTGTCTTAATTAATATAAATTAAAAAGATTTAGTAATTCTTGATTAACACTATTCACCCCCCCCTCTAGTGTTAATCTTAGCCTTAAGATCCATAATCCGTATTTCTCACAGTTGTCACATTAGCCATCGTACCACTGTTGTTAATTCAGGAGTTTAAAAGCTGGTTAATTGAAGGAAGTTGCAGTCCACCTTTAAAGCCTTATTTATTAACCACCTCTAGTCCTTGGCGTATTAGCTAGGTTATCTAGCCTCTGGGAGCACCGGCTGAGTAGTATTTCTTTACCCATTCCTTGATTGCAATTCAAAATTTGCTGTCATAATCTCCTATGTTCCATTCAGTCATGGAACGATCAGAAGCATGGATGGAATGTTCCTTCATTAAATTGAGCTTTGAATTCACTATGTGGGTGCTCTATGTTGCGGCTAGGGTTCGAGGGCGATTTCCCAAAAAAAAAATTTAGCCACTTTTTCGAAAATTTGGGTCGTACCCGAAAATATTTTTTTTTTGAAATTACATATCGTTCTCAGCAATATTTGAACGATACAAATATTAGTGAAATTGAACGATCCATAAAGTGGACACTTGAATCGATACGAAAGGCACACAGTTGGATCAATACGAAGTGGTGTCTAATAATCGATACAAATTGGACGCAGCTGGGTCGATACGAAGTGTATTCGATTATCGATACGAATTGGATGCAGCTGGATCGATACGAAATGTATTCGAGGATCAATACGAATTGGACCCAGCTGGATCGATATGAAGATATGGACACAAAAATCATGATATTTTCATGGTTACGACAATATGGATACGAAAATCATCATATTTTCTGGATACGATAATATGGATACGAAAATCATCATATTTTATGGATATGAAAATTATGATATTTTTATGGATAATGGATACGAAAATCATCATATTTTCTGGATACGAAAATCATGATATTTTCGTGGATACGAAAATATGGATACGAAAATGTGGATACGAAAATCATGATGAATGTAGTTTCTCTTAGATCTGGAGCAATCTGAATAGAATAGAAGGAACCACTAGACGGCAGGTCTAAATCTCCTCCTTAGATTTTTGTAATCCAACGATGGTAGTAAATCCACAGAGCAGAAGAAAAGCTGGGTTTTCTCAGTGAAAGCACCAAAATGTTTGTACCAAAATCGGGCACAACACCCTTTGGATGTGTTTGAAGAGATAAAATGAAGAAAGTAAATATAAAATGAGACAGATCTAACAAACACACCAACTAATAGATAAGGAAAAGCACTGAAACACACGAATTTAGGGCGGTTCGGTGTATGGCCTACGTCCACTATGGAATAGTTGATGTTTATTGATTATAATTTGTAACAGCCCGCAAATCCGTACCCCTTGAGTTAACACTATTCTACAACAATCAACTCAAGTTGCACAGAAATACGAACCATTTTGGGTTTAAGAAGAAGAGGTAGAAGAAGAGAAAACAAAAATCAACATCAGAATCTAACCATCGCAGCGGAGTAAAATATAATAGATAGTAAATAATCTTTACTCAAAATCAATATATCAGTTTACATGTATCACATCATCAGAGTACATCAGTCACAGCTCACATCAAATACATACAATGGATACACAACAACTCAAACAATGGAATATATATACAAGTACGAATGTACGTATCGTCAATCCAGCTCGTCTCCTGAGCTCCACAGCATCACATCCTGTATCCTATAATACTCGGTCTGACCCGAGCATTACAGTTAAATAACACCCGAGTCAGTCTGGAATACCAGCGTGAGAAAATCACACACAAATGATTATTAAAGTTTCAAAAATCCTTTGAAAAACAAAAGCATCTCGTAAGACCACGCCACAAATAAACATGTTGGGTTTTTACCTTACGATAGCTAAAACAATTTTTTTATAGAAATCCTCTGATATTATAATAGGTCTATATACAAGTACTTATAAAATAGCCGAAATTGTTACATTCATTAAATTCCAGCTACTAGCCACAAAGTGGGTAATACAAACAAAACTCGTACAAGGCTCGTAGGGAGAATGGATTTCCAACCAATGACTAGGCACTGGGGTACCACTTGTCACAGTATGGGGCCTAGATCACCGTACCGAGGACCACTCCCGATTCCCTGCAACACAAGGCCGGACCCATCCCTTACTGGACAGTTCCGAATAAGATCACCCCGCGGTTGGGATCAGCAACCGCCCACTAAGCCGAAATAAAAAGGGACATCTAGACAGGGATGACCTTACTCTCCAGTGAGGGCTACCCACGAAGCCTTGCTGCATATCCCCTGATTTTCAGTCATTCCCATTTGATGAGGCTTGAGGTTAGCGTTTCCTTTACAACGTTTCACTTAGAATGCCCATCGTCCGCCTGACGATGTTTCGCAAGCATTCATCCATACAAATCCGTCCCGGGTTCGAACGGAACCGAAGGCACTACTCCTACTACATCCATTTTGGAAATATCCTCAGGATTAGTAGCGACTAGCCCTTGCACTTCACTGCTCCATCTTCGACTCCGAACATGTTTTTCGCACGAAACGTACAAACCAGATCGAAGTGGTTTTCGAGAAATAAATCTCGATCCCGGTCTCTTCGAAACGATCAACGCATTTGTCCAATATTGATAGTTGGTGATTTAACTATCAATTAATATTCACAAAACAACCATCAACCAATAAATAATTTCCCAAATTATTTATTTATCTCAAAAAATAATATCTTCACAAGATATAACTTCACCCTTCAAATTCCTTGAATCAGTTTTCAAAACTATCTGCCTTTCTCAGAATAAATTCCTAGTATTTCTATTTCCATTGGAATCACCAAGCACGAAACTAGATTTTCTAACTTAATTTAAAAACACTTTGCTTTTAAAAATATATTTTAAACATTTAATTAAAAGCTACTTCAATAGTTTATTAAAAATACATACTATATGAATATTTGAAAATATGGTTTCTTAATAAATATAAAACCAGATTTATACTTAAAAAAAACCATAATATTAAGTCATTCTTTAAATAATTACTACTAAATAGGTTAAAAAGGTAAGACTTACTTTAAAATTAAAATATTTAGAAATAATAGATTTCCCAAACTTGCTTTTAAAATCAACTTAAAAACTTTTAACTTATATTTAAAAACTTACTTTGAAAACGTACTTGGTTATCCAAGGAGAAGATCCAACTTCAATCACTTAAATCAATTTTTCAAATTGATTCCCAATTTATTCCATTTGAAATAAATTACTCTACTTATCAGTTTATCTCAAAATTCATTAATTATGGACTTTATATTTATTATTATTATTTTCCGTTTGATTTTATACCATTTAACTGAAATATACCAATCTCAGCTTCTTCCAAATTTCTTCTTTATATTATTTTTTTATAAATTGAATCTTAAATTTTAAATAAATATTTTATAATAACACTAAAATTTAAAATTCGTCAATCTTATGATTTAATCAAATTTCCCTTACTAACTTAAGATTTATTTATTTGAATTTTAAAAAGGCACTTTATTTCTTTTCCAATTGATTTTTAAATTTATTCAAATTTTCTATAATTATTTTACTTACAAATTCACTTCTTTTATTATCTTTCCAAATCCAATTTATATATTTTTGGTAATTCATCATGTCCAATTATATCCAATCGAACCATAACATTCAATATTTCAATACTACTCATCATAGAATATAAAATAATCACCACAGAGAATGTTAAAAAAAAATTAAATAAATGTTGAGGTTGGATCCCTCCAACCTGTTTTCCCTGCATCCACAGACGTTAGTACAATATAGTATACCAATTGCAAAATATCATACTATATCACATCAACCAATTCAAGCATTCAAACAATTGTTTAAATTTAATCATTTAAATTTAAACTTAACTGAGTGAGATTAACTCACCTTTGCATTATATTTGCAATCCATTCCGAACGGCTCGGTTCTTCATGATTTCGACCTTACTGTAAGGCTCGAAACACGATCGCTTGCCCCCACATCAGCGACTTCGACATCAATACTCCCTCGCGGCTCCAAAGTCGAGATTACAGAGCTGTCTCCATGATGTTGCAGGTGCTACCCCCATCTTGTAACAACTCGCGGTCACGAGAATCGCCACTGCCACTGCCGCGCCTACACCTCGTCGATCTGACGACAAGCCCTTGATTCCAACTCTCGCGGCCATCCCTCTTGATCGCCAGCGCATCTTCTGAACCCTGTCGCGACTTCGAAAATCTGTAACGCGAACCCTAGACCCCTGGAAAACTCGACTCGCGGCCACGATGATAATAACACGATTTCCTCGCGTTCGAGTACTCGAGTTTCCCTCCCTCTGTTCCCCATTTTTTTTTATAGCTTCGTTTGATTTGAGAAAAAGGATTCGGCCCTTAATTATATTTCTCTTTGAAAAGCTTGAACAAGACGCTAATGCACGAGCCTGTAGAAAGAATAGAGGGAACATGAAGAGATATTCGCGTGTACGATGGTTTCATCATGTCGGATTCACAAAGATAGGTTAGCTGCTGATAAAAATTTATATTTTTGTATTCAAAAATATCTCGTTTAGGTACCTAGTTATTAAATTTGATTCGATATAGATTTCAGCGCGTTTATATAACGTATGCTCACACAACAATCCCAAACACTCCGAAAATTGAAATCCGATAAAAATAAATTATCACGGATCCAATAGAACTGGTTTTGTCGAATTCCGAGACTGTGCCTCGGAAGGCTATTTTTAAATTCAATTTAAACGATAAAATTTCAAAACTGAACAACCACTGCTAATTTCAATTTTACAACTTCTATTATCTTCAGTGTTATCAATATAAATTTTACAAGCCTTTAAATTATTTTTAATCGGCTTAAAATTCTAGATTCAATCATTTTCCCCAACTTCAAATTATATTAATTTAATAATTCAATTATCAAATAAATTGTGATATTCGTAATTCAAGTTAAAATTGCTCTATTGAATACTTAAAATCAATTAAATATTCTAATTTTAAATGCTCGAAAATTCCGAATCGTCACATTCCTCCCCCCTTAAAAGAATTTCGTCCCCGAAATTACTAGCTACGAAGAATGGTCCAAAACCCATTTACCTTTCCCAAAACCAAACAGTTCTAACAATACAACATCTTACCAACTACCTATTTATAACAGACTCATTATCATTCTTATTAACTTTCCAAACCTTTCCCTAGTTTGCAAACAATCTGGTTTGCCCAACCATTCAAGTTTTAATCTCAAAACCAATTTTGAATTATGAGAATTTTCTCAAAATTTTCTAACTCCCTAAATTTCCGAAAAATTTCGTCAGCGTCTCCTTTGCGCGGCTAGCTCGGTACAACTACAAAATGGCTCTACGGCCTCCCAAATCCAAAAAGAAAACAAAAAGCCAAGTGGCTCAATCCAAATCCCAATCAAATTTCATACCAAAATTAAATACATACATTTTTGTCGAGCATTTCAAATTTATCTTTTGAAATCAAAACCAATTCTCCTTTTCCTTATTATAATACCTGCATATCCTTCATAACAATAGTATCCAATCACAATATCCCAAAACATTTTATCGACTTCCTAACAAAATGTTAACATTTATTCCTTCAGATGTTAACTTAAGAATATATTTGTAATATCAGTTTCCAACCAAGAATTCACCATTCCTTCCTTAAGTTTAGTATAAGCATTTTATATGCTCCTTTATTTATTTCCACTTTACCGTTTTAGTTTATATCTATTTCTATTCAAATTGATTCCTTCATTTCCATTAGAATTCAATTTATCTTCAACCCCGAATATTTGAATTTTATTTTCCATTTATAACTAATTCAAGTCATTATTTTAAATTGGTTTCATTTACTAATTTATTTTAGTTTCTAATTTGAATTCGTTTTGTCATTAACAAAATTTTCCAAAATTTTCAAAAAATTTCTAACTCCCAAAATTCCTGAAATTTTTTGGCAGAGTCCCTTTGTACGGAGGAGCTTTTGCAATTTGACAAAAGATATAAATATATATACATCGACCCACACGGTCGGAAAAACAAAAAACAGTTCATATTTCCTATTTTTATTGTGTAGGCATACCTTATTTAGCATTTTAAGCAAGTATCTTATTATTTAGCAGTTAATGCAACCCAAATCCAGCCACACGACTTCCAAAAACCTATATTTACTCAATTTAAACATGTAAGTGCCATATAAATAAAGTTTAGCAACATTTCACTTATTTACAATAGTTAAAACATAAGAATTCTAAAAGAAACTCATACCAAACATTTTTCCGTAAGCAATTTATATAGTTTCCATGCTAATTCAACAGTTTCAATTAATCCATAAACCATTTTCATTCAATCTGAATGGTTTTCAATCCATTCGTATACCACTTCATCAATTTGAATGGTTTAAAACTCAATCGCTTACATTTAATTTATTCTTAAGCAAACTGAACTCATATTTAATTTAATTGCTTTCAAAATCAATTTATTTTACCCCTATCAACACATAGAATTTTAATTACTTCCATTTACATCCAACGAAAATTTATTCTATGCAATTTGACGAGATCTAGGTGAATAAATAAGTATTTATGTTTATAACCAATTTAAATTGATTTCAACTCAATTTATACTTAACTCTATTCCATTTTCAATTTATTCACAACCCATATATTCTCATTTTCATTGCATCTCAGATTTGAATTCATTCATTTGCATTTCATTTTATTACCTATTAAATTTCTTTTTTATTTTAATTCATTACAACCATTTATTAAACTCGACACGTTGCATTCCATATTTGTTTATTCCAAACTATTTTATTTAGCTCAAAAACAATCTAAGCTATTTCATTCAATAACCATTTCTCAACTTATTTAAACCATACTTCCTTTGGTTTTTATTTATCCCATCCCTTCACTTATTCAATATAATTAACTTATCCACTCAATCCATTTCGAATTTTCCATTTTCTTAAATATTATTACAACCCACCAAGTTCTATTTCAATCCATATTTATTCTTACTTGATTCAAATTTAATCCAATATCATTAAACTTGGTTTAAGTTGAATTAAGTTCAACTCTCTTCGATTTATTCAGCTTAAGTCAATTTTACTTCAATTTATTCCAAATTTTATACATAAGCTCATTTTCATTTTACAAGAAAATTTTCTCTTTTATTACTCAACTTAACTCAATTGATTCCAAGGCCATATCCAATTTATTTCCACATATCTGGATTTTATTCTCAATACAAACCACTATTATTTTAATCCGATTTCATTTTTATTCGATACCTTTCCAATTATATTTAATTTCTTAACATTTCAAGTCAAGTTTTAATTAATAACTCAAGTTCTAATTCCACCATTCACCTTTAACTTACCATCAGATTTTATTAACTCACAATTCAACTTCATACTCTATTTATTTAATTAATTGCAAGACCACTTTCAATTATATTTTCTTCACTAATAATTCAAGTCGAATTTGATTTATAACTTGAGTTTTATTTCCAAACTTCATTACTATCTCACAATTCAGCTTTTTTATTTAACTGCATTGGGTTCTCATTACATATTTCATTATCTAAATATTTATCTAAATAGTCTTTCCCCAACTTATAATCCAAGACTTGATTTTAATCTCAACATCTCTTCATTTAAATTTTCTTAAGTTCAAATTTATTTTATAATTCAAGTTTGGATTTCTATTTTATTTTTCAATTCATCCAACAATATTTATTTTGGATTTGTATTCCATTTTCAATTTTATAAGCCACAACTTATTATTTACACAATTCCATCCATCATAGGCTTGAATATATTATTCTTTTATTTTAACTCAAGCCTTATGCTTATTTATTACCCAAGCATGTTTTATTTCATGCATTATAACTCTTTTACACGTTATTCTTATTTATTTATTTCAATTCCAATCCTTATTCAATTTATTTTCCATTTGTTTAGGTAAGAATTTTATTCCATTCATTAATTCAATTGAATTCTCATCCCAATTCAATTTTACTTTAACTCAGATATATTTAACTCAATTCAATTTCAACTTAATTCGAAAACAACTGGATATCATTTCAGCCTATTTAATCAATTTCAATCCAGTTAAATTTTATTCTCCAATCCAAGTTAATTTCATTTTTAACTTTTCCTTTTAAATTTAAATTCCCAACATCCAAAGCTTATATTTCCCTGATTTAAAAACCATCTCAATTTATAAGCTTATAACCTATTCCATCAGTATTTTTAAACACCCGACTTTGGTTTCAAATTATTTTGAAATCTTCCACATCTCTACTCGCATTTCTCAAAAATGTAAACCAATACAGGTTTTTATTTCCAACAAATTTCCTTTGGAATTTTCAAAAGAAACAGGTTTTCCAGAACAAATAATTTCGCAGCAATTCATCACTTAGAAACTCGAAAATGAACATCGATGATGCTGCAGTCATCACCGAAGTTATTTTCCAGTGACTAAAGTGAATTCAATGCTATCTCACTTCCAAAATCCATTTTTAAACAAATTTCCTTTCAGAAATAACCCAAAACAATAATGTTATTATTTATTCTCAAAACACTTCGACACACACTTCCAAAATCTTCAGGATTTTAAATTTTGTTTTAATTCAAATTTTAACTAAAATGCATTTGTATAATTTATGCTTATACAAATTCTCATTCGATTGTATTCCAATTCATAAATTACATTTATAATTCATATTTATAAATTTCATTTTATAATGAATTTATTTCCTTAAACTTTAGTTATATGTTCAGTTTCTAGTTAAATTTTCACTTAACAATGATAATACTTTAATATCACCATTTCCAACATCCAAGCAACCATATATTAGCTAAATAGTTTTAAAATCTATTCTTTATATCAAAATATGTTTTTGGGTAAAATTATTTCATTTACCTATATTTAAAACAATACCGTGTCGATTGTTCTATTCAAGTGTTTAGAAACCCCTTCAATACAGTTGCGCAGACTGTGTCGACGAAGGTTCATATGCCACTCAATAATCTAACCAACACAATATTAAAACAATTTATATTCACTAACAAATACGCACTCATATTTATTAATACGCTCAAACTCATTATAGAGTACTACAGACTCTATTTTATGGGTAATTCCTACCAGAGCCAAGGTTATCACCAACCTAAGCTCTGATACCACCTGTAACAGCCCGCAAATCCGTACCCTTTGAGTTAACACTATTCTACAACAATCAACTCAAGTTGCACAGAAATACGAACCATTTTGGTTTAAGAAGAAGAGGTAGAAGAAGAGAAAACAAAAATCAACATCAGAATCTAACCATCGCAGCGGAATAAAATATAATAGATAGTAAATAATCTTTACTCAAAATCAATATATCAGTTTACATGTATTACATCATCAGAGTACATCAGCCACAGCTCACATCAAATACATACAATGGATACACAACAACTCAAACAGTGGAATGTATATATACAAGTACGAATGTACGTATCGTCAATCCAGCTCGTCTCCTGAGCTCCACAGCATCACATCCTGTATCCTATAATACTCGGTCTGACCCGAGCATTACAGTTAAATAACACCCGAGTCAGTCTGGAATACTAGCGTGAGAAAATCACACCCAATTGATTATTAAAGTTTCAAAAATCCTTTGAAAAACAAAAGCATCTCGTAAGACCACGCCACAAATAAACATGTCGGGCTTTTACCTTACGATAGCTAAAACAATTTTTTTCTATAGAAATCCTCTGATATTATAATAGGGTCTATATACAAATACTTATAAAATAGCCGAAATTGTAACATTCATTAAATTCCAGCTACTAGCCACAAAGTGGGTAATACAAACAAAACTCGTACAAGGCTCGTAGGGAGAATGGATTTCCAACCAATGACTAGGCACTGGGGTACCACCTGTCACAGTACGGGGCCTAGATCACCGTACCGAGGACCACTCCCGATCCCCTGCAACACAAGGCCGGACCCATCCCTTACTGGACAGTTCCGAATAAGATCACCCCGCGGTTGGGATCAGCAACCGCCCACTAAGCCGAAATAAAAAGGGACATCTAGACAGGGATGACCTTACTCTCCAGTGGGGGCTACCCATGAAGCCTAGCTGCATATCCCCTGATTTTCAGTCATTCCCATTCGATGAGGCTTGAGGTTAAGCGTTACCTTTAGAACGTTTCACTTAGAATTCCCATCGTCCGCCTGACGATGTTTCGCAAGCATTCATCCATACAAGTCCGTCCCGGGTTCGAACGGAACCGAAGGCACTACTCCTACTACATCCATTTTGGAAATATCCTCAGGATTAGTAGCGACTAGCCCTTGCACTTCACTGCTCCATCTTCGACTCCGAACACGTTTTTCGCACGAAACGTACAAACCAGATCGAAGTGGTTTTCGAGAAATAAATCTCGATCCCGGTCTCTTCGAAACGATCAACTCATTTGTCCAATATTGATAGTCGGTGATTTAACTATCAATTAATATTCACAAAACAACCATCAACCAATAAATAATTTCCGAAATTATTTATTTATCTCAAAAAAAAATATCTTCACAAGATATAACTACACCCTTCAAATTCCTTGAATCAGTTTTCAAAACTATCTGCCTTTCTCAGAATAAATTCCCAGTATTTCTATTTCCACTGGAATCACCAAGCACAAAACTAGATTTTCTAACTTAATTTAAAAACACTTTGCTTTTAAAAATATATTTTAAACATTTAATTAAAAGCTACTTCAATGGTTTATTAAAAATACGTACTATATGAATATTTGAAAATAAGGTTTCATAATAAATATAAAACTAGATTTATACTTTTAAAAAAAAACATAATATTAAGTCATTCTTTAAATAATTACTACTAAATAGGTTAAAAAGGTAAGACTTACTTTAAAATTCAAATATTTAGAAATAATAGATTTCCCAAACTTGCTTTTAAAATCAACTTAAAAACTTTTAACTTATATTAAAAACTTACTTTGAAAACGTACTTGGTTATCCAGGGAGAAGATCCAACTTCAATCACTTAATCAATTTTCCAAATTGATTCCCAATTTATTCCATTTGAAATAAATTACTCTACTTATCAGTTTATCTCAAAATTCATTAATTATGGACTTTATATTTATTATTATTATTTTCCGTTTGATTTTATACCATTTAACTGAAATATACCAATCTCAGCTTCTTCCAAATTTCTTCTTTATTTTTTTTTTATAAATTGAATCTTAAATTTTAAATAAATATTTTATAATAACACTAAAATTTAAAATTCGTCAATCTTATGATTTAATCAAATTTCCCTTACTAACTTAAGATTTATTTATTTGAATTTTAAAAGGGCACTTTATTTCTTTTCCAATTGATTTTTAAATTTATTCAAATTTTCTATAATTATTTTACTTACAAATTCACTTCTTTTATTATCTTTCCAAATCCAATTTATATATTTTTGGTAATTCATCATGTCCAATTATATCCAATCGAACCATAACATTCAATATTTCAATACTACTCATCATAGAATATAAAATAATCACCACAGAGAATGTTAAAAAAAAATTAAATAAATGTTGAGGGATCCAGTTGGATCCCTCCAACCTGTTTTCCTTGCATCCACAGACGTTAGCACAATATAGTATACCAATTCCAAAATATCATACTATATCACATCAACCAATTTAAGCATTCAAACAATTGTTTAAATTTAATCATTTAAATTTAAACTTAACTGAGTGAGATTAACTTACCTTTGCATTATATTTGAAATCCATTCCAAACGGCTCGGTTCTTCATGATTTCGACCTTACTGTAAGGCTCGAAACATGATCGCTTGCCCCACATCAGCGACTTCGACGTTAATACTCCCTCGCGGCTCCAAAGTCGAGATTACAGAGCTGTCTCCATGATGTTGCAGGTGCTACCCCCATCTTGTAACAACTCGCGGTCACGAGAATCACCACTGCCACTGCCGTGCCTACACCTCGTCGATCTGACGACAAGCCCTTGATTCCAACTCTCGCGGCCATCCCTCTTGATCGCCAGCGCATCTTCTAAACCCTGTCGCGACTTCGAAAATCTGTAGCGCGAACCCTAGACCCCTGGAAAATTCGACTCGCGGCCATGATGATAATAACACGATTTCCTCGCGTTCGAGTACGCGAGTTTCCCCCCCTCTATTCCCCATTTTTTTTATAGCTTCGTTTGATTTGAGAAAAAGGATTCAGCCCTTAATTATATTTCTCTTTGAAAAGCTTGAACAAGACGCTAATGCACGAGCCTGTAGAAAGAATAGAGGGAACATGAAGAGATATTCGCATGTACGATGGTTTCATCATGTCGGCTTCACAGAGATAGGTTGGCTGCTGATAAAAAATTATGTTTTTATATTCAAAAATATCTCGTTTAGGTACCTTGTTATTAAATTTGATTCGATATAGATTTCAGCGCGTTTATATAACGTACGCTCACACAACAACCCCAAACACTCCGAAAATTGAAATCCGATAAAAATAAATTATCACGGATCCAATGGAACTGGTTTTGTCGAATTCCGAGACTGTGTCTCGGAAGGCTATTTTTAAATTCAATTTAAACGATAAATTTCAAAACTGAACAACCACTGCTAATTTCAATTTTACAACTTCTATTATCTTCAGTGTTATCAATATAAATTTTACAAGCCTTCAAATTATTTTTAATCGGCTTAAAATTCTAGATTCAATCATTTTCCCCAACTTCAAATTATATTAATTTAATAATTCAATTATCAAATAAATTGTGATATTCGTAATTCAAGTTAAAATTGCTCTATTGAATACTTAAAATCAATTAAATATTCTAATTTTAAATGCTCGAAAATTCCGGGTCGTCACATAATTCATTGGTTACAAAAGATTTACAATAGTACAATCGAAGTACAATAGCAATTTTGGCAGAGTATCGGCGTAGAGAGGTAAAAAAGTCCATTTTCTATAGGTCCATGGTCACTATTTATAGACGCAGGTAGCAAATATCTCGCCCAGATCTCGGAAAACTTCTTCCCTTACGTTGGTGGGCCCACAGGATCGAGTTCAAGTGATTTTGACTTGATATCAGAGCGACACGAATGGAATTCATATCGATCAAGAATTGATCCTTTTTGGCTGAAATTGATCTGGTATATTCTTAACATTGTAGGCAAGCTCCTGTGAAAATTTGGTGGCGTTTGGACTTGTAGATCTTAAGATATGATCGATCCAAGTTTGGATTTCTATGACATTGTCGTCTTCATATCGATACTATTTCATATCGGTCATGCATGGCTTTGTTCGTATTGATGCTTGCATGCAACTTCATATCGATGGTTGGAGGCCGCCTTCGCATCGATGCTTCGTGTTGCTTTCTTCGTATCGATCGGTGGTTGTTGCTCTTCGTATGGATGGTGGGAGATCGATACGAGATGGATGGAGGGAGACCGATACGACATGGACATTTGTTGATGGATACGAAGTATTGTTAACATGATGGATACGAAGTAGCTTCATTTTGATGGATACAAAGGAAGTTAGTGGGCGATGGATACGAGCTGAATCTCTTTTGGGGAATGGATACGAAATTGGATGGATACGAATAGAGTTGGATTTCTCAACCTTGATCCATTAATATCTTGAGCATAAGAACTCCGATTGAATTGAAATTTGAAACGTTGGCTTTCATAGCTTTGCTTGTCGTGTCATATCAATTGTAGCTCAATCCAGACCAGGGAAAAAAATTACCAGTATCCATAGTGAACATATGTATAACCGATCTTTAGGATGAACTATCATTGGTTTCTAGTCAAGTTCTTGGTGTCACGGCCTTGCCAAAAGGCGGGATAATAGAGTGCAAGCATTGCATTATTGTTTGGAGGGAAGTGTTAGCATTCCAAGTGAGATTGCTTTTTGAAAAGGTAAAAGATAACCTCAAGCCTCACAATTGGAAATGATTAAAATAGGGAAGATGCAATAGGGCTATTTGAGTCACCCCCATTAGGGTGTGGTCATCCCTAATCTAGATTGATTTTTTTTTTTTTGGATGTATGTTGCGGAGCCCACACCGGTTGTTGATCATAATAGAGAGATGATCATATCTGGTACTATCTAGTAAAGGATAGGCCAGTACTATATTAGTTGGGGTCTAGGCAAGGCCCTTGGCATATTTTTGTAGAGGTCTACTAGGGTAGGCGATATCCCAGTACCCTTGTCATTATATGGAATCTATTTTCTAATAAGTGTCTGTATGGACTTAATTGTATACTTGTTATGATGGAATGTAATTAATGTAACCATTTCGGATATGTTCTATATATTTTAAACCTTAGACATTATTATAATATCAACGAAGTTTAAAAATTCAATTGTGTGGAGTCTACAAACACCAGACCCATGTCTGATCCGAATTTTTTCTTTATTTTCCCTAAAACTCTTGGGTATTCAAATTTGTATGAGTAGCCAAGTGGTCCAGGTTCTTACGGATGCATTTTGGAGGAGCATGGAGCATGTGGCTTCGACGTTAGCTCGTTATCTATTTTAGTTCCGCTGTGAATGCATATTATGTGTCAACATTGTAGGAGCAGGTAGTTATAACTGTCTCTGGCTGAAGTTGGTACTTGTTGTGACTCTGATGTTTCATTTTGAAAGTGACGATATGTAGTATCTTATATTTGATTATATATGATGCCTTGCTTTGTGGGATTCCATGATTCTTTCTTCTTGTCTTTTTTTTACCCCAATGACTTGTCTTTCGGACACCTAGATAATCAGCACATGAATATCATGGATGTATTAAGTGTTTTATTTAGGAGTAAGAAATGCGGATCATTATACTAAGCCCATTTATACCTAACAATGCTTTAGGTGTATAAAGCTCTGCTTTCTTTCGAAAAGATGGTTACTCGAGTTTAATACAGTGTGCAACTTTAATATGGAAATAACATAGCCCTGCCTTTGAGTAAAAATGAGTTTTTCCACCTATACCAAGATGAAAATAGAATTTGCCTTAAGTTTTTAAAGTCCTCCTTGATGTTTCTTTACACTTTGTTGACATCGTATTCTTATTATATGGGTCTCTTGATACTAACTTTCTTTATTCATCCTTAATTCCATAACTTACTTGCTACTGCTAGTTGGCATTTAAAACCCTGCTAGCCTTTCTTTATGGGTAAACTCAAATAAATATGAAAATTTTATTTTTCACCCCAGCTGTTATAACCTTAACAATTATCTGAAAGAATACGCCAACAACTACCCTAATTGCCTACAATTATAGAGTTTTGTGTATTAATAAACATATAAAAAAATTCATAATTACGCTCTCCTAGTTAAGTTTGGCTCATCTTATCTCCTCGCTTATGGATACTGAAAGGAATCATATAGGGATATTAACGCTCGGAATCCTAGCGGCCTTCTCTGAGCTATTCCTTTAAAATTTGTACTCATTCTCACTATTTGTGATTGGGAATTATTTTTGACTTTCCCGTAGATAGTAAAGGCACGAATAAAAGAAATTTCGATATATAGATAAAATCATTGAAAATCCTTTTGAAAGCTTATATATGTATATACATATACATATATGTGTGTGTGTTTATGTATATTTTCGAAATCTGCTTATGAAAACTTTTTGGAAAATATTTTGAAAAACCGTTTTATTTCCAAAAACTTTTTAAAGTACGTTCACAAAAGGCAATCACGTATCCCGTTCAAATACTTCACTATAAATTTAGAGTGCATGATTTTAACCCAGCTATGGTCGACCCTCAATAGTCTACTGTCAACTATACAGTGCAATTATTTTTGTATATATTTGATTTTTAAATTTATCTTTTTTTTTTCAAATCTTCTATCGTCCGTACCTTCTCCGTACCAACTCTGATTTTGAAGTGTTATATATGAAAATCGTTTAGAGAATCGCTACGAATACAACGATGCAAGTTCCGTTGCTAAATTCGAATATATGTGAAAATTTTCCTCCTTGTTTTAATTAAATTTATCTTTTTTGGTTAAATTTCCCATTGAATTTCTATTAAATTCCTATTAAATTTTCGGGGCGTTAGAAAATTTGTATTAAATATTTATGGAAATTAGCACCCGCCCCTTATTTTCAAACTTAATTCCTTAAAATCCATTCTAAAAAAAAGTTTCATGAAACATCCTTATCAAAATTTTCCAGTAAAAATATACGGTTCAAACTACAAATTTATACAACTAAAACAGCAAGTGTATGCAATTAGAACCGCGAATATATACGGTTCAATTTACATTTTTTGTAAAACGATAATTTGCACTTCTAAATGCAAATATATGCTATTTTCTGCCTGTATATGCAATTCTGGCTGTAATTAGTTCTAGTTTTAGCTACACATATATTCAGTTTAAACAGTATATTTTCGCTGCAAAAGTTGACTGGAATGTTTCATGAAAATAATTTAATTTGAATTAAAAGAAATTCAATTTTAAAATTAGAAACAAGATTTTAGATGTAAATTCAGTTTTAGTGTAAAAACTATAATTTTTAATTGAAAATGGTAATCCTAAATTAAGAAACGCATAACTTTAATTTAAAAACAAATATTGTAAATTTTTACGTACAATTATTTTTGAGTATTCAAAATTACCCACTTCTTATTTTTTTGGATGTAGATGTTTTAGGATATCGAGAAATATACACATTTTAATTTTTTGAACAAAGACATTTTCCAATATCCAAATGTATCGATGCAATTATGCACTTACAGATTTTCATGGATTGTGGATACAAATTTGATTGTAGATACAAATTTGGGTGTAGATTTTTAATTTTTGGATATGAATACGAATGTCGCAATATCTGAAAGTGTACGTGTAGTACTAAAGATCGTGTAATATGGTATATAAATGCGGAAACTGATAATAGCAGTAAAATAAAAATTAAAGTAAGCACACCAGGAATTTTTATACTGGTTCGAACTTCCCGTTCTACGTCCAGTCACAGAATATCCTCTGGATTTAAACTAAACCCCTCACTTAACCCGGAGGAATAGGTATACGACACCTGAGCAGCCGAACATGAATTTTTCCACCTCAACAGCCGAAGAGGACTTTAACTTCAATACAAATAGTTTGTTGACGAATGTGTTCTGAATAACACTGATTGTCTTTTGATAGTACAACTTTCCTATAATCAAATCCTCAAGAGTATATATGTGTGTGAAGATTTAGAAGGAAGATAATCACGTAGAATCGAAGTTTATGATTTAAATCAAGGATTCTGGTGATATTAAATAAGAATGAATGCTTTTATTTGCAGAAATAAATAGAGAATAGATTTCAGAATTATAAACAAGAACCGGTGATTGTAGAAGTGATTTGAACATGTTTATATAGTTATAGAATAGTTACAATCTTTCATGAAGAGTTTCAATCAAAAGTTGTGTCAGTATCTCTTGGATTGAGGGACATTCCTCTTCATGAAACAATCGCAACTCTTCAGAAAACTAGCCGTTATGTTCAGGTCGGTCGACCGAAAAAACTGGCCCGTCGGCTGAGTTTAAAATCATACACAAAACAGAGAGTATCTGTGCACTTGACACAGGGTCGGTCGACCGAAGATCCTGGTCGGTCAGCCGACCTGTTGTTAAACAAAAACAGTAGTAGCTCATTTGGTTAGAGTACTTGCCTCCCAAACTAGTGACTCGGGTTCGATTCCCGCTCCATGCATTTTTTGTAAACTTGATTTTGATTAAAATATGCAAGCAAGTTTATTTGAATGTGAATGATGATTCTTGATGAAAGATTTTAACAAAGCACTAAACTAGACTCTATATACATATTTGATGACTCTTGTTCAAATAATAACTATACAAACCATATATTGAGCCGATGAGTCTGGATGTTACGTAGTCGTAGAATCGTGAATTGTTGTGTATTGTCAGCAATCAAAACCTATGATTCAACATTCTCCCCCTTTTTGATAATGACAACTTCATTTGTTACGAATGAATCTTTGACAAGCTTTGTTGATCTTATCTCCCTCACTGAATATATTCCTGTAATTGTGCTTTAGATTTCTCCCCCTGAATCTATGCTATATATTCCTGTAAATAATTAATCTTTTCTCCCCCTTAATCTGTGCTTGCATGATTTATTCCTGCAAATAGTGTTAGAACAATATCTTTCTCCCCCTTTGTCATCGACAAAAAGGAGAGTTTATATGATGAAATAAATTATATTTCACATAAGTGTTAACATAGAACAATACAAAACAAAATAACTACTACTTATAATGTAAGGTATCAGAAAATTAACATTTAAAGCGTGCGATACCCAGGCTTCTTATAATTTTCTAATTTTTAGGAAACCATACCCATTTGGGTGTGGTTGAACCATTATAAATATAATTTTCATTATTAACTATCATATTAAAATAATTGTCAATGTATTTTTCTCTGTTTTTCCAATTAACAGAAACCCAAATACTTAGATAATTTTTATTCATGTTTCCTGTTAATGATTTTGTACTTCTAGAGAAATTATCAACATTATAGGTCATAGTAGTATTTGAATTTCTATAAAGATTGGATTTAGGCTTTACTCGAAATTTAGTATTAGCACCATCATTTTTACTATACATGAAAGCATATCTAGTGCTATTTCTACAATCAATTTTATTATATGCTAAACCACTTTTATCACTGTGAGCTTTTCAATTCTTAACATAACCTAATCCCTTTTTATTTGAAGCAGGTTGAGAATTTTCAATAATCCTAGATAAATTTTCTCTCCCTTTATTAAAATTGGAAATATTTTTAGTAATGTCATCAAGCTTAGTTTTGAGACTAGTGTTATC
The DNA here is from genome assembly GCA_030765085.1 of Allium cepa. Taxonomy (NCBI): domain Eukaryota; kingdom Viridiplantae; phylum Streptophyta; class Magnoliopsida; order Asparagales; family Amaryllidaceae; genus Allium; species Allium cepa. The sequence goes on along the minus strand of CM060943.1, from coordinate 479,928,237 downwards.
TAACTCAATAATTTTAATTTTTGTTTTTAACTCATGATTTTCAGAAGCTAGAGCATTATTCTTTTCTTTTTGAGCTTCTATTTCTTGACTTAATAGAGCGAGTTGAGAATTGTCAAAGAGTGAATTTTGAATTTTCTCATGTTCTTCTTCTAATATTTTCTTCTCGTCTTTAAGCATATCTCTTTCGAATTCTGCTTTCTTCTGATTTTCCAGAGCTTCCTTATATTTTCTTTTGAGACTTTTTAAAGTGTCTAGAAGTTCTGAATTTATTTCTATCATATCATCAAAAGTTAGATCACTAACCTCATTATCTTTTGTCATGAAGCATTTGTTTGTTTGCTCCTTCGATTTTTCTTTATTGCCTTTCCTCTTCTTATTGCCTTGACTAGATCTCTTTGTAGCCATTTATTCTAGAATGTTGTTACGATCTCTAGAATACCAGGCTCTGATACCAAATGAAAGTGTACGTGTAGTACTAAGGATCGTGTAATATTGTATATAAATGCGGAAACTGATAATAGCAGTAAAATAAAAATTAAAGTAAGCACACCAGGAATTTTTATACTGGGTTCGAACTTCCCGTTCTACGTCCAGTCCTAGAATATCCTCTACATTTAGACTAAACCCCTCACTTAACCCGGAGGAATAGGTATACGACACCTGAGCAACCGAACATGAATTTTTCCGCCTCAACAGCCGAAGAGGACTTTAACTTCAATACAAATAATTTGTTGACGAGTGTGTTCTGAATAACACGGATTGTCTTCTGATAGTACAATTTTTCTATAATCAAATCCTCAAGAGTATATGTGTGTGTGAAGATTTAGAAGGAAGATGACCTCGTAGAATCAAATCCTCATGTATTTTTTGTAAACTTGATTTTGATTAAAATATGCAAGCAAGTTATTTGAATGTGAATGATGATTCTTGAGGAAAGATTTTAACAAAGCACTAAACTAGACTCTATATACATATTTGATGACTCTTGTTAAAATATATAACTATACAAACCATATATTGAGCCGATGAGTCTGGATGTTACGTAGTCGTAGAATCGTGAATTGTTGTGTATTGTCAGCAATCAAAACCTATGATCCAATAATATCCATAACTGTTTCATCGATTGATAGCCTAAGAAACAAACTTTATCCCTTTTTTCGAAAGCAATGAAACACACACGAAAAGAAGGATCATAGAAAATGGATAAATGATGAGCGGGAAGAGATAACTCGCAGTGGGTCGAGCGATTGAAGGATTCAAGTTTAAGGCATGTTCAAAGTGTTGTTGCACCATGAGAAACTGTATGCGACTTATCCAATAGTCGTCGGCTTAATAATTTCTAAAGTCTAGTACATTCGTTGAAAACACTATCGAAAAAATTAAACACTACTTTTTAGAAATGAAATGAAGTCCAATCTTCATTTTGTCGAAGATGAGAAAGTGGAGCTCGAGCTAACACCATTGCCATCTCCAGCATCTCCGCTTTCACAGCGGCTGCTACTGCCTCAAATTTTTCTCAAATCTTTCCCATTTTGGTCAAAAATTAAGATGAATTTGAGTGCATAAGGGTAGATTGGATTTTGTATAGGGCAGAAATAAGGTACAAAATGATTTTGAAATAACGGAGTACACCAACCAAGAGGAAAGGCTATTGAGAATATACGAGTTTATCGAACATCTTTATTAATAGTTGGAATAGAAACACAATTTTTTGATCCAACCATGAAGTTCAAAAAATACCCATATACGTAATCAAGAGATCAAATGTTCGAATCCAACAACGAACATAAATCAATATCTATCTATTTTTAGAATGGAAAATTTGAAAAGTAAACAATGTTACAAGTTCGAAATCATGTTCCAACGAAAAAATTATATATTTTTAATTATATTTTTCAGTTTATATTTTATCAAACTATATACAATGTTTAAAAGAGTTTGAATTCCACAAAGGAAAAAATTAAAATTTATTTTCAAATTGAAATTTTAGAGCGTAAATAAGATTAAACTTCGAAACCCTATTTTGACAAATTTTTTTTTATATATTTTTCAATTTCTTTTTATCGAAACTACAAATAAATTTTTAATTTAATAATTTTATAAGAGGGTTTCATATGTGTGTTTCACTTGTAAAAAAAATCTTGATTTTAAATATCAAATAACCTAGTGTTCAAGATTTTGCATGCCGCATCGATTGCAATTTGGTTCGTTCACTGCTTATCCAACGTTTAAAATGCGCTTGCGATAAGTTGAAAGAGACTAGACGTAAATGTAATTTGTTGCGGGAACTGCTTTAGTGGTCTGGTGTGTGCAAGTGCAGTTACCCTGCCGAGAATCCTTCTAGGTTCTTCAGTTTGGTCCTATTTGCAAACAGCCTGTCGCTCATCGTGAAAATTAAATTATGAGTTAATGCGTTTTGTTCAAGTCAACTACGTGGTTGAAAAGTTCACAAAGCTCTCTGACAACCAAAAATCATTTGTTATTGTGCCATTTTGAAATGCATAAAATAACATGTAGAGAATAAGTTTTGGATCATTAAGCTTATAAGACCCGACAATTAGTTTTAATTTTTCTGACTGCTAAAAAATACCATAAAATTTCACACTAAACACTTTCTAGTTTCAGACTTTTTAGCTAAAAAAAAATCATTTGTGTTTTTTTTTTTGCACGGCAAATAAGTGCCGAATAACATATTTTTCACGACGATCAGTCATCGAACAACAGTACTTTGATGGTGATGACTGTGAGAAATGGTTTTGATTAACGGTTGTTTGACATACAAAATGATTTTACACGATGTTTGATTGTCGTAGAAAAATGGTTTTGGTGTGAAAAAGCATAAAAAATTTGTTACGTTTATTATCTTTTTTCTTCGGTAGTAGAAAAGGAGAAACTGATTGGACTTAGCAACGCACTAGTTTTATGTGTCTTTTATTGTGTTGTCTCAATATAATGAATTTACATATGGATCATTTGATAAGAAGTAGAGTGCACATCTAAAGGTGGTATCTAACATAACCTTTCTAAAGCAGTAACATTAATTTATGTATGACTTTATAGTACGTTGAACACTTCTCAATCAACATGAAAATTAGCTCAATTGTGGACCTATGTTGGAGTATAAGAAATGGTATTAACCTTCTACGTAATTCATTACGTAATTAACTATACATTAGTTGATGTCCTAACGGCCAATGGGGACGTTATGCCATGCTTTCCACTTGAACTAGTGTGAATGCTTTAGTTGCATGCATACAACACAAGATTTTATTTTTTATTTTAAAAAATATGTAATTTATGTGGAGACCCATTTATTAGTTCGAATGTCTTTTTCAAAATTAGCAGAGATGCTAATTAGCATATATAATTATGGACATATTCAAATTCTAATCATGGCTTCATCTAAACACAACTAAAAAAGTGTCGTTTCCTCTTTACTTTATTTAACATGTATGCGTGTACACGACCAACCTAAATTAAATCAAACGATAATAAAAGATCGTATTTCATGCATTGCGTATTAAAGTTATAGCTCCCTACGTCCATTTGACTTGGCGACTTATATAAGTTATAACACAAATTTCACATGATACACTGATTATGTATGTTTTCACCGCATAATTCATGTTTTTATCACTAAACCAAGGTTTCATCACTTTGCCTTGCTAAAAGTGAAAGAAAATCTAGGGTTTTCTTCTGCCATGAAAGATAACAATCTCTCTCTCAAACCCAATTCCAATCCCTCTCTCTCTTGTCCATCTCCTCAAGATAGGCCACCTGAAACTCATTTCAGAAAGCCGAATAATGTCAACATAGATAATGAGGGCTTCCAATTGGTTCAAACAAGATCGCAAAAGAGAAATCAGCCCAGGTTTGGTCAGTCTCAGTCCCAGATAAATAATAATCAGAGAAGAAAAGAGGGTCAAAAGATCATTTCTTTCAGGGATAGAACCAAGCAGACAAAAAGTGATAAACCACCAGCAAAGTTCTCAATAAATAGAGAACTAGGGCAGAGATCCTGGGCCGAGATTGTCTCAGAACAATCTAATGAACCAAAGGATGAAGATTGCAGTCTTGAAACCATTATGCCTATCCAAATCAATTGCAAGAAATATGGTGTTATAAAAGAGACGGTTTGTAAAAGAGCAATGGAGTGTTGGAATAATTCTGTACTGGTATATGTTGTAAGTAGTAGACCATATTTCGTGTTTTTCAAAGAATATATTAAAAGAGTTTGGAAGCCAAAAGGTGAGTTTGAAATCTTTTCCAGAGAAAATGGTTTCTTTCTGATTAAATTCAGTGATTCACAAGACTGCAACTCAATTATTCAGAATGGGCCATATTTCTATAACGGCAAGCTCATCATCATGAGAAGGTGGTCAGAATCATTGAAGATGGACAGAGATCTTCTGTCAACTATGCCAATATGGATTAGATTACCAAGTGTAAACCTCAAATTATGGGATAGAGAGGCATTTAGCATCATGGCAAGTATAATCGGAAAACCCATTAAAATGGATGCAGCAACAACCATGAAGACGAGATTGAATTATGCTCGAATTCTAGTGGAAGTTTCTGCAATGGATGAACTTCCAGACGAACTTTGTTTAAATCTTTATAATGGTGAAAACATAATACAAAAGGTTGAGTATGAATGGGTTCCACCTAAGTGCAGTATCTGTAAATGCTTCGGTCATACTATAGAGCAGTGTAACCTGAAGCAGACGTGGATTCCCAAACAGAATGAGAAAAATTTAGCAAGTATTCAAGAAAATAGATCTGAAACAGTTCAAGAAATTAACGTCAGTGTAGATACAAGTTTTCAGTCAAAATCTCAAGAAGTAGTTGATCGAATCAATCAAGAAGATATCATTTTCGATCAAGAAAGCAATTCTAAAGAGCTCAATGATCAAAACAATCAGATCATGGCAATGGAAGTTCATCAGCAAAGGAAAAAAACCTTAAAAGATCAAGATCCGTCAAATGAAAAGGAGGGTAAAATCAAACAGGTCTTTAACTCTGAAACCCCCCAAATTTCAGAGTCATGTTTAATTACAGGCCAGATTAATACAAGCTTAGTGAACACAATACATCAAAATTCCAGTATGAATCAAGAATCAAAGGCTGAGAAGGAATCTTCTTCTTCACTTGCTGCAGATGTTGAGAAAAAAGGCTGCTCAACATTGCCTCGCAAGGATGATCTACCTCCAGAGCAGGCTGCAATGTCTGATCATAATGAATCAGAATTGCCTCGCTCTGCTTCTTTTGATATATCATTAATCAAGATTCCAGAATCTGCACGTATGGAAGTAGATAAATCAGAGGAAAAAGACAGTAGTGAAGAGTTTGACATATCAGAATTACATATAAGTAAAACAAAATCTGCTGGTAAGTTAAAGGGGAGTAAAGAGAAAAAAGCTTTCAAACAAAAATATATATCAATTAACCCAGAGTGGGATCAAATGTCCACCAGATTGAAGGCTAAAGGTACTGATAATAAAAGGAGAGGTAAAAGTACCATGGTGTCAGGTACAATCTAAATTTCTTTTTTTATCATATATATGTCTATATTTGCATGGAATGTTAGGGGAATGAATGCCCCTGTTAAACAATCTGATATCCTTCATATGATTAAAACATATAAACCTACTATAATTGCCCTAATTGAGAATAAATTGAATGATGAAAACTTTGAAAGATTCTGTATTAAATTATCTAGTAATTGGAAAGCTATTCATAATAATGACTGTGGCTGTAAAGGTAGAATTATTGTTATTTGGGATTCTAATGTCTGGAATAATACAAATATAAATAAAGACAGTCAATTTATTGATTGTAATTTCAGAAATATTGGTGGTTTTTATTTACAAGTAACTGCTGTATATGGTAGTAACTTAGAAATTGAAAGAAATGCTTTGTGGCAAAAACTGAAATCTCTAAATTACATTTACAATCTCCCTTGGATTGTATTAGGAGATTTTAATACTGTTTTTCATGTAAATGAAAAGTTTGGTGGGATTAAGATTCCTCAAAATAAGCTAAACAAAGTCAATAAGTTTATGTTAGAGTCTGGTTTGATTGAACCTACTGTTAGTGGTAGTAAGTTTACTTGGAAATCTGGTCTAGCTAAAAACATTCATTGCAAATTAGATAGAATTTTGTATAATAAAGACTTTTTAAATAAATTTCCTGACAGTACATGTTCTACTTTGGAGCAGAACTTAAGTGATCACACTCCTCTTCTGGTTAACCTTGTTATTAATAATATTGCTAATACTAAAGCATATCCTTTTAGATTCAAAAACAGTTGGGTTCTAGAAGAAGATTACAAAAGTTTAATAGAAAACTGTAACAGTTTTTCTTGTAATGGCTCCAAACAATTTCAGTTTTGTATGTTTCTAAAATTCACTAAAAATAATCTTAAAAACTGGAATAAAAATAAACTTTTCAGTAAAAATAAAATTGCTGAGTTGAGAAATGAAGATATAAATTTACAGATGAAAGCTGATAATAAGCCAGATGATTTGATCAATATTAATAAATTTTTTCTTAATCAAAGGGAGTTGTCTAATGAGATGTATAAAGAATCAGTAGATGCTAGACAAAAGGCAAAGTCTGATTGGCTTACTTTAGGGGATGATTGCACCAAGTTTTTCTATGCTAAGATGAGTAATAGGAAACACCTTAATAATATAGGCTGCATATTTGATAGAGAGGGCAATTTAGCTAATTCATTTGAGAAAATTTCTTTTGAAGCTGTCAAGTTCTATAAGGAACTTTATTATTCTGAATCTATAGAAAAAGAGTTCCCAGTTATAACATGCAAAAATATATTAAATAATAATGCTGCAGAAATCCTACTGGATTCTGTAAGTATAGATGAAATTAAATTTATAGTTTTTAATGCTGGGGACAACAAAAGTCCAGGCCCTGATGGTTTCAATGCTAAATTTTTTAAAAACAATTGGGAATTTATAAAGCAACAAGTGACTGATGTGGTCAATGAATTTATAAACAGTGGTAAAATTCTCAAAAGTATTAATCATACTTTTATTACCCTTATTCCAAAAAATAAAAACCCCATTGATATAGGTGACTACAGACCTATTTCATGTTGCAATTTTATTTACAAAATTATTGCTAGTGTGCTCAGTCATAGAATTAAAGTGTTTCTGCCTTTTCTTATTGCTGAAAACCAAAGTGCTTTTGTTCCTGGAAGGCTTATTTATGAAAACTCCCTTTTAGCTCATGAAATGGTCAGAAAATTTAATACTAAACAAGGTGATAATGTTTGTATTAAGATTGATTTGCAAAAAGCATATGACAAGGTTAATAGACACTTTATTCGTCACATTATGGTGTGTATGGGTTTTCCTATAAAATTTTGTGATTTGATTTTTGAGTGTATTAACACCCCCACCTTTTCTATTCTCATTCAAGGTAAGGCAGAAGGTTTTATAAAGTCTAATAGGGGACTAAGACAGGGTGATCCCTTATCTCCTTATCTTTTTGCCATAGTGATGGAATACTTCTCTATTCTTATTGAAATAGAAAGTATGAAAGGTAAGATCCATCCTATTAATAGAATCCAGCCATGTGTCAATCACCTGATCTATGCAGATGATCTTATGGTGTTTATCAAAGCTAATAAAGTTAATGCAGAATCTATAAAATACATTTTTGAAAAGTTAAAAATTCATGCAGGGCTTCAGCTTAATGTTAACAAAAGTAAAGCCTATTTTAGCAAAGCTTGTAAGTTCAAACAAGAATTTTTAAATATTTTACAAATAGATGAAGGTTTTCTTCCTATCAAGTATTTAGGTTTGCCTCTTTCGTCTAATATGATAAAAAATTCTGATTGCTCAATTCTTATTGATAAAATTCAAGAGAGAATGGAAACATGGTCTTGCAAATTACTTTCCATAGCTGGTAGACTAGAGCTTATTAAAACTGTGGTTTATGCTATTATTTTATACTGGATACAAACATTTCAAATCCCTGCTGCTACTATTAAAATTCTGGAAAACAGATGTGCAGATTTTTTGTGGAGAGGCAAATACCACAAAATTAGTTGGAATAATGTGTGCAGACCAAAAAATGAGGGGGGTTTTGGTATTAGAAATCTGAAAGATTTGAGTAATACTTGCCATTTAAAATTGTTTTGGAGATTCATTAGTTCTGATTCCTTGTGGGCTAGGTGGATGAGATCCAAGTACTTAAGGCAGGAAAATTTTTGGACCACTGTTCATAAAAATAATCAATCAAACACTTGGAAACATATTTTAGATTGTAGGGAAATTGGGAAATCTCTGATTGAAAGAAAATTTAAAGATGGTAAAAACACCAGTTTATGGTTTGATCCTTGGTTTAATAATGAAACTTTTATAAATAGGGCAGGGTGGAATAGTCTTGTGTTATGTGGTAAGCCTAATGAGAAAGTTTCTGGTATTATTGTTAATAACCAGTGGCACCCACAGATTCATCCCATTACTAACCCTCATAAAAATAATATATGCAAAATTCAATTTGACAAATATGCAGAGAATGACTATTGGGAGTGGAAAGCTACTAACAGAGGGAAGTTTTCTTTTAAAGTAACTTGGAACTTTATTAGAATCAAATATCCTACTGAAGAATGGTATCAGTGCATTTGGAATAGAGTGAACTGTCCCAAGATGGCATTCTGTACTTACTTTGCTATTAAAAACAGATTGCCAACCTGGGATAGGATTAATAAATGGGGTAGTAATGTTAGTTCACTCTGTTCCTTGTGCAATTTATGTGATGAAAATGCTAATCATATATTCTTTGAATGCAGCTACTCATATTTTATATGGAATCAAATCAGAATGACTTTAAACATTGATGATAACAGTCATATGGATATCATGAATATTATCAGAATTATCAACAACAAATTCAAGGTTAATTCAGAAGGTTCAGAGTACGCTTACATTCTTCTTACTACGGCAGTTTTTTACTTATGGAAGGAAAGAAATCAGCGTGTGCATAAAAAGGGTAGCAGTAGCAAAGAACAAATCTGGCTTACGGTTAGTACAGATAGTAAGATCATGTTGCAAAAATCAAAAAAATTTCATAAAAGTCAAACCAGATATACTTCCCTTGCTGAAGACTGGAAAATCGAAGCTGGTAGCAAACATTTGGAAGCATATCTTATAAATTCTAGAGACTTTCAGATTAGCAAAAACTATAGCTCTTTCAGAGCTACGAGCTATAGCAGAGAACTTCATCAAACTAATGTCATGAAGTTGTCAGATCTAGGTCGTATTGACACTAGATCTAACAATTCTGAGGTCATCAGAGACTATGTTGAGAGATCCAGGCCATTATTGGGTGGTAATAGCAAAGCGCTGCAAATTTCATATGATCTAGGTCGCGATGACCATAGCGCTAACAATTCGGAGGCTATCAGTGATTCTGCCATGAGATCTGGTCCTCCTTTGGGTGATATTAGAGAAGCACACCAAGTTTCATCAGATCTAGGTCGTATTGACCATAGATCTAATGTATTTCCGCTTTCGATCAATACTAGTAATGGTTTCGAGTATAGAAATGGTAGCAGTGGCATGAGAAGAGGGTTTAATGAAGCCCTTTCTTACTGGGAAAGAGGAGAGAGCAGTAAAAAGAGGAGCGATGGAGAGTAGAGATGGAGCGGCCATTGTTGTCATTTTCATTTTTCTTGCCGCTTAATTATTTTGTGAAGTTGTGGATTATGTCGGCTAGGGTTTAGTGGTTGGTATTTTTGTATTGGGCTGGGCCCTTTTTACCTTCTTTCAAAAAAAAAAAAATGTTTTCACCGCATAATTTTCTCTAGTCATAATTATAGCTAAGAGCCCAAAGGTTATACCTATTGTGATCTGTTGACATGTTGTCTTTTACATGGTTCATAAATATTGAAACATGGAAGCAACGACAAAGTATTCAATGTACAGTCAAAATCAATAGACAGCTACATGTATACAACAATTATACGCTAATTAGTTTTTCAAACATAACGGCTATTATCCACAATTTTACAAATTAAATATGAAGGTAACTTCATATCAGCATTTGTCTATATTAAAAATAACAACAAATACTACATGACTATAGAGAATAAAAACAGCGAATGCTTTATTTTTCCTATAATCAATGAAACATGAAGTAGTGTTTATTATAAACAAAAGAGAACAGAAGAACCACCGAACAAGTCATAGTAATATATAATCAAATGGATTAACAAGTAATATTAAAGTATGTTAAGAGCATTTGTTGAGTTAGAGAAGTGAGCTCAATGCTATTAATCTAATAGATACGAATCTTTATGTGATCTAATCTAGTACCCAATCTCTGCATATTTTATATCTCTATATGTGTGATAGATAAAATATTGTAAGCATAAAAAACATGTAGTTCTCTATGTATGTTCAAAATGTAAGGACAAATAACTGGTTTGCCAACTTTCTTGCTTGTGGTGATAGTTTTGTACTAAACCCAACTCACGCTCTATTTAATATATTATTTATCTATGCATGTTCCCAATATGACATGGATCACAATTATGCGCCTGCAGGACTACTCTTTAGTCGACTTCGTTTGTTTGACTGAATGTCAAATTTTATAACAAATTCCATTAGAAAACCAAATTATTTCTCCCTCAATCCAATTGGCACAACATTTGAACCGTGCCTCCGAATATTTTTATTCCCAGTGCAACTATGCAAATCCAATCATTTTCTAACCCTGATAAACCCCGTGCTATGCAAATATCTTTCCCATACTCTTATTTCTAAAATATAGAAAAATAGACACAGAGAAAAAGCTGTAAAAAAATTTAGTCTTAGAAACAAAAAAATTGTTTTTAGTCTGAAAAACATTTTTGTAACAACCCGGGATTTGCACTACCAATTAATAAATAAAAGTTAGGATTTTTATTTATTTTAATGAAGCGTAAAAGGATTTGGAATAACAAAATTTATTTGAAAAATGCTATTTTAATTAAATGGGAAATATGAGATTTTAAAATGAGGATAAAATGTTATTTTTGGAAAGTTACATATTTTAGGAGAGATTTTAAAACGGGTTTGGGTAAGAAAAATGAGTTTTATAAACTTACATGGACACTTAGACTAATTTTTGGAAACATGTAAATAACTCTCTTCTCTTCTTATTGGGTTACTAAACTTAACCCAATAATCCACCCTAAACCTCCTCTATAAATTATCTCAAACTTTCCTAACCTCATTCATGCATCCCTAATCAAAACCCTAATCATTTCCTAAAACTTTCTTAACAAAAATGACCTCCATCTTCATCTCCTTCTAGTTTTAGCTTATGCAAGTCATTGTATGCTAAGGTAATGCAAATAGCCACCTCAAATCCATTTTTATATCTTTCTAATTTCTGAAATTTATTTGTTAACAGATGTTTTATATTTTTTTTGATCTTATAGCCTTCTAATCATCTTTTGCTAACTTGGGTTGATGCTATAATGGTCTTTGTTGCTTTCTAGAGAGGTATATTGCTAAAAACCTCTTCTAGTATGTGTTTAATCCTCTTTTGATTTCGGTAATCAATTAGTAACACATGTTTTATTATGTAACATGTGAATCATAGCTCCTTGATCATCTTTGCTTTCATTTTGGGTGTGCACATAAGGTGTTTGTGATATTGCTTCATAAGGTAATGCTAAGCTTTGGCCCTTTGACTCCTTTAATATAGTGCAGTAAGCATTATATGGTAGTTAGTGATTGATATTAGTGAAATTTGATGCCAAAAACTTGAAAAAAAAACACCCACAAAATCACTAAAATCAGTGTTTTCTGCTGTCTGGAATGCTTCAGCCTGAAAACAGGCTGAAAACATGGCTCTGGATGCACCAGGGCAGGCCTGGGCTGCACCCAGACACAGCAGGATAGCCCAGTTGGACTAGCCGGAAGTAGGCCAGCCCGCATGGGCTGGCGCGCACCGCCTCCCCAGCCCGCGCGGGCTGGGGCTTGGCCCGCCCTCCCCAGCCCGCGCGGGCTGGGGCTTGGGCCGACCTCCCCAGCCCGCGCGGGCTATGGGGGGGGGGGGGGCTAATTCCCCCAGCCCGCGTGGGCTGGGGGGCCGGCCATTTTCCCCCAGCCCAAGCGGGCTGGGGGGGAGGGGGGGGGGCTTTCCCACTCCCTAGCCCAAGCGGGCTGGGGGGGGGGCCTTGCCACTCCCCAGCCCAAGCGGGCTGGGGGCTGAAGAAAAAATATATGGGCTGCACCCATTTGGTGCAGCCGGGGTCCGGCTCACCGGTTGCACCATTTTGGTGCAACCGAGTCCGGGTTGCACCATTTTGGTGCAACCGTTTCAAATTGATTGTTTCTGCAATGAACCTTTTTCAATTGCTAATCAAAAATGGTCAAACTTTGGTTCACAATCATTCGGAATATTTTCCAACGTGAATATTGGTTAGTGATTTTCTGATTTATCGATTTCTTTGAGATTTGTCTCTGGATTTCGTACACGGGTTTTTATGAACTATTTTAAAAGGATTTTTCACTCCTAAATGACTTTCGAAAATTATTATATAATATTATTTTTAATTATTAAATTAATTACTCCATAATAGGAGAGTTTTCAAAAGCCGTTTTAAAGTGATTTCAAGATCAATTATAAATCCGTTTCGCACCATTATTTTCTATAATAAAAATCTCACACTCACTTTTAGCACGTCGAGTGTAGTGGAAAGGTGCTTAAACGGTTAGGAAATCTCCGGCCTATGGAACCGTGTGTATTTTCTTTCCTGTTAATCCCCGACCTATTCGATTGATCGTTTTGACCTTTGGGTCTAGTTTATACGAGGTGGACTTTTTATTGTTTGGAGTGTGAGCTTGCTATTGGTTAGTAAACCATTTAGTGCGAACGTGGGGTATGAGACTCATTGTTAACACTTTACGGGTTCCTCTCCAAGAAGTTTGTGACACATTAGCCTCTGGGCGGCCACTGGACGTCTGGGTCATCACGCCTCTGGGCAACCGTCTCTGAACACCTGCTCTATGGAGCAGTTTTTCGGCATGTGCCTTTGGGCCTTTATCCTTCTGGGAAGGATCTCGCCGTCTCGCGCATTCCGCATCTGTGCGAGTGATCGATCACAACTCTACAGTACTTGGCAATAACGACTCTGGTCAGTGCACGTGCAATACTTGTATTATATGATGATTTTTATATCCATTCGAGTACCGCCATTCGGTGTTGGTTCTATGGAACCATACGATGTAAGTGCGATTACCTTGTGGATTTACAGTGTCTCTGGACACTGCTTTTCAGTATTCAATTTCATTGACTTTTCAGTATATCCCTATTGCTCTTTGGAGCATCGATCTTTGCTTGGGCATCGATTACAGACTCTGGTCACTCTTGGGATTATTGCCTATGGGCAACTTTATATAGCTTTGGCTACGCCGATGATATGAGGCGATTTTATTTATTTAACACTTTGGTGTTGATATTCCCTTTGGAGATTTTTACTGTTTATTGATGATTAGGGATCGTCATTATGTTCATGTAGTCCATATTACTCTTCTCTTTGGAGAAGTACTGTTTAATTTATGTACCGCATTATTATATATCTCAGTTATTACTGATTGTTTAGCTAGCCTGACCTGAGTGTTTTCGCTCGGGTCAGACCGAGTTGTTTCAGGTTAGGTCACTGGACTTAGCTTCTGTGCTTCCGCTTGGACATTATCTGCTATGCTGATAGATAGCTCTTTATATTTGTCCACTATTTTGATACTCTGATTATTCAGTCTCTTATGTACATATTTTTGACTCACATGTGTGAGCGGTGGCTTTGTACCCACCTTTTGATATTTGGATCTGTATTGACGATATATTGTACCTATGTTCTGTGACCGTTATGTGACTGTTCTGTGATGATGATGTTATCATTTAGTATTATGTTTGTTCTGAACCTATTTTCCTTAGCCATTGTAATTTCGTTATAAATATCTATTGGATATGTCGAACCACTTGAGAAAAGAAAACCACCTATTCGACGTATTCAGTAGTTAGTTATAGCTTGATTACACATGGTCGCTTCCATTATACTCTATTCTCCGTTCTAGTAGACGGTATTACTCCGTAATACTCTTTACTAGAGTGGGTCTCGGAGTGGGGCGTTACAACTTTATAGTGTGAACAGAAAATAACAATTGCAACCATCGTTTTGTGATTTACAATCCTTCAGTCTAAAAAAGCAAATCTTTTTTTCATTGAAATTAAATTTTTCTCCAGTTTTTTCCCACGTCCTAAAAACCCCTTTCTAATAAACTAAAATTTTCCATCCTTGCCGATTTGCTGCAATACCAAAGTTCGATATATTAAAAAGTCGGTATCCGCTATGATTAAATTAGGGTTTGTCTTCTAACAATTAAAAAATTGATTTGTTTTACACTATAATTGGATTCAACATATTGCATCGAGTCACTTAACAAAATACATCAACGATTGTAGAGAACAAAATTACAATGAGCATCATTTGAATCGGAGTTGCAAACTAAATGTGTTTATTTACTTGCTTCGAATGCATGTAATGCAAGTAACTGTATGAATATCCATATATGGTAAACATATCCGAGTAAAGAAAAAACATCGATGATGTTTTACCATTAGATATGGATAATTAATCCTTTCAAATTATAGATTATACTAGTATACTGAATTAACTCAAAAGTAGTAGTCAATTGATTGATAATGATATGATAACGAAAAATTTACTATTATCGTACCAATCTCAACCTCTCTTGCATCCACCTTATTATTGTTGTGCTTAGAAAAAAAAATCTCTTCAAAACAAGAATATAACCAAGATTAAAATCAAATCGACGAAAATTCAATGGAAGTTCTTTCTTCTGTTTTTAATTCTACGAATTCATTATCAAATCAGATTTTAATTAAATTTAAAAAATATCCAATAATACAGATTGTAATTAGATGTACAAATCAATAGTCAAAATCAATAATACGCCATTTCTTCCAATTAGTTAACGTCTTTCATAATCCCTAATTTAAATGTTTTGATTTTTCTTTGTTGGATTTATCTAATGAATCGAGCAACAAATTTGTTGTGCAGGGAGAAGGGAAAAAAAGACACCGTAGTTAGAGAAGGGTTTAGGAAGATGTTGACGATAAAAGTCAAAAGTAATAAATCAAATCTACAAGTAGTGGTAGCTCCGACATCAAATCCGAGCTTGGTAGTGAATGAACCATGGGTAAATGCAACTAGTGCAAAATCTGATCGTGCTGTCAAAGTCATTTTCGTCTAATCCTATCCAGAGAGGAAAAAGCTACGCAATAAATAAAAAAAATTAAGGACAAACCATTTCTATAATTCTATATATGTTTTTAAAATACATTGATTTCTTTTATTCCATAAGCACCAACTAGTTATTGTATACATAGTGTTCCGGAGATTTCTATAGCTTAGATATAAATAAGTCTACGATTTTTCCAATGTTTGTATGGGGCAAGAACGATATGCATCAGTCAAAGGCCAACTAGATTAATTAACTTACTAGTGATAAACTGGGTGTAGTTACACTCGTATTATAAGTTTTTAGTTGCTTCTGGAAATAATTTATAAAGATAGCATAAGTTATTCTTGTTGTTGTTACTGTTTACTATATTAGCTTCTAGTAGTTTAGTTGTATTTAATTTGTCGTGTGCCATAACCCACATATGAAATATAACTTTAGGAGGTGCATGTACCTTCGAAAGTTGTTTGAAGTAAGTCATTTTAATTTCAAAAAAGTCAAGAAAGTTATACTCTGATTTTTCCACCTACCCTTTCTTATTGTTCCAACTTCCAATCCAATCCAAAATATCATGTGGTTCATCCATGTTTTTATATTTTATTTTTGAAATAAGTATTTGAAATTATCTAAGACAATTTCCTAAAAGATCATCGTTCAAAGGTAGGTTACACATGAAATCTTCATGTGGTTTAAAGTAATTAATGATGAGATCGTTTTTGTTAGAGGAGATCTTGAAAAGATCTAGAGGTTCCTATTTCAACAAAGTTAAATTAACCGTGAATTCGCTAGGAAGAAGTTTTACCTCTTGAGTTTAACACAAATGGAGATCAATTTTTAGTATGTGAAATAGTCCAATAATATCTTTTCAAAAAAAATGGAATTGATGATTGTGGGTTTGTATATATTATAAATATCCATTGTAGCAAGGGGTTTTCAATGATTTTTCTTCAAATTGCTTTCTTATGCCTAATAATTTTCAAGTCACTTACATAACTGTGATGTTTAAATTCTTTAAATCAATAATCTGTACCCTACCTTGAATTTCAGGTTTTTAGAATTGGTCTTAGCTAATAAGGCACTTTAAATTACAGTAACCATTTCTTCATTTCAGATAAAATTCCATCTAATCTTATCATTTTTGTCAGTTGCCTACGCAAGGAATTGATAATAGGATTGCTAATGAATATGAATGAATGATAGAACCAAGTTAATAAGCAAGATAATACCCACTCTCAAAAGATAATTGTCTTTCCGATGTACCAACTTTTTTTGATCTTATTGATGACAAAGTACCGATCCTTCTTTTTTGGTTTAATAGGAATACCAAGATAATTTATGGGGCAGGTAAAATATTGCAATTCAGAGTATTAGGAACATCATTTTTATGGTTTGAATTATCATACAAAATAAGAAACGAGCTTTTGTGAAATTTGATACTAAGGTTAGAGATAGTTCAAAGGTATATAAGGTTAATTTTAGTGAGGCAATATGGTAAGTTATATGAGAGCAAAAAAGTAATGTATCATCAACATATCGAAGAGTAGATACGCCAATATGATCGGTCCATCCCATTTTGGCTATAGGTGAAATGAGTAAATTTCAAAAAAATTCTCTATTTGGATATTAATAGGTCTTAATCTACTAATTAGAATTAGATCCAATCTATTTGTTTAAACAAATAATATTTTATTTTGAAATATTTTGTATTATTTAATTAATTAATCATACTAACTAAATTTATTTAATATCTATCTTGAATATATCCAATATATCGTACACTAACATGGCAACATAATAATTAACGAGCACGTGCATAACTATATATATACATATAAATATTGAGATTTATATCTATTACACGCACACGCGAACACACGTATTATACTTAAATATACATATGACAAGTTCATATGCATATCAGAAATATAAAGACTTAAGTATATACATATGTTTGAATATATTATAGTATATGTATATGATTTGTATACATATATTTATAGTACTATATCTGTGTGTATGTGTGTATATGTTAGACACACACACACACACATATAATTTCCAAACAAAGTCTTTATATTTAAAATATGTATATTTGAATATATGTGGAAGCTTTAGTGTTTAAATAGGAAATGGTAATATGTTTGAACAATTCCACCTTCCTCTTTTAGAAATACATGATCAAATCTAAATCCAATCTCTAAAAAAAATAAGATATAATTTCTTTTCTCTTACCTACCTTTTTTATAAACTCCTAAGTAATGTAACAACCCGAAATTTCACTGCTTTGATTAGTGACTATTTAATTAATTTTAAATATTTAATATATATGTTTTATAATGAAAATAAACCCATTTTAATTAACTAATAATGATGGTAAAATCTTTTTCAATTTTTTTACCAAATTAAATAGTTTGTAGAAAAATATAAAATATGACCGAAGAACGTTATCGAAATTTCGACCTTCCAATACCATAGTGTTGTCTGGAACATTGTTCATCTTTTATGCACCGTACACACACACACACATATATCTAAGAGTTCATTAACTAAAGAATAATACACTTAGAAATAAATTATCTTATTTTAATTTAGATTAGTAAGTGATGTTACAAGACATAGTTTTAAAAATAATAAACATTTTTTTAAATATATATATGTATATGTATGTATGTATGTATGTATGTATGTATGTATGTATGTATGTATATTAAGTATAGTCACATCTTAAATTTTACAATCATTAACCATAATTATCTCTTATCACATCTTAGCTAATTAATAATTAAAATTTTATATTTATATAAAAGAAAGTAATGTCACAAAATATAATAATCATATATATATATATATAATGAAAGTGATGTGATTAAACATAATAATTATATATATATATATATATATATACATACATAAAAAAAGAGATGTAACTATATATAATAGTTATATATATATAAAAGAAAGTGATATGACTAAATATAATTATGTATGTGTATATATAAGAGTGATATGATTAAACATAATTATGTATATATATTATAAAAGATTTGTGATGTGACTAGATATAATGATGACATAGAAAATTTGCCTATAAATAGCCATATGTTTCTCCATTTTTCATCCTCTTTACACCAACATTTCTTCCTCATTTCAAACTCGAGTGGAGGTTTTCTTTTCTTGAAACTGTGTGAAATTTTAATGGCTACAACATTCTAGTTGATCGTTTTTCAAATTTCTATCATAGCTATATAAAATACCCAATCTTTGCAAAGCAATTTTTTACCTAAAATTTCAAATCCGAAAACTGCCCTCCTTATTTTGATCATCACTTCTTCAAAACTAATCGAAAATATGAGATTTTTTTTGAAATGATAGACAAAAGAAATTACAATAAATTTCTTTTTAAGTGCTTTTGAAATTCCTTGAGTAGATTGCCCAAAAATCAGTTGAAAAATGACCTATTTTCGAGTTTATTATCGAGAAATCGACGTTTATCCGAAGTCGCTCTACATTACCAAAACATGTCTCACTTCCTTGTTCATCCACAGCCTAGCATACCTAGTACAATTAGGATTCAAGACTCCGTTTTTTTGTTAGGAATGAAAATGCTAGGTTGTACTCAACTTAACGAAAGTTTGGATAGCCTTCGGTGAGTAAATTCTCAACCTTTTGGGAAAGATCTTACCTTTATATATTTGTTTGTTATGTGGTTATATATATGATGTTATGTTTGGATTATGATATAGCTTGGATGTTTTGTGTATGTGCTAACTTGTAGTATGGTATTTGATTTGAGGTTGAGGGTTAGGTGATGTGTTTTGGTGTGAATGTGGTGATTTCACTACAATATGATGATGATGTGACATGGTACCTTTCATATATGCTCGGATTATGGTTGAATGGTATGAAAGATAGGAACTTGAGTTGTTATTGGACTTGAGATCCATTTTGGAAATATAATTATTTACTGGTTTGGAGTTAGCAAATGTTTTTGTTTAAATTCTAACTTGAGTTAAGGTTTTCAAAAACCTTTCCTTTATGTATTAAAAAAGTAATCCAAAGCAAGGTTAACATTTTAGATGGTAAATTAGAGAAGTAATTCTAAGTTATTGCGTCCATAGCGATAGTCGCTATGGATGCAGTTCGAAAAAGTTTGAATTCTAACTTTAAAGTTTCTTTTTAAAATTATTTGAAAATCTATTTTCAAATGTAATTAGCAACACATAAGTTATTTACTACTTTATTAAGTATGTTTAATAATTAATTTATGAAAATTATTTATTAATTAATCAGTAATTAGGTTAAGTAATTAGTGACTAAATAGTGATAATTAAGTAAGTTATTAAGAAGTTTAATCAATGAGTAATTAAGTTAATAAGCGTAATTATTTTATGTAATCAAGTTTTATGTAATCAAGTTTAATTGCTGACAAACATCAAACAAAATACACTAAGTACAATGGATAATAAAATATACTTATACGTCGATGAATATCTCCAGGTCTCCTTTGGAAACTCCAACCGTCTTCGACTAACCTGAAATTACTCGGATCTGACCCGGGTATTGAAAATACCCGGATCAGGCTTGATAAACTAGCGTGAGAAAAACTCAATAATAAATGACAGTGTCATAAATCAGCCTTTGGATAAAATCCTTTGAAATAAAGAGTATCTCATAAGACCACGCCCAAACGTAAACACGTATGGGTTTTTACCCTATGATAACTAAAACACTTTTATATCGAAACATTTGATATTATTTCTAATGACATCCCTTTGAAAACATTTGCAAATAAACTTATTAATCTTATCCGAAATGATTACCCATATAGCATTTCGAGGCTATTCATTACGCCAATACAAACAAAACCATAGGTTCTTATTGGAGAATGGATTTCCATACAAATGACTAGGCGAATGATCTACCTTTCGAAATAGGTACACCTCTAGATGGATGCCCCGTGGCATAGAACATCTGCCTTCTACCAACACAAGACCGGCCTACCTACGTAACTAGATAGTACCGAATATGTCATCCCTTGATCATTATCGACCTTTAATCATGCGCTCGTTTTTCATACACCACACTAATTTACATCCCGAACGTCATAGCGGGAAAAAATATATCTAGAAGGGGATTGTAACGACCCAGAATTTCTGTCAATTAAAATTTGTATATTTAATTGATTCTAAATATTAATAAGTGAAATTTATAAGTAGAATAAAATTTATTTCGAACAATTGGATTTAATTGCATAATTAAATCGATAATTTAATATTCGAAATTCCAGAAATAATTGGAAATTGGGTTTAATATGATTAAATTTTATTTGTAAAATTTTATTTAATCATGTTGGTGTTAGAAAGATGTTTGTGAACTTTTAAAATTGAATTTAAAGTTAATTTGTGAAAATTGAATATTTTAATATTTAAATTGACGAGTTAAAATAGTCATTTTTCAAATAGTCTCAGATTTCGACGAAACTAGTTTCATCGGATCCGTAATGTGATATTATTGTATGGTTTCAAATTTCGTGTCAATCGGATATACGGTTTGTCCGAGGCAAGCTAAAACGCACAAAAATTTGATTAACCGATTTAATTTTAAATCGACCGTTTATTGCAGTATCTCGCACAGATGATCGAACTAGCTTCCGAAACCTATTCCATTGTGTCTGGAACGTGGGTTAAACCCTAGAAACGACGGTCACCGCGCGAGATTTGGAGTTCGGAAAATTGAGTGAATAGTGATTTTTGGTAAATTTCTATAAAAAGGACCCTTATCTTCATTTTTGTTCAAAACCCTAACCAGAAAACCCTAGCCGCCATTCTCTGTCTTCAATGGCCGAAAATGGCAAACCTACTTCCTAAATTTCCGATCAATTCGTCGACCAATAGCTAAAACTTTCTAAAGCAAACTTATAGAGCATCACGTAAGCTATAAATCCAACGGTGGATTTGAGTAATCATCGTCGTTTGAAGTCGAATTAGGGCCGCGTTCATAATGGGTTCGTGCACCCGTTTCGATGTCAGGTCAAGGCCGAGCTTGGTGATGCTTTGTGCGAAGGTGGAGGCTAGCACGAGCTTTTGAATGCTGTAATCTGATCGTGTTCAAGTTGGGTGATGGTGGAGTATAATTCAACCCTAATGGGCGGCAAACATGGGTTCTTCACGATTTGTTACCTGGGGAGAACGTGAGGGGGAGAAGAGATAGGGTACAGCCCTGATGCAATATGAAGAAAATGGACGGCCAGATGATGATTAGGTTAAAAAAAAATTAAAAGAATTTGTAAAGTAATTATATTATAATTCGTTCGAACTTCTAAAATGTATAACTTCTTCATACGAGGTCGAAAACGCACGAAACGACTTGCGTCGGGTTCGTATTGATGAGCACTACGCTATGGAATTGGATTGGAGTCATTTGGAGCTAGTTTGAATTTCGGGTAAAATTAAACACACGTTTAATTTTATTCGAAATAAAACGCTGAAACTGAATTGAAAGCAAGGTGGGAACTTCTCACTCAATTGAATTAGTTTCGATTTTAATTTTAAATAGTTAGATTTAAAATTGCTTGATTGTGTGATTGGATGATAAATTGTTATCTATTGGGTTAAATAGACATTATGCCGTATATTAAGCGGAGGTTATTTATTAAAAACATATACCGTGAATATTTCACGGCAAAGTGAAATTGGTATTATTTACGTACTTGGAGTTAATTTTCCCGCATTATATAGCGGATGAGACCCTATTGCGCCGTATAATAGAGGATAATATTTTATAAATCCCATATACTGCGATAATTCCGTATTGGAACAAAATTGGTATTGTGCTAATGTTTGTGGATGCAGGAAAACAGGTTGGAGGGATCCAACTGGATTCCTCACCAGTATTTAATTTATTTCAGATATTGTGACATTTGATTGATTATCATATCGATATATGATGCTTGGATGCCGTGATTGATTATTGGGTGCTGTTGCATCATCGGATCCATTTTTGAAGTTTAAAAATAACGATTTTTGATTTTAAAAGGGTTTTAAAGTGATTTTTGAAAATATACGTTTTATTAAATTTTTAAATTGATTCAGTTTAAATAATTAAAACGTTATAAATTTTTATGTTATAAAAATTAAGATTTTTATGAAATATAACCAAAAGGTAATTTTTAAAATAAATAGATTTATAAAATAGTTTAAATTTGGATTTTTGAATTATTATAAAGGATGAATATAAAAGATTTTTAAAATTGATATTAATAAATTAAAAATATTGGAGTTATAAAACGAGTTATTAAGTGTTAAAAAGAAGTATAAAATGGATTTCATTGAAAATTATAGATTTATAAGTTGTGAAGATTATAAAATGAATAGATGTTGTAAAATAAAAGATTTATAAGAAATTAACTTATAAACTGGATTTTGGGCATTTAAATGGGATATTAATATAAATTGTTAATAAAGGAGATTTTATAAGCTGAAATTGTTATAAAATATAAAGGAATCTTATAAGTAATAGAAGTCTTAAAAAGAACGATTTTGTAAATAAATGAATTATAAGTATTTAACTTATAATATGGACTTTTGATATATAATTGAGTTGTACAAATTGAATTGGATTAATAAAGGAGATTTATAAATCGAAGTTTATAAATAAAAATAGAATTTATAAACATTGTTTATAAATTCGAAATCAATGGAATTTGATAAATTGAATATAGAAATTTATTAAAGGAAGTATATTCGCGACTTTGGATAGCGAATTATTCTTTATACAAAATGCGTAGAAATGTTGAAATTTGGTCAATGAAGTATATTCACGATTTTGGACAGTGAATATATTATTAAATAAAATGGTTATGTTTTGGGAAAGCGATATTATAAAATGAAGTTAATTATTTTAAAGGATGTTTTAAAATGTATTATGAATCAAATACATAGATTTCAACATTCATCGTTGAAATAGACGTTTTCGAGAAACATAAGGAAATGGTGGACTATAACACTGTTGTTATAGTAAATGATTTCCGAAAGGAAATGTTTTTGTATAGTATTGGGATTTATATATCTATCTAAATTTTGAATCCCTATACTAGTGATTTTTGGTTGTCGTGACGATGTTTTACGCAACATTCGTTTTGGCCCAAACAAATGTGTTTAAGAAAATGATTCCTTAAAGAATGAAATATATACTTAATTTCGATTTAAGTATATTGAATATTTTCCAAGTGTTGAAAATAAATGGATTTTTGAATTACTTATTATTAAATAAGTATGAAAATGTTTTCCAATATGAAGTGAAATGTTTGAGATTTTATCTTTTAAAGATAAATTGAAAATGAATATTAGAAATCGATTTGGAAATCGTATATTCATAGATATTTTGGAATTGTAAATTCACTATGGAATTTATAAAAGAAAGGGAAATTTGTTTAAAAATAAACGTTGATTTATTTTTGAAGTGTGCGAATAAATTCACAGATTTGGAACGTAAAAATAAAGTAAATCGGTAAGGATTTATTTAATTGGTTTAAATGAACCATGTCGAAATGAAAGTATTTCCGCGTAAGGAAAATGTTTGAAATTGGTTTTCAAAAGTGGTAAAGGTGAAAAGTGATTTGAAAATTGTTTTCAAATGGTTGAAGTGTGGAAATTATATATCTAGTAAAGATATTTTGGAAAATAAATAATTTGGGAAATTATTTGGAATCTGGTGATGTTAAGCATGCCTATTGATAGTTAAATAACCGACTATCACTACTTACCTTTAAATAGGTATTTGTTGTGATTTGCTTGAATTTGAACGCCACACTTATTTTCAAAATAAGCGCTCACTATTCGGGTTAGCCGGGAAAGGACCTTGGGGTCGTATAACCCATTTCGAATATGTGATGCGTCGTTATGGATTGCATTTGATGACCAGTGTTGAAGACCGGATATTTATGAAAATGGAAGGATTACCGTCGAATGTTTCTGCATCGGCTGATCTCCGATATAGAAATTTATTACCCTTTGTGATGGGAAGTCCGGTCGTGATTAATGAATATCCGGATTGCAAGGACTTCTTTGTAAGTGCCTTCGGTTCCGCTCGATCCTGAAACGGACTTGTATGGATGTGTGTCTGACGTTACAATTTGAGATGTAAAGCTGGTTTCTATCAAATATATTTCCGTTGGTGGCGGAGAATTTATTCTTTTAGCTTAACACCCTTAGAGGTTATGTAGTTGATGGTTACTAGTGATATATTCCCAAATTGGTAATGTGGCATACGAAGTGCTGTTGAGCATTTGATGAGCAAAGCACGACTTTTATATAAAGCGTGGCTTTGTGGACGAGACTTCGTCGGACCTCACACCCCGGAAATGGTCAAAACAGGAAGGATGCGGCAAGGTTATTAGGGGGTACCACCCCTTTAGTGTATGTCATTCCTTCTGGATATAGGTGGTATCATGGTATGGAGCCCAGATACTTAACCTATGTTGTTGCTGCAAATTTATTGCTTTGTGGTTGTTGAAAATCGAGGATCCTTGGATATAGATCGGTCACGATCGGGGAATGACATATTCGTGTCAGTAGTTACCCAATTAGGGGTAACCCGGCCTTGTGTTGGCAGAGATCCGGTTAGTTTCTCGGGTCGTCTTTCCAGAGGCGTACCCATGTGGCAATGGGAAGTTCCTTGGCCTGACCATTTATTGGAAATCCAAAGAAACAATACGAACCTTGTACGGTTTTAGTTGCATAACCTGCCATGGAATGTGGCGGTAACCTGCTATTGAACATGGTAGCTATAGTAGGCATACGATAATGGTCATATGCTGGCTAAGATTTATATCTTTACTTTCGAAATGATTTTTCCTACACTATGCACTAGTAATAATATCAAATGTTTCTTTTTAATGCGTATCAAGCATCTTTGACTATCATAAGGAGAAATCTCCTCCGATTCTGCGTTTGCATTGTGTGTGTGTGTGCGGGAGGCCTTATGATAGTCTCATTTTCTAAAAAGCATTGCGAATCTATTTTAAAATTATCCTGTACTATGTTTTAAAAATAAACTGTTTTAGTTCTCACACCAGTCACATGACTGACTCGGAGTTTATTGTTTTCCTTCCTAAACTCTGGGTGCCCATAAATTTTCCACACGGGCAGTCAAGAGTCAGGTTTATCAGGATATTCTGGAAATTCAGGAGTTGCTGGAGGCAAGCTGGATGGCATGGCGTATTCACTAGTATATAGTATTTCTTTTCCGCTGTTTGTTGTTGTTTGTTGTTGTAAACTATGATAATGTAATGTAGTGTGATGTAAGTAATAACTGATATAGTTCTTTGTTTAAAGATTATTCATTTATCTATTATATGTTGTTCCGCTGCGATCGTGAGATTCTGATATTGTTCTGTTGTTCTTTCTGTCCTGTTCTATCTTTTTCTCTCTTCTTCTATCTTTTTCTTCTTCTTTAACCATAACGGTACGGTTTTTCGGCATTTGATTGCTCGTCAGTTGATACAGTGGACGTATTGATGTCGGTTTTCGAGCGTAGAAAAGTCGCGATCGTCGCATTTGGTATCAGAGCATATGGTTAAGCGACAACCATGGCTCTGTTGGGTGTTACTCATTAGAGATAGATTCAGTAGTACTCTAGAATGAGTGTGAGTGTAATAATAGGTACGAGCACGTATTTGTTAGTGAATATAAATTGTTTTATATTGTGATGATTGGTTTGTTGAGTGGTATATGGATTTTTGTCAACACGAGTAATTAACGTTGTTGATAGGGATCTCTAAACACTTGTACAGAACAATTTGACACGATATCATTTTAATAGGGTAAATGAAATAATTTTACCTTGATTATATTTTATATATAAAGGAATAATTTTTTAGAATTATTAAAGTGCATATAAAATTGATTGTTTGGTTGTTGAATAAGTTAAATAAAAACAACAGCTGTAAAAGAATGAATTGTATAAGCAAATGAATTATAAGTATGAAGTTATAATTAAAATGATTTACAATTGTGGAATAATCCTATATATAAGAAGTGAAATTATATAAGTAAAAGATTTGTAATAAAATTCCAGAGAAGTGTTTTGAAAGGATTTGATATTTTGGAAAATTGTTTTGGAGAAATTAAAGCTCTAAACTCTTTTCGGTCGCTGGAAAATAATTCCGATGATGATCATGACATCATCGGTGTTCATTTCGGGTTTCCAAAAGAGGAATTGCTGCCAGATTATTTTAAATGAAAGTTTTTTGGAAAATTTGGATTTGGTCTTGGAAATTCAAAAGATAAATTGAATTGGTTTCAAAAATGGTTTTGAAAGGTTGAAAAGACTCTGGAATCCTATTTAAAATATTTATAGGAATGATAAATGAGTTGATAACTTATACAATTTTAATTTAGTAGAATAAATTTAACTTAAAGGATGGAGTTAAATTAAAGGAAGTATAAGTAAATCAATAAAAAAAATCCAAGTGGTAAGTGTTGAATATAAGTTGTATAACTTATGAAATGAGAAAATGAAAGTGAAACAAATTGTTAAAAATGGTTAAACAATTTGGTTAAGCAAAACAAAAAAATTTGAATTGGATTTATAAGTGGAAACTTAAGTTAAGTTAAACAAATGATGGTTGAAATGGAATATAACTTAAGTGGTGTTGAATGAAGTTGATTTTGGTGTCGAAGTAATTTAATAAGTGAATTAATGAGATGAAGTCATTAAGAATATGAACTTGAGTTATATAAATGAAATTCAACCTTATATTGTTAAAGGAATTAGCAATTGAATTGATAAATGGATGAAATATTGATCAATTGAATGTAAATAAGTTGATATGAAATAATGAATGTAAGTGTTAATTCATTAAAAGCTAATGTTATTGGAAGTTGAATAATTGAATGAAAATCAACTTAATATAAACCAATTGGAATTAAAAGTGTTGAACCAAATTGAATGTAAAGAAATGTAAATTGAATAAATTTGGGTGTAATGGATGTACATTGGTTGTTATATGAATGAGAGTTGATTGTATATAATTCATTAAGTGTTAATGAAATTGAATTGACAAATTGAAAGCTAAAGTAATTGAATCCAAATTGGAAGAAAATGAACTTGAATAGAATTGAATTTTATTTGTAAATGAGCTAACTTGAATGTAAATTAGCAAATGCAAACTAATTGAAATTGAATATGAATGAATGTTAGTAAATCCAATGTAAATGAATCAAATGTGATTTAAATTGGAAAACCAATTCATTGAATATTAATGAGAAATGAAAGAATATTGATTTGGTTATGAATTGATTTGGATAAGACATTGATTGCTGGATGTTTATTAGTTGGATGATAGTTGTTTGATGGTTGCATTTGTTGCTTTTATTGCATTTGCTATATTGGCATATATAGTTGTTGATATATGTTGTATATTGATATTATTTTCATATATGCATGTTCTCATGGTTTGTTGAGTATTTAGTAGGTGCGGATTGCGCTTGCTTCGCATTTGGAGCTCGCTTTCGCACTATATTAGCCGTATATGCTCGCTAATAAAAATATAAGTTACATATCTCGGATTAAATATCATATTTTTACACTTTTTTCCCTGCGGGATGCCTCATCACTTGATGAGATGTATATTTTTGATATATATAATGTCGTTTTTTTTTTGGATCGAGCCGCGCAAAGGAGACTCTGGTGAATTTTTCCGAAAATTTAAGCCGTTAGAAAATTTTGAGAAAATTGAGAAAATTTTGAAAACTGTAAATTTGATTTGGAATTGGAAGTTAAACGATATAGTTGATTTTGAAAAAGATAACTAAGCATGATTTTAAAAATTTAGTAAAGTATTGTAAGAAGTTTAACTATGAATTTTGAGGAAGTTAAACACTTAAGAGATTTGTAAAATCTAATTTGAACGGTTTGTTTTGGAAAGTTAATGGATTCTGTAACTTTTTCTTACTTGGTAATTTCGAGGACGAAATTCTTTTAAGGGGGAAAGTATGTAATGACGTAGAATTTCTGTTAATTAAAATTTGTATATTTAATTGATTCTAAATATTAATAAGTGAAATTTATAAGTCGAATAAATTTTATTTCGAATAATTGGATTTAATTGCATAATTAAATCGATAATTTAATATTTGAAATTCCAGAAATAACTGGAAATTGGGTTTAATATGATTAAATTTGATTTGTAAAATTTTATTTAATCATGTTGAGGTTAGAAAGATGTTTGTGAACTTTTAAAATTGAATTTAAAGTTAATTTGTGAAAATTGAATATTTTAATATTTAAATTGACGAGTTAAAATAGCCATTTTTCAAACAGTCTCAGATTTCGACGAAACCAGTTTCATCGGATTCGTAATGTGATATTATTGTATGGTTTCAAATTTCGTGTCAATCAGATTTACGGTTTGTCCAGGGCAAGCTAAGATGCACAGAAATTTGATTAACCGATTTAATTTTAAATCGATCGTATATTGCCGTATCTCGCACAGATGATCGAACTAGCTTTCGAAACCTAGTTCATTGTGTCCGAAACGCGGGTTAAACCCTAGAAACGCCGGTCACCGCGCGAGATTTGAAGTTGAGAAAATTGAGTGAACAGTGATTTTCGGTAAATTTCTATAAAAAGGACCCTTATCTTCATTTTTGTTCAAAACCCTAACCAGAAAACCCTAGCCGCCGTTCTCTATCTTCAATGGCTGAAAATGGCTAACCTACTTCCTAAATTTCAGATCAATTCGTCGACCAATAGCTAAAACTTTCTAAACCAAACTTGTAGAGCATCGCGTAAGCTATAAATCCAATGGTGGATTTGAGTAATCATCGTCGTTTGAAGTCGAATTGGGGCCGCGTTCACCATGGGTTCGTGCGCGCGTTTCAATGTCAGGTCAAGGCCGAGCTTGGTGATGCTTTGTGCGAAGGTGGAGGCTAGCACGAGCTTTTGAATGCTATAATCTGATCGTGTTCAAGTTGGTTGATGGTGGAGTATAATTCAACCCTAATGGGCGGCAAACATGGGTTCTTCACGATTTGTTACCAGGGGAGAACGTGAGGGGGAGAAGAGATAGGGCATGACCCTGATGCAATATAAAGAAAATGGATGGCCAGATGATGATTAGGTTAAAAAAAAATTAAAAAAATTTGTAAAGTAATTATATTATAATTCGTTCGAACTTCTAAAATGTATAACTACTTCATACGAGGTCGAAAATGCACGAAACGACTTGCGTCGGGTTCGTATTGACGAGCACTACGCTATGGAATTGGATTGGAGTCGTTTGGAGTTAGTTGAATTTCGGGTAAAATTAAACGCACGTTTAATTTTATTCGAAATAAAACGCTGAAACTGAATTGAAAGCAAGGTGAGAACTTCTCACTCAGTCGAATTAGTTTCGATTTTAGTTTTAAATAGTTAGATTTAAAATTGCTTGATTGTGTGATTGGATGATAAATTGTTATCTATTGGGTTAAATAGACATTATACGCCGTATATTAAGCGGAGGTTATTTATTAAAAGCATATACCGCGAATATTTCATTGCAAAGTGAAATTGGTATTATTTGTGTACTTGGAGTTGATTTTCCCGCATTATATAGCGGACGAGACCCTACTGCACCGTATAATAGCGGATAATATTTTATAAATCCCATATACCGCGATAATTCCGTATTGGAACGGAATTGGTATTGTGCTAATGTTTGTGGATGCAGGAAAACAGGTTGGAGGGATCCAACTGGATTCCTCACCAGTATTTAATTTATTTCAGATATTGTGATATTTGATTGATTGTCATATCGATATATGATGCTTGGATGCCGTGATTGATTATTGGGTGCTGTTGCATCATCGGATCCATTTTTGAAGTTTAAAAAAAATGATTTTTGATTTTAAAAGGGTTTTAAAGTGATTTTTGAAAATATACGTTTTATTAAAATTTTAAATTGATTCAGTTTAAATAATTAAAACGTTATAAATTTTTATGTTATAAAAATTAAGATTTTTGTGAAATATAACCAAAAGGTAATTTTTAAAATAAATAGATTTATAAAATAGTTTAAATTTGGATTTTTGAATTATTATAAAGGACGAATTTAAAATATTTTTAAAATTGATATTTATAAATTGAAAATATTGGAATTATAAAACGAGTTATTAAGTGTTAAAAAGAAGTATAAAATGGATTTCATTGAAAATTATAGATTTATATGTTGTGAAGATTATAAAATGAATAGATGTTGTAAAATAAAAGATTTATAAGAAATTAACTTAGAAACTGGATTTTGGGCATTTAAATGGGATATTAATAGAAATTGTTAATAAAGGAGATTTTATAAGCTGAAATTGTTATAAATATAAAGGAATCTTATAAGTAATAGAAGTCTTAAAAAGAACGATTTTGTAAATAAATGAATTATAAGTATTTAACTTATAATATGGACTTTTGATATATAATTGAGTTGTACAAATTGAATTGGATTAGTAAAGAAGATTTATAAATCGAAGTTTATAAATAAAAATAGAATTTATAAATATTGTTTATAAATTCAAAATCAATGGAATTTGATAAATTGAATATAGAAATTTATTAAAGGAAGTATATTCGTGACTTTGGATAGTGAATTATTCTTTATACAAAATGCGTAGAAATGTTGAAATTTGGTCAATGAAGTATATTCACGATTTTGGACAGTGAATATATTATTAAATAAAATGGTTATGTTTTGGGAAAGCGATATTATAAAATGAAGTTAATTATTTTAAAGGATGTTTTAAAATGTATTATGAATCGAATACATAGATTTCAACATTCATCGTTGAAATAGACGTTTTCGAGAAACATAAGGAAATGGTGGACTATAACACTGTTGTTATAGTAAATGATTTTCGTAAGGAAATGTTTTTGTATAGTATTGGGATTTATATATCTATCTAAATTTCGAATCCCTATACTAGTGATTTTGGGTTGTCGTAACGATGTTTTACGCAACATTCGTTTTGGCCCAAACAAATGTGTTTAAGAGAATTATTCCTTAAAGAATGAAATATATACTTAATTTAGATTTAAGTATATTGAATATTTTCCAAGTGTTGAAAATAAATGGATTTGTGAATTACTTATTATTAAATAAGTATGGAAATGTTTTCCAATATGAAGTGAAATGTTTGAGATTTTATCTTTTAAAGATAAATTGAAATTGAATATTAGAAATCGATTTGGAAATCGTATATTCATAGATATTTTGGAATTGTAAATTCACTATGGAATTTATAAAAGAAAGGGAAATTTGTTTAAAAATAAACGTTGAATTATTTTTGAAGTGTGGGAATAAATTTACGGATTTGGAACGTAAAAATAAAGTAAATCGGTAAGGATTTATTTAATTGGTTTAAATGAACCATGTCGAAATGAAAATATTTCCACGTAAGGAAAATGTTTGAAATTGGTTTTCAAAAGTGGTAAAGGTGAAAAGTGATTTGAAAATTGTTTTCAAATGGTTGAAGTGTGGAAATTATATATCTAGTAAAGATATTTTGGAAAATAAATAATTTGGGAAATTATTTGGAATCTGGTGATGTTAAGCATGCCTATTCATAGTTAAATAACCGACTATCAATACTTACCTTTAAATAGGTATTTGTTGTGATTTGCTTGAATTTGAATGCCACACTTATTTTCAAAATAAGCGCTCACTATTCGGGTTAGCCAGGAAAGGATCTTGGGGTCGTATAACCCATTCCGAATATGTGATACGTTGTTATGGATTGCATTTGATGACCGGTGTTGAAGACCGGATATTTATGAAAACGGAAGGATTACCGTCGAATGTTTCTGCATCGGCTGATCTCCGATATAGAAATATATTACCCTTTGTGATGGGAAGTCTGGTCGTGATTAGTGAATATCCGGATTGCAAGGACTTCTTTGTAAGTGCCTTCGGTTCCGTTCGATCCTGAAACGGACTTGTATGGATGTGTGTCTGACGTTACAATTTGAGATGTAAAGCTGGTTTCTATCAAATATATTTCCGTTGGTGGCGGAGAACTTATTCTTTTAGCTTAACACCCTTAGAGGTTATGTAGTTGATGGTTACTAGTGATATATTCCCAAATTGGTAATGTGGCATACGAAGTGCTGTTGAGCATTTGATGAGCAAAGCACGGCTTTTATATAAAGCGTGGCTTTGTGGACGAGACTTCGTCGGACTTCACCCCGGAAATGGTCAAAACAGGAAGGATGCGGCAAGGTTATTAGGGGGTACCGCCCCTTTAGTGTATGTCATTCCTTCTGGATATAGATGGTATCATGGTATGGAGCCTAGATACTTAACCTATGTTGTTGCTGCAAATTTATTGCTTTGTGGTTGTTGGAAATCGAGGATCCTCGGATATAGATCGGTCACGATCGGGGAATGACATATTCGTGTCAGTAGTTACCCAGTTAGGGGTAACCCGGCCTTGTGTTGGCAGAGATCCGGTTAGTTTCTCGGGTCGTCTTTCCAGAGGCGTACCCATGTGGCAATGGGAAG
This sequence comes from Allium cepa, assembly GCA_030765085.1. Classification (NCBI taxonomy): domain Eukaryota; kingdom Viridiplantae; phylum Streptophyta; class Magnoliopsida; order Asparagales; family Amaryllidaceae; genus Allium; species Allium cepa. The sequence goes on along the minus strand of CM060943.1, from coordinate 479,895,423 downwards.
TTCCTTGGCCTGACCATTTGTTGGAAATCCAAAGAAACAATACGAACCTTGTACGGTTTTAGTTGCATAACCTGCCATGGAATGTGGCGGTAACCTGCTATTGAACATGGTAGCTATAGTAGGCATACGATAATGGTCGTATGTTGGCTAAGATTTATATCTTTACTTTCGAAATGATTTTTCCTACACTATGCACTAGTAATTATATCAAATGTTTCTTTTTAATGCGTATCAAGCATCTTTGACTATCATAAGGAGAAATCTCCTCCGATTCTGCGTTTGCATTGTGTGTGTGCGCGGGAGGCCTTGTGGTAGTCTCATTTTCTAAAAAGCATTGCGAATCTATTTTAAAATTATCCTGTACTTTGTTTTAAAAATAAAGTGTTTTAGTTCTCACACCAGTCACATGACTGACTCGGAGTTTATTGTTTTCCTTCCTAAACTCTGGGTGCCCATAAATTTTCCACACGGGCAGTCAAGAGTCAGGTTTATCAGGATATTCTGGAAATTCAGGAGTTGCTGGAGGCAAGCTGGATGGCATGGCGTATTCACTAGTATATAGTATTTCTTTTCCGCTGTTTGTTGTTGTTTGTTGTTGTAAACTCTGATAATGTAATGTGATGTAAGTAATAACTGATATAGTTCTTTGTGTAAAGATTATTCATTTATCTATTATATGTTGTTCCGTTGCAATTGTAAGATTCTGATATTGTTGTGTTGTTCTTTCTGTTATGTTCTATCTTTCTCTCTCTTCTTCTATCTTTTTCTTCTTCTTTAACCATAACGGTATGGTTTTTCGGCATTTGATTGCTCGGCAGTTGATACAGTGGACGTATTGATGTCGGTTTTCGAGCGTCGAAAAGTCGCGATCGTCACAGGGATGATCATACCGTACTTGGGAATGACCCACTTAGCCTTGCTGCATTTAATCCTGTTTCGGTCATTTTCGGTTTGATGAGGCTTGAGGCTACGATTACCTTTTCACAAAGCATGTATCACATCTTTGAATGCCACATTGTCGTTTCCGTTGACAACTAATTGCCTTTCACAAAAATACAACCCTTGAGCTTGTAAGTCTCAAGGAGGGTATTAAGCTAAGAGAAGTTGCCTTCCCCGTCACCATTGATGTACGTTTGTAAAAACCAATGTGCGTAATCTTTAGAAATGCAATGTCAGACAAACGTCCGTACAAGTTGACCAGGAACAGGACAAACTGAAGGCACTCTCCTACTACCACTAATAGCGAGTAGTCCTTGCAATCCGCAAAATCTCCACAAGGAGGAGTCCACTGCTATATATAAATCGGGAGCTACCCAGGGCAAGTCAACAAGCAATCCCCACGCTATAAAGATCCACGGTCTTCAATCATCTTCAACATGTCTTTACATTCGAACGTATACATTGGTTCGAAGTGGTTTTCGGATAGGAATTACCCAAATCCGACCCCGGTTCCTTCGAAATTCAATTATCGATAAAAAGTGAATATGAGTATACAGGATTTATTTAGTCTCTCTTCACTTAAATTCTTTTCGGATGATTTCAAAATCTCTTCCTTTTGACGTAGGATAATTTCTAAGAAATTCATTCTTTTGCTTTGGAAAATATCTCAAATTTCCTTACTTAATTTTTTGATCAAATTCTTTAACTTTTAGGCGAGTCAAAAACAATGATATTTAAGACATCGTTTATGATAAACCCTAAAATAAATCTTAGCAAACATTTTTGAGTAAATTGGATCATAGAAATCATTCATTCTGGAGATTGCTTAAATTCTGGATAATACTAATCTTCTTTTATTTTGGAAAATTTAACATACTTTATTTTATTTAAGAGCATCCGGGCTTTCCTTTTAATCTATTCCACCCCTCGCCTAAGAAATGAAAACATAAGCCAGGTACGTTCAGGGTACTGGTTGCTCCATCCCTAACCTTAGTTAAACACCTTGTTTTATCTTCGTAGATCTCACAGGCGGGACAAATGTAATAGTCGTTTCTGCATCCTAAGATTTTTAACTTTATTTTGGAACTGCTTATAAATATTCCAAATCATCTTTCAAAAACACTTAATCATCCTTTTTAAAACATTCACAATTGATTCTGAGAAACATTGTTACGTTTAAACTCATATTCCAAAAGTTATTGAATTTGCATCAAAAAAGTGCTGCGGAAAGTGCTATATAAGCCTATTTGATTTAGACAACTTTTAAATATATGATAATTCATATTTTGTAATCTGAATCTCTTTTAAATCATTAAATAGATTTATCAAATTTATTTCATATTTTTTCATAATTAAAAACATCCATTTAAACAAATTTCCTTTATGGCCACTTAACTGCACTAGTGCGATTTTTCTGAAAAATTGATATGGACTTATTTCAAAATCTACTCAATGAAACTTTGATTTTATTTATTCATTTAGAATATATGGATATAATAGTCTGGAGTTTTCTTATCTCGAAGAATTCTGAGCTATATTTCAATCTACACATTAATTTGAACTTTTTAGCGCGACGCGAACTACCGTTGCGTGACGCGTCAAGTTTTAACTTATTTTTCAATACTTGAAATAATTTATTCAAATTGAATTCTATTACTTATAAAATCATTACAAATCATTTAAAATTAGTATCTTCACTTTTTAAAGTAATTAAAATATATTTTCACTATTACTATATTATAATATTATTTTATTCCTATTATTTTAGTATTAAATTTTAATTTCCATTTTCAATTCAGTTTCAATTCTAATCTCAAACTAAAATCATTTAAAACTTAGATTTCAAATCTAATTCAATTTAAACTTCAATTCAACCTTTGTCTCAACATCAATTTTTCATAATCGATTTCAATTTCACTATTCATCTCAATTTCAGTTTCAATTTAACTATCCTTTTCAAATCCGTTTCACTTCAAAATTCAAATTATCTTTTATTTTAACTTTAATTTCACTTCTAAATGAAAAGAGATTATTTTTTTTCAAAATATCTCATATCCCTAAAATACGGTCTTGTTAACAAAGTGATTATTTAAGTCAAAATGAACATATCCAATATTCATTATTTATCACTAACATAACATCCATTCAACCAATCACATATATATGATTTCAAATCCAACATTCACTATAAATATCATAATAGGACATATTATCACAATTCAATTAACTAATTAACTATCAAATCATCTATATGAACAATCAATATCAACATTCATATGTCATAAGTGTGTAAATGTGATTGTTTTAACATAATCAAAATATAAATTCAAAAGCAATGAGAATTTTTCACCTTTATATCCACTCCGTCAAACTTTAATATGAGATACGCGTCTCTCGCTAACGTCTATTTCCAACGTCTCGTCTTTTTCCGCTTTCCTTTCCTTCTCTATTTTTTTTCTTTTGTTCTTTTTTTGGAGAGGAGCGTGTATGGCTCGGCTAGGGGGTGCATGGCCTTGGGTATATGGCTTTGGATTTTTGGGCGTGTGTAGGTGGGTGTGGGAGCTCGGGTTTGGTGCTTTTGGGTTCGGCCGTGGAGACTTGAGTTGGGTAGTTAATTTTGGAGAGGGGTAAGGTGGTTTAGGTGATGGTGTGGCTAGGTTTTGATGATGTGGTGGTAATGGCTTGGAGGTAGAAGGAAGAATGGAGGTGGAAGAGTGGTTGGATGCCATAGAAATAGAGGTGAATAAGGAGAAAGTGAAGAAGAAGGTTAAGAATGAAGTGTGAAAAATGAAAGGTATGGTGCACATTTATACTTGAGCTTTGGATGGCAAATGACTAAAATACCCTACTCTACGTTTTTGACTTTTCATTTATTTTTTTACCCTTGATTTAACCTTTTCTTGATGGAGAAGAAATGATTTGATTTGAATTTGTACTTAAGATATGATATTTACCTCTTTTTCTTACACTTTAAAATGTTAAAATAACATTTTCTCCTTTTCCATAAGTGATATGACTTAAGCTTTAATGGCGATGGAAAGTATGTGTAAGGAGATGAAATGTGATGGTAAGTTTGCTTTTTAATTACCTAACTTTTAAGTATGCTTATTTAATTATATTATGAAAATATCTTAGACATTTTCTTATCTTTTGATGTGACTAAATGTAAAGTGCTTTAAAAGTTTGTATTTATGCATTTATGTATGTTAGAAAATGCATCAAGTTGCAACAACTTGTCGACAACTTGTTTTGGTTGAAAATGGCGTTTTGTCGATAAATTTTACAGTCAAAATTTGACGTTTTTGTTAAGCTATATATTGAATTAAGCCAAACTTTAAAATGAACTTTTTTACTTCTTTAAATAAATTAAAACATGTCTTTTTATATTTTACAATCATATTTAATTAATATCAAAATCTCTATTATTACGGTGTATGTAAAACTGACAAAATGCGACAAATTTTGGTTATTTTTATAAAACGATTATTAACATATTTTTAAATCTTTTAAATATACTTTTATTTTCTTTATTAGATGTTTTAAATAAGATTACCTTTTTAAATAAATATTTAAATCTATTTATTTAAGCCTTTATTTATTATTAACGAAACTTAACATTTGTCATTTTGTTCAAAAATCCAAATTTATACCTTTTATTTATTAACTATAAGAATAGATAATTATTTATTATATATAACATATTTATTTAAGATTTAAATTCCTTTTAAATTTAAAACGAAAGAAATCTCTCATTTTCGTAGTAGCGAAATTACGGGTCGTTACATTCTCCCCTACTTAAAAGCATTTCGTCCTCGAAATGAAAGTTAGATAAAGGAATCTATCTCGTACTCATATCCTCAAACATTCTACCTTATTTCTACTGATGATAGAAAAGAAGAAGGTCGATATCATAACGACATTAAAACAAATGATGCCAAACACACATATAGAGATTTCCCACATTAACCTGAGTATATATCACGTACTTAAGGTTATATATACATACATCAAGTCATACTTCTATCATACCCATCTTAGTACATGCTGCACACTTAAGATAATATATACAACAACCAAACAAGACTATACATCCAAAAACAGCCACACTGATACTATATCAAGATAAACAAATATCACCACATAACTCATTATCTGACCTGAGCATGTGCTATACCTGAGGTCTATATATATACATACCAAAACATCAATCCAACCACTATATCTTAGGGCCTACTATTTGAGATAACTATCCAACTACTAAGTAAACAGACCCAAAACATCATACGATATGTGATATTTGATTCGATCTATTAGTCGAATCCACAACTTTACTTCCGAACTAGTGTCGATCCTCCGATTTTCTAGTGCGGACTTTGATCAGACTTCTTGATCACAAACCTTTGCTTTCCTTGCATAGCACTCACTATGATAGAAAACTCGTGTACATAATCATAAACCCTCATCAATGTTCGCCGTCAAGAATCGACTGATAAATCCTTTTTCGGATTGGTGTAAATACCTTAAAGTTGTGTACTCAAATCTTAGATCAATTTTTATGTGCTGAAATGATGTACGTTTAACTTATGTACTTATTCAGATTCATCTTTACGTATTACATTTCTTTAAAATTTCTATTAATCAAAGTTTATTCCACAAACATTTACTTTCTTCTAAATACATTATTACTTAAGCATTCAAATATGACTTAAACTTGTATAATATACCTTTACTTCCTAAGAGTATATATACATATCCCCAAACTTCAAATTGTTATTACTTCAACTAAGGTGTTTAACTAATATGGAACTCTACTATTATCTCAAATTAACAAGTTATAAAACTCAACCCTTAGTTTTCTTTACCTATGGTTTTTATTTAGCTAATATTATTTATCCACTCCATATATTAATAAGACAACTTTACTAAGTGTACATCTTTTTCTCACTGATTCTATGATTAACTACTTAACTTATTTACCTATCCATTTTCTAAATCAAATTTCTTAATCTTAAATCCATCAAATACCTTATAGTCAAATTTGTGAAACTTAATTCACATGGTATTTGTTATTAACCTTTTTCGTCCAACAATCATCCTACTAACCATATTATTCAAAAATATCCACATTTTCTATGTCTAACCTATCCACTTCCAATCTAACTTTATCATGAATTACAAATGTTACCCTAAATGTTCACTAATTCAAAATTTTATATTAGGATGATATTTCTTATAGTTCTTGTTTCTGAATTTCACTTTGATTTTAACCTAGTCAAAGTGTCCAAATTTCAAATTATCTTAATTCCTTTACAAGTTATACAACTTATCTTTTTATATTATATTTAGTAAAAATTCTCAACTTAGGTTTATCCTTTTCCTATCTTGTTGATAGAATTTTTTTTCTAAGTATGCATTTTCTTATTTACTTTCTCCAATTACAACTTGTAACTTCAATACTATCATCAAATATCTTATAGTCAAATTGTGAATTTTACTACACAAGATATTTGTACTTAGCTTTTAAATCCATCCATTATGATAATCACGTAATCATTATTATTTCTTAATACTAAATATCTAAGGGTATATGATTAAAGTTTAAAATTCTAGCTTTCAACTAATTTATTCTATATGGAATATCTTATAGTAAAATTGTGCTATTCTAATCACAAGGTATTCATATTTTAGTTTTACTAAGCTAAATTACAATCAATCCTTAATTTCTAACCCAAAAATAATAATATCCCCTTTGATATTTATAATATAAACCCAAGGTAAAATCATTTCATTTACCAATTTCTTTAAAACATAATCATTTTTATAAAATTAACAAATACACACTCATAAATATAATACTCTCATAACTCATTTTAGGGTGTGCTAACTCTATCTCTAATGAGTTACTCATCCTAGGATTTTACTAATCCTATCTCTGATGAGACTTTACCCATGACAAAGTCAGGGTTCTTGCTTAACCTTCAGCTCTGACACCAAGTGTCAAGACCCGTTTTCTTATACCCTTTGGATCGACAATAAACCACACATGTCCAACTCAAATTGCACGAAAATACGGAACATGAAGGGTAATAAAGAAAAATAGACAGAACAGAATCTCATTCGAATGGAATAACATATATTATTGAACAAATATCTTTACAGCGGAAAACTTTTGAATACATATATCAGAGCCTAACCTAAATTCAACCTGGACAGTTATAAGCGTCTGCCCTTACAGTTGTGACAAACATCAAACAAAATACACTACGTACAGTAGATAATAGAATATGCTTATACGTCGATGAATATCTCCAGCTCTCCTTTAGAAACTCCAACCGTCTTCGACTAACCTGAAACTACTCTGATCTGACCCGAGTATTGAAAATACCCGGATTAGTCTTGATAAACCAGCGTGAGAAAAACACAATAATAAATGACAGTGCCATAAATCAGCCTTTGGATAAAATCCTTTGAAATAAAGAGTATCTCATAAGACCACGTCCACACATAAACACGGACGGGTTTTTACCTTATGATAACTAAAACACTTTTACATCAAAACATTTGATATTATATCTATTGACATCTCTTTGAAAACATTTGCAAATAAACTTATTAATCTTATCCGAAATGGTTACCCATATAGCATTTCGAGGCTATTCATTACGCCAATACAAACAAACCGTAGGTTCTTATTGGAGAATGGATTTCCATACAAATGACTAGACGAAGGATCTACCTTCCGAAATGGGTGCACCTCTAGATGGATGCCCCGAGGCACAGAACATCTGCCCTCTACCAACAAAAGACCGGCCAACCTCCGTAACTAGATGGTACCGAATAAGTCATTCCCCGGTCGTTACCGACCTTTAACCGAGCGCTCATTTTCCATACACCACACTAATTTACATCCCGAACGTCATAGCGGGAAAATATATATCTAGAAGGGGATGATCATACCCTACTTGGAAATGACCCACTTATCCTTGCTGCATCTAATCATGTTTTGGTCATTTCCAATTTGATGAGGCTTGAGGCTACGATTACCTTTTCACAAAGCACATAACACATCTTTGAATGCCACATTGCCATTTCAGTTGACTACTAATTGCCTTCCACAAAAATACAACCCTTGACCTCGTACGTCTCAAGGAGGGTGTTAAGCTAAAAGAAGTTGCCTTCTTCGCCACCACTAATGTACGTTTGTAAAAACCAACGTACGTAATCTTTAGAAATGCAATGTCAGACAAACGTCCATATAAGTTGTCTAGGAACAGGACAAACCAAAGACACTCTCCTACTACAACTAGTAGCGAGTAGTCTTTGCAATCCGTATAATCTCCACAACGAGTAGACCGCTGCTTTATATAACTCGAGAGCTACCCAGAGCAAGTCAACAAGCAGTCCTCACGCTATAAAGATCCACGGTCTTCAATCATCTTCAACATGTCTTCACGTTTGAACGTATACATTGGTTCGAAGTGGTTTCCGGATAGGAATTACCCAATTCCGACCCCGGTTTCTTCGAAATCCAATTATCGATAAAAAGTGAATATGAGTATACATGATTTATTTAGTTTCTTTTCACTTAAATTCTTTTTGGATGATTTCAAAATCTCTTCCTTTTGACTTAGGATAATTTCTAAGAAATTCGTTCTTTTGCTTTGAAAAATATCTCACATTTCCTTACTTAATTTTTTGATCAAATTCTTTAACTTTTAGGCGGGTCAAAAACAATGTTATTTAAGACATCATTTACGATAAACCCTAAAATAAATCGTAGAAAACATTTTTGAGTTAATTGGATCATAGAAATCATTCATTCTGGAGATTGCTAAAATTCTGGATAATACTAATCTTCTTTTATTTTGAAAAACTTAACAGAATTTATTTTATTTAAGAGCATCCGGGCTTTCCTTTTGATCTGTTCCACCCCTCGCCTTAGAAAAGAAAACATAGGCCAGGTAAGTTCAGGGCACTGGTTGCTCCATCCCTAACCTTAGTTAAACACCTTATTTTATCTTTCCAGTTCTCACATGTGGGACAATTGTACTAGTCATTTTCGCATACTCAGATTTTCAACATTATTTTTAAATTGCTTATAAATATTCCAAATCATATTTGAAAAATGCCTAATCATCCTTTTTAAAATATTCACAATTGTTTCTGGGAAATGTCGTTATATTTAAACTCATATTCCAAAAGTTATATAGTTCGCAGCAGAAAAATGCTGCGGAAAGTGCTATATAAGCCTATTTGATTTAAACAACTTCTAAGCATTTGATAATTGATATTTTGCAATCCAAATCTCTTTTAAATCATTTAAATACATTTATCAAATTTATTTCATACTTTTCCATAATTAAAAACATCCATTTAAACAAATTTCCTGTTATGGTCACTTAATTACACTGGCGCGATTTTTCTAAAAAAATTGATTTGGACTTATTTCAAAATCTACTCAATGAAACTTTAATTTTCTTTCTTCGTTTAGAAGATATGGATATAATATTCCAGAATTTTCTTGTCTCGAAGAATTCCGAGCTATAACTCACTCTACACATTCATTTGAACTTTTCAGCACGGAATCGCGAACTACCGTTTCGCGATGCGTCTAGTTTTAACTTATTTTTCAATACTTGAAATAATTTATTCAAATTGAATTCTATTACTTATAAAATCATTACAAATCATTTAAAATCAGTATCTTCACTTTTTAAAGTAATTAAAATATATTTTCATTATTACCATATTATAACATTATTTTATTCCTATTATTTTAGTATTAAGTTTTAATTTCCAATTTCAATTTAGTTTCAATTCTAATCTCAAGTTAAGCTCATTTAAAACTTAAATTTCGAATCTAATTTCAATTTAAACTTCAATTCAACCTTTATCTCAACATCAATTTCTCAAAATCGATTTCAATTTCAATTTCACTGTTCATCTCAATTTCAATTTCAGTTTAACTATCATTTTCAAATCCATTTCACTTCAAATTTCAAATTCTCTTTTATTTTAACTTTAATTTCACTTCTAAATGAAAAGAGACTATTTTTTCCAAAATGTCTCATATCCCTAAAAAATGGTCTTATTAACAAAGTGATTATTTAAATCAAATTGAACATTTCCAATATTCATTATTTATCACTAACATAACATCTATTCAAGCAATCACATACATATGATTTCAAATCCAACATTCACTATAGATATCATAATGGGACAGCCTATCAAAATTCAATTAATTAACTAACTATCAAATCATCCATATTAACAATCAACATGAACATTCATATGTCATAAGTGTGTAAATGTGATTGTTTTAACATAATCAATATAAATTCAAAAGGGATGAGAATTTCTTACCTTTATATCCACTCCGTCAAATTTTAACGTGAGATACGCGTCTTACGCTAACGTGCTATTTCCAACATCTCACCTTTTGCCGCTTTCCTTTCCTCCTCGCTTTTCTTTTCTTTCGTTCTTTTTTTAGAAAGGAGGGTGTATGGCTCGGCTGGGGGTGCATGGCCTTGGGTATGTGGCTTTGTGCTTTTAAGCGTGTGTAGGTGGGTGTGGGAGCTCGGGTTTGGTGCTTTTGGGTCCAGTCGTGGAGACTTGAGGGTGGGTAGGTGATTTTGGAGTGGGGTAAGGTGGTTTAGGCGATGGTGTGGCTAGGTTTTGATGATGTGGTGGTGATGGCTTGGAGGTAGAAGGAAGAATGGAAGTGGAAGAGAGGTTGGATGCCATGGAAATAAAGGTGAAGAAGAAGGAGAAAGTGAAGAAGAAGGTAGATAATGAAGTGTGAAAAATGAAAGGTATGGATGCATATTTATACTTGAGTTTTGGATGCAAATGACTAGAATACCCTTCTCTACTTTTTTGACTTTTCATTTACTTTATTACCCTTGATTTGACCTTTACTTAATGGAGAAGAAATGGTTTGATTTGAATTTGTACTTAAGAAACGATGTTTACCTCTTTTTCTTACACTTTAAAATGTTAAAATAACATTTGCTCATTTTCCATAAGTGATATGACTTAAGCATTAATTGTGATGGAAAGTATATGTAAGGAGATGAAAGGCGATAGTAAGTTTGCTTTTTAATTACTTAACTTTTAAGTATGCTTATTTAATTATATTATGAAAATATCTTAAATATTTTCTTATCTTTTGATGTGACTAATTGTAAAGTGTTTTAAAAGTTTGTATTTATGCATTTATGTATGTTAGAAAATGCATCAAGTTGCAACAATTTGTCGACAACTTGTTTTGGTTGAAAACGGTGTTTTTGTCGACAAATTTTACATTCCAAATTTGACGTTTTTGTTAAGTTATATATTGAAGTAAACCAAACTTTAAAATGAACCTTTTACTTTTTTAAATAAATTAAAACATGTCTCTTTATATTTTAAAATCATATTTAATTAATATCAAAATCTCTATATTTACGGTGTATGTAAAACTGACAAAATGCGACAAATTTTGGTTATTTTTGTAAAACGATTATTAACATATTTTTAAATCTTTTAAATATACTTTTATTACCTTTATTAGATGTGTTAAATAAGATTTACCTTTTTAAATAAATATTTAAATCTATTTATTTAAGCCTTTATTTATTATTAATAAATCTTAACTTTTGTCGATTTCTTCAAAAATCCAAATTTATACTTTTTATTTATTAACTATAAGAATAGATAATTATTTATTATATATAACATATTTATTTAAGATTTAAATTCCTTTTAAATTTAAAACGAAAGATATCTCTCATTTTCGAAGTAGCAAAATTACGGGTCGTTATAGGAAGACCTTGTAGATCACCGCCTGTTGGGTAGAATTCGAAAATTGTCTTGTTCTTGGTCCAGATTTGATTCGAAAGGCATCGACGAAGGTTGAACTGACGAAGAAGAGAACGAAAGCCGCCCAGGATCGTCAGAAGGGCTATGCAGATAAGAGACACAGGAAATTGGAATTTGAAGTCGGAGATTTGGTTTTTGTCAAAGTTTCCCCGATAAAAGGAGCGATCAGATTTGGTAAGACGGAAAAGCTTGCCCCGAGATATATTGGACCTTTCCTTGTGCTCGGGAGAATAGGCGCTTTGGCCTACAGGATTGAATTACCAGAACAGATGGCTGGGATTCACAACATATTTCACATATCTCATCCGAGGAAGTTCATGTACGTTCAATTGCTAGTTGTAGAACCGACATTGCAAGAAGATTTAGACGTCGTGCCAGACTTAACCGTGGTCAGGCATCCAGTTCAGATTATGGATCAAGATGGGAAGCAGCTTAGGAACAAAGTGGTGAAGCTGGTCAAGATTCAATGGAGCGAGGATCCCAGAGATTGTACTTGGGAAACTCTAGATAGTATTTGGAAAGCCTATCCGGATTTGTGTCAAGATAGTTAGGAATGTTTGTTTGAATGAATTGTTTACTTTGGTTGTTTGTATATGGCTGATATGTATGCTTTGATTGTTTGAATATAAAAGCTTTTGATTATCTTTAAGTTTTAAATTTTGGGGACGAAATTCTTTTAGGGGGGGGGGGGGGAATGTGATAACCGGAATTTTTGGCAATATTGATTTGATAGTCTTCTTTCATAATTATTTAAATATGCCAAAATTATTCTTTTCAAAACAAATACATGTGCAATTTATTTTCTATTATGTATATATAGATTATAAATAAAACTATGATTTAAAATTGTATACGTATATCTTAAAATAAATTGGATTTAAAAACTCTACATTTTAAAACTAGTATATATATGGTTATTAATTAATGTATAATTAGGTATATATTATATCTTTTAATGTTATAAAAATATAAATAAAAGGAAATGTATAAATAAAAATGTATTAATGAAAATATAAAAAAACATAATATGCATGCATTTAACATTTGTAATCTAAGTGTAACATGCAAATTACAAGTGTCAAATTATTAGTTTTCTTTCATTTTTGAAAATAATAAATAAAAGGCTGTACATTCTTATATATATATCTCTCTACTTCTTTTATCTTTAATTTTTCTTCATTTATCGAGCTAATCCTGAGAAAGCCAAAACCAAAAAAAATATAAACAACTAAACTAAACAAACAACTCTTGAAAAATTTAAAATCTAAAGCTACGCAATTCAAGATCCAAGTTCAACTCAGTTTAATCAAAGTAAAGATCAGATCAAAATCAAAAACAAATTTCCACTTTTTTCAAGAGCTATTCTCTGTTCAACAAAATATATAGTGAGTACACTGAAACTTTTAAAAGCTAAACCTCTTATTTACTTATACATGTGATGACGGTTGATACTAATGACTTGTTTATTGTTGCATGATTGTAGAATATGCTTGCATGTATATAAATATGAAGTTGATTGTGTGCATGTCTATATATGTCTCTATTTTTGATTCAACAAGCTAAATAAGTTCAAAAATTCAAATATTTTTCTCTAAACTTTTATAGGCTATGATGTATAAAGGAATTATGTTTGAATTAACTAAGTCATGATTTTAAAAATAATTATAAGTGTAGTTAGTTAGAGTTTTATTGGAAAATTAGGAATTACAGTAAAAATGTATTATATCAGGAAAACCAACCATTTTAATTTCAAGCTTCAACTTTGAAGTCTGATTTGTTATTAACAATTAGGATTTTTAAGATAAATATCATGATTTTTAAGTTTGTAAATCGAGAGAACTTGCGAGTTGAATGGGAACCATGTTTTCGGTAATTATGGCGATCAGTAAATGGTGAAGGGTCGAGTTCGTCGCTGAAGGTAGCCGAAGGTCGAGGCTCACGAGAAAAATGGTCTCTGGATTTATCATTCATCATTGTGGCGTGTCGACGTCATTGTAGTGTTTAAGACCCGATTTGGTCGACGATTGTTTTAGAGGGCAGTGTGTCGATGGGGAAGCATCGGACTTGACTGGGGGTAGGGGAATGGAAGCATTGGACTTTGGCAAAGGTTTAGGGTCAATGGCGGGGCTTCAGATGGTTGGAGGTGGTGGTGCATGGTGAATCTCTGGATCGGGTTTGGTTCAGGTGGTGTTCGTCGGTGCTCGTATTCGATATCGGGATTGTTTCGAAATTCTGGTGGTCCGACTCAAGTGAGAGGGTTGTCTTCGACTTGCCGGCGATGGCATCGATGAACGGAGCAGCGACTTTCGTCTGTGCATGTGCATAAGTGTCAGTTGTATCTGTAGGTTTAGGTTGGTTGCTATAGAAATAGAAGAAGAGGATAGTCTCAGGTGTTGAATCACTTGTTTTGATTATGACAAATCAGTTCAGAAACCAAGAAAAGAATTTACATTCATTCATAACAAAAAGAAGACAACAGAGGATCAAGGCTACAACTCTATGATTAAAGTAACTATTATTTGTGTCGAGTCTTAGTTATATGTTAAAATCAATCCTCAAGTTTTCAATATTTCTTTAAAAAGAATATTTCTTTAAAAAAGAAATTCACTATGCAAAATATGCACAGCCAGTCGACTGACTGGTTATGCCAGTCGACTGACTGTGCATATGCACAGTCGTGACCTCTTTTAAATTTTAAAATAAATGTTGAATCACTTGTTTTGATTATGACAAATCAGTTCAGAAACCAAGAAAAGAATTTACATTCATCCATAACAAAAAGAAGACAACAGAGGATCAAGGCTACAACTCTATGATTAAAGTAACTATTATTTGTGTTGAGTCTTAGTTATATGTTAAAATCAATCCTCAAGTTTTCAATATTTCTTTAAAAAGAATATTTCTTTAAAAAAGAAATTCACTGTGCAAAATATGCACAGCCAGTCGACTGACTGGTTATGCCAGTCGACTGACTGTGCATATGCACAGTCGTGACCTCTTTTAAATTTTAAAATACACATTTTTTTAAAAATTTCAAATACCAGTCGACTGATCACAATCTCCAGTCGACTGAACCGGTTTCAACTGCAAAATTCTGAATAGACATCTTCTTCCATGAAGAGTTGCAAACCATCAAAAATTGTTTCTCTTGGCTGAAACTCTTCACCAAGGGTTGCAATTTTCTAATGAATATATATAGGAGTTCTCTCTTCTTCAATAAAAAACACCAATCTCTAATTCTAACTCTCTATTCTCTCTTGTGATTATTATAAGTGCTCTCATACTTTCCATCGCTTTGAATCTTTGAGTTATACTCTATATACTTTGATTCTTAGCAATATTCTTCCTTCTCAAATCTTCACATACTATTTATATACTTGAGGAACTGATTACATGAAGTTTGTAATCTTAATTGACAAATCAGTGTTATCAAGAACACACTTAGTCAAACTACTTTCATATTTTGTTAAAGTCCTGTTCTGCTGCTTAGGCAAAGGAAAGTCCTCTTCGGCTGCTGAGGCAAAATCTTGTTCTGCTGCTCAAGTCCCTGTTCTGCTGCTCAGGGTTGTATAGACTTGTTCCTCCGGGTTAAGTGAGGGTTGTTGTAGTAAAATTCCAGAAGGAGTCTGGGACTGGACGTAGAACGGGAAGTTCGAACCAGTATAAAAATTCTTGGTGTGCTTGTTCTATTTTACTCATATTTATTTACTTTGCTACTATCATCTATTTCCGCATTTATATTTAGTTTTATTCCATATTATACGATCCTAAGTAATAGCTAGCCACAGTAGTCACTTTCATTTGGTATCAGAGCAAGGCATCTTATAACCGTTACAAAGTTATCTGATATCTTGCTAATAAGGAAAACAACACCACTAATACTAGTTTTATTGAAGGTCAATCCACTGCACGACCTCCATTCTTTAATGGTTTAAACTATAATTATTGGTCTACTCGTATGCGAATCTATATGCAATCTAATTGTTTTGAATCATGGAATATCACACAGAATGAATACACTCTTCCTACTGGAGAATATTCCACTTGGTCAAACACACAAAAATTAGATGCTATTGCCAATGCTAAAGCTATGAACATGTTATTTTGTGCACTAGATAGAAATGAATTTAATCGTGTTAGCATGTGTCAAACTGCTTATGAAATATGGAGAACACTTAAAATTACCCATGAAGGAACTAACAAAGTCAAACAAAGCAAAATCTCCATGCTCAAAAATCAATTTCAAAACTTTAGAATGAAACAAGATGAAACCATCAATGATATGTACTCTAGATTTCAAGATATTTATCATTCACTATTAGGATTAGGAGAGAAATACACTGATTTTGATATTGTATCAAAAATCCTTAACTCTTTAACGGATGAATGGGAAAGAAAAGTCTTGGCTATTGAAGAAGCTAATGACCTCTCTACCATAAAACTAGAAATGTTAATAGGAAATCTAATGTCCTATGAAGTAAATTTGCAGGCAAAACGAGTACAAGCTCAAGACAAAAAGAACATAGCTTTCCATGCTGAAGAAGAAAAGGATGAAGATTCGGATGAAGAAGATCTAGCATTTATTGCTAAAAATTTCAAAAAATTCTTAAAATTCCGAAAAACTAACAAGAATAATGGGAAAAGGAACTTTCCAATCAAACCATCATCTTTAGTTCTAGAATGTTATAATTGTCATAAGAAAGGTCACATTCAAAAGGAATGCCCAGAGTTAAAGAAAAAATATATCAAGGGCAGAAAAGACAAGAAAAAGAAAGCATTCTCAGTAACTTGGGATGACTCAGATACTTCTTCATCAGAAAACAGTAGTGACAGTGAAAACGAGCAATCTAATGTCTGCTTCATGGCTACTGAAAATAAGGTTAGTGATTTTACTTTTGAAGATATGATTGAGATAAATTCAGAACTAACCGATACTTTGAAAAATCTCAAAAGAAAATATAAAGAGTCTCGTGAACTTCAGAACAAAGCGGAATTTGAGAGAGATATGCTTAAAGATGAGAAAAAAATACTAGAGGAAGAACTTGAAAAATTACAAGAATCATTCTCTAATATCAATTCTCAACTCACTCTTTTGAGTCAAGAAATTGAAACTCAAAAAGAAAAGAATGACGCTCTTGTTTCTGAAAATCATGAACTAAAAACAAAAGTAAAATTGATAGAATTGGATAATACTAGTCTTAAAACTAAGTTAGAAAGCATTACTAGAAATGTATCAAACTAATAAAGGAAGAGAAACCTTATCAAAAATTATTAATAGCTCTCAATCTATCTCAAGTAAGAAAGGATTAGGATATGTTAAGAAAACAACTGCTCCACCTAGAAAGAAAATTAGGAGAAATGTTAATCCTACTAAAATACACTCAAAAAATCCTTTCTCAAAAGGTATAAAAATATGGGTTCCTAAAACAAATAACAATTTAATTAGGAAGAAATATATAAACACTTTTCTTGAAACTGTTCATAAAAATAAGGATTACATTTTTAAACGGGATACTGAGCCCTCTTGGGTTTGGTTTCCTAAGATTTAACTCTTAGGGCCCCATCAAAAAGTGGGTACCAATATTATCGTTTATTTTTGTAGGTCCCACTCAAGAAAAGAGGAAAATGGATACTCGACAGTGGTTGCTCAAAACATATGACTGGAGACAAAGATATGGTATCAAATATTATTTACTCAGATGGAGGTTCTGTCACATTTGGAGACAACTCCAAAGGATATATTATCGGTAAAGGCGTTGTGAGCAACAATGCTATCTCAAATTTACCTCTTATTTCAAATGTTTTGCTTGTCAAAAATTTAAAGCATAATTTACTTAGTATCAACCAATTGTGTGACAAAGGATTCAAAATCACTTTTTCTGAAAACAAATATAGTATTTTTGATCAAAATCAAAATCTTATATTTGAAGGAAATAGAGACAGAAATATCTATGTTCTGAATATGAAAATAAATCATAATTTAGATATGTGTCTAATAGCCAAAGAAAATGATCCTTGGTTATGGCACAAACGATTCTGTCATATTAATTTCCGAACTATAAATAAGCTTTCTAAAAATGATTTAGTAAAAGGTCTACCTAAAATGAATTTTAAAATAGATCATATTTGTGATGCATGTCAGTTAGGAAAATTGACTAAATCATCTTTTAAATCAAAAAAGGTTATTTCAACGTTACAACCACTTGAATTACTGCATATGGATTTATTTGGCCCAACACAAGTACAATCCATTAATCACAGTAAATATGTATTTGTAATTGTTGATGATTTTTCTAGATATACTTGGACTATTTTTATGAAAAATAAAAGTGATACTTTTGATAATTTCAAATCATTTGTCAAAAGAATTCGAAATGCTAAAGGTTTAAAAATCAAAAATATAAGAAGTGATCATGGAGGTGAATTCGAAAACGAAGCCTTTGAACATTTCTGTAAGAGAAAAGGAATATTTCATAATTTTTCGTTTCCTAGAACTCCACAACAAAATGGGGTTGTAGAACGTAAAAATAGAATCTTACAAGAATGTGCAAGGACCTTGTTAAATGGAAGTACGCTACCAAAACATTTTTGGGCTGAAGCAATCTCTACAGCTTGTTATGTTTTGAATCGTGTTTCTATTCGACCACTAACTAAGAATACTCCTTATGAACTTTTTAATGGACGAAAACCAAATATTTCTTATTTTAGATTTTTCGGTTCAAAATGTTTTACTTTAAATACGAAAGATCAGCTTGGTAAATTTGATCCAAAATCCGATGAAGGAATCTTTCTAGGATATTCGGATCGAAGCAAAGCTTAAAGAATTTATAATAAAAGAACAAATATTATCGAAGAAACACTTCATGTATCATTCGATGAAAATTTTAAACCAGTTCAAATAATAAGTGATGATGAAGATTTTCCTGAAAACAACCCTAATACAGAAACTACAAATTTTGAAATTAATGAAAACATTGCTGACAATAACATTGCATTAAGATCTCCACCTAGAGTATTAAGAGATCATCCTTCTATTAATGTTATTGGAGAACTAAATTCATCCGTTAGAACAAGAAGTCAATTAAATCAAATGGGTCATGTAGCTTTTCTCTCTAATATTGAACCCAAAAATATTAAAGAAGCATATACTGATGAAAACTGGTTAATCGCTATGCAAGAAGAACTAAACCAATTCGAAAGAAATGACGTTTGGGATTTAGTTCCACGGCCTAATGATCAATCAGTTATTGGTACAAAATGGGTTTTTAAAAACAAAACAGATGAACAAGGAAATATTACTAAAAATAAAGCTAGATTAGTTGCTCAAGGTTATAATCAGGAAGAAGGAATTGACTATGAAGAAACATTTGCTCCAGTCGCAAGACTAGAAGCAATACGAATCTTACTAGCATTTGCATGTTTTCATATTTTTAAATTATATCAAATGGATGTCAAAAGTGCTTTTTTAAATGGTTTTATAAGAGAAAATTTTTATGCTGAACAACCTCCATTATTCATACACGAAAAATTTCCTGATCATGTCTATAAACTCAAAAAGGCTTTATACGATTTAAAACAAGCACCCCGTGCTTGGTATGATCGTCTTAAAAGCTATTTAATAAATTCTGGTTTTGAAATTGGAAAGGTTGATCAAACTCTTTTTATTAAAAGAAATAAGCTTGATATTTTAATTATTTAAATATATGTTGATGATATAATTTTTGGCTCTACAAATGAAAAGCTTTGTCAAGAATTTTCTAAAATAATGACAAATGAATTTGAAATGTCACATATGGGTGAGTTAAATTACTTTCTTGGTTTACAAATAAAACAACTAGAAAATGGTATCTTTATTAATCAAGAAAAATATTGTAACAATCTAATTAAACGCTTTGGTATGGAAAATACTTCTACCAAACCAACTCCTATGAGTACAACCATACATCTTGATAAAGATGAAAATGGCAAAGGTATTGATCAAAAATTATATCGAAGTATGATTGGATCGTTACTATGTTTAACAGCTAGTAGACCTGATATAATGATGAGTGTCTGCTTATGTGCAAGATTTCAAGCAGATCCCAAAGAATCACATTTACGAGCAGTGAAACACATACTACGGTATCTTAACAAAACCAAGGACTTTGGACTATTCTATCCAAAGGAATGTCCTTTTGAATTAGTATTCTATAGTGATGCTGATTTTGGAGGAAACCGGACAGATAGAAAAAGTACAAGTGGGACTTGTCACTTCATTGGACGGTCTCTTGTCTCTTGGTTTAGTAAGAAACAAAGCTGTGTCTCATTATCGACTTGTGAAGCAGAATATATTTCTGCAGCTCTGGCATGTGCTCAAGTAATTTACATGCAACAAACATTACAAGATTTTGGTTTTAATTTAAATAAATCAACAATTTATTGTGATAACACTAGTGCTATTAATTTATCTAAAAATCCTGTTAATCACTCACGAACAAAACACATTGACATTCGTCATCATTTTCTTCGTGATAATATTGAAAAAGATTTGATAAATCTAGAATTTGTTTCCTCTGATAGACAATTGGCAGATATATTTACAAAACCTTTAAACGAAAATACTTTCATTAATTTAAGACGAGAACTTGGCATTATTTCTCTTAAAAATTTATAGATTTTATACATACTATCTATATTTATTTTACATTTTTTTTAACAAAATATATATTTTCATATACGTCTATATATATATATATATATATATATATATATATATATATATACACACACACACACTCAAATTTTTGATTGTTAAAAAAAAAGAGAGCCACCGGGATTTGAACTAGGTTCTTCCAGCTGATAGTTCAACAGACTACCAGCTGAGCTATGCACTTTTTTTTTCTGAACCGCATGTTTTCATTCGTTTTAAACCATTTATTCTTTTGATTAATTTTAAACCACTATTTTGATCTCTGGTTATTAATCAATGGTTGCTTACAACCATTCTTTCTAAGCTCCAT
This sequence comes from Allium cepa, assembly GCA_030765085.1. Taxonomy (NCBI): domain Eukaryota; kingdom Viridiplantae; phylum Streptophyta; class Magnoliopsida; order Asparagales; family Amaryllidaceae; genus Allium; species Allium cepa. Next base: position 479,874,622 of record CM060943.1, on the reverse strand, counting down.
TGCAACTATTTAAACCTCTCTCTTTACTCTTCTTATTCACATTAAAATTTATTTCAAACAAGCTTTGTAGATTCAACATCCTCAACAATGGACTCTCCAAACTCTTATAATTCATCAAACTCAAAACTTTCCTTTGCTACTCCATCTTCTCCTAGTAGCCATAACTCATCCAGCAGTTCAACACCTTCTTTGCCAACCCCTACTCCTGTTCATGAACCGGGAAGACATCACACTGGATTTTCACCTAAGCCAAAGAAGTCTAGAAGATCTTTGTTCTTTTCACCAAAAACTAAAGAGAAAATTGATGAAATACATCATTATCAAAAGGAGCAAGTTAATCTACAAAGAGAAATGTTCTATGAACATCGAATGAATTCAAATCGCCTTAGTCTTATTGAATCAATCGCTCTTAAATTTTGTGGCAAATCGGCTAAGCATGATGTTTTTCAACCTTCATCATCCCATCAGCCAAGCTCTTCTGGATGGAATAAATGGGAACAAACTCCATCTCAACCTCAGGCATCTCCAAATTCATGGGAACGCCAAAATTATTGGTCGCCTTTACAACCCTATGTTGAGAATACAAAAGTAGAACCACAAAAATCATCACCAAAAATCCCTAATTAATCATCAATTCTTGTGTAATATTGTTTTCAAAATTCCTGTATTCCATATTTATATTTGTTTTTAATAAATTTTCATTTTCAAATCCCTACTGCATGTTAAGTTACAGTCAGTCGACTGAGAAGATAGGTCAGTCGACTGATTGCAGGTTCCAAAAACTCTTGGGAAACCATTCAGTCGACTGATCTACTATACTCAGTCGACTGACTGGTCACTTTATTTAAAATTTTACATATACCAGTCGACTGGTTTATTATTCCAGTCGACTGGCTGTACATATAACCCCTATTTACTTTCCTTCCTTCTCTTTTTTTTACTTCACTCCTTTCAGTTTTTTACCCAAATTTTTTTTCCCACAAACCCTAGAAACCTAATTTCACTCAATTTCTTCATAAAAAGTTATTCAAATGGCTCCTCCAAAGCGTCAAAGGCAAGATTCCTCATCCATCGATCCTACCGATGCTCAAATCGCACAATGGTTATACAATGATGTGGCAGTACAAAGATGGCACAAGATGAAAAATTCAAGGATTTTTGAGGGTTCATTCATGGTTTACAGCGACTTCGCGGCTTATGGATTACAAGAACTCATGCATAGATCTGGATTGGAGTCTCTACTCGATTTGAATGCAAATTCTCACAAAATTAACCACCTTATGGTAAAATTATTTTATGCCAATTTAAATCTACCTCATCAACGTACATCTAATACGAATGATTGTGTTTGGAGTTTAGTATGTGGAAAACAAGTATTTTTTTCTTTAGACCGAATGGCACACATTCTTCAAACCCCTAATCATGGCATTTCACTTGATGATGTCGAATGCAATATTCGACAAAGGGATCGAACTAGCCATATGTTCATGGGAGATACCATGACGGAATTGAAATCTAGTCTACTTCGACCAAAAGCGAGAGTTATTCACAAAGCTCTTATGAGGAGTATATTACCAAGAACTGGGTCATATGAACTTATCTACCCAGAAAACTTCAAAGCTCTATATGCACTTTGGGGAGGAATTCAAGTAAATTGGCTACGAAGAATATTGGACGAGTTTCTCACTTTCAACAATGGTAATATGAGAATGATTTATTTCGGAGAATATATAATGCGATTGCTTTTAAATGTGGATACTCCTAAACCGGAATCCGAAACTTCTTCCATTGGAGTTATCAATATTCGCACTTTAAGTCTCATGAAACTACCATCTGTTCCACCGAACTTTACCTCCTTTGAAGAATGGCATCCACAGCAACGTCAACGTTCATCAGGTGGGCCAATTATTCGAGAACGTACTTCTCTTCCCGAAGAAGACGAAGAAATTCGTCTTGCAACTTCAGCTAGTTTACGAGAATCCGTTGAAATTCTTTCTAAGAATCAACAAATATTAGGATCTCGCTTGAAGAAGGTAGATAAAAAATTGGACAAAGTAAAAGGATTCTTCTCTATTCTTTGGGATGCAATTTCATGTTCAACTTCCACAACTGCCTCCTCAATAGCTCATGGTAAACGACCAGCACCAAGGTTTACATGGTCAACATCTAAAGAGAATACTAGTAGTGATACTAGTGGCACAAGTAGTGGTGCTCATGGAACTTCTAGGCCTGGAAAAGAACCTGCACCAGAGGAAGATTTCGATTGACATCTTGATGAGTAGGCTTTATGATAAAGGGGGAGATAAGTATGCATTATCTATCTATAGCTTTTGTTTTAATTTCGAACATATTTGAATCTTGTATTAAATCTTGTCACTTATTTAAATATTGAGACTTGTACTAAATAGTCTGGCTTCTATATTTCTTCTCTTCACATTTATATATTATGCTATGTATCCTTTTTGTCGATGACAAAGGGGGAGAAAAGTATGTGCACTAACATATTTGATGCAGGAAAAAGATATCATACATTCAGGGGGAGATATTTTTTTAAAAAGTATACAGGTTGTCATCAATCAAAAAGGGGGAGAATGTTGAATCACTTGTTTTGATTATGACAAATCAGTTCAGAAACCAAGAAAAGAATTTACATTCATTCATAACAAAAAGAAGACAACAGAGGATCAAGGCTACAACTTTGTTCGGCTGCTGAGGCAAAATCCTGTTCTGCTGCTCAGGTCCCTGTTCTGCTGCTCAGGGTTGTATAGACCTGTTCCTCCGGGTTAAGTGAGGGTTGTTGTAGTAAAATTCCAGAAGGAGTCTGGGACTGGACGTAGAACGGGAAGTTCGAACCAGTATAAAAATTCTTGGTGTGCTTGTTCTATTTTACTCATATTTATTTACTTTGCTACTATCATCTATTTCCGCATTTATATTTAGTTTTATTCCATATTATACGATCCTAAGTAATAGCTAGCCACAGTAGTCACTTTCATCAGGTGGTAATTCGGGAAAGTGACGGGTTGTGCTCGAGTGTGTTTAACAATAGGTTTAAAAAGAAGTTAGAACAAGATAAGTTTTTTTTTAAAAAAAAAGATTGCTCGGGTTTGGGCTTGGGTAGGGAGTGACTATGGTCTATGTTTAAGTGTATTAGCAGTTTTAAAATTTTAAAAGAAAACAAGTTTTACATAAAACAATTTTCTTAACCCACTTCTTTAAATAATAAATGTTTTATTTAAGTGTTAAATTAGTTAAAGGTAATATAAAAATATTTTTAACTTACATTAATTAGGTTTAAAGTATTTTATTATGTGTCCATTATTTTGAATTAATTCTTAAGTTCATTTAAATAAATTAAATAGTGTAATTAAGTAATTGATTTAAGAAGGTGAAATGTTTTTAACTATTAATTAACCTAAAGATCCTAGTTATTTCATAGGTTAATAATAAATTAATTCCAAAAGTTATTAAATAAACTTAAATGATAATTAAGTAAAATGATTAAGATAAACGGGTTTATACTTTTAATTAATTAAGGTCTTAAGTAATTATAAATGATAATTAATTAATTCCAATAATTTGTTAAAATAATAATAAATGGTTTGTAATTAATTAATGTTAATTAAGCAGGATTATAAGTAATTAATTCATAAGTAATTAATTTATTTGGTGTAAATTAAATTAATTATAAATTATGTGATTAATTTATCTTGCTTATAAATGATTAATTATATTGAATGTTTGGATAGATTAATATCTCTAGTCTGTCAACTTGTAATGTTCTATAATGTGCAATGCCTGAGTTGAACTGTGATAAATATGAGTTATTTATCTGTGATGAAATTGCTGTGTGAATATGATATTCTGAATTGAATCAAATTGTTTCACTTAAACAACTTGGCCTGAAAAGACGGTGTTTGGATTTCGATGAGACCGGGAACGGATATCAAATTGTTATCCGAAAACCACATTGATCCAAAATAAGCGATAGATCGTGAAATCTCAAGTGAAGATCGAGAATGAAGATTAAGAATGCAAGGGCTATTTGTCGTTAACTCTAAGGGTAATTCCAAAATTAGTGTAACAGAGATAGTGCCTTCGGTTCCGTTCGAACACGGAAGGACTTATATGGATGAATGCTATCAGACCATCGTCAATGGAGGACGATGAGCATTCCAAGATATGTGTGTTATAAAGGTAATCGTAGCTCAAGCCTCATTAATCGGGAATTGCTAAAACAGAGGAGGTGCAAAAAGGATAAGTGGGTAGCATCCAAGTAGGATAAGATTTTCCCCCATCTAGAGGTCCCTTTTATTCGACTGTGTAGGCGGTTGTTGGCCACCACCACGGGATTCTCTTATTCAGACTATCTAGTAAGGTGTAGCTCTGATCTTGTGTTGTAGGGGATCAGGGTGGATACTCGGTATAGTGATCTAGACCACGTACTGTAATGTGCGGTACCCCAGTAGCCCTGCCATTGTATGTAATCCAATCTCTAATAAGTGACCTCAGACTTGATTTTATACCTGTTATACTGGAATTTAATGAATGTAACAATTTTGGCTACATGAATAATTTATTTGAAAACCCTAGACACTATTATAATATAACTGGATTTCCTATCTAATGTTTTGGTTATCGTAAAGGAAAAACTTGTCTATGTTTATTTGCCGAGAGTCTTACGAGATACCTTTTATTTCAAATGTTTTCAAGTTAAACAACTTAACCGTTTACTCACACCAGACCCATATCTGACCTAGAGTTTATTTCTATTTTTCTTAAACTCTTGGGTAGTCAAATTTTTATGAGTAGGCAAGTGATCAGGTTGGCTTGACGTATTTTGGAAAAGGCTTGGAGCTGGAGACTTGACGTATCTATATATATATATATATCTATTCCGATGCGTTAGTATCACTGTTTGTTTTGGGATGTAATGAATATGCAGGTCTTCATGACTGTCTAATGTGATGTTTGAAACTATATGACTTTGATGTATGATGAATATTATGTTATATCTATGTGGTGTAATATATTTTTCCGTTCCGTTGTGAGATTCTGATATTTTATGGTTCTTTCTTTCTATCTACTTTATTTCCTACCTATTTCTTTCTAATCTACTATATGTCTTTCTATGGAATGAAAGACAGGTCGTCACATTTGGTATTAGAGCGCTATGTTGAGATAATACCTAGCCTTTTGGGTTAATACTCATCATGAGAGAGCATACTTGTTATTTATATATATATATATATATATATATATATATATATACACACACACACATACACCTATCTGATTGTTGGGTTACCTGTCCGGGTTGCCAACATGAGTTCTAGAGGAAGAAGAGGCAGAGGTGTGAGTAGGACGACGACCACGAATGAAAGAGGTTCGAATGCTGAAGGAGGAAGGGTAACTGGCGAGGCGGTAAACCCAATACCACCTCGAGTAAGCTTTGCAGCATTGTGCAAGGACTTCACCAATCTCGGAGGAAAGCCTTTTAAGGGTACAGAGTCCATCATTGAAGTTCGAGCTTGGTTGCGCCCATGTGCGTGGATTTTCAAGAGTTTGGATCTGTCAGATGAGCAAAAGCTAGTGATGACATCATGGTAACTTCAAGAGGAAGCAACCGCATGGTGGGATGCAGTTACCATGAATATTTCCGAGGATTATATCTCTTGTAGCAAGTTTAAAGAAGTGTTTGAAGAGAACTTTGTGCCTACCGCAGGGAAGACTCGACTGTATAGAATTTTTTTGGATCTTAAGCAAGGGAGTTTGTCTATTTCAGAGTATGAAACCAAGTTCAACGAATTATCCCGCTATGGACCTGGTCTTGTTGACACACCCCTTAAGAAGAACGAGAAGTTTGTGCTTGGAATAAGTCTCGAGTTTCATAAGAAGATGACTACACATCTCAAAGGATCATTCGTGGAATTGACAGATATGGCATTAAGATATGAAGACCTTATGGAAAAGAAACCCTTGGCAATAGTGGCAGCATCGAGTGGGAATTCTACTAATCCGAACAAAAGGAAATTCAACCCGAACTGGAAGAAGCAAGGTAAAGGGAAATCTGGAGGCAACAATGCAGCTCGGAAATGTTATGTGTGCCAGCAAGAAGGTCATTTGGCTAAGTAGTGTCCTAGAGGTAGAGCTCAGAAGCAGCATCAGAGTGGACCCATTTCCATAATGGTTCGGAAGTCTTTGTGTTTCTACTGCCCGTAGTGAGGGCGTATGGTGAAAGCTTGCCCACTTCTCCAAAGAGCTCAACCGACCAAAGTATTTGCTATTTAAGGTGAACCATCAACTTCTACGGATGGTAAAGGCAAAGGAGTTCTTGAAGATACTTTGCTTTTAGATGGCATTTATGTTAGAGTTTTGTTTGATTCTGGTGCTTCCCTTAGTTTTATTTCTTTGGAAACGGTAGAGAAATTTCATCTTACCCCTAGTGCCGTGGGCCACCCTATTTTTGTATCTAATCCCATAGGGGGAGTGACTAAGTTAGATATGATCTGTAAAGGTCTAAGAATTTCTTATCTATACCATACTTTTTCATGCGACCCATTTGTATTGGATTTTAAAGGATTTGACCTTACTTTAGGAATGGATTGGTTAGTCAAGAATAAGGCTATTCTGATTTGTGAAGAGAGAGCCGTGTCATTGGAAACCGAACCGAGAAAGATTGCAAAAGTGACTTGCGATAGTTCAGGAATCCATCCGAGTAGTCTTTTGCATGGACTCAAGGCATCTCAAGAAGAAGTAGTATCTATCGAAGTTGTCCGAGACTTTCCAGATGTCTTTGAAGAAGTCAAAGGTTTGCCCCCGCTTTGGGAGATTGAGTTTCGTATCGACTTAGTTCCAGGAGTGATACCAGTTGTTCAACCTAGTAGAAGGATGGCTCCGAGAGAGAGAGAGAGAAGAATTGGTGAAGCATACTCAGGATTTCTTGGAAAGAGGATTGATCATGCCTAGTCGTTCTAGCTGGGGTTCTGTTGTAGTTTTTGTGACCAAATTAGATGAGTTTTTAAGATTTTATGTAGATTATCGGGAGTTGAATAAGGTGATCATTAGGAATAAGTAACCCTTGCCTCATATTGATGATCTTTTCGATCAACTTCATGGATCTTCTGTTTTCCCCCAATTGGATCTTGCTTCGGGTTTTCACCAGCTAAGGGTAGCTGAATACAGTATATCCTTGACTGCGTTTAGAGGACCCAACTGTTTTTGTGAGTGGCTAGTAATGCCTTTCGGGCTAACTAACGCTTTAGCATATTTTGTGGATATGATGAATCGTGTCTTTCGGGATGTGCTGAACAAGTTTGTCCTCGTGTTCATCGACGATATTCTCATCTACTCCAAATCTGAGGAGGAGCATAAGCGTCATTTAGAGATTGTATTGGAGGCATTGAGGAGGCATGTCCTGAAAGCTAAGTTTTCGAAGTGCCATTTTTGGAAGTCGAAAGTAAGATTTTTGAGACACATCGTATCTGGAGAAGGTATTTCTGTGGATCCGGCCAAGGTGGTAGCTGTTCAAGAGTGGAAGAAACCGCAGAGTCCTACGGAAGTTCGCATTTTTCTTGGTTTGCCAGGTTACTACAGGAAATTCATCCAGGATTACTCTAAGATTTCTTCTCACTTGACCAAACGGACTAGGAAGGGAGCGAAATTTAAATGGACTACTAAGTGTGAAGAATCATTTCTGGATTTGAAGGCGAGATTGACCAGTGCACCTGTTCTGGCTATTCCCGATGGTAGGAGTAAGTTCGAAGTCTACACTGATGCTTGTGGAGTAGGGCTTGGTGCTATGCTGATGCAGAATGGAAGAGTGATTGCGTACGCAAGTAGGTAGTTGAAGCCGCCTGAGAAGAACTATGCTATGCATGATTTGGAATTGCTGGCTATCATCTTTGCTCTAAAGATATAGAGACATTATCTGTTGGGTGAGAAGTTCGAGCTTTTCACCAATCATAAACCTTTCAAGTATCTGTTTCCCCAGATAGATCTGAGCTTGAGGCAGCAGAGATGGGAGGAATTTTTGGCATCTTATGATCTGGACATTCTCTATACACCAAGGAAAGCAAATGTAGTGGCGGATGCTTTGTGAAGAAATGCGATTATGGCTATCATGGAAACTACTTCGACTCTACTTGTAAGGATTGCGAGAAAACAAGGAACATATGGAAGGTTGAGAGCAATCATTAGGAATGTTAAGAATCGATAATGCACTAGTCTCAAGATCGATGACCAGGGAACTTTGAGGATCAATGGGAGAATCTGTGTTTCGAATATCAAGGATCTTAGGCAAGAAGTTTTGTCAAAAAGTCATCGCTGCAGGTTAAGTATCCATCCAGGGATCTCGAAGATGTATAAGGATTTGAAAAGAGTTTTTGGTGGCCCGACATGAAGAAGAATATTGCTACCTTTGTGAATGGATGTGTGATCTATCAACAAGTGAAGGGTGATCAACAGTAGTCCGTGGAATTGTTACAGCCTCTGGAAGTCCCAAAATGGAAATAGGAAATGATATCAATGCTTCATCGATGGGTTGCCAAGGACCAGAAAAGGAAATGAGGGAGTGTGGGTAATCGTAGACAGGCTGACCAAGAGAACCCACTTTATCCCAGTTAAGGCAACCAGAACTGCAGCGTCTTTAGCAGAGATTTTCTTGAAAGAGATCGTCCGGTTGCACGGAGTTCCCATCAGCATAGTAAGCGACCGTGACCCAATCTTTACCAGCAAATTTTGGGAAGCTCTGCAAACAGCTCTTGGAACAAGGTTGAGTTTAAGTACAACTTATCATCCCCAAACCGGCGATCAAACAAAAAGGATGAATCGTATTCTTGAAGATATGTTGAGAGCCTGTATCTTGTATTTCGGTGGATCTTGGAAGGACCATCTGCACTTGATAGAATTCTCGTATAATAATTGTTATCAAGCAAGTATTAAGTTGGCACCTTATGAAGCTTTGTACGGAAGACCTTGTAGATCACCGTCCTGTTGGGTAGAATTCAGAGATTGTCTTGTTCTTGGTCCAGATTTGATTCGAGAGGCATCTATGAAGGTTGAACTGATTAAGAAGAGAATGAAAGCCGCCCAGGATTGTCAGAAGAGCTATGCAGATAAGAGATGAAGACAATTGGAACTTGAAGTCGGAGATTTGCTTTTTGTCAAAGTTTCCTCGGCAAAAGGAGCGATCAGATTTGGTAAGATGGGAAAGCTTGCCCCGAGATATATTGGACCTTTCCGTATGCTCGAGAGAATATGTGCTTTAGCCTATAGATTGAATTACCATAATGGATGGCTGGGATTCACAACGTATTTCACATATCTCATCTGAGGAAGTTCATTTACGATTCATCGCTAGTTGTAAAACCGGCAGTGTAGGAAGATTTAGAAGTTGAACCAAACTTAACTGTGGTCAGGCGTCTAGTTCAGATTGTGGATCGAGTGAGAAGCAGCCGAGGAACAAAGTGGTGAAGCTGGTCAAGCTTCAATGGAGCGAGGATCCCAGAGATTGTATCTCGGTAACCCTAGATAGTATTAGGAAAGCCTATTTGGATTCGTGTCAGGATAGTTAGGAATGTTTGTTTGAATGAATTGTTTGCTTTGGTTGTTAGTATATGGCTGATATGTATGCTTTGATTGTTTGAATATAAGAGCTTTTGATTACTTTTGCTTTTAAGTTTCGGGGACGAAATTCTTTAAGAGGGAGGAATGTGATGATTTGGAATTTTTGGCAATATTGATTTGATAATCTTCTTTTTTAATTATTTATATGTGACAAAATTATTCTTTTCAAAACAAATAAATGTGCAATTTATTTTCTATTATGTATATGTAGATGTAGATTACAAATAAAACTATGATTTAAAATTGTTTATGTATATCTTAAAAACAAATTGGATTTAAAAACTCTACATTTTAAAACTAGTATATGTATATATACGGTTATTAATTAATGTATAATTAGGTTTTATATTATTTCCTTTAAAGTTATATAAATATAAATGAAAGGAAATGTATAAATAAAAATGTATTAATGAAAATATAAAAAAATATAAAAACATAATATGCATGCATTTGACATTTGTAAGCTAAGTATGACATGCAAATTACAAGTGTCAAATTATTAGTTTTCTTTCATTTTTAAAAAATAATAAATAAAAGGCTATACATTCTTATATATCTCTCTACTTGTATCTTTCATTTTTCTTCATTTATCAAGCTAAGCCAGAGAAAGCCAAAACCCAAAAATATATTATAAAACATCTAAACTAAACGAACAACTCTTGCAAAATTTCAAATCTGAAGCTAAGCAATTCAAGATCCAAGTTCAACTCAGTTTAATCAAAGTAAAGATCAGATCAGATCAAAATCAAGAACAAATTTTCAGTTTTTTCAAGAGCTATTTTCTGTTAAACAAAATATACAATGAGTAAACTACAACTTTTAAAAGCTAAACCTCTTATCTACTTGCACATGTGATGATGGTTGATAGTATTGACTTGTTTATTGTTGCATGAATGTAGAATATGCTTGCATGTACATAAATTTGAAGTTGATTATGTGCATGTCTATATATGTCTCTGTTTTTGATTTAACAGGCTAAATAAGTTCAAAAATTGAAATCTTTCTCTCTAATCTTTTATAGGCTATGATGTATAAAGGAATTATGTTTGAATTAGCTAAATCTTGTTTTTAAAAATAATTATAAGTGTAGTTAGAGTTTTACTGGAAAATTAGAAATTACAGTAAAAATGTATTATATCAGTAAAACCAACCATTTTAATTTCAAGCTTCAACTTTGAAATTTGATTTGTTATTAAGAGTTAGGATTTTTTAGGTAAATATCATGATTTTTAAGTTTGTAAATCGAGAGAACTTGCGAGTTGAACGAGAACCATGTTTTGGGTAATTCCAGCGATCGACAAATGGTGGAGGGTCGAGTTCATCGCTCAAGGTAGCTCAGAGGTCGAGGCTCTGGGTTTATTGTTCATCGTGGTCGCGTGTCGATGTCGTTGTAGAGTTTAAGAACCGGTTTGGTCGACGATTGTTTTAGAGGGCAGTGTGTCGACGAGGAAGCATCGGACTTGACTGAGGGTAGGGGAATGGAAGCATGGGACTCTAGCGAATGTCTAGGATCAACGGTGAGGCTTTAGATGGTCTAAGGTGGTGGCGAATGGCGAATCTCTTGATCGGGTTTGGTTCAGGTGGTGTTCGTCTGTGCTTGTATTCGATTTCATGATTGTTTCGAAATTCTGGTGGTTAGAATCGAGGGAGAGGGTTGTCGTTGTCTTGCCAGCGATGACATCGATGATCGGAGCAGTGGCGTTTATCTGTACATATGCTCAAGTGTTAGTTGTGTCTGTAGGTTTAGGTTGGTTGCTGTAGAAATAGAAGAAGAGGATAGTCTCAGGTGGGAACTCGAGAAAGTGACGGGTTGGGCTCGAGTGTGTTTAATAACAGGTTTAAAAATAAGTTAAAACAAGACAAGTTTTCTTTAAAAAAAAGATTGCTCAGGTTTGAGCTCGGGTTGGTACAGGGAATGACTCAGTCTGTGTTTTAGTGTATTAACAGTTTTAAAATTTTAAAACAAAACAAGTTTTACTTAAAACTATTTTCTTAACCCACTTCTTTAAATTATAAATGTTTTGTTTAAGTGTTAAATTAGTTAAAGGTAATATAAAAATATTTTTAACTTAAATTAATTAAGTTTAAAGTATTTTATTATGTGTCCATTATTTTAAATTAATTCTTATGTTCGTTTAAATAAATTAAATAGTGTAACTAAGTAGTTGATTTAAGAAGGTGAAATGTTTTTAACTATCAATTAACTTAAAGATCCTAGTTATTTCATAGGTTAATAATAAATTAATTCCAAAAGTTATTAAGTAAAATTAAGTGATATTTAAGTAAAATGATCAAGATAAATGGGTTTATACTTTTAATTAATTAAGGTCTTAAGTAATTATAAATGATAATTAATTAATTCCAATAATTAATTAAAATAATAATAAATGGTTTGTAATTAATTAATGTTAATTAAGCAGAATTATAAGTAATTAATTCATAAGTAATTAATTTATTTGGTGTAAATTAAATTAATTATAAATTATGTGATTAATTAATCTTGCTTATAGATTATTAATTATATTAAATGTTTGGATTGACTGATATCTCTAGTCTATTAACTTGTAATGTTCTGTGATGTGCAATGCCTGAGTTAAACTGTGATAAATATGAGTTATTTATCTGTGATGAAATTGCTGTGTGAATACGATATTCCGAATTAAATCAAATTGTTTCACTTAAACAACTTGGCCTTAAAAGAGACGTTTGGATTTCGATGAGACCGAGATCGGATATCAAATTGTCGTCCGAAAATCACATCGACCCAAAATAAGCGATAGGTCATGAAATATCAAGTGAAGATCGAGAATGAAGATTTCGAATGCAAGGGCTATTTGTCGTTAACTCTGAGGGTGATTCCAAAACGAGTGTAACAGAGATAGTGCCTTCAGTTCCGTTCGAACCCAGAGCGGACTTGTACGGATAAATGCTATCAGACCATCGTCAATGGAGGATGATGAGCATTCCAAGATATGTGTGCTATAAAGGTAATCGTACCCTCAAACCTCATCAACCGGGAATGGCTAAAACAGGAGAGGTGCGGTAAGGCTAAGTGGGTAGCATCCAAGTAGGATAAGATTTTTCCCTACCTAGAGGTCCCTTTTATTTAGCTGTGTGGGCGTTTGTTGGCCACAACCACAGGGTTGTCTTATTCGGACTATCCAGTAAGGGGTAGCTCCGGTCTTGTGTTGCAGGGGATCAGGGTGGATACTCAGTATGGTGATCTAGACCACGTGCTATGACGGGTGGTACCCCAGTAGCCCTGCCGTTGTATGGAATCCAATCTCCAATAAATGACTTTGGACTTGATTGTATACCTATTACGCTGGAATTTAATGATTGTAACAATTTCGGCTATATGAATAAAAACCCTAGATGCTATTAAAATATAACTGGATTTCCTATCAAATGTTTTGGTTATCGTAAGGGAAAAACTTGTCCGTGTTTATTTGCGGAGAGTCTTACAAGATACCTTTTATTCAAATGTTTTCAAGTTAAACAACTTCACTGTTTACTCACACCAGACCCATGTCTGACCCGGAGTTTATTTCTGTTTTTCTTAAACTCTTGGGTACTCATATTTTTGTGAGTAGCCAAAGTGATCAGGTTGGCTTGACGTATTTTGGAAAAGGCTTGGAGCAGGAGACTAGGCGTATCTATATATATCTATTCCGCTGTGTTATTATCTTTGTTTGTTTTGGGATGTGATGAATTGGTAGGTCTTCACGACAGTCTAATGTGATGTTTGTAACTGTATGACTCTGATGTATGATGAATATTATGTAATATCTATGTAATGGAATATATTTTTCCGCTCCGCTGTGAGATTCTGATATTGTTTAGTTCTTTCTTTCTATCTACTTTCTTTCCTACCTATTTCTTTCTAATATACGATACATCTTTCTATGGAATGAAAGACGGGTCGTCACACCCACAAAGCCGAATAAAATGGACATCTAGACAGGGATGACCTTACCCTAATTGGTTGCTAGCCACTTAGCGTTGCTGCATCTCCCCTGTTTAGCCATTCTCGGTTGACGAGGCTTGAGGCTATGTGTTACCTTTTTAACACACATTCACTTAGAATGCTCATCGTCCCCCTGACGATGTTCTGATAGCATTCATTCGTACAAGTTGCCCTGGGTCGGGACAAATCGAATCACCGTCTTCAGCATCTTCAGGGTCTTCATTCGCAAACGTTCAAACTGAATCGAAGTGGTTTTCGGATAATTAAATCTAATCCCGGCCTCTTCAAAACGATCAGCGCATTGGCCAATATTGATAGTCGCTTATTTAACTATCAAACAACATCCACAAACAACCATCGGGCCTTAATAATTTTCCAAATTATTTATTTCCAAAAATATCTTCCTAAGATATTATGTTCACGAAATAGTTACAAAGTTTTATTCTTACGGAACAAATTCTAACCATTTGTTTATTTCCACAGAAAACGTCAAATCTTCTTGAATTAGATTTCAAACAAATTAAATCATTTTATCCAAAAATATATACTTAAAACATTTTAAAATAAAACTACTTAAAAGACTGTATTCAAAATAAAACTTACGAAATTCTATAATAATTTCCAAGTAAAACTTTTGCCACAAACTATTTTTAAAATAAAACTATAATGTAAGGTATAATAAAATATTTAATAGTTATCCTTTACATAAAAATACTATTTTAACCTTTAAAATACTTATTATCGTAATTAACTTAAAAAAATAGTTACTTTAAATTTTTTAAAACAACTAAATAGTAATCTTTCTAAAACATTCTTTCAAAACTATTTAAAACTTCTACTTTATACTTGAAAATCTTTCTTTGAAAACACACTAAGCCTTTCAGGAAATTACGTTTTCCATTTCAATATAACCGTTTAACCATTTATAAATCCTTCTCGATTTATACCAATTTAATTTACGTCCTAAACCTGTAAATTTCTTACCATAATCTTAAAAATAAGCCACTATTTATTTTTAAACAAAACACCCTTTATTTATAAATTCCCGTTGTGAATTTATACTTTAAAATTATCCACTAACAATTATTTCACTTTATAAACCCAGAATTTATAATTTTCATACCCTCATTTTCCTTTGAAAGACAGTTTCCAAATCTTAGTCGGTTTTCAAATCGATTTCCAAAATAACTCCATTTTAAAATAAATTATTTTAATAATTCCATTTTAAAATCTTCCTTTAATAAAATCCCATTTTATTTCAAAACTATTTTTAATATCGGTTCCAATATCTCTTGAAGTCTTAATATATATTTAAATTTCCAAATCGGTACTTAACCCAATTTACAGATAGTTAGGTGTAACCCAAGTTAGTTAATGTATTTTTATTCTACTTAATTCCCTTTAGAATAAATCAAATTTCAGTATAAATAATTACTATTCAGATTCCCATTTAAATTCTTTTAATTTAATTATTACGATATTTAAAAAATATCAAATTCAATTCCCAGGCTATTTAACATTTTATAATTCAATTCCGATAATCCATATCAACTTATCCATCCTGTCATATATCAACATATATATAAAAACAATGAATATTTTTAAGGAATCCAGTTGGATCCCTCCAACCTATTTTCCCTGCATCTACAAATGTTAGTCAACAAATAAAATACAAAATCCCACTTCGAGGGTAATATCACAGTATAAGGGTCATCCGCTATTATGTGGGGCGCATAGGGTTTCATCCACTATATAATACCGGAATATCAATCACTCCAATACACACACACACACACACAACTATATATAATATACCACATCCATACTGAAAATAAATCATCAATTCAAGCAATCAATCCAATGATTTAAATTTTAACTATTTAAATTAATGGTAATCCTAATGAGTGAGATTAACTCACGTTTGATTTCTGTTTTGCAATCTGACCCAAACCGGCTATTTGCTTCATGATTGCGGACCTTGTACAAACATTATATGGTTTATTAACATTTGAACTAAAGGAAAATAAACTACCATTTATTAATTTAATTTAAACTAATTTTAAACCCATTTTTCTTTAATAATTTATCTTTATCAACTCAATTAAATAGGCTAATTAACAAGTTAATCGCCTTAGTATACTTTAAACTTAAACAGTATGTTTATAATCTATATTTAAAATTAATTACACAACTCTTCAACATTGAAAATTCATTCTTTCCAAAAATCCGACATATATATATATATATTAAATTCGAATAAAATAAAATTCCTTTCAACCCTATATATATATATATATATATATATATATATATATATATATATATATTAAATAAAACAGAATTGTTTCTAATATCTTACTTTACAATATTTATTTTATTTTCTTTAGTTTTCTTTAACATATTCATATACATAAATTATTAAATCTAAGTTAAACATATACCTTACCTTACTGTAATTATTTTATATATATTCCTTTCTAGTTTAAAACAGAGTGCCATAATTTTTTTTTATAAATAACAAATAGAAAATCTTCTTTACTGTACATACATGCATGCATGCATGCATGCATGCATGCATGCATGCATGCATGCATACATACATACATACATATATATACATATATATAAATTTTAAAATTGAAAAAGAATACTTATACCTTACTGTTCACCAAGCTTTAGACTTCGACTTCGAACCAGTTCCGCCTCGCTCCTCGATCCCTTCACCCAAATGAACAACGTCGCGGCTTCGAGCTCGCGCGCCACCCTAACTTGCGATCTCCACTCGCCGCTCGAAATAATTGCATATGCGCGCCCACCCTTTCATCATCACTGCTCTGCACGATTGCAACCCAAGTCGCCCCCATATCTAACACTGTCGCACTCGAGAACGCGCTCCCTTAAGTCGCCGACGATCGAAAACCCCAGAGCGAGAGTCATCTGCCTCTCCTCTTGCCCAATCTTCGCTACTGCGAAGCTTGCTTCGCGACCCTAACCCATACTCGATTCCAACATCGCTCGACTTCCCCTTCGTATCGCTTTGATTGACAGAGAAGAAAAAAGTAGCCGCGACCTTTTTTTTGAAGTCAGAGGAAGGGTTCACGACGAACAGGAAAGCGACCACTATCCCGAGTTCATTTTATTTTCAATTGACGATATAGAAAAAGAAAAGAAGGCTCGTCTTTTAATCAAAGAAAGGAAAAAGCCCTCGAATTTAAATTTGAAGTAGCGTGCTGTCGCGACAAAACAGAAAAGGACGTGATTTGAATTTTGCGTGATGTTTTTAAAAGAGGGAACATGATTTTGAAAGAAAGGCTGCGTGCTGTCTTTTGGCTAAAGTGATTTTGATAAGAAGGGGAAAAGTTTTTGATGAAGAATGTTGACCAGCCAACCAATCCATATTTTAAATTCAAACCATTTCGATAAATGCAACTTAAAATTTTGACATCCTATCGAGGCGTGCCGCTAGGCGTTTATAATGTTATATCCCTATTCCAAACGCAATGGAAATGGTTTCGAGTTCTAATTCGAACTTATAGAGAAGATAGCCTTTTAGACCCAGTTATTGTAACGGCCCGGAATTTTCGACCTCGAAAATTCGACACTAATGCGTTCACTGTAGAAGTGTCGAGCATCCGAACGCCAGAAATCCCAGATTCTTAGGATAAAGAAGAACATAGGTAGAAGAAGAAACTAAAACAAATCATAGATTCTCACATTCGCAGCGGCAAAATATAATATCAAATAATAGCAATTATACAAAGGAAAACTATTTCGATTAAATTACATTCAATTCATCAGGGTTACCGCCATTACACAAAACTGGTCAGTTAAAATTAACTTGTCCCAGAAATACAAACAATAATATACACAGCGGAATACTCCATACGTCCTGCCATCCAGCTCGTCTTCTGAGCTCCAGAACGTCCTAACCTAGAAATCTGTAGTACTCGTCTGACCTGAGCATTACATCAAAGTAACACCCGGGTCAGGCTGGAAACTAGCGTGAGTAAACCCATCTAACATGATATACTACGTTATAAAATGTATATGAATTATCAGGGTAACCCGTACCTTTTATGAGTTCTTAACTTGCTATGGTCGGTCACTTATTTCAGACAACTGTTTACACAGTTAAAATGGTCATGATACTTAGTTTATTTCATTCCAGCCTGTTTTCCTCTAAAATGCAATTAATAAAGAATTATTGTAGATACAAATCGATGTGGTTTCTGGTACTTGCCGATACCCGACCCCGGTCTCTTCGTATTCAATGTCATCGTAATCCCAGTTTAAGTGGATATAATCAATTTAAATATAATGTGTCACAATTCACACGGTAATTCATTATTGATAGATATCACACAATATCACAGTTCAACTCATCATAGCATATCACAATACACCACAACTCAATATCACAGAGATCACATAATCCACGTCACCCAATAATATTCAATCTTCCATAAGCAAGATTGATTATTCATAATCAATTTAATTAATCTCCAATTAGATTAATTACCACCTTAAATCACTTGGTTTACCTTAATCTTGCTTACTTAACATTAATTAATTACAAAAAAATTAATTAATCGTTCTTAAATTATCCATTTAATTCATCATCCTTAATTAATTATTATCTAATTACGCTTAAGTGATTAACCTTTATTTATTTAATTAAATTAATTATCCTTTAACCATTCACATTAATTAACCCTCAATTACTCTTTTTGATTAATCAATTATAATTACATTGATTAATAACATGAATTAATTAGTCTTAAATTAATCATATTCATTATTAACCTTAATTAATCTCATTCATTAAATCAATTTCATAAGTGATTATCCTTAATTAATTAAACTTAATTAATTATCTTAAATTAATTACCTTAATTAATCATCTCATAATCACTAGTTAATGATCTTTAAATTAATTACAATCATTAACAATCCACTAATTACTTATACTAAGTAATTACTTTTTGATTATCAACATCAATTAATTAATCTATATTAATCTCATTAAGTGATTAACTTATAACTAATTTCGCTAATTTATCTCAATTACTTTCTTAATTATCATTTAAAATCATATTTAATTAATTTATCATTATTTGATAATTTTAACTTAAAGACCTTTAGGTTAAATTAAAGATGAAACATTTATTTTCTCAATTCCCATATAATCACATTATTGATAAAGTTTTAAATAAACTTAGGAACTATCTTAATTAACTTAAGTTAAAATAAATTAATAACTTTTAATTAATCAATCATTTTAAATAACATTTTATTTAAAAGAAATAGTTTAAGAATCAGTTTTGAACTTGATTATCATTTATCTTTAAAACTTTGTTATCCTCAACATTTACCCGAGCCCAAACTAAATTTTCCCAAGCCACTCACGACTCGCACGCGTATGACCTTCCTCGAGATAAACATAAGAAAACTCGAGCAAGTACCCGCGCCTTCCTTCTTCCCTAAAGACTCAAATTTTACTAGACATTAACATACATGTGTGCATGTGCACGTTAGAAACTCGCCGTTTCGATCTTCGACAACAACTCCGACATGTCAGCAACCACCTCCTCTAATGGTACAACTACCCAGATCTCTAAATTCTCTAGAGAAACAAAATCGATCCCACGACCACACTCAGGAACCCACCATCATCGGAAAAATCGATTCGCATCACCCAAATCGTTCACCAGAAAGTCTGCCCTTCCAACCAGAGATGCATCATAAACCCTTCTTCAATTTCCCCTATATGCGATCGAGTTCGTTGCGATAATGAGGCTGCAATTTCCACGAGAAAAACCACGAACGAATGCTCAGCTTAAACCCTAGTTCTACTATTCCCAGATGCCACGGTGAACTAGAATTACTTCGACTATTTTGCTGACCTCTACGATCACCAAACTCGCTTCGGCCGAGACCCCGATCACCCAAACACCGTCGATCATCAAAAAAAGCACAAAACACCAAACCGACCAACTAACAATTTCTCTTTAATTACACAACTAAAATTCATGATTTTACTATTAAAAATCTTAAATTTTGATGATGATTCAGATTATATACTTGAAACATTTAATTGTTGAAATCAAATTTTATAATCTTTGAGTTTTTCTCTATAAAATTCAAATTTCCAAAAATATACATGCTTATTTTACTTAAAAATAATTTTAAACCTTAGCTTCTGTTTGAACAAACATAATTCATTTGAATTCCTAAGCCTAACAGAGATTAGATGAGGAGAATTGAAATTTTGATCTAAATTTTAAATTATGTAACTTAAACAGAGATGATCATTGATACATCCATACATGCACACGGTTTCTATATTCATATATACATGTATTCATATCTAAAACAAACATACATACATATATTCAACATGCATCACAATTTTCTTCAAAACATTTTATCACATGAATCAGATTTTAAAACTGTTTAAGCTTAGTTTACTCACCTTATATAGAACAGAGGCCTGGAATTGTTTTTATACTTGAATGTTTTGATCTGGATTTTTGATCAGTACTCGATTGTGGTGCAACTTGATTTTGAATCGGATCTGAGATAAAATTACTTAGCATGCTCTTCTTGAATTTGTGGAGAGATTACTATGAATTTATATTTTGAATATTTGTCACTGACTCTTCTTTGTTTTGCTCACTGGTTTTAATGTTACAGGATTTTGTTTCTAAGTTTTGGAAATTTTTGCCGATCAAAGAAAATGAGAGATAGGGAACGGGATGTTTATATAGACTTAATTAGGATTTATTAAAAATAAAAATAATAAAAATAAAATAGCGACACTTGTTTAAAAATCTAACACTTGTCTTTTACAATTTATAATTCATTTACATTTATAATTAGATACATTCTTTTACTTACATTTGTAATTATGCATGAGTTAAATAGTTTTTAAGTGGTTTAAAAAGCTTTTATATTTAATTTCCCAATTAAGTAATACATTTCTTAATTTATATAAATAAAATCCTTTGAAAGAAAATAATATAAAACCAATTATATTCTAAATAAAATCATATATAATATATTTTAAATTCAATACTATTTTAAGAGATCTATCTTTTTAGTTTCCATTTTAAATTCAAATTCAATTTAAAATCCTTTCACATATAAATTAAACAAACACATTTTTAATTTGTTTGAAAATAATAATTTTTCTATTTAAAATCTACTTATCTCTCTCTCTCTCTATATATATATATAAACCATCATTATTATTTGTTTTAAAAGAATAATTTGTGAAATTTTAAGTAATTATATTAAGAGATTATCACATTTTAAACTTCTTGAAATTTTCGAGATATCACATTCCTCCCCCTTAGAATCTTTTCATCCTCGAAAAGGAACGAAGCCAGAATTTATCAAAATACTTATATCAGATAAATTACTCTTTGAACATTCTTAAATTGTAAACTCTCGTTTTATTATGAAATTTTAAAACACTTTTAAAATCTACATAGTATTACAAAAATAGTTTTATACAAGTACTTTTTATACTCGATGTCTCAATAAGTTCATCCTCATTCTCACAGAAATTCGGTCATACATTGATCAGGCGTAGGACTGAAAATCTATAAGTACTTGGTAAGCCCGTTTTCAATACGCAGTGAAAATACTTGGAAAATATTTTGGTAAAAATATTGAAAACATTTTGAAAATAAAGGGAACATCTTCGGTGAGAAGGCTCTGGAAATAATTACCCCTCCATGGTCGCAGTTAACCCGATGGTTACGTTGCCATCCCGGCAAAATCCATAGATAAATGTAGGCCTCCGTGTCCCTTGATTACACTATGGAACCCACTACAGATCGCAGCTACATCTGGGGTTACGTTTCTACCACAGCAAAAACCATATAACTGTAGGCATACCACGAATTTCACTGCCAAAAGAATGAAACTTCTCCACTCCACCATAGATCGCAGTCTACTGATGTTACATTGCCTTCCTGGAAAAATCAAACGTATACCGTTGACACTAACCTCCACACGATTTCCGCTATGGTGCACAGTAGATCGCAATGACATCGAGGTACACTCTCGTCACAGCATAACCCAAATGCCTCTATAGGCATCAACGCCCTCGACCTTCGCTACCCAATATCCTCAGAGACTTCAGTTTGTCCGAACTTTCTCACAAGATCCACTTTAGAGCCTCCCCCTTGGGAGTTAAGGCATTTCCAACCTATGGTACTCCTAAGAAGTTCATTTCAAGGGAGCGCCTTTTTCCCCAAAGCCATTCTCAAAACACTTTATACTATACACATATAGTATTTTCCAAATCATACCCTTGTATGAATCACACATAAATCTCCATTACACAAATCGATTATCCTAAAATCGATAATTCTCAAACCAGCCTTTCCAATTTTCCAAAATTGATTTTTTCCAAAAATCAAAAGCCTTTCAATATCCATAGGTTCCAAAACCTTTTCCCAAAATCATTCTCATAAGATCCTTTATGTATATATAGATATATATAACTTTGAAAAATCTTTGAATCACTCCATACTTGTATAAATTCCCTTTTCATTCTTCAAATACTTTAAAAAACCTTTTTCTTCTGGCCATAGATTCCACAAGGGGAGTTTATCATACATATAACAAAGATACATAACTTTGTTTATTCCAAATCAAATATTCAAATTTGATTACTCTTTTATAAAGTTAATAACCACATTACTTTTCTTCATAAAGTGAACCTTTAATCATATAAATATCCAATTTCCATTTTACTTCATCATTCATTTTTCAAAATATACCTTTCCATTTCAAAAATCATTTATAGTTCTTATTTACAAATTTTCAATATCAATTTCATTTGAACCCGTACGATGTACTCATATTATCCGTAAGCAATATCAATCTGATCGCTTACTCAATCACACAATTTCTCTTCTGAACTAGTATCATCCACCCGACTTCCTTGTGCGGACTCAGATCTGGTTTCTTGATCAGAAACCGTCATTCTCCTTGCATAGTCATATCTATGATAGAGAATTTCCAGAATCAATCAAAAATCCATATCTAGATTCGCCGTCGAAAATCGAGCGAAAAATCCTAACTCGGATCGATATACTATCTCGAAATTCTGTGCTCGAATCTGGATCAAATCATTATGCAAATAGAATAACACATGTACTTCCTACATATTTATCTTCGTTGATTATTAGCTAAAACAATTCCCTTTCTATTCACATTCATTTATTATTCCATTTACTTATTCACAGTTGCTTCAATCCTCTTTTGGATCATCACTTCAATTCTTATCTCAAATGGATATTTAATCATAAACAATTTGAACTCTATCCAGCTTAAATTTTGAAAATAGCTTGAAAAATTAAAAATATATAAGTACTTGAAAAATAATTATTAGTTGTAAAATAGCTGTAAAACAGGAAAGTAATTGTAAAATAGTTATAAAATAGTTAAGTGGTTATAAAATAGTTAGATAATTGCAAAATAGTTTAAAGTAGTAATTAGTTATAAATAGTTGAAATATAGTAATTAGTTTATAAAACAGTTGCAAAATAGTTAAATAGTTCCAAAAATAATTTTAAAATAAGTATAAAATAGTTTGGCTTTAAAAAAAAAGGTTGTATATAGAAATAGCTTGGAAAAATAGATTTAAAACAGTTTATATTAAAATAATCTATTTGAAAATAGTTTCAAAGCAAACTGTTCAATTCCTAATCTCCATTCCATCAATTCCATTTAAATTTCCACTTCCTTTTGAATTGATTTAATTTTTGTTCAAATTAAATTATTTCAATTTCCATTTCCAATTAATTTCTCATCCCATTAAATTGATGCAACCCCAATTCAAGTTGAATTAACCTCAATTTCTTTCCCAAATTTAAATCAAATTCCATTTTAATTTACTTATTCAACTTTAATCACAATTTCAATTAATTAAAATAAATTTCAAATTGAACCAATTTAAATTCATTTCAATTCCATTTTGAATTAATCCCAATTCCAATCTCCACTTTTAAATTATCTCGAACTATATAAATTCGAGTTAAATTTTCAACTGTTGATTTAATTCTTTTACATCAAATTTACCTTTATTTCTTCATATACTTATTTCTGTTAGTCCATGGGATGATGGTTTTGATAACAACAACCTTAGAATAGATTATAAAATATAAATACTAATAGTATAAGTTTAGATATACATGTATATGCAGGATTTAACCATGCAGGTACCAAGAATGAAGACTGTACAGTACAGAGATTCAAGATATCAAGATTAAAGACTCATGAGTAATAAGAATATCAAGATTATCAAGAGTTCAAGATTTCAAGTAATTTATTTTTTAGTTATAAATTTTGTTAAAACTCCTAGAAAAGCACTGGCATCTTAAAATCCAATTTATTCGTGGAATGGAATCCACTTCGAGCCCGTTAAAGGGATGGAACCCTAAGTAGGATGGAACCTACGAAAAATCTAGTGGAACATTGTTTTGTATCCACTAACATTTTATTCAAAATGATTTTTCAAAATTATATCCTGTTTTCAGAATGATTTCAAAACCTTCCTTTTAAAAAGCATAAAAAACATCTATCCTGATTTCAAATACCTTTAGCCTCAAAATAATCTTGAATTTAAAAATCAAATTATCCTTGGTTTTAAACTATCTTTTAAAATAAAAGTCCATTTAATTTTTTTAATATTTATATATTTAGATTTAAATATAAAATTATAGTAAAATTCTATATATATATATTATTCTTTATATTTACTTATGTATTTTAATTATAGTCAAGTATATTTATAAAGTTTAAAAAAGTTTTAATATAAGATAAATGTTATTTTCAAAGAAAATCAAAACACCAAAAATCCCTTTAGGATGTCGACATACTCAAGTACCCCATGTCGACATGGTGTCAGTTGAGTTAAAAATTTAAATTTCAAAAGAAGTGTCAATTCGTCATAACTCTTCATGAATGGACATGGCTATTGTTCTTTTATAAATAGGGGTTAGTTTCAACGAATTTTAATTCAGTTTTTCTGTTTTTTCACTCTTCTTATTCTTCCACATTTCTATATACATATTCTTAACATTACTCTGCCGAAATCAACATTGAATCTAACTGGATTATCTCTGGTTGATTCTCTATCACTATCTCAACAAGATCCTCAGTGCT
Source organism: Allium cepa (assembly GCA_030765085.1). NCBI lineage: Eukaryota > Viridiplantae > Streptophyta > Magnoliopsida > Asparagales > Amaryllidaceae > Allium > Allium cepa. The sequence goes on along the minus strand of CM060943.1, from coordinate 479,849,847 downwards.
ATTCAGAGTTATAGGCTTTTTGTAATCAACTTAGCGAGAAAAGGTGTGATTGTGTCCTTAGAAATCAATCAAGCAAGATAAGTTGTGATTGTAGCCTTGGGAAATCAATTGGGTGAACTTGTTGCCCGGGAAATCAAGTATCTCTACCCAGAGGATTGTGATTCTGGAGGGTGTATATCGTTGCCTTGAAATCGAGGGTGTAATTGTAAAGATTGTTTTTTGAAAGGAAATCCGTACTTGTGTGCGGGACTAGATGTAGGGTAACTCCGAACCAGTATAAAATCCGGCGTGTTCTTTCCTTTACTTCTTTTACTTTATATTTGCATCTTGTTTGATTCTGTGATCATATCTGTGTCTGAATATTGCATACATTTGTGTTCAAATTAACAAAAACTCAAAAAGATTTAACAATTCTCTAAAACACTATTCAACCCCCCTCTAGTGTTTATTCAAGCCTTAAGATCCTTAATCCGCATTTCTCACATTTGGTATCAGAGCAAGGTTTTCAAAGTTTCATAATCTGATTTTTGAAAAAAGTTTTCAAAATGGCTACCAACATTGGTATTGTTACTAACACTAGTATCCCTGTCACTTGTTCATTTGTAGAAGGTCAGTCTACTGTCAGACCACCACTTTTTAATGGCAGTAACTATGCATATTGGGCATGTAGGATGAAAATATATTTACAATCTATAGGATTAGACACTTAGAATATCACACAAACTGAATATTCTGAACCCACAACTGATTTTGCATAGTGGACGGCCGAGAAAAAGACTGTTGCACAAAATAATTCTAAAGCAATGAATATTCTATTTTGTTCACCAGATAGAAATGAATTTAATAGAGTGCCAATTTGTAAGTCTGCATATGTAATCTGGAAAACTTTGCAAGTGACTTACGAAGGAATTAGCAAAGTTAAACATACCAAAATTTCCATGCTCACAAATCAGTTTCAATTATTTAAAATGAATCCTAATGAGTCTATTTAGATATGTATAGCAGATTTCAGGATATTGTGCATTCTTTAATATCCTTGGGAAAGGAATTTTCTGAAGAAGATCAAGTCAGAATTTTTTTAAATTCTCTTACTCCAGAATGGGATCAAAAGACACTTGTAATCGAAGAGGCAAATAACGCCAGGACCTTAAAGATAGAAGAATTAATTGGAAATCTAATGTCATTTGAAGTCCAAATGATCGGGAGAAGAGAAAGCAAAGCATCTAAAATGAAATCAATGGCATTCAATGCATTGACCGATGGATCAGACTCAAACAGTGATAATGATGAAGAGATAGCCTTTATGACCAGAAATTTTAGGAAATTCTTGAAATACTGAAAGATGAATAATCTCAAGAGAAACAACTTTAAGAACTCTGGAAATCAAAATGTAATGCCAAATAATGTCAAATGTTTCAACTATGTGAACCAGGCCATATCAAAAGAGTCTGTCCTTATCTAGATAGGCAAAAATCCTCCTATGAACAATGATTCAGTAAAGAAACGGAAGCGTGCATTTACTGCTACTCTAGATGACTCAGACTCGTCCTCAAGCGATGATGATCAGAGTACAGATAATTCAAATTTTTGTTCCACGGCAGTTCATGATTCCGACGAAATCAGAGAAATGGACTCAGAAAAGGTACACATTTACAATATAATTGGTTGAAATTGCGTGCTTAGAATCAGATGTTTGATTGCTTGATTGATTGATTTTGAATTGGTGTATTATTTGAATTTTAAATTTTTTACTATAATTTTATTATTTTTATTATTATTTTATTATTATTTTCATAGTATAATAATATATTGAAAATACTATAATTCTAATAATATTCCAGATATTATACATTAAATATAATAAGTGTGTGTGTGTATATATATATATATATATATTAGAGTACTTAGGAAAAATAAATCATAAAAATTCATAGGCACATGTCGACATGGTCCCCACCATGATGTCGACATTGGTACCAGAATTTGAAGTTCAAAATTTGAATTCAAATGGTTGAATTTCCCTCCACCTTTTCACTTCATTCAATTCTTTGAAAAGGCATCTTTTGACCAGAGAACATGTCCTTTGAGAATCTATTTATTCACTTTCTTTTATCATATCTTTTCACTCTCATTTTCAAATTCAAACTCTCTCTTCAAAACTTCAAGCTCTCTACTCTCTACTTTAATGGCTTCTTCAAGCAACCCCTCCACCATGAGAATTTCCAGAACGATAAAAGAGCAACTCTTCAATGATCCAGAGACAATAAAGCATGCATCAGTTATGCTAATTATGCCAAAGTCTATCCCAGAAAGTTTGCTATCTTTCAAGATTTTTATTCTTATGAAATTGATTCTCTTTTCGCAAACAATCAAATTCTTAGTCCTGTTGATGCTTCTCAAAATGATTTTGTTTGCTAGCCAAGCCTTGTCAAAATTTTCTATGCAAATTTAAACCGTGGATTTTATAATGGAAACGAGGATGAAATTTGGAGTAGTGTCAAAGGCACTAGAATTATTTGGAATTGTGATCTTTTGGGTACCATTCTCAATTGCAAGAATACGGGAATGGATCTTTCTAATTTTAAAATTGATGAAAATGATCGTGAGACATTTCATCACATTTTGAAGGGAATGATAATTTTGATTTTAAAAATCAAATTTTCGACCAAAAGAAAGAATTGTCAATCTTCTTTTGCAACATACTTTGACCCCAAAATTGGGAATTTTAACAATCCCACTTCAAAAATTTGCAAAGCACTTTTTTCTATTTTTGGAAATTATGACATTAATTGGGCGCAAGTTATTTGGGATGAACTTCACCCTAAAAATCTTGAAATGGGTGAGAACACTTTGTATCATGGAATTCATCTCACTCGGAATTTTAACTATTTTGAAGTGGATTTCAAAGGTGAAGAATTTGTTTCTCGAGAAGTTTTCAATCATTCCAACATTTCGCTTATGAAAATTCCATTTGTTTTTTAACCTTATGAGACTCTTGCTGTAACAGCCCTAAAAAAATTTAGCAATATTTTATTCTTTATTTATAACTCTGGGGTTTTATTTTACGAATATTGAATTTCTAAATTTAATTATAAATAATCACCCAAGATTTTTAATGATGTGAAAATTTTAAAATTTTATATTGGTTAAAATTTAACATTTATTGAAGTTATAAATCTTTAAATTCCTAATCTTCAAACCTTTTAATTTAATTTGAATATACCCATAACAACGAATTATTGCACTATTGTTCTAAAAAAAATGGATTATATACTTTTAAAAGTCAAATAATTTATATTGTTACTTATATACACTTTTGTAATAGATTTTTAAAATTGGTAAATGAATAAAAAAAAACCAATGTAAACGAACCATATTTTATTAAAGTAATAAATTTCAAAATATATGTGCAAATAAACTGTTTAATTACGCGTTTAAAAAGGCGCGTTATTTGATGGAATAAATAACGTATAAAATTTAAATCCGTTATTTTCATTTTTGGACAAAAATTTATTTGCGTCTGTTGTACGCATTGTGAATATATTCATTTTCCTTCGAACCCTCCTGATTTAATAGGAATGTTATTCATAAAATTTATAACCGTTCTCGTTTTAAATTCTTGCCATTTGTTCCGAAATAAACGCGAGCTTTAGATTGGAGGCACATTCAAATTTGGTTAAAAAAATCAGTAGCCATATATAGCAAGAGAAATCAGTGCTCAATTAACTAATGCCCTTTTTAAAAATTAATATTTATATTTTCTTGCATAACTGCTCATTTAACAAAATCAACGCTAGTTTATTCCTAAACACGTTCATTTTGTTTATTTATTTCCTTTCCGTTTCAAAGCAAAATTGATCACTTGCCGTTCTATTTTCCTCCTTAAATCATGCCACCTCTCTGATCCAACTATATATATCCCACGCAATGTCCAATTCTCATCCAAATTTCCTTCTGCGTGTGGAGCTTTGAAAACAGATATGCACACTCTTCTCCTCCCTTATATTTTTCTTTTTCTTCTTCAGATTTTCTTTTATTTTCTCTACCTTGCTCGGCTACCCCGCTTCTCACTCCATGTTGTTGCCGTCCATGACTCCTTCCCCTGATCTATATTTGCCATGCATGAAGTCAAGCTTAGTTTTCTTCTGCATTCTGTAGAGAAATTCATGAGTCACTTTAAAAAAAAAAAAAAACCATATGAGCCTGTAGAAAATTTCCGTGCATTTCCTCCCCCCCCCTCCCCCCCCCCCCCCCCCCGATTTTTGCCGTGCATGTCAAGTGATATAGGAAGTCAAGCCTAGTAGCTTTCTTTTGCATGCTGTTGAAAATATTGCATGCGTCCCTGAAGTGATGGCCAAGTGAATTCATGCGTGAGCCATTTTGAAGATGTTAACAAACGAAATAAGTTTTTTTTCCATTTGCATCTCTGGAGAAGTAAAGATATATGTGCCTGTAGCTTTTTTGGCCATGAAATTTTATGCGTGTGTCACTTTAGGAATTTAAGCAAACAAATTAGTGTACTCGGCCAGACCTTATTTTTTTTTGATACATCAGTTTGTTTGTGAAACAAAGCCCACGACCGTGTCTTGCATGCATTCATTTTTTCAAAGTATTTTTAAAAATCTGTGAATATAATAACCTTTGTAACCACCGTTTTTTTTGACTCAGCCTATTTTTTTTACAAAGCATTTTTTTATAACAAAGTTTTTCCCAAGCATTTAAATAACAAAATGGGAAGGGACAAGAATTGGAGGCGTTGAACAGATTGGGTGATGGAGTGGTCGAGCTGCGGGTGTCAAAAATCTTTTAATTTAAATCTCGTTCCGGTTGTTATTTTATTTTTCTTTGATCGTTCATAATCGCGTAATTTATTATTCGTTTATTTTTCAAGTTCGAAATCGAGGTGTTACATCTGCTGGAAATTAATCGTGCCTCTGTTTTTTTCTTTCGGGATAGATACCGTTGTTTGATTTGAATTTTCAGCAGCGAAAAGGTGAGTATTCTCACCTAACAAACGTACTTATATGTCTTTAAATTTAACAACAAGTGTAATTGTAAATAATTATATTTAAATTTTATCTGCTTGTGATAAAAATTTATGATGGTAAAACCTCATTTTTTAATTGACACATCATCAGTCGTATTATCTACTATTTTATTTATGCAATTATACTAATTATTTATTTACTGTCTAATCACACTGCAAGTTCCCTATAGAATAGAAATCGTTTCGGGCTGAAATGATAGGCCTGAACGATATTTATATATATATATATATATATTTAGTCATTTATTTAACTGGGATTGCGGGTTTGAAATGAAAGAACCCGGATATTCTTGGTAAATTACGGATTGAAATGATATATTATCCGTACCACTTGACCTAGGTAGAAACATTATACAGACCCGTGGTTATATATATAGTTTTCTGGAAAAATTTAAGTATTTTAAATTTGTATATTATACCATTGTTGATTTGAATTGTAAAAATGATTTTTAGTGATTTTATACGACTAATTATATATAAATAAAGGATTGATTTGGAATTTGAATATAATTCATTTTGGAATGTAATTTTTGTAAAGGAACGAAATAAAGTATATTTGATAAAACTGAAATTAATGATAAATAAGGTGGTATGTAATTTTCCTATAAATTAAACGATTAATAAAGTAAGTACCAATAATAAAAATTGGAATATATCTTAACTTAGGAAAAGAGAGTCTAGTTTAAGAAATGGGCAAGTTAAGAAAAATTGGAAATAGTTATATTTTGGAATAATAACTAAACTTATTTACTATGTAAATTTTGAATGCGAAGGATAGAAAATATTGATTTGACTTTAATAAGTGAACATAAGAAGTTGATGTGCAATTATGAAATTTACCTCATTTAAATCATATATTTGAAATTTAAATGACTATTGTTAAAAGTGGAAATATAGTTTTATAAGTTAAATGAGTTAAATCAAAGTTTGATTATTTATAAGTTTATATCTGAAATTTTATTTACTTAAATTCTATTGTAAAGGATATTACCGCACTTTGTAAGTGCTGTAGTTGATGCGAATGAACTTAAGGCTGAAATTAATTAAAAGCTATTGCAGTGCTTGGTAAGTGCTGTGGTTGCGGAACTTAAACTAAACCCGAATAAATAAAAGGGCTACAGTAGCACTTGTTAAGTGTTGTCGTTGGTCGAAATGAGATTTTGAATATTGATTTGAAACTTTAATAACTTCACTTTTGAAAGTTAAACGAAGTATTGGGATTTAAAAATAAACTATTTTGAAATGTAAAACCACGGGCAATAATAATAACGATTGGTTGGCGAAGAGACCGGGATCTGATATGGGCATACTCTCTGTCGATACCGAAAAGCACTTTGATAACCGAGAATGCGGTGGAGATTCCAGAATGAAGTTGGATGGTGGTGATGTTCTATTGAGGTATGTACATGGACCCGACTCCCGTGAGTTAGCATAAGGTGGCTAAAATAGGAGCGATTCTCGGGCCAAGGGGGTTAGCGCCCTTTATCGGACATTCCTCTTCGATACTATACTCTGACTTTGGATTGATTCGATGGCCATCCTTATTTTTCTTGATTTTGGGGAGTTTGTTCGAGGTGGGTAGTAGCTGCGGCTATGCATTTCCACCAGTCCGGATAGCAATTGGTATATCTACCCTGACATTGCCTAGTTGTGCCGTGTCACCTACCATAGCGAGCGTTATACGATTTTGGTTTTGTACCATACCTATGGTGTGCCCTCTGACGACACCCAGTACGGGGGAGATTACGGTACTGTGTAGACTATGGGAATATATTATGTGTTAAGGGCTATATGGGTAACCTCTTAACGCTATTTAAAAGTAAGTTTATTTTAATATAGACACTATTATAATAGCGAAATTATTACTACATAGTAAATAGTTTAACGGATCCTTAGAGGATGGACGGTCCCAAGCATCCTTTAAGTTACCTTCTCTATATTATAGTACACTTGAATTGGCTTACACTGTATAAGTATGTATGTCCTGACTCGAGTGTTTATGTTTTATTTTACGCTCGGGTCAGCCTGAGTTGCAGTTCAGTCTTCATTTCGGAGCTAGGACTTCTGTAGATCACCTTTCAAGCTGCTGGCAAACTTTCCTTTCAGTTCTTTATCTTAATTTATGTAATAAAGACTATTGGATATTGAGATTGGCTATGGTTGTTTCAAACTATTTTGGGTTTAAAGACTATGTAAAATTTTGTTTGTTTTGAGACTATTGATAGTGGCTTCATGAACTACTAAGTTATTTTTAAATTCCGCTGCGAGTATTCTGATTTCTGTGTCTGTGATTCTGTGATTTGATTTCATTTGCTCCAAATTTATTTACAATCTATTGTTTTAAACTGTTCAAGTTTGACAAGTTTTAATTTATTGTCGAATTTGAATGGTACAAAATAGTGGGTCGTTACTGTAGGTATCAGAGCTTTGGTTTGACCATAGCCTGAGGGGCAAAAACTCATTAGAGATAGGGTAGCAATACCCTAGAATGAGTGAAGTCAAACCTTATAATCCTTTCCTTGTGAGTGAACGTATTTTAAAGTATAAAATTGATTTTCAAAAGGTTTTTCAAAGAGGTATTTTGATATAAAAACTTTCTTGTTTTGAAAATTAATTTTTCCCTACTACTTCCCCTTTTCTCCATCTTATATAAATTAGGTCCTTTGTTGAATGCCTTTTAGTAAACCTTATCTCATCTAATCTATATTTGCCTCTATATTTTCCTCTGCCCTTAAATTCACTCTTGATTTCTCAGGATGAATCGAGGAAATACCAGTGGTAGGGGACAAGCTGCTGCCCCAGCTCTTCCACCCGCTGCCCCTGTTAGATTTACTATGTTGTGCAAAGATTATACCGAGCTTGGTGGCACCAAGTTCACGGGTTCTGAAACCATAATAGAAGCTCAACAGTGGTTGAGAGACTTGGAGAGAATCTTCTCCTGTCTTGAAATCACTAATGCCCAGCAGCGGCAATTGGTGGCCTGGCAGATGAAAGGAGCCGCTTTGAATTGGTGGCTGTCAGTTACTGCTCACACCAATAAGGCTGACATCACTTGGAAGCAATTTAGGGAGGCCTTTCTTGCCAAATGGATGCCCGAAGCGGAAAAGTCTCAGCTATACCGAGATTTTATGGATCTGAAGCAGGGCGATATGCCCTTTACCGAATACGAGAGGAAATTCAATGAGCTCTCGTAGTATGGCCTTAATCTAATAGACACCCTGCTTAAGAAGAACGAGAAATTTATCGCTGGTGCTCGCCCCGAGTATTACGATCGCCTCATTACCCACGCGCATGGTACGTTCACCGCTCTGATGGATATGGCTATCCGATATGAGAACCCTACCTCCAAAGCTCCTCCTGCTGCCCAGTCGGCCCTATCTCGGTATTCTGGAAATTCAAAGAAGAGGAAGCCCCATTTTCAGCAACGCCAGAAGAATAGGAATAGGACCCCAGGGCTAGGATTGTCGTCTTCTGCATCTCAAAGGCCGCCTGTAGACCTTTCTACCATCACTTTCCATAAATGCCTCCAGAAGGGACACTACGCAAATAGATGTCCGACCTTGGGTGCTGCTATTCCACCTCCTTCCCAGCTTGATAGGCGAGACCTTTGCCACGTCTGCCTCCAGCCGGGACACTTCAAGAAAGACTGCCCTACAGAAGAAGGGCAAGGCATCAGGGATTTTTGTTGTGACATCGGCATCTTCTCCAGCCCCTCCGCCAGCCCCTGCACCTGCACCTGCTCCCGCTCCTAGTGACTCTCAAGGTACACTTCAGGGTTCTTTTACTTTGTTTAAATCTCCTGTTCGTGTTTTATTCGATACCGTAGCTTCCCATAGCTTTATTTCTTCGGACCTTTGTAATAAATTTGAGCACCTTCTTTCTCCCGAATTCGTCTCTATACCTTTATGTGTTTCTAATCCTATTGGAGGGCCCACAAATCTTAATAAAATTTTTAAGCAATTAAAGCTTCTCTATTTCGAGCACTGTTTCACGGGTGATTTTTATATCTTGAATTTTGACGCTTTCGATCTACTACTTGGGGGTGACTGGTTGGATAGGCATAATGCCCGTATATAATGTAGTTCTCGAACTGTTGCCCTCAAAGACGATTTTGGTAATTCCTTAGAGATTCAGTGTAGTTTACCCCAGGAGTTCGCTAGTAGCTTCATTTATTCTCTCGACACTTTTCATGGTGATATTGAGTCCACCCCTGTAGTTAGACTATTTCTCGACGTATTTGGTGAAGTCATCTCTCTACCTCCGAAGCGGGAAATTGATTTCCGTATCGATCTCGTTCCTGGAGCACGACCTGTAGTTCTTCCACCCAGAAGGATAACACCCCGGGAGAAGATCGAATTGAGGAATCAAATTGAAGACTTGTACTCTAAAGGTCTTATCAGACCTAGCTTTTCAGAATGGGGAGCGGCTGTGGTTTTCGTCACCAAATCAGATGGTTCTCTCCGGATGTGTGTTGATTATAGGGAGCTGAACAAGCTCACTATGAAAAACAGATATCCTATGCCCTGCATCAATGATCTGTTCGATCAACTCTATAAAGCGATGGTTTTCTCTCAGCTTGATCTAGCGACAGGATTCCACCAGCTTAGAGTCGCTAAGGAGAGCATTCCCAAAACTGGTTTCCGTACTGAGAATGGCTTCTTTGAATGGCTAGTTATGCCTTTTGGGCTGACCAACCCCCCTGCTTTCTTCGTCGACTTGATGAATCGTGTTTTCCGCGATGTGCTTAATAAATTTTTTCTAGTCTTCATTGATGATATCCTTGTGTTCTCTAAGTCCGAGGAAGAACACAAATCCCACTTAAGTTTAGTTTTGGGGACCCTTAGAAGTCACCAGTTAAAATCCAAATTCTCTAAATGCCATTTCTGGGAAGAGGAAGTCCGATTCCTTGGACATATTGTCTCTAGTGAAGGTGTTTCTGTTGATCCAGTCAAGATCGCTGCGATCAAAGATTGGGAAGAACTTAAGACTCCAACTGATATTCACAGTTTTCTGGGCCTTGCCGGTTACTATCGGAGGTTCATTGAGAACTTTGCTCGGATTTCTACACCTCTCACTGCTCTGACTCGGAGGAATGCTAATTTTATATGGAGCAATAAGTGTAAAGCGGCATTCCAAGAGCTGAAGGACAAGCTTACTTCCGCTCCAGTGCTTACTGTTCCAAATGGAAATGAGAGATTAATGGTATTCACCGATGCTTGTCGAGAGGGTTTGGGAGCGGTATTAATGCAAGATGGGAAGGTGATTGCCTATGCTAGTCGTCAATTTAAGAACCATGAGGCTAATTATGCTGCTCATGATTTAGAATTGCTGGCTGTTGTCTTTGCTTTGAAGCTTTGGAGACATCATCTCTTGGGTGCTAAGTTTGACCTCTTCATCGATCATCAGTCTTTGAAATATATCTTCACCCAAAAGGATTTGAATCGGCGACAAGTTCGGTGGCTCGAATTTCTTGCTTCTTATGATCTCGACATCAACTATACCCCTGGGAAAGCAAATGTGGCGGATGCGTTGAGCAGGAAGAAATCTTTGTTGTGCCAGCTTATTGTTTCTTCTCCTCTTGTGGATCGTAATAAGGCTAAGCAGGATGAAGACGAGATGCTTAGGCGTATGAAGGGAAGTGTCCGTAGCAGAGTTGGAGGGAATAGTAGTATTGATGGTAGTGGAGTGCAGATTGATGATAAAGGGATTTTAAGGATCAATAATCGGATTTGTGTCCCAAATGTTGATGGTTTGAGGCAGGAGTTACTTCGGGAACATCATCAATCCCGACTTTCCATTCATCTTGGCATAGAGAAGATGTATCAGGATTTAAAGAAATTTTACTGGTGGAAGGGTATGAAGCGCGATGTCTCCATATTTGTTAGTAGGTGTGCGACTTATCAGCAAGTCAAGGTGGAACATCAGAAGACTCCGGGTTTATTGCAGCCTCTGGAGATTCCGGATTGGAAGTGGGAGCAAGTTTCTATGGATTTCATCGACGGTTTACCGAGATCTAGGAAGGGTAATGAGAGCATCTGGGTTATTGTGGATAGACTGACCAAGTCCGCTCACTTTATTCCGGTCAAATCTACCCGTACAGCTTCGAGCTTATATGAGATTTATATGAGGGAGATTGTTCGCCTCCATGGGGTTCCCCTTAGCATAGTTTGTGATCGAGACCCTATTTTCACCAGCCAATTTTGGAAAGCTTTCCAAGAATCCTTGGGTACTCATCTGAATCTGAGCACTGCTTACCACCCACAGATTGACGGTCAAACAGAAAGGGTGAATCAGATTCTAGAGGATCTTCTCCGTGCTTGCATTTTAGATTATGGAGGATCTTGGGAAGATCATCTCCATCTTGTGGAATTCACCTATAACAATAGTTATCACGTATAAATTTCAATCCTACGTTCTTGTCTTATCTTAATCCCCTATCTATCTCACTCTATCTTTTTAGGCTAGTCTAGAGATGTCCCCTTTTGCTGCTCTTTACGGGCGACCCTGTAGATCTCCATCCTGCTGGATTGAATCCGGAAATCGCTTAGTTCTTGGGCCCGATATGATTTTGGAAGCTTCGGAGAAAGTCGAAGAGATTAAGAGAAGGTTAAGGATTGCTCAGGACAGGCAGAAGAAGTACGCTGATCGTCGTAGAAGAAGCTTGGAGTTTGCAGTCGGTGATTTAGTTTTTCTTAAGGTCTCTCCCTTAAGGAATGTGGTTCGATTTAGGCGTAGAGGGAAGCTTGCTCCTAGGTTCATAGGTCCATTCCGCATCTTGGAAAGGATTGGGTCTCTTGCTTACGACTGGAGTTGCCCGAGAAATTTGCTGGAATACGCAATGTATTCCATGTATCCCACCTTCGTCACTATCTTCATGATCCATCTCTTTTTATCCAGCCTTCTGCTCTTGATAGTTTGGACATCGAGCCTGACCTAACTATTGAAAGAAAGCTGCTTCGTATCGTTGATCGAGGTACGAAACAGCTAAGAAGAAAAACTGTCCGCCTGGTCAAAGTGCAATGGAGCACTGCTGAACGAGATTGCACCTGGGAGACGGAGGAAAGCATTCGTGCTTCGAATCCGGAATTATTAGTTTCAGGTACTTTGCTCTTCTATTTTATCTTCCTTTGTTTTCCTTCCTTCATTCCTTTTCGAGGACGAAAGGTTCTGAGTGGGGGAGAGTGTAACAGCCCCAACAATTTTTAGCAATATTTTATTCTTTATTTATAACTCTGGGGTTTTAATTTACGAATATTGAATTTCTAAATTTAATTATAAATAATCACCCAAGATTTTTAATGATGTGAAAATTTAAAAATTTTATTTTGGTTAAAATTTAACATTTATTGAAGTTATAAATCTTTAAATTCCTAATTTTCAAACCTTTTAATTTAATTTGAATATACCCATAACGACATATGATTGCACTATTGTTCTAAAAAAATGGATTATATACCTTTAAAAGTCAAATAATTTATATTGTTACTTGTACACACTTTTGTAATAGATTTTTAAAATTGGTAAATGAATAAAAAAACTAATGTAAACGAACCATATTTTATTAAAGTAATAAATTTCAAAATTTATGTGTAAATAAACTGTTTAATTACGTGTTTAAAAAGGCACGTTATTTGATGGAATAAATAACGCATAAAATTTAAATCCGTTATTTTCATTTTTGGACAAAAATTTATTTGCGTCTGTTGTACGCATTGTGAATATATTCATTTTCCTTTGAACCCTCCTGATTTAATAGGAATGTTATTCACAAAATTTATAACCGTTCTCGTTTTAAATTCTTGCCATTTGTTCCCAAATAAACGCGATCTTTAGATTGGAGGCACGTTCAAATTTGGTTAAAAAAAATCAGTAGCCATGTATAGCAAGAGAAATCTGTGCTCAATTAACTAATGCCCTTTTTAAAAATCAATATTTATATTTTCTTGCATAACTGCTCATTTAACAAAATCAACGCTAGTTTATTCCTAAACACGTTCGTTTTGTTTTATTTATTTCCTTTCCGTTTCAAAACAAGAATTGATCACTTGCCGTTCTATTTTCCTCCTTAAATCATGCTACCTCTCTGATCCAACTATATATATCCCACGCAATGTCCAATTCCCATCCAAATTTCCTTCTGCGTGTGGAGCTTTGAAAACAGGTATGCACACTCTTCTCCTCCCTTATATTTTTCTTTTTCTTCTTCAGTTTTTCTTTTATTTTCTCCACTTTGCTTGGCTACCCCGCTTCTCACTCCATGTTGTTGTCGTCCCTGACTCCTTCCCCTGATCTATATTTGCCGTGCATGAAGTCAAGCTTAGTTTTCTTTTGCATTCTGTAGAGAAATTCATGCGTCACTTTTTTTTAAAAAAAACATATGAGCCTGTAGAAAATTTCCGTGCATCTCCTTTCCCTCCTTGATTTTTGCCGCGCATGTCAAGTGATATAGGAAGTCAAGCCTAGTAGCTTTCTTTTGCATGCTGTTGAAAATATTGCATGCGTCCTTGAAGGGGTGGCCAAGTGAATTCATGCATGAGCCATTTTGAAGATGTTAACAAACGAAATAAGTTTTTTTTTTCCCATTTGCATCTATGGAGAAGTAAAGATATATGTGCCTGTAGCATTTTTGGCCACGAAATTTTATGCGTGTGCCACTTTAGGAATTTAAGCAAACAAAATAGTGTACTCGGCCAGACCTTAATTTTTTTTTGATACATTAGTTTGTTTGTGAAACAAAGCCCACGACCGCGTCTTGCATGCATTCATTTTTTCAAAGTATTTTTAAAAATCTGTGAATCTAATAACCTTTGTAACCACCGTTTTTTTTTGACTCAGCCTATTTTTTTTACAAAGCATATTTTTTTTATAACAAAGTTTTTCCCAAGCATTTAAATAACAAATTGGGAAGGGACGAGAATTGGAGGTGTTGAACAGATTGAGTGATGGAGTGGTCGAGCTGCGGGTGTCAAAAATATTTTAATTTAAATCTCGTTTCGGTTGTTATTTTATTTTGCTTTGATCGTTCATAATCGCGTAATTTATTAATCGTTTATTTTTCAAGTTCGAAATCGGGGTGTCACATCTGTTGGAAATTAATCGTGCCTCTGTTTTTTTCTTTCGGGATAGATACCGTTGTTTGATTTGAATCTTCAGCAGCGAAAAGGTGAGTATTCTCACTTGACAAACGTACTTATATTTTTGTAAATTTAACAACAAGTGTAATTGTAAATAATTATATTTAAATTTTATCTGCTTATGATAAAAATTTATGATGGTAAAACCTCATTTTTTAATTGACACATCATCAGTCGTGTTATCTACTATTTTATTTATGCAACTATACTAATTATTTATTTACTGTCTAATCACACTACAAGTTCCCTATAGAATAGAAATCGTTTCGGGCTGAAATGATAGGCCTGAACGATATTTATATATTTATTTATTTAGTTATTTATTTAACTTGGGATTGCGGGTTTGAAATGAAAGAACCCGGATATTCTTTGTAAATTACGGATTGAAATGATATATTATCCGTACCACTTGACCTAGGTAGAAATATTATACAGACCCGTGGTTATATATATATATATATATACACTTTTCTGGAAAAATTTAAGTATTTTAAATTTGTATATTATACCATTGTTGATTTGAATTGGAAAAGTGATTTTTAGTGATTTTATACGACTAAATATATATAAATAAAGGATTGATTTGGAATTTGAATATAAATTCATTTTGGAATGTAATTTTTGTAAAGGAACGAAATAAAGTATATTTAATAAAACTGAAATTAATGATAAATAAGGTGGTATGTAATTTTCCTATAAATTAAACGGTTAATAAAGTAAGCACCAATAATAAAAATTGGAATATATCTTAACTTAGGAAAAGAGAGTCTAGTTTAAGAAATGGGCAAGTTAAGAAAAATTTGGAAATAGTTATATTTTGGAATAATAACTAAACTTATTTACTATGTAAATTTTGAATGCGAAGGATATAAAATATTGATTTCACTTTAATAAGTGAACATAAGAAGTTGATGTGCAATTATGAAATTTACCTCATATAAATCATATATTTGAAATTTAAATGACTATTGTTAAAAGTGGAAATATAGTTTTATAAGTTAAATGAGTGAAATCAAATTTTAATTGTTTATAAATTTATATCTGAAATTTTATTTACTTAAATTCTATAGTAAAGGATATTACCGCACTTTGTAAGTGCCGTAGTTGATGCGAATGAACTTAAGGCTGAAATTAATTAAAAGCTATTGCAATGCTTGGTAAGTGCTGTGGTTGCGGAACTTAAACTAAACCCGAATAAATAAAAGGGCTACAGTAGCACTTGTTAAGTGTTGTCGTTGGCCGAAATGAGATTTTGAATATTGATTTGAAACTTTAATAACTTCACTTTTGAAAGTTAAACGAAGTATTGGGATTTAAAAATAAACTATTTTGAAATGTATAACCACGGGCAATAATAATAACGATTGGTTGGCAAAGAGACCGGGATCGGATATGGGCATACTCTCTGTCGATACCGAAAACCACTTTGACAACTGGGAACGCGGTGGAGATTCCAGAATGAAGTAGGTTGGTGGTGACATTCTATTGAGGTATGTACGCGGACCCGACTCCCATGAGTTGGCATAAGGTGGCTAAAACAGGAGCGATTCTCGGGCAAAGGGGGTTAGCGCCCTTTATCGGACACTCCTCTTCGATACTATACTCTGACTTTGGATTGATTCGATGGCCATCCTTATTTTTCTTGATTTTGGGGGAGTTTGTTCGAGGTGGGCGGTAGCTGCGGCTATGCGTTTCCACCAGTCCGGATAGCAATTGATATATCTACCCTGGCATTGCCTAGTTGTGCCGTGTCACCTAACATAGCGAGCCTTATACGATTTTGGTTTTGTACCATACCTATGGAGTGCCCTCTGACGACGCCCAGTACGGGGGAGATTACGGTACTGTATAGACTATGGGAATATATTATGTGTGAAGGGCTATATGGGTAACCTCTTAATGCTATTTAAAAGTAAGTTTATTTTAATATAGACACTATTATAATAGCGAAATTATTACTACATAGCAAAAATAGTTTAACGGATCCTTAGAGGATGGGAGGTCCCAAGCATCCTTTAAGTTACTTGCTCTATATTACAGTACACTTGAATTGGCTTACACTGTATAAGTATGTATGTCCTGACTCGAGTGTTTATGTTTTATTTTACGCTCGGGTCAGCCTGCGTTGCAGTTCAGTCTTCATTTCGGAGCTAGGACTTCTGTAGATCACCTTTCAAGCTGCCGGCAAACTTTCCTTTCAGTTCTTTATCTTACATTATGTAATCAAGACTATTGGATATTGAGATTGGCTATGGTTGTTTCAAACTATTTTGGGTTTAAAGACTATGTAAAATTTTGTTTGTTTTGAGACTATTGATAGTGGCTTCATGAACCACTAAGTTATTTTTAAATTCCGCTGCGAGTATTCTGATTTCTGTGTCTGTGATTCTGTGATTTGATTTCATTTGCTTCAAATTTATTTACAATCTATTGTTTTGAACTGTTCAACTTTGACAAGTTTTAATTTATCGTCGAATTTGAATGGTACAAAATAGTGGGTCGTTACACTTGCCGAGAAGGAAGAGCGTTTGGCTCATGAAAATGGAAGAAGAGGAAGAGGAAGAAGAAGAAGAAGAAGGGGATGAAATGGAATTGAAGAAGAAGAAGGTGAAACCTCTTTGGAAAGCATCGACTATCCTCCTAATCCATCCAATAAAACCCTTCTCGAAAACAAAAAGACGATTGTTGAGAATCAACGGATTCTTATATGATCCGTTAGTAAGAAGTTGGAAAAAATTTCATCCAAGATGAACAAGTTCATTTCCAAAGTTAGCAAGAAACTTAGACCTCCTTCATCATCATCATCCTCTAACTAGTTCTACCTGTTCATATCTTATTGTATTTGTTTTGATTTGAATGTTCGTGTAGTTCTTTATGATTAATCGCTGTATCGTCTTAGTATGAAATGAAATGGAATTTCTTTCTGTTATCTAGCTTGTCTTATCTCCAGAATAAATGTTAGTATATTATATAAATATATATATATATATATACACACACATAATTATTCACAAAATCAAAATAGATCATCAAATTTCACAACACCATGTCGACATACCCCTTATGACCATGTCGACATGTACTGGTCAGAAATAACAATTCATTTTGGATTTGAAATTTGAATAATTACCATATGTCTATTCATTTCAAACGAATTCCTACACCTATAAATACCTATTTCTTCCAGAATTCATCATTGAATATTATTTCTTATCTTCTATATCTCTCATTCTTCTCATAATTTCAAATATGGCTAATCCAATTCATAACTTATCCGAAAATCTTGAAGAAACTCTTAATTCGTTCAAGAATATTCTTTCGTTCATTCATCGTAACCAGCGACACTTAGAATTGAATAAAATGCAGATGATGAAGGAGCAAGAAAGGCATTTCGATGCAATACGATGGATGATTTCCTCCCTACACCAGGATGATAACGAAGCACATCCTCCAGTCTCTCTCACCAATGATAATGAAAATTGGGATGCTATTATGGCAGACCCTATCTTTGGAGAAGAAGGATGGGTGGAAGTTCCTCTTAATGTTTGATATTATTTGGTTGCTTTGTTTGAATTGTTTACTTTGATTGATTTGATTTCATTTGCTTTGGCTTGGTTTGATATTGATAGATATTTAGTGTGGATTGATGTTTTTTGTACAAAACATGTATAATTATACATTGATATGTATATAATCTTTGATTCATTATTGTGACTATCAATATAATTATCTCTTAATTCCATATTCCATTGTATAAGTTTATTAATGCAGGAATTTTAGTCTAAGAATGAGGGGGAGTTATATAGTTTGGTGTTATATAGTTTAGAGTTAGTTTTTTTGTTGATGACAAAGGGGGAGAAGTATAAAATAGGGTAGTTAGGCACAGATGAAGGGGGAGTTATTAGGATAGAAATAATATTTTATAAACAAAGGTTGTCATCATCAAAAAGGGGGAGATTGTTAGTCCGTGAGATGATGGTTTTGATGACAACAACCTTAGAATAGATTATAAAATATAAATACTAACAGTATAAGTTTAGATATATATGTATATGCAGGATTTAACCATGCAGCTCCCAAGAATGAAGACTGTACAGTATAGAGATTCAAGATATCAAGATTGAAGACTCATGAGTAACAAGAATATCAAGATTATCAAGAGTTCAAGATTTCAAGTAATTTACTTTTTTAATTAGAAATTTTGTTAAAACTCCTTAAAAAACACTGCCATCTTAAAATCCAATTTATTCATGGAATGGAATCCACTTCGAGTCTGTTAAAGGGATGGAACCCTAAGTAGGATGGAACCAACGAAAAATTTAGTGGAACATTGTTTTGTAACCACTAACTTTTTATTCAAAATGATTTTTCAAAATTATGTCTTGTTTTCAAAATGATTTTAAAACCTTCCTTTTAAAAAGCATAAAAAACATCTATCCTGATTTCAAATACTTTTAGCCTCAAAATAATCTTGAATTTCAAAATCAAATTATCCTTGGTTTTAAACTATCTTTTAAAATAAAAGTATATTTAGTTTTTTTAATATTTATATATTTAGATTTAAATATAAAATTATAGTAAAATTCTATATATATATATATATATGTTATTCTTTATATTTACTTATGTATTTTAATTATAGTAAAGTATATTTGTAAAGTTTAAAATAGTTTTAATATAAGATAAAGGTTGTTTTCAAAGAAAATCAAAAACACCAAAAATCCTTTTGGGATGTCGACATACTTAAGTACCCCTTGTCGACATGGTGTCAGTTGAGTTCAAAATTTAAATTTCAAAAGAAGTGTCTATTCGTCATAACTCTTCACGAATGGACATGGCTGTTGTACTTCTATAAATAGGGGTTAGTTTCAACGAATTTTAATTCAGTTTTTCTGGTTTTTCACCCCTCTTCGTCTTCCATATTTTTATATACATATTCTTACCATTACTCTGCCGAAATCAACATTGAATCTAACTAGATTATCTCTGGTTTGATTCTCTATCACTATCTCAACAAGATCCTCAGTGCTATTCAGAATTATAGGCTTTTTGCAACCAACTTAGCGAGAAAAGGTGTGATTGTGGCCTTGGAAATCAATCAAGCGAGATAAGGTGTGATTGTAGCCTTGGAAAATCAATTGGGTGAACTTGTTGCCTGGAAAATCAAGTATCTCTACCTAGAGGATTGTGATTCTAGAGGGTGTACCTAGTTGCCTTGAAATCGAGGGTGTAATTGTAAAGATTGTTTTTTTGAAAGGAAATCGTACTTGTGTGCGGGACTGGATGTAGGGTAACTCCGAACCAGTATAAAATCCGGTGTGTTTTTTCCTTTACTGCTTTTACTTTATATTTGCATCTGTGTTTGATTTTGTGATCATATATTTGTTTGAATATTGCATACATTTGTGTTCAAATTAACAAAAACTCAAAAAGATTTAACAATTCTCTAAAACACTATTCATCCCCTTGTAGTGTTTATTCTAGCCGTAAGATCCTAATCCGCATTTCTCACAATTTCTGGGTTCAAATCATAGTTCAAATCCTTTTTAAACAATTTAATCTTTGAAATTCAATTTATTACCCAATTTAAATATTGAAACCAATCCTTAACCATTTTAGTTTACATGTTCATTTTAAACATTCAAATCTTAATATTCAAAGTGATCTCATTTCCACAAGTTAAATTTTTATCTTTAAAATCAAAATAACTTAAGTAATTACAAATTAAAGTTTAGTTCCATTAAATTCCAATAATGGAATAGATATCGTCTCAATCTACTTCTTAATTCATTTAAACAACCTAATTCACAGTTCCATAGATTATTAATAACAATAGGATGATATCAGGATAAGCCAAGGTAAATAAACATCCAAATTACCCAAACACCAATCAATATCATCCATTACCCATTTCCTGATCTCAAATCTGTTTGAGATCACATGTAATTCCCATCCCAAATCAACCCATTTAACTTCTTAAGTTTAATCCCCATTTCATCTTGAAATTTCCACTTCAGGTTGTCCGTTCTAAACTTATTTTACTTCCCCTAAGTTAAATCTCATTTTAATCCAGTCAACTTTTACTCAACTTGAATTCCCATTTCAAATTTCAAATTTCTAACAATATTCTTTCTTACTTATAAATTCAAAAACTTATTTCACTATGGGTTTTTACATCACATTCCAGAGAAAATCAAAACTCAACACTTAGATTTTATTCCAAATAATTTTTGATATTATGTATATCCTCACATATATACATATTTATTCGTTAGCCCACCAAGTCATAATTTAAATTTTAAACCACCTTTGGTTTAATTCAAAACAAATTTCTTTAAATTTTCCAAACATCTCTTATTTTAAAATAAGATCACATTCAAAATAGTCTGAATAATATCATTTTCTTTTAACATTTTGAAAACAATTTCAGATGGTTATAGACTTAGGATTCAAAACTTCACAACTTAAAACCCACTTCAATTTATAAGTTATATTCATCTAAAAGTTTACTTTCCTAAAACTTTTTCATTTTGCTTTATCAATGTTTACTAGAAAACAACATCCCATTATTAAACACAATATCCATTCAATATTCTAGTTTGAAACTAATTCTAATTCATCTTATTTGTATAGATCATTCTATTCAATTCCCATTTTGATATATATGTATATATTTATCACTTAATCCTTATTCAATTTCAATATCCAACAACTAGTTATTGCTTTATATATAAAATATAAGCTTTTACAAAAATCATTCATTAAAACCATTTTTAAAATCTTTATATAAGAAAATAACAAGTATGCTCTCATACACACACACACACACACTCAACTAATTCTAGGGTACCACTAACCCTATCCTTAATGAATAAATCCACTAGAGCCAAGGTTCTCGCTTAACCTTCTGCTTTGATACCAAATGTAACGGCCCAGAATTTTCGACCTCGAATATTCGACACTAATACATTCACTGTAGAAGTGCCGAGCATCCGAACGCCGGAAATCCCAGATTGTTAGGGTAAAGAAGAACAGAGGTAGAAGAAGAAAGAGAAACAAATCATAGATTCTCACATCCGCAGCGGCAAAATATAATATCAAATAATAGCAGTTATACAAAGGAAAACTATTTCGGTTAAATTACATTCAATTCATCAGAGTTACAGCCATTACACAAAACTGGACAGTTAAAATTAACTTGTCCCAGAAATATAAACAATAATATAGTAGAATACTCCATACATCCTGCCATCCAGCTCATCTCATAAGCTCCAGAACGTTCTAACTTGGAAATCTGTAATACTCGGTCTGACCGGAGCATTACATCAAAGAAACACCCGGGTCAAGCTGTAAATCAACGTGAGTAAACTCATCTAACATGAAATACTAAGTTATAAAACTTATATGAATTACCAGGGTAACCTATACCTTTTACGAGTTCTTAACTTGCTACGGTCAGTCACTTATTTCAAACAACTGCTTACATAGTTAAAATGGTCATGATAATTAGTTTATTTCATTCCAGCCCATTTGCCTCTAAAATCCAATTTATCAAGAATTATTGTAGATACAAATCGAAGTGGTTTCAGGTACTTGCCAAACCCAATCCCGGTCTCTTCGTATCCAATGTCATCTTAATCCTAGCCTAAGTGGACACAATCAATTTAAATACAATATATCATAATTCACACGATAATTCATTATCGATAGATATCCCATAATATAACAGTTCAACTCATCATAGAATATCACAATACATCACAACTCAATATCAGAGAGATCACATAATCCACCCAATAATATTCAATCATCCATAAGCCAGATTGATTAATTCATAATCAATTTAATTAATCTCCAATTAGATTAATTACCACTTTAAATCACTTGGTTTACCTTAATCTTGCTTACTTAACATTAATTAATTACAAAACAATTAATTAATCGTTCTTAAATTATCCATTTTAATTAATCATCCTTAATTAATTATTCTCTAATTACACTTAAGTGATTAACCTTTAATTAATTAAATTAATTATCCTTTAACCATTCACATTAATTAACCCTCAATTACTCTTAATGCTTAATCAATTATAACTACATTAATTAATAACATGAATTAATTAATCTTAAATTAATCGTATTCATTAATTCACATTAATTAATCTCATTTGGTAATTAACTATCCCGTAATTACATACATTAATTAATTTACTAAATTAATTTCATAAGTGATTATCCTTAATTAATTAAACTTAATTAATTATCTTAAATTAATTTCCTTAACTAATCATCTCATAATCACTAGTTAATGATCTTGAAATTAATTACAATCATTAACTATCCACTAATTACTTATACTAAGTAATTACTTTTTGATTATCAACATCAATTACTTAATCTATATTAATCTCATTAAGTGATTAACCTGTAATTAATTTCACTAATTTATCTCAATTACTTTCTTAGTTATCATTTAAAATCTTATTTAATTAATTTATCATTAACTGATAATTTTAACTTAAAGATCCTTAAGTTAAATTAATGATAAAACATTTATTTTCTCAATTCCTAATAATCACATTATTGATAAAGTTTTAAATAAACTTAGGAACTATCTTAATTAATTTAAGTTAGAATAAATTACATAACTTCTAATTAACCAATCATTTTAAATATCATTTTATTTAAAAGAAATAGTTTAAGAATCGTTTTTAAACTTGATTATCATTTATCTTTAAAACTTTGTTATCCTCAACATTTACCCGAGCCCAAACTAAATTTTCCCGAGCCACTCACGAACTCGCACGCGTACGACCTTCCTCGAGATAAACACGAGAAAACTTGAGCAAGTTCCCATGCCTTCTTCTTCCCCGAAGACTCAAATTCTACTAGACATTAATGTGCACGCGTGCACGTGCACGTTAGAAACTCGCCGTTCCGATCATCGACAACAACTTCGACATGTCAACGACCACCTCTTCTAATGGTACAACTACCCAGATCTCTGAATTCGCCAGATAAACAAAATCGATCCCACGACCACACTTATGAACCCACCATCATCGGAAAAAACGATTCGCATCACCCAAATTATTCACCAGAAAGTCTGCCCTTCCAACCAGAGATGCAACACAAACCCTTCCTCAATTTCCCCCATAAGCGATTGAGTTCGTCCCCATATGCGATTGAGTTCATCACGATGACGAGGCTACAATTGCCACGAGACCAACCACGAACAAATTCTCAGCTTAAACCCTAATTCTACTATTCCCTGACGCCACAGTGAACTAGAATTACTTAGACTGTTTTGCCGACCTCTACGATCACCAGACTCGCTTCGGCTGAGACCCCAATCACCCAAACACGGCCCATCACCAGAAAAAGCGCAAAACACCATAACCGACCAACTCACAATTTCTCTTAAATTACACAACTAAATTTCATCATTTTACTGTTACGAATCCTAGATTTTGATGATGATTCAGATGATATACTCGAAACATTTAATTGTTGAAATCAAAATTTTACAATCTTTGAGTTTTTCTCTGTAAAATTCAAATTTCCAGAAATATACATACTTATTTTACTTAAAAATAATTTTAAACCTTAGCTTATGTTTGAACAAACGTAATTCATTTCAATTCCTAAGCATAACAGAGATTAGATGAGGAGAATTGAAATTTTGATCTAAATTTTAAACTTTGTAACTTAAACAGAGATGATCAATGACACATCCGTTAATACACACAATTTCTATATTTATATATACATGTATTCATATCTAAAACAAACATACATACATATATTCAACATGCATCACAATTTTCTTCAAAACATTTTATCACTTGAATCAAATTTTAAAACTGTTTAAGCTTAGTTTACTCACCTTATATAGAACAGAGGCCTAGAATTGTTTTTAGACTAGAATGTTTTGATCTGGATTTTTGATCAGTACATGATTGTGTTGCAACTTGAATTTGAATCTGATCTGAGATGAAATTGCTTAGCTTGCTCTTCTTGAATTTGTGGAGAGATTACTCTGAATTTCTGTTTTGAATATTTGTCGCTGACTCTTTTTTGTTTTGCTCACTGGTTTTAATGTTATAGGATTTTGTTTCTAAGTTTTGGAAATTTTTACCGATCAAAGAAAATGAGAGATAGGGAATGATATGTTTATATAGACTTAAATTAGGATTTATAAAAATAAAATAAAATAAAAATAAAATAGTGACACTTGTTTAAAAATCTAACACTTGTCTTTTACAATTTATAATTCATTTACACTTGTTATTAGATACATTCTTTTACTTACATTTGTAATTATGCATGAGTTAATTAGTTTTTAAATGGTTTAAAAAGCTTTTATATTTAATTTCCTAATTATAAATACATTTCTTAAATTATATACATAAAATCCTTTAAAAGAAAATATTATAAAACTAATTATATTCTAAATAAAATCATATATAATATATTTTAAATCCAATATTATTTTAAGAGGCCTATCTTTTGATTTTCCATTTTAAATTCAAATTCAATTTAAAACCCCTTCACATATAAATTAAACAAGCACATTTTTATTTGTTTGAAAATAATAATTTTTCTATTTAAAATCTACTTATCTCTATATATATATAAACCATCATTATCATTTGTTTCAAAAGAATAATTTGTCAAATTTTCAGTAATTATATTAGGAGATTATCGCATTTTAAATTGCTTGAAATTTCTGGGATATCACAGTTATTATATTGAATTTTCAATATAAATTTAAGCATGTTTATATATCGTACGATCACACAACCACTCCAAATGCTATGAAATTTGAAATTCGAAAAAAATACATTATTACGGACCCAATGGAACAATTTTTGTCGAAATCCGAGACTGTGCCTTAGAAGGCTATTTTTAAATATCAATTTAAATGATATATTGTTAAAACTGAACAAAGCACCTTTAAATTCGAATTTTAAAGCTTTCAATATCTTCAATATTATCAATATAAATTTTACAAGCCTTCAAATTATTTTTAACAAGCTTAAAACTGAAGATTCAATATTTTACCCGACTTCCAACTATTAAGTTCAATAATTAAATTATCAAATAAATAGAGATATTAGAAATTCAAGTTAAAGCTAAACTTTCAAATATTTAAAATCAATTAAATATTCCAAATTCAAATATCTAAAATTCTGGGTCGTCACATATTAAACTAAATTATGTAAATTAATTGTTTATAAATGGATTATTTTGAATAAAATTTTATCAAGTTCCTAGTTCCTTCTTTTCCTTTTCGAGGATGAGAAGTTTTGAGTAGGGGAGAGTGGAATGACTAATATTTTTTGATAATTAAAAATATTAAATTGAATAAGATTTTTGAATTTAATATTAGGAGAAACTAAAATTTATGATTTATTTATGAGAAAAATAAATAGTGTAATTAATAGTGTTTATTTAATTTGATTGATAACTCTTTTAATGTAATTACAATCAATTGAAATAATTGTAAAGTTAATTTTGGTTATAATTGTAAAAAGGAATAAATCAAATGTTGGATTTAATATTGAAATTATATGATATAAATTAGAATAGGAATATTTAGGAATACGAAATCAATTAACTAAAATGTGAATTTATTAGCTCTGTTTGTAAACAATAAACATAGAAATGTATTTGAATTATTAATGTGTAATAATTGTTTAGTTATCATTTCATTATTTAATCTGTTGAAAGTAATTTGGAAATCAATGTGAATTGATATAATCAAATATTGTAGTTAATATGAGTTAAGATGAAATTATAGAATATGAACGTAACAAAATGTAAACTAAAACTTATGTTATTTATATTCATAAGATGATAGTGATTCAATAATAAGAGTGTTAATCGAAATAAAAGAATTTGACTGAATTTAAAATATAATTAAGTGGAATATTATTACAATTGCAATTAAACACTGAAATTAATGTAATATTTAAATAGTGGATTTAACATGAGAAATTATTTTAATAGGTTATTAAGTTCAATGTAATTAAGAATGACAAAAATGATTAACTTTTAATTTTGAATTTAAAAGAGATTAAATTAATTTAATAATAATTTATTTGTTTAATTAATGTGAAAATAGCCATTTTGGTCACTGTCTTGGATTTTGACGAAACCAGTTTCATCGGATCCGTAATAGTGAATTATTGTAAGATTTCATGTTTTGTGGCGATCGGATTTGTCGTTCGATCGTGCGGGCTTGAAATGCATAAAAATCAATTAAAAGGAACTAAATGAATATAATTTGATGTTGAAGGCTAACTTTTGTATACTATGGAATTAGGTTTTGAAACTAGTTCCATCGAGTTTAAAAATATCGAAAACATCTATTTCGATATATTGGATGACCTTCTTTCGTTTCGAAAACGGAATGGGCTTTTTGGGTCGTGCTATCGTTTCGAACCAATTCGATATCTCCATTCTTTCTTACTACCTTTGCCTATATGTAGGCTGTTATAAACCCTAGCTATTTCTCATTTCTGATTTCTGTATGTATTGCTTATTTCCATCTGCTCCATCCTTCCCTCCCAATGGTAGAAACCATAATTCCCAAATTCATTTTCAAATCAAAGTCAAATTGAAAAATTTAAACTCCTCAAACTATGTCATATTATATATCATTGGAAAGCTCTTGAAGAGCGCAATCTAGTGCAGCAATTCATTTTTATAATCGAATCACGGTTTGTCTAGAAACGACCGAACATTCTCAGCCATCGATTTTGGTGTTTGATTAACGACCACGATGCTTCGATTCGAGGGTACAGTCTTGTGGAGATTTGGGTGGGGAGCTCATTTGAGTTGCTCATTTGGAGATGTGGTCTGATCGACATAGAAAATTCGGTTAGGGTTTATGGTGGTGGCGACGGTTGGGCATTTTCCGACGATGATAGGCGATGTCGTGGGTCGTGGGTGATCAAGGGATGATGCGTATGTGGAGGCGACTCGTTCGGAGGTGGATGGCGCGGCGTAGCATCAAGATGAACGGAGGTGATTGGGTCGAGCGTGGTTTGTGTGCTCGTGTTGTTGTAGCTCGATTAAAGTAAGGAAGGTATTGGGATTTACAATCTTGACCTTGATTTAATTTTCATTTAAATTTAAATTTAAAATGTTTTAAGTCGAATAACTTATACATTCGAGCTCAGATTCACGCACGGTTTTCTCCAATGCGATGGTATTGAAATTCCAGACATTATGGAACTAGTTTGGCTGCATTCTCAGGCAGTTAAATTTTTGGGCCTAATTTGGATTTTAAATTGACGACAAATCAAAGGCGAGTGTTTTAACCCACTCACGAATACTAAACTTTCTTTTGTTGGTTAAATTAAATTTATAATGTGATTAGGAATTGATTGATTGCTGTTTGGTCTATATAAATTGTCATTCAAGTTTAATTTGAATTTATATTGAATTAATTGCCATTTGAATTAATATTGGAATTGAATTGCTAGTTAAATGCCCGATGGTGATAACCAGTTAATTGTTGTGATTTATTGGTTGATTTGAATGATGATTGTGATGGATGCTTAATTGTCGACATTTTGGATGTATGTTTATTTATATGTTGTTATCACACAACAAATTCCCTTAGTTATTATTAGGAAAATCATTATGGGTTGAAATGACACATAACCGAATGGTCTTATAGACGGGGAAAAATTGTTATGGGTTGAAATGATAAACTCGAGCGATTTTACTCGGGATTGCGGGTTAAAATGATATATACCTGTAAATTTATATTATTACAGGCTGAAATGATATATATCCATATCACTTGACCATATGGTAGAAAATTATATACGGACACCAGACTGGTTAAATTAAATGATTTTAAATTCTAAAATTTTGAATCTAGTTAAATGATATTATGAAATAAAATTTGATTTATATGAACTGAATTATTTTTAAAATCCAAGTTTTAAATGTTGTAATTGGAATTGGTTTAAATGAATTATTTAAAGAATTTAAATTGAAACCTTAAAGTTGAATTTATAATATAAAATGAAATTTATCGAAATTGAGTTATTGTAAATGTTTGAATATATAAACTTTGAAACCTATTGAATTTGAAGTGGTTTAAATTAGTAGTTCAAACATGGATTTGAAATCGATATAAATTGAAATGGTTTTTAATGAGAATTTGAATTGAAATCTTTAGCCTTTTGAATTGAAATCGTTGAACTGGAATTGATTTGAATTGAATTTTTGGAACTAAAGTTGATTTGAATTCATTAGTGAAATTGGAAGAAACAATTCTAATTTGAAACTATTTTCGATATAAACTCTTCTAATACACAAACTCTTTTAACATATAAACTATTTTTCCCATATAAACCATTTTAATATATTAACAAATTTTAATACATTAACAATTATTAATATATAACCTATTTTAATATATTACCTATTTTTAATATATAAACTATTTTAATATATAACCTATTTTAATATATGAACTTTTCTAATATATAAACTATTTTTAATATATAACCTATTTTAATATAAAAACTTTTCTAATATATAAACTATTTTTAATATATAACCTATGTTAATATATAAACTATTTCTTATATATAAACTATTTTATTCTATAACCTATTTTTAATATATAAACTATTTTAATATATAGCCTATTTTAATATACAAACTATTTCTAATATATAAACTATTTTTAATATATAACCTGTTTTAATATATAAACTCTTTCTAATATGTAAACTATTTTAATCTATAACCGATTTTAAAATATAAACTATTTTAATATTTATTATTTTAAATTTATAAACAACTTTTAATATATATGTGTATGTATGTGTGTGTATATATATATATATTATATTTTTAATGTCTAACTATTCCAATATATAAACTACCTTCAATATTCAAATTGCTTAAAGTTCGAACTGTTATGATTTAGATTTAATTGATTTAAATGGAATACCTTGATATGATGGTTTAACCTATTTTGTGGTTATGATTTTTTAAAATGAATATGATTTAAAGTGAATAATGATTTCGAAAGTGAATATTATTTCGAAAGTGAATATGATTTCGAAAGTGATATGGTTTTTGAAGTGAATATGATATTTTGATATCAATTATGAATTAGTTTTGGAAATGTAAAAGAACCAACCGATGTAAAATAAACATTTGGTTGTTAAAGAGACCGGGATCGAATATTGTCATACTCTCTACAAATACCGAAAACCACTTTAACAACTGTGCACGTAGTGGAAAATCCAAGACAAAGTAGGATGGTTTGGTGGACGTTTCTGTATGAGGTATGAACGTAGCCTTGACCCCCTCGGGTCAGCTTGATATGATAAAACATGAGCTATACCTGCGCCAAATGAGGTCGCTCTTCTGATCGGGCATGCTTCTTCGATACAATATCTGTGACTTTGCGATTGATTGGTGGCCACCTTCGATTTGATTATGGGAGTATGTTCCCAGTGGGCGGTTACTCTAGGCATTGCCTCACGTGCCTTGTCATATGTCTTATCGCGCCCACTATGAGTTTGGCTCATATCGTACCTATGGAGTGCTCCCTAAGTATCCTACCAGTTTGGTGGAAGTGTCTGTATAGACTACGTTATTTATATAAAAATGTGATAAGAGGGAATATGGGTAACGCCTTAACTTTATTTTAATACTTTATTTTAGACATATTATATTAGCGTATTGTATTATTTATGTAGATAGTTTAACAGATCGTTAGGAGATGAAATCCTAAACATCTCTTAAGTTATTACACACAGTTAGACACTAGGTAGGAGATGTGAAATCTTGTAAATATCTTTGAAGCCGTTACACTCATATTTATTTACTATTGATTTAACTTACATAATATCTTTTAGTTCTGACCCGAATGTTTGTCTGTTCATTACGCTTGAGTCAGCCTGAACATCTTAGTGTTGAAGACCTTATTTATGGAGGACGAAGATGAAGATTTAGTATATTATTACTATTTATTATATTTATCCACTGCATAATGTTGTTCCGCTACATTATTTATTTATTCCTACTGTATTTATAAATCTGATCTGTATTGTAAAAGTGTAATCAAATGTTATTTGTAAAACAACTTCATGAATTGTTTATTTGATTTTTATATTTTGTCATTCCGCTGTGAGATTCTGTGCTTTGTTTTTCTTTTCTTTTCTCTTATTTTCTTATTTTCCCCATTAGTACTCCATTTTAAATGGTTTGAGTTGACATGTATGGTTTATTGTCGATTTAACCCATCCAAAAAGGTGGGTCATTACACTATCTTTCTAAACAATATATTTTTGTTTGGCTAACTACAAACCTTTGACTGACTCAGGCCTACTAGAAAAAATAAAAAAGTAATCAAATTTTTGTTAGATACTTCTCTTCTGAATGGTCTGTCCCTAACTTACTTCTCTAGGGTCAACTGATCCTGATGGTTTTGTGGGCTCACTAATAACTTATCCTCTCTATGTATATATATTCCATTCTGTATGTAACATTATTTTAATCTTACCTATGACAAAGCCCTACACACCGGAATTTTGGACTAAATGAGCTAGGGGCTAATAGCTAATGTATATGGCGCGACCCTATACTAGTCCCATCTGGTATTCTAATATCCGAGTCATTTTACTTAGGGTCAACTACCTATAAATTTTTCATGAAAACCATTTCTTTCAAATTGATTTAAACCTTGAAATCATTCTTTAAACAAGGAAAATATACTCCATGCTTTACTCGAATCACCTTGCCATGTTATATATACTTTACACAAAATTTTGTTCATGAAAACATTTTAACTTTGAAAGTACCTCATTCAAATCCATTGAAAGTACCCATTTCGAAACCAAGTAAAACCTTAGGTCGAAGGCCAAATATTCCTATCCAAACCATTTATAATTACCTTTCGAAAACCTTGAAATCATCCGTATCAAAAGGCTTAAAACCTTAGACATCCTATCTTAATAACACTTAACATTGCCTTTAAAAAACAATGGAAACCTTTCTTTTAAACCTTTGAAGCCGTTAGGGAACCACCCCTTCGAAAACTTCATTTAGACCTTCCGAAAGCATTACAATCCTTTATAAAAATCAAAACTTTAGAAAGCATTTGGGTTCTTCCTTCAACAGAAGAAAAGGGTCATAAAACATCTAAGTCGAAAGCACTCTTCTGAATGCTATTTTCTAAGTAAAGAAGTGATGATGTCGAAATCAACCCTTCGGAAGGATTGGAGAAGTGGCTAGGTTTTAAAACAAAGTATCCTTTCGAAACCATCCGCTTTGAAAGGTTCAAAGCGGCATCAAGGGGTTTCGACCCCTTTGAAGCATTTACTTAAATAAAAGGTGTAACCTCATTCGAAACAATTTCTTAAATCAATTTGACCCAGTCGGAAGCTGACTAAGTCGAAATCATTCCATTCGAAAGCAAAGCGGGCGCATTTCCATTTGAAAGCAAAATAGTGCTTCGACCCCATCGGAACCGCTTGTTTCGACTCAATACCTTCCACCTATATCCAATTCACTATATACCAAATCATTGACGCTATGTGAATTGGTTTCGATGGGGATAGAGGCAGAATTGCTCTATCGAAACCAAACTTTCGAAAGTGGCGAAACATGTAAAAAGCATGTAAAATATGATACTTAGTCTTTTAAATAATCTTTTCAACTAAGTTGCCTTATTTGTCAGAATATTATTGGTTGCTAATTTTCTTTTCTAAAAGTAGTACTAAAATTTCAAAAATAACTAATTAAATTATTTACAAATTACGCCTTCTCCTTTTATAAATATATAAAAAATTTAAGTCCCATACATTAAATAATTTTATATATTCATTAAAACCTTAAGAAAATTCTACAAAATTCCTATAAATCATTTTTAATATGTTTTCTAACATATGTAGATTGCAGACCCAAAACATATACAATTTTAGCCGTAAGTTATTTTAAACATAAATATCCATTTTCCTCACTAGAAAATTAATATAAAATCCACATTAATTCGAAAAATTATGAAAATTGAAAATCATCTCTAAAATATCATTTTTGATCTAAATCTAAAGTTGTAAGGCATTTGGATGTAATTTAATAGGGTTTTTACCTTAAAACATATTACAAAATTCATATGAAATACCATAAATCATCAACAAGCATGTATATTTATTTCTACCAATCAAAACATGGAAAAACCTTGCAAAATAATTTGGATTTGACCTAAAACCGAAAGCAATTAGAAAACATGAGATGTAGCCATTATTCAACTTAGCTTTGTGATTAAGGAGTTTGAGATTTGAGAATGGATTAAGTTGATTTAGCTTCTTCCTTTTACTTATCTTCCTCTTGTTCTTGCTTAATGGTGGTCGGTCTCTTAGTTTTAATTTTTGCAAATGAACATTTGAAATGAATGAGTGTAAGGGTTTAGGGTATAAGGATATACTTATTCCTATATTGCACCTTATCTAA
The DNA here is from genome assembly GCA_030765085.1 of Allium cepa. NCBI lineage: Eukaryota > Viridiplantae > Streptophyta > Magnoliopsida > Asparagales > Amaryllidaceae > Allium > Allium cepa. The sequence goes on along the minus strand of CM060943.1, from coordinate 479,817,171 downwards.
CTTCTCTAACTTATTTTATTTTTACTCATGTTAGTTCATATGTTAACATGGCATGATTACCCTTAATAATCACAAATCTCAATCCCCTAATCATTACATTATTTTATTTACTTTAACTAATTAAATATCCTAATAAAAATAATGGTCGTTACAAGTCTTGTGTTCTTCACGGAACAATTCTCGAGCTTTACTCAGGTGTTTGACATGTTTTTCTATCTTCGTCCAAAGAATCAGAATTGACTTGCACTAAGTTACATTATTGGTCCAACACGACGTCCTGTGAATTGGTTTTAGTTCTTCCAGAGGGAGTTTTATGGCTTTTTTTATTGCATGCTCGGTGTACTGAAATGGGAAGAGCTTTCCTCGTCGCTTTGGACAACAGATCCATTATCGATCGTTGATAGATAATGGGTAAGTGTTGGAGAAATAACTTCAATAAATGATACGAGAAGCCCTTTCCCCACTATGAGTGAACTATCTACATGGGATAGGGCGTATGTAGTGTTCAGGACACAAAGCTCACCTCACATAGATAACACACTACACTCGCCCCAACATACATTCCTTCAGAATTCAAGTGTTGTCGAGGAATTTTTTGTTAAAGATAAAATCATATGACTGCATTAGATGAAAAAAATATTGTATAGAATGAAGCATCTGTCTTCTCACCATAATCCCAGTGGAGGAAATCCAACACTTTTTGAAGCAAAGTTGTCATTCGTTGTGCCTTCCTCTTCAGTTCCACGAGCTGAATACAGTTAATTGGTTCCGGTTGGCCCGGTTGTAGATCGGACTCCTCCGAATTTTAGAGTTCTGGTTAATCCCCTGGACAGAGCTTCCTCCATAATTTCCGTTAAGGTTTTACATAACATTTCTTTCAACATGACATTTCGAAGGATGATGTGCGCCTTTAGAAGAAGAATGAGTTTCCCCATATGCCTCCTTCGAGATATACCGCATGTCATATGTGCTTAAATGGAGCGATGCCTCCTTCAATAACTTCTTGAAAGAATCTCCTCTAAACTTAGGAATTCCTCTATTCCAAATTCATCTTAATTGATAAGAAATCTTGACTTGCCTTCATGACCCGTTTACGTGGACATTTAATTGTGCCTCAAGCTTCGATGAGTTAACATATTTTCTCTCATTTAAGAAGAGAGACAAGTGGCCAACCCTTATTGTCTTCAACACCCAAAGGAATCACATGATCATGTTGCAGTTTCAAAGTAATCTGCCCTAATTCAAGACTCAGTACTTCTTTATTAGTTTTCTCGAAGGATTAAACCGCCTTTGGACAACAGAGGGTAAGTTCTCTCCTTTACTTATTGAGTTTGGATAGGTCGCTATAGGATTTCTGATAGATCAAATACTTCTTACAGTTATTTCGAGGCTGAATAAAGACCAATCACTGGATCAGGTTTTCCATACTCTTAAGGCCATAGATGCCAAGGAGAGATCGGTTAAATTTTTGCTCACGGATAAGAATTTGCTTCGGTACGGGCTGTTGCATCCTGGGAGATACGCTGTGGCCATTGAAGTCCCGTCTCTTTCCCTCTCTAGAATACAAACACGCTCCGCATCTTCGTCACATGGCTCCGAAGAAGGTGGTTTCCCAAAAAAAGAACGCCAATCTGGCAAGCTAGTTGAAGAAACTCATGAAGGAAGGGGTATCATGACTGAAGCCAGCTGTCCGACCAGAATGCCTCCGATCTGGAGGAAAGGGTAGAAGAATTCAAATAGCGAGAGGGCAAAGCCACAGTGGCAATAGAAAAGGACGAGGGTAAAATTGAGTGCATCAGTAGTTATGATTCTCCAGTGATGATGATTCCAACCTAGGATCTGGCGAAAAAGACTCTGAATCATGTGATGAGACTCCGGGAATGAGCCCCATTCTTCTGGATTCGCCTCATCGAGAGATTCATAATAAAGATGCTCCCCAACAACTAAGTGACATCAGGGTTCCCTAATTAAAGATACCCATGTAGATTTTGGGGATTTGAGCAACGTTTACATGGATATCGATGAACTTATGGGGGTGGATTTCGAATTCGAGGGAACGTCTCCTTGCCTTAGACATATCGTGTCTAGAGTTAGCCTAGTTTCTATCACGGTGGCTTCCCGATCTAGTTTGTGACGTCCTTTTAGGCCCCCTAAAACATATTATACATTTCGCTTGGGTCACATTCACTTACACATGCATTATTTTGGCCTATTATTCGTTGCTAAAGCTCTTTATTTATTCGTCATGCCAGGTACCATGAGAGGCCATGGACTTCATGACAACCCTAAACAATTCACTGATTTGCAACATATGTCAAGACGATCTTCAAGCCACCACTAGCCCCTTGAAACCAAGGAAGATTGGAGAAGGCAGAAAGACTCTAAAGCCAAGGCTCATTGTCGGAATGATAAAGAACAGGTTCAGATGTGTAAGTGCAGTTCCGTGAAGAGAAAACCCCCTGATGACCGAGAGGAACGATCCATGAAATTGAAGGTTGATTATGGTACTCATCATTCCGAGCATTAGGCTTTTTCCCTAGCCCCAGTTTCTGTCGATCTTGAAGTTTCGATTTCTTGTGTTCAGGTTCCGTTTTCATCTCAAGCCCCATTGATTCACATGGTGCCTGCTTTTGGTTCCTTGCATCCTCATAGGAGGCTGGCTTACATTCTTCCATCCAGTCCCCTTGGACTCGAAGCTGCGCTCCAAGGGTGGTTTTTAAAGGGAGTTAAGTCTGACCATGACGTTCATCTAGTCATCAATGATTCCTATATACCCCACCTTCAGGCGATTCAAAGTGATTTAGATCAAGCCAAGGGATGGGAAATGTTATGCAAGCAGCTGGCCGACATGAACCATAATAATTATAAAGATATCCTCTCCTTTGAATCAAGAAAGATGTTTCAAGAGGGCATTAGCAAAATGTAATGCCAGAATTGAGAGACTAATACAAGAAAAGGACGCGGTACTCTAGGAGAGTAAGACTAGCGCCAGCTTGCTGAAGGAGCTGAAAGAGACCTATGTTAAAATAGAGATAGTAGTTCGAGATGAAATTAAGAAGGCTCATGCAGACGAAGTTAAGTTGAAAGAGGAGCTCAAGGCCCATGACCTGATTTTTAAAACTCAAAAGAAGACTATTGTTGATCATGAAAACATTAGTGAAGGGCACAATAAGACAATTGCTGAACAAGCAGGAATTGTGGAATCCCACGATAAGACCATTATCGATCATGCCTAGACGATTGCTTTGATCCAAGAAAGAGTTGTGTAGCTTAGCACCGAGAAAACTCGAGTTGAAGTTGAGAAGGCCTCCATGACAGTGGATTACTCGAAGCTACAGGGCACCTTCGAAAGAAAGATGGAGAAAATGGACGATACCACCTTAAATTTCTTTGTTAATTCTTTACTGCTTTAGGGAAGCCTCAATTATTTAGGCCCCAATTTCCACGTACTCTTACCATGATTTGAGAAGAAACCTTAGCCTGTTTCTGAGAAAAAGAGGATGTATATACCAAGCAAGAGTTGGGGGATGCCCAACTCATTAAGGAATCGAAGAAAGCACTGATAGAGATCGAGAGGTCCTTTGAATTGAGAAGGAATAGGAGGCTGCCGATGCTGCTACGACTGCAACTGCCAAAACGTTACCTAAACCTTTCATTTCTAGGATTGGTGGACCATTAAGACAACCTCGTCATCAACTGGCAAGTTCTGCCGGTCCTGCTTTGTCGTCTGTCCCTCCGGTAGCTGATTCTGTAACTTCAGGTGGCCTCGGAACTTCTTTGAGGATCGTGCAGCCATCAAAAGAAGGAGAAGGCGGGGAATACCAAATTTACATTCTCGACCATTCCTTTGATGTTGGTAACCATCTTGTTTTCCCCGAGTTTAAGAATTTTCAGCTCACACCGCAAGAACAAAACGAACTTAATGCTTTAATTTTTGATCTTATAGGTCTGTTCTCCTTAACTGCTGACCCGCTGGTTTCATCGATGCTTGGGCTTGCCGCTATTTCATCCACCTCGAAGCTTATCTGCATAACCACTCCGATTGCTGCACCTGCGTTTGGCTCATAGCTAGGACCGGAATCTGAGAAGATTGCTGCATTGCATGGTCTAGATGACCCTTTTGTATCCTTGGAGGCGACTTTATGGCGGCTGAAGCTTGGGAGTAGGAGGAACAGACTGGTCAACTGCATAAATATGAGCCTGGAAAGGTTGCCGTTAATAAGGAAAAGGTTGAAGCAATAAAATCTTCGAGGAGCTCACGCAAATCCCGGAAGTGCAAGGCCAAAGGGATCTTCTGAGAAGATTGGAGAGTAGGAAGGAGATGCCGACGTCAAGGAGATAGTTGATATTATAGGCAGCGACACAACCCCTGGCCGGGATTCTAAGGGGAATGTGAAACTTCCAACTAAAGGTGGGAAAGGTAGTAGTGGAAAGAGGCATTGACAGGTCCGGATAATAGTGGAGCCAGTTTTTATGACATTTTTTTTATGTTCGATACGTGTTTTAATCAAGTGAAGAATCTGCACTTACTTTTTTGATTGTTGTAGGATCTGTATTTTTCATTTTGTTGGCCGATATTGTGTGGGTACGGGCCCTACATTATTACTTGTACAGAAAATGCTATAAGTAATACAATGTTGACAATTTGATTGTAACTTTACATGTCTACTTATCTGCATTTCATGAACTTATGTCAATTTTATTTACTTCTATTTTATCTAGTCCTATAATTATCGTCAAAATTCTTTGCTTGGAGTAACAAAACTATGAAGTGCCTGGTTTTTGTTTTTGAGTATTTTTTTAATTTGAGTATCGGTGTGTGCCTCCTAGTTCACGTAGCCGCTTACTTCGAACACTTGAGAAATGATCGGTTGATCCGAGTAATTTTTTGAATGTCTATAATCATATCTATTTTGTGTTTCATATCTTCGGGAAAATGTTATTTTAACGGCTTAATTTCATATACATTTTCGGTCAATAATCAGAATTCTCTGTTGACTCGTAGTTGTTTAACATTGTTGGACCCATACCCATTAGTGGATGTGGGTTGATTCTTGTTATTCCTACAATGGATGAGTTTCCCATCATTGCCGAGGCAATACTGGTACTTAAGAGTGTGTGTGGCTTATGAAATGCATGACTTTTGGGAGTTTGTGCGGCTTATGGGGTATGCGACTTTTGGGATAGATATGACCCGTCGATCTGGAATTGTTTGGAACTCCTTTGCGTCACCAACCTTCGGGCAACATAAGGAGTTCAAGCTTCGAGAGCATGATTCCATGACTCAAAAAGTAATGCATGGACTATGGGAATGCGAGGCTTCAATTTGGGCCTTCTCGACGTTGCTGGGAAATAACAGTTCTTAGAAGGTGGAGATCGGGTTCAGTCGATCCAACGGTTTGAGTCGATTTGCTTTCGTCGATCCGGCAGGTAAGTGGGGCATTTTTAAGCATGGTTCCACTATTTCAAGCAGCGATTGGACTTTTTTGAGCCGATTTGGCCCTGTTGACTCAGAAGGTTACTTTTATGAGCACAGTTTTATTGGTTCAGAAAGCAAAGCAATTTTATTAAGAAAAGTTGGGCAAGTTCTGCCTACTTACAATGCCTGAGGTATTTCAGGATGGCTTATTTGCTGAAAATAAGAACCACATAAGATAGTTTCATATAAAGTAAAGATGCAATGATTCGCTGTTCGACGCTCGAGGAATTTGGATTTCATCAATGGTTGTCAGTTTGAATATTCCATCCCCTAACTTTTGATTGATTACATGCGGCTCTTCCCAGTTTGGTTCGAAGGTTCCGGTGCGGGATAGACTCATTTCAAGATAAGGTCTCCCACTTTGAAGGTTCGGCTGTGAACTTTGGAGTTGAAGTATCGTGGACCCTTTTTTGGTGAGCACCAGTCTTTAACTTGGCATCTTACTTCTTCTCATCGATCAAATCAAGCGACTCGAGTAGGAGCTACTCGTTTTGCCTCTAATTGAAATTCTTCCTTCGATGAGAGGGGACTTCTAGTTCGACGGGGTTCATTTCTTCTAAATCATATGCCAAGGCAAATGGGGTGTGCTTGATTGATGCTTTATGTGTTGTTCTACAAGTCCGTAGCACGAGCAGAAGTTCATTAACCTAATTCCCTTTAGCTTTAGTTAGCCGCTTTTTGATGGTGGACTTGATGATCTTGTTTATTTCTTCCACTTGCCCATTTTCTTATGGATAAGCGATCTCAGAAAAGCTCTTCTGGATTTGGAAACATTTGCAAAAGTCTATGAACTCGGCATTTTTGAATTGGGTCTGTTATCGATGATGATTTTCTTGGCGCACCAAACCTGCAAATAATGTTTTTAGTAAAAAAGTTAATGACTTTCTTTGTGATAATGTGGCCAACGGTTCCGCTTCGGCCCATTTGGTGAAATAGTCAATAGCTACTAAAGCATATTAGCCCCTCCTTTAGCTATTGGAAATATGCCAGTCAGATCAATTCCCCATATTGCAAACGGCCATGGGCTGGCAAGCTATGTTAGCTCTATTGAGGGAGTTCTTTTGATCTTGCGGAATCTTTGGCATCGGTTGCACCATCTAGCGTTATCTACTGCATCGCGGTTTACTGTTGGCTAGAAATACCCATTTTGGAGGATTTTCCTTGCAAGGCTTTGCCCTTTGGTATGGTCTCCGTAGTCGCCTTCATGAATATCTCTAAGGATCCTTTGAGCTTTATCATTAGTCACACATCTAAGCAAGGGGGTAGAGAACCACCCTCAGTAGAGCATCCCATCCTGTATTATAAATCGCAGTGCCTTCTAGAGATGCTTTTTCCATTGGTTCATATTTGCTTGAAGAGTTCCTGTAAGCAAGTAGTCTTTGATTGGTGTCATCCATGTTTCTATTTCAATGATGGTATCAAAAATCCTATTGACATCCATTTCGCTTATGCTTTGAGTGGTCAAGGTTTCAACCGGGACTAGTCCCAACGATTGAGCTTCCCGGCAACTGCCAGTTTAGCCAAGTAGTCAGCTTTCTTGTTCCGCTCCCTCGGGATGTGAGTTATGGTGTAATGATCGATGTCGTTCAGCAACTCTAGCACTTAAGTTAGATATGGGGCAAGGTTCTCCCCTCGACCTGGTATTCGCCTTTCACCTGATAGATGTCTAACTGAGAATCGCTATAGATGTTTATGGATTTTATCTCTTGCTCTTTCATTATTTTTGCCCGGCTATCAATGCCTCATATTCTGCTTCATTATTTGTCACTGGGAATTCTAATCGTAAGACGTAGCAAATGGCTTGTCTTGCGAGAGTCTCTAGCACTACCCTGGCCTTTGAGAAAAAGTTATTAAATGCACCATTAATGAAGAGCTTCCAACATGTTTCCACTTCCGGTGTAATTTCTTCTTCATCATCCCGTATGGTAAATTCGACGATGAAATCTAGCAAAGCGTGCCCGTTGATCGCCCTTCAAGGATTGTAATGACCTGGTGTTACGAACCATTCGCATCCACACATGTCGGAATTGAATTACTCGAAAAAACAGATTGTTAATTTATGTTTGGCAAAACTCGGCATATACAGTAAATAAATAAATCATATAATCACAGACACAGAGTAATATAACAACAAGCAGCGAAATAGATAAATAGTATTTCATGAAGCTACTATAAAACATCAGAGATTGAAACAAGATACAACAAAATCTCAAACACAAATGAATCTCAAATATATAAGCAACTGACGAGTCTGAACGTAAATAACTAGAATAACCGAAATAACTAAAAGTTGGATAGAGATCTTTAAACAACGCTCCACTCTCCAAAGGTGAATCTCAAATGCTGTGACACTCAGTCTGACCCGAGCATAATGCAAAACACGAAACCCTCAAGTTAGGATTGACATTCTTATATTGTAAATTCAACCCAAGTGAAATGTCAACTGGAATACATGTAACTTAAAGGATGTTTGGGATTTCCATCCTTTAAGGATCCGTGGAACTATCTACTATGTAATAATATATGCTATTATAATATGTCTATAGTAAAGTAAACTATTAAAATAGCGTTAAGGCGTTATCCATATCCCCCTTAACAATTATATATATTCATGTAGTCTATACGATAGGGCATGTGACAAGGCACGCGAGACAACGCCAGGGTAGATATACCGTTTGCATATCCGAAGTGGCTCCTGTTTTAGCCACATCAAGCTGGCTCATGGGAGTCAAGACCACATAAATACCTCATATAGAAACATCGTCAAACCATCCTACATCGTTCCAGAATCTCCACCATGGGCATAGTTGTTAAAGTGGTTTTTGATATTAGCAGAGAGTATGACAATATCCGATCGCAGTCCCTTTAACAACCAAACGCTTATTTAACACCGTGGTCATTTCATTTCAAATAGTTCGTACTTCATATCAAAATATCATATTCATTTCAAAACCTTATCAATTCGATATCATTATTCATTTTAAATAATATTCATTTAACACTTTCAAAATCATAACACTTTCGAAATCATAACACTTTGTTAGTCATAGCCCTTTTGAAATCATAATACTTTGGAAATCATAACACTTCCTACTTAAGCAGTTTAGATATTAAACATAGTATATATATTAAAATAGTTATAAATTAAAATAGTTTATATATATATATATTAAAAATACATTATATAATAAAAATTGTTTCCTCCAGTTTCACAAATCAATTCAAATCAGCATAAAATCCAAAATTTAATTTAATGAATCCCAGTTCAATAATTCCAATTAAAAAGGTTAACAATTCAAATTTTCAATAAACCATTTCAATTTATATTGATTTCAAATCCAGTTTTGAAAGATCACTTCAATTCCCATAAGATTTAAAGTACAAATGTTCAAATATTTACAATATATGTTTCATCTGTATTTCGACATTCAATTTTTATTTTATTCAAATTGGAGAATATTCACGTAATAAATTTTAAAAACCATTAAATAAAATCTCAATTTATAAACTTAAATTAATATTACATATTTACTCTCCATTTTTATTTAAAGTTGAGAATATTCATTTAAGTCACTTTTCATCAAGTCAAGTTATAAGCCATATGTTTCAAATCTTAAAATTAACAAGTCCGAATAAATCTTATTTAAATTCAATTATTAACCAATTAAATTTCACTTTATTTTTCCCATCTCTATTTATTTGAAGTTATTACATGAATCTATATGAAAATATTAATGTAATTTTTAAACAAACATTTTAGCGCATATATGTATACTAATTAAATTAAATTTTTATTTAGATGAATAATATCAAATTAAATCTTAGTAATAAATCTATTTTAAACCAATATTTAAAAATTATAAAATTATAAGTAAGATCTTAAAAATTATATTTTTAAAACTAATTTATAAATTTAAAATTTCCAAAACATATAATTAAAAATATAAATTTTAAAAAATAAAATAACTTTACCTTATATTTAAATAAATATTTATTAAAATCCATGTATTTCCGTCTAAACTCTACAGATCATTTTTTCAAAATAGACCAACGGTGTCTGTATATAATTTTCCATCCTATGTTCAAGTGATACAGATATTTATCATTTCAATCCGCAACTTATTATTTACGGGCATATATCATTTCAATCCGCAATCCTAAAATTCAAAATCAATGAAAATCGCTTGGGTTTATCATTTCAACCCATAACGATTTTTCTTTAATCTATAAGACATTCGGGTATATATCATTTCAACCCCTAAGGATTTCTAAACTAACAGGGAACTTGCAGAGAGAGAACATATATGATAATAATATAACATATCAACAACATGCGTATGTCATCAATAACAAATTTAATCATACATAAATAACAGGTTATGGTGTCATATGTCACAGGTGAACAATTACAAATAATGGCATATCATATATATAGATATTAAAGAATTAGCAGTTTAAATTTAACAGCATATTTCAACTTTCATCTCAATGTGAATTAAATTTGTTAAATATAAGAATGTTAATCGTGAATGATTTTTTACCTTTCGAGACTAGAGGAAATAGATAACACGACAAGCTACGATTTGAATCATGATCTAGATAATCGATCAATCCAAACAATAAATCTCAAAGCGAAGTAGGCTAAACACGGATGTGATGACCCACCTTTCATTCCATAGTAAGACACATCATCAATAAGAAAGAAAGGGATAGAAAAGAGAAAAGATAGGAAAGAAAGAACTAAACAATATCAGAATGTCACAGCGTAACGAATAAAATATATTACATCACATAAGTATTTACATAATAGTCATATACATCATAGTTACACAGCTCATACATAACACATTAGACAGTCGTGAAGATTTGTCTATCATTACAAGCCAAAATCCAAACGAGAACATCAACACGGTGGAAACTCAATATCTATATACGCTGAAGCCTCTTGCTCCAAATCTCCTCCAGAATTCGTCAAATCTAACATGAATCCCTTGGCTACTCATAAAAATTTGAGTACCCAAGAGTTTAAGAAACAGAAAATAAACTCTAGGTCAGACATGGGTCTGGTGTGAGTAAACAGGTTAAAGTTCTTTAACTTTGAAAATCATTTGAGAACAAAGGTATCTCGTAAGACCACGCCACCAATAAATAGGTCGGGTTTTTACTTTACGATAACCATAACATTTCATAGGAAATCCAGTGATACTATAATAGTGTCTAGGGTTTTCAAGGAAAATAGAAAATAGCTAGAATGCTTACATCTCACGTTCCAACATAGTTGGGCACAATCAAAACCTACGACACTTATTGGAGATTGGATTCCATACAATAGCAGGGCTACGGGAGTCCGCCTGTCATAGTATCTAGTCAAGATCAGAGTATTGAGGATCCACCCTGATCCCCTGTAACACAATGACTGAACTACCCCTTACTAGATAATCCCGAATAAGACAATCCTGCAGTTGGGGCAACTAACCGCCCACACAGCTGAATAAAAGGGACCTCTAGATAGGGGAAATCTTATCCTACTTGGGTGCAACCCACTTAGCCTTGATGCACCTCCCCTGTTTTAGCCATTTTCGGTTGACGAGGCTTGAGGCTACGATTACCTTTTTAGAACACATATCTTGGAATGCTCATCGTCCTCCAGTGATGATGGTCTGAAAGCATTCATCCATACAAGTCTGTTCTGGGTTCGAACGAAACCGAAGGCACTATCTCGCTACACTCATTTTGGAATCACCCTCAGATAGTCGTTGCACTCTAAATCTTCGTCTCGATCGAAGGAACTATCTCCGTTAAACTCGTTTTGGAATCACCCTTAGAGTCAACGAAAATAGACCGTCCTTTTTGAATTCTTCATCTTGATCTTCACTTGAGATTTCATGGCCTATCGTTTAATTTGGATCGATGTGGTTTTTAGATATCCAATTTGGAATCCGATCCCGGTTTCATCGAAATCCAAAACGCCGTTTTGAAGTCCAAGTTGTTTAAGTTAAAAACAATTTAATTTATATTTAGACTAACATATGCCCATAGATAGAATAATTCACATTATCACAGATATATAATCCATTTATCACAATTCAACCAAAGTATCTCATATCGCAGAGCAGCATATATCACATATCAAAGATATCAAATAATCCAAGGCATTCAATATATTTCAAACTTCCATAAGCAAGGTTAATTAGTCACACCATTTCTAATTAATTTAAATAAATTAAATTAATTACTTCAATCACTTTTAAATTCTACTTACTTAACATTAATTAATTACAAACCAATTCATTAATCACCCTTTAATTATCATCTTAATTATTTATAAACCATGTATCTTAATTAATAAATGAAACTAATTAATCATTTCTTAATTATTCACATTAATTAATTAACCTTTAATTACTTCCATTAATTAATTATACTATAATTAATTACATTAATTAATGATCCTTAATTAATTACCTTAATTAATTGTCCGTTAATCACTTATATTAATTAACTATCTTTTAATTAACCACACTTATTAATTATTCATTAATCACAATCAGTAATTAACTAACTTTAAATTAATTAAGTAATTATCCTTTTAATTAATTACACTAAGTAATTAAATCTTAATTACTTCCATTTAATTACTTCCGTTAAGTAATTCCCTTAATTAATTACATTCAGTAATTATCCATTAATTACTTACACTAAGTAATTATACTTACATTAATTAATTATACTTAAGCAATTTCATTATGTGATTATCCCTAATTAATTAAACTAATTAATTATCTTAAATTAATTACATTAATTAATTATCCCTTAATTAGTAGTTAATGATCCTTAAATTAATTACATTCATTAACTATCCTTTAATTACCTTTATAAGTAATTATCCTTTGATTATTAACATTAATTAATTAACCCTTATTAATTACATTAAGAAATCATCCATTCATTAATTACATTAAGTGATTAACTTTTAATCAATTTCACTAATTAATCATCCTTAATTAATCACAACCTTAATTAATTAAAGATAAATTCTTTATCTTAATTAAATACTTAATTACATCATTAAACTTCGTTTGAAAAACATTTGGGAACTAATTACATAATTAACCTAGTATATAATTGTATAACCAAAACAATTTTAAAACAAAAAATTTTAATCTATGAAAACTTGTATAATAAATTATTTTGGAACTTTGGTTTACAAAATTTACTTTTACATTTTAAAACCTGGTCGTGATTTTCTTTTGAATTTAAACCTTAACATGTTTTCTCTTTTAAAATTTAAAAAATTCCGGTAACTTAAAATAAAACCCGAGCCCAAGCAATCAAAAATCCGAGCCAACCTACCAGAAACCCCGAGCAAAACTCACCTCTTTCCTTCGAGACACTCACGCAAACAACTTGAGATCGACCCGAGCCCAACCCTTCTTCCCCAAAGCCAACAAACAACACAGACACGAACGTGCTCACATGCATGTTCACGGTTGAACGACGTTCCTCCGACCAACTTTCCAGTCCTCGACAAGTCATTGACAACCCCGTTATCCTCCTCGACCTCCCAGATCAACGAATCAAGAGCAAATCGAAATCGAGCCCATCGATCAAAATTTGAAACCCGACCTGATTGGAAAATCCACCATTCACCGACGATTTCGACCCCGAGAATCCACGCCTACCACACGAGAGCTTCTCTCGACTCGATACTTAGATTCCACCACTCGCGATCGAGTCCGATTCAACCTCGACGCCATAGGAACCTTGACAACCTCGTCGTCCCAATCAGGTCATCGAACCCTAGTTTGACTTTGCCGAGCTACTCCGATCATCAGAAAAATTCCCTACTATTTTTCCTGTGATCATCATCCTTCCCTCTACCTCCTGTATCAAACACGACCCTCAACATGTCGCCGTTCGTCCGAAATCGACAATGAACCCAAACCCGATCAACTCAGAGCATCTCAACTTATAAAAGCCTAAAAATGTTGAATTGATTATCAAAATTCATAATTTTCCACTACGGATCTATTGGTAAAATCCAAACTCGAAATTATGATCATCGATTTTGACTTAAATTTGATTTTTTTACTGTAAAATCCTATTTTCCAAATATTAACTAAATAATTCAACTTTAAACTATTTTTAAAAATGAATTTACATTGTTATAATCATTTTCTTTATAATGATCATAGTCTAACAATGATTCTTTAGGAAGATATGAATTTTTAAAGGTTGTTCTTGAGCCTGAGATTCAACAGAGACCAGTATAGATAAATAAACAGACATGCTCACAGTATATAGATTAATTCAAACTATATTCCAATTGAAAACGTCCATGCAAACATATATACATCATCACTACACATATATATTACTTGCATTTGTACTTAAAGATTTTTATCTTTTAAAGAAAAATGTTTACTCACCATTTTAGAAAGAAAACCGAGAGCAGGTTCTTTGATAACAGATGAACAGGCTTTCAGGTTTTAATCTGGAAATTTGTTTTGATCTGAAGCTTATCTTGATGTTGATTTGCTTGTTTAAGTTGAATTGCTTAGGTTGAATTTGAATTTGAATCTTGAAGTTGATTGTATATTGAGTTGATCCTTGCTTGTTGAAGATTTGAAAAACTGTTTGTTGAATTTGCTTTAGACCAGGTTGCAATAGAAGTTGATATTTGATTTTATTTTCTTCTCAGGATTTTTGTTTTCTCTTTTGTTTCTCTGTTTTTTATTTTATTTTGAAGAGATGAAAGAAGAATTTGAGAAAAGAGAAATGAAGATGCTTCGAAAAGAAAACAGCGTGGTTTCTTCTAATTATGTTATTTATAAATTAAATTTTAAGAGAAAAACACATGTTGCCACTTGTATAATTGCAAGTTATATCAAGCTACAAATGTCAATATATATACTAATTAGCCTACAAATGTTTAAATGCAAGAATTAGATGTTTACAAATGTTTAAACCTTTATTAAATATTTTTCTTAATTACTTATGTTTTTATATTAATATGTTTATGTTTTAAATCTTTATATATTTACAAATTATTCTTATCCACGTGTAATTTTAAAAGAAAGTGTATTAATCCTTTATTTAAATCTTTTCTTATGTTTTATATAAACTTATGTATTATGTTTTTTCAAAATGTTTATAAATAAACAAATTACATTTATTCATATTAAATTTAAAATGAAAGAATATTAAATCTTCTAATTAAATTCTGCTTTAAACTTAAGCTATCATACTTAAATTGATAATTATATATAAATACTAGTGTTAAAATGTTCAATTTAATTTAAATAACTTTTTAGAAAAATCATTATATTGAATTCAAACCAAAAACTTCCTATCACAATATATATACATATACATATATATATATATATATAGATATATATTATAATTAGACAACATTCTTATATTTAGTTTTGCAAATTATTATATTGGATTTAAAATCAAAGCTTCCAATCACAATTTATGCATATATATATATATATATTAAAATTTGAAAATATATTTTTATTAGCTTTGAAAAGCCAAATTTCGCCAAATTAAATATTATTAGCTTTAAAAGGATAAATAGGCCTTTTAAAAATAAATTTAAAAGAAGATTATTAAATAAATGTTGCCAATTCAGATTATTAAATAAGGATTATCAAATTATTATTGCCAAATTTTCGGGTCATCACAACGGATTTGATCGATAAAACTGATAAACAGAAATCGATGAGAATACATCTAATCAGCTTGATAAATGGAAAAATATATTATTATTATTATCTTATTAAAATAAATATTTTAAATTAAGACAAATATTAAAATAAAATACATATATAATTCAAAATCATTATTATTTATAAATATATGTGTGTGTGTGTGTGTGTGTATAAAGCAAGACAACCCTAATGCAAAATTTCAAATATATATATATATATGTAACATACTTTGTTGATGTTATTATTACTATTACAACATATATATATATATATATATATATATATATATATATATATGATCAAACTCTCTGTATCATTATTTTTTTTAAATATCAATATTTATTATAAAATCAATATAACTAACTTCATTGTATATATAAAACTCATAGATACGAACGAAATATGATATATAGCTTATAAATTTAAAAGTATATAAATGAACAGATTAATTGTAACTTGTATAAACTTATATATATACAAATAGCTCAGATATATAAACTGGTATAGACTTACATTATAAAGCAACTTTATATATGTTCATTTATATACAATTTACAAGTCAAAGATATATAATCAATTATATTTAAAACATCAAGTGCAAATTATAATACATATAGGCGATATATATGCAACATATACTATATGCTTCATAGAGCAACCCATGCAAAGAGAAGCAAAGAAAACTACATGCTTACCTTCAGGCAAACACTTATATTCATAGGCAAACAAATATATGCAAAGTGAACACGACTACCTAGGGGAAAGGTCGGCTATCAAGAGTTCGGGAAGGGGGTTGGAGGCTTTTTGGTGAGGAGATTTGTGGTAGTAGGTTGGCCAGGGAAGCAGCTCCGGTAAGGCAGAGGTTCGAAGGCAGTGTGGTGAAGTTGGTTGCAGGTACGGGTCTACTTCATAGCCCAGGCATGGCTTTAGAGAAGGCAGAAGGTGGTAGGCGGTTGTGAGCGCTGTTGGTGGTTGCGGTGTTATTTGTGGAGGCTAACGAGGGAACATGCATTGGCATGATGGAGGAGGCCAGGAGAAGGGAGGCTTGGGTCTAGGTAAACACACATGCACAACATGGGAAAAATGGGGAGAAGGCTCAGGTCAGTGGTGGTGATGCTGCGTCGTAGCGCGCGTGTGGGCTTCGGTTGAAGGGTTGGTGGAGTTTGGATGAAACAGTTTGGCTGCATCTATGAAAGGCGGTAGGTGATGGTGCCATGGCTTGTGGTGATGGGGCGTGGAGTATTCGACATGGGTGTGGTTAGTTACAGTGAAGAAGGGAAAGTGGAGGCGACCAATTCTGGTGGTGGTGGGAAAAAGAATGGAGAGGGTGTTGTCGGCTGTTGGTGGGATCGGTGGTCACTAGACGATGGTTGTCGGAAGGCAGGGTGGCCGAGCGGAGCAAGGCCATGGAAGAATAGCTTGGTGCACACGGGTTCGGTAGTGTGAACGAGTTTGGCAAAGAAAAAAATAGATGAAGGTGAAAGGCACAGCATACGAGTAGGAATCTCAACCACTGTATAACCATATATTTATTATATATATATATATATATATATATATATATATATATATATATATTTAAAAATATGAAGCAAGGGAGGATGAGCAGGAACGTGAGCAAGAGGATATAATAGGTGTGGATATGTACAAGCAAGCTTCGGGGGGAAGAGCAGGCGAATATAAATGACCATATATATATATATATATATATATATATATATATATATTTATATATTTTATACTAGTTTCATTTCAGTTAGAACAGAGAGAAAGAGAAAAGTCTGAACGAACCAATTAATACAAATAGAAACCATGGAGTAAGGAAAGTCAAAATTGAATCCGGAGATGTATTAAAAGCTAATAGTTGCTAAGTTAATACACAGTGGAAACTGAATTGACACCAAACTCAAATGGCACGAAACAGGTACCGATACGATGAACAGTTTTCACGGATTTCACCACACGCCGGACTCCGAAATGCACAAATGAATATACTGCGGAGATCAGCACGACGAAACGAACAAAATGATATACAGATATCAGCGATACGACCATCCTATCAAAAGTTGATTTTCGCTGTCCAACTGCTGTAAATCTGTTGAAAATAGGATAAATAGGTAAAGAGAAGTCCAAATTTGGCAAAACGAATTATAGCGTCTTACTCAGAAAATAATCTACATTTTTGTTATATAAAGTATTCAGATTTCAAAAATACTTTATTTTCGTCAAATTAACTGAATTTAAATTGAAATTCAAAATTATACTACAAAACTAACTTCCATATTTTCTGATGAAAATCTGACATTTTCTAAGTTTACATAGATGCATACCAAATATCAAATTTTTATTTCCAAATTCAATGACAGGCGGAAGATTATGGTGCGGTAGCTTGTGGCCGTGAGTTGTGATATGGTGTGGGGTGTTCGACATGGGTCTGGTGTGGTTGGTCACGGCAAAGAAGGGAAAGTGGAGGCGGCAGATTCTAGTGGTGGTGGGAAAAAGAATAGAGAAGGTGATGTCGGTAGTTGGTGGGATCGGTTTTCACTGGACGATGGTTGGTGGAAAGCAAGATGTCGAGCAGAGCCAGGCCATGGAAGGCTAGCTTGGTGGGTGTGGTTCGGTAGTCTGAATGATTTTGACAAAGAAAAAAGAAAGATGAAGGTGAAAGGCATAACATACGAGCAGGAATCTCAACCACTATATAACCATATATTTATTAATAATATATATATATATATAGTTTATTTAAAAATACGAAGTAAGGGAGGATGACCACGAACATGAGCAAGAGGATAGAATAGGTTTGGACTTGGACAAGAAAGCTTCAGGGAAAAGAGCAAGCAAATATAAACGACCCTATATATATTTAAATATTTTATACTAGTTTTATTTCAGTTAGAACAGAGAGAAAGAGAAAAGTCTGAATGAACCAATTAATACAAATTGAAACCAAAGGAATAAGGAAAGTCAAAATTGAATTCAGAGATGTATTAAAATCTAATCGCTGTAGAGTTAATACACGGTGGAAACTGAATGGACACCAAACTCAAATGGCATGAAACAGATAACGATACAATTAACCATTTTCACGGATTTCACCGCGTATCGGTCTTCGAAATGCACAAATTAATATATTATGGAGATCAGTATGGCGAAACGAACAGAATGGTATACAGATATCAACGATACAGCCATCCTATCAAAATTTGATTTTCGCTGCCAAATTGCTGCAAATTTGTCGAAAATAAGATAAACAACGCTGGAGAAGTCCAAATTTGAAGAAATGAATTATGACGACTTACTCAAAAAATAATTTTATTTTTGCTATATAAAAATATTCAGATTTCATACATATTTTATTTTCGTCAAATTAACTGAATTTAAATGGAAATTGAAAATTATACTAAGAACTAGCTTCCATATTTGCGGATGAAAATATGACATTTGCTATGTTCAAATAGACGTCTACCAAATATCAAATTTTTATTTCCAAATTCAATTATTTAATTTCGCTTAAAATTTCAATTAATTACGTTATAAAAAAATGTTAAAATTTACGATCGTTACACTCTCCCACACTCAAAACTTTTCGTCCCCAAAATGGAACGAGATGGAAGAATAGAGGAAAAGAAAGGAGAGGATTCAAAATACATGGCATCAAATACAAAAATAAACTTTTAACATTAATTTATATCCAATTATTTTGGTTTAAATCTTTGACGACCCGAAATTTTAATGTTTGTTAATTGGGTGATTAACTGAATTATATTATTGAAATATTGAGTTTTGTATGTCGAACGAATAAATTTCTGATAATTAGATATCTGGATATATATGTATATAAATTGATATTCGGTTATAAAATCTCTGGATATGATAAGCCACATAAAAAATAAAAAATTAAACTCCATCATTTGGATTAAGATAAAATACCTATAAATATATATAGAAAAATATATACAAACTTTAATTATTCATAATATGAATATATATATATATATATATATATATAAGTATATATGACTATAAGTATATATAATTATTCATCATTTGGATTCCCAGTCTATGATTCAAGTATGGGTATGATTGAGTTGTTTCATTTTCATGTGTGTTTTTTCTAGTTTTTCTTTCTACCTTTTGTTTATTCCTCTGTAGTTCTTTTTTATTGTTGTTTGCAATAAAATTGGTAGGGGCCCAGTTAACCCCGCTGGCTTTGCCAAAAAAAAAGTATATATGACTATAGGAAAATAACGTAAATGAAAATATTGTATATATGTAAGTAAATACACACACACATGAATGTATAACTTCACAATGATAAGATTTTAAAACTTATGAGTATGTATACATGGTATAAAAAAACATCGCCTCCATATATATATATATATATATAAGCACGTGTATACTAAAATAAAAAAAGAAGGGTAAGCATGACAAAGTAAGAATGTATATTGTATATATACGATGGAAGAATACATATGTGAGGCATATATGTATTTATAAGGGAAAGTGTATACATAAGGATATATATATATATATATATACATAAATATATTTCAATTCATATAAAGATATGTGTAAACATAGGGAGACAAGCATTTAATGCACCTTTCCTGAAGCATACAATACACCATTTCAAGCTTACGAAACATTAAATCAATGTCAAAATAGAAATCAAGTTATGTAAAAAAATCAAAGCGTTTTCATATAAAATAAAATCAAATCAAAAGTAATCTCTGACAAAAGAAAAGATAAGAAGAAAATAAAAATAAGAATTAAAAGAAAAACAAACAGAAACTTACTGCAGAATGCAGCATACTCCTTCTTATATATATGGCTCCACTTGTCTTCATTTCTTTCATTCAAACAAGCTTAGTTGAACAGAAAATATACTTTGGTTCATGAAAACAAAAAAGTCACGTAGGAGAAGATCAAAATCAAGAAAACATTTAAAAGAAAAAAATGCCTGGAAGCAGGGGTTCAACAGCATGTATGTAACTGTGATTAAACTCTTTCTTTCAAAAACGAATCTTCTTATAATGTTTATGTTTAAAGATTAAATGGAAGTATTAGGGTGAATATGTGTTGCATAGGAAATAAATGTATATATCAGTTTGTACCGGGATGTATGTAAGCCTGTAATCATTGTTATCTTTGTTCTTTTTTCTTCTATCATGTTCCAACCGTTAAAAATGCAAATCTCTTTGTCTAGGTACTTTGAGATCCTGATGTTTAAAGGATCCATGTTTGTATTAGAGTATATTTGTTTTTAAAAATAATCTCAGAAAATAATATCAAGTAAAACACTATGAAATAGCATTTATAGTAGAAAATCAAACAATGCAGGAAAATCGAACGTGTTAATTCAAGTTTTCACCAACATAAATGGAATCATCTTTGGAAATGATGATTTTTAGTAGATTTTTATAAGTTTTAGTGGTGTGGTCATTGGTATGTTGGGAGATGAACGGAAAGTGCTCGTGGTTGCTTTTCTGGCGAACATGTGGGTTTCAGGTATTGGGATCTTGGTCGAAGGAGGCTGGAGAGATGGCGGTCTTAGGAAAAATGGTGGCGTAAATTTTTCTAGGCGTTGTGGTGGCGAGGCGGAGGAGATATAGGGTTTAAAGCCATGATTTGGTCGAGGTGAGTTGCGGGTGAATTGCAGCGGTGGGGTGGCATCGAGGTGGCTCGGAGGAGGGGGAAAAGGTAGAGGGGATTTAGGAGTAGCTCTAGGCAGGCGGTGAGGGCTCTGGTGGCTGGTGGCGGTGGCATGAGGTGCAAATAGGATCGGTTCTCTTTTTGTAGCGATGGCATATTTTAGTTGATTTTGTTTCAAGCTTTTTCATAGGATTCTGTGTGGCTGGGGTGATCGACAAGGCGAAAGCGACTTGGGGGCAGTGGCCGCGGAGGTCGGCGCATCTTCGGTCATGTGTGCATGTGCACATGGTGCATTGGATTTTAGGTAATAGCAAGCGTTTATGGAGATTAAGGAAGCAAGGAAATAGGACAAGAGAAGTGGATATAAAAGAGAGAGGGGAGGGAGTAATCTGGGTTCTAGTTTTGGGCTTTTGGGCCTATAGCATTCAAAATAAATAAATGAATAAATACCAATTACTTTTGAAACTAATTACTTTTAAAAAAAATTTCACCATAGTTTATAACTCCCTGGTTTATGAAGTACAGGAGCCGAGTGGCTTAGCCCCTTAAAACTTGCCAATAATCTTATTTAAATGATAAATTCGAAAATAGTTTCAAATCAATTAGTTTATGGTTAACATAAATAAAGTAATCTAAAACTTTAAATTAACTCAAAACCTTAGGTTAGTAAATGGTCAATGTAAATAGGATGATTTAAACTTAAATTAAATAAGCTTAATAAAATTATATATATGTTAATTATTTATTAATTACTAAAGTTTATTAAGGTAAAATAAATAGTTGTAATTAGTTAATGGTTAAGGTAAAATTAAATGATTTAAGGCCCTTAATTAATTAAAAACCTTAAGTTCATTATACATGTAAATTATCAATTAATTCCAAATATTTAATTAAAGTAAAGTAAAGGGCTCATAAATAGTTTAATAATAATTAAACAGGATTTGAAAATAATTAATTTTGTTTTAAATTAAATAGATGATTTGTGACTAGTTAATTTAGTCTATGAACAGTTTAAAATAGTTAAGTACTTTGGATTGCTTTGATCTCTCTAGTGTGTTATTTCCAGTTACTCTGTGATATGAAATAACCTGAATTGAACAGTTAATATAGACATGAGACATTTATTTGAAATAGATAGTTTTGATGGAATTTCTATGTAAGTATGACATTCTAAAATTGAATTGTTTTAAAAAAAAATTCGCCTTAAAAGATGGCGTTTGGATTCTAAGAGACCGGGATCGTATATCACATTATCCAGAACCACTTCGATTTTTGAACTACTATTAATCTCCACGGGTTGATTATAGGGTCTAATAGGCGGGAGCTGAATAAATAGGTAAAATTGATTATTTTGAGTAAGTAACTGTGTTTTGGACATTGTTATAAAATAAATGGATTTCCACGGAACTGTTTGGTTGAAATCAGATGAAAACTCGTTGTAATGTTCGACTAACCCTTGGTTTTCAAAAGATTTTATAACTTAAGTATTTCATATTAAATGGGTTTACTCAAGCTGGTTTCCAGCCTGACTCGGGTACTACTTTATTGTAATGCTTGAGTCAGACCGAATATTACAGATTATCAGGTTAGGATGTTCTAGAGCTAAGGAGACGAACTGGATGGGAGAGACGTATTGATTATTTTCTGCTATGTATTATAGACTGTATAGATAGTAGTAGGGGACAAGTTATTATAACTGTCCAGATTTATTCGTTGATAAGTGCACTCTGAAATCTTGTATGTATATTGACAGTTACAACTTTTCTTTATATAAATGCTGTTATTTTATATTACATTTTGTTTCGCTGCGAATGTAAGAATCGGTGCTGTTGTTTTCTATTTCTTCTTCTATCTCTTTTTCTTCTAAACCCTAAAATTCTGGGATTTCCGGCACTCAATTGCTCGACACTCTATACAGGGAACGTATTAGTGTCGATTCTCGGGGTCGAAAATCTCTAGGCCGTTACAAAATCCATTTTATTCAATTAGTAAATATTCAACAAATTTTGTTGATCTCAATTCAGTATATATTCAATCAATAGATTTAATTTCAATTTATTAACAATTATTACAATTTTTTTTTTCAAACAAAATCTATATGATTAACTCATTTATTTTATCCTTTTATTTTCAGTTAAGTTGATTCTACTTAAAATTCAAATTTTCTATTCTTAAGTTCATATTTGTTTACTTAAATAGTATTTTTCTTTTCTTATTTGATTTATTTCACTCACATTACTTATAACATTGATTGAATGTACAAAAGTCCTTGTAACAATCATATTTTTTGTTATATTTTCCTATAACAAAATTTCATTTTTGGACTTCTTATTACTTACTTTTATTCTATATTATTCAATCACATATTCTTATTGCATCCAAACTTTTCTCAGATAAGTTTTATTAATATATCATATGTAATTGAGCACTATACCAATTTACCTGTTATTTATAATATATTTACTAAGCAAAATCTTAAATTGAACAATTTATTACCTAAGTTTTCTCCTGCATAACCTCCATTGGCAAATTTATCTTAACATTTCAACTTTTAAATACTTAAGTAAGTTATACATGTTCATTAGAATGCAATTGAATATTATACAAATAAATTTTATTCTAATTCAACTATTTCAAGTCTTTATAAATTCATTTCTCTTTTCAAATTCCCAATTATTCAATTTTTTTACTTTATTTCTATATATGAAACCATTTCGTAATATAAAACTTAAGAGTTAAATTTTCGGTTCCACTTCAACTATTTGAAATAAATAAATATACATATATATTTTATAAATCGAATTATACTTAAGAAATTCCAATCAAATCCATCTTTAAACAAAAGTGCAACAAAGCTACTAAGAGGTTTCTCCACATTAAGACTCGAAAATGAATATCGATGATTCTGCAGCCATCAACCAAATTATTTTCCAGCGACAAAAGATAAGAGTAGTGATTTTCTTCTTTTAAAATTCTTTGAAAACAGTTTCCATGCAGAAATACTTTCAAATAATATATTCCAAAACTGTAAAAACCCAAATTTTGAATAGTACCGAAAATTAAATCCTTAAATCCTTAATTTAAATTGATTTTAAATTTTAAATCAAATTTATAAACCATTCTATCAAATTCATCCTTTATAACAACAATAGTTAATGGTTTAGAAAATGTTGACAAAGCAATAAATGATAATCAAGATTATCATTTACTAACCACTAATCCATTTAACTGTCTAATTTCAAAAAATTATGCCTTATATATAAAATATAGTTATACAAAATTACTTCATTTACCAATTTCAAAACAATATTGTGTCAATTTGCTCTATTCATGTGTTTCGAAATTTCTATCAATAGCGTTGGCCAGACAAATTGATTGAAACCCAAAATCAAACTTAACAAGTCAAACAACACAATATCAAAGACAGATATTCAAATTTAAAGGAGCTCTAATCGAAGAGAATTCTAATTAAAAAGTAAGCTAGAAGGGAAGATAAGATAATTAAATTACAAAAAGAGAAAAGATGGATAGCTTATGTTAATTGTGGTGACCTTAACCTGGTCAGGAATAAGATCAATGGGAAAATTCAATTTCCCGCTCGAGAGGGAAAGAAGTGACTTCATCAAAACATCAAGATATTCCCTGATTATCAAAGCATAGTCAAGCTTACTAGCCTGAGAATCAAACGAAAGGTTGAACTTCCTGCATAACCGAAGGAATTCGATATTCGATCATAAAAGATTTTTCCTAGGTCATCTACTAGAGAACGGTTCGGGATTTGCAAGGAATAACGACATCGTAAACCGAGGAAATAGAATTCTCCGGTGGATCGACACCCAATGTAAAGGAGTTTCACCCATTTACAAACCATACTAAATTTTTCAAAACAAAAATGAAGCTATGGGATGCTCCAGTACCAAAACGAACACGAATAGGGTGAGGAAAAAATGGATTTCAGAACAAAAGAGAAAGTTTCGAAACTCAAAAGAAATATTAATTCAGGAAGAAGAATTTCAATCTCGAACGAAGATGATTTTGTACTTAATTTTTTTACTCCATATGCTAAGTTTGGCCTCAACTAGAGCTCTGATACCAACTGTAAGGACCTGGTATTTCGAACCCTTCGCATCCACACATATCGGAATTGAATTGTTCAAAAAACATATTATTAATTTACATTTGGCAAAACTCAGCATATAGAGTAAATAAATCAATCTCAGAATCACAGACACAATGTAATATAACAATAAGAAGAGGAATAGATAAATAGTAGTTCATGAAGCTATTATAAAACATCAGAGCCTGAAATAAGATACAATAGAATCTCAAACACAAATGAATCTCAAATACATAAGCAATTGACGAGTCTGAACATAAATGACGGGAATAAATGAAATAACTGAAAGATGGATAGATAGATCTTCAAACAAATCTCCATTCTCCAAAGGTGAATCTCAAATGTTGTGACACTTAGTTTGAACTGAGCATAAAGAAAAACGCGAAACACTCGAGTCAGGATTAACATTCTTATATAGTAAATTCAACCCAAGTGAAAAGTCAACTGGAATACAAGTAACTTAAAGGATGTTTGGGATTTCCATCCTCTAAGGATCCGTGGAACTATCTACTATGTAATAATATATGCTATTATAATAAGTCTGTAGTAAGGTAAACTATTAAAATAGCGTTAAGGCATTACCCATATCCCCATTAACACATTTTGTATATTCCCGTAGTCTATATAATGCCGTACGCTCCACCAAACCGATGGTTTACGCAGACGACACCACATAGATACGGTACAAAACAAACTCCTAGAAGCCATGATAGGGCATGTGACATGGTATGTGAGGCAATGCCAGGGTAGATATACTATTTGCATACACGGACAGGTGGTAACACATAGCAGATACTACTGCCCACCTCGAGACACACTCCCAAATCAAAGCCAATCAAATCACAAAAGCTGCAGAATGGTATCCAAGGAATGTGCCCTATCGGAGGAATGACCTCACTTGGCCCCACGTGGCTCCTGTTTTAGCCACATCAAGCTAACTCACAGGAGTTAGGGCTACGTAAATACCTCATACATAATCGTCATCAAACCATTCTACTTCTTTCTGGAATCTCCACCTTGTGCACAGTTGTTAAGTAGTTTTCGGTATTGGTGGAGAGTATGACAATATCCGATCCCGGTCTCTTTTACAACCAAACGCTTATTTCACATCGTGGTCATTTCATTTCAAATAGTTCATACTTCATATCAAAATATTATATTCATTTCAAAACCTTATCAACTCGATACCATTATTCATTTTAAATAAAATTCATTTCTAAAATCATAACACTTTCAAAATTATAACACTTTCAAAATCATCACATATTTGAAATCATAACACTTTGGAAGTCATAACCCTTCTGAAATCATAACACTTTGGAAATCTTAACACTTTTGACTTAAACAGTTCAGATATTGAAAATAGTATATGTATTAAAATAGTTATAAATTAAAATAGTTTATATATTAAAATAATTTATATATTAAAATAGTTTATATATATTAAAAATACTTTATATAGTAAAAATAGTTTCCTCCAATTTCACAAATAAATTCAAATCAGCTTAAAGTCCAAAATTCAATTTAATTAATCCTAGTTCAACAATTCCAATTAAAAAGGTTATTCAAATTCTCAATAAATCATTTCAAGTTATATTGATTTCAAATCCAGGGTTGAACTATCACTTCAATTCCCAAAAGATTTAAAGTTCAAATATTCAAACATTTACAGTATATGTTTCATTTGTATTTCGACATTCAATGTTAATTTAATTAAAATTGGAAATATTCACTTAATAAATTTTAATAACCATCAAATAAAATCTCAATTTATAAATTTAAATCAATATTATATATTTAGTCTCCATTTTTATTTAAAGTTAAGAATATTCGTTCAAATCACTTATCATACAATCAAGTTATAAGTCATACCTTTCAAATCTCAAAATCAATAAGTCCAAATAAATTCTTATTTAAATTCAATTATTAACCAATAAAATTTCAAGTCAATTTCACTTTATTTTTCCAATCTCTATTTATTTAAAGTTATTACAAGAATCTATTTAAAAATATTAATGTAAATCTTTAAATAAACATTTAAGCATATATATGTATACTAATTAAATTAAATTTTTATTTAAACAAATTATATCAAATTAAATCTTATTAATAAATCTATTTTAAATCTTATTTTATATATTTAAAAATAATAAAATTATAAGTAAGATCTTAAAATTTATATTTTCAAAACTAACTTATAAATTTAAAATTTCCAAAATATATAATTAAAAATATAAATTTTAAAAATAAAATATCTTTACCTTATATTAAAATAAATATTTATTAAAATCAACATATTTCCTTCCAAAATCTATAAATCATTTTTTCAAAATAGACCAACGGTGTCCGTATATAATTTTCTATCCTATGGTTAAGTGATACTGATGTTTATCATTTCAATCCGTAATTTATTATTTACGGCCGTATATGATTTCAATCTGCAATCCTAAAATTCAAAATCAATAAAAATCACCTGGGTTTATCATTTCAGCCCATTATTTTTCCTAATCTATAAGATCGTTCGGGTATATATTATTTCAACCCCTAGGGATTTCTAAACTAACAGGGAACTTGTAGAGTGAGAACAAATATGATAGTAATATAACATATCAACAATAGGCATATGCCATCAATAACAAATTTATTCATATATAAATAACAGGTTATGGTGTCATATGTCATAGGTGAACAATTACAAATAATAACATATCATATATAACAATTAAATAATTAACAGTTCAAATTTAACAGCATATTCAATTGCCATTTCAATGTGAATTAAATTTATTAAATATAAGATTGTTAATCATGAGTGATTGCTCACCTTTCGGGACCAGAGGAAATAAATAACATGACAAGCTACGGTTTGAATCACGATCTACACAATCGACCGATCCAAACAACAAATCTCAAAGCGAAGTAGGCTGGACACTGATTTAATGGACAAAATTGATTGATAAGAATCGATGACAACAAATCAAATCAGCTTGATATAAATGGAAATATATATATATATATACTATTATTATTATCATCTTACAAAAATAAATATTTTAAATTAAGACAAATATTAAAATTATATATATATATATAATTCAAAATCGTTATTATTTATATATATAAAAACAAGACAGCTTTAAGGCAACAATTTTAATATATATATATATATATAACATATTTTGTTGATGTTATTATTATTATTGTAACATATATATAAAAAACATCATATTATCTATATCATTATTTATTTTAAGATATCATTATTTATTATAAAATCAATATAACTAACTTCATCCTATATATATAACTCATAGATGCAAATAATATATAACTTATAAATTTATAAGTACATAAACGAACAGATTATTTGTAACTTATGTAAACTTATATATATACAAACAGCTCAGATATGTAAACTAGTACAGACTTACATGATAAAGCAACTTTATATATGTTCATATATATACAATTTAAAAGTCAAAGATATATAATCAATTATATTTAAAACATCAAGCGTAAATTATAATACATATAGGTGATATATATCCAACATATACCGATATGCTTCATAGAGCAACCCACACAAAGAGAAGCAAAGAAAACTGCATGCTTACCTTCAGGCAAACACCTATACACACACACACACACACACACACACACACACAAAGAGAATACGATTCCTAGAGGAAAGGACGGCTATCATGAGGTCGGGAAGGGAGGTTACGGGCTGTTTGGTGAGGAGATTTGTGGTTGTAGCTTGGCCAAGGAAGTAGCTCAGGTAAGTCACAGGTCAAAAGGCAGTGTGACGATGTTAGCTGTGGGTATGGGTCTGCTGCATGGCTCGGGCGTGGCAGTAGAGAAGGAGGAAGGTGGTAGGCGGTTGTGGGCGATGCTGGTGGTTGCGGTGTTATTTGAAGCGGTTGACGAGGGGACAGGCATTGACGTGATGAAGGATGCCGAGGGAGGGAGGCATAGATCTGGGGAAACACACATGTACAGCGTGGGAAAAATGGGGAGAAGGCTCAGGTCAGTGGTGGTGTTGCTGCGTCGCAGCATGCCTGTGGGCTTTGGTTGAAGGGTTGGTGGAGTTTGGGTGAGATTGTTCGGCTACATCAACGACAGGCGGTAGTTGATGGTGCTGTAGCTTATGGCCGTGAGTTGTGATGGGGTGTGGAGTGTTCGACATGTGTGTGGTTGGTCACGGCAAAGAAGGGATAGTGGAGGCAGCAGATTCAAGTGGTGGTGGGAAAAAGAATAGAGAGGGTGATGTCGGCTGTTGGTGGGATCTGTTGTCACCGGACGGTGGTTGGTAGAAGGCACGATGTCGAGCGGAGCCAGGCCATGGAAGGCTAGCTTGGTGGCTGCGGGTTCGATAGTCTGAATGGGTTTGGCAAAGAAAATAAAAAAGATGAAGGTGAAAGGCACAACATATGAGTAGGAATCTCAACCACTACATAACCATATATTTATTATTAATATATATACATATATTATTTAAAAATATGAAGTAAGGGAGGATGAGCAAGAACGTGAGCAAGAGGATAGAATAGGTTTGGACATGGACAAGCAAGCTTTAGGGAAATGAGCAGGCAAATATAAACGACCCTGTATATATTTATATATTTTATACTAGTTTCATTTCAGTTAGAACAAAGAGAAAGAGGAAAGTATGAATGAATCAACTGATACAAATTGAAACCAAGGAATAAGGAAAGTCAAAATTGAATTCAGAGATGTATTAAAAGCTAATAGTTGCTGAGTTAATACACAGTGGAAACTGAATGGACACCAAACTCAATTGGCACGAAACGGGTAACGATACGGTTAACATTTTTCACGGATTTCACCACATGCTGAACTTCAAAATGCATAAATGAGTATACTGCGGAGATCAGCACGACGGAACGAACAGAATGGTATACAGGCATCAGCGATACAATCATCCTATCAAAAGTCGATTTTCGCTGTCAAACTGCTGCAAATCTGTCGAAAACAAGATAAACGGGGATAGAGAAATCTAAATTTGGCGAAACGAATTATGGCGTCTTACTCAAAAAATAATTTACATTTTTTTATATAAAAATATTCAGATTTCAAAAATATTTTATTTTCGTCAAATTAGCTGAATTTAAATTGAAATTGAAAATTATACTACGGCACTAACTTCCATATTACCTGATGAAAATCTGACATTTGCAACGTTTAAATAGACGCATACCAAATATCAAATTTTTATTTCCAAATTCAATTTTTTAATTTCGATCAAAATTTCAGTTACTTACATTATAAAAATAACCGTTAAAATTTACGGGTCGTTACAAGGTTGGTAAGTGAATTCATATCGACTCAATTCAATATTCTGTTTGATGAGCCACCCAAAAGTCCCGGTGTGGTGCAATACAATCTTTAAGGGTTGAACGGTCATGTCACACCCCCCTTTTGGAGGCCTAAAACTAACGGCTACAAATGCTGCAGTGATCCATAGTTATTAATCTTCGGCGACCTAATTCGGCGGTGTTAGATACATTGATAGACAGGTCATAGAAATATGTAAAAAAAAATTAATAATCAAAAACATATTTCCACATTCCATCCAAAACATTTCTTGTTCATTACATAATCCCCAAATTACATTAGCCACGTTCAGCGAAATATAATTATTACAAATACGCCAAGAGTAACATATAAAGATCCCCTTGTTTGATCAGAGAATATAGTAAGGCTAAATAATCTGCCTTTACCAACAAAACAAACGGCAGAAAGAAAACTCTATATAACCATCTGCCTCTTGCATGCCTCCGGAAGCTTTATTCGTCAAAGAAGAAAACTTGAGAACCTTAAATCTCAAGCTACTCAAAATCAATTGAGTAGCCGAGAGTTTAAAGGGAAAGCAAAAACTTCGAGTCGTACATAAAGCCAGGTATGAATAATAATCAAACATCTCAATCCTTTTAGATATCTAGTGAGACCATGCCGCTTAATGGAACGGGTTTTCCCCTTACTAGTATCCTAAAACCTTTATAAAACCAAATTCTGTGCTCCTACATCCACAATGGTTAAAACATACATTTTAAAACTATGATGATATGCATACTTGAAAATAAATAAAATTTTTCGATTCCCGGTTTAATTTTACACCATGTCATTATTATAGTTTCTAGGGTCACTGTTAACCTTTTTAGCTTTCATGGGTTTACTAATAACCTTGTTATAACTAATAGACACCCTTTCCTATTCATAGTTTTCATGAGATCACTAAGAATCTATAGGCTCCTGCCAGTTAACTTAATTAATTCATGGGTCCTCCTTAACCTATTAGTCATTCCAATAATTAATCGCCTTATCCTAGTTTTCATGGGTTGACTAGGAACCTATGGACTTATCTAGTAACTCACCGCACATCCTAGTTTTCACGGGCTGACTAGGAACCTACTGATACTTCCATTAGCCACTTACTTAGCCTAGTTTTCATAGGTTTACCAGGAACCTATTGACTGATGTCAACTCTTAGTCTGGATGTAGTTTTCATGGGTTCACGACAAGCCAATTAGCTCATGCCAACTGCCCTTATGCATAGTTTTCATGGGTTAACTATGAACCTCTTGGTATGCACCAATAATTACCTTATCATAGTTTTCATGGGTTTAATATTAACCTCTAGGTATGCACCAATAACTACCTTATCATAGTTTTCATGGGTTTAATATTAACATCTAGGTATGCACCAATAACTACCTTATCATAGTTTTCATGGGTTTAATATTAACCTCTAGGCATGCACCAGTAACTACCTTATCATAATTTTCACGGGTTCACTATAAACCTTTTGGTTACCTCCAATAACTACAAAGTTTAGGCATCCTATATTTTTGGTCACCATAACTGCATGGATGCAATTCTACTCATTCAGGAGTTTAAGTAATTTATATTCGCTATTTGAGTTAACTATTGGTTCTTCTACACCTTTTTCCCCAATATACAGTTATGGGTTATCATGTGAATATACTAATATTTGAAGAATTAAAACATTAATTAATAACAACACTCCTATAGGGTTATGGTCCTTGAAATACATATCATAAAACATTGTGTACACCTTTAACTTATATTTTTATCAAGGCAATACTTCTTCAAAATTACATACTTAATACCCTTACAAAACTCCTTTATATAAGCCGTGGGTTTTCCTTTAAAAATCAGTATGGGTTTTCAAATCTTTTTGAAACCAAACCTTTTGACCTTGTCAAAAGGTCTTCAAAACAACCTTTCGGATCCGAAACTCTTGAAACCATTCAATAATTTAAACCTTTCGAAAGCATTCAACTCTTAAAATATAAACCTCTCGAAGACTTACTGGGTTCAAGTTAAAATATGCAGAAGGTCCTCTTTTCAAACCTTTCGACTACAATGGAAGCAACCTTTCGACCTAGTCGGAAGGTCTGCTTTGAAAGCTTTAAAACATTTCATTTAAAACAATAGACCTCCACCTTTTTAAAGCAATTCCTTTAAAATATTGGGTTACATTTCAACAATAAAACAAAGGAAATTCATCTAAGTCGGAGGCTTTGATATCTTTCGAAAGAAATTGGAGAACTGGATGGGTTTTTCAAAAACAAGTAATCTTCTTTGTCGAATGGAATAACTTCAAAAGGTTGGAAATAGAAACTGAAACCTTTCGACTGTATCGGAAGGTTCAAAATAAAACAATGATAAGTGGCAGTAACCTTTCGACTGTGTCGAAGGTTCCAAAACCAGTAACCTTTTGACTTTTTCAAAAAGTTTAAAATCTTTCTTTTTAAACATTTGACCTGATTGAAAGCAACCAAGTCGAAATCTCTAATTTGAAAGTAAAGCAGGTGAAAGCTTTTGGTTTATAAAAAACATACCCCAACCTCTTTGGTCATCAACCTTTCGACTAAGAACCCTTTGACTTTGTCTAATTCATTACGTACCAAGTAATTTGATGCCATATGCATTGGTTTGACTTTGTCGAAGCCATAACCCGTAGACTTAATCGAAAGGTCCGGGTCGAAAGGATTACTACCGTAAAATGCTGAAACATGCTAAAAATATGATTTCCTTGTTTTTTAACTTAAGAAGATAACTTTTCAACTAACCTGTCTTTGTTTGTCAAATTCTCATTGGTTAACAATTTCTTTTTAGAAAAATGCAGCCACTAATTTTTACAAATAAATAATAATTTTATTCTATAGAATGCCCCTTCTCCTTAATTAAATATATAAAACATTTAAGTCACATACCTTAAATAGTTTTATATATTCATCAAAACACTTAGGAAAAATCCTAGAAAATCTATTTTAATATGTTTTCCAACATATAAAAATCTCAATCCCAAATAATCTTTATTTTTTCCATAATTAGTTTATAACCTAATAAATCATTTTCTTCACTAGAAAATTTATATAAAAGCCATATAAACTCAGAAAATTATGAAAATTGAAACCTGCTCTAAAATCATGTATAACATAAAATTTTCCCATGACATTTAAAAATCATCTCATCTCGGTTTTACCCTAAAACCGTGTATATCTACTTTTTAAACAACCTTATTCAATACATATATGAATCAAAATCAAGCATATCATCATTCATTGTATGATAAAACAGATTTAACCTAAAATCCGAACCATATGTGTTGAAATCAAAATAGAGATGTAGAAATTATTATTCATCTTAGATTGGATAAGGAAATTGAAGTATGATTGAGATTGATTCCTTCTAACTTGAGTCCGAGCTTTTAATTGATTTTCTCTTCTCCTCTTTCTAATGGTTGGCCTTGCTTTCACTTCTTACAGTTATAATTTTTGTTTTGGTGAAAAGAACGTGTATGAGCTAATTGAAATAATATAAGGGTGGGAAGTATGGTTATTTACCCTAATGCCCTTATGTTTAATCTCCTAACCATTTGTACAAGTTCATTAGATATTAAGTAAGCACAACCACATAATTTATTAATCACCTCAATCTCCTTATCTACATTATTCCATTTAATTTATTCTAATTAAATCTCCTGAATAAGGTCAATAAAATTAGGGATGTTACAGGCACCCCTCCTTAAATAATTTCGTCCTTGAAATTCAGCAAGGACTAACTAGCAAACAAACCAATCATTCGTAACATCTCCTAGCAACCAATCAATGTAAGTCTACTATAGACATACCATCAAAACAGATCAGGATAAGCCTCTCGAATCCCATCCTCCGTCTCCCAAGTATAATCTTTCTCATTATCGCTCCACTAAACCTTCACTAACTTGACTGTCTTGGTCCTGAGTTTCTTCTCATCTCTCGCTACAACCCGAACTGGTTGTCTAACAAAAGTCAAACCAGGCTCTACTACTATGTCCTCCAACTCTGTCTGGGGAGTAGTAGCCTCTAGATCATGCACATACTTACCAAGATGAGACACATGGAATACATTACGGATGCCTGCTAAATTGCTCGGCAACTCTACTCTGCAAGCGAGCTTTCCAATCCTTTCTATAATTTGAAATGGACCAGCATACCTCGGGGCCAACTTTCCCAACTTTCCAAATCGTACTACACCCTTCATTGGTGGTACTTTAATGGAGCCCTTATCTTCTTCTGAGAACTCTAAGTCCTTAGCCTTTTATCTACATAACTCTTCTGCTTGGATTGAGCTTCCTTCATCCGTCCTCGAATTAACTCAATCTTTTCTGATGCCTCTCTTACCAAATCTGGACCTAAAACAAATCTATCTCCAGTCTCTAACCAACATGCTGGCGATCTACACGGTCTTCCATACAAAGCTTCAAAAGGCGCCATTCCTATGCTAGTCCGATAACTATTATTATAGGAAAATTCAATCAGACGTAGGTGACCTTCCCAAGATCCACCAAAGTCCAATACACAAGCCCTCAACAAATCTTAGAGTATCTTGTTGACTCTCTCTGTTTACCCATCTGTCTGTGGGTGATAAGCTATACTCATCTTGAGCTTGCTACCTAATACCTTTTGCAAAATTCTCCAAAATTCTCTAGTGAATAATGCACTTCTGTCAATGAATATGCTACTAGGAATCCCATGAAGTCTAACTATGTTCTTCATAAACAACTTTGCTAAAACAGATGTCGTCCTGGTTGACTTTACTGGAATGAAATGGGAATTCTTAGCCAACCTGCCCACTATAACCCATACGCTTATGTCTCCTCTATTTGTCCTTGGCAACCCGTCTATAAAAACCATTGATATCGAATCCCACTTCCAAACTGGAATATCTAAAGGCTGAAGTAAACCACTTGGCTTTTGATGTTCGGCTTTCACTTGTTGACAGGTAATACACTGCCTAACCCACAAGCGATCATCCCTCTTCATGCCTTCCCAATAAAAGCTCCTCTTCATATCTTGATACATCTTGGTTCCTTTAGGATGAATCATAAACTTCGATAGATGACACTCTTCTAGAACTTCTCTCCTTATGTTCTCTACAACCAGAACACATAACCATCCCTTCTTTCTCAACCATCCTCTTTGGCAAAAATTAAAATCCTTAAGGTCATCAATATCTAATCCGACCTAAAGCTTTCTAATCCTCTCAGCTAAAACTGGGTCTTCTCTCTGCTTAGAAGCTATCTACTCAATCATCACTAGTCGCACTTCTAAATAAGGCAACATGGTAATACCCTAACTAGAACTAACAGTAGACCTCAACTGCGCACCACAACTGGCTAAACCTTTTAAATCCTTCCATTCTGCCAACATTGCTAACACCACATTCTGATGTTTTTTACTGAGAGCATCTGCTACCTTATTTCCTTTTCCATGGGTATACTCTATGCCAAAATCATAAGCAACCAAAAACTCCAACCACCTCTACTGTCTCATATTCAACTGCTTTTGAGTGAATAAATACTTTAAAGACTTATGATTGGTATACAATTCAAATCTCTCTCCGAACAGATAATGCCTCCAAATCTTCACGGCAAAGATCACCGTAGCCAACCCCAATTCATGAGTAGGATATCTAACTTCGTGTGTCCTAAGATTCCTAGATGTGTAAGCAATAAATTTTCCCCTCTACATCGACACTGCTCCCAATCCAGTACCACATGCATCAGTGTATACTACCAACCCTTGTTTACCATCCGGAACTACTAACTCTGGCGCATTGGTCAACAAATGCTTTAACTTAAGAACCTCACATTTATTGGACCAAACAAAATTCACTTTCTTCTCGGTTAACTTAGTCAAAGGTGCTGCTATCCGCGAGAAATCCTTGATGAATCTCCTATAATAGCTAGCAAGTCCAAGAAATCGTCTTATCTCTTTTACCGTCTCTGGTCTCTTCCAATTAATGACTGCCTCGATCTTTACTGGATCAATTGATAATCCTTCCTCTGAAACCACATGACCAAAAAACTTAAATTCTCTCTTCCAGAAATGACACTTGGAAAACTTCGCCTCTAGCCGATTCTGGCTCAGCGTCTCCAACACCGATCTAAGATGGATCTCATGTTCTCTTTCATCTTTAGAGTACACCAAAATGTCATCTATGAACACCAACACAAACCTATCCAAGTGCTCTCTTAAAATCTAGTTCATTAAATCAAACAAAGAAAGCAGGTGCATTCACCAATCCGAGTTGCATTACTAACCACTCATATGAATCAAACCAAGTTCGAAATGCAGTCAAAGGAATGCTATCCTCCGCCACTCTCAACTGATGGAACCCCATCGCCAAATCCAACGGGGAATATTCTGGCTCCACTCAACCGATCAAACAGATCATATATCCTCGACAGAGGGTACCTATTCTTGATCGTCCTTTCGTTCAACTTACAATAGTCGATGCACATCCTTAACGACGCATCTGGTTTCTTCACAAACACCATAGCTTCTCCCCAAGATGAATTGCTTGGTCTAATAAAATTCCTTTCCTCAAGATCCACTAA
This sequence comes from Allium cepa, assembly GCA_030765085.1. Classification (NCBI taxonomy): domain Eukaryota; kingdom Viridiplantae; phylum Streptophyta; class Magnoliopsida; order Asparagales; family Amaryllidaceae; genus Allium; species Allium cepa. The sequence goes on along the minus strand of CM060943.1, from coordinate 479,780,266 downwards.
TCGCACCTTCAATTCCTTCATTTCTATCAATGTCATTCCGCTAGGTAGTCTACTGATAGCTTCAGCTTCTGGTATAAGGTCTATTCAAAACTCAACAGATCGTTTTAGGGGTAATCCAGTAACTAGCTCAATGACATCTACAAACTCTCTGGCTACCCGAACATGACTAAGCTCTTCTTCAACCTCCACGATACTCAGCAAAGCACAAACACTCTTACTGGAATTCTTCACCGAGAAAATTATTCATTTATGACTATCTAGGTGCCTCAATGATATTTCCCGATCTTGGCAAAATATCCTAGCTACATACTTACCCAACCAATCCATACCTTCCTTCATAGTTTTCCCTTTCTCTGCTACAGTGTGTTTAGAAAAAGTAAGGTGAACCAATAGCAATCACCTTCTCTCTGTCCGCCCTAACTGGCTCTGGACACAGGTTCTTATAATGCCCAACTTGGTCATAGTTGAAGCATTTTACGTTCTTCTTCTTCGCAGGCTTCTTTCCTTTACCAGTTCTGCACTCATGGGCATAATGGCCCTTCTTATCACACTTATAATACACCAAATCAGGCTTCGCCTTCTTAGCGTCCTCCCCTTTTTGGGATCCTTTCTTCTTAAAGAATTTCCTTTTTATTCATTAAAATCCATGGGGCTCAACTGCTTCTCCCTAGCTGAAACAGCAAGCATCTCCTCATAGCGAATGGTCATCTCCACCATCTCATGATAAGGCTCTCTACTATGAGTCATAGACATTCTTCCTAGCTCTGACCTCAAACCTCTAATGAATCTCTCATTCCTCCTGACCTTAGTGTCAACTAGCATAGCCATATTGAGATAGCTCATCAAACTTAGCAGCATACTCGATTACAAACTTTTGTGCTTGGACAATATCCATGAACTTCCTCATCAATGTCGAATTGGCAACCTCAGACAAGAATCTCTGCTCAAACCTCCTCCTGAAGTCAGCCCAGGTCAACTCTTCCTCCAGCACTTCGGCCGTCACACTGTTCCACCAATGAAGCGCTAACCTCTACAGCTATCTAGAGGCTAGCCTTCTCTTCTCTCCACCATTCGAGCATAAATCTGTGAAGATCATTTCACAGTTCAACAGCCAGTTCTCAACTTCAACAGCATCTTCCGTTCTAGCAAACGGCTTTTCTCCCAAACTAACATAGTCTCTATTCAGCTTAGCATAATTATAACCAGCAGGAACTACCAACAACTAATACACCATCCCCTCATCTACTGGTGGATTTCCAGCACCTACATTGACCTCACCATTTTGGTTAGCATTAGCCTGTCGACCTTGGTTCCTTCGGGTATCAGGTCGAGCATTTCTATTGGTTCTGGAGCTTCCTCCACCTAGATTTCCTCTTCCGTTTCCTGCCTCCATCCTCTTTCTCGTAAATCTGCATACGAGCCTTACTAAGATACAAAAGAATGGTCTAAGAGGGGGAATATTTACTTAGATATATACCTATATATCAAATATAAGTACGTTACTATAGCGTTAACTCAAACCCGATCTTATTTTTAAATATAGGATTATGTTTGAAAAATCTTTTACGTTTAATTTTTCTTTTAAAGCTCCACAAACCTATGCTCTGATACCAACTTGTGACGTCCCCTTACTTGTATGCCCAAAACAAACGGCAACGAATGTTGTAGTCATCCATAATTATTAGTCTACGACGACTAAATACTGCAGCTTGAGATACATTAATACAAAAATCACAGAAATATGTGAAAAAAAATTAAAAAATAAAAAACATAATTCCACATTCCATCCAAAACATTTCTTGTTCATTACATAATCCCCAAATTAAGTTAACCATGTTCAGCAAAATATAATTTTTACAAATACGCCAAGAGCGACATATGTAGTTGCCCTCTTGATTGATTATAGAATATAGTAAGACTAATAAATCTGCCTTTATAAACAAAATACACAGCAGGAAGAAAACTCTAAATAACTATCTGCCTCCTGCACGCATCCGAAAGCTTTATTCCTCAGAGAAAATCTATGAACCTTAAATCTCAAACTACTCAAAATCAATTGAGTACTTGATTGTTTAAGGGGAAAAAATTTTGAGTCAGACATAAAGCCTAGTATAAATAATAATCAAACATCTCAATCCTTTTAGATATCTAGTGAGACCACACCGCTTAGCGGAATGAATTTTCCCCTCACAGCATCCTAAAACCTTTATAAAACCAAATTATGTGCTCCTGCATCCACAATGGTTAAAACATACATTTTAAAACATTATGTGATATGCATACTTGAAAATAATTAAGATTTTTCCATTCACAGTTTAATCTGACACCTTGTCATTATTATAGTTTCTAGGGTCGCTATTAATCTTTTTAGTTTTCATAGGTTTACTAATAACCTTGTTATAACTAGTAGACACCCTGCCCTATTCGTAGTTTTCATGGGATCACTAAGAACCTATAGGCTTCTGTCAGTTAACTCAATTAGTTCATGGGTTATCCTGAACATATTAGTCATTTGGATAACTAATCAACTTATCCTAGTTTTCATGGATTTACTAGGAACCTATAGACTTATCAGTAATTCACTGCACATCCTAGTTTTCATTGATTGACTAAGAACCTACTGATACTTCCATTAGCCACTTATCCTATTTTTCATGGATTTAATAGGAACCAATTGACTAATGTCAATTCTTAATCTGGATGTAGTTTTCATTGGTTCTATACAAACAAATTAGCTCCTACCAACTGTCCTTATGCATAGTTTTCATTCCTTATGCATAGCTTTCATGGGTTAACTATGAACCTCTTGGTATGCACCAATAACTACCTTATCATAGTTTTCATGGGTTTACTATGAACCTCTTGGTATGCACCAATAACCACGTTATCATAATTTTCATGGGTTTACTATGAAACTTTTGGTTTACCTCCAATAACTACAAAGTTTAGGCATCCTATATTTTTGGTCACCCTGACTCCATGGATGCAATTCTACTCATTCATGAGGTTAAGTAATTTATATTCACTATTTGAGTTAACCTTCTAATTCTTCTACCCCTTTTTCCCTAAAATACAGTTATGGGTTATCATGTGAATACACTCATATTTGAAGAAGTAAAACATTAATTAAAATACCACTTTTGCGGGTTTAAGGTCCTTGAAATACATATCATAAAACATTGTTAACACCTTTAACTTATATTTTCATCAAGGCAATACTTCTTCAAAATTACATACTTAAAACCTTATAAAACTCATTTATATAAGCCATGGGTTTCCTTTAAAAATTAGAGTATGGGTTTTCAAATCTTTTTAAAACTAAACCTTTTAACCTTGTTGAATGGTCTTCAAAACAACCTTTCAAATCCAAACCTCTTGAAACCACTGAAATCATTCGGCAATTCAAACCTTTTCGAAAGCATTCAACTCTTAAAATATAAACCTTTCGAAGACTTATAGGGTTCAAGCTAAACTATGCGGAAGGTCCTCTTTTAAAACCTTTCGACTACAATTGAAGCAACCTTTTGACCTAGTCGGAAGGTCCGCTTCGAAAGCTTTAAAACATTTCATTTAAAAAAAATAGGCCTCCACCTTTTTAAAGCAACTCCTTCGAAATTGAGTTACATTTCAACTAGAAAACAAAGTAAAATAATCTAAGTCGGAGGCTTTAATACCTTTCGAAAGCAATGGGAGAGGCCGCTAGTTTTTTTTTGAAACAAGTAAACCATTCTTCTTTGCCGAAAGAAACAACTTCGAAAGGGTAGAAAAAGTGGCCACAACCTTTCGACTATGTTGGAAGGTTCAAAAAAATAATAATGATAAGAGGCAGTAACCATTCGACTGTGTCGAAAGGTTCCAAAATCAGTAACAAAAGGTTTCAAACATTTCTTTTTAAACGTTTGACCTAGTTGAAAGCAACCTAGTCGAAAGCTCTAATTCAAAAGAAAAACAGGTGAAAGCTTTTGGTTTATAAAACAAACATACCCCAACCTCTTTGGCCATCAACCTTTCGACTGAGAACCCTTCGACTCTGTCTAATTCATTACGTACCAAGTAACTTGATACCATATGCATTGGTTTGGCCTTGTTGAAAGCTATAACTCTTAGACTTAGTCGAAAGGTCCGGGTTGGATGGATTACTACCGTAAAAGGCTGAAACATGCTAAAATTACGATTTCTTTGTTTTTTAACTTAAAAAGATAACTTTCCAACTAACCTGCCATTGTTCGTCAAATTCCCATTGGTTAACAATTTCTTTTCTGAAAAATGTTGCCACTAATTTTTAGAAATAAATAATAATTTTATTTTATAAAATGCCCCTTTTTCCTTAATTAAATATATAAAACATTTAAGTGCTATATCTTAAATAATTTTATATATTCATCAAAATACTTAGGAAAAATCCAAAAAAAAAAATCTATTTTAATATGTTTTCCAACATATAAAATTTCAAACCCAAATAATCTTTATTTTAGCCGTAATTAATTTATAACCCAATAAATCATTTTCTTCACTAGAAAATTTATATAAAATCCATTTAAAATCGGAAAATTATGAAAATTGAAAACCATTAGGGTGTGCCTGGAAATAAGAATTTACTAATCAAACTCAATCTCCTTATCTACATTATTCCACTTAATTTATTCAACTTAAATCTCCTGAATAAGCTCAATAAAATTAAGGGTGTTACTGGTTAATAATTTGATAGGGTGTGCTTGGAAATGCGGTCGTAACTTCTTGGATGCGATCGAGAGACAATACGCTAGATTTTATAGTTTCGGATAATTTTTCTTGGCTCTAGTGAACTACTTACTATTGTAGTATACGGGCCGCTGGATCTTAGTTTCTTCACATACAAGAGCATCACTTTATGCGTAAGGTGAAACTGCTAAGTAGATGAACATGTCCTCTCCGTCTACTGGCTTTGATAGGATCGACGAGGTTTCGATACGTTGTAGCAACTCTTCAAACACGGTTTGGCAAGCCTCATTCCTTTCAATTTCTTCTTTCTTTTCTTTAGTGCATTAAAGAACGATATACATTTGTCGATGGCTTTTGGGATGAACCAGTTTAGCGCACGACTTTCCCATTCCAGCTTTGTAACTCTGTCTTGTTCTTCGGGGCTTTGACTTTTCATAGGGCAATAATTTTTTCTGGATTTGGTTCAATGCTTCTGGGGCTTACTATGAATCCTAAGAACTTTTCGGAGGCTACCTCGAAGTGAAGTTTGAGTGGATTCAGCTTTATCCCATATTTTTAGTATATTTCAAACATTATGGCGAGATTATCCAAGTGGTTAGATGCTATTTTCGATTTAGCCAACATGTTATCCATATAGACTTCCATGGTTTTCTCGATCTAATGCTTAAACATGACATTTATTAATCTTTAGTAGGTTGCCCCAGCATTCTTTGAACCAAATGGAATCATCCTGTAGCAGTATAATTCTAGATCGGTGATGAAGCTGGTATTTTCCTGATTAGGTTTCTGCTTCAGGATCTGGTTGTATCCAAAGTATGCGTCCACAAATGATAGCAATTCTTGTCGAGTAGTACCGTCTACAAGCTTTGGGTAGGGAAAAGCTGTCTTTTGGGCGGGCTTTGTTTAAGTCCGAGTAGTCGATACAGGTTCACCGTTTCCAATTATACTTCTTGACCAAAACCTATTTGGATACCCATTTGGGATAGATTGCATCATGGATAAAACCACTGGCCATCAGCTTGTCTACTTCTTCTCTCAACGCTTGGACCGTTCTGCTCCCAAGCTGTGCCTCTTCTACTTTACTAGTGTATACTTGGGATCGATGTTGAGTGCATGACATGCAATTTCCGGTGATGCCCTGCACATATTAGAATCTATCCAAGCATATTCAAGTTGTTACAAAGAAATTTAGTGAGTTCCATTCGCATCTTGTTTCCAAGGTGCGATCCAATTTTCAAGGCCAACGTTGGGTCATCCATGTCGACTGGGATAAAAACCGTAAATTTTGCCGGTGCTACTCGGTCCTCCCTTGAACTCTATTTTCTAGGGTCCAAAACCTTATCGAATTGGCTGTGGTCACTAAGCAGAGGCGGCTCTATAGTTGCTATTCGGTAGGTTCGCGAATGTGTAGAGTTCTCCCTATATTCTTCCCCTTTTCTTTTCTTTTAGATTCACCCAGTTCTATGATATAACATTCCCCACCAGCACTTCGGTCTCCTTTGATCACAACAACTCCTTTCCCTTTTGGGAATTTCAAGGGAAGACATCACTGGGCTAAAGCAATGCTGAAATCTGCTAGCATGGGCCCTCTCACGAAGGCATTGTATGCAGAAGCTTCATCTACGATCATGAAAGTTTGGATGAGGGTGACTCTTTGGTCGCCTTATGTAAGTTCTATAGGCAAGTCAATCATTCTGATGGGCTGTTTGGGTTCGCTGGTGAGTCCTTGAATTTTGTTTTAGCAGGTGAATATGTCTTTCATGCTGACCTTCATATGATCAACAGTGCGTTTGAAAAGGATATTCATAGAACTGCTACTGTCAACAAATACTCGTCGGACCATGGCGGATCCGATCCCTACTATCACGACCTTGGGATCGAGAGTTGGAGCTTCAATCCCTTCGATATCTCAATTTCAAAATACTATAACGTCATATAGAGTTCCATACTGCTTGGCAGAGGCTCCATCTTCAATCACGTGGCAGGAATCCTTCGAAGTGTGTTTGAACGAGCTCACATACGGCTCCATTTCTCCCCAACTCCTCTATGTAGGATGAGGTCCTCTAGATATCGTTACAATGACGAGTCTCTAGCTAGTTCACTTAAATCCTTCTTCTTTGGTTCTAGCTTGGTTTCTTTGATCCTTGGGAGCCGTGGGTTGGTCAGGATTTTACGATTTTCTCACGTGTTGCTGAAGCTTGTTTTCTCAAATCAGTTCTTCAATCAAGTTCCTTAGGTGATGGCATTCATTCATGTTGTGATCATGCGTTTCATGGAAGCGACCGAACTTCTCATAGCGCTTTTGTTGTTCAGTTGCTTCCTTTTTAGGAAGGTTCTTGTACTCCTCTATCAGCTATGTTGCAAGATAGAATTTTTTCGGAGTATCATTGAGCATGGTCTAATCTTCAGGCCTAAAGCCTTTAATTCACTTATTATTACCATTTCGTTTGCTGGAATTCTGATTTTTCCTCTTCTGGTTTCTGTCTTTTCCCATAATTTCAGTGGTCCTGGAGATATTTATGTCTTGGTTCATCGTCATGCCATTTTTCCAAACATTCATCGGTTGTAAACTAGTATATTTCCTTTCAAACTCTTGCGCCTCTTCCAATCTCAAGTTGTTGAGTCGCTTTACGGTTGGAGTTCTTCCCAGTGGTAGGTTGTTTCAGTTTGATCCATTTTCCGAACTCAGTTTCAGGGTGGATGGCTGGACGAAGGCCATAAAACCATATCCTCATTTTGATTACTTACATCTATCACCGGTTTTTGAGCTGATTCATGAAAGACTTAAGTGATTCATTTCGTCCCTGGAATAGACCGGACAAGGACATCACATCTTTAGGCCGTGCTGTTATGAAGTCTGAATTAATCAAGGAATCTTATCGCTATTGATCAAAAGTGGGATCTTGACGGAAGTCAAGTGAACCCATGAAAATAATTACCTCTAGCAAAATCGGGAAACATGTACATCGAACGACGTCCAAAGCATTCACTCTGTCCATGTACCAACTATACTTATATAAATGGGGCTTCTGGTCTCTTGTTCTATCATATGACGGAATAGTTGGCATGGTGAACTTTTCTGGGTACTAGTCTTTCGAAATCTCATCAGTGAAAGGAGTCTAACTTGGAGTGAATCCTCATTCATCATCCTTTCTATTCTTACTCTCATCCATAAGTCATTTGACCATGTCTGTGATGTACACCTCAGATGTCCGGTAACCTTGGGGTCAGCTATCAGTAACTACACCGAGTATTTGTCTTTGTAAACGATCTTGGTTAGCAGGCCGAAGCCTAGGCTCTCCTGCCTTTGGGAGAGCCACTCCCTTGGGATTCCGTTAGCTTTGCGTTTGGCTTGATTGAGGTAGTTTGGATCTCCCTAGCATTATTGAATGCATTGGAATTTCCTTCCAACTTGCCATCATTGAGTTGCTCTACATCTTATGAATCGAAGAGGTCCATGGCTATATCCTCCTGTAGGGTCTTCGCTCCTAGATTTAAGATCATAGCTGGTTGCCTCATGATCGGTAGAGTGCTTGTGTTTACTTTTATATTGATTACCATGGTTCTAGCTATCAGTCCTTTCTGTGGCTGCTTCCTGTTCCTTCTGTGTTTAGGCTAAAAATGGAAGAATTTTCTTGTTTTACGACAGCCATAGATTCTGCCATGGTTCTTGGAGCAGGATGTGATTGTAAGTTAAGAGGGCATTAAGTTTGTCCATAAGAGCTCTCTATCTCCTTTCCATTTTCTGATGGATTTCTTCAACTATGTTATTCAATTCGTCTCTAGTAACAACTTTGCGTTGATTACAGGATCTTGGCACTAATCTCCTGCATTGGCGCCATTGACTTTGATTTGGTGATGATTCATCTCTTCTCCAGCAATTACCGCCCCTATGGATCTTCCAAAAGCAGTTCTCTTTCTTCCTAGAGCCATTGATTCGTAGCGGCAGTTCTTTCAAATATAAATTAAGGATCTAACTTCTAAACATATCTGATCCAAAGTAGATAGCTAGATCTTTGACTGAGTTGGGTTCTTAGTGAAAGCACCAAAATGTTAACCTAAGAAATGGATTAACACCCTAGATCAATTATGAAAGCACTAGCCTTGTTTATCAAGGCAAATAAAGTGGAAAAAATAATAGTTAATCACATGGAAATTAAATGTACAAGAGATTTTTATAGTGGTTCGGCTGTTAACTAAGACTACATCTACTTTATAACTTTTCTTATTGACTGGATACAATTACAAGTTGAATATGATTACAATGCGATTGAGTCCTATAGGTTAGATCAAGTCACTAACATTAGAATTCATCGGAGAATCACAGTGAACCCTTTAGATGAATTTTGTATGGGAGGAGAAAAGTGAAGAGTAGTTTCTACAGTGGTTCAACAGCCAGTTTGGAAGATCCCGTTTATGTTGTAGGTAGGATCATATTTATAGGTGTTGGGGAGATACAAGGCTAGCTGCCTTACCAGAAGCTTGCATTTGGAAATACGAAGATGCTATGAAAATTTAACAACGATCCAAACCAATCTGATGGATCTCTAGCGATCCATAGGTGACGATCCATAGGTGATGGATCGCTAGCGATTCATAGTTTCTGTGTTGCTAATGATCCAATTACTTGGGACACTTTCCTTAAATTTCATGGCAATCTAACATGATCTTATGAATCGCTAGCGATCCATGTACTTTGTGGATTTTTAGACTCCATCTTTTGGATTGTGCTGGTTGTCTTATGTAGGCGTTCTCCATGTAATTTCATAGCTTGTCGCCTTGTTGTGATGATGATTCATACATTGGTTGCATTGGACTGCTGATTGAATTGGACGAATGCATACTTCTTGATCTAACTAGCTTGGAATTCCATCAAACTTAGTAATCATTCCTGGAATACCTATTGGATCATGATGCTTGAGGACTGGAGGACCTACAAGCAATCCTTATGGATCGCTAGCGGTCCATAGAAGATGGATCGCTAGCGATCCATCACCTAAGCATATTTTTGCCTTTTTTTCCTCTAACCTTTCTTGGTTGATCCTTCTAGCCCTTTTGGTTGGCCCTTGAGTTACTCTGACTCGACGTAACTGTTCCGACTTCCTTTGAATTCTGTTCGGTTAAAAACACGAGTAACAAATTAATAAACAACTCGATCAATTATATTAGTTGTACAAGTTTATTGAAGTAGATTGTTTTAATTTTGTATAACATGTGTTCTTATAATATTTGAAAGGTTAAATGTAATCATTTCATTTTTCTAATAAGACTCTTGCTAGACTTTTACATTTCTTAAAATCCTAGAGAAATAAAGAACCTTTTGATTTTTCTAGTAAGCATAAGGACTTTCTTTCCATAGGCTTCTAACCTTGAATTATCGTGGGTCCATAAACTTTATTGGTTGTATCATTCCTAATTATTGTCTTCGCCCAAATCTCAACTTTGACGTTGAGCTAGCTCAACAAATCATGAGAGACTATTTAGTATTACTCTCAATGGCCTAGGTATAATGTATGTACCCTGAGCTTTCTCAATAAATACATGCATGTATCTAACCTTGTCTAGGAAATATATTAGTAGTAGTACACATAACAACTTTAGCTTGAGTTTGCTATGCATAAACTAGCAGTCTATTAATATATAGGTGGTAGAGGACAAATATATTAAAGATCCATAATCTTTTACATATTTTAAGTAATAGCAGTTTAAAGAATAATGTATTTCTTATAAAGTACCATCGTGATTTAAGTAACGGACGCACTTGAAATCATGGTATATATAACATATGTATGTATATATTCCAAAAAAATATTTTGGGTTTATTTCAGTTCCACTTATATTTCACTTATACATATATAATTATATAAGTTTAATTTGTCTATAACTATTATAATTTAATTAACTAATGTAATATTCATATGTACCTTATTCCATATTTAATTATTTTTAATTTTTAGTTTCATTAAAGTTTATTCAAATTTTTTTTTTTTGAAAAAGGGTAAACTGCCTCATTAAAAACCTGAATAGTATTCAATGTGAGAACTAGATAGGGAAAAAGAGTACGGTGCTTTTATTGATAACGCATCAATAAAAAATGTACAAAGTATATGTTCCGAGACTAAGTACTAGAGGCAAGCTACTAAAAATAATAACAAGTGCTACCTTAACCCAGAAATAAGGAAAATAAAAGCGAGTAACAAAACCTGACCCATCTCATCATAACATATAGTCTTAAAATAAATAAAGAGGGATGCTTCTTCAGTTTGACGTTTAGATCAACAAGAATCCAATAATTCAATTCCCCAATTATCTAATGTATCCATGTTATGTTGCGATCTCTATGACTTCTTCTTGCTCTTCCGCATCAAGTACTACATGTCCATCTCCACAAAGCTCCATCTCTGAAATTTGTCACATGATCTATTCTCATGGATTCTAGATTTTCGTTCAGCCCTAATATGGTAGATGATCACCACTATGCTACAGAAAGCAAGCTCCTACACTTGATCCATAACCCTGAACTGATTTAACAAAGAAATAATTTCATCCTCAAGCAGCGAAAGACCAGATGAATTCATACCCAGCTTCAATTGACAACGCGTCCAGAGATTGGCAGAATAGAGACAACCAAGTTATATGTGATCTTTATCTTCAGTAGCAAGATTACATATCACACATTTCGGCTCTGCCATAGATAAAAGTCTATAATCCCAGCCGTCCAATCTCCCCCGTATTTTGTCAAACAAATTGCCACAGTCTTAATTAAGTATGCTAGTACTGAAAACCTCTTGTATCAGCTCCAATAACACATATTTTAAATCTTCCCAATGATGCTTATAAAATTTTGCAAAGAAACCATCCAGACCAGGGCTCTTATTATCAAAGAATATAAAAAACTACTTTATGAATGTTGACGTCAAAAATGGCGCCACCACCCTAAACGGTGTCAAATCACCAAAACGTCCACTAACCAACTCCCAACAGATTAAAGTAGAGAATAAAATATGAAGAACAACAAATTAAAATTGAAAGAGACGAATATAGAAAGTTTCATAGTAGTTCGCTAACTCTAACCAACGTCTGCTCCAATAATTTTCCATTTATTATATTGTAGATTACAATTAAAGTCCGGATGAAAGTCTAATAATAATAGCAATGGAGGAAGAAGAGAGCCAAAAAGAAATAATCCTAAAATGAATGTCGTGCCTGCTGTATTTATAAGGGAAGACGTGCAAATATCCAGATGAATACTTGCCTACAAGACCTCATTACCAAGGCTGACCCCACTCATCAAAAATAGGCCACCACTATGCCACAAAGTGAATTAGACAACAACAATCACACAACATAATGTAGATTTGTTGTTATCCTAATATTTACCACCGTTTCATGCAACACATGGAAAAACCATCTGTTGTTTTTCATAGCCCCATGAAATCTTTGTTCTATTGAGATTTCATCCATGCCATCCAGACAACATTTTATTTGTTATATGATTAAATTATGATTTTTTTTTATTTTGGCTCCTTACCCAAATTTTGGTATCCCTCTCACTGTTGCTCCGATTATTTCTTAGCCGTGTTCTGTCAATTATTTCCCCCTCTTTATTTTGTTTCCAGAGAAAAAATGGCATTCATTCTCAAATCATTCCTTCCCCTCTCGTCTAAATCTAAGGTTCTCTACTTTTTATGCCTCCTTCATCCTTCGATTCTGTTCTAAATCTAGCGTTCCCAAATTAAAGTCAATCCCGAATCTAAACTCTGAGGATCCCAAATCTCGACTGTGGAACCCTAATGTTGACGACGAAACCCAAATCGTTCAATCGTCAACTTGTTCGATGTTATACTATTCTGGTACACATATCAATTTTTCCTCTTTGCATTTCTATGTGAACTCGATCACTTTTAATGGCAATGATGATACGGGTGTATATATGAATCGATTTACTATATTTTTGAATTGAAACATTCAAACTTGATTTTTAATTTTTACACTTTGGGTATTGATTTCTAGTTGAATGGAATACTTTCTGACTTGGTCTCTGGTTTGAATATGTTTGATATATTCGAATATACTTCGACTATGGAAAAAATTTTGATTTTGATTTTAAACAGTTCATTGTGATGGATTTGTTGGTAATTTTCTAGTTATTTTGACTATTCATTATGATGGATTTGCTATATTTGTTCCAATTGGATAATTCGATTGACATATTGTATGATTTCTGCCCCTTTTTCTAGACTTTTGATTTTGCTCGAACTTGAATGATTATCAACCGATGATGATAATGGGTTATTTATATAGGAATTGATTTCCTTTATTTTCGAATATATGCTTCGATTTGCTTTGATTTTTGTTTTCTTTGATGGTGCTTTGCTTTGGTTTGATGACGCCTTGCTTTGATTTCTATTTGCTAATTCGATTGTGTTGTCATCAGTTATTGTGGTTATTCAAGCCTTGTCAAGGCAGTGCTAGTGTTAATTTGTAAATAGTGCCTGATATAACATGAACATTTCTGTCTTTTGATGCATTGATTAAAATTTTGATCCCTATGTATATGTATACATATATGTATATATGTACATGCTCACTTTGATGATATATACTTGCTGCTTATAACATTCTGGTTATCCCTTGATGCCTATGTACATGTTTATTTGTTGAGCCATCTTCTTTTGCTGACTGCACTTATTCATGCTTGCACTTGCATGCATTGAAGTGTTGGTGCTCGAATTTGTGTAAACATTTTGTTTATTCAGTGATGAGAATCATACAATTGTTTATACAACTCCATGTTTGTTCAATTTGTTAAGTTTTGTTCAATTTGTGACAAGCTAGTGCACTGCCTTGACAAGGCAGTGCACAAGAACTACCTTGTCAAGGTAGCGCACACTATTGGTGCCTTATTTGTGCATTTTGATGGCTCAAATCTCATGGTTGCACTTTGAGTTCAAACTTAAACTGCCTGGACTTATTATTATGTAATGATGACGTTCATGTTGCTTTTGCAATGTGATTACTTGTTACTCTATCTTTGTTCATTAATACATGATGTTGGATGTGCAAGTGTGAAATTTCATGTATATACATTCATATGTATGTATATATGTTGTAATGTTCTTATACTTGCTTCAGCACTTGTCTTTACACTTGAGTTTGAATTTTCTAATAATATCTGAAATGCTTGTTTTGTTGCCCCTTGCTCGTTTGGGTGCCATGCTTGGTGTTTTGTTGGTTGGAGCATCTTTCTGGCTTTTCATGTATAGACATACACATGTGTTCAGTTCTTGTATCTCTTAACCGGATTTTGAATTTCTTTAAGCTACTTTTGAATTGTTCATTTGTTTATGTATGTACATACATATGTGCTTTGAGCTGATTTTGAATACATGTATATACATATGTTGCATATACACAAGCATACACACACACACACATGTAAAATCTCTGAACCGTATTTTGAATTGATTTCACTTGTTCATGCAAATACCTATACATGTATATGCCTATGCATGTTAATGCCTATGCATGTATATGCCTATACATGTATATGCCTTGTTCAAGGTAGTGCAAACTGCCTTATTCATGTGGCCTTGTTCATAGCCTGATTATCTTTCAGATTCTTGAATTTATGAATGTTTTGAACTTCCATGTATATATGTATGTATGTATGTATTTATGTATGTATGTATGTATGTGTGAATTTTTGTGGTTGATGATTCTTTTGGATGTTGGAGTGATATATCATGTGCTTGAACCATTTTGAGTATGTACATATATACATGTATGTACATATGTGTATATATGTATATTACTTGAGCTTTGAAGCTAGTTGTTTGGTTTTCTTGTGCTTGTACCAGTGCATTGTTGGCTAAAACTCATATTGTTTTTCTTATGAATGTGCCTTGAGTCTGTATATTCACATGTACTTGTTCTGGTGCACTGCACCCTTGTTGCCTTTTACTATGTATCCATACTTGACCTTGTGTGTTGTTAGTGTTGAGATCTGCATATGTACATGCAACTTTGTTCATGTTTTTCCTTTTTTGAAATGGTTTGGGCTTTTTTTGTTGTGCTTCTTGTATTTGTTTTGCTACCTGAATCATGTTGAACCTAGTTTTCCGATCCCTTATGCATGTTCATTGGTGCATGTACACTGTGGTTTACTTTCCATGTATATACATACATATGCATGTATACATGTGTGATATGTTGGCCTTTGTCAGTGAATGGTTGTGTGCATTGTTGGAGGAACAAAGTGACATTGGGTTACATTATATGCACTGGTAACTCATGCTTGAGTGTGCATTTTCACGCTTGCACCTGTATATTTTTGGTTAGAGCACCTGAGTGTGCACCTAAGTTTGATTTTCTGGTTTGATTTTTTGGTTTGTATATTTTTTGTTTGATTTTTTGATTTGAGTTGCATTTCCTTATGCAGTCGAGTTGAGCTCGATGAGGCTTGGGCATGACCTTGTGCACATTTGCACTATGTTGAGCCTTCGAGCTTGACCTTTGCAATAGTCCGTGAGATTAATCGATGTCCGACCTTGTGATATTCATAGTGATACATTGTGCATATCATAAGTTGTCCGTGCACATATATATTTGTCTGGCCATGTCTAAAACATCAAGAGAAAACAAAACTATAAATTGAGGCAATATTAATTTTCAAATTTAAATTTATTTTTGATATTTAGGTTTGTTTCCTTTTCCATTTTACTATATTGTTTATTTGATAGGTGTAAGAAAAGGCTGGACACAAGCTGCAGCAAGTAAATGAAGATTAATATCAAAAATAAACTCTAGTGAGTGTTAGTAAAAAAAAGGGTATATATGAGAGTGCAGAGTTGTATTGTGTTTGAAAATGTAAGTATAACAAAAGTTGTATTGTATTTTAAAATGTAAGTATAGTGAAAGTTGTATTGTATTTGAATTTGATTCGAAATAAAATATTTGTTTAAATAAAATTGTGATTCATTATTTCATTTTTCAAATATTACATAAGTGTAATTGATATGCATATCAGTCAATATTTATATGTTGTCTAATAGAAATTTTTAGAAATGACACTATAGCATCATATAACATATGGTTTTTTTTCTTTTGATGTGTTAGTGCATATCAGACCACGGTGCATATCTGTGGTCTGATATGTAATGAGATGGAATGGAAACATACGACAAATAGGCATTCATTCAAACAACGAAGCATATCTGTCATCTGGTTCTTTTTTTCTCATAGTGCACACTAGGCCCACATTTTGGGATCGATGCCGATCCACAAGATAGTGGAGTGAGGCCCAATGATCCTTCCCAGGGATCCTTCTTAATGTTTACTTCGTGTTTCCTGAGTTGTTTTGCGATGTTGCCTAGGTAAAAATTAGAGATATCGATCGATTTATGTTGAGTTGAGCTATAGAGTTAAGTGTCCATAGCCATAGTGATCCAATCTGATCCCCTGCCTAGGGGAAGAGATAGCTACCAATCCCCTGCGTAGGGGAAACGCCAATCCATACTTAGCCAATTTAAGGATTCCATTTGTCTGAATCCGCTCGACTATCATCCATAACCTTGGTTATAGCTGATTTTTGAACCTAATAATCACCACTCCTAGTTTCCTGCCTGGGTAATTATGAACTTTGTTTAGTTAAATCAGCCCGTACACAGCCTAGTCAAAAGGCAAGTTAACACTTGCCTCCCAAAACATGTCATGTGACTGGAAGGTGTGTTTTGAATTACCATAAATCTAAAATTCAAAATCCATTAGAAGCCAATATTTTCACTCCAAATTCCAATCCTTTACTAAACCAAGGTGCCGTAAGACGTCCTCTATTCGCGTGGGAATTAGATTTTGCATGCCAAATCCTCAATCTCTCTGGATTGTTAGTGAAAATGTGACTGCTCGGAATCGATAGTCAATTCCAAAACCATTCCAAATCCTTAACCAAGTCCATATCCATCCAAAATGGGTAACTAAATCCTTGATCTCACTGGATCATTCGCCAAACCAAAGCCCTGATCTCTCCGGATCATTATCCTAATATTCGACCTCTCCGGATCGTTAGCCAAAACCATGACCTCTCCGAGTCAATATCTAAATCCATAACAGTTTAAAATCCTATAAGTCAACAAGCTAATATGTGATCTCTCCGAATTGTTATCCAAGTTCATGGTATCTTTGGACTGATCGATGGTCTCTCCCGGCCCTTGCTATGCTTGATCCACTTGCTCTCCGGCAAGAGGACTTAATGACGAACGATTCGATCCCGTCGCTCTCCGGCGAAGTGAATAAATCCTTGCACTCCAATCCTTTTAGGGCATATAGAGATGTCTTGATCCTCCTATGCCAATCATAGCCTCTCCAAGCACTTGCTGGACCCCATCCTGTCATTCTACGATAAAGCGGGAACAACGACAAGTAAGCCGTTCTTGTCGCTCTCTGGTGAAAAGACATTTCTTTTTGCACTTCGGTTAAGTGTCCATGAACATAATGCAATGTCCTGGCCTTCCAAGGTCGATCATGGTCTCTCCAGATCGTTGGTAGACGCCATCTAGTCACTCTTCAACGAAATATGGAACAATGATAAGTAAGTCAACCTCGTCGCTCGCCGGCAAAGCGACTCACTTCTTGCACTCCGTTCCTTCGTTCCCTGACTCTTCGATCAGGGACATAACGTGATCAATTACATATTAACTTCCTTTCTTTAGCATCGAATCTTCGATCACGGGCTTAATCCATGACGTACAAATCCATATCATCGGTTTCCGATGATGGGACTTGCACCATGCGGTTATCGCCCTGTCTCTCTTACCGAGATGACCACGACTTGTTTATTTCACCACATTAATGTAGATTTATGTGTTTGAAGATCCATTCATTTTGAGTTTAAACAACCAAAGAACCAGAAAAAACAATAACTGCCTGTTTAGGCATGGCGGTTCATTACCATCACAGAGCATGCCTAGGGACCGCTCATAATCCCGTACATGTGTTAGTGACTTAACCGCTTTATTGTAGAGTTTATTGTTTATTTAGTTAATGCCACCCTGATCAAGTGATGGTGATCTGTTCCCTTGAGCCGGGCCTACTCCAATTTTTTGTGGATGATGGCTATTCTTATTTCATCCGTGCTATCCAATTCCTTACATACCATGGTAGCTTGCCATCCCTAACATGTTCCTCAACCATATCCTAAAGGTGCCTGCAATCATTGATAGTATGACCATCCAGTTTGTGGAACAAGTAGTATTTTCTAGACCTACATTCTCGCTCCATAGGATCCCTCCTTGCCAGTTTCTGATAGGGGAGTTACCCCCTTATGTCAAGATAAATTCATTCTAAGCTTTTCATCAAATTTGAATAAGAGGATAACTTCAACCCCCATTCTTCTCTTTGTCTTTCTAATCTATCATAACCATCGTCCAACTTATTTTTCCCTTATCCTTCTTAGGTCCTTCTACAGATGGTCCTTCACCTCTCACAACATTTACACCCTTTTTTGGTTCATGCATCCTCCAACCGCAAAAACCTCTCTGTCTTGTGGTAAAATTCCCTAAGATCCATTGATGGATCCCGCTCTACGCAACCTTAAAATCCATGTTGTCGAAAATCCCGAATACTGCCGTTATTGAGACCGTCGATGGATATGGTCGATCCACCGAAGCAACTGCCGCATTAAATCGTATCAAGAAACTCCTTAAGGACTCTTATGTCCTTTGCTTTAGCATCATCAATGTCATCGCTTTCATGGGTCTCGTGAAGTGGACCTAAAACTGTCTCAAGAACCTACCCACTAGCTCGTTTCATATCCTAATTGAGCCATTCTCCAGCTACCTAACCCAAAGCGTAGCTAATTCTGTCAAGTACAAAGGAAAACATTTCTCCATGACTTCTTTTGATGCCCCAAGCACTTCCATATGTCAGATATACCTCATCAGGTGCACTATAGGATCTGACTTTCCATCATACATCTCTAGTGTTGGTAGTTTGAACTTTGGTGGGTTCCTTGATTGCCTGAAATTTAGTGTGAACGGACTCCGATTGACATCTTCCAGACTCCTATTGAGCAATCCGCCTCTCATTATTCAACGTGCCAGCTCAGCCATCCTTTCGTTCTCATCCGTCGATGGCCTTCAATCCTTATTACTAACCTTCCCCCTGACTTCACAAGGGTATTCCAGAACATACTCATATGGACATTCTTCTGCATTATGATCCACATCAACATGCACAACATCGACCATTGGCCTACCAACATCTAAACCAACCTGACTCGAGGGCATGCTCTTAAGCCTTAGGGGTTTGGTATCGACCCCTCTAGGGGATCAATGTCGATTACCTTATGTTAGGCAAGGTCTGCCTGGTTGCTCCGCTACGATCTCCTACCTATCGACTCCATTTCCATGCTCACTATTCTGATTTAATGTTGCTCCAACACGTTGATCCAAATTGCTAGTATCTCCTACCACTTTTGCCTGTTCAATTTTCCTAAGGAAATTCTACATCATTTCCTCTTGCCACTTCACCATCCTCTTCTGCATTTCAACCATCATCGCCTCCATCTCGTTCTTGCTGATGTAGGCTGAAGGTTGATTAGCTCCTAAGGAAGCCTCCTAGCTTTCTCCCTGGTGACTCCTATCTGCAAGCACTCTCATTGTAGATTGCAAAACATTGCTTCTTAGATCTAAATATCCAAACATCCTAATCCGCGGGTTTAAGTAGCTCTTAGTGAAAGCACCAAAATGTTGACGTCAAAAATGACATCAACACTATAAACAATACGAAAGCACCAAAATATCCAATAACCAACTCCAAACAGAATTAAGTAGAGAATAAAATATGAAGAACAACAAATTAAAATTGAAAGAAACGAACAAAGAAAGTTTTATAGTGATTCGGCTGACTCTGACCTATATCCACTTCAATAATTTTTTATTATAATGTAGATTATAATTACAGTCCAGATGATAGCCTAATAATGATAAAAATAGAGGAAGAATCCTAAAAAATGCCCCTAAAATGAGTGCCGTGGTTGTTGTATTTATAAGGAAGAGGTGCAAATATCAAGCTAAAAATCGCTTACAAGACCTCGAGACCAGGATGACCCACTCATCGGAAATGGGCCACACTAGGGCCACTTTTAAGGATCAATGTTGATCCCTATAAGGGGATCGATGCCGATCCCCAAGATAAGGGAGTGAAGCCAAGCGATCCCTCCCAAGGGTCCTCTTGGATGTTTACTTCATGTTTCCTGAGTTGTTCGACGATGTTGCCTAGGTGAAAATTGGAGATATCGATTGATTTCCATTGAGTTGGGCTACCAAGTTAAATGTCCATAGCCATAGTAATCCGATATGATCTCCTTCCTAGGGGAAGCAGTATGTACCGATACTTTGGCTAAGAAAGGGATAAGTACCGTTCCACTACCTACGGGAAGCCCAATCCATACTTTTCCAATTCCAAGATGCCATTCGTCTGAATCTGCATGATATAATCCATAGCCATGGTTATACTTGATTTTCAAACCAAATAATCACCCCTTCCGGCTTCCTGCCTTGGTGATAACGAAAATCATTTAGTTAAATCCGTCCGTATATCGCTTGGTCAAAAGGCAGGTTAACAATAAAGATCCTTCAAGTTAATGCTTCCAGATTAGTGCTGCTATCCCCTTTCTTTAATATAGTACATATAGTGAATATTCAGGAAACTATCTAAAAGAGGCCGAGTAGAATTAAAAATATCTGAAAAATATGTGATAACTTTACTTTCAATCTTATCAAAATTAACTCTCCATTACACGTGATAATTTGACTCTAATTGTTAATATGCATACGTGAAGTCATTTTTTTTATTCATCTTAAACTATTTAAGAAGAATATTTAAGTATAACTATTATTATTCTATATATATAAATATATTAATTATACGTACACATATGCATTAATTAATTAAATAAACATTTTAATTATATACGTAGAAAATTTATTTAGTTTAATTTCTTAAAAACTTAAGAAAATTAAAATATTTAAATTATTAACTATAACCTTCGAAGTTTTTTATTTTTATATATAATAGTTTATAAATATTCTAGTTAATTAATATTTAATTAAATATTTATCAAATAAATTTATATAATGAAGTATTTTAATAAATTTCAAAAACTTCATTTAATTTATCTTAAATAATGTTAAGATAAATTTTCAACTATAAGCTTTATTGTTATACACAAATACCAATGTATATACGCATTAGTTAATTAATTAATTAACGTTTAATTAATTATTCATTTAGTTAATCATATTAATTGAACATTTACAAAAGTTTTGGAAAATATTAAATTAATTTCTCAAAAAAACTTTAGAAAATTTTATACTTATGTTATAATTTTTATAAAACTCCTTATATATTTTAAGCTTAACATTCAAATTTAAAATTTATTTTAAATCTTCAATCTAAATATGAGCATTAGCATTAGGCCAAACTTAAATTTTGGCCTCACATCTGGGCCAACCTTTTGGAATTACTCCACCCACTGGGTTAGGCTAGTAGCTAAGGAGAGGAGAATATTTTTTATTCAACCTCAAGCCAAGACACTACTATTCTCGACACCCATTAGATTGAAAAGTTTATTGGTTGGCATAAATGCTAGCTAACTAGACTACGTAGGCTATGTGAGCTCTGATACTGTTGTTAGGTAAGTTCCATTTTAGCAGCAGATGAAATGGTAATTTTAAAAAAGTTTTCGTATTTGTATTTTGATGGGTCTGTGTAATCAATTAACTAGCATTAAGTCCAATCGATTTTTTTGAAATAAAATCATACTTTATTTTGGATTATTTTGTATTTACCTAATTAATCGTATTAATTAATTTTTTTAATATTTATCTTGAATACATCCAATATATTCATACACTAATATGAAAACATAATAATAAAGTAATATGTGTATAACTATTTACATATATATAGATAACTGGATATGTATCTCTTATATATGTACATATTGTAATGCCTCACCCTGAGACCCACATTAACAAAGAGTATTACTGAGTAGTACTGTCTGCTAATGTGGAGAATAGGGCTGGTTAGGAGCGACCATCTATAGTCTTGTCTTAAATATCTATTGAATACATCGATTAGTGCTCTATTTTTTTTCGTCTCAAGTGGATCGACATATCCAATAAATGCTTAATACAAAACTACAGGTAGCTATAGGATCTATCAGAACAAAATACAACAACTCAAATGCATAACACATCACAGAACAACAAATATATATACGTATATACTAATTCAACCTAATACAATACAAATAATACATCATAAGTGGTAGACATCTACAACGTACACACGAGTCAAAACAATATATATATCAGATAGCGACAAAAAGACTACAACAAAAAAGGGCTAGCAGATAAGTACATGTGGAAGCAGAATAGACTAAGCCCGTAAGTTTACCTAACCTAAAACACCTTGGTCTGACTCGAGTATAAAATACACGGGTCAGTCTAGCTAAACAAATCAGTTTACAAGGATAAACATTAATATGAGCATAATGATAATGTGATAATATTCTCAAGTGAGAATGGACAATTAAAGAGTATGATTACATCAAGTGATAATATGGCATCACTACACAAACATATAATCTCAAAAGAGATAAAATAACCCATAAAACGCTAAAAGTAGCGAGCCTTATATCATCGGCATTCAAAAAACATCAAATATGGCTTAGGGGAAAAACCTAAATCCGCCATCTTGGTAAACCCAAAGCATGCATAAAGAGATCCTATCTCAAACACGCCACAAGGAAAATATATCTCCAAAGAGGAGAATAAAATCACAAGTAAACGCCAGAAGGCAAATCTCATATAACGCTAGTGTATTCAATTTAAATATCAAAAATAAAATTCCCAAGAGCTCAAAATGCCGAAAGGTAATCGCCATAAATATATATCGGATGGTTCAAAGGACCAATTTCGAAAAGGGCGATACACTAGGGAAATCACAAATATCAATGAAATCATCTCAAAGATATAGCATATGCTTATGGCCGAAGCACACGAAGTATTGTTCTCGCAAAATAAGGCGCCATTTCTCTATCGAAGCACACCAAGTACTGTTCTCACAAAATAAGCGCCACATCTCTTAGACAAATGTCCCAAAGGACAAATAAATACGTCTCTTAAACAAACATCCCGAATGATAAATACGTCGCAATGACAAACATCTTGAAGGACAAATGACCCAAAGGTCCAGTACTATAAAATACGTCCCTTTAAAAAATGTATCACAAACTCTTGGATAGGAACTCGAACAGTGTTAACATGTGTGCCATACCACACGTTCGCACTAAACAGTTTACTAACCGTTAGTAAATTTCACACTCAAAGTAGTAAAAAATTTACCTCATATCATCGGTAAACTAGATGTGAAGGTCAAAAACGATCAAACGGACAAGTTAGGAATTAAACGACAAGATAAAGGCACATGTCCCATACCACATATTTTACAAAACCATTTAATTCTCCTTCTCATTCGCTCGAATAATGCAAAAACGTGTATTTTATATATAAAATAATTTACTTGAGAAAACAAGCTTTTAATATCAATTTTGAAAACCATATTTGAAAACTCCTTATTATAGAGAATAAATATATTCTATATTTGAAAATACTTTAAAAGTATGATTTGATAATAATTTAAAATGCCCATTTATTTTAAAAATTGTTTCAAAATGGTTTGGAATGTCCATGCTCGAAAACGAATAAAAACCCAAGAAATTACTCAAATCTATATTCGAATTCAATTCAAATTTAATCCAAAATTTGAATTTCAAAATCTCCAAAATTTGTCTAGTCTACTGATAGGCATCATGGCCTCAAAACATTTCGGGAATATCATAAAACATGAAATAAAGTCAAAAGTCGGACTTTGTATCATGAAGTAAAATAGTTTTGACCACCTAAATCTCATAAATTTACAAAACTTAAAACACGAAAGTTGTAGGAAAAAGTCTTAGCTTTCAAACAAGATAAAGATAATTTAATTTGAATTTATGGTTTAAAAGTTATGACCAAAATAATTTTCAGATTTAAATTCATTGTCGCTGTTATTTATTCTCAGGGCAGCGACAAATGACTATATAAAGCTCAAAATTTAGCAAAACATAAAACATGAAAGTTGTATCTAAAAGTATACGCTTTCATGAACATTAAAAATTATCAAATTCCGATCAAACACGAAAAAGATATGGGCAAAAAAATTCTGTCTTTCAAAGTTGAAATTAAAACCACAGGACGGAGAGGTTACCCGATCTTCAAACACATATTACAGTTAGAAAAATGTAGATTTACAGAAAATGAAAGACATAAAAGTTGTTCCTTGTAAACATAACTTCCAAACGAAAAAAATCACATTCAATTTCGATTTACCATTCAAAAGTTATGGGGATTTTAGTTTTATGTTCCAACTTAGAAAATCGACAGAGTAGAGCATGTGTATCGGTTTCAAACAAAATTTCGACCATGTAGATCATAGATGTTGGAGAAACTTACAACATAAAGGTTGTTCCTTAATGTCTTAGCTTTCCAAAAAAAGTAAACTTAATTTAGATTAATGGCTAATAAGTTTTGACCATTTTACTGTCAGATATCAACTTAGGAAATTTGAAATGGCTGTGCTATACATCAGTTTCAAACTTAATTTATACCATTTTAAACATAGAATATCGGAAAATGATCAAAATAGAACTTATATGTTATTTAATTATCCTTCTACCCTAAAATGAACGAATGAATTTGGATCATTCTACACTAAGATATTGCTTTTTTACTACAGCAATGTTCACAAATAAATTTCAGCAACCACTTTTCAAATTTCAACAATTCAATCAAATTACTCAAACCATTCAACTATTTACTGATACTTATCACTCAATTCAAAAAATTAAGACTTTATTGAGATAGATATGTGAGTTTGCAACTCACCTTAGAAATTTTGAAGAGCAAACCCTTGGAAATTCGAAGAAAGATGGAAGCTTGCCTTTGATTTTAGCTTCTAGAATCTGAAAAAGAAGTTTGTATAGACGTGCAAGCACAAAAACTCAATTACAAACAACAACTCACAAAAATCAGAAATAGATGAAAGAAATTTTGGTTTTGAGATGGATTACCTGAAATAATTAGCCTCAATTTTATTGTTTTTATCAAAGATTTGGAGAATTTGGATAACTGAATTTATG
Organism: Allium cepa; assembly: GCA_030765085.1. Taxonomy (NCBI): domain Eukaryota; kingdom Viridiplantae; phylum Streptophyta; class Magnoliopsida; order Asparagales; family Amaryllidaceae; genus Allium; species Allium cepa. Next base: position 479,755,320 of record CM060943.1, on the reverse strand, counting down.
TTTTGAAGAGGAAATTTAGTTTCAGCTCTTTCTCTTTATTTATTTTTTTCTGCTTTGAGAATCTTGTACGTGTAATTTTTTGGAGAAGAAGGAATTTTTCTTTTGGTTAAGATGCTAAGTGGGCTTTAACCCAATTAAGAAAAAGAAATAGCTTAATTCTCTAATTATCTCAAAAACACTTATATCATTATCCAAAACAACCTATTTTTACGTGATTTCAACTCCATAAAAATTGTACAAAAATATTTTACAACAAACAAAATTTATTTTGACTATAAAATTTATTTTCATTATTAAAACTCCATTTTTAATTAAATACTCAATTTACGCTATAATTTAAATAAAACACTATTTTTAACACCAAAAATGACATTAAAACCATTTTCTTGTATAAATAAATATAACAAACCATATTAACATCATTTCTCATCCAAATATTATTTTTAAAACCAATTTCTCCTTTTTATTGACAATGTACAACATATTAAATTTCAAGTACTTTATTTAAAATTAATAAAAATCACATTTGGAAAAAATTTGCAAAATTATTGCATTATACCAAATTAAAACCATATAATGCTCATTTTTGTTACAAACTAACAAAATAAAGTTTTAAAACTTTATTTTAAACATTATATATATATATCCACAAATGATATTGAATTAAACTATTTTGCTTCAATAATTTAATTTAATTAATCTCCAGATCAACAAATGCCATTATTCAACTTAATTCAATTTTGTTTATTCCAAATCCATTATTTATTTAAAATAAACAATTTGTAACAAATTTATATCTCCAATTTATTTTATTTCTCCATTATTAAATTATAACTACTGCTATAATTTAATAACACAAGTAATCATCAAAACCAGGGTTGTTACAGACTCCCCCTTATAAAAATTGCATCCTCCCAATTTCTAGAGAAGACTGTATTCAACACGATAGTAAAGGATGATAGATAAGCTTGAGTTTGAAATTTCTCACTCTCAACACAAGATGATAGAAAACCAAATAAGATAGCTCAGTAAATTCTTTGGTTTCGTAAGTGTAATTATTGAGATTAATGGACTATTGAATTTTTATGAGCAGAATATTCTTATTTCGAAGGCATTGCACCTTTTAAGCAAGAACACGAATTGAAGGCTACATAATATATAAATCAGGTGAGATCGATTCCTCAAAAGCTTCACGAATAAAGTCAGGATTTAACAAAATTTTATCCCAGTTCCAACCAACTAGATAATTATCGACATGACTTTCTGTATGTCACTACGTAAAGAACCGCACCAACATTAGATTGACACAATTGAGATAAGAAGACTCAATAAGAGGTAGGTGGTTTCCTCAGTACCATCAACCCAAATGACTGCATAAATGCAACTCACTATATAATTCCACAAAGGTAAGACAAAAATAAAGAATGAATTCTTTATACTCCTATTTAATTAAACAAATATTTTCAGCGTTATCAAAACCCATTTTCTTCATAATCAAATTCTCAAATCTCAATATTTAGAAAATTTTCAAAACCTCTTTCACAAATCCAACGTAATTTACAAACTCTTCATTTAAAGTGAATAAAAAGTTTCAATCTTAAATTCTATCAAAATATATTTCAATTTGAAATATATATATTTATACTGAACATCAACTAAATTATAAACACAAAATAGGTAGAATGTACTTGATTATTTAGAAAAAAGTTATTTCAATTTCAAATCTGCTGTAATAATTTTAAATTTTGACCCGGCTACACTCAAAATCTAAAAATACTTATAAAATAAAGTTGTTTTACTAAGTCTAAGCTTTCCAGAAATATAAAGATCATAAAAATCAGATTTACGGTTTGAAAGTTATGCTAAATTTACTTTCAACCCAAATTTTAGAATCCTAAAGGAAAAAAATGTTTATTCACTTTCAAACCTATTTTAGACAAAATGAAACGCAAGATCTTCTAAAATGGTAAAAAGAAAATTTATAGCTTACTGAAAGAACTTTCATTTACAGAAAGGTTGAGCTCATTTGAAGTTATAAATATCAAGATATCGCTGTTTTAGCACAGCATTTTCCAAGCCAAATTTCAGCTTTCAAATCAATTTAAAATTTAAAAATTTCCCCAAACCAATTTAATTTTAAACTACATTTTCAAACAAGAATTTTTTTGCTAAATCATTTATTAAACGTTCTACTTTTTCTTGAAAAGCTAAGACATAAAAAATTATGATCAATTCCATTTAATCATCTTTTAATAGATATAATTCGCTAATTGGAAACTTTTTTATCACTTTACACAAACAAGTTTTTTTTTCAAAAAACTAACAACTCATTTTAAAGAGATAACTAATCTCTTTCATCATCAAAAGATAATTATCCATCCAAAATAAATTTTGAATTTACATATAATTTTTTAAAATTGTTCTCACAATCTAAAATGTTTGCATCTCATGACTTATTCATTTATTAAACCTTGCATCTCATAATATACCATTTTAAAATAAATGAACCATTCAAATTCATATTTCCACTTGTCACGATATTAAATTTCCATATTTTTATCAACATAAAATTAATTAGAGTAGATTATTAACTCAAACTTGATTTCAAAATAATTTTACAATTTCATAACAACAAGTTTTAATACTATCAAGGTTTCAAAATCAAAGCTTACCTACAAATTTATGCTGAAAAATTAAATTTAGTATTTCATTAATTTCCCTTAAGATAGAGTTTTAAATCATACTATCTATTTTTTTTTTAAATAAACAACTACTAAAACAAATTTTAAAGTCATATATTTAATTTCTATTCCAATATTCTCTAACCAATGTATTATTTTACCTTGAATACATCATGTTATTAATCAAAACATCATATGATTTCCGATTAAGACATTTCCTTAATTAGAATTAATTTACTTTATTTACTCAAATCACCATATTCTATTTCTTAAATTTCACATATTATAAGAGTATTGCCTTGCCATTGATTAATAGTCAATAACCCCACCGATAGGCTGCAGAGTTGATCAAATGATCAAAACTGTCTCGCCACTCATCCAACCCTCACTATTGTTCACTGGCTGCATTACACATTCAAATAAAATAAAATTTAATACTCAAACCATATTAATTTATTCCAAATTTTACATATTAAAACTCAATTTACCGTGTCTTACTGTCTCATCATAGGGTTTAGGAAATTCGTATCGATAATGTTGATTAGGCGCATCGACCAGAATTCTTAAAGCACTCGATTGAAAATCCAACACAAAAATCTTTTTCTATAAAAATGACTCTTATATAATTTACAAAATATTCTTTGCTTGTCTCAATAAACAAAAATAAAATTATACTTAAAAACATATCTTCTATTTCAAAGATTTGCAATATCAAATTGTTGCTTACACTCAAAGTCAAAGGACATAAGGAGAACTCATCGAGATATTCCTAAAATAGTCGATTCACAAGATTGACGAAATAAACTGTACGGTTCATCAAACCGAATGGTATAACGAGCCACTCACAAGAACCATATGAGTGTGGAATGCAGTAAGAGGAATGCTATCCTTCGCAACTCGTAGCTTATGAAAATCGGTGCGAGGTCAAGCTGAGGAAAGACCCTAACACCACCTAATTGATCGAAGATATCATCAATCATGAGCAATGGATACTCGTTCTAATGGTTAACTTGTTAAGCTTACGAAAATGGATGTAAAGCTTAAGAATAACCTAAGATTTCATAACAAAGATGACAATGGCATCCCACGGTAAAGGCTAAAAAGAATGAATTCCTTGGCATCAAGCTTCAGCAATCACTCTTAAAGTTCCTCATTTCCTTAGTGGACATCCTCGTGGAAAGACAACTAGCAGTCCGAGAATTAGGAACGAAGTCAAAACAAAACTCAATTGCCCACTTGGGTGGTAAAACCTAACGGACTCAAATACATCGGTAGAATTACTACAAGGAACAATCTTAAAATCCTCACTCAACAAGCCAAATATTGTGAATTGCCTAAATAGGATTTGCAATCCTCACAGAAGTAATAAGACAGCAGCATCCAATGGCATCAACAAATTCCACCGATACGGATGAGTGTCAAGTACTCGTATCAAAGAGGACTCAAATAAAACGATCACAATTAGGATAACCCTTAAGATAAGATATTATAAATTCTATTATGGAATACTACAAATAAAATATATTCCTAGAAATATCCCGAACTTCTATCCCAAAGGACACGATAAGGTATATGATACGATGATTGAGGGATTCACACACTCGTACTATACTTGGATGTATCGTAATATATGCTTTTGTTCTATGTTTATCATATTTTGTTCTGAACTCAGCTCTGATACCAAGCTGTAATGCCCCACCCTGAGACCCACATTAATAAAGATTATTATTGGGTAATACTGTTTGCTAATGCAGAGAATATGGCTGGTTAGGAGCGACCATCTGTAGTCTTTTCTTAAATATCTATTAAATATGTCAATTAGTGCTCTATTTTTTTCCTTCTCAAGTGGATCGACATATCCAATAAATGCTAAATACAAAACTACAGGTGGCTATAGGATCTATCAGAAAAAAATACAGCAACTCAAATACATAACACATCATAGAACAACTAATAGATATATATATATATACATATATACCGATTCATCCCAATACAATACAAATAATACATCATAAGTGGTATGACGGCCACAATATACACACGAGCCAAATCAACATACATATCAGAGAGCAAAAAAAAGACTACAACAAAAAGGGCTAGCAGATAAGTCCATATGGAAGCAAAATAGACTAAGCCCATAAGTGTACCTAACTTGAAACACCTCGGTCTAACTCGAGTATAAAATACACGGGTCAGTCTAGCAAAATAAATTAGTTTACAAGGATAAACGATAATATGAGCATAAGGATAATGTGTTAATATTCTCAAGTGAGAAGGTAAAGAGTATGATTACATCAAGTGATAATATTGTATCACTACACAAATATATAATCTCAAAAGAGATAAAATAATCTATAAAACGGTAAAAATAGCGAGCCTCATATCATCGGCATTCATAAAACATCGATTATGGTTTAGGGGAAAAACCTAACTCCTCTATATTGGCAAACCCAAAATATGCATAAAGAGATCCCATCTTAAACACGCCATAAGACAAATATATCTCCAAAGGGGGGAATAAAATCTCAAGTAAACACCAAAAGGAAAATATCATATAACGCCAGTGTAGTCAAATTAAATCTCAAAAATAGAACTCTCAAGAGCTCAAATTCTCGAAAGGTAATTGCCACAAATATATATCGAATGGTTTAAAGGACCAATTCTGGAAAAGGGCAATACACTAGGGAAATCACAAACATCAATGAAATCATCTTAAAGATATAGCACGTGCTTATGGACGATGCACGCCAATTACTGTTCCTGCAAAATAAGGCGCCACGTCTCTTAGACAAACGTCCTAAAGGACAAAAAAATACGTCTCTTAGATAAACATCCCAAGCAACATCCTAAAAGAAAAATACGTCGCAAGACAAACGTCTCTTAGACAAACATCCCGAAGGACAAATGACCCGAAGGTCTAGTGCTGGCAAATACGTCTCTTAGGCAAATGTGTCATAGACTCTCGGAAAGGAACCCGAACAGTGTTAACGTGTGTCCCATACCACATGTTCATACTAAATGGTTTACTAACCGCTAGTAAATTTCACACTCAAAGCAGTAAAATGTTTACCTTATCTCATCACTAAACTCGACCCGAAGGTCAAAACGATCAAACGGACAAGTCAGGAATTAACCGATACGATAAATGCACATGTCTCATACCACATGTTTTACCAAACCATTTAATTCTCCTTCTCATTCGCTCGAATAGTGCAAAAACATGTATTTTATATATAAAATAATTTACTTGAGAAAACAAGATTTTAATACCAATTTTGAAAGCCATATTTGAAAATTCCCTTATTATCGAGAATAAATAGATTCTATATTTGAAAATAATTTTAAAATATGATATAATAATATTTCAAAATGACCATTTATTTTAATAATTATTTCAAAAAGGTTTGGAAAGTCCGTGCTCGAAACGAATAAAAACCCAAGAAATTACTCAAATAGATATTCGAATTCAATTCAAATTAAATTCAAATTTAATCGAAAATTTAAATTTCAAAATCTCCAAAATTTGCCTAGTCTACAGATAGACATCATGGCCTCAAAACATTTCGAGAATTTCACAAAGCATGAAGTAAAGGTCAAAAGTCGGACTTTGTATCATGAAGTAAAATAGTTTCGACCGCCAAAATCTCATAATTTTAACAAACTTAAAACATGAAAGTTGTAGGAAAAAGTCTCAGCTTTCAAAGAAGAAAAAGATAATTTAATTTGAATTTATGGTTAAAAAGTTATGGCCAAAAAAATTCCGTGTCTCAAAGTTGAAATTAAAAACACAGGACAAAGAGGTGACCCGATCTTCAAACAAATTTTATGGTTAGCAAAATGTAAATATACAGAAAATGGTGAACATAAAAGTTATTTCCTATATATATAACTTCTAACTAGAAAAAACCTCACCTAATTTCGATGTACCATTCAAAAGTTATGGTGATTTTGGTTTTAGGTTTCAACTTAGAAAATCGACAGAGCAGAGCATATGTATCTGTTTCAAATCCAATTTCAACCCTATAAATCATAGAATTTGCAGAAAATTACGACATAAAGGTTTTTCCTTAATATCTTAGCTTTCTAACGAAAAAAGTATACTTAATTCAGATTTATGGCTAAAAAGTTATAGCCATTTTACCGTCAGATATTAACTCAGGAAATTTGAAATGGTGTGTTATAACATCAGTTTCAAACTTAATTTATACCCTATTAAACATAGAAAAATGATCAAAGTAGAACTTATAGCTTATTTAAATATCCTTCTACCACAAAAAGAATGAACTAATTCAGATCATTCTACACTGAGATATTGTTGTTTTACTACAACAATTTTCACAAATAAATTTCAGCAACCACTTTGCAAATTTCAACAATTCAATCAAATTACTCAAACCATTAAACTATTTATTGATAATTATCACTCAATTCAAAGAATTAAGACTTTATAGAAATAAATATGTGAGTTTGTAACTCACATTAGAAATTTTGAAGAGCAAACCCTTGGAAATTTGAAGAAAGATGAAAGCTTGCCTTTGATTTTAGCTTTTAGAATCTGAAAAAGATGTTTGTATAGACATGCAAGCATAAAAACTAAATTACAAACAACAACTCACAAAAATCAGAAATAGATGAAAGGAATTTTGGTTTTGGGATGGATTACCTGAAATAATTAGCCCCAATTTGACTGTTTTTATCAAAGATTTAGAGAATTTGGATAATTGAATTTATGTTTTAAAGATAAAATTTAGTTTCAGCTCTTTCTCTTTATTTATATTTTTTTTGCTTTGAGAATCATGTACATATAATTGTTTTGAGAAGAAGGAATTTTTATTTGGTTAAGATGCTAAGTGGGCTTTAACCTAATTAAGAAAAAGAAATAATTTAATTCTCTAATTATCTCAAAAACACTTGTATCATTACCGAAAACAACCTGCCTTTACATGATTTCAACTCTATAAAAATTATACAAAAATATTTTACAACAAAAAAAGTTATTTTAGCTAAAAAATTATTTTCCATTATTAAAACTCCATTTTTAATTAAATACTCAATTTACACAATAATTTACATAAAACACTATTTTTAACACCAAAATTTACATAAAAATCATTTTCTTGTATAACTTAATATAACAAACCATATTAACATCGTTTCTCATCCAAATATTATTTTTAAAACTAATTTCTCCTTTTTATTTACAAAATACAACATATTAATTTTCAAATATTTCATTTAAAATTAATAAAAGCCGCATTTGAAAATAATTTGCAAAATTATTGTATTATACCAAATTAAAACCATATAATGCTCATTTTTGTTACAAACTAACATAACAAAGTTTTAAAAATTTATTTTAAACATTATATATATATATATATATTATATATATATGTCTACAAATGATATTGAATTAAACTATTTTACTTCAGCAACTTAATTCAATTAATCTCCAAATCAATAAAATGCCATTATTCAACTTAATTCCATTTTGTTATTCCAAATCCATTGTTTATTTAAAATAAACAATTTTTAACAAATTTATATCTCCATTATTAAATTATAACCACTACTATAATTTAATAACACAAGTAATCATCAAAACTAGGGTTGTTACACATATATATTACACATATGACAATTCGTATGTATATTAGAAATATAAATACCTAAGTATGTACATATGTTTGAATATACTATAATACATGTGTATGGTTTGTATACACATCTTAATAGTACCATATATACCTATATATTAGTTATGTAGATATATATATATACACACACATATATAATTTCGAAAAAATCTGTTTAATTAAATTAGATTTCTTTGAATATATGTGGAAGATTTTTTAACGACCCGACTTCCTATCTCTAGGAAGATGCATCGCTAATTAAGAAAGAAAGGGATAGAAGAAGAAAGAAAGAGAAAGAAGAAACACAACAACATCAGATAACTCACAGCGGAACGAATGAAATATAATATATCACATAAAATATTACATAGTATCATATTACATCAGAGTATACAACTTATACAACACATATTAGACAGTTATATAACATCTGTCTAACCATACAACCCAAGACACAAGATGCATATACCAAACAAACACAGCGGAACCATAATATATCTACACCTGGAACCTCCTGCTCCATATCTCCTCCAGAATTCGTCAAGCAAACCTGAATCACTTGACCACTCATACAAAATATGAGTACCCAAGAGTTTAATAAAACAGAAAATAAACACTCGGGTCAGACAGGGGTCTAGTGTGAGTAAACGGGTTAAAATTGCTTAACTTTAGAAAAACCTTTGAGAAGAAAAGGTGTCACGTAAGACTTCCCACACATAAACATGGAAAAGTTTTTACCTTACGCTAACCAAAACATTTGATAGGAAATCCAGTGATATTATAATAGTGTCTAGGGTTTTCAAGTAAATAAGAAATAGCCGAAATTGTTACATTATTAAATTCCAACTACTAGCCACAAAAGTGGGTAATACAAACAAAACCGTAGGGTCTCGTAGGAAGAATAGGTTTCCATCAATGGCAGGGCTACTGGGGTACCGCCCGTCACAGTACGTGGCCTAGATCAACGTACCGAGGAGCCACCCTAACCCCCTGCAACACAAGGACGTGACCATTCCTTACTGAACAGTTTTGAATAAGACAACCCAACAGTTGGCGCGCGATTCCAACTGCCCACACAGCCGAAATAAAAGGGACTTCTACACAGGGGAAAATCTTGTCCTGAAAGGGGCGCTACCCACCTAGCCTTGCTGCACCTCCCCTGTTTTAGCCATTCCCAGTTGATGAGGCTTGAGGCCGCGATTACCTTTATAGAACACATCTATCTTAGAATGCTCATCGTCCACCTGACGATGTTCTGAAAGCATTCAATCCATATAAGTTCGTTCCGGGTTCGAACGAAACCGAAGGCACTATCTCGTTGCACTCATATTGGATCACCCTCAGAGTCAACAACCATAGCCCTTGCACTCTAAATCACCATCTCGAACCTATAAGTACTATTTCCGTCAAACTCATCACGGAATCACCCGCAGAGTTATACTGACGAATAGTCCTTACACCTCGAGTCTTCACTTGCTCCACTTGGATTCACGACCTAACGTTTAATTGGAATCGATGTGGTTTTCGGATATCCAAATATGGAATCCCGATCCCGGTCTCATCGAAACCAAACGCCATTTTAATGTCCAAGTTGTTTTAAGGGTTTAAACAATTTAACTTATATTCAGGATGATATAAAAAAATAGATGAATCACATTATCACAACAGATAATTCATAACAAACGTTCATCTCACAAACAGCATATCACATAATAGAGATATCAAAATTATCCAGTATCAACCAATCACCCAATATCAATCAATCAATATAAATCAATCAACATTAATCAATCATCCAAAATCAGAATTGATTAACTCCAAAACAATAGGATTACCTAAATCCTTCTTCATTAATTTATTCCGAATAAATAAATTAATCATCTCCTAATGATCTTCCTTAATTAATCTTCCTTGATTAATCATACCTTAATTACATTCAAGTAATTAACCTTAACCATATACAGTAATTAACCTTAAATTACTATCATTAATTAAAATAATTAATGATCCTTTATTTACTTCATTAATTGATCAATTATAATTAATTATATTTAACCTCAATTAATTACAATTAATTAATCATACTTAAATTAATTACTTTTATTAATCAACCTTGATTAATATCATTTATTAACTAATAATCCTTATTAATTAATAATTTCTTTAATTAAATAATTAGTCTTGTAATTTATCATCTCCTTAATCATAAACAGTAATTATTTATCATAATCAATTAACTTCTTAATTAATTATACTAACCCTTTGATTAATTAATCTAATTAATTAATCTTTAATTACTTCATTAAGTAATTATTAATCAATTAAATTAATAAGTAATACTTAATTAATTACTTTATTAATTAATTACAATTTTATTAATTACCGTTAGTAATTAATCTTAAATTTAGTCACATTCATTAATTAATTAATCACACTAATTAATTAACTAAATTAATTAAGTAATTAACTCTTAATTACTTACATAAGTAATTATCTTCTAATTACTTCATTAAATGATTACTCCTTAATTATGTAATCAATTCCATCATTAAACTATCCTTAAACTTTAATTAATTAATTTCTCCATAATTAATTAACCACAAAACAATTTTATTAATCAATTCCTTAATTAATAACTTCAAGTGATTAACCATAATCACTTCAACTAATTACTCCCCCGAGTAATTTCCCACTAATTACTTCCATAAGTAATTACCATTCTAAATTACATTCAATAATTAATCATTAATTACTTCATTAAGTAATTACACGCAATTAATCCATAATTAAGTGATTATTAAAAATTAAATAAACAATTAACTAATTATTTAAAATTAATTAAATAATTAATTAACTTCTTATATTTAAATCTTTAATTAATTAAGAAAACATTAATTTTAATTAATCTTTTACTTATTAACAAATCATATTAAATAAGTATTCTTAAGTTCATAACAATTTAATCTTAGTTTTCATCAAATTTTAATCATTTGAATTAATCAAATTTTAATAACCTAAAAAAAAACAAATTATTCAATTGGTTTTCAAAATCATGATAATAACCTTAATTGAAATGAAGCATTAAGAAATCGAGTTAAAATTTAAAACACTTTAGCCATCTAATTCAAACCTATTCATTTTCAAAATAAATTGTAAACTTTGTTATCAAAACATTACTTAACAATTTACTTTAAAACTTTGATTTAATAATTTAATTCAAAATGCCCTTTAATTTGAAATTCATGATTTAATTATATAATGACTTTCTAAGCAAATATCTTAAAACATTTTAAATTTGAAAATAAATTCAATTATCACTTTTAAAAAGTTTAATTCATATTTATTTAAAACAACGTTTAACTTTGAATTTTTTTTTATTTTATAAAACTTGTTTAAAATTTTAATCTTGATCTTAATTTATTTCAACTACAAGTTTTAATTGCAAACTAATATCATTACAGTACTTAAAAAACACAACAACCTATACACTCAGGACAAACTCGACAATCAACTCGAGTGCTACTCCGAGTTACAAACCAAACACGCCGCTTCGAGTCAAGCACGATGAAGACACGAGCAAAACTTTGGGACGACCCTGTCTTCCCCAAAACAAAACTCCAGTGCACACATCAACGTGCACAGTGCATGTGTGCCATCGCCTAAGGCCAATACCGGTCGTCGCGACCATCGACATTGGTCACAAGAACCCACGCGAACACGAACTACAAACCAGATCCAACAACCCTTAATCGAATCAAAAATTCGACCTTAAGCACGAATCTGCAGAAATCAACGCGACTCAAAACCCACCCACGGCCGACAACTTCCTCGCCGTTGACCATCGCCAACCCTACCATCGAGTCACCACAACCAAGAACATCAACTTCCCCAAATGCGCACGACTTCGGTCAATCATTCGCGATGCAATCATCTTCAACAGAAAGCCGAACAAAAGCAACCCAAAACCCTAGTTTGATCGAATACGATCAATTCATCCACTTAAAAATTCCAACTGCATTTTTCCCAAAATTAACAACTTACATACTAGCATCGACCAAGATTTCAAATCATATTATTGCATAGATCGACAGAAATCACCAAAAACTCCAAAAATGTTTAAACCCAAAATTCATATTAAATATCCAATTAAATTTTTTGAAAGTATCATCTAAAATCTTGATTTTCCATCAAAATTTCATGCATGTAATTCAAATTAAAATTAAAGACGGTTGATTTTTAACCAAATTCTAATTTTACTGTAAACTACCTATTTTATAATTATTTATTTCTTTTAAAATTATGAAACTATTTTTACAATCTACATTGTACATCAATAAACAAATTTCCATCATATACCCAAAGTTGGTGTGCATTCGATTCATAGATATTAAATTTTGAAGCAGAACACCACACTTGTCAACAGAGAACAGAAATAATCAAGTTCACACATCATAAATTCACCAATTCATATAAATTCATGGCAACGAACTTCAATACAAGTTATAACATCACATGCATGGTAGTTGAAAGCAGAACTAACTGTTTTTAAAATTATTTACCCACCTCAAATATTGCAGTGAACAAAAGAAGAGCAAGTTATAATACTTCCAGGCACTTGAAATCTGGGTTGTTTTAAATTGCCTTTGATTTGATTTTGATTGAAAATCCTTTTGCATGCATCAATTTGATGATTTTAAAAGTTGATACTGCTGTTGAAACTGATGTTGATCATCCCTTTGCATTACAGATTGAGGTTGCAGGTTTGAAATGTTGTGAAGAACTTTGTTTGCAGGTTGAACTCCATTTTAATTTGCAGGTGTTTGAGGTTGCAGGTTTGAGGTTTTGCAGATTTTAATTCTCAGGTTTGTATTTGACTTTGTGTTTAAACTTTTCAGATTTGAAGTAGTTCATTAATTTGCCATTAATTTGAGGAGAAGAAAGAAAGTTTGGAAAAATGAAAGAGAAACAAATTTCTTTATGTTTAAATTCAAATAAATAAAAATGTAGGCCACTTGTCACATAAGAATTTACATTTGTCATCCTACTTGCTTAATTACTTTACATGTGTTTTTGAGATAATTAACATAGTTACACATATCTCCTAGTATTTTAAATAAATTTTTATTTAATTAAATGTTAACATAAACTAACATATTTAATTTACTTTATTAATTAATACTTACATATGTGAATATAAATTTAATCCTTTAAAGAAAATAATTGGAAACTAATTATTGAAAATGCAGTGTGTATACAATTATATGTGCTAATATAGTATACACGGATCGTGTAATATGGATTACAATACAAATGCAGAAATAGATGATAATAGCATTGTAAATAAAAAATAGAAAAATCACACCAGAGATTTTTATACTGGTTCGGAGCACCGTCCTACGTCCAGTCCCAGACTTCTATCTGGATTTTCACTATTAACTAACTCGCTTCACCCGGAGGAACAGGTTTACAATACCCGAACAGCCGAACGGGATTTCACGCCTCTAATATACTGAGGACTTCAACACTTGCCTCTTACAACACTGAGGACTTCAACACTTGCCTCTTACAACACTGAGGACTTCAACACTTGCCTCTTACAACACCGAGGACTTCAACAAAAACAATTACAATTGTTGTTGACAACTTGTGCTCTTGTAAACACGGATTTGTCACTTGTAGTACACTCTTCCTATAATCTTATCCTCAAATTGTGAATGATGTTTGTGAAGATTATGGAATTTATATTGCTTATTGAATCAAAATATATGAGATAGTGTCAATGATTCAATAAGGAATGAAAGTAGTTTAGAGCCTTTTGAATGCAAGTGAATTCAGAGAATAGATAGAGAGCATATATAATCTTAATAAAACTTATTGTTTTAATCAATGATATTGATGTGTATTTATAGAGAGAAAATAGTTATAACCCTTGGTGAAAAGTTGCAGTCAAAAGTTATGATTATTGATGAAGAAGAAGAGACGCAACCATTGAAGAAGGATGTGTCTTTTGGAAGAAGTTGCTCTCTGTTTAAAAACGGTCGACAGGTCAAAAACTAACCGGTAGACAGGTTTTTAAAAATATAGTCGTTATGTGCATGTGTGCACGTTTATTGTGCACATCCAACAGGAACGGTCGACCGCCTATATTTGGACCGGTCGACCGGTCTCTGTTAAATTGCACAATAAAGTGCACAACCTATATAAATGTGTATATATATATATATATTATATTTTGTGCATGATTATTTGAGGATAGATTTTGACAATTTTATTACTATTATAACATCAAATAATCAACCTATAATCTAGAGTACCATATGTAGGTCTTGATTTGTCGATCGCTTTAATATTGTTGTCAGCAATCAAAATCTTCATAGAAGCTGTGACTCAACATTCTCCCCCTTTTTGATTGATGACAATATAAAAACTCAAGTATAGAATCTCCCCCTGAATATGTGATTTCCTGCAGACAATTATTAGCTCCTTTCATCCTGCAAACAATTATTAGCACCTTTCTCCCCCTTTGTCATCGACAAAAAGGAGTAAACAATAGAAAATATAAACCAAAGAGAACAATGCATACATTCAAACACAGGATGTTTTGATGAAGTACAATGCAAGTCATAGTCTACTACGAATAAAAAGATGGACACTATTTAGTACAAGTGCCATAGATGTTTTTAAAGAAATGAAAAGAAAAACAAACTAACTTCATTCCGACTGAATCTCTTCCTCATCATCATCATCATCATCATCGTCGTCGTCATCGTCATCGTCATCATCATCGTCATTGTCCCCATGACCTTGTCCGCTTGTACCACCGGATTCCTCGGATGTCGACCAAGTAAAAGTTGGAGGAGCCGGACGTTTTCCGGGGTCTTGATGTTGGGTCGAGACGGATGTGCTACATGATATAGCATCCCATATAGCGCCGAAGAATGACTTTACCTTATTGAATCGTCTATCAATTTTCGAATCCATTCGTTTTAGTCTTGATTCAAGTAAAAATTGATTCCGAGCGATGGTTTCAAGAGATTCTCTTGTAGATGATTTAGATTTCAATAATCTAAATCTTCAGAACGACGACGAGATGGTGGAGCTTGTTGTTCTTGAGTATCGCGTTGTTGCCATTGTTCGAAAGGCATAATATGAACATATGGAGGAGGAAGCTTCATCCGTTTGATAGTAGTGGAGTCAATACACTTTGGTGTAGAATATGCCGAATCCGGGGGTGTGACTCCACATGCAAGCAACATACGCATAATATACTCGTTATAGAAGAAATGTGGACGAGTAGAGTTATTTACCTTAAGAATTTCATCGAAAATCATGTGAACCCAATTTATTTCGATATCACAGTAGATAGCATAAAGAGCCTTGAAATTCTCTTTGTAAACGGCATCATAGTTTCCTAATCGAGGAAATAGAGAGTGCATTAGGACATGGTGTAACAACCTTGCAGTCGGTCGTAGCCCAATCGATTTGGTGCCGTTACTATCATCTTCTATAAATTTATGACTCGTACTATTCCGGGTGAAAACTTCACAAAATGTCGATGAAAACTCTTCACCTCTATTCGGTATTCCCAAAATAGAAGCAATTCTATCATAAGTGAGATAGATTCGTTTGCCACATACTACTGACCAAATAACTCCATTTGGATTATCCGGAGTATATTCCTCTAAATTCATATTCGCGTAAAATAGCTTAATCATCAAATGATTAATTTGTATGCTATTTACAGAAAAATCAATAAGAGGAGAGATACGAGATCTATTTGCTAATCTTTGAATACCGTATGCAGTGAAATCGTCGAATTTGATGAATGAGCCCGGATGGAACTTGTAATTTGTCATTTGATTCCATCTAGTTACTGCAACCGGAGATTCTAGCCATTTTCTAGCAGAGAGAGTAAGAGAAGAAGATTCCGATGTTGCTCTTTTCTTTGATTTCTTCTGAGGAGGAGCCATCGAAGAGAATTTGAGAGTTTGTGATGCTTGAGAATATGAACTAGGGTTTGGAAATGGGAAAGTTTTCAGTAGAGAGTAGAAAGTAAAGAGGGTTGGTGGCAAAATATATACGTGAAGTATATAAAAAAAAAGGAATAACTGCCGACCGGTCGACCGCCTGCATATGGCCGGTCGACCGTTTTCAACCCGAGAGCAAAACGGTCGACCGGTCATATTTCAAGGGGTCGACCGGTTTGGCTCTGTGTGCAAAAATGCAGAATTTGGCAAGAATTTTGAAAACGAGTCGAATGAATATATTATATATTATGTTATTATTGCAAAAATATACTGTATTACAAGAATTATATATGAAAGCAAAACAATATACATTATGGAATTCTAATGAGAAGGTGAGTTGTTATTAGAATTCTTGTCGTTTTCAATGCGTTTAGCCCACGGACTCCACTTATTTCGAGCTCCTTCGTTTTCGTTATAATTTCTATCCCAAGAGTTTGGAGTCGTTGAAGTCGATGGCCTGCATGGCATTGGTTCATGAACATCGTGCTTGTTTGATCCGCAGAAGAACGATGCCATTCTTTCTAAGACGGATAAACGTGCCGACATACGTTGTTGTTCATGATAGAGTTGGTTTTGTCCATAATGCAATTGTCTCTGTAGGTCGATTTGATGCTTTTGATAGTGATGTATCTCATCGATTTGTGCCTTCGTGCGTGGAGAGCAAAATAGTGCTTTCTTTGCACGCTTGGATGTTGGAGTATGACCAGGTGTGTGAAAACAATGGTGAGGGCATTCCGGCCTTTGTTTCGGTGTAATCGGAGAGTATTGTTCCTCCGACTCCGAGCTTGTGATAGAAATATGAGATTCCTCTGCGCATTTGTCGCAAATGTGTGCCATGGTAGCTTGTTTAAGATGATTTATAATTTTCAGCAAGAAGGTGAATGAATGAAAGTGTATTTTTCAAACGTTTATATAGAAAAAAGTTTGCCAATGAACTTGAGGATAGGATTTGTTAGAGATAATTAGCCGTAAACAAAAACAATGATGCATAAAAAAAAGTTATAAAAATAGGTATAGTTTGTTATAGGCTGAAATTTAAGAATTATTTGAAAAATATATAGCCTAAGTTTGAAGGTTACTTATTCTATTCTAGATCTTTCCGAGATACTAAGCCAAGCTCTCTTCGTAGTTTAATAAAACTAGATTCAAGTAATGGTTTAGTGAAAATATCGTCTATTTGATTGTCAGTGTGAACATATTCAAGATGTATATTACCTTTTTCAATATTATCTCTAAGGAAATGATGACGGATATCAATGTGTTTAGTTCGAGAGTGATTCACTGGATTTTTAGAAAGATTTATAGCACTTGTGTTATCACAGTATATAATAGAATTTGATAAATGAATATCAAAATCTTGAAGTGTCTGTTGCATATATAGTACTTGAGTACAAGCGAGAGCCGCTGATATATATTCAGCTTCACATGTTGATAGTGAAACACAATTCTGTTTCTTACTAAACCAAGAGACAAGTGATTTTCCAATAAAATGGCACGTACCACTTGTACTTTTTCTATCCGTCCGTGAGCCACCAAAATCAGCATCACTATATGATACTAATTCAAATGGACATTCTTTTGGATAGAAAAGACCAAAATCTTTGGTATTATTAAGATAACGAATTATACGTTTCACTGCTCGTAAATGTGATTCCTTTGGATCGGCTTGAAAACGAGCACATAAACAAACACTCATTAATATATCTGGACGACTAGCTGTAAGATAAAGAAGAGAACCAATCATGCTTCGATATAATTTCTGGTCAACATTCTTACCACTTTCATCTTTTTCAAGATGTGTAGTTGTACTCATAGGAGTTGGTTTACCAGATGTATTTTGTAATCCGAAGCGTTTGATAAGATTTTCACAGTATTTTCTTGATTGATAAAAATACCGTTTGAAAGTTGTTTGATTTGAAGTCCAAGAAAATAAGATAGTTCTCCCATATGAGACATTTCGAATTCTTTGGTCATAATACTTGCAAATTCCTTGCAGAGTTTATCGTTTGTTGAACCAAAGATGATATCGTCTACATATATTTGGATAACCAGAATATTTTTTCGAGAATGTTTAATAAACAAAGTTTGATCGACTTTGCCTATTTCAAATCCTGAATTAATAAGATAGCTACGTAATCGTTCATACCAAGCACGAGGTGCTTGTTTTAAACCATACAGAGCTTTCTTAAGTTTGAACACATGGTCAGGATATTTTTCATGTACGAATAAAGGTGGTTGTTCGACATAGACATTCTCTTTGATAAATCCATTGAGAAAAGCACTTTTGACATCCATCTGATAAAGTTTGAAATTATGATAACAAGCAAAAGATAATAGAATTCTAATAGCTTCTAGTCGAGCAACTGGTGCAAAAGTTTCTTCATAATCGATACCTTCTTCCTGATTGTATCCTTGTGCTACTAATCTTGCTTTATTTTTGGTGATATTTCCTTGTTCGTCAGCCTTATTTTTATAGACCCATTTAGTACCAATTACTGACTGATCAGTTGGTCTCGGAACAAGTTCCCAAACGTCATTGCGCTCAAACTGATTTAGTTCTTCCTGCATGGCAATGATCCAGTAATCATCTATAGCAGCTTCTTTTGGATTCTTGGGTTCGATATTTGAGAGAAAAGCGACATGACCCATTTGATTGAGTTGACTCCTTGTTCTGACATGTGATGTTATTTCACCTATTATATTTTGGGCCGGATGGTCTCTTAATATTCTTGGTGGTGATTGTAATTCACATATTTGAGGAGTATTCTCAATAATTATTTCTGAGTCAGAATCAGTATTTGAGATGATTTGATTATCAATGACTATTGATTCGTCATCATCTGATATTGTGTGAGGATGCTGATAAATTTCATCAAAAGAGACATGAAGTGATTCTTCAATAGTTTTGGTTCGTTTATTAAATATCCGATAGGCCTTACTTCGTTCCGAATAACCGACAAATATTCCTTCATCGGCTTTTGGATCGAATTTTCCAAGCTGGTCTTTCGTATTTAAAATAAAGCACTTAGAACCAAAAACTTTGAAGTATGAGATTTTGGGCTTTCTTTTGTTAAACAATTCATAAGGAGTATTCTTGGTAAGAGGTCTTATGGACACACGATTTAAAACATAACAGGCAGTTGCAACAGCTTCTGCCCAGAAGTGTTTCGGTAAGGTGGTTCCATTTAATAATGTTCTTGCACATTCTTGTAAAGTTCGGTTCTTTCGTTCTACTACTCCGTTCTGTTGTGGAGTTCTGGAAAACGAAAAATTATGATATATACCTTTCTTTGTACAAAAATGTTCAAATTCATTATTTTCAAACTCTCCGCCATGATCACTTCTTATATTTTTAACTTTAATCCCTTTTGATTTTTGAATTCTTTTGACGAAAGATTTGAAATGATCGAAAGTATCACTTTTATTTTTTAAGAAAATTGTCCATGTATAACGAGAGAAATCATCAACAATTACAAGCACATATTGACTGTGATTTATTGATTGAACTCTAGTAGGTCCAAATAAATCCATGTGCAGTAACTCAAGCGGTTGTAATGTTGATATGACTTTCTTGGATTTAAACGATGATTTGGTCAATTTTCCTAATTGACATGCATCACAAATGTTGTTAACTTTAAAACTCATTTTGGGTAGTCCTCTAACTAGATTGTTTTTGGCTAGCTTGTCAATAGTTCTGAAGTTTATATGACAGAAACGTTTGTGCCATAGCCATGGATCATTGTCATTAGCCATAAGACACATATCTGAATTATGATTAATATTCATATTTAGAATATATATATTTCTGTCTCTATAACCTTCAAAAACCAAATTATGGTCTTTATCTAAAATACTACACTTATTATTTGAAAAGGAAATTATAAAACCCTTGTCACATAACTGACTAATACTAAGTAAATTGTGTTTTAAATTTCTAACTAGCATGACATTAGTAATACGAGGTAAGTTAGATGTACCACAATTGCTCACATCGCCTTTGCCGATGATATAACCTTTTGAATTGTCTCCAAAAGTGACTGAGCCACCATCTGAGTATTTAATATTTGTTAGTAAGCTCTTGTCTCCCGTCATATGCTTTGAGCAACCACTGTCCAATATCCACTTTCCTCTTTTCTTCAGTGGGACCTGCAAAAAATAGAATTAAATTCATGGTACCCACTTTTTATAGGGTCCTAAGAGTTAGGTCTTAGGAGTCCAAACCCATTTGGGTCCGGTATCCCCTTTATATATATAATTGTTATTAAAATGTACATTATTCATGAATTGCTGAATGTATTTGTTCCTAATCAAATTATTATTTGTTTTAGGAACCCATATTTTGATAGTCTTGACATTTCTCTTTTGAAATTTCATAACTGGTTTTGGTTTGAAATATAATAAACTAAGATTTTTCTTAGCTTCAGTTTTTTGTATTTTCTTCTTCCTTTTATTTCTAAGATGTTTCTTAGTTTCATGTTTGTTATATCCCAAACCTCGTTTATCTGAAATAGATTGTGAACTTTCAATGATTTTAGTCAAATTTTCTCGACCTTTGTTAAAGTTAGAAACATTTTGAGTAATGTCATCAAACTTTGTTTGTAAACTAGCTTTTTCTAAGTCTAGAATTTTGACTTTTGCTTTAAGTTCATGATTTTCAGTAGTGAGAGCATTATTTTTCTCTTTTTGAGCTTCTATTTCTTGACTCAAAAGAGATATTTAAGAGTCAACATTAGATGATGATTCTTGAATATTTTCAAGTTCTTCTTCTAATATTTTCTTCTCATCTTTTAACATATCTCGTTCAAACTCTGCTCTACTTAAATCTGCTTTGACTACTTTTAATTGACGTTTTAAGTCTTTATATTTGACTATCAATTCAGCATTAATATCAAGTAATTCATCAAATGTAGGAATTTGTACCTCATCTTCTGTTGCCATAAAGCAAACATTGGCTTGTTCATTCTCCGAATCACTTTCACTTTCTGATGAAGATGACTCTGAATCATCCCATGTTACTGAGAAGGCTCGTTTCTTTGATTTGTCCTTCTTATATTTGAATTTTTCATTTTCTGACTTTTTATTTTGTTCTGGACAATCCTTCTGCATGTGTCCCTTTTTATGGCAGTTGAAACATTCTATAGCAGATGAAGATGGTTTATTTGATCCAGGTTTCCTTTTATTGTAGCGACTGGCTTTTCGATATTTTAGGAATTTTTTGAAACCTTTAGCAATGAACGCCAAATCTTCATCTTCAGAATCTGATTCATTTTCATCTTTCTCAACATGAAATGCTACATTTTTCTTTTCTTCTTTCTGTTCTTTTCTAGCCTGTAAATTTTCTTCATAGGACATTAAATTTCCTATCAATTCATCTGGCTTCATGACGGAAAGATCATTAGCTTCTTCAATTGCTAATACTTTTCCTTCCCATTCATTAGTCAGAGAATGTAGGACTGTTGAAACAACATCAAAATCAGAGTACTTTTGTCCTAACCCAATAAGTGCATGGTGAATAGTTTGAAACCGTGAATACATGTCATTGATTGTTTCATTTGGTTTCATTTTGAAATTTTGAAATTGACTTTTCAGCATGGCTATTTTGGCTTGTTTAACCTTGTTAGTACCTTCATGAGTGATTTTTAGCGTTTGCCAAATTTGATATGCAGTAGTGCAGATACTAACACGGTTATATTCATTTTGGTCTAATGCACAGAACAACATATTTATTGCTCTTGCATTTACGGCTGCTGCCGTTTTCTCAGCCACAGTCCATTCTGAATAATCAGTTGTTGGATTTACTATTTCTCTTTGAGTAGCATTCCAAGCATCATAGCTACTTGATTGCATAAAGAATGACATACGTGTTGCCCAATAACTGTAGTTAAGACCATTGAAAAATGGAGGTCTTTGTGTCGATTGCCCTTCTGTGTAAGTGGTGTTTTGAGAGCTAGTACTTGCGTTATTTGCCATATTACAAGAATATATCAAATAACTGTGTTACGGTTATATGATGACCTGCTCTGATACCAAATGAAAATGCAGTGTGTATACAATTATATGTGCTAATATAGTATACACGGATCGTGTAATATGGATTACAATACAAATGCAGAAATAGATGATAATAGCATTGTAAATAAAAAATAGAAAAATCACACCAGAGATTTTTATACTGGTTCGGAGCACTGTCCTACGTCCAGTCCCAGACTTCTATCTGGATTTTCACTATTAACTAACTCGCTTCACCCGGAGGAACAGGTTTACAATACCCGAACAGCCGAACGGGATTTCACGCCTCTAATATACTGAGGACTTCAACACTTGCCTCTTACAACACTGAGGACTTCAACACTTGCCTCTTACAACACTGAGGACTTCAACACTTGCCTCTTACAACACCGAGAACTTCAACAAAAACAATTACAATTGTTGTTGACAACTTGTGCTCTTGTAAACACGGATTTGTCACTTGTAGTACACTCTTCCTATAATCTTATCCTCAAATTGTGAATGATGTTTGTGAAGATTATGGAATTTATATTGCTTATTGAATCAAAATATATGAGATAGTGTCAATGATTCAATAAGGAATGAAAGTAGTTTAGAGCTTTTTGAATGCAAGTGAATTCAGAGAATAGATAGAGAGCATATATAATCTTAATAAAACTTATTGTTTTAATCAATGATATTGATGTGTATTTATAGAGAGAAAATAGTTATAACCCTTGGTGAAAAGTTGCAGTCAAAAGTTATGATTATTGATGAAGAAGAAGAGACGCAACCATTGAAGAAGGATGTGTCTTTTGGAAGAAGTTGCTCTCTGTTTAAAAACGGTCGACAGGTCAAAAACTAACCGGTAGACAGGTTTTTAAAAATATAGTCGTTATGTGCATGTGTGCACGTTTATTGTGCACATCCAACAGGAACGGTCGACCGCCTATATTTGGACCGGTCGACCGGTCTCTGTTAAATTGCACAATAAAGTGCACAACCTATATAAATGTGTATATATATATATTATATTTTGTGCATGATTATTTGAGGATAGATTTTGACAATTTTATTACTATTATAACATCAAATAATCAACCTATAATCTAGAGTACCATATGTAGGTCTTGATTTGTCGATCGCTTTAATATTGTTGTCAGCAATCAAAATCTTCATAGAAGCTGTGACTCAACAATTATAATATAAATGAATCTTTATACTTGTATTTTAAAAATCTAAAACATTTATACATATACATCTATAACCATTTTATATTAAGCATTTAAAAAGAAAGCAAAACAAAACTTTGTTTAAATCCTTTTTAAACTATCATATATAAAAACAAACAATTATCTTTCATATTTAAAACAAATTGAATTAAACTTAAATTAACTTTTGAAAAATATAAATTTTAAAACAAAACTTTAAATTATAATTCATACATATTTCAGTTAGTAATAGATTCAAATTAAATTTCAAAACAATATCAAATTATAACATATACATACATATATATTAAAATTTGAAAATTCATGTTTTATTTAAAACAAAAGATCTCCTATTCACAATATATATCAAATATATATATTATAAATAGAATAAAATTTATTAGCTTTGGAAAATAAATCTTATCCATTTTAAATTGATAGAAAGATATTGATCAAAATTACCAGATTAAATATTTATTAACTTTTAAAAGAATAATTTTTACCAATTTAAATTAAAATTATAAAGAAAATCATCAAATCAATTTAATTATTAATACGGATTATTAAATTGATATTGCCTAAAATTCCGGGTCGTTACAATCCTTCCCCCTTAAAAGAATTTCGTCCCCGAAATTTAAAAGCAAAGGTAATTTAATAACCCAGCAAAGATTTTAATTTCAAACAGCAAAGCATACCTATCATCCAGTAACTAACAACCATAGCAATCAATTCAAACAAACAAACCTAACTAATTATTCTAACACAAATCAGAATAAATCTTCTAACTATCTTGAGTTTCCCAAGTATAAATCACTGGGAGACTCGTTCTACAGAAGCTAACAAACTACCCCACCAAAATCCATGGCTCAACTCGTCTCTGGGTCCATCAATCTGAACTGAACATCAGACTATACCCAAGTCTAGCTCAACCTCCAAAATCCAACTGGACTACAGATTCAACAACCAATGATGAATCATACACGTACTCCCTCAGAGATACGTGAAATACAATGAATTCCAGCTATCCAAACTGGCAATTCAATCTTATCCTATCAAAACACAGATAAGAAATCTCAAATACCTCAGAACTAGCCATCTAATCTTGTCCAATTACTGCTCTCCTAACCAAAGAAATCTTAACAACAATGAAGTATCTTACTTCGAATTCCAAACTCCTTATCTCATATCTGTAAAACTCAACAGACAATCATGGGCTGCCAAACTTCTCCCTAATCAGCTCAACCTATGTTGATGCTTCCAGAACAACTAGGCCAAAACAAACCAGTCTCAGGATCCTATTCGACAGAAAAGTCTTTCAAAATCCGTCGAAATTCGGAACACAAGCTCTACTTCTCAAGCAATAGCAAACAAAACTTACTTCCTTCCTTGCACAGCTACTACCTCGCTTCCGCTGTACAGTTCTGATTCTGAAATAGATGAGAATACTGTTGATGAACACGAATACAAATTTATCCAATATATCCGGGAAAACTTTGTTCATCAAATCCATAAAATCTGAGTGACACATCTGACTCGGTCACACATCCTTACAGCAGAAATCCAACTCAAAATCTAGATCTGACCAAATCCAAATTCAAAAGAATTTCTGAGCTGCTACACCATCTCTTCTACTCCAAGAACGATCCTACTACCTGGCCAACTACCAAAATCGCTTCTGGAACCAAAACAATATGGAACTCAACTCCAGACGTAGACAAACTTCTGATTACATCAGTAGCTCCTACTTCCACATTAGAATCCTCAGCCTCAAACAAAAGAATGCTCAAGAAAAATTCCCAAACTAATCGTAAGTCACTTTTGTGATCCAACCTAGTTCGGATTCCAAAGAAACTGTCCCCTCTTTACCAACTAGAACAGCTTTAAGCTTTTCCAAACAAGGTTAACCTTCAAGAAAAACTTTCGCCAACTGCCCGGACTGCTGATAAAAGAAACACCAAGATTCCTAAACTATCGGAGAAACAACCACACTACTGCTGCTTCCATACTCTACCTGATACTACAAAGCTAAAAGACCTCCTCGTCAGCACACCGAACACTACGAACTGAAACTGCTACCACGGCTAACCAAAAACTTCTAATTCAAAGGCTCCTCGAAAACCAAAACTATCAACAAACATACAACGGACCCCCGAGATGACAGACAACCACTCAAGAAATTCGGGCTCCAAACCAAGCATCAACATCTCGCTTTCCTTAAGGAATGACAGATGAGACCATGCCAAAGCGAAACAACTTATAGACCTTAGTCTCATATTCCAAAATCGCTAACCTCCATGCTAAAGATCCAGATAACTTCTACACAAACGAATCTTCCCTACGGTTGGTAAAAACTGCTCCTCAACCACTTCTAAAACTGCTTCAAGAGAAAACATCTTCAGAAATATCCATGGATGCTGCATCTCATAACACAGTTATCTTGATATCATCACTTACTTCTGCACTTCCGACAGATCCAAACTTACACTTCAAAAATAAACTACGAATCTTTTTTTTTGAAAAAATTTCCTTCGGATATCAAAGAAATCCTTACTCCAAGCTATACTCACTCGAGACGGTATTAGGTCTATAGTCTCGACAAATACTTCCAACCTCAAACATATGGACCTCTTTCATTAGTGGTAGTCATGTTACACACACACACACGCTACTACTCCATCTATCTCTAAAATTTATGTTGGAAAATTCGAACAGATAACCCAACATATTAGGTAGATATAGATATATAGTTATATATAAAAAATTACAAGTACGCTCTCTCAAGAAAGACACCACTCCAGACCCTAGGTATTCACTCAACCTAATGCTCTGATACCAAATTTAACGACCTGACTTCCTATCTCTAGGAAGATGCATCGCTAATTAAGAAAGAAAGGGATAGAAGAAGAAAGAAAGAGAAAGAAGAAACACAACAACATCAGATAACTCACAGCGGAATGAATGAAATATAATATATCACATAAAATATTGCATAGTATCATATTACATCAGAGTATACAACTTATACAACACATACTAGACAGTTACAAAACATCTGTCTAACCATACAACCCAAGAACACAAGATACAGATACCAAACAAACACAGCGGAACCATAATATATCTACACGTGGAAGCCTCCTACTCCATATCTCCTCCAGAATTCGTCAAGCAAACCTGAATCACTTGACTACTCGTACAAAATATGAGTACCCAAGAGTTTAATAAAACAGAAAATAAACACTCGGGTCAGACAGGGGTCTGGTGTGAGTAAACGGGTTAAAATTGCTTAACTTTAGAAAAGCCTTTGAAAAGAAAAGGTATCACGTAAGACTTCCCACACATAAACATGGAAAAGTTTTTACCTTACGCTAACCAAAACATTTGATAGGAAATTCAGTGATATTATAATAGTGTCTAGGGTTTTCAAGTAAA
The DNA here is from genome assembly GCA_030765085.1 of Allium cepa. Taxonomy (NCBI): domain Eukaryota; kingdom Viridiplantae; phylum Streptophyta; class Magnoliopsida; order Asparagales; family Amaryllidaceae; genus Allium; species Allium cepa. The sequence continues at coordinate 479,728,342 of CM060943.1, read as the reverse complement.
TAAGAAATGGCCGAAATTGTTACATTGTTACATTCCAGCTACTAGCCACAAAAGTGGGTAATACAAACAAAACCGTAGGGTCTCATAGGAAGAATGAGTTTCCATTAATGGCAGGGCTATTGGGGTACCGCCCGTCACAGTACGTGGCCTAGATCAACGTACCGAGGAGCCACCCTAACTCCCTTACAACACAAGGCGGGACCATTCCTTACTGAACAGTCCCGAACAAGACAACCCCGCAGTTGGCGCACGATTCCAACTGCCCACACAGCCGAAATAAAAGGGACATCTAGACAGGGGAAAATCTTGTCCTGAAATGGGCGCTACCCACCTAGCCTTGCCGCACCTCCCCTGTTTTAGCCATTCCCGGTTGATGAGGCTTGAGGCTGCGATTACTTTTATAGAACACATCTATCTTAGAATGCTCATCGTCCACCTGACGAAGCTCTGAAAGCATTCAAACCATACAAGTTCGTTCCGGGTTCGAACGAAACCGAAGGCACTATCTCGTTGCACTCATATTTGAAACACCCTCAGAGTCAATGACCATAGCCCTTGCACTCTAAATCACCATCTCGAACCTATAAGTACTATTTCCGTCAAACTCATCATGAAATCACCCACAGAGTTATACTGACGAATAGTCCTTACACCTCGAGTCTTCACTTGCTCCACTTGAATTCATGACCTAACGTTTAATTGGAATCGATGTGGTTTTTAGATATCCAAATATGGAAACCCGATCCCGGTCTCATCGAAACCAAATGCCATTTTAATGTCCAAGTTGTTTTAAGGGTTTAAACAATTTAACTTATATTCAGGATGATATAAACAGATAGATGGATCACATTATCACAATAGATAATTCATAACAAACATTCATCTCACAAACAACATATCACATAACAGAGATATCAAAATTATCCAGTATCAACCAATCACCCAATATAAATCAATCAACATTAATCAATCATCCAAAAGCAGAATTGATTAACTCCAAAACAATAGGATTGCCTAAATCCTTCTTCATTAATTTATTCCAAATAAATAAATTAATCATCTCTTAATGATCTTCCTTAATTAATCTTCCTTGATTAATCATACCTTAATTACATTCAAGTAATTAACTTAACCATATACAGTAATTAACCTTTAATTACCATCATTAATTACAATAATTAATGATCCTTTATTTACTTCGTTAATTAATCAATTATAATCAATTATATTAAACCTCAATTAATTACAATTAATTAATCATACTTAAATTAATTACTTTTATTAATCAACCTTGATTAATATCATTTATTAACTAATAACCCTTATTAATTAATAATTTCTTTAATTAAATAATCAATCTTGTAATTAATCATCTCATTAATCATAAACAGTAATTACTTATCTTAACAATTAAATTCTTAATTAATTACACTAACCCTTTGATTAATTAATCTAATTAATTAATCTTTAATTACTTCATTAAGTAATTATTAATCAATTAAATTAATAAATAATCCTTAATTAATTACTTTATTAATTAATTACAATTTTATTAATTACCTTTAGTAATTAATCTTAAATTTAATCACATTAATTAATTAACTAAATTAATTAAGTAATTAACTTTTAGTTACTTACATAAGTAATTATCTTCTAATTACTTCATTAAATGATTACTCCTTAATTAAGTAATCAGTTCCATCGTTAAACCATCCTTAAACTTTAATTAATTAATTTCTCCATAATTAATTAACTACAAAACAATATTATTAATTAATTCCTTAATTAACAACTTCAAGTGATTATCCATAATCACTTCAACTAATTACTCCCATGAGTAATTTCCCACTAATTACTTCCATAAGTAATTACCATTCTTAATTACATTCAATAATTAATCATTAATTACTTCATTAAGTAATTACACTTAAGTAATCCATAATTAAGTGATTATTAAAAATTAAATAAACAATTAACTAATTATTTAAAATTAATTAAATAATTAATTAACTTCTTATATTTAAACTTTAATTAATTAAGAAAACATTAATCTTAATTAATCTTTTACTTATTAACAAATCATATTAAATAAGTATTCTTAAGTTCATAACAATTTAATCTTAATTTTCATCAAATTTTAATCATTTGAATTAATCAAATTTTAATAACTTAAAAAAACAAATTATTCAATTGGTTTTCAAAATCATGATTATATCCTTAATTGAAATGAGGCATTAAGAAATCCAGTTAAAATTTAAAACACTTTAGCCATCTAATTCAAACCTATTCATTTTCATAATAAATTGAAACTTTGTTATTAAAACATTACTTAACAATTTACTTTAAAACTTTGATTTAATAATTAAATTCAAAATGCTCTTTTAGTTTGAAATTCAAGGTTTAATTAGATAGTTACTTTCTAAGCAAATATCTTAAAACATTTTAATTTTGAAAATCAATTCAATTATATCTTTTAAAGAGTTTAATTTACATTTATTTAAAACAACAACTTTTAACTTTGAAAATTATTTTATAAAGCTTGTTTAAAATTTTAATCTTGATCTTAATTTATTTCAACTACAAGTTTTCATTGCAAACTAATATCATTACAATACTTAACAAACACAACAACCTATACACTCGGGACAAACTCGACAATCAACTCGAGTGCTACTCCGAGTTACAAACCAGACACGCCGCTTCGAGTCAAGCACGATGAAGACGCGAGCAAAACTTCGGGACGACCCTGTCTTCGCCAAAACAAAACTCCAATGCACACATCAACGTGTACAGTGAACATGCGCCATCGCCTACGGCCAATACCGATCGTCGCGATCATCGACATCGGTCACAAGAACCCACGTGAACATGAACTACAACCCAGATCCAACAACCCTTAATCGAATCAAAAATTTGACCTTAAGCACGAATCTGCAGAAAACAACGCGACTCAAAACCACCCACGACCGATAACTTCCTCGCCGTTGACCATCGTCAACCCCACCATCTAGTCGCCACAACCAAGAACATCAACTTCCCCAAATGCGCACGACTTCGGTCAATCATTCGCAACGCAATCATCTTCAACAACAAGCCGAACAAAAGCAACCCAAAACCCTAGGTTGATCGAATACGATCAATTCATCCACTTAAAAATTCCAACTGCAATTTTTCCAAAATCAACAACTTACAAACTAGAATCGACCAAGATTTCAAATCATATTATTGCATAGATCGACGGAAATCACCAAAAACTCCAAAAATGTTTAAACCCAAAATTCATATTAAATACCCAATTAAAATTTTTGAAAGTATCATCTAAAATCATGATTTTCCATCACAATTTCATGCATGTAATTCAAATTAAAATTAAAAACGGTTGATTTTTAACCAAATTCTAATTTTACTGTAAACTTCCTATTTTATAATTATTTATTTCTTTTAAAATTATGAAACTATTTTTACAATCTATATTATACATCAATAAACAAATTTACTTCATATACCCAAGGTTGATATGCATTCGATTCATGGATATTGAATTTTGAAGCAGAACACCACACTGGACAACAGAGAACAGAAATAATCAAGTTCACACATCATAAATTCACCGATTCATATAAATTCATGGCAACGAATTTCAATACAAGTTATAACATCACATGCATCGTAGTTGAAAGCAGAACTAACTGCTTTTAAAATTCTTTACTCACCTTAAATATTGCAGTGAACAAAAGCAGAGCAAGTTATAATACTTCCAAGCACTTGAAATATGGGTTGTTTTAAATTGCCTTTGATTGAAAATCCTTTTGCATGCATCAACTTGATGATTTTAAAAGTTGATACTGCTGTTGAAACTGATGTTGATCATCCCTTTGCATTATAGATTGAAGTTGTAGGTTTGAAATGTTGTGAAGAACTTTGTTTGCAGGTTGAACTCCATTTTAATTTGCAGGTGTTTGATGTTGCAGGTTTGAGGTTTTGTAGATTTTAATTCTCAGGTTTGTATTTGACTTTGTGTTTAAATTTTTCAGATTTGAAGTAGTTCATTAATTTGCCATTAATTTGAGGAGAAGAAAGAAAGTTTGGAAAAATGAAAGAGAAACAAATTTATTTATGTTTAAATTCAAATAAATATAAATGTAGGCCACTTGTCCCATAAGAATTTACATTTGTCATCCAACTTGCTTAATTACTTTACATGTGTTTTTGAGATAATTAACATAGTTACACATGTCTCCTAGTATTTTAAATAAATTTTTATTTAATTTAAATGTTAACATAAACTAACATATTTAATTTACTTTATTAATTAACACTTACATATGTGAATATAAACTTAATCTTTTAAAGAAAATATTTGGAAACTAATTATAATGTAAATGAATCTTTATACTTGTATTTTAAAAATCTAAAACATTTATACATATACATCTATAACCATTTTATATTAAGCATTTAAAAAAAAAAAGCAAAACAAAACTTTGTTTAATTCCTTTTTAAACTATCATATTTAAAAACAAACAATTATCTTTCATTTTTAAAACAAATTGAACCAAACTTAAATTAGCTTTTGAAAAATATAAATTTTAAAACAAAACTTTAAATTATAATTCATACATATATCAGTTAGTAATAGATTTAACTTAAATTTCAAAACAATATCAAATTATAACATATACATACATATATATTAAAATTTGAAAATTCATCTTTTAGTTAAAACAAAAGATCTCCTATTCACAATATATATCAAATATATATATTATAAATAGAATAAAATTTATTAGCTTTGGAAAATAAATCTTATCCATTTTAAATTGATAGAAAGATATTGATAAAAATTACCAGATTAAATATTTATTAACTTTTAAAAGAATAAATTTTACCGATTTAAATTAAAATTATAAAGAAAATCATCAAATCAATTTAATTATTAATACGGATTATTAAATTGATATTGCCTAAAATTCCGGGTCGTTACAGATTTGGTGTTTAAAGAGGAAATGGAAATATGTTTGAATAATTCTACCTTCCTCTTTTACAAATTCCTAATTAAATCCTGATCTAATCTATAGATAAAAATGAATATATGATTCCTCGGTTATTACCTAAGGCTTTAACAAACTCCTAATTAATCTTCACCTAATTTGATTTTGAAACACATATGCATATAATTTCTCTTTCTAGAAATTCAAAAAATATGAATTTGTCCCTCAACCCAATATATATATATATACATATATATATATATATTATATACTTACTATTATTTTAATCTAATTTTAAATGAAATAAACTTAAATCAAAACTAGCACAATATGTTATTGCTAAACTGAAATATTTTCTACACAAATGTATTTGTTCATTTGCAATAGTAATGGCTTAGGACTTGATAGAAAAAAACTTACATCCAAATTTCTATTATTGAATGAATATCATACAAACATGTATTTAGCAATACAAATTTATATTAGGGATTAGTGGATATATGTAAAAATAGGATATGAAATTGTACTTTAAAGATCCAGGTAAACTGTGACATTTCGATCTCTGAATTACCTCCTACATTCATTAAATCACCACTTAATGTTGCAAAGTTTGTATGAATGACTTTGTTTTGATTTTGTTTGATGTTTATCTGGATGAAAAGCTAATTTCGACCATAGGAAAGAATGAAGGATATGACACCCATGAATAAAAGGAGAGAAAGAAGGGAAAAAATAGAATTGAATTAATATGTAGGATTATCTTTATGAAAGGAAAACCTTTCTCATTCGTCACTTTAAAATCTTCCCTTTAATTCCCTGATAAATCTAAATCAAACTGTTAAACCACTTACTTTCTCCTTTTGGTCGGCTATACTTGCATCACATATGGACTAAAAATTCCAATACTATGATGACCACCTTTCTCCTTGATAATCAAATACCATAAATAGTGCTCTACAACGATATCTAGCCAATGTAGAAGGCAATCAAGGGTAAAAATAAAGCAATCTAAAATAGAATCTGTCATATATGTCATAGCACATTGGATAAAATATAATAATCAACATAGATATAAAACATGCAAGGTAGCAATATAATAAAATGAATCAAGATAAGTCAGAGTATATTGTCCATCATAGTTATGCAAAACAAACTATAAATAGAGTTTATACGTCAAATCAAATAAACTCCAAATAGAAAGCTATTTGCAATAAATACGTATCGATAATAACTCCATAGTACTACAAATTGAAATAACAATAATTGCTTCAAAATATAGTATATGAAAGCGCAAACCACCTACTTGTCCTTTGTATAGCTCCATGCACTATATTAAACCTATTATCTATAATCTACTCATTTTAGAGTACATGATATGATAAGATGCAAAGAACGAAACCGTTATTCAAACAACAGCTTGATGTGAGTGATCTATAATCTCAAAATGTGATGTGCACGTAAATGTGCATATTTTTACCACCATATTTAATCTATTTAAATTAAATAAATGACCATATCGGGTATTTAATTTGTTTAAACAAAGTTCAAATTGTTTTCAAATTGTCACATATTCTTCTTCATCCAAGGGAAAAATAGTCATTTTTGTGCATAAATTAACTTGAGAAAATTAAATTATAAATTTCCATAATATTTTGTAGGAATTTGATTTCAATTACATGTTGTTTCATGAAGAAGATATGCATGCACAAAAAGAACACAAAGGAATTAAGATGGAAATAATTCAAAGTGAAGATCATGAAGGACCCCACCTACCCCTCTACCTTAATCTTCAAATTAGAGGCTAATGCACATGCTTATGGAATTAATGGCTTCATGTACCCTTAAATAATGATTAGTAGAAGCTGATGATTATTTGGCCTCCACACTTTCTCAAGGGTAGTTGGGCATTCCCCAAAAATGTTTAGGGTTTAACACATGTATATATGCCCCTTATGTTTCATGTAACCCTATTCTTGCTTAGTCTCTCTTTAGTTTAGTTTAGTCTCAAAATAGAAAATAAAGCTCTCTTTCTCTTTTCTTGGCTACTTAGCCATTTTTACTTCATGTATTTTTCCTTTTTCATGCAATGTAAATTAGTGTTTCCTTTTAATTACATGTTTATTTCCTTTCATGCTAATAATGTAGATTTTATTTTATGCAATTAGATTAGTTCTCTTTTCCATTAGCTTTCATTTTCCTCTTCTTGTTGTTTTGTTTATTTCATGTTGTTTTCTACTTGTGTTGATATGATAACACAAATGAGAGGCTAATCCCTATAATTTAGGGGTAATAAAGCTCTCTTTAATGATGTAGATGCAACATTTTGATGTTATGTCTCTTCTATGCTTAATGGAAAGTTGGATGTTTGTGTGATTTTGTGCTTAATATTGAGTTTGATAGCTTATGTTGTTCAAAACAAATAGGCTATGCTTAGTCGTATGAATCACTAATTACCTCTTCATCTGCATATGATCTTGGTAATTGAAGTGGATTTAGAATCAAAATTTGTTGGTTTATGTTTCTAATTCAATAGTTAATAAACCATGGTTAAAATAGATTATACTTTTAGTTTCATGTCATTTTTATTGAAGTTAGTAAGTGGGTTAGAGCGTGCATTAAAGTTTGACGGTTTAAGTGTCTTAATTAATAACACAATTAGGCCATGCTTATGATAAATGCATCAACTAAACTCACAAAGACCAAAAAGAGATCACAATTTCATTATGTTGATTTACGTGATCATGAGAGGGGATTTGCCTCTAAATTGATCTTTAATCTCATATTTTTTATTCTCTTTAGTTAGTTTTAGTTTGTTTTTACTTTCTTTTAGCAGTTAACAATCATTTGACTTTGGTATAATTTGATTGAATAGAATTTTAAAATCTACGATTCCCTGCGGATCGACCCATACTCACATACGTGCTACATTCGCACACCGTGTGCTTGCGGTAGAAATTTTATTATAAATTCAACGGTTTTCTAATTCAATAGAATTTCCATCATTAAACAAAATGATATAAAATTCGATATCCTTGAGTCCAACAAGTTAGCACATTACAACGAAAATATGCTAATCTACTACCATCATCAAATGTGTGTATTATCACTCAAAGTATAGTATATGGTGCCTAGTTATACTTTATAATAATACCTACATCATGTGGCATTCACAAACATAGAAAACATGAAAAAAAAACTCAAATAATCTTGTATCTCTCAACCCAAATGCCATTGGAAAAAGTTAATTCATACGATCCCTCGTATTGGTCAATGATTTTATATCATCATGGTAACATTAATGCTCGAATCCATGTCACCTGTAAGGCTAAGAAAGACCACTCCATATAGATCCAGGGTTAAACATACCACCCTATATGGATCTGCGATGAGCATCCTCACTGATCCCTTCTTCTCATGCATACATAAAGACCTATGAGTTATCTACAATCCCTATGGCATATGTCCTAATAGTAGAAACTCCTATATGATTTACTCTACAAGTTCACTCTATATCATACTTGTCACCTTAGACGATCCTAGTAGAAACCTCTATATATTCTACGCTACAAGTTATCTTCCTATTGAACTTGACTTCTTAGACTTTCCCCAGATGCTACGAACATAAGAAGCATTCGACCTATTTTAATTATGCCATCGAGTTATTGAAGTCTTATCATCCCATTCATTGTCTTTGAGAATCCTGAAGCCACCCATGCTCTGCCCCGAAGAAATCTTATAAAATCCCAAAGAAGCCATACAAAATCCCTAACACCTTGAACCAAAGTCATCTTGCCTGCCATCTTGCCCGATCCTAAAGCCTGTTGTGCCAGGTCATGAAGCCGAACACATGTCATCCCCAAAGCCTACTAACCGTCAAACATGAAATCATGTTCAGTATCTAGTTATAGAACACTTTCAACGTAATAATGAAGCAAGCACCTACCATCTCTACAAATGGACCAAAGTAGCCAGTGCATTCTCCCTATGCCCAACATAAAGTCCATAGAATGAAAATTGTTTCTTGGTCTTCCTACCACCGACCACACCTTAACCTAAAAGTCTTCTTATCCCTGACCAAAAGTCCATCACCGAACTCCCCATAGCTGACTGCATCTATGCCAAGCCAAATACTTAGTACACCTTTGGAAACTCTTTTACATTGATTAAATTCAAGCTCGTCTTGCCCCCAAACTACATGCACTCTCTTGCAATGATCCAACTCCAAATATGATAAGTCGATCTGTTGAAGCTTGTTCTACGGATATAAACCTTCCATCTTTGTGTAATCAAATCGAAGGCTAATGTAACTACTCCTTCTACCTAAAGACTCACTCATAAAAATGACTACGAACCCCAATTCACTCCGATGAGCGCTTTAAAGCATTCAACATACAAGTAACATTCAAACCATACAAACATAACACAAAAAATTAACATAAAAATCATTCCACGTCACTCAAACATGTAAATATGCATCACACCATAATAATTTGTCCCAAAACATGCTTGTACTCTAACCAGGTATTCTTATGAATTATTATACATCGAAATAACATGTTTAAATCAATTTAAATTCATCTTTATTCCAGATTTAATTTCAAATCTATGGGAAAAAAACCATATTTTTGACTTTAAAAATGGATTCAAAACATGTAAAACCTATGAATACATATATAAAGTGCCCAGAGATGATAAACCGATCATTAATCACTCCTAAATCAATGGAAAAATGCGCAAATAGAGGTAAAGCCGAAAATTACAGCAAATAGCCAATTTAGAAATCATATTTTTTGATTGGCTGGTCGAGCCATATCTCTCATCTAGGCTCGTCTCTGGGACTTCCTTCTACCTATGTGGCTTCTGCTAAGTTCTCTCTTTTATGCATTGTAGCTTTCCCTTTATGGGAGGTTTTTTCTTTTTCTAACTGTATGGGTTCATGGGGAAGAGCCATCTACAAGGCTTATTGGTATCTCTTTTTTCTAAGTGTAGAATAAATTACAAGAGTGCCCTCCTCCACAAGGATGACCGCTCATTTTCCTCAAAATTTTTTAAGTTTGAAAACATTTTAAAAATAATTTAAAAACATATATCAAATATATAATTAAGCGAGAGAATAAAATCACACATCTAGGGTGTAAGTTTGATAAAAAAACCAAAGAAGCGTGGATTCACCAATACAAGGGTAGACCTAGATTTGGATAGCAACTACATGCTTCCCAAGGAATAAATTTTGAAATTCTAAGCCTCTTGTAAAAAACATGTCTACTCCCCTCCCAACTAGATTATTTAGGCTAATTTTATTGAAAAAATGATGGAATTATGGTAGAAGAAAGTCAATGAAGGCTAAAAAGGGTTAGGAGACATTTAGGGATGTATTGTAGTGAGTAGTGGTTACTATAGTGCTAAACTAATCTTAATCCCAAAATTAATTAGCAGGCCTTATTATGGGCTGAGTTAATTACTCACCAATCTGCCTAATAACCATTAAAACTTCAAAGAACCATATCTCTTAAACTTAAGTCCAAAAATCTATTATGATCACTTTACGTAATATAAAACCATTATATCTTTTATTTGGAGGTAGTTTAGACCCTAATTCAGCTCATATCAAAATTTAGAAGCCTTTTAAGAATTTTAGGGTCAAAACAATCCAATAAAAAATTTTAGTGTGTAAGATGCCACTAGTTAACCTTTCGTAAAGTTATATTAAATTTGGACCTAATTTAATTTAAAAATAATAATATTTTTACGATCCGTCGATACTTAAAAATGTAGGCCCTTATAAAACCCTATTCAAATTAATAAATATACGTAAAGATTTTCAAATATACGTCCACATCCTATATTGATACATGCAATTATAACTTTTATATAGACATCCAAATAATTACTAATAGTATGTAGAACATTTCTAGGAGCTGCTCCGCTTACTATTAACACCCAAAATAGCAATACATTAATAATTATTATTTATAAATATTAGCCAACTTAATTATTTATAATGCTTTATAAACCAATTATATCGTGTGGTTTTTCAAAGAATTCACAAATACTGTTGTGAGGCTTGGAGGAGTGAATTCAATCATCGATCAATATTGAAAAATTCAAATATTAACGTTTATATGCCACCGTTGCTAATGGTGTAACAATTTGACCAAATTCATTATTTACCAACCTTTTTAATAAAATCATATTTTACATTACTTTAAACGACATAAATAGTGACAATAATTTACACATGTTCTCTTCACCGACACCATATCACTTTAAGATGTATTGAATTTGGTACTAGTCAAACTCCAGTATTATCCACATTCAACTTAATAAGTCCATAAACCTAGCCCTTGGTTCAACAATAATATTTATCATTAACCACACTACTCTGACCAAATATTTTGACTTTGAGTTGACTAAAAATTGACTATGATACTAACCTCATACAACGGAGGTGATGAATTGCATGTTGAATAGCGTTTTACTTCCAATGCTTCAACTTATACCCAACTATAGTCATGCGATGAACGCCAAGCCATGATTTTACTGTAATCAAAGTGGAGTATCCACATTAATGTTCTATAATATTCTAAAATTAAATGAACTGTATAACATCATCACACTAATATTCCTATTTGACCAAGTTGTTATCCATGAACAAGAAACTCATAGATGAGTTATTCTATAATTATTCAATAACTACTAGTACATAACCCGTTGGTGCCTCGAGCAGTGACGGGTAATATAATATATAAAATTTGGAGAGTCTTACGCAATCTGGTCTCAATAAGCATTTAATATCCTTTCTCAAAACATGTTGACTGGGAAAATTTACAACAAAATGTTACTTTGTATCATGATTAATAACTTACGATTGCAACTACTTGCAACTATAAGCACATGAAATTTTGTTTAACGATTTTCTTATTAATATATTTTTAATTAATTATTCAAATGAATTGTATATAAGAAAACAAACACCTTTAATACGAACAAGATTGATTATATAGTTAGATATATGTAAAAAATTACATAATTACCCCTTGGGCAACTACTAACTCTCTCAATATTGTCCTCGAGTCTAGGTAGAATTTGTATATAGCTAAATTAGAAATTTAATACATATATCAATTACAAGGTTTAATAGTAAGGGTGAAAAGGGGTCACATTGACAATGACCATGTTTGGATTGAATTTTGTTGCATTTAGCGCCATTAACAGGGATATTGAATATTCCAGTTTTAAGAATAAGACGGGTCTAACCAATCCATCATACACAAAAAACTCTCATATTCTAATAGGACTCCCCAGTCTATATAGTCAAAGCTTTGGCAATATCTAATTTAAGAACCTCATGGGTGATTTTAGTTTTTCAATAAAAGGTAATGAATTCTTGTATAGCGATCGCCTTATCCATAATTTTCTACCTTCTATAAATTCCATTTGTGATTTATCATTTAACTTTCCATTTCCCATTTCAAATTATTTTCTAACAATTTATTTTAATAATATCTATGTGGTATGTGATTTAAATCTGCTAGTTCCTTGGGTCTTTCTTTATTCGCAAAGAAAATGATATCGAAAAATTTGAGTCTATCACACCACCCCCACACCTTCGATAACCAAATACCCTAAACAGTGGCTGCAATGATATCCATCTGATGTAGAAGGCAATCAAGGGTAAAATAAAGCAATCCAAAAGAGAACCTGTCATATATCTTATAGCGTAGGAGATAAAATATAATAATCAACATCAACATGGATATAAAACAAGCGAGGCAACAATATAACAAAATGAACAAAGACAAACTAGAGCACATTGTCCATTATGCAAAACAAAGTGGAAATAGATTTTATACATCATATCAAACGAACTCAAAATAGAAAGCTATCTTTAATAAATATGCACTAATAATAGCTCTATTGCACTGTACAGTAGAATAACAATAATAGCTCTAAAATATAGTACATGAAAGCGCTAGCCACCTGCTCGTCTTCTGTACAGCTCCATGCCGTATTTTAGACCTGTTACCTCTAATCTGCTTATTTATGAGTACCCTATACAATAAGAGTAAACATATAAAACCTTAATTCAAACAATAGTCTGGTATGAGCGATTTATGATGTCAAAATACTATAAAAATTGATATAGTGTCAATCCCCCTTCTGGGAACCGGCGTTGCTGGTGGCGTCGAGAAGTCTTGTCTAAAGTATCATCGAATAATCAAATCCAATACCTTAGCCTATAGGAACCGATAAAACCATGTTCCCTCGAGCTGAATCCAAAAAATTTCCCATGAAATCTATGAAACATTGCTTTAAGACTGCCAGGCCGTCGAACACATGACCCAAAACTCCTCTTAGAATGAATAAATTATTATTCCAAAGCGGTCTGGTCGTCAAACATCCGACCAAAAAAACCCTTCGTGAACGTGAAGGTCTTTCACGAACTAAAGCATCGTGAAGGTGAACTGGTAAATCAGCGGTCATCTGATCCAAAATACTCTTTGCGAATGCGAAGGGCGTTCACGAACCAAAGCATCGTGAAGGTGAACCGGTAGATCAATGGTAATTTGATCCAAAAACCCTTCGCGAATGTGAAGGTCTTTGCAACAACCCTGGTTTGGAGATTACCTATATATATTAAATTATAACGGAGGTTATAATTTAATATTGCAAATTAAAATATAATTGAAGATTTTAAATTGTTTATTTGGAATAAACAACGAATTTTTAAATAAAATGGAAAAAATAAAGTTTGGAATTTTATTTGTTTAATTGGGAATAATTATGGGATTAAATTTTGATTAGATAAGTATACGGTTTAAATAAATTGAAATATTGGGTATTTGTTAGTTTGGAGCTAATAAATTAATTAGGTAATGTATTCCAATGTTAAATTGTTGAAATAAATCTAAAGTAATGAAAATAAAGTTTTAAACACTTTAATTTGAGATTTGAGTAGAAAATAATCAAATTGTAATTTTATTTGGCTAAATTCAACAATGTTGGAAAACATTATCAATATTAATCTTTTATTGAATTTAAAATGAGAAATATGAAGATAATATGTATTTTATTAAAGTATAAGATGAAATATTCTTTGAAAATAATATTTTGATGATTAAAAAGAGTTAAAATGATTTATTCTAATTTATTTGACAAGAAAACAATTTATGTACAAATTGTTGGAGTGAAAATAGTATTTTGCAATAAAATTAAGTAAATTGTGAAATATAGATAAAAATAAGGTTTTATTTATAAAATAGCATTTTATTGTTGAAATAAAATTTATTTTGTTTTAATAACAATTTTTGTTACATACAAATTGGTGGTATGTATTTTTATTGGCCTTAAAAGGTGAAAATATAAACACATATTGATTAAATATGCTAAATAATGCGCATTACTTAACATTTTCTCTAAGTATAATTATTCTTGGGCTTTTTGGGTAATATTTAGATCCACAACCCTAAACCTAGGAACTTTTGGCTTTAGAAATCAACCTGTACATTGCTTTCTTTTTCATTCTCTTCTCAAAACAACTTACAGTAAAAAGAAAGTCCATGGCTTCCTCAAACTAAAATCAAATCTCACCCAAATTGCTACTAATTTAAGATGAAAATCAATTAGAATAAAGAAATAAGAGCTAATCTCTAATAATACTGTAACTATTTCATCAAAAATATTAGAATCTAGATATTATTATTTGTAACAATTTTGTTTTGCTGTGCATGTTTCTTTTTCAGCTGTTACAGGTTCCTAGAGCTCATTTTCTTCACCAAATATCATAGATTGCTTCTTGAATTCTTGTTAATTCGCTAAGGTAAGTTCAAAACTCGCAATTACTAACTAAATCAAGCTTTACCTGTAAATAAAATTGCTCAGAAATTGTTACTGTATACTTTCTATTCTATGTTCCTTGTTTTCTGGTTTCTGTTGCTACTTTAAATGGCTATAACTTTTTGGTTTTCACTTTAATTGCCACCGAATCTTTTCCAGAGTTTTGTTTAGATGTTAAACTTGCTGCATGTCAAATTTCAATTTTTAGTTCATCTGTTTTCTATGTGAAATTCTCTTTGGAAATTCAATAGAAGTAGAAAATGTAAGCAGGAAGAAGTTCGTGGACTGGGTCGACAAGGAGCACTCTCCAGGTCGACCTGGTGGCCGACCTGCTATCAACCAGGTGGTCGAGCTGGCCACTAGGTTGGGTTAACCTCCTTGTTGGCCCAGTACGTGAAGTGGTGGCCTTTGGCTCTATATTTTTCGGTAGCTTTTAGTCTTCGTTTGCTATGATTTTTGTGATCAATTCCTTTGCAATTTTGAGGATATTTTGATGATGACTATGGGCTATGATATCCATCAATGGATTAGCTGAGATTTGGGGGAATTTGGAATTCAAAATTTAAATTCGATTTAAATTTGAATATTGATTGGGTGTATTTCTAACGTTTTCTTGATTTTCAAGCACTATTTCTTCCAAATAAATTTTGTGAAAATTTCTAAATAGTTTGATTTTTTAAATCTCTAATATATAACATTTCAAATTATTATTAAATTATTTCAAAGTATTTTTGACATGTTCAAGCAGAATTTTCAATAATGTCTTCTAAATGATTTTAGAAAATTATTTTAAAATCCCGTTTTCTCAAGCAAATTATTTCATATAATATACATTATTTTTATACTGTTCGGACATTTGAGAAAGAGAATGAATGATTTAGTAAAACCCATGGTATGGGACATGTGAGTTTACTTTACCGATTAATTCCGGATTTGTACGATCGAAATTATCTAGGTTATTGACTTCTAAGTTATTTAGCAAATTTACGGCGAGTTTTTGAGATTGTAATTCCTATCTTTAGGAATTATCTAGGAAGGCCAAAATTTGGAGGGTTGTGATTTGAAATCTCCAATTCTAGGAGTATGATCTATGAGAACCCATTATAATGTTGTACTTGCCAATGAGATGAGGCAAGTCTTAGTTTTTCAAGTTTTGGAATTTTATGATGATTTATGTTTTCTAATGCGGCAACGACTAGCGGTTAGTAAACCGTTGAGTGCGAATGTGTGGTATGGGATGCACGTTAACAATTTTCGGGTTTCTCTCTAGGAGTTGTGACACATTCTGGGATTGCCAGCACTATAGACCTTTGGGTCATCTGGCATTATGACTTCGGTCGTTTGATATTTAGGACTTCGGTCATCCGAGAGAGGTACCTAATGTATATATAGTACTAGAGGGATAGCACATGCAGCATCACTTTGGCATGCAAATGGGATTTGGCCAACCCATTGAAATTTTATGAGTTTTTGATTTCGATTTCACCAATTTGGGACGAAAACTTACTTATAACCTTGAGTTATAGAAAGGCTTATATGTATGTTTTTTATGGAAATTTCAATATTGGGACTATGAACTCTTGTTAAGTTTCATGTGTTTTGATTTAGAGATTTTGCTGATTTCACATATGGCTTATATATTGATTATGTTCACTTACATTGTATAGCCCTTTGAATGTAATACACCTATGCCATGTTAAACCTTATCATGAGATTAACTTTGAGCCTTGTGGAATACCTATTCTTAGTTGTATAAATAGATTTTCTTATATATATATATATATATATATATATATATATATATAATTCGTTTATCCTTAAAGGAATGTTTCCCGTATGCACTAATATTCCTTTATCTTTTACCAATATCAAGATCTTGTTAGCCCAACCCATGTATTTATTATTCGGGTCAGACCGAGTTGCAGGTTAGCTTTTTGACCTGTGCTAGCTTTACCTTTTGGGCTTCTTTATCGACTTTGTTGATGGCATAGTTTTTGTGTTGTAATCTTTTGTTTGGGAACCTTATGATGTATCTACTTTTTTGTGGGGATGTATGTTTATATTGTGGTTGAATACTACTTGTGGCATGTTGTATTACATTTGATGTAAGTGTATATGTATATTATTTGTGTTGCTGTTCCGTGACTTGAGATTGTGTTGTTATCATTTTTTTTCCTGAATCGATCCTGTAACCACGATAGTAGTATATTAGAAAGGAATTAAGTATGTCGAATACTCGAGATAAAATGAAAAAATAATAAGTGCCAAAACCAACATACTTAGCTCTTATTTAACGCAAGACTATGATGGTCACCCTTAACCAGCCCTTTTCTATGCATTAGCAGACAGAATTACTATGTAACTCTCTTTATTAATATAGGTCTCGGGGTGGGGGGTTACAGTCCTTCACGAACCAAAGCATCATGAAGGTGAACCGATAGATCAGCGGTCATCTCATCCCTAAAACCATTCATGAACGTGAAGGTCTTTCACGAACTAAAGCGTCGTGAAGGTGAACAGGTAAATTAGTGGTCATCTGATCCTAAAAAACACTTTATGAATGTGAAGGTCTTTTGTGAACTAAAGCATCGTGAAGGTGACAGGCAGATCCCAAGTCATCTGATCAAAAAACTGTTCGCGAACATGAAGGTATTTCACGAACTAAAGCATCGTGAAGGTGAACCAGTAGATCAGTGGCCATCTGATCCAAAAAACCATTCGCGAATGTGAAAATCTTTCACAAACCAAAGCATTGTGAAGGAAAACCAGTAGATCGGCAGTCATTTGAAACCCTTTGCAAATGTAAAGGCCTTTCACGAACCAAAGTATTGTGAAGATAAACCGGTAGATCAGTGGTCATCTGATCCAAAAACCCTTTGCGAACAGGAAGGTCTTCCATAAACTAAAGCATTGTGAAGGCGAACCGGTAGATCAGCAAAATTTATATACGACTGATATCCACGAACTAAAGCGTCGTGAAGGTGAACTGGAAGATCAGTAGTCATCTGGTCTAGAGCTCCTCGAATTCAAAGAAGTCACGCTCCGTGGCCACAAATTGACAACCATACCAGCCACTCCGCAAAATTAATGGAATCACTTCCAATGACCAATGAGACAAATAGTGCTAAATTCTAGAGCTTTAGAGTCGCTCAAAGAAACTAAGCCAAATCTGAACTGACCCTGTGATCATTCAGAGGCCAACTCGAATCAAGCCAAGATTCGACACCTAGGAAAACTATACCTACTGGATTGGGAGCAATCAAACGAGTTGTGGGGAGACCATGGATAAAGTTCAAGCATGCCAACAACCCTGTGGCATAAGGGGCAGCACACACACTTGAATATCTATAAGAAAGGCCGAGACTAATCATACCGCAATTATGACAACCGTAGACTTAATGACCTCGCTAGTTTAACAAATGAAATACTAGCATAATACTTGCCTACTTCTTTCCAACTACTATTTTACCACTCTTTTGATGAATTCCTCTTCCTCTTAAACCGTATGCCAGTCAAAGACCCATTCTCTGAAGGTAGTTTAGACCAAAGCTAAGAGTCATGCCTTGAACTCCCATAGGCCCTTTCTTCAATCTATCTTCATGCGGTCAGCTATAGATCTCTCCACCATGGTAACTCGATCTATCTGGACGTGTACATCTTTCAGAAACATGGAAGGATCATCCAAGCCATGGTCACCTGAACCAAAAATTGTTTAGCTTCTTGAACCAATAAAACGTGTTCATGGAAGCAACTTGCTGAGTCGACGTCGTCAAATTGACTTATACCGCCAGTTCGGCGAAACCCGATCCTTGCCTTCTAAAAACCAATGTTTCTTCGGCAACATCAGAAAGGCCCAAAATTACGCTCCTCACATTGCTCGAAGATAGGCAACAGCTAGGAGTACCAAAAGCCGCGCACTCATAAGCCATGCCGAAGCATATGCTAGTTGCATTGCCTAAAGGTAGGCAATGCCGAGGAGTACCAAAAACCACACATTCCATAAGCCGAACCTCCTCACATTGTCCGAAGATAGGCAATGCTAAGGAGTACCAAAAACCGTACATTCCATAAGCCATGCCAAAATATACACTCCTCATGTGTCTCGAAGATAGGATACGCTGATGTTTGTACCAAAATCGCGCACAACACTCTTCGAAAGTATTTAAAGAGATAAAAATGAAGAAATTAAATGTAAAAAGAGGATTGTCTAACAAACACTTCAAAAACAGATCAGAAATACATGCAGAAACACAGTGATTTAGGGTGGTTCGGCGTATGGCCTACATCCACTATAAAATTGATGACTTTATTGATGTTTTCTTGCTAATTACAACTGATTACAGTGGACTACAATAGTAAATTTCGAGTAGAACAGTGATCTTGGAGTGCAAAAATGGTTTTGGCAGGGTCTGGACATAGGAGAGCTAAAAGTCCTTTTTCTGTAGGCTCTGGGTACTATTTATAGGCATAGGATGTAAATATCTCGCTCAGATCTCAGGAGACCTCTTCTAGCATGTGGGCGGGCCCACGCGATCGATCTCATATGGTTTGCACTCGGTTTATGATCGATACGAATGAATTTTGTATCGATCAAGATTTGGCCATATCGAGTTGAAATTGGGCATGAACATTCTTTAGGCTGTACGTAGGCTCCTGTGAAAATTTCATAGCATTTGGACTAGTGGATTGTGAGTTATGATCGATGCAAACATGTGATTTTCGGCCGCTGTTCTCTTCGTATCGATGTTGTTCGTATCGATCTGTTCGAATCGATTTAGGCACGTGCCTACAAGTTCACATGGCGCTAACTCTTCAGATCGATCCACTTTTTATGCCGAACGATCGGTTCTTCCCTATGCATGCGCCTTGTTCGTATCGATCGGAGTTGTCTTGTTCGTATGGATCATCATAGCTCTGCTCGTATCGATAGTCTTTTCTCTGTTCGTATCGATCATCATAGCTCTTTCGTATCGATTGTCATCGTTCTGTTTGTATCGATCGTTGATTCCAATTGATGTATATGAAATTGGGTATAGGTTATGGATACGAACAACAGACAATTGATGGATACGAACATATGAAGCTTGATGGATGCGAGCAGATGGGTACGAATAGATGGAGGCGAGTTGATGGAGACGAACAGATGAAGCTTGATGGATGCGAACAGATGGAGGCGAAAAAGGCTGATTCTATAGATGGATTCGAACAGGATCGATGCGAATTGATGGATATGAATGAGTCAATTTTGTAGACTTGTATGATCATATCTTGAGCATACATCCTTCGATCTACTTGAAAATTGGAGCGTTGGCTTTCATAGTTTTGCTTATCTCGTCAAGTCAATTGTAGCTTGATCCGGACTCGGATAAGACTTATTGACATCCATAGTGATCCTGTATATAATTGATCTTCAGGACGGGCTGTTCTCGGTTTCCAGTCAATTCCTTGATATCATGGCCTTGCCAAAAGGAGGGATAACATTTGCCCCTCAAATTACATCTTGTGAGAACATGACGTGCTTTGAATAGTTGCATCTTTCATTCTGTATAGTTCTGTCCGACTTGTCAAATGGTTGTTGTTTTCTTATCGAAAGTTGTAAACTTTGAATGATTAATAGAAGCATAAAACATGAACTGTTGACCGCCAATTGTCGTACCGTATATTGTTGTAACTGAGTGTTGTATGATAGTAAATTGTCGTTGGTTGCGGTAATTGTCATTAGGTGAGCATTCAATTCGTTCACGAGTCGTTGTCAAGTTTTTAGTCCTTGCTTTAGATCGAATTTCATATCAATCCTCTCCACAATCAATGTGACGTTCGTTCTGTAACAACGTTTAGTGGTTGTTTGAGAATTTTCCTTCGTATCGATCCTCTCCGGGATTGATTCAAGGAGTTGAAATTTTGCGTTTATATCGATGGTGACCTATACGAATTCATTATCTCTTTTTAAATATTTCGCATCGATGGGCCGTAATTTGGTTGGAGTCTCGATGCACTTTGTATCGATGGATGTCAGTTTCTAGATCTCGAAGTTAATGGATACAAAATTGGTGTTTCATATTGGTAGTTAGATGGTTACGAATAGGCACCGCCTTAGATAGGATATGAGTAGCTCATTTTGCATCGATGAGAGGAGAAACCAGTTTTTACCGGTCGAAAAAATTAGGATACGGATCGTCTTTCGTTTGGATACAAACCCATATATATACCATTTGTACTTAGCCGAATTTCTCATTTGCCCTTGTTTCCCTTTCTTCCTTCGTATTGATAGACAACATGAGAAAAAAGAACTGTTTTCGTCTCCAAATCGAATAGCTCATTAATCATTCGACCTGATTGTTTAAGCTAGGTAATTAAGCAATCAAAACCACTCTAAAATGATGAGACTTGAGTTTTAATGCTGGCTCGTCCAAAGTTGTTGCCGATCCCGACATCTTTGATGCCGGAATTTGGTCAGCGTGAAGTCGAGAAGGATCAATGGCGTGTTAACTGCTTGGGGAAGTAGGAGTAAGGAGGGATACAAAGGAATCAGTGTGGGAATGGCTATGTCTTTCTCTCGTATCGATGATGGAGAGATGATGGTTTGTTTCGAATCGATCTAGATAATAGGACTTCGAAATGGTCAAGTGGAGGTCTTCGTATCGGCTGATGATGGAGTTTCGTATCGACTCGAGACGATCGACACGAAGGCTTCAGATTTGCAGACCGATGCAAAGAAGTTACATTTGTTCGATACGAAACCCAATGTTCCCGATCGATATGAACTATGTGCCAAGGGATCGATATGAAGGTGACTCAGGCGATCGACACGAATTTGTATCTCGATGGATACGCATAGCTTCCTTGACCGACACGAACTTGAACTTTGGTGATCGATTATGAGTTGAACCTTGATAAATTTGAAAAACTCTTGCACATTTGAACACCTGATTCCGATGGGCTTCAATCTTGCATAACTGGACTTTGACCGTTTCACTGCATATTTGACTGCCTATCGAAGCTCGTTGATGGAATTGTAACTTAACACAATTTTAAAGAATTTTAACTCGGATCGGTCTCTAACGCCTGAATGGCACGATTGTGATGGTCAGCGACGACGGTCACTCTAATTGAATTCTGAAGCCTCGTCGTTTGAATATTTTCTGAAACTCTGTAGAATTCTCTTGAGTACTACTTAGCACAGCATTGCATGACACATTCACATACACTTCACACTAGGGAACACATGGGCTTATTATTGTATAATGATGGTGTTTGATAAGTTGATTAGCTATGGAATGCACAAGTTCTCAATAGCAAGAGTCTCAGAATCCATCTACTCCAATAATTGAGGTGCTGACCATCGCAGTCGAAGTAATTGATCCAGCTCTATACGAGCTTCCAGGAGCAACCTTTATCGAAAACCCACAAGATTCTATACCGTCCAACGTCTTCGAAGATATGTTGGGACATATATGCCTGAGACAGGGCTTGTCGTTTGACGATGTCTTATTTCTTGGGCCAAGTGATAGACCACACGCTCCCCCAGAGGGGTTTACTACCTTTAACAGGCACTCGTGCACAGCTGGGATGCTTACCCCATTCAACCAATACATTCGGGAAGTGTTGGCTTTTTTCAAAATTGCACCCTGGCAACTAAACCCCAATGGATACACACTGCTGAATAGCCTATTTATCATAGTCACAGAGCATCTTTTTCGACCCCGGACTCTGGTCGAAATGAGATATTTATTTAATGTCAAGAGTCGGGAAGATAGCCCTTCCTTTATGTTCCTGGAGGCGGTCAAGAATTGTCAAGTGGTAACGGGACCCTGGACTAGACTGAGTTACTTTAAAATGGAATGGTTCTATGTCCGACGCCCTCCAGGATTTTCTAGCCGATGGTTAGTCAGACGTAAGTGCTGCAATCTTTTCGAGTAATTACCAAGATAATTGTAGTTAATGTTAAAACTAATATCTTCTTTTCATTACAGCCTCAATTCCACGACCTGAAGGAACACACTTTAAAGAAATAGTATGGGTCCTTCAAGAAGTTCCATGTGAAATGAGGAACATCGATTCGGTTCTAACAGACAGAAATTTAAGAGCCGTCGGGCTAATTGAGTGGAGCCAAAGTATATGACTTGAAGGAACACTGAGAGCAGCCCCGATGAGGTGAGTAAAGCGTAAAATGCTTGGGGTCGTAATAGCTATAGAGGGTGATGAGGAACATACACCTATCGATGATGAACCCGTAGCCGGGCTTTCCGATACCTTTCAAGATTCTAAGGGAAGGAGAAAAGGCAAGGCTGCAACACATAAGCGCCATAAATCTTTGAGATGGAAATATATAATCTTGTCTTTGCCTGCTCCTGGTATTAGAATTTCAGAGGCTCCTCCCTCGCATTTGGAGAACCTTTTCAAATGACTTGTCGATATCCCAATCCCAAATTATGTATCACTTCAACATGACGCCGGATTGGAGGAGCTTTAGAGTGCCTTAGACTTAAGCGAGTCTCTTCCCATAAGTGTGGCCGTCATTTTCGGTTGGTTGTGGAGTTGCACATACATATACACTTCACGGCACTACACGATTTTCAATCACAAGCTGTTTACTTCAGGAGATTATTAACTTTGTTTCTCTTACTTTGCAAATACAATGTTTACACGAGGTTCGATACTAGGGAGCTTTCATTCAGCTTGCCCATCTTCTTCATACTATGAGTCCCGTAAGAGGGATACAAAAAGAGACCGCGATCGTGGGTACTCTTGCCAAGAATATCATGAGAGAGATATGGATAGAGACAGGGACAAAGAACAAAGGTACCGATCTTGATCGCATTCTCCACCTCCTTAAATCCCTACACAACCTTAAACCCATGGAAAACATCCAGTAGAGCCTCCTCATCCAAAATCGTCTTCTGAAACCTCTAGGCCTGAATCACAACACCGCAGACATGAGGCCGAAACCTCCATTGTCGCTGAACAAGAAATCACTAAGCCCATTGGGGAAGGAGCTATTAGATTTTCTCAGTTAAAGAAATATTTTCCAAACTTATGCTTTGACGTCTTCATCTTCCCCCTACACCCAAAGAGAATTCCATCGGAAGAAGAGCACACAATGCATGATTATATTCATGATTACAAGGAGTGCGGGAAAGCCATAGAGAAAGCATCGAAGGTGTCCTTTGAGCGGGCGAATATCATAGAGAAATTAGAATCCGAGCTTGCTCAAAAGGACCGAATCATTCAAGGGCTTAACGATGACGCCGAATCATCTCGAAAATTTGAAATAGAGGCCACACAAAAGGCCAATGAGGCGAACTAGGCAATGGAAGGATGCGGCAGATGCATTTTGCCCTGGTGGAGGAGATGGACCACCGAAACACCACCGTCACAGCCGAACGGAATGCAGCTCTTAAAGAATTGAACGAGCTTAAAGCCAAATTTTCCGGAATCATCAAGGAAAGGTATGACGCGAATAGCGCAGCCCAAGAGGCGTGTGAACAGGCCGTAGTGCTTCAGGGCGAATGGGATGCAGCAATGGCTAAGGTCAGGGAGGTGGAGGCTAAGGTCAGGGAGGTGGAGACTGAGGTCGACGAGAAGGTCCAAATGGAGGATTCCAGGCTAGAGGCTGACATTGAAGATCTCCTCATTACCTACAATGCTAACATCTTGAGGCATAGGAACCTAGCTTCGCTCGATAACTATCCAACACACTTATACAACACCTGGGGCCGGTTAGTAGTGGAAGAGAAGGCTGCCCATTAGGGCGAATCGGTCGACGAATTCGAGCTTGAGAACCGAGTACTGAATGAAGATGAATGGAAAATTCTCCATGATGCTATGATTTCTTATGAGAAGAAGAAGCTTTGCGCTTAGTACTCGGAGGTTGGAGAAGGTTCTGGTGTCAAGCACTGTGGAACAAGTCCCAAAACTCTTGTACCGACTCAGCCTGAGCCGACTTCTGCGGTTGATTCCCAATCTGTTCCTGCTTATAGCCTAGATCTGGCGTAGCTGTCTCAAGTTAGCGAGCAAATATTTGAGGCCGTTCAGCCGCCAATAAGTCGAACTGAGGAAGGTACTTAACATTTAGCATGCTTGTTTATGATCGAGGGCTTTACTTGAAATATTTAATAATAGTTTCCTTTCTCTTTCCAGTGATTGGATTAACATCAGTCGCGCCTCTTTCCACTCAAGAATCGCATCATATGCTACAGGCTATCATAACCGAAGCGATTGTTACGACAGCTATCTTGCCTATTGACGGAATGCAAGGGTGCACACTTTCTTTTGATGAACAGATGATGGAGGAACTTTTCGGTCATCACAGTGACCCCTTTGCGGATCCGCCATTCGTTATAAGCGGAAACACAAAGGCTACTAGTTCCTCAGGTCCAGCTGTAGGTATTCACAGGGACTCAGAATTGCATTACGGATGATCAATTCGTATATGGTTTGTGTTTAAACTCTAATCCACTCTTCGGGGATTTAGAGTTAGTCGATGTTTATTCACCAATCCACGCTATGGGGACTTAGAGATAATTGCAGTCGATACTATGGTTCACACTCTGGGAATTCGGAGTTAGTCAACATTTATGCTCCAGTTCGCACTCCGGGAATCCGAAGGTGGTTGATGTTGATACTCCGGTTCACACTGTAGGAGTCCGGGCACTACAACCAAAAAGACTTTTCACAGCGTTTGAAAAACGCTGTTAAAAGTTTTCACAGCGTTTTTAAAAACGCTGTATAACGACATGCGGTCCTTGACCCTAAAGTTTTAACTGCAAAATATAAACGCTGTCAAAAACCAACTTTCTACAGCGTTTTTTAAACGCTGTTAATAATTTTTCTACTACAAGGTATAAACGCTGTTAATAGTTTTCTACTGCAAGGTATAAACGCTGTCGTAGGGATATGCATTTTTTACCAATGAATTGACAGCAATGTATAAACGCTGTCGTAGGGATATGCATTTTTTTCCAATGAATTGACAGCAATGTATAAACGCTGTCGTAGGGATATGCATTTTTTTCCAAAGAATTGACAGCAATGTATAAACGCTGTCGTAGGGATATGCATTTTTTTTCCAAAGAATTCAGAAAATGCTCTATACTCAGTACATTACAATTACAATACTTTGTGCAATTCAGTTCAGATAGTACTCACTCCCCAGTTCAACAATAATACATATAGTACAATTCAATTCAGATAGTACTCACTCCCCAGTTCAACAATAATACATATAGTACAATTCAATTTAGATAGTACTCACTCCCCAGTTCAACAATAATACATAATACCATATGCAATCCAATTCAGATCGTACTCACTCCCCAGTTCAACAATAATACATATAGTACAAAGTTCAACAAGGCATGCAGCAACAATACAATATTGTACATAGTTCATAACCTAAAATATCGGCAAGAAAATGAAATATAATATGGTCATAGACCCTAAGTTGCATGAAAACACTAAGTCAACTGTCATAGAATCACAACGCGTCCGCAAGTTGCAACAGTTATTCATGATCCAACCAAGCAATTTTTATAAACTTATTTAATTATTATAAAATTTAGTTAACTTGGTTAATTTTATAGATAGGTTAATTTTTATAAACTTATTTAATCATTATAAAATTTAGTTAACTTGATTAATTTTATAGATAGGTTAATTTTTATAAGATTTAATTATTTTTTACAAAAAATATTTAATTTTGTTAAACTAGATTAATTTTTATAAAATTTAGTTAAATTAGTTAAATTTTTATAAAACTTAGCTAAACTATAAAAAAAATTATTAACATGGTTATTTTTTACAAAATTTAGTTAATTTTTATAAACTAGGTTAATTTCTATAAAATTTAGTCTACTTAGTACATTTTTATAACATTTAGTTAAATTTCATAAAACTTGGTTAATTTAGTTAAAATTTTATAAAACTTAATTAATTTTTATAAAACTAAGTTAACTTAGTTAATTTTTTAATGTTAATTTAATTTTTATAGATCTTATTTAATTTTTTATAAATCTTAATTGGTTTTCATAAGACTTATTTAATTTTTATCAACTTTATAAAATCTAGTTAATTTTATAAAACTTCGTTAACTTGGTCAAATTTTATATAATTTAAATGATTTTTATAAACTTAATTAATTTTTATAAACTTAGTTAATTTTTATAAACATGGTTAAATTATATAAATTAGCTAACATAGTTATCTTTTATTAAACTTACTAGTTTCTTCACTCACGGTATTGATCATATTAATTAGCTTGACCAATGGCTAGGCAATTCCAAACATGACAGCTAGTAGCAGCTCAGTAATTGCAGCAACACAAGATGAAGCTGGTGGTCGCAGTGGAGTTGAAGCAGCTCATCAAAGTTCAAGTAGTAGCAGTGGCTTAGGTGGTAGCAGTGGCTCATCAGATTCAGTTATTTTTTTAACTTGGTTATTAACTTGGTAACAGTGGCTTAGTTTAATTTTATTATCTTGGTTATTTTTACAAATTTAGTTTTTTTTTTCAAAACTTAATTTCTAAGAATTACAGAAAAAACAAGTGAGTATAGTTTCTTTATTAAATACAGAAAGATTTATCAAATGAAGGATATGAATGCTTATCTGGCTCAGGATTATTGTTGCTGTCGATGATGATTTTCCCCAAAGCATTGTGAACATGTACATCTTGACTTCCCTCACTCATAAGATATTCCAAGAATTGTGTGAGCAGTCAAAGACGATTTCTACAAAGACATAAGGCAGCAGGTGTAAACAGCAGAAATTAAAACAAGAAGAGTATAGTGTTGAAAATAAGTATCATATTATAAACCTTTTTTCACGTTCATCCACCAGAGGCTCTACAGGGAGAAGAGATCAAACTGAGAGGATAAGACCTTTAATAAAATCTTCAGAGCACTCATCATCCAGCAATTGGCCTGATACAAGATGTGCATAGTCAGCCTACATATCAAAATCATATAAAATGATGTTACCTTTAAAGAAAGAAGCATACCTCCTGGACATAGCCTTCAATATATCGAAGCATACCTCCTAGACACGTAACAATTATGATACAGGAAATGCGTAGATGAAACAAAATGAATATTTAGAGCAATAATAGATTTACCTATTAGCAGAGCATGCTAGTTTCTAAAATATGGAAGCAATATTTTCCCCATAGTAGCTCACCACCGAATCAAGTCCTAATAATGGTTTGTCTCAACTTCTATATGCCCAACAACAGCGATTATTGGACTTCAGTTTCCCTATAGTTTACCTGAGCTTTGGAAAGAACTCGCCATGGCTAAGCTTGGTTTTATGCCAATAAATTGTAGCTTCAAGATGAATTAAGTGAAGTCTGTCATTTGAGAAGATAAAGTAGCATTACTAAAAATGAAATTTGTGGTAAATTATAATCTGTCATTACTAAAAATGAAATTATAGTCTGTAAATTTTGAACCTCAAAGCTTATATGTACAGCAATATCGCTGCATGAATTGAGAATTCTCTTAGGATTTCCTTTGGACTAACAACTAAATGTAGCCAGAGTACGTTTACTTTTATTTTGACAATAGCAATAAGAATACAGAAAAGAATACAAGGAATAAATAGCAAAATGATGAATAGAAATGCAAGATCTGAAGGTAGAAATGCTATGATGCGTATGCATAGAAAAATTACTTTATTGCTCAAACATTACAAAATAAATGACACCTTAAAATACAGCTAGTGCAATCTCACATTTGTTTAACCATTCTAGAAAATTGTTCACTATCAACTGTTGACATGATGGAAGCATACCGAGACATGTAAACTTAAAAGTAAGTTTCATAGTGAGAGAGTATGTAAGCTAATGCTCTTTCCCTCCATACATCATCTTCATGCTTTTGTAACAGTCGTGCTTCAACTTATTCTTTTGATTGAAACTGTCATTCCATTCCACTGTCACCTGTTAACATACTTATGCTTGTCATTTGTAACTGCAATTAAAATCATGCCATATCCCATAAATTCTTGATTTAAAACCAATTTAAAGCTAAAAATTTATGAAGGTACTAATAGTAAGTTCACTATGTACAAGAAGTTTTCTCGTAGTTTATAAATTCATAAGGGCATACTTGATAACGAAGATAATACAATGTCAACATGTATAGTTAACAAAAATTTGCAAGATGATTTTTGACCAAACCAAATCATATAAGGAAAATCATGTTAAAATAAAATTTAACATCATAGATTAAAAACTATGTGTTATATAAAATGCATAAACAATCATGTAATATTACCTCGCCTCTTGTTGTGTATGGTATGAAACTAAGCTTGCATCCATATTCCACCTACAGAGCCTGCCAAGTACATATCAAAGTTGGTTATTTAAGCAAATGGTCTAAGAAAATTAAATTCAATTAGCAACATGTGATGCAATAATCACCAAGAAAATGGTAATCTTATAACCCATCTATCACTATGTTTGACCGTTTGAGAAGTAAACTTTATGTTTCTATTAAATTCAAAGAGAGAATAAGAAATTACTATTATACCATGTATTATTACCTCGCCGATTAAAATTCCATTCAAAACGTTTTAATTTAGATTTTATTCATATCTATAACAATAATATTTCTTTTTGAAAAATATTACTTTTGAATTTCAACAATTGTTATATTTTTCAAAACAATTTCAAATAAAATTTCCAAAATGAAATTCTATTGTTATTGATTTAATAGTGGGATGTTACAAAAAAATCAGTTTATTGGGAAACTTATGTTGCATCACTAAATATTCTACATAGCTGTAATCACTGTACTGGGCTATGCTATAGTTGTAATCACTGTACGCTTTCATCTATAAAGTCAAAAATGTACGAATTAAGTATAATGTGACCATGTGAACTATTAGACTCAAAGTGACAGCCAAAACACATGTACATATACACTACTTAGTTCACGTCCACTATGTGAACTAATATAATCAAAGCAGTAGCCTTGATCTATATAATTATATACAAAACCACTAAATAAGCAAATCAAAGTGGAAGCCTACACCCTAATTTGTACTAGTGAGGTTTTGGTTTCAATAACTATACTGAGGAAGTACAGTAAATTTAGTACAACCCTACCACTAGAGGAGAGACTTGCTGGACTTGTTTCAAGCTTAGACATATATACCAAACATGTGTACATGCATCAAGTTGGCAGTTACCAGTTGTTTATCTATATGTTTTTCGATTTATGTTTTCGGGACATATATCTGTTTGTAAATTAGTACCAACTCTCGAGTATCAGTATATGTTTGTAAATCATATTATGCTATCCCATGTAAGTTTTGATCCATTGCTGTTGTGTACTACTGTACTTCCATTCAGATGTACGTTATGTCGATCCAAATTGATATGAATATAGTCTACATTGCAGCAGAAATGATATATTCCTTGATCAACCTTAGACGCTTGCTTAAAATTACGTGGCATATTGCAAAAGACTAAAATCAGGCTAATGTGCACTAACATCACTTGACCACTGTATCCAAGCTAGATGCATAACATACATACTGTGCATAGGAAGGAAAGATGAATCTGCTGTGTATATACCAAGTTCAGAATCAGAAATTTAGTTATTTGCTTGAATAAGTCTCCTCAGACAACACAGCATTGCACATCTTATCAAAATCCAAACTCAGAAGACTGGATAGTCTATAGTCGGAACTGCTGCTACTTGGAAGCTTCAACAATAGTCTAGGATCTACAGTATAATTAGCATAACTGACTGATACTTGTGTGAGCAGACTAACTAATACCCAAAAAATATTTGTTTGTTTTTATATAAACATGAGAAATGAGACTTATTAGTAAGAACAAGCATTACTTTCCATATCTAAATACAGTTCAACATGTTGGTTAGAAAGCATATTACTTTAAAACATATCAGAAGAAAATTCAACTAATACCAACCTAGTTGTGAAGCCCAACCAAGCGATTCGGTACTCCTTTGCTTTACCATCAATGATAATAATAAATACACCACACTCCTGCGTATCATCTCATACCTAAATGTGAAGCCAAACTATAACTTTGGTTCACCATCGATAATGATAAGGGAATTATATACAATTTTTCATGCAATTTATATATGCGAATCAGGCTTTGTCATGAAATAAGTTCATATCGTTTCATACCCTTCATCAAGTACGTAAAAAGTGCACCTCGGCGTTGCGTAATATGCAGTAAAAATATTCATAACATTTTGTATAATATGTGTCTAACATAAGATACTAAACTGGAAAAATGGACATTGATTATTTTTGGGCTTTTGAATGATACAATAAACTAATCATCACGAATATAATTATATAAATAATAAGTAAATGCATTTGAGTATCCAAGAGAGTATCCGACAAACATGTTTGAAGTAAGTTGCAACAGTAGATATAAGAATAAGATTGAATAAATCATACTTGTATCGCTTGTTAAATGATTGTATTACAGATAATTTAGATGGTCCAGGATTGTATTTTTCTATGGTTATTCTAAATATGTAGTAAGCATGATTGCATTTTATGGTTCAAGATTCCATGTCCGATAAAGTAGGTTCTTGTTTGATGATCCAGGATGTCTTCATAATTTTACTTCCATAACTTCGTGTTTCATTGTTTACACCGTCAAAGAATCCAACGTCGCTTCAACTTTTAAACAACTTTGACACAAAAAACTTATACAAGTTTGCTACTTAATCTCAAACTAAACTATACTTGGTGATATATTAGTTTTCCATGTCAAGAAATGAGCTCTTATTAAATAAAGATAGTTTATGGCTCGTATGTATGGTTCAATGGTTTAAATTATCCCGTGAGCATTGTAGAACTAGATGAAAAGTAATCCATCATATTGAATGAAAGCTATTCCATGTTGCATAAGATGGGCTTTCCAGCTAATCCGTAGGGTTGATACATGATTGTATTGTTACCCCTAGAATTTACATTTTGATTCAGAAAATTCTTAGAGCACCTAAAATGATTTATGCATGTCATATTATGAAGTTAAAGAAAATAAATATAATACCTGATGAAAGGGGATACCATTACCTTTGGCTATGCCTAAGAGTTCATCCCAGTATCTTACAAATCTCTTTTTGTTAGTACTGCAAAGTTCATGAGAACTGGGTTTTATTATATAGGATAACATGATTTTAAACTTTAGTCCAAAATATCTCAAATAAAATGAAAATAAAAGGCCGCCACTCTTTGGTTCAGTTGTCAACCAAGTTTCAAGCTGCATAAAGAAGTAAATGCGACAAAGATTAACCTTCACTATAGTAACAAGTGCAAATGATAATTCATAGGCATTATGCATATGTCTAGCAATTGAAAGAAAATCAAGGATAGCCTCATCTAGTGAATTACTAAAAAAGAAGGATTTTTACCTTTTAATATATAAACCATTTGATCACAATATCTAGTGACTGAAAGTAAAAGTTGTCGGTACAATATAACTAAAATATTGCATAAAATCGTTTCTGTCTAAATTCATAATAAATATTATGATAGGATTTCAAATTAAGTACAAGATTATGCCATAGGAAATTTATTATAATAAAAAAAGTGTGTATACTATCATCAGAAACCTATTTAGCCCTATCCTCATATGCTAAACAATGATTCAAAAGCTTATGCAAGTGCACCTTAGAGTAACTCCATGAGATGATAATGATCTCGCTAAATTAGCTTAGTATAACTTATGCAAGTGCACCTTAGCTTACAAGATATTAGTATAAACCATCATAAAAATTAGCTTGCTTTGGTTGAAATATAAAAATAAGCAACAAGGAATACCTTTTTGACGTTCAATAATCTACAACAATACATGGATGTGTTCTAGTAGTAACTGTTATCAAAAAAAATATTGAACAATCTACACACAGTACGATTAGATGTTCAAAATAATCAACAACTTCATTCCTAGTCGGTTAGCCGTACAAAGTTATGTCTTTTCTAAAACCATTATCGAGTATACAACCATCACATACTATTTTGACTCCTAGCCATTCATGGAAATATTACAGTATCATATGTATAAACCTAATATTTGCATATTATGTCCTCCGAAACAAAATTCATAAGAGATACATCTTAGGAATTAATTAATTAAAAATTATACTACAGGAGAATGGAACAAATTTTGACAGTTGCAAGTGTAGTCCAATGGGATAAAAATCCACTGAAGATTATTTTCTAAACAAGAAATGCACTGAATGCACTTACACACTCAATATGTCTAAGAACTCATTGAATATTCATGGCATATGAAAAAAATCAGTACAATGGAGCAAAATAATTGAAAACAAACCATATTTGAAGGCAAAAACTAAAACGAAATCAATACAAGGAGTCTCGCTAAAAAACAAACTATAAACAAGCTTCAGAACTAGTAATGAGTTTGTAAAAATAAACACGTACTAGTAATAAATCAAATAAAAGTGTTTTTTCATCTACTGAAGAACCAAAAGTTACCTGTAGCAATCGAACTTTATTACCAGCTCGACTTCATCGAGTTTTTAGAAAGTCGTTCCGACAATTGATGATCGAACAAAGTCTGACTTAGGGCAATCCACAAATCAGAGTATTTGGAATATGTAAATCGAAATCAAAAAACACAATAAACCTAAAAATTGATGAATTGAATAGAGACAAAAAAAGATAATTAGGCTAAGTAGGACAGTGCTGTTGGTGGAGGAGAATAAATGAGGAAGAGATGAGGGAGCGGTAGTTTTGATAGAAGAGGGAAAGTGAAATTTTTGGTAAAAGTATAATGAGAAAGGCAGAAGATGATAGACACTAAAATATAAAAGTATTCTCAGCGTTTGAACGCAAGTTATTCTGTGAATGTAATAAGTTTTACTGCGTTTAATGTTAAAACGCTGAGAGCAAATGCAATTGAAGTAAGTTTTTGTTGTAGTGGGGGTTAGTTGATGTTTATACTCTAGTTCGCACTTTGGAAACTTGGAGTTGATGTTTATACTCCAGTTCGCACTTTGGGAATTTGGAGGATGTTTATACTCCAGTTCGCACTCTGGAACTTGGAGTTGATGTTATACTCCAATTCGCACTCTGGGAATTTGGAGTTGGCCGACAGACGGTCGGTCATGTCTGTTTAGGCGTTTGAATTTCATTCGCACTTCGAGAACGATGGATTTATCAGGATCGTGGATGGTCAATTCACATCCACCCTGAGTTAACAAGTGACGTCGCTAGACAGACAGATCCATTCTCCTCGAACTTGGTTCAGTTACAGGCGAGGTTGTTAGGTGGACGGATCTACCCTCCTCGAAACCGCATTTATAAGTTTATATTCTAACTCGCACTCTGGGAGACTGGATTTTGTTAATGGATTATCGGGTGTCAATCCTTCTTTAACTTCAGTGTGATGGCTTGCCTCCGAGCTCGGGCTTCACTTAATAAGTCATCGGTCGTATCACAGTCACTCCCTATTAGAATAAATCCCACTGTATGATGGAACTTAGCACTTCATGCATCGTGATGGTTGTATGACACATTCAATAAATCAAAGCTTTGGCTCGAATAGATTGCATTTTATTGCTGAAAGAAGAAAATACAGCAAAGTCGGTTGCCTTATTACAAATTCCAATTTTGAAATGCATAAACAAATTGCAAATGAAAATTAGACTAAATAAATAAAGCCTGTAATGTGTAGAAGTGACGAAGACTCTCGCTGTCCTAGGTTCTTGGTAGAGTAAGACCGCCAACGGTCGATAATTTAAACGTGCCATCTCCGAGCTTTCGCTATCTCTCGGGTCAAGCACTCTTCGGAATTGGTTAGGGTGCCCGGGCCTGGGCCCAGGCATTAATTGTCAATTTTCAACAAAACATACGTAGAGAGATTCCACAACACCATTTCCTTTTTCTCTTTGTTGTGCATCTCGCAGTTCAGTAACATAATAGGCTCGTCCAACAGCCTGATCTCCTTGAACGAGTCTAACTCTACGATCGGTGGGGAACTTTAGAATCAAACACCATGGGACAATAGTAGCCCTGAACTCAGTTAGGACTGGTCGGCCCAAGAAAGCATTGTACGGAGAGTCTATATCCAGCACAACAAATTGTAATATCCGAACTCTTCGGCATTCTTCAGTTCCTAACTCCACTGAAATTCCACCACTCTAGTGGGTATGGTTGCACTCCCGTTGAAGCTATGAATACAAGACTGGCAGGGCTTCAAATCTTGAGCCTCCAGCTTCATCTGGTCGTAGGCTCGCTTAAATAGTATATTAACAGAACTTCCACTATCAACTAGGATCCTCTTCATCCAAGCAGGACCTACTTGAGCTGATATGACAAGTGGGTCAATAGTGGAGGCTTCGACCATGTCAACATCTCTATCTCGAAACACGATGTCGTCAGTCATCGTCTTCTGTTGTTTGGCCGAAGCCCCATCGTCAAAACTAATACAACACTCTAAGTCCGCATGCCTAATAGAACTGGCATACGAGTCCATTTCCTTCCATGTTCGGCTGCTGGATGAGGACCGCCACTAATAGTATTTATCACTAACCTCCCGCCGGTATGAGCGGGTTCCTACTATCTTGCTTGATACGGTACATGATTTTGATTCGATGGGCCCGTACCTCCAAACTGCGGCGCCCGAACAAACTTCTCTAACTTCCTTTCTCTTATCAACCTTTTCAACGAGATCTTGCAAGTGACGGCACTCATTCATTTAATGGTCGTAGCTATCGTGGAATCTGCAAACTTTCCCGTCTAAATTTGCTTCTTTGATGAAGGTATTAGGGCAGGTTTCTTATATTAAATGGTATTATAGGTCTGTAAGTACACATTCTGCAACGAAATATTTAAAGGAGTATAATTATCAAACATGGGAGCCCAACATTATGGACCACTATTCTGATCTCGTTTCTTATTTCGATCTCCATTACCTCTCTACTGATTCTGTTTATTTTGAATATTCAATTGCACTTTCGTGAAGCTCTCCCCGGACTATTTCACAACAACATTGCTTTGAATTCCTTCAATGCTAGGCACCGCACCATCCTTTTTCCTAGAGTGTTTCGCATCCTCCCTTCTTAAGAATTGGGCTGCCTTGGAATAGAAATGGTCCAATGACACAGGAGGTTTTCCGGCCAACCAGTTGCCAAACTCAGAATCGGCGTCAATCTCCTAAGTCAATGCCATAAGAATGGAGTTATCATTAGGGTTGCTGATCTCGGCGCCTGCAGCGTGAAATCTTTCTAAATAGCATCAGATAGTCTCCCTAGGAGCTTGAGTGACACTAGACATAAAATCCTTTGGCTTTGCGACATGCATGCGGAATTGTTCAACAAACTTTGTTGCCAATTGGTAAAAACAAGAAATAGATCTAGATGGAAAATGAGTGAACCACATAGTAGCTATACCCCCAGAGATATCAGGAAGCTTCGGCACTTAATTGCAACGTTAGCTCGTGCAGCATTCATCAACCATTCATATTTCAGGATGTGTTGGTTGGGATCAGAACTCCCTTCATAAACTGGCAAAGTTGGCATCTTGAATCGTCGAGGTGGTTCAACATAGAGTATCTCGTCAGTAAGAGGAGTATAACTCAAGGAGATTCCCTAGTCGTCATTAGTGAGGCCTTGACTCTCTCGGATCATCCGATGGATCATCGTCGATATATCCAGCACCTAGACATTTTGAGCACGCTTGGCTAAGGTGTGGTCGGGTTCCACAATGCGAGGCTGGGCCGGATGTGGTCGACGGTCCAGGTCTCACCTCCTTGGTTCTAAGTCTTAAGGGATATAAGGCTGGGGAGTAAGTTGACGTTGGATCGGGTCTGTTCGGTTTCGAGAATCCGCTCCCAGTTCAATAGCAGTGGTGGTAGTGCGGTCGTCTATAGCATGATATGGAATAGCACCTCCTCGGGAGGAGGGCCCAGTCTGATGGCTGGTGGATGGGCTAACTCTTGGTTGCCCAATGTCCAGTGTATGTTGTTGTCCGGTAGCTTGAGTGCAACTCCCATCTAGCCGTGGGCATGTAGATCTATGATGGTAATCTAAAGAGGCTGAACACTTGATGGAGGATTAAGAAGCATGATCCCTCCTGGATCTCCTACGCCTTTGGCGATTCAGCTGGTTGGTCAATTCTGCGTTGGCGCGCATTTGTTCAGTAAGTTGCTGTCGACTCTATGTCAACTCTTGCAGTAGCATCTGAAATTCTTCCCTACTGACAGGGCCTGACGGATCTGGTGGCCCGACAGCATTCTAATTAGTTGGAGGGAGACGCGCTGGATTCCGTTGATCCCGTCCTTCTGGATCTGCAGCTCTAAAAGTGGTCCATGTGTTAACCATGGTGGTTGGCGAAGTTCTTTCCTAGATTTGATGCAAATCTGAATAGGATGGAAGAACTATGAAATTTGAGATCTGCATCTTCTTCTTAGATTTGTGCGATCCGTTATCGATAGTAGATCCAAAGAACAGGAGAAAAACTGGGTTTTCTGAGTGAAAGCGCCAGTATTTGTACCAAAATTGGGAACAACACTTTTCGGAAGTATTTGAAGAGATAAAAATGAAGAAATTAAATGTAAAAGGAGGATTATCTAACAAACACTTCAAAAACCGAACAGAAAAACATGCAGAAATACAATGATTTGGACTGGTTCGGCATATGGCCTACGTCCACTATGAAATTGATGACTTTATTTATGTTTTCTTCCTGATTACAACTGATTACAGCAGACTACATCAGCAAATTTCGAGTACAACAGTGAATATCATAGAGTGCAAAAATGGTTTTGACAGAGTCTGGGTGTAGGAGAGCTAAAAGTCCTTTTTCTATAGGCTTTGGGTTTCATTTATAGGCATAGGCTGCAAATATCTCGCTCAGGTCTCGGGAGACCTCTCCTGGCATATGGGCAAGCCCACGCGATCAATCCCATATGGTTTGCACTCGGTCCGTGATCAATACGAACGAATTTCATATCGATCAACATTTGGCCCAATCGAGTCGAAATTGGGAATGAACATTCTTTAGGTTGTACGTAGGCTCCTATGAAAATTTCATAGCATTTGGACTTGTGGATTGTAAGTTATATCGATGCAAACTTGTGCTTATCAACCGCTATTCTCTTCATATAGATGTTGTTCGTATCGATCAGTTCATATTGATTCGCGCTAACTCTTCGGATCGATCCACTTTTATGCCGAACGATCGAGTCTTCCCTATGCATGGGCCTTATTCATATCAATCGGAGCTGTCTTATTCGTATCAATCATCATAGCTCTTCTTGTATCGGTAGTCTTTTCTCTATTCGTATCGATCATCGTAGCTCTGTTCGTATAGATTGTCATCATTCTATTTGTATCGATCGTTGATTCCAATTGATGGATACAAAGTTGGGTGTACATGATGGAAACGAACAACAAACAATTGATGGGTATGAACAGATGATGCTCGATGGATGCGAACATATGGCTACGAACAGAATGAGGCGAGTTGATGGAGATGAACAGATGAAGCTTGATGGATGCGAACAAATGGAGGCGAAAGAGGTCGATTCTCTAGATGGATTCGAACAGGATCGATGTGAATTGATGGATACGAATGAGTCTATTTTGTAGACTTGCATCGATCATATCTTAAGCATATATCCTCCAATCGACTTGAAAATTTGAGCATTGGCTTTCATAGCTTTGCTTATCTCGTCATATTAATTATAGCTCGATCCTGACTCAGATAAGATTTATCAACATCCATAGTCTGCCTGTGTTAATCGATCTTCGGGATGGGCGGCTCTCAATTTTTGATCAATTCTTTGATATCACGACCTTGCTTAAAGGTGGGAGAACAGCTGAGGAGTACCAAAAACTGAGCATCCAATAAGTCATGCACTAGCTTTCAAAACACTAACTCTTCGACATTGCCCAAAGATAGGAAACCCCGAGGAATATTGTCCAAAAATCACATCACTGAATCGTAAACTCCTCACATTGCCCGAAGATAGGTAGCGCTTAGGAGCATCAGAACCGGATCGAGGGCCATGTCAATCCCAAACACCGGGCATTTCAAGACAAGTGGCAACAACTTCTGTGACTGGGAATGATCGGCACAACTCCAACGAAAGCGGAGTACTACAAACCAACAGAAAAGCTTCAAATGATGACACATAATGATTAAAACTACCCTCAGTTAACCCATGCAACGTGCTCCTCTCAAACACACATATATTACATACTTATCAGAATATCACAAGAAACTTGGTTTATATGCTAAAATCGCAAAACTTCCAAAAGAAGGAAAATCTATATGTGACTTAGCCAAATTTCAAATCTAATATGAAAATTATCTAAACTATAATTTATCAGTCGTTTGAAGTAAGCAACCCTTTGAACTGGGGCCATGCACCGGTACTTAAATAAAAACAATTGAATATAATAAGTTCATAAGTTCTGTTACTCCAAGCAAAGAATTGTTGCTCCAAATAAATTTTTTAGCGGCAGTCACAAAATTGGATAAGTGTAAATAAAATAAGTACAAGTGCATTGAACACTTATGAACCTATAAATAAGAGTATAGTCAAGATATCAATGTATTGCTTATAATTTCCTTTACACATGTTCAAAACACGGGGACCGTACCCACAACACTGGCCAACAAAAAGAAAATACAGACTCCACGACAAGAACACTAAGTGAAGACTCTGCACTTGAACAAAATGCCTCAAAAAGACCCAAAATCAGACCAGTCTCCATATAAGCTCATTAGTGCTTCCTTCCACCACTCCCCTTTTCGCCCTTTGTTTGCAGTTTTTGCCTCGTCTCAGGAGTGGTGTCACTGCCAGTAGTATCAACACTCCTCGGTGGAAACGTCCTCCTCTTGCTTCGCCGCCTTGACAGAAGATTCTCCTTTTTCTTTGTGCCTCTGTGATTTGCGGGAGCTCTTCGAGGATTTGGTGGCATCAACCTTCTCATTCTTGATAACGAATAATTCATGTTAAGTCTTGCAAAGCTACTCCATTTGAACTTCCTGCTTCTTAACTTCTGTCGTTGTTCTGTCACCCTCTAAAGACACAGAAGGGTCATCCAAGCCATGAAGCGTAGCTATCTTTTAGGACTCTAGCCCTAGCTGTGAGCCAGACACGGACATGGAAACATGAACAGGAATAGAAATGAGCATGGAGTCTATGGAAATAACAGCAGGTCAAGGCAATAAGGAAGCTGGCACATCAACATGAAATCTCGATCCCAACCTTTTGAGAACGAGCGTTGATTCGGCAACAGTAAGAAGGCCCAAACCCTCGTGCATCACTTCTTGAGCTATGGAACCACGCTCTTGAAGCATGAACTCCTCACGTTACCTAAAGATTGGCAATGTACAGAAGTTCCAAACAGTTTCGGATCAACATGACATATCAATCTTAAAATCCACGCATTCGATTAGGCTTCCAAACATTACTTGAGGTTGCTTTGGCATCACTGAAGAATCAATAAAATATTTTAAGCACAGGTGTTGTCGACAACACCAGAAAACTTGTCTATTATAGGATTAATAGGATCAACTCTCACTATCCGAAAGAATCGACATTGCTTCGGTAGTACTACAAAGCTCACAAACTAAGAAGTCGGCAAAAAATTCTGTTCTTTGACCAAAGTAATATGTAAAATATCAAAATTCAAGACAACCAAGTCATGAGTTTCCAAAGATAAGAGCTATGACGTACCTTTGATTGGGGGCATCCAGGGAGTCGCCCAGAACATCAAGTCTAACATCAATTGTCCAAAATAGTCAGTTCTGTAGCTGAGGGGCACGTAATACATTAAAACGTGGTCCGGATAAAAGACCGCTCCAACTTGCAATAAAAGAAGGAACTTACCATCGTACAGAGATAGAAGATGATGGAAGGCATTTCCAGAATCAAATCATCAACACACCAGCTTCTAAAGACAGAAGTAGGTGCTCGAATGAGGTCTCAAACCCTAACGTGCAAAAAAACCAGCTGTTGTACGAAGACAGACAACGACAAGGAGAGAACGCTCAAAATTGAGCAGCTAAACCATTGATTCCCGAAGATTGAAACCAACAAATAAGGTTGATATCCACAACAATGCTATTAGTCCATCATAATGTATATGGCTTGAAACTAGCAAGGTTAAGTGTCACGGATTCAAGACAACACTGCCGAACCCTACCGGTCCATGATCGGTATAGGAATGAAGACGATTGTACCAGGGGCAATATGATGACTTACTCCACAATTCAGATTTTCTATAAGAACCTATAGTTTGACACCTAGAAGTGAAGGGTCCCCTCTAGAAATGAAGGGTTCCATAGATAGTCGTTAGATCGTAACAAATACCAGTGGGAGGAACTTCAATTTTTTGTGAATAAGAATAACCATGGAATTGGTTATGCAACTGCCTTGCATCTCCAAGGGTAATACTTGACGGTTATAAACTAAGCTAAGTAGCAGAAACGCCTAGGACTCTCACCCTTCCAGAACATGGCATCTCCCATATTTAAGCAACATTGATTAAACAACCACATTGGGTTAAAAGGAATCTACTCAACTATACAAGATCATATAAATAATTCAATCCTCATAAACGTGACTTTAATAATACTCAAAGATAGGAAGCACTAAGAAAATACTTCTACAATCCAATCATCGAAGTATTGGTTTCTGAAGACCGAAATGAGTACCCAACTGAACTAAAAGTACCACCGAATTGTTGTGGAAAATCGATCCCAAACTCCTGAGTGTTGGCGTTGCCTCGTCAATGCCAAGGCCTTCTTTTATCTTTTAAGTACTGGTGTTGCCTTAGTAACGTGGTAAAATTTTCTATTTCCTAAGTACCAGTTTTGCCCTGACAATGCTTGGAAACTTTCTACTTCATAAGTACCAGTATTGACCCGGTAAACCCAGGAAACATTCTACTCACTAATTATCGGTATTGCCTCGGCAATGCTAGGAAAACTTTAATCTACAGGACTGATGAGAAACACTTATCACAACGAACCATCGATGCACTAGCTTTCGAAGATTAGATGTTGGACCTCATCTCAGTTTCTACCCCAATCTTCAGAAAACTACTATTTCCCAATGGTAGGCAACGGTCGGAAAACATATCCTTTCATAGGTCAATCGGATGGTTCAACCTGTGATCGCAGGAATCAACCACTGCACAGGAATAGAGCTGCCCAGAAAGGAAATTCCAGGATTGAATTTCTCCAGTGCCAGTTTATAAGGATGAAAGATGTTGGACAATTGAATTTGCAAGATTAAAATTAGAAAGAATTTAGATACAGCCAAAAAATTGGCAGCCTTAAGAAGATGTTGTTCTAAACCAAGCAGCTAGGTTATCACTTCACAAAGACAGGAGTTGACATATGAACAAAACTTCCGTGACGACGTCGGCAACCAAGAGAAGCATGCATGGCCAAAGACATGCGGGAACAATCATGGAAGGTCGGAAGTAAAATCCATAAACTTCCTCAATTCTAGAATGGGATTAGAGTCGGATTAGGGAAGTTGAGCACTTCGCCCCACAGATCTCCATCTCTCACAATCGCCTAAATACCAGCGTTCGAAATAGC
Source organism: Allium cepa (assembly GCA_030765085.1). Classification (NCBI taxonomy): domain Eukaryota; kingdom Viridiplantae; phylum Streptophyta; class Magnoliopsida; order Asparagales; family Amaryllidaceae; genus Allium; species Allium cepa. The sequence continues at coordinate 479,685,938 of CM060943.1, read as the reverse complement.
TAGTCCCTCAAGAAGAGATAGACACACAAATACTTGATCGAAAGAAATGTTTCAAGGTCTAAACACAAATAACCGCAAGGTTAGTTAGATCATGGTTCTGTATCACAAAACAGAGCATTCTTACAACGATATTGATGACAAAAGAAATTAAGGATTTAACATTCATAAGTCAACCGTCGCTCATAGTCTGGCGATGACGAGAAGCATAAATGACCTACTTACGGTCTTACTAGATCATTTGTTTCCAACTTGTAGGAAAATTCCATACCTAATGTTTGGTGATGCTAAGAAGAAACTCCCAAAATGGAACTATCGATTTATCGGCTTTTGAAAATAGAAAGAAAAGCATGATCGACTCTTTAATCCTACCTTCTAGAATCTTATGTTATCCGAAGGTCCACTCCACCATGGAAAAATCCACAGGTTTGTGCTATATGTACATGAGTCTACAAAGATAGAAACCAATACATGATTAGGATCTCAACGTCGGACTCAGAAGAATTTACTTTAGTAAAAGATGGCAGAAACGCATCTTTCTAATACATACCAACATCATTACAAAACTCAAATATTGGGATCAAGCAACAAAGTCCCTAATTCTCGAAGATAGGAGTTATCTGTCAATCAAACTGGGGCAATCGAACTTCTTACTTAGGAGACCCAGTCTCCCAAAACATGTTGGTTTGGTAGTCAAAGTAATCACCCCTACGGACTAAGGCATTTGCACTAGCACTTTGTTAAAACGAACTCAATTGAGCATAGGTAGGGATTGCTATAGAACTGACTAGACCAAGCTACTTCATAGTTCTAAACAAAGCTATGGAACAGAATATTCCGAAATGACAACAGAAGTATTACTTACATGTAAAGAATTACAATAAACGAGTGTGCTGCACATGAGCACAAGAAGAGCAACAATGAGAAAAAGCAATGCTTGAAATCGAGAAATTAAGCCAATAGTCCTCGGAGACAGAGGCTAATGTGCATTGGATTCCCAAAAATGGAAAGGAAGGACAATCACATTTGGACAACTCATGTGCTAGTTTCTAAAGGTTGAAACTGTGCTCGATCGAACTTCAACAACAACTCTACAAGAACAATTGTGCCTAATAATTTAACCGTAATTCATCCCAATATGATAGGAGTAATAGGCAAAGCCTAAATTACGAAAGACCCAACTTCTAGAGCAGTGGCTATCCCTCATCCAGACTAAAGATTGGAAGAACGAAAAGTCATGTTCAATAAAATAAACTTGGCATTCAACCGTGTCGGGTATTTTTACTTTAAATAATATCCACATATAATTAACAGAGCCACCGTTCGATGTGATGCAGGAAGCTTTTCTTTTCAGGATCATTGGAAAACAGAAATAGGAAAAGCGATACAATTGAATCATCCACTATATCCGATTTTGGAATAAATCGTCGCATTGGAATTCAAAAACATCGACGGGAACTTAACCAAATTCTTAAACAGAAGAAGTTATGGACCAAGAGCAAGACTTCACTCCAGAATGGCATACAATCTTTCGACATAAAACATAGCTTCACCACCAGTTGAATTAAAACTATACAGGACAACTCAAAACCTACATCATGCACCCACCTACTGACCTGAACCCTTGCGTAAACTATGAAGCAAAGATTGCATCATCAATACCAGAAATTGAAATTCAGATTGAAATCAGAAATCGAACGGATGTTAGAAGTCAGTCAATTGAGAACAACATCCTGACGTGGATTCTGACAATTCACATCGAAAATTCAACGACCAATGCCAAATTTGCGGCGTAACCTCGACACGATCAACTAGATTTCACAAAATGAAGACTCAAATGAAATTACTTCCAAAGAATGTCTTGTTTTCAATGAAGGCATACTCTCGAGGGGCAAATGTTATCTGAGTTTTTAACCCATCATGATCTAGGAGAATATGGAACGAATTGATGGAGTTAGAACGACTCAAAACTCAACCAAAATGGGCAAAAGTAACGACTGAGTATGACTAAACCAAGAGACTAGCGTTCGTCTAGTCCAATCAGTAGTTGAACGTAAAGTGCCAGTAAATTGTCATCAGAATGGGATGACGTACGATGATACTTGCAAGCAACGACGACACAAGACCATGAAAACATCCCAAACACCAAATTGTAAGAAATATCCTAAGTGCTTGGATCGCTAGCGACCAATACCCTATGGATCACTAGCAATCCATGTAAAATGAAGGGTGTCTTTGTTGTATGGAAGAAGAGAAGGAAGGAAGAAGGATGTTAAAAAATATATGTTAAGTGTATGGGCCGTTAGCGACCCATTCACCATTAATCGCAAGCGACCCATGCTTCTCCATAAGTCTCCAATGAGCCAGCTAAGCAACGCAATGGCCAAGTTATTAGCTCACGTACGAGCCAAATTAGAGACCCATGGTTTTGGCTCAGATCATGAGCTAACCCCCCGTGGGTCGTTCCCTACCTACCTGCAAGCTGTTGATGAAGTAGTCTGGCCCAGAAGCTCTCCAATCCCTATAAATACCATCCTACTTGCAACATAAACTAGATCTTCTCAGGACTGGTTGCTGAAGCTCTACCGCCCTCACAACAATCTCCAATGAAATTCACTATGATTCTCCAGTGGATTCCAACTCTGGGGATTCAATCTAGCAAAAGATAATCAAAGCCTTGTAATCAAACATCTCTTGTAACATCAATTAGTCTTTAATAAAACTATAAAGTGGACGTAGGCTTCATTAATAGCCAAACCAGTATAAAAATTCTCTGCCTACTTTCTTTTACTATTCTCTTTCTATATCTGTGATATATGATATTGCTCTATTAGAACAGGGCTGGTGCTTTCAAACTCAAACCAGGATATTGATCCATTTTTTTGGGTCAACATCTACTCTACAAGTTCACTCTATATCGAACTTCTCTCACTAGAAACCTCCGTATGTTCTACTTAAGAAGTTCTCTCCATATCGAACATTCCTTCGTGGATGTTTCCCAGATGCTACATACACTTACTACTTAAGGCATTCAGCGTGTATTACTTACATCATCGAGTTGTTGAAGTTTTATCATCCCATTCATTGTGCAACAACCCGAAATTTCGCTACTTTGAAAATGAGAGTTTTTTCTTATTTTTAAATTCAAAAAGGTTTAGAAACTTAAATAAATAAGTTGTATGTGATAAATAATAATAAAGAAACTATTTATTCTTATGATTAATAATTAAAAGGTATAAATTTGGATTTTGGAACAAATCAACAAAAGTTAAGTTTTGTTAAAAATAAATAAAGGCATATATAAATAGGTTTAGATATTTGTTTGAAAAGATAAATCTTATTAAAAAATCAAATAAAAATTATAAAAGTATATTAAAAGATTTAAAAGTATGTTAATAGTCATTTTACAAAAGTAACCAAATTTTGTTGCATTTTGTCAGTTTTACATGCATTGTAAAATTAGAGATTTTGATATATTTAAATACGATTTTGAAATATAAAGAGATATTATTTTTTTAATTTATTTAAAAGAAGTAAAATTTTTATTTTTAAGTTTGGTTTACTTTAATATTTAGTTTAACAAAAACGTCAAATTTGACCATAAAATTTATCAACAAAAACACCGTTTTCGATCTTAAAAACTTATCGCAATGTTGAATAAATATGTTTACTTTATAACCTATATAATAACAACTTTACAAACTTTAAAACACGTTACATTTAGCACTAAAAGATGTTTATATTAGGAAAGTTTAAATAAATATGTAAAAAAGTAAAAAGGTGTGATTTGACAAATTTTATTTTATTTTTAATCTTTATAAACGACATCATTACTTATATCTTATCTCATTAATGAGATGTTATGCATATACATAGAAAAGGAGCAAAATTATACATTTAAATATTTACAAACCATAAGAAGATGACACCTCCTTATCTCTTAACACACTATTTCTAAACCATCATTCCACACATTAAATACAACTCAAATCAAGGCTAATCAAATTCCAAAAGTAAACAAGGTTATTAATGTCATTTGCCACTCAATTCTCCACTTATAAATATAAGCCTAAATCTCTCTTTTTTCCAATACACGTCATTCGACAAACTACAAGCTCCTTCACTACTCCTTCATTTTCTTCCACCACCTCAACATCACCCTAACCCGTGCTTTAGTCACCTCTACTTGGCCATACCCTCTACCTAAACCCCTCTACCAAGCCTACACGCCTCAAATACCCACGATCAAGCTTCTTGTTGAAGCCACACACCCATACACCCCCTCATTTCCACCTACCCAAGCCCCCACACACTCCCATACCACATGCCCTCACCTACACACCACGGCCGAGCCATATACCCCATCTACCCACCTCAAAACAGAGGCTTACCCCACCTACCCGCCTACCCAAAGCCATCCACCCAAGCTACCCTAGGCTATACACTCCATACCCCTTCCAAAAGCCCACGGCCACACAAAGAAAAAAACAAAAGAAGAAAAAAAGATAATAAAACGAGAAGGAAAGGTAAGCAAAGAATTCGAGATGTTTGGAAACAGCACGTTAGCTCGAGAGATGCGTATCTCACGTAAAAGTTTGACGGAATGGATAAGAAGGTGAGAAAATTCTCACCGCCATATAATTTATATTGATTTTTGAGTTGATTTGTTATGATAGATAATCACCGTTTTATAATATGGCTGAATGAAAAATTGTTTGAATGTTGAATACATTTGTCATACTATACCTGTATTAAATATGTTAATGTCATATGATTGTCATATGGTCGTGATACTAATATGGACATTAAATTTATATCATTATGATTGAATGATCTCTTTGTTAAAGACCCAATTTTGGTGATATGAGATACTAAAGAAAAATAAGTCCCTTTTCAGTTGGAATTAAAATTAAAGCAGAAATAAAGGAGAATTTGAAATTTGAAGTGAAACGGGATTAAAATGGATAGTTAAATTGAAATTGAGATAAATAGTGAAATTGAGATCGATTTTGAAAGTTAAAAGTGAAATTAAGGTTGAAATTTAAGTTTAAATTGAAATTAGATTTGAAATCTATGTTTTAATTGAGTTTAATTTGAAGTTAGAATTGAAATAATTGAAATTGGAACTTAAAATTTAATACTAAAATAATAGGAATATAATAATATTATAACATGGTAATAGTGAAAATTCATTTTAAAATATTTTAAAGGTGAAAATATTGATATAAAATGAATTGTAATGATTTTATAAGTGATAAAGTTCAGTTCGTATAGATTATTCCAAATATTGAAAAATAAGGGCGTCGTGCGACGGTAGTTCGTGATTTTACGTCGAAAAGTTCAAATGAGTGTATGGAATATAGCTCGGAATTCTTTGAGATAAAAAAATTCCAGACTAATATATCCATATCTTCTAAATGAAGAAAGAAAGTTATAATTTCGTTGAGTAGATTTTGAAATATGTCCAAAATAATTTTCTAGAAAAATCACGCTAATGTAGTTAAGTGACCATATCAGGAAATTCGTTTAAATGAACAATTTTAATTATGGAAAAATGTGGAGTAAATATGATGAATATATTTAAATAGTTTAGAAGAGATTTGAAATGGAAATTTTGAATTATTAAATGTTTAAAATTTGTTCAAATCAAATAAGCTTATATAGCACTTTTTTTTACTGCGAATTCTGCAACTTTTTGAACATGAGTTTAAACGTAACGATTTTTCCTGGAATCAATTATGAATGTTTTCAAAAGGAAAACTAAGCATTTAAAAGGTAGTTTGGAATTTTTATAATCAATTCCAAAATAAAGTTGACAAATGAGTATGCGGAAATGACTAGTATATTTGTCCCACCTGTGAGATCTGGGAAGATAAAACAAGGTGTTTAACTAAGGTCAAGGATGGAGCAACTAGTGCCTTGAACTTACCTGGTTCCGTTTTCTTTTCTTAGGAGAGGGGTGGAACAGATCGAAAGAAAAGCCCAGATGTTCTTTAAAAAGATTATATTAAGTTTCCAAAATAAAAGAAGATTGGTGTTATCCAAAAATTTAAGCAATCTCCAAAATGAACAAACTACAACTTGGATTGCATAGAGATAATCATCTTATACTTGGTATTAAAATCCAAAGAGGGAACTCATCCTATTCATTTAATTTAAGAGGTGAATTCACCGTTATTCCGTCCATAACACTTGTTGAATACGGAAATTGATGTCGAGTAAAATTAGAATGATTTCTACAATCCTATTTACCCAAAAAAAATGTTTGCTAAGATTGATTTAGGGTTTATCGTAAGTAATGTCTTAAATAAAATTATTTTTGACCTGCCTTAAAGTTAAGGAATTTAGATCGAGAGTTAAGTGAGGAAAATTGAGATATTATCCAAAGCAAAAGAACGAATTTCTTAGAATTATTCTAAGACAAAAGAAAGAGATTTTGAAATCATCCGAATTGAAATTAAAGTGAAAAGAGACTTAATGATCCTGTATACTCATATTTACTTTTTACCGATAATTGGATTTCGAAGGAACCAGGGTCGGATTTGGGTGATTCCTAGCCGAAAACCACTTCGAATCAGTTAACGCATTCGAAGAATGAAGATGTTAGAAGACAGAGATATTAAGACGAATAATAACAAGGGACTGCTTGTTTATTAATTAGAGATAAACTCCTGATTCACTGTATTGTAGAAGTGGTCTCTTTGTTATGAAAAACCTCAAAACCACAAGGACTTCTCGCCTAATAATGGCCGAGGAAAGTGTCTTCGGTTTTGCTCAGTCCCAAACAAACTTGTATGGATGGCTGTCTGACCTTGCATTACAAATCATAATGAGTGATCTCTATAAAAGTATATCAGTCGATGGTGGAGAAGACACCTTCTCTTAGCTTAACATCCTTTCTTGAGACACATGAGCTTAGAAAGTCATACGTTTATAGAAATCAATCACTGAATGTGGAACGACAATGTGGCATTCAAAGTGAAAGAAGAAGTCTTATGTGAAAAGGTAACCGTAGCCTCGAGCCCTATCAATTGGAAATGACCGAAACAGGCTTAGATGCAGCAAGACTAAGTAGTTCATTCCCAATTACGGTATGATCATCCACTTCAAGATATATTTCTTCCTGTTATGATGTTCGGGATGTAAATTAACATGGTGTATTTAAAATAAGCACTCGGTTAAAGGTCTGTAACGACCGGGGATGACATATTTGGTACTATCTAGTTACAGAGGTAGGCCAGTCTTGCATTGGTAAAAGAGCTTTGTAATGGTTCCTCATACATCCATCTAGAGGTGTACCCGTCAGAAGGTAGTCCCTTCACCTAGTCATATGTATGGAAATCCATTCTCCAATAACAAACTATGGTTTTGTTTGTATTGGCATAATGAATAGCCTTGAAATTCTATATGGGTAACTAATTAGGATAAGATTAATAAGTTTAATTGCAAATTTTTTCAAGGAATGTCATTAAAATAATATCAAATGTTTTGATATATAAAAGTGTCTTATGTTATCATAAGGTAAAAACCCATCCTTGTTTATGTGTGGGCATGATCTTATGAGATACTCTTTCTTTTCAAAGGATTTTATTCAAAGGCCGGTATATGAAACCGTTGTTTATTATCGAGTTTTTCTCACGCTGGTTTATCAAGCCTGATCTGGGTATTTTCAATGCTCAAGTCAGATTCGAGTAGTTTCAGGTTTAGTCGAAGATGGTTGAAGTTTCCAAAGGAGAGCTAGAGATATTCATCTATGTATGGACATATTCGATTATTTGTGTGGTTTGTTTGTTTTAGACTGATGTTTGTCAGCAAATTTTAAGGACGGATGTTTATAACTGTCTAAGCTGAATTTAGGTTAGACTCAGATATATGTATTTTAAAAGTTTTCCGCTGTAAAGATATTGTTCGATGTTATATATTATTTCATTCATGTGAGATTCTATTCTGTCTATTTTTCTTTATTATCCTTCATGTTCCATCTTTTCATACAATTTGAGTTGGACATGTATGGTTTATTGTTAATTTAAAGGGTACGAAAAAACAGGCCGTGACATATTGCCTCCAAGAATCTCATAGTCACCCATGTTTTACCCTGAACCGGCCTCATAAAAATCCCTAAGCAGTTATACAAATAACCAAACTCCTTAAACCAAATTTGTCTTACCGTCCATCCTACCCAGTCCTAAAGCCTGCACTACCTAATCCTGAAGCCGAAAATGCACCAATCCTGTAACCCTCAATTTCTGAATATGAAACCTTGTCCAGTACCTAGTTGCTAAACTCATTCACTATTAGACTGAAGCAAGCAACAAGCGTCTCCATAAGCGGACAAAAATAGACACCGCATTCACCTATGTTCGGTCCAAAGTCCATCGAACCAAAATTGTTGCTCGGTCTTGCTATTATCGATCAAACCTTGACCCAAAGCCTTTTTGTCCCTGACCCAAAGTCCATCACCAAGCCCCCATAGCCGACCACACCTTTGTCAAACCAGCTAACCCATAACCAACCACACCCCACTACATATCACTCATTCACTCATATTTAATCTTCAACTCTATTCCATATTGAATCTAGCATATGCGTTATCTGCAAAATACACACTGACATAGTCAAATTGGAAAAGAAATAATTTTTGCAGTGTAAAATAAAATGTATTTTGAAAATATTATTTGCCTCGATTTTTTTGGTTTTTCGCCATCATATTCATTTTGAATTCATCATACACGAACAACTTGCGACATGCATAGTGTATCACTGTACATGCCACAAGGTCGTGCACACCGATATACACTTGATAAAACTGCAAGGAGAGGTGAGCATAAGGTCAAACCCAATCAAAATCCAGGTTCATCTCAAGTGCAATACAAATAAAGTCATGATATGAGCACAAGGTCAAACCCGAGCCAAAGCTAGGTTCAACTCAGGTGCATGCAATATAAAAATTGGAACAATACAAAACTGAGGTGGCTACAGTAATAAGCACACATGCCCAGGCTCAATCAAAGTCAAATGCCTTCAAATGAAAAAGACCGGATTACAAGATAACAAGCAAATCCACTCTAACAAAAAAGCTCCAGACTCGACCAAATCAGTTCAGGTGAAGCAATACTTTCAGCATGAACATGAATGCAACCATCAGTGCAGTTCAAACCAGTTTCAAATGGCATGAAGTATGAATGCAAGCATATGGAATCAATTACAAGACCACAACAATGAATTGATCAGAAGTTCAAAGTGAACCAAACCAGCTCAAATGCAACTAAATGCATACCTCAAATGCCACATAAAACAAGACTGCATCAAGAAACCAAACCAATTGCTAGATCACAACAATGAGGATATCAGAAGCATACATAAATACATATGAAAATACACATGTATACATATATAGGTATATATGCAGTGCGCTGCAACTTGCACATGTATATACATAGCGCAAACTCAAGGAAATATGAAATGCAACAAAATGAACAAGTGATTGTGATCAAGCAGTGTAACCCGAAGCTATGCCAGAAAACATAAAAAGAGCAGACCACAAATGTAACTCAAAGGCTCATAAATACATAACAGTAAAGAATGAAAGCAACAAAACAAAAGTGAACAAAGCCTCAGTAGTAAAACTCAATGCATGCACTTGGACCAGATCAGTAAACACAAAGACAACATGTGTATATATGCAGTGCCAACTAGATCAGTGAGCAAGGAAAAATGAAGACAACAAATTACAGACCTGGCAACATATGCAAACTAGCTCGTAGCAACTACTCGATGCAAACCAAAGCTTCATAAGTACACATACATATATACACTTTTATACATACAACATATATGTATACATACATACATACATACATACATACATACATATATACATATATATATATATGTGTGTGTGTGTGTGTGTGTGTGTACATATACATACATACATATATATAGGTTATATATATATATATATATATATATATATATATATATATATATATGCAGACAGTGTCAAAAAGACCACATCAACGAAGCTTTAAACATATAACAGACATCGACATCAAGGAGATGTGCAAACAGTTTTGAACAAATACAGGGTCACAAACATGTGATAACAAACCAATAGTGAAACTAATGGAGATGACCATAAACCAAAGTGCAGTTAGCAAATTCAAACACCAAAATCAAAGCCAGCAAAAAATTGGAACAAAGTATAGTAGCAGGTTCGAACAAAGACAGTGAATAATGATAAACAACAAGCTCGAACAAATCGGTATCGAAGTCTAATGAAAACACCTATGACTGAGTCTAGATTATCAAAAATTTAGAAGTGGCCGATGTCAATTTGTAGTATCAAATCAAAATCCTAGTGGCCAAGGAAGTCGAACAAATCAAAAATCAAAGCCGTGATAACCAAGAAAAAATATATGCAAATTGAACTAGTCAGTGTCAATCACAAGCATTCAAATCAAAAATAACGGCCGAGTTAAAGTAACTAAAGAATTCAAACAATATCATACGAACGAAAATTAAGGGAATTAATCCCTATTTTAAACCCAATCATACAAAGGTATTGAGTTCAAGCAAGCTGACCACTAAAGCAAAAAGCATAAATCACATATCATTTTAGTTTGAACTCGATCAAATTAAAGCAACCATGTGCAAATCAAAGAGAGTCGATTGCTGAAGCAAATCAAAGCAATAGCCATTATAATCGACCAACAATTAATCGGCATCTTCAATTTATCAGAAGCCCTAATTTCAGATCGAAGAAGAAAGAAGAAAGCAACCATTTTTTTAACGCAAAGAGTAGAATTAATAGGCCAAAATAAACAAAGCGAAGGGGATATTTACTATCACCCATATTTACTTTGGGCCGGATATAATATTGTATTTGGGCTTTAGTTTTTAAAATTATGGTTTATTGTTTAAAGTTATTTTTATTTTGTATTTTACTTTTAAGTTTTTGTAAATTCTAGTCGTGTGACTAGGGGATGAATACGGTGGTGTAGTTCGAGAATTCGCAACTCAGTGACCGAGTCATGGCAGGGTTTTGAGCGTAGAGTTAGGTTAGTCGTTAGCGGGTGCCATGGGTTTACGTGTGACTACTTAATTTCTAGTAGAAACCTAGGTGGCGACATGTAGGTACGATTTTGCAGAAGCTGGTAAATCGGTGTTGTTTTATTTCTGTTATTTATATTCTTCTATTATCTATGTTGATATTATTCTGCAATTATCAGTGCTATGATTATTTTATATACTTCCGCAATAAATTTTTATAATTATTAGTATCACCCTATTCACCTCCCTCTAGGGTGAACTCGATCCTACAAGTGGTATCGAAGATAGGAACTAAAGTCAATTTTTGATTTTAAAATTTTGATTGTTCAAAATTAAATTATTGTTTTAAAATTTTTAAATGGCTTCTTTCAATAAAGCTTTTGCTAAGGGTCAGTCCATAGTTAGACCACCAATGTTCAATGGTGATATGCTTATTGGCAAAATAGAATGAATTTTTTTCGAAAACCATTGATCTTGGAATATTGTTGACATAGGTTATAGGACACCAACTATAGTGGTAGATAATCAGGAAATAGATAAACCGATGGATGTATGGATAGATCTTGAAAATAGACTACAAATTGCTAATCTAAAGCTATGAATTCTATTATTTGTTCATTGAATCAAATTGAATTTAATCGTGTCTCACATTGTCTAACTGTGTAGGAAATATGGCACACACTTGAAGTGGCCCGTGAAGGAACATCTTATGCCAAAGAATCTCGCCTTGCCATGCTTAGTAGCAAATTCGAGAATTTCACAGTGGCTAAAAGAGAAAATGCCTAAGAGATGTATGGACGACTTTCCAATATTGTATACAAATCAAAAGCTCTTGGAAAATCATACACAGAGTTGGAAAAAGTCCGAAAAATCCTTAGAGCCCTTCCATGAAATTTTGAAGCCAAAGTCACTGCTATTCAAGAAACGAAGGATTTGAAACACATTAAAGTCAAAGAACTTATTGGAAATCTCACCATTATGAGCTAGAAAGGAAATTCAAGAAGGAGCGTGAAGGAGGTGATACACTAAAGAAATCGATAGCTCTCAAAGGAACAATAGAAACTGATGATGATGGAGCAGCTGAATTGGCACTAGTAATAAAGAAATTCAAAAGGTGGAATCTCAGATACGAAAACGCAGCTCTAAATCAACAAATGAAAAGCATAATAGTTAAAGTTCTAGACAATCCAAAAGAACAGGAGATCATCTGTCAAAAGTGCAATAAACCTGGTCACATCAAGTCCAATTGTCCTCAGAATCGATTCAGCCAAGGAAAGAAACCAATTATGAGAAGTTTTGTAGCCACTTGGGATGAAACTGATGAAGGTGATGAAAGCATGGGCAGTAGAGTGAAAAACAGATATGTGCCTTCAATGTGATATAACTGCCACTGATGATGATGAGCCAAGCGAGTATCAAAACTTACTCATTCAGAATTACTTATATATTTTCACGAAGTAAGTGGCAGTTTCGAACGACTAGAGAGAAATATGCTAAAATTGAATCACAAAGAGATACTTTGTTAGATTTAAATAAACAGCTTGATCAATTGGTTAAAAACTATCAAAACAAAAGCCCTAAGAATGACAAGTGTCCATCATTTAAAGAAGAGATTAAAAAATCAGAAATTAAAATTAAATCGCTTGAAAATGTGTAACAACACGGGTTTTGGTGATTACATGTAAGTTTAATTATAACGGTGGTTATAATTTAATAATGGAGAAAATAAAATAAATTAGAGAGATAATAATTAGTTAAAATTGTTTATTTCAAATAAACAATGGATTTGGAATAAATAAAATAGAATTAAGATAGTTTGGTTGGTAACAAATTGTGAATAATGGTAATATGTTGATTTGGGATTAATTGAAGTAAGTAAAGGTAAAATAATTTAGATTGAAATTATTTGTTGGTAATAAATATAAAATGTTGAAATAAAGTTTTAAAAACTTTATTATGTTATTTTGTAATAAAAATGAGCATTTTGTGGTTTTAATTTGATAAAATGCTATGATTTGGGAAATTAGTGCCAAACGTTGAATTTTGTAATCTTAATTAAACGTTTTGAATTTATTATGGATAATAACATAAATAAAAAATGGAATTTGGTTTAAGAATAAGTTTTAGTTATAAAATAATGTTAGGATGATTTATAACGTTTTTCTATGCAACAAAATAATTTTTTTAAAATTAATTGAGCTTAAAATGGTGATTTAAGCATTTATTGTGTAAAATTGGTTATTTGTGTAAATTAAGAGCTTTTAATAATAAAATGTTTTTAAACTAAAATCTGTCTTTCGATATATTGTAAAATATAATATTCAACATGTAAGTGAATTTACATGAATTATTTGTAGAGAAAACTTGTAGAAAATGTGTTGTTTACTTTAATTATATAGTGTTTATACTTGTTTAGTGCTAATTAATTTCTCATAGGCTAATTAATTAAATAACTTTGGGTCTAAAGCCCACTTAGCCAAAACCAGAAATATGAAAAGAAACCTTCTTCTTCCTATACATACATAACTCATTTTACAGTAGAAGAGAAAAGAAGAAACCCAACTCCTCTTCATAATCAAAAACCTAAATCCCTAATTTAATTCTAATCCTTGCTGGAACAATCAAAAATAAAGTCACCTAATTCAGGTAGTTAATTCAAAACTATGAATTTTTCTCAGGTTATTTTCTATTTTGTGAAAATTGAATCACCATAGGTTGATTTCTTCTTGCATTTAGCTCAAATAGCTTCTACAGGTGCTGAAGCAACAATTTGAGCCTCCAAGCCTTCACTTTGATCCAGATTCTTGCTGAAATTGCTAATCTCTTGCTGGTAATACAAGGTGAGAATCTATCTAACTCATTCTAGCTTGTTTCATATTTTGTAGTAATGAACTGGATTGTTTATTTTGCAAATTCGTTTGACGTTGATTTTCTGAGCTGCTGCAAACATGTCAGGTCTCCATGTTTAACACAGCGTATCTCTTCCGTTTTTTGTCGAAATTAGTTGATTCCTTTTGAGTTTAAACTATAGTTGACGATCAATATGCATGCCAAATTTCAGGTCATTTCGACCTATGTAGCTTATAGAAATATGTTGTCGAACTTTGACTCGGAGCATGTTTTTGCCTAAATTTTTACAGTTAAAACACAGCCTAGGTTCAACTTTGAGATATCGTAACTTTCTCAATCTTTATTTAAATTGTATGATTCTTCTTTCAGTTCAAAATATAGTTGTCGAACTTTGAGCATGCCAAACTTCAAGTCATTTTGACCTATGTAGCTTAAAGAAACATGTTGCCGAACTTTGACTTAGAGCAGGTTTTTACACAGATTTTTACAGTGAAAACATTGCCTGGGTTCAACTTTGAGATAGCATACTTTATCCAAATCACATGATTCTTTTTGCAGTTTAAAACAAGTTTTTGAAATTTATGCATGCTTTTGAAATTTATGCATGCCAAATTTCAGATCATTTCGACCTATGTAGCTTATAGAAATATGTTGCCGAATTTTGACTTGGAGCATGTTTTTGCCCAGATTTTTACAGTGAAACCACTGCCTGGGTTCAACTTTGAGACGTCATAACTTCCTCGTACTTTATCCAAATTGCATGAATCTTTTTTTACTTTAAAGACAAATTCTTCTATTCTATGAATAAATTTTTTAAGCTCAATTCAATGCAGTTTGATGCTTTTTTTATGCTTGGAAGTTGAAACCAACATGGATTTTTAGGCCTGGGCCAGTCTTGTTGAACTGTTAAAAACATGGTCTTAGTCGATGTTGGAGACAGCGTATCTTTTTCATTTTCTTTCAGAATTCATTGATTCTTTTTTATTTGAAAGATGAAGTTTTCTAATTTGTACATACTAGTTTTCAGTTAAATCAAAAGTCGTTCGACCACCTATTTTATGCTTGAAGGTTGGACTCAGAGAAGATTTCAGATCTGGGTATTATTTTGCCCAAGTGTTTATGTTTTTTTCGTCCTGTTTTTTGACATTTACTTCAGTTTTTATGATATTTTTGAAGTATTTTGAGGGCTATGATTCCTATCAATAGGTTAGCCCATTTTTGATGAATTCAAATTCAAATTTTGAATTATTTGAATTTAATTTGGATTTGAATTTGAATTTGAATTTCGGTTTGAGTGGAATTTTGCTTGTTTTTTAGCACGGTTTTCTCCAAATCTTTTTGAA
Organism: Allium cepa; assembly: GCA_030765085.1. NCBI lineage: Eukaryota > Viridiplantae > Streptophyta > Magnoliopsida > Asparagales > Amaryllidaceae > Allium > Allium cepa. The sequence goes on along the minus strand of CM060943.1, from coordinate 479,670,699 downwards.
ATGTTTTATAAAATTTAGGGGATTTAAAAATAATTATTATGTAATATTTTAAAGTATTTTCAGATATGAAACCTATTTATTCTTTATAATAAGGGAAATTTTTAAATATGGTTTCCAAATGGTTTTCGAAATCGGTTTTCAAAGCTTATTTTCAAGGTAAATTGTTTTCTACAAAAATTACGTGTTTTTGCACTGTCGAGTAAATTAGAAGGAGAGTTAAACGATGGGTAAAGTGCGTAGTATGGGATCCGTGTGTTTGTCCATTCGGTTAATTCCTACCTTGTCTGTTTGATCATTTCAGCCTACGGGTCTAGTTTACCGATGATACGAGGGGAAACTTTTACTGCTTTGAGTGTGAAATTTACTAGCGGTTAGTAAACCGTTTAGTGCGAATGGGTGGTATGGGACACACATTAACACATTTCGGATTCCATTCCGATAGTTTGTGATACATTTGCCTATTGGCATGCCAATACTGGATCTTCGGGTCATTTTTCATTGCGACGTATTTGTCTTCGGATGTTTGCCATTGCGACGCATTCATCTTCGAATGTTTGCCATTGCGGTGAATTTTCCATTGCGGCGTACTTGTCTTTTGACGTTTGCGTTTGGACGAGGTACCGATTATGTGAAACAGTACTCGGCAAAATTAGCACGTGCAAAACCTTTTTGAGATGATTTTTACCCTTTTGTGTCGTCATTTTGGAATCGGTCCTTTGAACCCTTCGGTGGCGATCTTCGGGTTTTTTGGACTCTTGGGAGTTTTTTGAGATTTTCATTGCCTACACTGACATGTTGTGTGTGTGTGTGTGTGTGTGTGTATTAGTGCTGTTTATGGGATTTTTTGGCGTTGTATGAGATTTTTATATCTTTGTTGACATTTGCCTCATAGCTTATGTTGAGATGGCTTTTGCTTATATTTTCCTTGGAGTTGCCGATATGGAGGGTTTGGGAATTACTCTTTTAGGAGTTTACATTATACTATTTCCTAAGACATTCTTATTTGATTTATGATTTCCGATGATATGAGGCATGCTACATTTTAGCGATTCATGAGATTTTTCGTATCCTTTGTGTTTTATGCTTATTAAAGCAATAGTATTCTATCACCTAGTGTAACCATATATGATGCCTATCCTCTATATGTCTATGGTTAGCTTTCTTATTGTTTCCTCTATTTTAAGAAGAACGTCACTATGCTATTATGCTCTATTATTTTGCTGTCACCTTTTACTGATTTGTTATGCAAGACGGACCTGTGTATTTTATACTTGGGTTAGACCGAGGTGTTTCAGGTTAAGTACAATTGGACTTAGCCTATTCTGCTTCTGCATGAACTATTCTACTAGCTCTTTTTGTTATAGCTTTTGTGTAGTCCTTTTTGGTTTGCTACTCTGATGGACTCGTGTTTGTATTGTGGTCGTCATACCACATATGTGATGTATCATTTTGTATACTCCGTGATGTATCTGAATATGCGTGTATATATGGGATTATCCATTGTTCTATGATGTGTTTAGATTTGAGTTGTTGTATTTTGTTCTGATAGATCCTATAGCCACCTATAGTTTTGTATTAAGCATTTGTTGGATATATCGATCCACTTATTTTAGAAAAAAAGAAAGAATATAGAGCACTAATCAACGTATCAATAGATATTTAAGACAAGACTATAGACGGTCGCTCCTAACTTACCCTATTCCCCACAGTAGCACACTGTATTGCCTCGTATTACTCTTTATTAATGTGGGTCTCGGGGTGGGGCGTTACAGCTTGGTATCAGAGTTGAGTTCAGAACAAAATATGATAAACCCAGAGCGGAAATACATATTACGGTACATCAAAGTATAGTACAAGTGTTACAAATCCTCTAATCATCCTATCCTTGACCTTTTCGGGTCCCTTGGGGTATATATAAGTTGGGAATACGTCTAGGAATATATTTGATTTCGTAGTATTCCATAATTGAATTAATGACATCTTATCCTAAGAACAATCCTTATTTTGATTATTTTATTCGAGTTCTCTTCGATACGGGTGCTTGATACACATTCGTATCGAAGGAGCTTATTGATACCGTCGGGTGTTTTCTTATCTTGTTACTTCTTTGAGGATTGCGTATCCTATTAAGGGGACCCTCAATATTTCGCATGTTGTGTGACAATGTTGAGGTTGTTCTTTGTCATTTTTCTTTCTGCGCAAATCTGCATATTAGTCTTCACCTTGGGTTTAGTGTGATTTGGGGGTAGATTGGCTTGCTCGATATCGAGCCCCAATCCTATGTTCTAAAAGGATCCTATATTTTAGGCATCCTAAATTGGCTAATTAGTTGTATCTTGTTCTTCAGAATGTTGATGATAATTTCGAAGTATCTTTATTTGTTCTTGAGTTTCGAGATGATGATGATATTATATCTCAAATTCCAGTTAATTGTGATTTTGTTGATATATGTGAGTCCGTTTCAGGTTTGCTACCCAATCGGGAAATTGAATTATGTGTTAATATCATTCCTGGTTCTTAGTCTGTTAGTCGTCCTCCCTCGAGGATGTCCACTAAGGAAATGAGGAACTGTAAGAGTGAGTGCTAAAGCTTTAAGCCAAGCAATTCGTTCAGTTCAGTCTTTACCGTGGGATGCCAGGGTCATCTTTGTTATGAAATCTAAGGGTATCCTTAGGCTTTGCATCCTTTTTCGCAAGCTTAACAAGTTATCCATTAGAATAAGTATCTATTCCTTATGATTGATGGCACATTCGATATATTGGGTGGTGTTAGGGTCTTTCCTTGGCTTGACCTTACATTGATTTTCATCAGCTACGAGTTGAGGAGGATAGCATTCTTCTTACTGTATTCCACACTCATACGGTTTTTGTGAGTGGCTCGTTATACCGATCAGAATAATGAACACTCTAGTCTATTCCATCAATCTTGAGGATCGAGTATTCTAGGAATATCACGATGAGCTCTATTTGTGTTCCTTGATTTTGAGAATAAGTAATAAATTGCGTTTTCAAATTTTTCAAAAAAAATTGAAGATATTTTCTAAGAGAAAATGGATTTTGGTTTTGGAAAAAAACAAAAAATAATTTGAGTATTATATATGAGATATTTCTTTTTAAATAAAATGAATTTTGTGTTGGGTTGTCCATCTAGTGCTTTAAGAATTCTGGTCGATGCGTTTGGCCAACGTTATCGATCAGAATTTCCTAAACGTTGTGATGAGACAGTCAGACATAGTAAATTGAGTTTTAATAAGTAAAGTTTTAAAATAATTAATATGCTGGAGTATTAATTTTTATTTTTCAATGTTTAATGAAACATTGAACCATTGTGAGTGTTGGATGAGTGGCGAAGCAGTTTTGATCATTTGATCAACTCTACAGCCAATCGATGAGTCATGCACTATAAATCAATGATTACTATAAAAATTATTAATGATTACTATAAAAATTAGTTTTGTTACTTAGTTATTTGAGTAACATTAGAGGATAGATATATAACTCTATCTAAAGAGAAAATAAAGAAGTGTTAGTTTAGAACATTTAGTATAAATTTGTGAGCTAGTTCTTGTTTTAAACTTAAATGGTATTAAAACTTGTGGGTATGAAATTGCAAAACTATTTTGAAAATAAATTTGAGTTAATTATCAACTTTAATAAAGTTTTATGTTGATAATTAGTGGAAAATTTAATTTTTTGACAAGTGGAATTGTGAATTTGAATTCTTTTGATAAATGAACAATTCATGTAGTATAATAATTTTAAATTGTGAGAATAATTTTAAAACTATATATATATATATCCCAAAATTTATTTGGTGGATAATCAATAATCATCTCTTGATAATGAAAGGGATTAGTTATCTCTTTCAAAATGAGTTTTCGTAGTTAATTGTTTTAAAGCTAGAATTTTGAAGTAATGAAAGAATTTCCACTTAATGAATTGGTTTTTTTTATGATTACATATAATTGATCATAATTTTGTATGTCTTAGATTTTTGGGAAAAAAGAAGATCATTTAATAAATGATATGGCAATAAGCTTGTTTGAAAATGTAGTTTGAGATTAAAATGTTTGGGAAAATTTTAAGTTTTAAATTGATTTAAATACTGAAAAATGCTGCACTAAAACAGCGATAATTTGATATTTATAACTCCAAATGAGTTCAATCTTTTTGTAAATGAAAGAGCTTTTCCTTTTTACCACTTTAAATGTTTTTGCACTTTACTGAGTCTAAAATGGGTTTGAAAGTAGATGGTTGTTTCTGTCCTATAAGTGACTTTCTAAGATTTAAGCTGAAAATAAATTTGGCATAACTTTCAAACCATGAATCCAATTTTTATGATCTTTAAATCGCTAGAAAGCTTAGACTTAGTAGAAATTTTTTCATTTTATAAGTATTTTCAGATTTTAAGTTTTGATGGGACATAATTTAAGATGTTTATAGCAGGTTTTTAATTGAAATAACTTGTTTTCTTATAGATCAAGTGCATTCTACCTATTTATGAATGTAATTTGGTTGATGTTTTGTATGAAAATATATATTTCAAACTGAAATCTGTTGTGGTAGAATCTATGAGTAAAACAATTTATTCACTTTAAATAAAGAGTTTAGAGAATAAATTGGATTTTTGTAAGAAGTCGTGAAAATTTTAAGAATATTGAAGTTTGAGAATTTGAGTAAAAAGAAATTAGGTTTTTGAAACCTTAAAAACAATTGTTTTGTAAAATAAGAATACAGAAATCCATTCCTTGAGTTTGTTTCATCTTTGAGCCATTATCTAACATCGTGAATTATGCGGTCATTTGAGTCTGGTAGCCTTTGAAGAAACCACCGCTCATCGAATTCTCTTATCTCTTTTGTTGTCAAACTTATTTGGTGTGGTTCTTTGCGTAATGACATATGGAAAGTTGTGATGATAATTATCTTAATTATTGGAGTCCGGGATAAAAGTTGAGCTAAATCCCGAATCTACTCGAGAAAATTCCTAGAAATCAATTTCACTTGATTGATCCTATGGATAGCATTCTATTGTGTTCTTCTTTCAAAGGTGAGATGCTTTCGAAATCATGAGGTGTTGCTCATACAAATTCTATAGTCCTCTAATCCCGACGAATATATTCGAAAAATTATAGAATTTATCGAGCAATTTTATCTCGGTCTTCTATCAATTTGAGTTGAGAGGAATTTTTTTTAAATCTAGCTTATCTATCATCCTTTACCTGATGAAATAATTTGTGTTGAATGAAGTTCTTCTTTAGAAATTGCGACGATGCAATTTTTATAAGGGGGAGTCTATAACGACCCTGATTTTGGTAATTACATGTAAGTTTAATATAATGATGGTTATAATTTAATAATGGAGAAAATAAAATAAGTTGGAGAGATAAAAATTTGTTAAAATTGTTTATTTCAAATAAACAATGGATTTGGAATAAATAAAATAGAATTAAGATAGTTTGGTTGGTAATAAATTGCGAATAATGGTAATATGTTGATTTGGGATTAACTGAAGTAAGTAAAGGTAGAATAATTTAAATCGACATTTTTGTTGTAAATAAATATAAAATGTTGAAATAAAATTTTAAAAACTTTATTATGTTATTTTGTAATAAAAATGAGCATTTTATGGTTTTAATTTGATAAAATGCAATAATTTTGGAAATTAGTGCCAAACGTTGATTTTGTTGATTTTAATTAAACATTTGAATTTAATATGGATAATAATATAAATAAAAATATGGAATTTGTTTAAGAATAATTTTTAATTATAAAATAATGCTAGGATGATTTATAACATCTTTCGATGCAAGGAAATAATTTTTATAAAATTATTTGAGCAAAAAATGGTGATTTAAGCATTTATTGTGTAAAAATGGTTTTTTGTGCAAATTAAGATTTTTTAATACTAAAATGTTTTTAAAACTAAAATTTATCTTTTTATATATCGTAAAATATTATATTCAATATGTAAGTGAATTTACATGAATTATTTGTAGAGAAAACTTGTAAAAAATGTGTTGTTTACTTTAATCGTATAGTGTTGATACTTGTTTAATGCTAATTAATTTCTCATAGGCTAGTTAATTAAATAAATTTGGGTCCAAAGCCCACTTAGCCTAAAATAGAAATATGAAAAGAAGCTTCCTTCTTCCTATGCCTACATAGCTCATTTTACAGTAGAAGAGAAAAGAAGAAACCCAACTCCTCTTCATAATCAAAAACCTAAATCCCTAATTTAATTTAAATCCTTGTTGTAACAGTAAAAAATAAAGTAACTTAATTCAGGTAGTCAATTCAAAGCTATTAATTTGTCTCAGGTTGTTTTCTATTTTTTGAAAATTGAATCACTATAGGTTGATTTCTTCTTGCATGTAGCTCAAATAGCTTCTACAGGTGCTGAAGTAACAATTTGAGCCTCCAAGCCTTCATTTTGATCTGGATTCTTGTTGAAAATTACTAATATCTTGCTGCAAATACAAGGTGAGAATCTCTCTCACACATTCTAACTTTTTTCAGGTTTCGTAGTGAAGAATTGGGTTGTTTATTTTGCAAATTCATTTGATCTTGATTTTCTGAGCTGCTGCAAACATGGTCTGACTTCATGTTTGAGACAGTGTATCTCTTCCGTTTTCTGTCGAAAATTCATTGATTATTTTTGCAGTTTAAACTATAGTTGTTGATCTATATGCATGACAAATTTCAGGTCATTTTGGCCTACGTAGCTTATAGAAATATGTGGCCGTACTTAAACTTGGAGCATGTTTTTGCCTAGATTTTTACAATGAAAACACTACCTGGGATCAACTTTGAGATGTCATAACTTACTCATAATTTATCCAAATTGTATGATTATTTTTCAGTTTAAAATATAGTTGTTAAAATTTATTCATGCCAAATTTCAGGTCATTTTGACCTATGTAGCTTAAAGAAATATGTTGTCGAACTTTGACTCAGAGCATGTTTTACCCAGATTTTTACAGTGAAAACACTGCTTGGGTTCAACTTTAAGATATCGTAACTTTTGCATACTTTATCCAAATTGCATGATTCTTTTTTCAGTTTAAAATATAGTTGCTGAAATTTATACGCGCCAAATATCATGTCATTTCGACCAATGTAGAATATAGAAATATGTTTTCAAACTTTGACCCAGAGCATGTTTTTGCCCAGATTTTTATAGTGAAAACACTGCCTGGGTTCAACTTTGAGACATTCTAACTTCTCCATACTTTATCCAAATTGCATGATTCTATTTTTTTTTGAAATTTAAAGTCTTCTAATATACACCACAAATTTTAAGATCAATCCAATGCAGTTTGATGCTCTGTTTTATGCCTGGAAGTTGAACCCAGAATGGATATTTAGGCCTGGGGCAGTTTGAACTATTAAAAACATGGTCTGAGTCCATGTTTGAGAGAGTATACCTTTTTCATTTTCTGTCGGAATTCACTGGTTCTTTTTTTGTTTGAAAGATGGAATATTCTAATTTGTGCACACCAATTTTTAGTTAAATCAGAAGCTGTTAGTCCACCTGTTTTATGCCCGAAAGTTGAACTCAGAGAAGATTTCAGATCTAGGTATTATTTTGCCCAGTGTTTGTGTTCTGTTTCTATCCGATTTTTTGATATTTACTTCAGTTTTTGTGATATTTCTGGAGTATTTTGAGGGCTATGATACCTATCAATAGGTTAGCCCAGTTTTGATGAATTCAATATTCAAATTTTGAATTATTTGAATTTAATTTGAATTTCGGTTTGAGTGGAATTTTGCTTGTTTTTGGTCGTTTTCGAGCACGGTTTTCTTCAAATCTTTTTCAAATGATTTTTAAAATTTAGGGGATTTAAAAATAATTATTATGTAATATTTTAAAGTATTTTCAGGTATAAAACCTATTTATTCCTTATAACAAGGGGAATTTCCAAATATGGTTTCCAAATGGTTTTCGAAATCGGTTTTCAAAGCTTATTTTCAAGGCAAATTACTTTCTATAAAAATTACACGTTTTTGCACTATCGAGCGAATGAGAAGGAGAGTTAAATGGTTGCGTAAAATGCATACTATAGGATACATGCGTTTATCCATTTGGTTAATTCATAACTTGTCTATTTGATCGTTTTGGCCTACCGATGATATGATGTGAACCTTTTACTGCTTTGAGTGTGAAATTTTCTACCAGTTAGTAAACTGTTTAGTGTGAACGGGTGGTATGGGACACATTTAACAATTTTCGGCTTCCTTTCCGAGAGTTTGTGACACATTTGCCTATTGGCATGCCAGTACTGGACCTTCGGGTCGTTTTCCATTAGGCGTATTTGTCTTCGGACATTTGCCATTGTGGCGTATTTGTCTTTGGACATTTGCCATTGCGGGTATTTGCCATTGCTGCATATTTATCTTTTGAAGTTTTCCTTTGGGCGAGGCACCTATTATGTGAAACGGTAGTCGGTAAAAATAGCATGTGCAAAACCTTTTTGAGATGATTTTTACCCTTGTGTGTCGTCATTTTGGAATCGGTCCTTTGAAACGTTCGGTGGCGATTACTTCCAGATTTTTGGACTCTTGGGAGTTCTTTTGATATTTTCGTTGCCTATACTTGCGTGTGGAGATTTGCCTTCTAGCGCGTGTGTGTGTGTGTGTGTGTGTGTATACATATATACATATTGAGTTTACCAATTGGCGTTATTTATGGGATTTTTGGCGTTGTATGAGATTTTTATCTCTTTGTTGACATTTGCATTATAGCTTATGTCGAGATGGCTTTTGCTTATGTTTTCCATGGAGTTGCTGATATGGCGGGTTTGGGAATTACTTTTTTTGGAGTTTACATTATACTATTTTCTAAACCATACTTACTTGATTTATGTTTACCGATGATATGAGGCATGCTACATTTTAGCGATTCATGAGATTTTTCGTCTCCTTCGTGTTTCATGCTTATTAAAACAATAGTGTTCTATTACCTAGTGTAACCATATATGCCATACATGATGCATATCCTCCATATGTCTATGGTTAGCTTTCTTATTGTTTATTCTTATTTAAGAAGAATATCACTATGTTTTTATGCTCTATTATTCTGCTATCACTTTTTACTGATTTGTTTAGCTAGACTGACCCGTATATTTTATACTCGGTAAGAGCGAGGTGTTTCAGGTTAGGTACATTTTGACTTAGCCTATTATGCTTCTGTATGGACTATTGTGCTAGCTCCTTTTGTTATAGCTTTTGTGCAGTCCTTTTTGGTTTGCTACTCTAATATGTATATTCTTTTGACTCGTGTTTGTATTGTGATCATCATACCGCATATGTGATGTATCATGTTGTATACTCTGTGATGTATCTAAATATATGTGTATATATGGGATTATCCGCTGTTTTGTGATGTGTTTAGCATTTGAGTTGTTGTATTTTTTTCTGATAGATCCTATAGCCAGCTATAGTTTTGTATTAAGCATTTGTTGGATATGTCGATCCACTTAAGTTAGGAAAAAAAGAATATAGAGCACTAATCGACGTATTCAATTGATATTTAAGACAAGGCTATAGATGGTCGCTCCTAACCAGCCTTGCTCTCCTCATTAGCAAACAATATTACCCCGTAGTACTCTTGGTTAATATGGTTCTCGGGATAGGGCGTTGCAAAATGAAATTCTGATTTTGAAAGAAAGAGAAAATACAAGGAGAGAAAATTCTATTAAAAAGTGCACATAATTACTAAATGAAAATGAATCTCTCAAAACACAAGTCCAGCAACTGTCTACGACTTTAGGAAAATATTAAAAAAGTGAAATATCGTTAAACATGCTATTAGAGAAAAAAACTGTTAATACAAATAGACAAGGACTTCGATATAATAAACTTGAACTTATTAGAAGCAAAATTAATCAAGTCAAATCTGAGTGCATAACTTGTAGAAAAACTTGACATAATCAGAATATTTGCTGGTATAAACCCAAACATGTAAAAACCATACTAATTTGGGTTCTAAAAGGCATGAATATAAAATCCCTTAAAGCCAAACAAATCTAGATGCCAAAGAAAAAAAAAATAGTCTCGGGTCTACTCAAACATATTTTTCAAACTTTTTTGCCACTAACAACCATGGACCGATAAAAACAAATAGGTCATAAAAATATTTTCTCATGTAGATGTAGTGGCAGGCTAAGAAACAATAACATTGTTACCTGGATTCTGGCTGCTCCAGGCACACGACGGACAACAAATCAAAGTTTCTAAGCCTGGTACAAAGGTGACCGAACCACAATGGGAAACAACGAAAAATTATCATAAAGGTAAAATAGGTAAAGTTACATTTATCTTAAACGATATATTAAATGTGAAAATCTACACCATAATCTGAATTAAATCAGCGAGTTATGTGATAAGGAAATGAATGTTGATTTTGATTCTGACTATTTCAAAATTGTTGGTCATTATATTTTTATGCCGAGAACACTATAAGTACATCTATAATCTATGGACTGGTTCATTTAGATTTGTTTGACCTAATGATGTTGCTTTATTGATTACTTATTACTCATGATAGAGTTGATATATTTGCTTATTTTACTGCTTCTGGATCTAATACTATGTTCACTATTTGTTTATTTGCATGATTTCAATTCAATTTCATTTAATAGTTGTTAAAAACGATTTTAAATTATTTTGTTGCACATCACGGGCTGATCTATGACTTCTAACTAATGATAATCTTGAGTGAAAGAAAAATTCAGATGGTAATCTAGTTGGTAGAAAAATTACTAGTGGAATGTGATTAATGTTGAGGCATTCAATAGTTGCATTGATTTCAAAGAAAATATCTATATATTTTTCATTTCAACCGATTTTCAAATAAGCAGATATTTTTTTAAGACCCCTTAAGAAAATAGTTGACCTTGTTTCAGATTAGTCATTTTAGAAAATTGGTCCTTATAGTTATTTGTTGGATTTGATTTTAAATGACTACTAACCTGACTCCCTACTAATTATCAAAAAGATAAATAGTGATTGTAAAAGTGATAAGTGTTGATATTGATCATATATTATAACTTGAGATGGTATATTTAGTAAATTTCTTTAAAAATTTAAACAAGATTTACAATAACTATTGATGGGTAAAAATTTCATGACCATATCTATTTCTATCATATTTCTAATGACCATCACTCATCAAAATCCAATATAGTATGTCAATATGTGGTATTTTTATACGGGAAATTATTCATTTTCAATTTATTATTTTTTAATAAAAACAACATCCAAAGTATTCACTCTCATTTAAAAGTCCTCACGGTTATGCATCGGTGAATTACTTGGAATATTTATATATGTACTTTCATGCTCATTAAAAGTCCTCATGGTTATGCATATATGGAACACATATCAAAATTGATTAATTAGATAAAAAAATTGATTCTAATACTATTTAAAAGTTGACACGGTTATGAGTGGCTAGAAGATACTTGAATTCTTTTTTTTTATAAAATTTAGAATACTACTAATCTCATTTAAAAGTCCTAACGGTTATGCATGGTTAATAGATATTCAAATTCCTGATATAAATATACCACAAATAGACACAGCTATATGGTTTTGCATCATCCTATCATTCTAATGGAATATGCACCTAACAGAGTAAATTTTCCTTTTTGAATTTTTATTGAAATTTCATATACTCGATTAGGTATTAATGTTGTACTAAAGTCTATCACTTTATCTCTATTTTTCTAACACTATTACGCTTTTTCTCATAACAAAAGAAGGAAAGAAAAGTTAAGATTTTGGAAAATAAAGGTCAAATATTTTATTTTGTATTTTCTATTTGCATCTAGGCTCGTTTGCATATTTTTATTTATTTTTCATGCATATATGAAGGGGGAGCTTTATATAGAGAGGGAGCATTCAAATAGGGGGAGCAAATTGAATGACCAAGTACATTTAATAAATTCAAAATCTTAAATATATGTTTGTATCATCAAAAGAGGGAGATTTTTGAATATGCAAGTATATGATTTTTGTTTGACGATAATAAACACACACACGCACACACACACACACACAGATATATATATATATATATATATTCATTTAAATATATTTGTTATTGTATTATTTTATTTTCATAAAATAAAATAAATATATGATGTATAAAATAAATAACATAGAATTTAAATTCAAACAAATATTTTATTCAAACAAATATTTAATTACAATTTTGAATAGTACAAATTTGTCCTCTAACTATATATACACACAATTTCAATAACAATACTATTTTGATTACATCACAAGTTATCATATACATTAGCACCTCACTACATATCACTCGTTCACTCATATTTAATCTTCAACTCTACTCCAGATTGAATCCAACATCTGAGTTATCTATAAAATATACACTGACGCGGTAAAATTGAAAAAGAAATAATTTTTGTAGTGTAAAATAAAATGTATTTTGAAAATATTATTTGCCTCAGTTATTAAGGTTGTTCGTACTCATATTCAATTTGAATTCATCATACACGAACAAATTTTCACATGCACAGTGTATCACTGTATATGCCACAAGGCTGTGCACACCGACATACACTTGATAAAACTATAGGAACAGGTGAGCACAAGGTCAAACCCAATCAAAAGCCAGGATCAACTCAAGTGCAATACAAATAATGTCACGTTATGAGCATAAGGTCAAACCTGAGACAAAGCTAGGTTCAACTCAGGTACATGCTATACTAAACAATGGAACAATACAAAACTGAGGTGGCTACAGCAACAAGCACACATGCGCAGGCTCATTCAAAGTCAAATGCCTTCAAATGAACAAGACCAGATTACAAGATAACAAGAAAACCCAGTCCAATAAAAAAGCTCCAGACTCGACCAAATTAGCTCAGGTGAAGCAATACTTTCAGCATGAACATGAATGCAACCATAAGTGCAGTTCAAAGCAGTTTCAAAAGGCATGAAGTATGAATGCAAGCATATGGAATCAATTACAAAAACACAACAATGAATTGATCAGAATTTCAAAGTGAACCAGACCAGCTCAAATGCAACTAAATGCACACCTCAAATGCCACATGAAACAAGACTACATCAAGAAACCAAACCAATTGCAAGATTACAACAATGAGTATATCAAAAGAATACATATATACATATGAAAATACCCATGTATACATATATATATGTATATATGCAGTGCAAAAAAACTAGCACATGTATATACACTGCCTAAACTCAAGGAAATATGAAATCCAACAAAGTGAACAAGTGACTGTGATCAAGCGATGCAACCCAAAAATATTCCAAAAAATATAAAAAGTGCAGAACACAAATTTAACTGAAAGGTTCACAAACACATGACAGTAAAGAATGAAAGCAACAAAACCAAAATGATCAAAGCCTCAATAGTACAATTAATGCATGCACTTGCACCAGATCAGTAAACATAAGGACAACATGTAATATATGCAGTGCCAACTAGATCAGTGAGCAAGGCAAAATGAAGATAATAAAGTACAGACCTGGCAACATTTGCAAACTAGTTCAAAGCAACTACTCGATGCAAACCAAAGCTTCACAAGTATACATATATACATACACTTTTATACATATAATATATGCAGACAGTGCCAAGAAGACCACATCAATGAAGCTTCAAACATATAACAGACATCAACATCAAGGAGATGTACAAATAGTTTTGAACACATCCAGGGTCACAAACATGTGACAGCAAACCAATAGTGAAACAAATGGAAATGACCATCAACCAAAGTGCAGTCTACAAATTCAAACACCAAAATCAAAGCCAACAAAAAATGGAACAAAGTCAAGTAGCAGTTTCGAACAAGGACAGTGAATAATGATATACAACAAGTTCGAACAAATCAGGATCAAAGTCAAATGAAAAAACCTATGACCGAGTCTGGATTATCAAAAATTCAGAAGTGGTCGAAGTCAATTTATGGTATCAAATCAAAACCTTGGTGGCCAAGGAAGTCAAACAAATCAGAAATGAAAGCCGTGATAACCAAGCAAAAAATATGCGAATTGAACTAGTCAGGGTCAATCACAAGCAACCAAATGAAAATCAACTGCCGAGCTAAAGTAACCTAAGAATTGAAACCATATCATACGAACAAAAATTAAGGGAATCAATCCCTATTTAAAACCCAATCATCATTGGCATACGAAGGTATCGAGTTCAAGCAAGCTAACCAGTAACGCAAACGCATAAATCACATACCATTTTAGTTCGAACTCGATCACATTGAAGCAACCGCAAAGTGAGTCGATTGCCAAAGAAAATCAATGAAATAGCCGTTGTAATCGACCAATAATTAATCGGCGTCTTCAATTTATCAGAAGCCCTAATTTCAGATCGAAGAAGAAAGAAGCAATTTTTTTAACGCAAAGAGAACAAAGAACCAGCCGATAATAAACGATGAGAAGGGGATATTTTTTATCACTCATATTTACTTTGGGTTGGATATAATATTGCATTTGGGCTTTAGTTTTTAAAATTAGGGTTTATTGTTTTAAGTTGTTTTTGTTTTGTATTTTACTTTTAAACTTTTGTAAATTCTAGTCGTATGATTAGGGGACAAACTACGGTGGTGTAGTTCGAGAATTCGCATCTCAGTGGCTAAGTTCTGGTAGGGTTTTGAGCGTAGAGTTAGGTTAGTCGATAGCGGGTATCGCACGTGTGACTACTTAATTTCTAGTAGAAACCTTAGAGTTAGCACGTAGGTAGTGTTTTGTCGAAGCTGAGTAAATCAATGTTGTTCTATTTCTGCTTTTTGTACTCTGCTATTATCCATGTTGCTATTATTTTGCTATTATCGGTGCTACGATTATTTTATATACTTTCGCGTTCAATTTTTATAATTATTAGTATCACCTATTCTCCCTCCCCCCTCTAGGGTGAAATCGATCCTACAAAACCTTTCTTCGAGACTACGTGCCCCAAGAAACGAACTTGCTCTCTCCAAAAATGACACTTCGAAAACTTAGCTCTCGAATAATGACTATGAAGTGTATGAAGAACTTCTCCCAAATGAATAGCATGCTCCTCCATACTCTTGGAAAATACTAAGATATCATCTATGAATACCACCGCAAACTTATTTAGGACATCTCTAAAGACACGGCTCATCAAATCAACGAAAAAGGTTGGAGCATTGGTTATCCCAAAAGGCATAACCAACCAATCGAAGTATCCGTCCGGTGTCCTAAAGGCAGTCTTGTCTATGTTGTCATCAGCAACTCTAAGCTGATGGAATCCCATGGCTGAATCAAGTTGAGAGAAAACCGAAGAACCTACTAAGTGGTCAAAATGATCATCAATCCTAGGAAGAGGATATCGGTTCTTCTTGCTCAACTCTTTCCTCTCTATAGGTGTCGTGTGCCTCGTAGGTAAAGCTATTGGCTTGGCATTTTTGGTCAAATAAATCCTGAAGTCAATCTCTCTATTAGTGGATAGTCCCCTAACCTCCTCAAATACGTTTGCAAAATATCTAACGATAGGAAAAAAATGCAACTCCGATGAAGATGAATCAAGGGAATAGAGGAAAACTTAACATGACCATCCCTTGCGAGTCGCAAGGTACCTCTAAAGTCTTACCATTATAAGTCTCAAGTCTAACGACTCTCCTCTCACAGTCTAAGATAGCCTGTATGTGGATAGCCAATCCATCCCTAAGATTATCCCATACCCTAAGAATCCCAAAACATCGGTGTAACAGTCAAACTCTACTCCTAGGATAAAGATTTTCAAACCCCTACAAATTATAGATAAGTGTGCCGATCCTCCTATGGGGTTTGAAACAATAATTGGGTTTACTACTACGATATGTCCAAGTGCAAACAATTTACTAGAGAGCAGAAGAGAAAAGAGTGTGATGCTCTGAAATCAAATAAAGTCTGAATAGTAAAATCAGATATAGAGATCAAACCTTCAACTGTGACTTTCCTACCTCTATTTGGAATGCTACTGTAAGGTGCTGTGTCTAATGCCTAAATCTGCGCAATTCGTGCACTTGCTCCCTGGGGACAACTCCTACTCATATGACCGGTCTGCTTGCAAGTATAGAACTTACCCTTCATCTTCTCTTTCCATCAATCCTTGGCCACATGTCCTACCTTCCCACAAACATGGCATTTTATTCCTTTCTTAATCTGCTTCTATGGACCATCAACTTTCTTCTTCTTCTTATTCTTTTCCCACCACTTCTACTTTAGACCTTCTGACTTAACCTCCTCTTTAGACTCTCCTTCCTTGATCATATCTGTCATAAGCGCCATCTCAACCAAATATTCATAAGTATCTACCATCAGTACATGAGTAAGCAATAATCTCTAAAGGGGTTGACTTAATCCCTACACAACTTCATAGCTTTCTTATGCGTCGTGTTCTCCAAGTCCATACCAAATCGAGACAGCTCATTGAATTGATTGATGCACTCCTTGACCGACAAACTCCCTTGCTTCAAATTGATAAACTTCTCTAACTGAACACTCTCTTCTGCCTGAGATAGAAACTTCTTATCGAATCGCTCCCAGAATCCATCACAAGTAATATTCCTTCCCTCCAACTCAATCACCTCCCACCAATATGATGCCTCTTCCTTCAGCTGCCTAGTGGCAAGCTGAACTTGCTACTGACTATCCAATCCCAAAAGACCAAAAATCTTCTTTGTGTCCTTAAACCATGCTCTCGCTTCCACAAAAATCTCCTTTCCAAAAAAATTCTTCCCACCTAAACTCATAAAATCTTTATAAAGCTTAGAGAAATTGATGGCTACAGGTTGGTTGATGGGATTCCCATCCGCTGGTGTAGGATTGGGTGCAGGCTAATGCACCTCTAGAGTCGTAGCTTGTAAGTACGTACGAAACCATCCTGGGACTGGAATGCCCTCGGGAAGGTTTGGGGCATCAGCCATTCTGCGAAAAGAAAAATGTAGTTTAGGAAAGAGTCAAAGGGGGATTGAACTGGATTTATATGGGGATATTTATAAAAAAAATTATACTTAAAATCATTTCAAAAAGTTATTTTCTGAAAATACTTTTAGAAAAAAGTTATTTTGAAGAAAACTTTACTTTTAAAATGAAATGTTGGAATCCTGTAACCTTAGGCTCTAATACCAAGTGAAACACCCCACACCCCTTAATATACCCAAAAGGACACATTAAAAGGCATGATGCATTGTAGGTATAAATTAAATTAACAGAGATTAATATTCACAAGACAAAAATAGATAGAGGCAGTGAAAACTAAATAAGTATTTAATTAAAACAAAGCTTCAGAATTAATTCATAAATAAGTCGCTTGCCAAATACAATATTCAAACCTCATCGTATCTTAAGAAATGAAAATTCATTGTCTCAAAATCAAAGTATGTAATATCCCTCGTAAGTAAACGAGTGCGTACAAGAATAACAGTTGAAAATAAAAGAAGTAGATAGAAGGAGTCTCCTCCAAGAAGAACTGCAAGCAAAGACAATCTACAATCTTCTTCCTTGATTTTCTAAGAGGGAAAAAAGGGGAATAGAGGAGTGGGTCAGACTAAAAGTCTTGTGTAATATAGTAATTACTAGGGTCTTTAAGCAAGATAAAAGTAATAGACTCTACAAAAGTTCTAGCATAAATAAGGATAACAAAGGAAAATAGGAAAGAGATAACCTAGAAATAAATGTGATTAAATATTGCTCAAGATATGTTAACTTTGGTTGCTTGCACTTGTTATGATTTAATTAGGCTGAATTGCTAATCCTGTAATTAAGAAGTGACTATAATTCTACCCTTTTTGATTGGCCTGCTACTCCATAGACCTTTCTGTGGACCAACTGCTATATAACTCCCTACACAACAGCCAATGGTATATATGAAAGATACACAGAACAACTACTAAGGATCCGAAAGACATATATATCTCCCTACACAAAGGCAATGGTGCCTACTAAGACACCATACTAAGTGCTCGTAACTCATAGCTATTACCGAGCACCTGAATGGAAGTCGCACACGTAAATGCCACCAGCCCATGCTACCTTTTTCTCCACCTATTGGGTCTTCTTATTACCTCCAACGTACAACAATTGTGCCCCTCATCTCACTTTAGGCTAATGCGAGATCACCGTGTGTCCATAGAAAAATAGAGAAAATGCTGTTGGTACTGGTCCTTCATCCAAACAATATCTACTTGTGCCCCTTATCCTAATCCCCATGATTTAGACTCCTATTTGACCAATTACTACCACTCTTAGCATAAGCGTACCCTAGGGAATATTATTTGGTACAGGTCATACTTTCATCTTTGCTTATTTACTTAGATAAATTATTTAAATAAGCCTTTATTAACATTTTTACTTTCTACACTTATGAATTTATCTCAAGCCTTAAAATAAGACCCATTCTAAATTTTTTTATATAACTTACATATAATCATGCTTATTACTTAACCCAAGGACCAAGTGTGAAAATAGGCTTCTTTCATCTTTTACTTCATTTAGTTACAATTCTAAATTATAAATCTGCCAATTATCATTAATTAGTCCAATTCTAATTATAATTAGGCGTAATTCCAGTCCAATTCCAATATTTATTATAGTATTTATAATTTACATCTCAGTTTCTTCATTTAATATTCTTACTTATAAAATCCATATTCACGTTCAATTTATTCTAAACCATACGCATGGAAAAGGGGAATGAAGAGAATAGACGCTTGCATAAAATACAAAACGTCGAAAAGATGTAAATAAGAAATAAATAACAGTAAATAAACTTAAATACTATAAATAGAATGTAAATTAATAAAAATCTATGTTTAACAGTAATAATTTATAATTAATGGAAATAATACTAAAATTACTGAAAGGAATAGCAGAATAGATTGAAAATAATTAAAAACTATAAATAATTACTGAAAAAGGCTATTCCGAAAATCGTAGTAAAACTACAACTATTGGAAACCCTATTATTTTGAATTGCTTAAAGAAATCTTAAAATAATTACAATCACTCACCTTTGATCCTACGCTCTTCCTTTGGTCTTCCCCGGTCCACTTGGAGTTGTAAAATATTTTTAATACAATATTCTATGCACACTATTTTTATACTCCTTCACATGCATCAATTTGCACTCTCTCACTCACAATACTTCACAATTGTCACTCTACGGTTATATCCTTACTCACTAAAACACGGTTTTTATCTTCTTCTTTCAGCTTTGTCTAAATAGAAATCTATTTTACTTGAAAACAATGAAGTAGTAAAAGCAGAAGGGAAAAATTGAAACTACGAAATATAAATATATTTAAACTCGACATTACCTAAGTTTGTTGGTTTTTTCTTTTCAAATTTTAAATAACCACCAAAATTAATGAACATGGACCAGTGCAACAGGTATATACAAGGACCGGTACAATAAGTTCGTGAGAGACAGAATTCAAAATTAAGACAATACATGCAACAAGCACACAACACAAGCACAAAACAATGTAAATTCAAGTTCAGGTTTATAGTGCAAGTGCACACAAGCTATAGAAGTGCTAGAATAGGCCTTTAAGATCAATACACATATGCATACAAGCTTTACTCACAAAGAGCCTAGGCAAAATAAAGTCGAAATGCACAATGCGCAGCTTTATGCACACATGAGGAAACACAGGCACCAACAAACACTCACACAAAGGAAGCACAGAAGGCAAGTTCACACACACAAAAGGTAAGCACACAAGGAAATTGCACAATCACACAAGGGAAGGAACAAAAACCAAGTACAAGCATATAATAAAGCATACAGGCATGCAAGAATGCAAGGGAGATTCAAGCACATAGGGATGCAAGAGCATATAGGCATGCAAGGACACAAAATAAGCACACAAGGCCTATGCACACAATCAAAGCCAGCAACACACAATTTCACAAGAAAACACACAAGCACACAATGCAAATAACAAAGATGCACTCATAAAGGCAATAAGCTAGTAAGGTCAATCACACAACCAATAACAAGCCCAATAAAATCAATACAGGATTAGTAGTGGAACGTCAAATTCATTTTAGAAGTGGACAATCTCAAAGCAACATATACATACATATGTTTGTGTGTGTCTATATATCTATGTACATATGTAATGTATACAGACACGTATATGTGTACATAGCCAATATGGATATTTCAGAAATAACCAAGTGTACAAATTAACATTGAACAAGTCCATAAAATTAGGCTGAAAACACTAGTTAAATGACTCCACAAAATCAGGCCAAAGTCAAAATGGAATAAGTCTACAAAGCAAGGCTGAAGCCATAAGAGGAAAAGTTAAAAATCTCAGGCCAATAATCATAGAGATCAAGTTAATGAATAAAATATATCCAAATAAAAAGATGATCAAAGATTGAGGTTGAAAAATTCGAATAATAAATCATGAAAAATATGAAAATCTAAAATGTTTTTTTCCAAATCAACCATATAAGTACCAACTCATCACGGGTAGTTTAGCAGTCAAGTTTGAATCTAATATACACATATAATTAGAAAACCAAAATTGTACCAAATTATCAACCATAAAGCAACTTGACCTAGGAAGCAACCACAATTATATATCATAAGGCTATTAAAGAAATTAACCAGCATAAAACTAAAGGCATGAATACAATAACTGAATTTCAAAGCGATGGCTTTCAAATTTCGAAGAAAAAAGAAGAACCCTAAAAGAGATAATAGTGGGAAAGAGGGATGACCTGTAAATAAATTTGTTAAATGTTTTGATAATATAAGGTCTACCTTGTATATATTTAAATTAGGGGCCTCTTTCTATTTTATTTTTGTATTTTATTTTAATTTCAAACTCTAGCAATTAAGATTTGAAGTACATTTTTGTAGTTTGGGAAATTCTCAACTTTGGAATAAAGTTGAAGCAGGATTTCCAAGCATAGGGTTAGAACAATCAAGTTAGTGATCGTCAGAAATTTACAGGGAATTTGTAGAAGGTCGATTATTTAAACTTAATAGAAATCTTGTGGAAGCAGAATGCAGGTTTTACGAAAGCTGGGTAAATTTGTGCACTATTTTTATTTGCACATTTACTTTATTGTCCATGCTATGATTATTGTTATTCCATAAATTTATAGTAAACCTTATTCCCCCTCTAGGGTTAATTTGGTCTACAAGTGGTATTAGAATTAAGTAGTTAAATTCACACTTTTTAAACTATAGCCAGTTTTAATAACGCATTTTCTGAAGCGCCATCTATAGCTAGGCCATCCATTTTTAATGGCACTGTTTATTCGTATTGTAAAACTAGGATGAAGATTTTTCTAGATACTATAATGGCATGGGATGTAGTTGAAACTGGTTATAGTCTTCCTAAGGTAAAAATAGATTATCATAAAGTTACTAAGCATAAAGATAAGTGGGATCTGTATAAACTGAAATTTTATCTCCCAAATGTTAAAGCTATGAAATCTATTGTCTCTGCCTTAGATAAAATGGAATTTAATCATGTTTCTTATTGTGTGACTATGTAGGAAATTTGGCATGCACTCGAGGTGACCCACGAAGGAACATCACAAGTCAAGGAATCTCATATAGGCATGCTCAACAATGAATGCGAAAAGTTCATTATATCAAAGGATGAAATATAAAGGAGATCTATGGACGTTTTTCAAATCTCATGTTCAAATACAAAAGTTTAGGAAAAGCTTACATAGAATTGGAGGTGGTTGAATTTTTTTTGATAATCCTCCCTATGAGGTTGAAGCAAAAGTGACATCAATTTTGGAATCAAAGACTTGAAACAACTATAGTTGGAATAATTAATAGGAAATCTCATCAGCTATGAGATAGAACTAAAAGTCTGGGAAAGGCATAAAAATTAAGACTTCAAAATGAAATCAATTGCTTTGAAAGGTACAACTAACAATAAAGAAGAAGATTAAGCTACAGCGAAGCTAGCACTATTAATGAAACGATTCAAAACATGGACTAAAATGCATGGATATCTAGAAATAAACCGACAAACAAAATCTAGCATCGTCAAAGTACTGCATTATTCTAAGGAAGATATCATATGTTGTAGATGCAAAAAGCCAGCATATATTAAACCAAATTGTCTGCTGAATTGACTTAACAATGGAAAAAGGAAGAAGAAAAGGAGTTTTGTAGCCACCTAGGATGGGAGTAAAGAAGAAGAGAAGGAGAACACTACCATTGAGAAGGAGGATGAAAATTTGTGTCTCATGGTAGATCAATCGACAAGGATGATGAACCTAATGGGGTGGCATACTTATCCCGTGTTGGTTTACTTTTTCTATATCATGAGTCAAACAGAAACATTGATAGACTTAATCAAGGATATAACAATCTAGAATCTGAGAAAAATAGTCCGCTTGGTTTAAATAATAAATTAAAAATAATGATTCAATACATTAGAAAACTAAACTCAAAATGTGAGTAGTGTCAGTCTCTATAAGGAGAAATAAATTAATTTAAGACTAATATGGAAACCCTTGAAAAGGAGATCTTGAGCTTGAAAAACAAAGATGAAACAACAAGAGAAAATTCCATTAAAAGTTCACCTCACTTTTAAATGAAAATATCCTCCTTAGATCTAAGGTTCAACAACTTGAATTACAATGAGAAAATTCTCTAAAGGAGAAAAATTACTAAATATGACATTGGTAGTTAGACTATTGCCAAAAACAGAAAAGAACTTGGATATGAGAGTAAACAGATTAAACAAAAAAGAATTGTGACAAGATCAAATTTCACAAAGAATTATCGAAGTGTTTAATTTGTGGAAAAATTGGGCATAAACAAAATAATTGTTTCCATAGGAACATACAAAAACCATTAAATAAATCTACGTCCTAAAATGTACAAATGTAAATTTTCTTAAATTTAAATAAATTTGGGTTCCCATGGTTACAAACGTAATACTAACGGTCTGCTGTATAAACAAATCTGGATACAAAGATTCCAAGCGTAAATGACTATGGTCCAACATCCTTTGCTAGGCCACTTGCTTTTTCTAATACTTAGGTAAGAAACGAGCTAAGGAATAACAATGACGGTGGTAGACTTTGAATTATTCTATATATGTTGGGTGAGCAATAATTCTAATGTTCCTTAGCTTGGAAAAACGAAGTGGAGATCTGCATACTTTGGATAAAAATCATGAATAAGAATATGACACCAAAGTTAAGTAAAGATATGATCTTTAAACCCTACTTTTCAATTTTCTCTTATTATTTTGAGATCTCATTTTCTGATACTACTGTAGTACAATTGATCTATCTAGAGCTCTAAGATTTCGATTTGCAAAAATTAAGATGTTATGGAAAATAGAAAGAAAATTGTATGAGTTTTATATTTTGCATTTTTCTAGAATTTGAACTTAAAGTAATGGAAAGCTACATTTATATTGTTCGAAAATTATTTTAGAACTTCCTAGCACAACTGTAGTATTTTGTCTATAGTTTCTACTTTGATATTTTTATTTATAAAATTGCAGATATTTTGAAAACCTTATAAAAACTTCTAATATTTTCTTTCCTTTTGTTTTCGACAATTCATTTCAAAAATCAATGAAATGTTGCTTTTACTATGGTTAGTCATCACTCCAGAGTTGTTTTGACGCAGCTATAGTAATGATAATGTTTTTCATATTACAATACTCCAGCTAATGAAGAAGTAGTTATTATACTAATTACCATAATGGATTTGAATTAGTAAAATTAAGTGGTATTAAATTTTCCATTAAGTAGTAATGCGTTGCTAGATGCTTACACAACTAGGTAGTTGCACTTTAACTATTTGTTAAAATGTCAAGTTGAACTAGCAGAAAACTCAAATAAAGACAGAATAAAATCTAACACTTAGATTCGTAGAGAATTTACGTGATTCAGGAATTAAGGAATCCTACGTCCATCGGGCAATGTCCCTTTTTTTCTTTATATTTCTTGGTATAGGTTTTAATATCCGATAGTACGAAGCTTTTTTCCTGTTTTAATCTAAAAAATCACTCATCAGGAAACGGTCCTTTCTTACTATAGAGCCTTTTCTATTTATAGTACAGAGGTGCATGTGGATTGCCACCATCTTTCTTCCATTGTTTGTTCTCCTACTTTAGATCATGTTATGTGTCATCCATCAGCGGTGTATATATGATGCATGTGGATTGCTGGCGTATCTTTGGCTGGAAGTTTGATTCGAGTGGTTAAAGTTCTTATCTTGGCAGTAGATTTGAAATTGAAGCGGGAATGTTTGAATTTGAGGTGGGAGGTTCCAAATTTGAATGGTATCTGAATTCCTACTCTTCAAAAGGTAAATTACCATGGCATTGCTTCTTTTTGTGGGTATGAGTATGGTAAGCCAATGTTCATTTTCTCTTTAGGCAGAGCTGCACTGATTTTATTACTTTTGCCCCAAAGGATGGTTGCTACTTTGATTTGTCCTGAACCTTGATGATGTCTTCCTGGCTAACTAGGGTGACCGAGTCACCATTTGTGAAGGGAATTGTTTTATGCGATTCTACGCTAAGTTGCTCTAAGCTATAGACTACACTAGTTATTGATTGTAACGACTCGAAATTTTGGTCATTTGGTTTTGAACGTTTAATTTATTTTTAAATGTTGAATTTGAAATATTAATTTATTTTGGATTTGGAGATTTTGGTTAAATTAGTGAAATGGTTTAAAATTTCAAATATATGGTGAATAGTAAAGTTAATATTTGAAATTGGGTAAATATGTGAATCTGGTGTTAAATGTGAATGGAAATAATTTCTAAAGTTCTCTATTTGATTTAGAGTGTGATAGTGGACCAATGAATGGAACTAAAAGTCGATAAATTAAAATTAAAATATATATATATATATATTTTTGATAGTGAAATTTAACATTGGGGTAGTGCAAATAATTGAATTTGTGAATTATTATGAATTGAAGTGGTTTCTAATATGGATATAAATTCTATTTGTATTATAATTGAGTTGATAAGTTTTTAAAATTTGAATTTCAAGTAATTTCATCAATTTTGAAAATCGCTCAATTTAATCAACACGATGAAGTAGCCTTACGGGACACATTCTTGGAATTTGACGAAACTAATTCCATTAGGTCTGCAATAGTGTATTATTATCGGATTTCAAATTTCGTAGCATTTGGATTTACCATTTGGTCGTACAAAATAAAAAGGCGTTAAAATTAATATTGACAATTTAATATTATAATTCGATTCAGACAGCTATCTTCCATATACGATATAATTAGGCATTGAAACTTGTTCCATTATGTTCAAAATAAGGGTAAAGCATTATAAACACCAGGTAGCACGCCTCGATTGGAGTTCGTCCAAAATTTTGCATGAATAATCGAAATAATATATTTTCACGTATATGCATATACACGTGCACTAAACCCTAACCCTAATATTATTCTTGCCACCGCCATTACGTATCAATGGCCAGAAACATTCTAGCCTTTCCGCTCTGATCTCTTTTAATTCGACAACTAATAACAAAATCTTTCAACTAGAGATTAGTATAGCACTTCAAGATCTATAAATCAATGGAGGATTCGTCAAATGGCATGACGATCGAGACAAGATCTACTCGTTTTTACTAGCCGTTAGAACTAGGGTTGCACGTGAAAGGTGGGGTCGAGTTCATCATGGCTCTGGCTAGAGGTGCGGTGTAGGTAGAGATTTTAGGAGGCGTCTCCGACAGGGAGCATGTGTTCAGGTGGAGGCATGGCAGGCGGTCAAAGCGTTGTCGACTTCGGGCTTGTTTCGGCCTAAGGAATGAAGAATAAGGAAAGGAAATGGACGGGCCAGAATTCTTTAACTAGGACGAACGGTGGAGATCATCTAAGTTTAATAAAAAAAGAAACTGAAATTTATATTGTTTTAAAAATCGTTAATCTTCTAAATTTTATATCTTTCACATATGAGGTCCGATTGAGACGAAACAAGCGGCGTTGGAATCGAATAGATGAAGGCTTTGGCATGGAATCAAAGCGGCATTTATTTTAAGCTGAAATATTTTCAGTTCCAAATAGAAGGCATGTTTTATAATGCTCACAACGTACTTAAATATATTTTTTGTTAGTTAAATTTGAAATTATGAAGTGATATAAATATTATTGATTGGTGTGTGATAAATTTAATTATCATCTAAATTTTCATTTGAATTAACTGTTCAAAATTAAAATTAACAGTTAAATTTGAAATTGGAATTTAATTGCCAGTAAAATACCCGTTATTAATAACTATGAAATTGTTGTGAATTATATTGGCTGTTTGGATGATTTATTGCGATGGATGCTATTAGTTGATATTTTGGATGATTTGGATGTTATTTATTTTGATATATCCTATATCATCCTGTATATTATTTACAGTATATAAAACTGCAAATTGAATTATTTTGAATAAATAAATAAATAGGATGAAATGATATATACCAATGACAATTATTTTGGGTTGAAATGATATATATCCTTCCCTGAATTAAATTGAAATAATCGATTCACTTTGCCATAGGATAGAAAATTATATACGGACATCGGATTCGGTTCTATTAATTGAATTTGAAAATTTTCATTTTGAAATTATTTAAAATGATTTAATTTAAGAAGTAAAATTCATATTTATGGAAATCGAATTATTTACGAACTTGAGCTTGAAATGTTGAAATTTAAATTTGGAAACAGGAATTGTTTAAACATTCGTGGTTGAGGTTTTGAAGTTATAATCGGAACATGATTTGAATTCGAAATTGATTTGTTTTAAAAGATTGGACTTTTATTCAAAATTTGAATATTTCTAAGTAAAGTAATATAAAATAATATTTCAAAAAATTAAGCTCAAAATTGAATTATATTTGAAGATTACGATTTTAAATTGAATATTGAAGGTTAATTTGATTTAAGTGTTTTGAATCGATATTTTGAAAATCGAGCTCAAAATTGATATAAATTGAAACTAAAATTAATTTGAAATCAAAATCGAATTAATTTGGAATCGAAATTGAAATTGATTTGAATTAAAATTAGAATCAAAGTAAAATCCGACTTGAAATCGAAATTCAATCGATTAAATCGAAATAGAAATTGGAATAGCTTTGAATTGGAAAATTTGGAATTGAATAATTTTGACTTTGCAACTATTTTCAAGTAAATTATTTTAATATGAACTTTTTAAAATCTATTTTCTTACATATACAAATTATTTTAATTTCTATTTACTATATAAACAATTTTCAATACTCAAACTCTTTTCACCATTTAACTATTTTAAAACTATTCAAACTATTTTCTAAAAAAATTGAAATTGGCCAGAAAGGTGGAAGGTTTATCATTAAAGCTTGGATTTAAATACGAAATGGGTTAAATTAAAGTTATAATCCAAATGGAAAATCGAAGCAATTTTGAATTGGAACTAAAATCGAGATATTAAGATGAACATGATTTTGAAATGAAATAGTATATTTTGAGTAAATATGGTGATTTCAAAATGAATTTGATTTTAAGGGAGTATGATATTTTGATATCAAGTACGAATTGTTTCTGAAATGTAAAAGTACCAATCGGTGTGTAAAATGACGTTTGTCTATTAAAGAGACCGGGGCCTCTTATTGGCATACTCTCTATCAATATTGGAACCATTTTAACAACTGTGTATGTGGAGGAGACTCTAGAATGAAGTGGTTGGATTTGGTGTCGTTTGCTGGATTTGAAGAATGAAAAGGATAATGGATAGACACCGACATTTGTGCCAATTTGAAATGATTAAACATGACGGCTTGACAGGACCAACCAGGCATGCATACCCTAGCGGACATCCATTTTTCGATTTTCATGGATTCAGTCCATATTATTCCTTTTGTTGTTGGTTTTGATTGGTGCACTTTGATTTGGGATAGCCTCCCTTTGACTCAATATGGGATGGATGGACGCGGTGGACGGTCAAGGCTATGATGCAGTACCACCAGCCCGGCGATCCGAAGTGGTAGTATCCTACCTTGGGCATTGCCTCACTTGTCTTGTCATACTTTTATCCTTATACGAGACCCCTATGATTATGTTTTAGTGTTGTCGTATCACAACGCATCACTGACTACCGACGTGCTACTGGTGGTGTCAAATGCAAATTGTATGCCAATGCTTAAAAACACATTAAGGTGGGTCAATGTAAGCATTAACACTTAAAAAATATTTATTTTACTGATTATAAATTATATATATAGCATATTCTACTACATATAAATATTTTGGTGGATCCTTAAGAGATAGGAAATCCCATAACATCTCTTGAGTTATTGCACGCACGTTATACACTGGGTGGGAGATGTGAAACCCCGTAAACATCTCTAACGCCACGACACTCATGTTATATGAAATATCGATCTGACTCACATAAGAATATTTTAGTCCTGAATCAAGTGTTTTGTCTTTTCATTACGCTCATGTCAGACCTAAGTTTTCAGCTTATTGAAGATTTATTTTGGAGGACAAAAACGAAGATTTGATATATTGTTACTATTATTATTCCTACGTCTTGTTTACTGCTGCATTACTTTATTTATCCCTGATGTGCATATAACTCTGATAAATGTTGCATAAATTATAATCAAATATACAATATAAACAACTTCATGAACTATTTATTTGATTATTATATTTTATCGTTCCGCCGCGAGATTCTACGTTTTATTCCTTCTATTCTTATTTTTCTTAATTAACTCCATTGATGATCTATGTTCCGGATTGTTTAAGACAGACAAGTGTGGATTATTGTCGATTTAAACATTTCAAAATGTGGGTCGTCACAGTTGGTATCAAAGCCAGGTCGGTGATATGCCTAGGATTTGGTAGGGAATTACTCATTAGAATGGGGTCAGAGGTATCCTAGAATGAGTTTTAGTGTATTAATAGACATGAGCGCATATTTGCTAGTGAATATAAAATGTTTTATATTGTGTTAACTTATCGGTTGTTTGTTTATAAATTCTGGTTTGTATAGGAAGCATGAAACGACCTGTAATTTTTGATAATTTAATTTATTAATTAAATAAGTTTTTAGAATCTAATGTTTTGAAAAATTCAAGATTCAAGATTTAATAATGAGAATGTAACTAGAATGAAATGTAATAATGTTAATATAAGGTAATTGCTAACTATTTTAATGAAATTCCAACTAATTGTAATGATTGTAAAGTCATAATTGAGTATAATTAGTGCTGTGTAGGGAGTTATAACATTTGTTTGTAGATAATAAAATTATAAATGTAATTAAGTAAAAGGTAACAATTGTCATTTATCACCTATTTATTTAATACATTGTAATTAAATTGGGAGTCAATTGCAATTAATCTAATTACTTATTGCAGTTAATATGAATTAAAAATGGTAACTGAAGAATATTGATGTAATAAATGGTAAACCAGTGTTAATCATACACATTAGATGATTGTCGATTGAATAAAAAGATGAAAATTAAGATACACGAATTTATTGGATTTTAAATTATAATTAATAGACTTATTTCAAATGAAATTTGAACGTTGTAATTAGTGCAATAATTAATATTGAATTTGATATGGGAAATTGGTTTTAAAATGATTGCTAATTCCTGTGTAATATAAAAATGATAAAAATGGGATGGATTTTGACGAAACCATTTTCATCGGATCCCTAATAGTGAATTAATGTAGGATTTAAGTTTCATAGCAATCAGACTTGTCGTTTGATCTTACGTGCTTGAAATGCGTAGATATCAATTTAATTGAAATCAATTGAAATAAGCCGATTTTAAAAGCTAACTTCTTCATACGTTGGAATTAGGACTTGAAGCCTGGTCCATTGCATTTAAAAATATTGAAAACATATATTTTGATATATGAGACGACGTACTTTTGTTCGGAGACGGAACATCTTTTCGGGTCGTTATTGTCGTTTCGAACCATTTCAATGTGTTCATTCTTTCTTATCGGGGTTTGTTCATATAAATATATTCTTCTAAACCCTAACAACCTTTTTATTTCTGATTTCAGTATGTACAATTCTATCTAACTATCTCTTTCTTCTAATGGCAGAAGCTAATTTCAATTCAAACCTTAAATTCAATTTCAAACCAATTTCAAAATCAAACTTCTCGAAACCCTAACATATTATATACCGTTTCGAAGCTCTCGATGGAATTAATCCACTGGCGCAATTCGTTTTCGCAATCGAATCACTGTTTTTCAAGAAATCGGCGATTTGTTCTTGGCCGTCCATAGACAATGGCGTCGTTTAACGGTGGATCTTTGATGATGGCTCGATTGGAGGGCATGAGCACGTTGAGGGTAGTGAGCAGGTTCGATCCAATCAACTACTTCATGCCATAGGGACATGAATTTGCCATGAACGGTGTTCTATTAGGCGGTGGTCGCATGCAAATGAAGGTGGTTCAAGGAAGCATGGAGGCTACGTGACCTGGGGGAGGGGCATCTAGTGAGGGGGGTCACGGCCAAGTGATCGGATCAAGGTGAATTAGTCCGAGGCGGCGGTGATTTTTTGAATGTAGGCAGCGATTGTAGCATCGATTTTGTATTAATTTGTTCTAAAGGAAGATTAGGGTTTCAAACGTACTCTATGACGTGTAAGAATTGTTTTTGTTTGTTATATTTTAATATAATTTTAATTTCCACTCTTCTAATATGCATAACTTTTGCATACAAGATCGGATTTATATGCGGTTTGTTCCACTACGATCGTATCAAAATTTCGGATAATTTGGAATTAGTTTGGATGAATTTTGAGATTGTTGGGCCTGAATTTGGTTTTAAATCGATTTGAAATCAAACGTGAGTGTTTTAACCCACTCACAACTACTAAATCATCTTATTTTAGTTAGATTAAATTTGTGATGTGATTAGAAATTTATTGGTTAATGTTTGGTATATTTAAATTGTCATTCCAGTTAAATATGAATTTTATTGAATTTAATCGCCATTTAATTTAATACTGAATTTTAAATTGCCTGTTAATACCTATTATTGATAATCAGTCAATTGTTTTATTTATTGGTTGATTAAATGGTGATTGTGATGGATGTTTGATTGTTGATATTGGATGACTGGATGTTATATTTATATTGTTATAACACTGCAAGTTCCCTTAGTTTATTGTCCGAAAATCCCTATGGGTTGAAATGATACATACCCGAACGATCTATAGATTGGGAAAAAATTGTTATGGGTTGAAATGATAAACCCGAGCGATTTTATGGATTTTATTTTAATTCGAGATTGCAGGTTGAAATGATATACACCCTTAAATTTAAATTATTGCAACTTGAAACGTTATACATACGTATTACCTGCTCATAGGGTATAAAACTAAATACGGACATCGGATTGGTTAAAGTAAATGATTTAAATACTTAAATCATGAATTCAGTTAAATGATATTTTGAAATAAAATTAGAATTACATAAACTGAATTATTTTGAAAATCCAAGCTTTAAATGTTGAAAGTGGAGTTGGTTTAATGAATCGTTAAGAATAAAAATAGAAATTTCAAAGTTGGAATTTGAAATATAAATGAAATTTATCGAAATTGAATTACTGAAAATGTTTGAATGTTTAAAATTTGAAATCTATTAAATTGAAGTGGTTTAAAATTGTAGTTCAATACGAGTTTGAAATCGCTATAAATTGAAATGATTTTATCGGAATTTGAATTGAAAGAAAGTTTAGTTTGTGGAAATCCGGATATGGTCCAGATTTGTTCAAATGAAAGAAATATCTTAAATTTGCTATCAATTTTAAATGAATTATTTTAATATAAACCGTTTAAAGATTTGTTATTTTAAAAATCTTGATTATTAAGGTTTTCAAATTATTAAACTAGTTTAATCTATTTTAAAGTATTTTAAACTATTTTAATCAATTTGAACTATTTTAATTTATTTTAATCTATTATAATCTATTTAATCCAATTTAATCTATTTTAATCTATTTTAAACTAATTAACTCGTTTTACCAATTTTAAATCTATTAAATCTATTTTAAATATATTTAATCTATTTAATCAATTTTAAATCTATTTAATCTATTTTAAATCTATTTAATCTATTTTAATTCTATTAAATCTATTTTTATTCTATTTATTTTATTTTTAAATCTATTTAATCTATTTTAAATCTACTTAAACTATATTAAACCTATTTAAGCTATATTAAATCTATTTAAATTATTTTTAATCTATTTTTAAATTATTTTAGAGTATTTTAGCTATTTAAAAATTTATTTTAAACTATTTAACAAATTTAAACTATTCATGACTATTTAAATTATATTTCTAAATTTCTAACGATGCAAGGTTGAATTGTTTATATTTATATCCTTGATTTAAAGCAAATATGTTTAAATGATGTTATAAGCTAAGTTGGATTTGAAATGATACTTTCTAGTGAAATGAT
This sequence comes from Allium cepa, assembly GCA_030765085.1. Classification (NCBI taxonomy): domain Eukaryota; kingdom Viridiplantae; phylum Streptophyta; class Magnoliopsida; order Asparagales; family Amaryllidaceae; genus Allium; species Allium cepa. The sequence continues at coordinate 479,638,218 of CM060943.1, read as the reverse complement.
ATATTTGAGTAAATGTGATGATTTTGAAATGAGGATTTAACATATTTTGCCGATATGATTTCGAAAGTGAATATGATTTCGAAAGTGATATAGTTTGAATTGAATATGATATTTTGATATCAATTATGAATCGGTTTCGAAATTGTAAAAGAACCATCCGGTGTGAAATAAGCGTTTGATTGTTAAAGAGACCGGGATCAGATATTGTCATACTCTGTGCCAATACCAAAACTATTTTGACAACTGTGTACATGGTGGAGATTTCAGAATTAAGTAGGATGTTTTTGCGAACGATTCTATATGAGGTATTTACGTAGCCCTGACTCCCATGAGTCGGCTTGATGTGACTAAAATAAAAGCGATGCCGGGACAAGTGAGGTCTCTCCTCCTATCGGGCACATTTCTTTGATACATGTTATGACCTTGTGATTGATTTGGTGCCCACCCCTCGATTTGGTATGGGAGTGTGTTCCAAGGTAGCGGTAGTAGCTGCTATGCGTTTCCACCAGTCTGCATCCGCAAAACGGTAGTATCCTACCCTGGGCATTGCCTTGCGTGCCTTGTCACATGCCTTATCGTGCCCATTACAAGTTTTATTTGTGCCATACCAATGAGGTGCTCCCTGATAGCCCACCAATTTACGGTACAGTACTGTATAGACTACGACATCATATAAAGATGTGTTAAGAGGGATATGGGTAATGCCTTAACACTACTTTAATACTTTTCTTTACTATAGACACTATTAGAATAGTGTATTGTACTACTTATGTAGATATTGGAATGGATCCTTAGGAGATGGAATGCCAAACATCTCTTAAGTTATCGCACTCACGTTAGACACTGGATAAGAGATGTCAAATCCCGTAAACATCTCTAACGCCTTTACAATCATATTTATTTAGCGTTCATTTAACTTACATAAGATGTTTTAGTTCTAACTCGAATGTTTTGTCTTTTCAATTCGCTCGAGTCAGTTTGAGCTTTTCAGTGTATTGAAGACTGCTTTTGGAGGACGAAGACGAAGATTAAGCGCTATTATTATTTATTATATTTATTCCACTGCATGATCATTGTTCCACTACATTAATTTATTTATTCCTAGTGTATGTAACTTTGATCTGTATTGTAAAAGTATAATCAAATGTTATTTGTAAACAACTTCATGAACTGTTTATTTGATTACTATATTTTCTCATTCCGCTACAAAATATGTATTTGTTTTTCTTTCTTTCTACGCTTTTTCTTATTTACCCTATAACAATCCTTCCTTTTGAATGGTTCGAGTTTGACATGTGTGGTCTATTATCAATTTAAACTGCCAAAATGGTGGGTCAATACATTTGGTATCAGAACTCTGGTTTAGCCATAACCTAAGCTTTGTGAGATCTGACTCATTAGAAATAAGGTAGTAATACCCTAGAATGGGTCGTTGAGTGTGTATATATGATAGAGCGTATTTGTTAATGTTATAAACGGTTTTTGTATTGTGTTAATTAGTTCTATTTAGTATTTATAGATTCTAGTCGATACATTGGATGCCATGGCATCGATAGGGATTTCTAAACACTTAATAGGGTAGACTGACACAATATTGTCTTGAAATATGAAAAAATGAAATAGTTTACCTAGTATTATATTTTGTATATAAAGGAACAATTTTTATAAAGGATATACTTGGACGTGATATAATTGTTTGTTATAAAGTGAAATTTTATCAATATTGATTGTAAAATAAGATTTACAGATAAAGTAAATAAGAGCCGAGAATTTGAGAACTTAAGTTCCGGGATTTTTGAAAATTTCTTTCGAAAGATTTTGGAATATAATATTAGTGTCATTCGGAAGAATTTTTCTAATATAAATATTTCAATATGATTTGAAAGATATGTTTAAGGGAATTGTGGAAGGAAATAAGTTCTGTACTCTCCTCTTTGTTACTGGAAAATAATTTCAATGATGAGTGTACGCATCATCGGTGTTTATTTTCGAGGTTCAAAGTGGGAAGAATGTTGTAGTAATTTTACTGCACATTTGTTTTGGTAACGATCTTAATTTTGAATTTCTAAATATGATTTGATCTATAAAAGATATGAATATATATTATTAACATGATTTGAAAACGGAACCCGGTATTTTAGATCTTCAGTTCTGTAGATTAGAAATTTCAATTATTGTAGTGAAATGAAATCTTAACTATTTTAATAATTGGAAGTTCCTAAAATGTAAAAAATATAAGTAAGTAGATGCTATATGAGTAATGAAATAAATAAGAAATTGGTAACTTGTAAATTAAAGAATAATGAAAATTTAAAAGATGTAATTATTGAACATTTTGTTAACTAAAGTGAATGAGTTAAACTTGTGTAACATTCAATTGCATTCTTAAAACATATATACGTATGTATGTATATACATACATACGTACATACATACATACATACATACATACATACATACATATATATATATATATATATATATATATATAACTTACCAAATATTGAAGTTGTAATGTTAATAAGAATATGTAATAGAATATTATATAAGTAAAACTTAAGTATAATGAAGGTGCTTAATGGAATTAATTCTATAAATAGGAATTTCGATGTTATAAATTGTAGTAAACTTAAGTTAACAATTTGAGATTGCTAGTAATCAAACTTAATAGAAAAGTGAATATTGTAAGTAACTAATTATAAATTTAAGTTAATGTTTGAAGTCATGTTGAATGGTAAAAGTGAATACTGTATTAATTAAATTCTTATAATTAAATTCTTATAATTTTAGAAAATGTTGAAATGATTAGAAGTAGATTTAATATTCAACAATGCTATATACGAAGGAAATGAATAGGAAGAAAAAGAAAAATTTGAAATTCTAAGCATGATTTGATTCATGAATGAATAATGATATGATGAGGGAATCAAAGTAAATAATAAATACGAATTAACTTAAATAAAATGCATGCTCATTGATAATCTAAAAATTGAAATGGAAATAACTTGTGTAAGTAATGAAAATGACATTGTATGAATAAAGGAGAAATGAATTTTATAAGTAATGAATTTAAATTAATGGAAACATAGCATTGTATGAATGATGAAGAAAACTGAACAGTAAATGGTGTGAAAGAAGATTAATAAGAATAAACTTAAATAATATTTGGAATTCTTGGTTGTTTTGGCTTATGGGATGATTGGGAAAGGATGGTTCTAACTGCATAAAGGTGTATAAATAATCTATTAATTTTTATCCAAGACTATTGAGTTTGTGATATACTTAGTATTTTATTTATCATTTTATACAATTGAAAGTTTCTGAACCCGAACAAACCATTTGTTGCTTGCTATGGATGGATGGTTAATTTCTTTGATTGCATGTGATGATCGTATGGTTTAGTTTACAGGTGACTATTGTATACTGTGAGGATTTATTTGTTATAAATTGAAACAACTTAAATATTTATCTTTTACATAATTATTAAGTTCTTTGGATTATATAAGTGAAATACAGGTTTATGAAAGCAATAGTTAATGCTTTTGGTTTCATAAATAACGTTGTTTGCCTGACATATAGATACGTTTTTGGATTACGTTTTTTCAGCGATATTATTTTCCGTGGTTTGAGATATGTTATTTTGAAATATGATATGTATATATACACATACACGTTATTATTGACATTATTATTTCACCCAGACCTCTCCATACAAAGGAGATTCTGCCGAAATTTTCCGTGAATTTTGGACTTAGAAAATTTTGTGAAAGTGGAAATGTTTTTCAAACTTTTATTGATATGGAATGTGAAAGGATTTAATTGTTTATAAATTGATACATTTTATTTAAATTATTTAATTATGTAAATATTTTTTTTATAAATTGAATATTTTGACTTTAAATATATTAGTATCTTAATTCCTTCTTTTGTTTTTCAAGGACGAAAAGTTTTGAGTGGGGGAGAGTGTAATGACCTGTAATTTTCAATAATTAAATTTACTGATTAAATAAGATTTTGGAATATAATGTTGTGAAAAATTTAAGATTCAAGATTTAATAATGAGAATGTAACTATAATGAAATGTAATGATTTTAATCTAAGGTAATTGCTAACTATTTTAATGAAATTCCAATTAATTGAAATGTTTGCAAAGATATAATTGAGTATATTTAGTGCTGTGTAGGGAGTTATAACATTTGTTCATAGATAATAAACTTATAAATGTGATTAAATTAAGTAAAAGGTAAGAATTGTTATTTATCACCTGTTTATTTAATACATTAAAATTAAATTTGGAGTCAATTGCAATTAATCTAATTAATTATTGTAGTTAACATGAATTAAAAATGGTAACTACAGAATGTCGATGTAATAAATTGTAAATCAATGTTAAGTATACCCATTAGATGATAGTCGATTGAACAATAAGATGAAAATCAAGAAAAATGAATTTATTGGATTTTAAATTATAATTAGTGGACTTATTTCAATTGAAATTTGAACGTTGTAATCAGTGCAATAATTAATATTGAATTTGACATTGGAAATTGGTTTTAAAAAGACTGCTAATTTCTGTGTGATATAAAAATGATTAAAATGGGTAGTTATTTTTGAATTTGAAAAGTGATTTAATTAATTTAATAATAATTTCTGTAACAAACATGAAAATAGCTATTTTGGCTACCATCTCGGATTTCGACGAAACCAGTTTCATCAGACCCCTAACAGCGAATTGTTGTAGGATTTAAAGTTTCATAGTGATCGTACTTGTCGTTTAATCGTATGGGCTTGAAACACGTAGAAATCAATTTAATTGAATTCAATTGAAATAAGCAGATTTTAAAAGCTAACTTCTTCATATGATTGAATTAAGACTTGAAACCTACTCCATTGCATTTAAAAGTATCAAAAACATCTATTTTGCTATGTGTGATGAACTAATTTAGTTCGGAGATGGAACAGGCTTTTCAGGTCGTTATTGTCTTTTCAATGTGTTCATTTTCTCTTATCGGGCTTTGTTCATAAATAAATATATTCATCTAAACTCTAGCAGCCTTTCTACTTTTGATTTCAATATGTATAATTCTATCTGACTATCTCCTTCTTCTAATGAAAGAGGCCAATTCCAATTCAAACTCTAAATTCGATTTCCAAATCAAGTTCAAAATCAAATTTCTCAAAACCCTAACATATTATATACCGTTTCGAAGTTCTCGATGAGTGTAATCCACTGGTACAATTCGTTTTTGCAATCGAGTCACCGTTTGTCCAGAAATCAGTGATTTGTTCTTAGCCCTCCATAGGCCATGGCCTCGTTTAATGGTGGATCTTCGATGATGGCGCGATCGAAAGGCATGGGAACGTAGAGGCTGGAGAGCAGGTTCGATCCATATGGCTGCTTCATGTTAGAGGGCCACGAATTCAACATGAACGACGTTCTATCATGCGGCGCTTACATACAAACGGAAGTGGTTCCAGGAGGTGAGGGGGCAGCGTGACCTAGGGGGAGGGACATCTCGTGATGGGGGTTACGGCTAGGTGATCGGAACGGCGTGAATTGGTGCGATGTGGCAGAAATTTTTGAACGTAGGCGTCGGGTGTAGCATCGACGTCGCAATCACTTGTTCTAGAGGAAGATTAGGGTTCCGAACGTAGTCTAAAAACTGACATGACCGCGACGTGTAAGAATTGTTTTTGTAAGTTTTATTTTAATATAATTTTAATTTCCAACCTTCTAATGTGCATAACTTTTGCATACAAGGTTGGATTTATGCGCAGTTTATTCCGCTGCGATCGTAACAAAATTTCAGACATTTTGGAAGTGGTTGGACTAATTCTGAGACATTTGAATTTTGGGCCTAAATTTGGATTTCAAATCGATTTGAAATGAAAGGTGGGTGTTTTAACCCACTCACGACTACTAAATTATCTTATGTTAGTTAAATTGAATTTATGATGTGATTAGAAATTTATTGGTTAATGTTTGGTATATTTAAATTGTCATTCTAGCTAAATCTTACTTTTGTTGAATTTAATCGCCATTTAATTTAATATCGAAATTTAAATTGCCTGGTAAAACCTGTTGTTGATAATCAATCAATTGTTATTATTTATTGGTTGATTGAATGGTGATTGTGATGGTTGTCTGATTGTTGATATTGAATGACTGGATGTTATATTTATATTGTTATAACACTATAAGTTCCATTAGTTTATTGTTAGAAAATCCCTATGGGTTGAAATGATACATACTAGAACAATCTGTGGATGAGAGAAAAATCGTTATGGTTTGAAATTAGAAACCTGAGCGATTTTATAGATTTTATTTTAATTCCAGACTGCAGGTTGAAATGATACGTACCCGTAAATTTAAATTATTACGGGTTAAAATGATGTACATCCGTCTCACTTGAACATATGGTAGAAAATTATATACGAACATCAGATTCGTTAAATTAAATTATTTAAATCCTTAAATTTTTTATTCAGTTATGTGATATTTTGAAATAAAATTTGAATTATATAAATTGAATTATTTAAAAAATCCAAGCTTTAAATGTTGAAATTGGAGTTGGTTTAATGAATTGTTGAAGAATAAAAATAGAAAATTTTTAAGCTGGAATTTGAAATATAAATGAAATTTATCGAAATTGAATCGTTGAAAATGTATGAATGTTTAAACTTTGAAACCTATGAAATTGAAGTGCATTAAAATTCTAGTTCAACATGAGTTTGAAAAGGAGATAAACTGAAATGATTTTATGGGAATTTGAATTGAAAGAAAATTTAGTTTGTTGAAATCTAGATATGATCCAGATTTGTTGAAATGAAAGAAATAGCTTAACTTTGATATCAGTTTTAAATTATTTATTTTAATATAAACCATCTAAAGATTTATAACTTTTAAATTCTTGATTATTACGATTTTCAAACTACTAAACTAATTTAATCTATTTCAAACTATTTTAATCAATTTAAACTATTTTAATTTATTTTAATCTATTATAATGTATTTAATCCAATTTAATCTATTATAACATATTTTAAACTAATTAACTCATTTTTATCTATTTTAATTCTATTTAACCTATTTTAAATCTATTTAATCTATTTTAAATCCATTAAATCTAATTTTAAATCTATTAAATCTATTTTTAAATCTATTTAATCTATTTTAAATCTACTTAAACTAATTTAAATCTATTTAAACTGTCTTAAATCTATTTAAATTATTTTCAATCTATTTTTAAACTATTTTAGAGTATTTTAACTATTTAAAAAATTATTTTAAACTATTCTATTTTAAACTATTTACGACTATTAAAACTATATTTCTAAATTTTTAACGTTGCAAGGTTGAATTTTTATATTTAAATCCTTGATTTAAAGCGAATATGGTTAAATGATGTTATAACCTAAGTTGGATTTCAAATGATACTTTCTAGTGAAATGACATATTTCTGCAAAATGGATGATTTTGAAATAAGGATTTAATCTATCTTGTCGATATGATTTCGAAAGTGAATATGATTTCCAAAATGTGATATAATTTGAATTGAATATGTTATTTTGATATCACTTATGAATCGGTTTCGCAAATATAAAAGAACCATCCGGTGTGAAATAAGCCTTTGGCTGTTAAAGAGATCGTGATCTGATATTGTCATACTCTCTACCAATATCAAAAACTACTTTAACAACTGTGTACGTGGTGGAGATTCCAAAATAAAGTAGGATGGTTTGGCGAAGGATTTTGTATGAGGTATTTACATAGCCCTGACTCCCGTGAGCCAGCTTGATGTGACAAAAACAGGAGCCATGTCGGACCAAATAAGGTCGCTCCTTCTATAGGGCACATTTCTTCGATACCACATTATGACTTTGTGATTGATTTGGTGGCCACCCATTGATTTGATTTTGGGAGTGTGTTTCGAGGTGGGTGGTAGTAACTTCTATGCGTTATCACCAGTCCGGATCCGCAAAATGGTAGGATCCTACCCTAGACATTCCCCCAGTGCCTTGTCACATGCCTTATCGCGCCTATTACGAGTTTGGTTTGTGTCGTACCTATGAAATGCTCCCTTGTAACATCCCGATATTTTCAACCATTCGCATCCACACATGTCGGACTTGAATTGCTCAAAATATCAGATTGTTAATTTTTATTTGGAAAACTCAGCATATACAGTAAATAAATCAATCACAGAATCACAGACACAGAGTAATATAACAATAAGCAGCGGAAACAAATGAATAGTAGTTCATGAAGCTACTATATATATATATATATATATCAGAGTTAACAAGATACAACAAAAATCTCAAATACATAGAACTCTCAATATAATAGTCAAATGCAAGACAAGAATATCACAGGAGTTAACTGAACAACTGCAAGGTGAATAGATAGATGAATCTCTAAGCGAAGCTCCTACTCTAAAGGTGAGTCTCAAATACTGGTACACTCAGTCTGACCTAAGTGTAAAGAAAAAAACAATACATTCGAGTCAGGATTAACATTCTTATATCAATAAATCCAAATTAAGTGAAATATCAATTGAAATACAAGTAACTCAAAGGATGTTTTAGATAACCAACCTCCAAGGATCTACGGAACTATCTTCCTGCAGTACTATACATTATTAACAACCAAATGTCATTATAACACCGTGGTCATTTAACAATATCGTACTTCAAAACCAGAATATCATATCTCTGTCAAACCACATCAATACGATATCATTTCTCACATCAAATAATATTCATTTCAAAAATCATAACACTCCAAAGTTATAACACTTTGGAAATCATAACACTTTGAAAATCACAATACTTTCCCTTAATAGTTTAGATATTAATAATATATATAATAAAATAGTTTATAAAATAAAATAATTTCCTCAATTTCACAAATCGGGTCAAATCAACTCGGATTCAAAAATTCAAATTTTAGTCAAACCACAATTCATCAATTTCAATTCAATTTAGTTTCTCAATAAACCTTTTCAAATTATATCGATTTCAAATTCATATTTGAACCTTAAATAAACCATTTTAATTTAAATATATTTCAAATCTTTATATATTCAAACTTTTCAAACTAAATTTGATAATTCCATATATATATATAATTTTAACTTCATTATCATTTAGTTTTGAAATGTTCACTTAATTAATCCAATATCATTTAAATAGACTTTAAATTACATTTGTTATAAACTAAATATTCCTTCAATTTATCACTTTAATCAAATTCAATTTATAACATATATTCTTTTAGAATGTCAACCACGATAAATTTTAGATTGGTTTAATTAAATAAAACCCTCAACAAATAAATTTCAAATCAATATCTATTTATCTATCCAACCTAAATTTCTAATATCATTACAAAATAAAATTTTAAAAAATACTTAACCATATTATATTTTATTTAAATCAAACTTTATTATTAAACTAATTTTATATTAAAACAAATTTATACATATCTTAATTCAAGAATTTAACTATATATAAAAAAAAAAATATAATAACTTGAAATCGGTATTTATTAAACCATATATCTCTTTAAACCATAAAAATCTTTTCAAATATATATATATATATATATATATATATATATATATATTTACCACGGTGCCTATATAAAATTTTCTATCCTATGGTCAAGTGATCCGGATTTTTATCATTCCAATCCATAATTTTAATTTTATACGGATATATATACATCATTTCAATCCATAATCCCAAATTCAATTGGATGAAAGTAGCTTGGGTCTATCATTTTAACCCATAATGATTTTCTTATATTCTACAGATCGTTCGGGTATGTATCATTTCAACCCATAGTGTATTCTACACTAACATGGAACTTGTAGAGTTATAACAGATATGATAATAATATAACAGTCATATATCATAAATATAAATAACGGAAACTTGTGTCAGATGTCACAGTGAGCAGATATAGATAACAACATATATATATATATAGCAATGTAAATAACTAATAGCAGCATATTTAAGTTGTCATTTCAATTGAAATCAAATTTAATAAATATAAGAACGTTAATCGTGAGTGATTTCTTACCATTCGAGGCTAGAGATGAACGAGATGAGATGAGTTATGAATCCAAGCACGAATTCCAAAGTAAAGCACGATGGACACGAATTCAACGAATAGAGCTGATAACAAAAATCGATGAAAACAAATCGAATCAGTTTGATATATACAGAAGTATTTGTTAGTTTATTAAAATCAATACTTTAATCTAAGAAAAATTAAAATAATATATATATAGTTAAAATAAAACACATACTTATAATAATAAGAATCAATTTAATTCAAAACCATGTAAGATTCGTGTATATATTTTTAATTTCAAATAAATATTAAATCCCAATATAACATATCTATATATTTTAGAAGAATCAAATTCACATATACTTATCTATCTATCTATATATATATAAACTTACATAAACTCTCTATATATAAACAAATGCATAAGCTTCAGGCCTATTATGGTATGCCAATAAATTCAAACCAATCGAGTATACTTATATAAACTTGTATATGATACAGATATGAGAAGCTTTAAAATATGACAACTTATCAACAATAGATCTTATATACATACTTTATAAATATACATTAGATTGTAGTCTATTGAAAATGGGTGTAGTTTATATACTTAAAATTAATACTATATATATACAGATCATGTACGTTAACCCTATATAAATGCTGGCACTACAAAATGTATGCAGACAAACAATATAAACTTATAAACAAACCTTACATACAAAACCTTTGGATTGTAAACATAAACTAATAAAATTTATAACATATAAACGGCATAAATATTTATAACTAACATATATAACCATATATATGCAATAGATCATACGCTCAGAATGTATAAGCTTAATAAATTTTTTTGCATATAATATATATATTCATATAAAGCAAATGAGCTGCCGAATGAAAGCCTGTTCCAGTAAAAGTGCATATGACTAACTTTGAAAAATATAGCATTATATCTTCTAATATATATATATATATATATATATATATGACTGGCATAACTTGATATATTGACAAATATATAAAGCTGCAACCGTTATATAAAACTTACCAAACAAAATATATATACAAACAAAAAAAAATATTTATACATAAATAATACTTAAAAATCAAGTCAGGCTTTTATATAAAAAGATTTATATCAACAACAAATATTTTACTTATACTTTATATAAACAATACTGTCACCTACATAAATAATATATAGATAAATCTACAAATCAGACTAACTTTTTATATAATTCTATAACTAAAAATTCTTAAAACTATAACATATATGTATAAGATATACCTTAGATAAGGGGGAAAAAAGTTTTCACGCGAGATTACTGTCCAGGGTAGCTAAACCATGAAGGAGAGTGGCCGAAGATGGGTTTTCAAGGTGATGGTCGAGGCTTCGGGAAGGCGGGCTCAGCTGGGTACTAGGTTCGGCTGGAAACTTCGACTAGTAGATGCTACGGGAGGAGGCCGAGGGAGGAGGAGCTCAGGTTGATGGCTACACTCTTCACGGCTGGAGAGAAGAAGGATGGGTTCGAGTGGAGGCAGAGGATGGTGGTGGAAGGAAAGGATGTCGGGATGCTTACATGAAGGCTTGTGTATTTGGTGAAGTGGTGGTGGAGCCGACGTCAGGGAGGAGATGCTAGGGAAGGGTTTGCGTGAACAAGGAAAACATGGAGGAAGGAACAAGCAAGCAAACAAATTATATCTTTTTTATTATTGTTGTGAAAGCTCAGACCAAATTGCAGGATAAAAGAGATAAGAGAACAAGAGGACGAGATAATTGAATCAGAAAATAAGGCAAGAGAAAGAATAGAAAAGGTTGACACGAATACAAGTAAAAAAAATAAATGCAAACATGGAGGGTCAAAATTTGTTTCAAAATTTAATAAAGAAATCATTTTTTTATACGGCTGAAGATTTGAAGATGCACAAGGAACAAGATGACCCAAATACGGTACCGATACGATGGACGGTTATACTGATTTCATCACGTATTAGACGTCAAAATGCAGAATTGAATATAGTGCAGAGATCGGCATGACGAGATGAGCAAAATGGTACACAGATAACAGCGATATGACCATCCTATCAAAAGTCAATAATCGGTACCAAAATGCTGTAAATTTGTCCAGAATAAGATAAACAGAGCAATAACAGTTCAAATTTGATGAAATGGAAGATGATGTCCCACTTAGAAGATGATTTATAAATTTATTGTACAAAAATATTCAAGTTTGGAAAACAATTTATTAATATCAATTTTTAACTGATTTGAATTTAAATAAAATTACAAAACAAAATAAAATAAACTTCCATATAATCTGGTGAAAATTTACCATTTGCTATATTTACACAGACGTATTCCAAATATTAAATTTTATTTCCAAATTCAAATATTTAAATTTTCATAAAATTTAGTTAATTATATTATTAAAACGATTAAAATTTACAGATCGTTACACTCTACTCCACTCAAAACTTTTCGTCCCCGAAAAGGAAGGAGGTAGGAGAATAAAACAACCAAAAAGAAAAATAGCTTGACAAAGAAATAAAACAATCAATTTAAACCATATAAATTTCAATTCAAATTAATTAATATTCAATAATTTGATTTAATCCATTAAAGATTTAAGTCATTAATGAGTCATTTCATAAAAATTTTCTCAAGTTTCTATTACCTTACTTAAATTTATCTTAATTCGGTTATTGTATAAAATTTAAGTTTTTGGTATTCGCCCTTGAAGAGAAAAGGAATATTTCAATATATATCTAAAAAAAATCCATTAAAACATTTAAACTCATTCACTTAGTAAAATATAAGATATATTTAAGACATTCTCATAGCATTATGCAAAGATTTTACAAAAGTCAAAAACAATGTTAGACATTTATATTCAAACATTATAATAAGCTTTAAAATAAAGTTCTTTAAATCCAATGATTTATTAGACTCGTATTTTTCTTAAATTAAGTATAACTCGATTATTAAACTGAAACTAATAATATACTTCAAAACATACTTTAAATTTCTAAATCAAATTATAAAATTTCATATCTTCATAATTAATTTTACACACTTGTTTAAAAATGAATATTCAAATCATGGAAAACATTTATTACGGTTTAATATAAAATTTCAAACAATAAATTTACTATTAGTACTTGGAAATCAAGTAACTATTCCAAACTATACTTTCAAAAATAGAGATTTAAATTTATTTGTCAAGTATATCACAATAAATAGACTTTACAAATCAAAATTTTCCATTTATATAATATCTTTAAATTACACATTCAAAGAAACTTTTATAAACTTAACTTGAAATATTCATTTGGAAGCTTCGTTTGCAATCAATTATCTTAAATACTTTAATACTTTTCAAAACTCATTTATAAAATTTCTTGCTTCATTTTAAAAATGCCATTTAAATATTTAAAATAACACCTTTATAATTATATGTAAACCATTTGAAAACAATTATTTCATCATTACTTATCTTTACAAATAAGCTATTTAAAACATTAAATCCATAATTCATAAATTTATTAATTTATCTCAAGATACATTTCAAATATTATTAATAAATCAATAATCATTTTTTTTATATGTTTTATTTAATTAATAAATTCTAAAATATTTACACGCTAATAATTTACTATTAAACCATGTAGTATATAAATAAACAATATTTTAAACATTTTAAATTATTTAGAAAGAAAATGACCAGAATATCCTTTATATAATACTTTATCAAAATACATTTATAACCCGATGTCTTAATAGGTTTATCCTTGTTCTTGCAGAATCTGATCGTATGTTAATCAGGCGTAAGACTAGAAGTCTCCAAGTACTTAGTAGACCCGTTTCAACATCTAGTGAAAAATACTTAAAAATAGGTATGAGAAGTACCGCTTAAAATCTAATGTCAAACAGTGATGATACAATAGCAGTGGCCCGCTGCTGATCCAATATTTACGCACTGGACACAAAACTTTCCAGAAGATCCTTCCACCATCCGTATTCTAGAAAAAATCATAGGTGGTTCGTAAACAAGGGACCATCGACCCTTGCTGCGGTGGTACGCTGCTGATTCAATCATTTACGTAATGGATGCACTTCCCCCGGAAGATCAATAAACAACAGATCCCAGTATCGAAAGTGCCTCCACTGGGTAAACTAAAGAACCATCTACCCTAAAAAAATCGAAGAACTCATGATTTTAAGTCCGGATAACCATATCAGTTCGAATCCATTTTTGAATTCACCCAAGTCCATTAGGGTATATCAGTCGAATCCATTCCTGGATTCCCCAAGTCCATTTGGGTCGAAGCATATCATACTATGCTTCTTTATGGAGGGTACTTCCATATACCTCTTACTTCAAAATATAATATACCATATATAGTACCTTTTCAAAATCAAAGCTTCAAATATTGCACTTATATAAATTCCATTATATATAAGATTACATTTTCCGATAAAGTACTTTCCAAAATCAATAATCTCAAATATATCAAATCATTCTTATATAAATTCCATTATATATAAGCTTTATCTCTTCAGATCAAATACCTTACAAAATCAACAGTTTCAAAATCACTTGTACTAATATAAAGTTCATCTTATACAAGTATCAAAAATTTTCCAAAATCAATTTCACTGTATGAAACGCCATACGAGATTCAAAATTAGAGGAGTCCTAATCGAAGAGAACTATAATCACAGAAACAGACTCACTAGGGAGATATGATAATTAAATTACAAATGAGAAAGATGGATAGCCTTATGTTAATCGCGGGTAACCTTAACCGGGTCAACTGTGACTTCAAGGATAAGATCGATGCAGAATTCTGAGGCCAATCGGCATTCGATTGCAAGAGATAGAATTCGAGCATAGCAAAAGATAGCAACATCTAAACCAAAGATACAGAAATCTCCGGTGGATCAATGCCCATTGTAAAGGAGTTCAACCATTTACAAATCATTCTAAGATTGGCGGGACCACCGATTTATTATAGAGATCAACAGGAGTGGAGTTATAGGATGCTCCAAAATCAAAGAACACGAATAGGAAGACAAAGATGGATTCCAGAACAAAAGAGAAGTCCTATTATACAAAGGAGATCCAATCAAAGAGGAAGAGATTCAAGCTCGAACGAAAGCAATTCTGTAAATAAATTTACTTTATATGCTAAGTTTTTCTGAAAACCAACGCTCTGATACCAACTGTAACATCCTGATATTTTCAACCATTCACATCCACACATGTCGGACTTGAATAGCTCAAAATATCATATTGTTAATTTTTATTTGGCAAACTCAGCATATACAATAAATAAACCAATCACAGAATCACAGACACCGAGTAATATAATAATAAGCAGCGGAAACAAATGAATAGTAGTTCATGAAGCTACTATATATATATATATATTAGAGTTAATAAGATACAAAAAAATCTCAAATACATAGAAGTCTCAATATAATAATCAAATGCAAGATAAGAATATCACAAGAGTTAACTGAACAACTACAAGATGAATACATAGATAGATCTCAAAGCGAAGCTCCAACTTCAAAGGCGGGTCTCAAATACTGGTACACTCAGTCTGAGCCGAGCGTAAAGCAAAACACAAAACACTCAAGTCAGGATTAACATTCCTATATCAATAAATCCAACTCAAGTGAAATATCAACTGAAATACAAGTAACTCAAAGTATGTTTGGGATAACCATCCTCCAAGGATCTATGGAACTATCTACTCTGCGGTACTATATGCTATTAATGACAAAATGTCATTATAACACCATGGTCATTTAACAATATCATACTTCAAAACCAGAATATCATATCTATATCAAACCATACCAATAAGATATCATTTCTCACTTCAAATAATATTCATTTCGAAAATCATAACACTCCAAAGTTATAACACTTTGGAAATCATAACACTTTGAAAATCACAATACTTTCCCTTAACAGTTTAGATGTTAATAATATATATAATAAAATAGTTTATAAAATAAAATAGTTTCCTCAATTTCACAAATCGGCTCAAATCAACTCGGATTCAAAAATTCAAATTTAAGTCAAACCTTAATTCATCAATTTCAATTCAATTAAGTTTCTCAGTAAACCTTTCCAAATTATATATATATATATACCATGGTGTCTGTATAAAATATTCTATCCTATGGTCCAGTGATCCGGATTTTATCATTCCAATCCATAATATAAATTTTATACGGATATATATATATATATATATATATATCATTTCAACCCGCAATCCCAAATTCAATTAGATGAAAATCACTTGGGTCTATCATTTTAACCCATAGTGATTTTCTCTTTTTCTACAGATTGTTCAGGAATGTATCATTTCAACCCATAGTGAATTCTATACTAACAGGGAACTTATAGAGCGATAACATATATGATAATAATATAATAGGCATATATAATAAATATAAATAACAGATAATGGTGTCAGATGTCACAGGTGAATAGATATAGATAACAACATATATATATATAGCAATGTAAATAACTAACAGTAGCATATTTCAATTGTCGTTTCGATTGAAATCAAATTTAATAAATATAAGAACGTTAATCATGAGTGATTGCTCATCTTTCGAGGCTAGAGATGAATGAGAATAAGATGAGTTATGAATCCAAGCACGAATTCTAATGTAAAGCATGATGGACACGAATTCGACGAACAGAGCTGATAATAGGAATCGATGAAAAAAATCGAATCGGTTTGATATAGACAGAAGTATTTGTTAGTTTATTAAAATCAATACTTTAATCTAAGAAAAATTAAAATAAAATATTTATATATATAGTTAAAATAAAACACATACTTATAATAATAAGAATCAGTTCAGTTCAAAACCATTTAAGATTCATGTATATATTTTTAATTTCAAATAAATATTAAATCACAATATAACATATCTATATATTTTAAAAGAACCAAATTCACATATACATATCTATATAATATATATATATGTAACGATCCTGACTCGACCTTTGAAAATCGGCACCGAATACATCACCTATATTCAAATGCCGCAGATTCAAACATCGAATCTGGTTCGCCGGAGCTTATAACACATTAAGTATAACAAGGAAGAAATGATAATATCGTATATCATTTATACAAAACTGATACAACATCAGATACAATTGAATATCAAATACAAATGACTATCCATTATCGATGATAGATACAAGACAGTAACAGAGACAACAGCAGCGGAAAGATAATCTCTTCAATGCCAAACCCCAAAAAAACTCCACCTCCAAAGCACCAATCTAGAGATAGCTCGAACTCCCAATCCAATGATACTAAGCAATGTCAGCCATCCAAAGACTGAAGAAGATTTCCAGAGACTGAAGGCTATCGAATCTACACCTATTATTGGATTATCTGAAAAACCCAACTCTAGACTGCTCGTGTGGAAAATTGTGGGCACCCAGAGTTTAGGAAGGGAACAATAAACTCCGGCTCAGTCACGGGACTGATGTGTGCAAACGAAAACAGTTTATCTATAAAACAAACAACAAAAGAATTTAAAACATTGAAATCCGTAATGTTTTTGGAAAATGGAACTACCATAAGGCCTCCCAGCACACACACCATGCAATCGCACACTTGGGGAGATTTCTCCTTATGATAGTCAAAAATGCTTGATACGCGAAAACCATTTGATATTATTATTAGTTCATAGTGGAAAACAATTACAAGTATAATATTAATCTTAGCCAGCATACGTACCATTATAGTATGCCTACTATAGCTACCATGTTAGATGGCAGGTTCTATAACTAAAACCATACAAGGCGCGTATTGGATGACTGGATTTCCAACAAATGGTTTGGCCAAGGAACTTCCCATTGCCACATGGGTACGCCTCTGGAGGGACGCCCCGAGAACCTACCCGGCTCTCTGCCAACACAAGGCCGGTCTACTCCCTTCCCAGGAGTAAAACCTAAGATATGCCACCCTCGGCCTTTTGTGACCTTTATCCGAGAGCTCTCAACCACAACCATCACACAGTAATAGATTTACAATGTCCACATGAGTTAGGTATCTGGGCTCCATACCATGACACTACTCTTTCCAGAAGGAATGGACATACCCTAGGGGTGCGACCCCTGCGACCTTGCTGCATCCTTACCGTTTAGACCATTTCCGGGTCATGAGGTCCTGATGCAGTCTCGTCCATAAATCTAGGCTTTTCACAAAGTCATGCTTTGATCAACAAATGATTAGCAGCGCTTCGTACGCCACATTACCAAATTGGGAATGTATCACTAGTAATCATCAACTACATAACCTCTAAGTTCGTACGTCTCAGAGAAGGGTGTTAAGCTAAGAGAATGAATCTCCGCCACCAAACAGAAATGTATTTGATAGAAACCAGCTTTACATCTCAAAGCGTAATATCAGACACACATCCATACAAGTCTGTTTCGGGTTCGAACAAAACCGAAGGCACTTCCGAAGAAGCCCTTGCAATCCGAGTATTCACAATCCCGATCGGACTCCCCATCACATAAGGAGAACTCCATACCGTAGCTACTCAGTTGTAACATCCCGAAATTTTGAATTCTAAACTCAATAAATTATTTGAACTTTTGAATTTAAATTGAAAGTTTCAAATGATATAAAATATTATTCAAATAAAAGAGAGATATATGGAATTAAATAAATATTTGATAGCTAAGTTTAAATAAATAATAATAATAATAATAATAAATAAATAAAAATATATAACAAACAAGAAATTGTTTTAAACAATAAAATAAAATATATGTGATGAATTAAGTATTAATAGTTAACTTTAAAATAGAAATAAAATTCAAGGTTTGTGTTGCAATAAGATTTTATAGTTATAAGATGACATAGAAAATTCATACAAGTTGCATAAGAACTATATAAACCAAGAAACAAGAAAATTTATATGTAAAACAAAAACAAGTTTTGGTCACAAAAGGAAGGACATAAATTTAAGTGTAAGTATGTAGAAATATAAACAAGGAAAAAAAACTGTAAAACAAAACCAAAGAGTACATATAAAAAAAATCAAACAAGGCTTATACAAGAAGATAGATATTTTAAATAAAACAAAAAAATTTGTACTTACAAAGAAAATAAAATTTTATACTTATAAAATCAACAGCATATATATGTAAACAAAGGTGGGAACACAAACATTAAATGCTATCTCTTCTTAAGCCTAAATCAAATCATTTCAGCCGAATTAACTTTGGCTTGGTCAAAAAAAAAATATAATCTGATCAAAGAAACTGTTGCACCAGTAAAACCTTCCCCTGTACAAACCCTCTCCTTTATATATACACATGCATAGTTGCTTTAATTCATTCAAACAAAACATAGCAAAGCCTGGAAGAGAAAATAAAGACAAACATCATTTTACAAATTCAAAACCAGTTTACAAAACAAAACAGGAAAAAAAATTAAAAGCAGAATATTTGCAGGGTTTAAAACTAGGGCAGTTCTGGTTTCAGGAAAAATTCAGGTGAGTAAACAACATTATATAAAGGTTAAGTTAGCTTTAAATCCATGTATGATTCATGTTTAACAAGTGTATGCTTGGGAATCTTCTTCAACTCTGTATATAGATATATAAATGCCTGGGATGAATCTGTTTTCTTCCTCCTCTCTGTTATTTTTTTACAGGCTTGAAGCTAGCAAATAAAATTAAATTTCTCTTCATCTGATTATTTTTGGATTTTTAATTTAACATAAAAAAGGTTTGTTTCCATCTATATGAAGATTAAAAATAGTTTTAAGTGAAATAAACAATATATAGGTTGTACAACTTGTGTTTACAGAGAAAATCCAAAAGTTGATTAAATTCAAGCATAATGATTTACAAATTCAATTAAATATCTTGAATCCTTACTTAAAAATAGGATTTTTAAAACAACAGTGATGATTTTTAGTTAAGTAATTCAAATGCAGTTCAGGTTTGAACGAAATATGCATTTCGATCGTTTCCTGATGATCGAATAAACCTGGAATTCTAAAATTTGGTTTGAAGCAAGATTGGCAGTTACTAGTGATGAGAAAATTGTCGAATTTTTTTCGAATGCATGAATTGATCGTACGAATCCAATGTAGGGTTTAAGTTTGAAATTGGCAGCGAGTTGGAAGAACGGTGATTTCGTCGACAATAGTTGATCGAGCCGCACGAGAATTTAGGAGGTGATAGCTAGGAGTGTGACATGTTGGTGACCGGAGTTGTGGCGTCGCCGGTGGTCAGAGACGTGGCGGTGAGGCATTTTAGTTGGAGATGTTAACTACAGTTTTTCGATCAAAATGCCAAACTTTGATTTTAAGACGATGGCTTCGGATTGGGTTTCGATTTCGATTAGGGGGTGGATTGTGACTTGCTAAGGGTCGCGACGGCCATTAGAACGATGGCACGACGTCGTGCACGTGCACGACGTCGATTCGGTGTTAAGGAGAGTTGGTCATGGGGATAAGCTTGAAGACGCACTCGAGTAGAACATGGGTTGACTCGAGTCCCCTTGTGCTCGCGTATAGGCTGTTTAAACAGTTGGTTAAGAGAAAAAAAAGAAAAAAAAACTTAGCTTTAGAAAAATAAAGAAGAAGGAACATGTACGAGGGGAGGGGAGAAAGTACTCGGGGAGAGGACGAGAAGAACTCGAGTGTGACTCGGGTGAAACCTGGGTTTTACTCGGGTTTTGTTTTGAAATTGGGTTAGGCCCAATAAAATTTTGAGTTTACAATGTTAAGTAAATTTTGTATTTACAGGTTAACCAATGTTAATTTATGTTAAGTGAAAAAAACTTGCTATAAGTTTAAAAAATTTTTTTACAATGTTTTAAAGTTTAATTAACCCTTTAATTAAATAATTAAAATTAAAATAAGAATTGAAATTAACTTACATTAAAACTTTTAATGTAACAATGAATTGATTCTTAAGATATAAAGATGGTTTTCAAATGATAATCAAGGTAGATAAATTTTTTATTTACTAATGATTTTGAAAAATAACTAAGAATGATTTATAATTTGCAATAAAAAATTTGATTAATAAAAAAAATTAATCGAGTGTCAAAATTAATTATAATTAAGAATTGTTAGTTAAATAATTTCAAATAATCAATTTATAATTAGTAGTTAATTAAGTTAATTGAGTGAGGAATAATTTATTAACACAATTGATATTTAAATAAACTTGTTTATCGTTAAGAATAATTGATTATTGATCAAAATAATTATGTTGTAAATTCACTTAAACCACATTGGAAAACAATTAACCATTGTTCTGCACTGAATTGTTATTTCTGCTGTGATCGTAATACCTTGCCATATACTACACTGTGATCTGTGATTTGTTCTGTATTGATGTGAAAACTCTATTGCCCATAAAATGATATTTAAACTTCGATGCGACAGGGAGTCGGATCTCAGTTAGTTATCTGAAACCCACATCGAACCCTGAATATGAATCTTGGTGATTGATAGGTCCACGTGTTTTAAAAAAATTAAACGCTCACTATTCGGTTTAGCCAGGAGAGGACCTTTGTGCCATATAACCCACTCCGAATAGTGAGACGTCGAAATGGATAGCATTTGAAGACCGGTAGTGAAGACCGGGTGTCTTCGAAAATGAAAGGGTAACCTATCGATTGTCTCTACACTGAGTTGCTACGGTATAGAGATTTCCTAAGTGATGGGAAGTCCGATCGAGATTGTGGATACACGGATTTGCAAGGGCTTCTTCCTTTATTGGACGAAGTGGCTTCGGTTTTGTTCGAACCCAGAACAGACTTGTATGGTCGTATGTCTGACACAATATTTTGGGATATAAAGCAGATTTCTTTCAAATACATATCTGTTAGTGGCGGAGAATTTATTCTCTTAGCTTAACACCCTTCTCTGAGACATACGAGCATAGAGGTTATGTAATTGAAGGTTATCAGCGTTATACTCCCAATTTGGTGGTGTGGCATGCTAAGTGCTGCTGTGTGTTGATGATCATTTGTTGATCATTTGTGATCAAAGCATGGTTTTCGTGTAAAGCGTAGCTTTGTGGACGAGACCTCATCGGACCTCACAACCCGGAAATGGTCGAAACAGGAAAGATGCGGCAAGGTTAAGAGGGTTGCGCCCTTTAGGGTATATCATTTCCTTCTGGAAAAAGGTGATGTCATGGTATGGAGCCCAGACATTTACCTATGTGGTAGCTCCAATCTCATTTACTGCGTGGTTGTTTCTTTGTGATAGAGGGCCCTTGGATAAAGGTCCCAAAGGACCGGAGAGTGGCATACTGGAGTAGTAGTTACCTAGTTACAGAGGTAACCCGGCCTTGTATTGGCAGAGAGCAGGGTAGGTTCTCGGGACGTCCCGCCAGAGGCGTACCCATGTGGGAGTAGGAAGTTCCTTTGCCTGACCATTTGTTGGAAAATCCAACCAAAACAATACAAGCCCTTTACGATTTCAATTTGTATAACCTGCCACCTCAGGTGACAGCTATAGTAGGCATAGTATAGTGGTACCTATGCTGGCTAAGATTTATATTATATTTTCGAAATGATTTTCTACACGATGCACTAGTAATAATATCAAGGAATTTTCTCGTATCAAGCATGTTTGACTATCATAAGAAGAAATCCCCTCCAATTCTGCGATTGCATTGTGTGTGTAGCGAGAGGTCTTATGGTAGTTTCATTTTCTAAAAGCATACCGGATTTTCTTTTATAAATCTAGTTTATTTAAAAGCAACTATTTTTGTTTACTCATACCAGTCCCATGACTGACCTGGAGTTTATTGTTTCTTTTCTAAACTCTGGGTGCCCAAAATTTCTACACGGGCAACCCAGTAGCAGGTTTACGTGTTCTAGTGTAGTAGTATTTTGGAGCTTTCGCTTTGGAGATATTTTAGGAGCTTTTGGGATCTCAGGTGTTTAGTTTTTGGGAGTTCGTTACCACTTCATTCTTTTGAAGACTTTTTGGATATATGATCACTGTTGTATTATTATGATGTTTATTTGGAGTTGTGGTGTATGTATATTGAATAAAATACTCTGATGTATTATTGGATATTATGATGTTGTAGTTGTGATGTATGCATGATATTCATTTTGTTCCGCTGTTTTATATTCATCTGATATTGTTATAAGCTCCGGCGAACCAGATTCGATGTTTGGATCTACGGCATTTAAATACGAGTGTCGTATTCGGTGCCGATTTTTGAAAGTCGAGTCAGGGCCATTACATCAGTGCAGAGTCATTCGGTAGGTTATCCTATCGTTCTCATAAATACCTGGTCTTCACCACCGGTCTTCAAATGCAATCCATAACGTCGTATCATTATTTGGAATGGGTTATATGACACAAGGCCCTCTTCCAGCTAAACCGAATAATGAGCGCAATATTTTAAAAACATATGGATATGGGATTTCAGTTAAGTCACAACTTTAAAATCCAAAACTTTCTTTTCAGATGGTTTCAAAAAATTACCATTTCAAATCTTTAAACAAAAAGATTCACTTCACAAAGAACACCAATTTTCCACAAAGATTCATTCATAGTCTTTCAAAACAATTCGCAATTTCTTTTCAAACTTGAAACCTTTCAAAACAAATTGGAAATCCTTTCCTTATATGAAAGCTTTTATTATTTGAAAGCAAATAGTTTTCGTTTCAAAAAATCCGATTACATTTATACAAGTTAAAGTCCTTGGATTAAATTCAAATTCCTAAAACAATACTTTTAAAATGGTTTAAAACCCATATGAACACATTTATAAATTGTATAGCTTTTTTAAACCAAAATTTCCTAACACGGAATTCAATTTCAAATTTTGAATTCGAATCAAATCAAATTATTTAAATTTTAAAACTTTATCATGTTATTCAAAATAACTTTTATCTTTAAAACTCTTTTTTCAAAAGCTTTTCACATTTTAACCCAATTCCATTTCCAAAACCATTTGGATTCAAAATTCAATTTTAAAACCATTTCCAAAAATTTGTGACTTAACCAATTTCCTCTTGCAATCCATATTTGTATGTGTATGGTGTAGTCTAGGGGTTTTACCCAATAGTGCAACAACATCAATCATCACAAATTTAGTCATATCAATATTGATAAGCGGTGTAATCTATAACGCTTATCTTCATCCACAGATTCACAGATAAAAAATATAAATCAATCACAGATAAAATAAATTACATTAATCACATCTTGAATTAAAACAATTCATATCACAAAGCATCACAAAACAGAAATATCAAACAATTTACAGCATTCAATAGAACACAGTCATCCATAAGGAAGATAAATTGATCATCTGATTGATTGAAACAAGATTAATCACTAATCCAGGTTAATTAATCAATCACAAACTATTTTAATTAATTAACCTTAAATAATCATTTATTTTTAAATTATTAATTAATCAACTTTAATTATTAATTAATTAAATCTCTAATCATTAAATAATTAACCCTTAATTATTCAATTATTCTTTAATTAATTATCCTTAATTAATTACGTTAATTAATTAGCCCTTAATTAATTATCCTTTAATTAATTACATTAATTAATTAACCCTTAATTAATTGTTATTTAATTAATGATCTCTGATTAATTATAATAAGTTATTATCCCTAATCATATAAATAAATTAAGTAATTATCATTTAATCACTTGGTTGATTAACTTTAATCATTAATTAATTCATCTTTAATTAATTTCCTTTTAGTTAGTTAATCTCATTAATTAAACTATCCTTAAATGAATCAAGAATTAACCTTTAAATCCCATTTATTAAGTAATTATTCTTTTAATTAATCGCATAAATTTTCCTCTAATCACTTTCATTAATTAATCTTAATTCTTTAATATAGCTGCACAAAGTAATTACTCCTTAATTTCATTAAGTGATAACCTTTAAAATGAATTCAACATAATAATATAATTTAACCTAAACTCTTTAAGTTCAATTGATGACTAAAACACCTCATACTTTTTAATCATTAGCTTAATCCAAATATTAAGTTTATTTTCAAAAACAAAGGTTATATAAATAGAATAAAACTCTTTTCAAACTTAGTCGAAATTAAAAGAATATTTTAAAACCTTTAACTAATTTCTAACTTAAATAAAAAAAGTTTAATTAGAAAGCCTTGATTAGAAAATTGTTCAAACTAAATTAAATTTAAGACTTTTAAAACTAGTTATATTTTAAACTTAAAACCCTGTCATCATTTTCAGCAACCCGGGCCAAATCCCGTTTTACTCGAGTAACTACACGAGCCAGATTATCGAAATCCCGAGCAAACATATCTTTTCACCTGCTTCGAGTCAAACCATCGACACACCGAGCTCGAACACGAGAACTCATCTTCCCTTCTCCCTGCTTTAATCCTGACACCATGGATATGCCGTGCACATGCACAAGCGAGCTGGCCATCTCCGGTCCAAACTCCGATCGTCGACCCATCAACGACAACCTCCACCGGCCTCTCAAACACCCAGATCGATGAGATCACCCACGAAACCGAAATGAGCTGATCGACAGAAACAGGAACCCAACTACCATCTAAATTTTGCCTCGACCCCGACGACCTAATCCACCAGAAATCACGTGGCTTCGTCCAAAGCTGCACACACCTAAGAGCGTCGATTTCCCAAACTCCGATCCATTCCGATCAATCCCCGATGCCGTGATTTTCCTGAGAAGACTCGAGATCCATATTGTGTATAAAACCCTAAACCAACACAGATCAACTACATTGACGTAGTATAAAAATTTCCCCCATTTTTCCTACAACCACCATTATACCAGCCATCTACTACTTCAAACTCGAGACTCCTAACCATCGCGATCACTGGGATTTGACCAATTCCCCATTTCCGATGAGAACGAGATTAATCAACGATTAGGGACCTAAAAATCATGAAACTTCTCTTAAAAATCATCAATTAGCAAATCGAGTCTGATCCAATGATCAGAATTTAGAATTAAATTACTTGAATTTTACTGTTTTGAATATTCCCTCTGTAAATTCTAAATTTTCGAATTATTTATCATATATTTTACTTTATATCATTTTTAAAATAACTTTACAATATTATGAACATTTTTCTTTCACAGATCAAAGCCTAATACTAATTTGTTTAGGAGATATAGTTTTTTTTTCTTTGTTCTTGGGTCTGGAAACACGACAGACTGTATACATATACACACAAGCATGCATCTCACAATTCATACTTATAAACACATGCAGATAAATTTTCATCACATTCATTACCAAACAAATAAAACATCAAGACATATCAAAGATTCAAGCTTAAATGGGTCAAGTTTGCTCACCTCAGAATGAAGAACAGTGAAGCCTAGAAAAATATTTTTGTCCTGGAACTGCTTTTGAACTCTGAAAGTAGATTATGATTTACTTGAATTGATATTTATACTTGCTTTGATTTGTTGAGTTGCTTCCAGGTTGAAGTTGTTTTGATATGATTTGAATTAACTTGCATGCTTTTTTCTTCAGATTTCCCTGGTTTTAAAACTTGATTCAGGTTTTACTTTGATCTTCTTTTTCCAGGTTGAAGAATTTTCTTAGTTGAAATCTTGAACTTTGCTTTGATTCGTTTTCAGATTTTAGTTTCTGGTTTGATTTTTCATGAGGCAGTTCATTTTTAGTTTTTTTTTTGAAAATGACAAATCTGATTATACTTTCTTTAATTCATATTTTGTACAATTAATTTCAAAAGTAAAGATAATATTACCACTTGTTAAATATGTTAACACTTGTCTTATTCCTTGTTATACTAGTTACAAATGTAAATTTGTATGATAAAACTTTCACACTTGTAAATTATATATTTATTAAATGTTACCTTTTATTTATGTATATAAGTAATCTTAAAGAAAGTATTTAATCCTTTAATTCATTTTCAACTATTATACTTTTAAGTAAACATGTATACATATATATATATTGGAATTTGTTATTTAAATAGCTTTTAAAAATTTATCATATACAATTTGAAAAGAAATGATCCTTTAATAAATCTTATTTAGTTTTCAAAAGATATATATATATATATATATATCAAAACTTTTATTCATTTGTATACATTTTAATTACATGTACTTATATAACTCTTTTAATAATAAGAAAATGTTTTGAAACTCAATTCCTATATTAGTTACAAAATAAATTCAATTTGTTTGCAATATATTTCTATTTGAATTTCAAATCAAAAATATTCATTTTCAATATACTTATTAAATTTGAATCTCAATTCCAAATCATATTTTCAATCTATTTTTATATACATATTTATTTCCAAATATTCAAATTAACTCCCAATTAATTCACAATTTAATCCAAATTAAACCAGAATTTTATATTAATTACCAAATTAATTCACAATTAAATTTCAGTAAATAAATAAAATACCGCCTATCTCATAATTAAATTCCAAAACTTGAATTTATTATCAAATTAATTCTGGCTAAAATCTTGGAACGTTACGGATTCCCCCCTTAAGAAAATTTCATCCTCGAAATTCGCCAAATGGAAAGATAACAAAGAATAGACGAAAGATAGAGATGTATCTTTCCAGATCAAATCGAATATCTATTCTGCATTTGACTTACCAAATCAGAATATCAACAATAGGTACGAGAATAACTAATTTAACATTTCACGAAATACTCGGTTCATTCGGTCTACGAATATGCAGGGCACCGGTTAGTTCGAAGGGATAACTAATCGTTCGTAGAACATATTTGGACCCCCACAGAATAGACGGATATATAGATATAATCCGAAAACATTTTTCTAGTTTAGAGATCAAAGTATACCTATTGACGCAGCGGATTATAACGGATGACGACGAAATGAAGACTTCGTGTCAAATTAATCGATGAACGATTAGATGAGGAAATATAAATCGATGGATTGAAAGATACCGAATGCCCAAATTCGTTGATCTCCAAAAGACACCGAATTCTAGCTATCCCCAACACGTTGATCGCGCACAATACCGTGTTAATAGATCTACGATTCTTCGACGTTGATCTCGCGCACGAGATTCCGTGAATCGGCTTCAAATCCGTTGATTCGAGCGCACTCGAATAACCGAAAATGGAGAAAGGAGATCACACTCAACTTCCAATTTTCAAGAGGCACAAAGCACTCAAACAAAAGTTTATTCAAAATCAACAACCTAGTTTACAAATGACCCAACATCCCTATTTATAGGCAGTTTACAACACACACATATAGTTCCACCGACCTAACATAGGTCGTTCACGACCTAACAAACTTGCCGACCTACGACTCATACAACACACACGATCTACATACACGGCCGACCTAACCAGGTACGACCTAAGACAACAACATCACGCGACTCAACAAATACAACATTACATCATAACGACATACGACTTAAGACACACAGCGAGATACACGGCAGCAGCTACCTAAGTACAAGGCTTCATGGCAGCGACTTAGGCTTTAGCGACCTAAGGAATTAGCTTCCGGAATTCTTCATGCGACCTACCACTTGAGCGACATAAGGAACCCTTCTTCATGCGACTTAAGGAAATACGTGTTAGAACCTCAATTGTTGGATTTTAATGACAACAACTATACAATTATGTCAAAGAATCTCTAAGCTAATTTGCAGGTACATGGGCATCAAAAAGAGATAATCAAATACATTCAAAATGAAGATACACAGTACAAAAGAATAAAAGAATGTATATGGAGATACAAAAAGAGATATATACGATGGAGACAAGACAAAGGTGACAAACAAAGTATTATCAGTCATAAAGTGTCGTGTCTAGAGTTTACAAATGTTAAAATCTTCTCCAAATGGTATATACACATATACATTCATATTTTAAATGAAATATCAAGTTTTCAAATATTGCATGGAGCGAGAGTCGAACCCGGGACACTAGTTCAGAAGGCAAGTGCTCTAACCATTTGAGCTATGGTATTTTTTAGTTACAAGTCAAATTCAGACGTCTGAATTGACCATTTCAGACGTCTGAATCTGGGCAAAAATTGCCTATTTGCTTTCTGTTTCAAATCTCGTTGCATTTCAGAAGTCTGAATTTTTAATTTCAGACGTCTGAATATTTACAACGGCTATTTTTTTAAAAAGGCATTTCCATTCATGAAGATTTGCGACCTTTAATTCAACAGCTTTTGATGATAACTTTTCATGAACAATTACAACCATTTATTACCTATATAAACACATTAGAATCAAGTTTTAAATTAACCAATTTCTATTGATTATTATTCTATTATTGAAATTCTTGATTCTAACTCATTTGTGCTAAAAATATCATTCAAATTCAAATTCTACTTTCTTAATCTTCACGCATTCATACATATATCATAAAGGAGAAAGATTATAGAAAGATTGTACTCTCAAGAGACAAATTCGTGTTATTGAGAACACACTGTGTCATATACTTTCTGTATAAGTTGAAGTCCTGTTCTATTGTTCAGGCAAGTGAAGTCCTCTTCGGCTGTTGAGGCGAAATCCTGTTTTGCTGCTCAGGTCCCTTGTTCGGCTGTTCAAGGGTTATTGTAAACCTGTTCCTCCCGGTTAAGTGAGGATTGTTGTTAGTGAAATTCCAGAAGGAGTCTGGGACTGGACGTAGAACGGGAAGTTCGAACCAGTATAAAAATTCCTGGTGTGCTTGTTTGATTTTTACTTATTTACATTGCTCCAGTAATTTTAGTTTATTTCCACACTAGTATAGTATAATTCCATATAGCACGATCCGCACCACCACTTTCATTTGGTATCAGAGCATAGCCACTTGAGAAAATTCAAGATTCAGACAATTCTCAACTCGCTCTATTAAGTCAAGAAATAGAAGCTCAGAAAGAAAAGAATAATGCTCTAGCTTCTGAAAATCATGTGTTAAAAACAAAAATTAAAATTGTTGAGTTAGATAACACTAGTCTCAAAACTAAGCTTGATGGCATTACTAAAAATATTTCCAATTTTAATAAAGGGAGAGAAAATTTATCCAGGATTATTAAAAATTCTCAACCTGCTTCAAATAAGAAGGGATTAGGTTATGTTAAGAATTCAAAAGCTCACAATGATAAAAGCGATTTAGGCTATAAACAAGCTAAAAGTAAAAATAGTACTAGATATGCATTCATGTATACTAACTTTAGTGCTAGTACTAGTAATCAAGATAGTTTTAAAACCAGTTATAGTCATAATAGTACTTTGTTTAGAAATGATAGAAATTATTCTTCAAGTACTAAGCTAATGACTAATAGTATTAAGATATGGATTCCAGCAAATATGATTGATCATGATAAACAATTTTATATTAGCAACTATTATAAGAATGTAATTTGTAATGAAAATTATATTTATAAAGGTTCAACCACACCCAAATGGGTATGGTTTCCAAAGACCTAACCCCCCGGACCATAACATAGTAAGTGGGTACCAAAAATTATTATTATTTTTTGCAGGTACTCAGAGAAACAAAAGGAAAAGGGTAGATTTTGGAATTTTAAATAATGTTCCATACGTTTAATAGAATTACATGCTTACAATAAAATATGGACTTCGGTAAATATGGTAAAATTTATTTTATTTTTCCTTCACAATTAATAATGAGTTTATCTCGTTATACACAAGATATTTTATATAATTTTATATTTTCCCTCATTCTTTTTGATAATGACAAAGGGGGAGAAATTCATATGCATATTAATAGAGCGAGATATTATACTTAGGGGGGGATGTTTATAATTAGGGGGAGCTTTAAACAAATTAATATTATTTTTTTATATAGAATGAATATTTTTTAAAAAATTGTATAGTTGTCATCATCAAAAAGGGGGAGAATGTTAGAACCTCAATTGTTGGATTTTAATGACAACAACTATACAATTATGTCAAAGAATCTCTAAGCTAATTTGCAGGTACATGGACATCAAAAAGAGATAATCAAATACATTCAAAATGAAGATACACGGTACAAAAGAATAAAAGAATGTATATGGAGATACAAGAAGAGATATATATGATAGAGACAAGACAAAGGTGACAAACAAAGTATTATTAGTCATAGAGTGTCGTGTCTAGAGTTTACAAATGTTAAAATCTTCTCCAAATGGTATACACACATATACATTCATATTTTAAATGAAAAATCAAGTTTTCAAAAATTGCATGGGGCAGGACTCGAACCCGGGTCACTAGTTCAGAAGGTAAGTGCTCTAACCATTTGAGCTATGGTAATTTTTAGTTACAGGTCAAATTCAGACGTCTGAATTGACCATTTCAGACGTCTGAATCTGGGCTAAAATAGCCTATTTCTTTTATGGTTTGCATGTTTCAAATTTCAGAAGTCTGAAATTTATTTTCAGACGGCTGAACTTCTTTAACTGCTATATTTTTGGAAAGACATTTTATTTCCATGAAGAGTTACAACCTTTTACTAAGAGATGAATCCATATTCTTTCATGATAACTTTTCACGAATGATTACAACTCTTTATACTCTATATAAACATATTAGAATCATTTGTTTAATTCACTGAATTGATAAAAAAGCTTTCTATTTCCATACTACACTGATTCTAACATTTTGAGCATTCAAATTTCTACATGATCATTCATCTACTTCCATATTCTTCACATACACACATATATATCAAAAGGAGAAGATTATAGGAAGATTGTACTATCAAGAGACAAATTCGTGTTATTCAGAACACACTGTGTCATATACTTTCTGTATAAATTGAAGTCCTGTTCTGCTGTTCAGGCAAGTGAAGTCCTCTTCGGCTGTTGAGGTGAAATCCTGTTCTGCTGCTCAGGTCCCTTGTTCGGCTGTTCAAGGGTTGTTGTAAACCTGTTCCTCCGGGTTAAGTGAGGATTGTTGTTAGTGAAATTCCAGAAGGAGTCTGGGACTGGACGTAGAACGGGAAGTTCGAACCAGTATAAAAATTACTGGTGTGCTTGTTTGATTTTTACTTATTTACATTGCTCTAGTATTTTAGTTTATTTCCGCACTAGTATAGTATAATTCCATATAGCACGATCCGCACCATCACTTTCATTTGGTATCAAAGCATCGTAACTTTCAATAACTTCACATCCCAGCTCTTCAAATTGTCCTACACAAGACATCTCAACAAGTTTCCCAACGATCTGTTTACCACCTCCGTTTTCCCATCTGTTTGCGGATGATAGGCGCTACTAAACTTCAGCTTCGTTCCAACCATCGTCCACAAACTCATCCAAAAATGACTTAAGAATCGAGTGTCCCTGTCAGAAACAATGGTCTCATGCAACCCATGCAATCGATAAATTTTTTTAAAGAATAACTGAGCAACCCGGACTGCATCAACGGTCTTCTTACAGGCTATGAAATGTGCCATTTTCGAAAATCTATCTACCACCACATATATGGAATCATTTCCTCGCTGAGTTCTTGGCAAACCCAAAACAAAATCCATGCTGATATCAACCCATGGTCTGGTAGGCACAGGTAATGGCATATATAATCCCGCATTCGTAGCTGTTCCCTTGGAAACTTGACATATGTGACATCTCTCCACAAATCTTTCAACTTCTTTTCTCATGGAAGGCCAAAAATAAGATTGAGAAATCAAACGCAATGTTCTCATGGAAGGCCAAAACAAACTCCTTTACAATCTTCATTCGCAAACTTCCCTCGGGTATACATAATTGATTTCCCTTGAACAGAAAACCATCCACCAAAATATACTCATCCATCTTCCATTTTGTGACTTCATCCATAACCTTAGCAAAATAAGGATCATCCTCAAACAATTCTGGCAACACATCAAACCCGGTCACTTCAACTTTCATTATAGTCAATAAATGATTTCTCCTACTCAATGCATCTGCCACGCGATTCGTAATTCCCGACTTATGTTTCACTACAAATGTAAATTGTTGCAAGTATGCAATCCACGATGCATGCCTAGCTGCTATCTTGTCTTACCCTTGCAAGTGCATTAATGCCTCATGATCAGTATAAAGAACAAACTCCTTCTGAAACATATCATGCCTCCAGTGCTTCACAGCTTAAACAATCGCGTAAAACTCCACGTCATAAGTGCTATATCTCAACTGAGCTCCAGACAATTTCTCACTGAAATAAGAAACTGATCTTCCATTCTGACTCAATACTCCACCAATTCCAACCTTCGAAGCATCAATATGTAACTCGAACAATATCTGAAAATCCGGCAGTACCAGAATAGGTGTTGTCGTCAAAAGTGTCTTGATCTTCTCAAAAGCTAACTCTGCTTCCTCTGTCCACACGAACCTCTTTCCTTTCATGCAATCGGTTACAGGTGCCATCACACTGCTAAAATGTGGAATGAATCTTCGATAAAAAGATACCAACCCATGAAAGCTCCTCACTACAGTAATTGTCTTGGGTTGTGGCCAACTCCTGACAGCTTCTACTTTACTTTCATCCACTTGAATACCCTCCTTTGACAGAACATATCCCAGAAACAAAACACTGTGCGTCATGAACACGCACTTCTTTGCTGCTGCATAGAATTGCTCCTGTCGTAGAATAAACAGCACTTCTCGCAAATGCTGGATATGCTCTTCCATACTCCCACTATAGATCAAAATATCGTCAAAGTAAACTACTACGAATTTCCCAGTAAATGGTCTGAAAATCTGGTTCATCACTCTTATAAAAGTACTAGGAGCATTTGACAAGCCAAACGGCATAACCAGCCATTCGTATAGACCTTCCCTAGTTTTAAAAGCAGTCTTCCACTCATCACCCGGTCTAATACGAATCTGATGGTATCCACTCTTCAAGTCAATCTTTGAGAACACAACAGCCTCACTCAACTGATCAATCAAATCATCGAACCTCAGCATAGAAAACCTGTATCTCACAGTGATCTTGTTTAGAGCCCGACTGTCCGTACACATCCGCAAAGTCCCATCCTTCTTCGGTACCAATAAGGCTGGCACTACACAAGGACTCAAGCTCTCCTGAACACGCCCTTGTTCTAACAACTCTTCAACCAGCCTTCTCAGTTCCTCATGCTCCTTAGGACTCATCCTGTAATGTGGCCTGTGAAGTAATACCGTCCCTGGCACAAGATCAATCTGATGCTGAATATCTCTCAATGGTGGTAACTCCTTTGGCAACTCTTCAGGAAACACATCTCTGAATTCTTCCAATACTGGCTTTACTCCTTCTGGAACTTCAACAGATTCAATAGTTTCATGTCCAATCGACAAGAACACCTCTGCACTCTCTTCTACTTCTCCAACAAACTCCTTCAAAGTCAACAAAGTCTTCGGTTCCTCAATCTCTTCTGACTTGCTCTCTTCTTGCTGTCTCTTCTTCGGAACTAAAATGATCTTAGTACCCTCAAACATAAAGCTGTAGCTATTGGTTCGACCATCATGCTGCACTACTCGGTCATACTGCCATGGTCTTCCCAAAAGCAAGTGACAAACATCCATATCCACAACATCACACCAAATTTTATATTTATATTTCTTCCCAATCGAAAATTTTACACAAGCTCTTCGATTAACCTTCACTTAACCACCTTTCCTCAACCATGCTAATTTGTAAGGTTTAGGATGCTTCTCAGTCTTTAATTCCAACTTCTTTAAAGCCTCTGTAGAAATGATATTGTCACAACTTCCCGTATCAATAACAAACTTGCACACCCTTCCTAAGATAGTGCACGTTGACTGAAAGATGTTACTCCTCAACCAACTTGAATCATCCTCTTGCTTTGGTGTCAAACAAGATCTCCTCATCATCAAATTACGTCCCTCATCTCAAACGTGTAGCAGCCAACTTAACTTAACTCTGCGATGCTCCGGAACTTCCTTAAAATCAAAAATCTCTTCAACATTAGATAACCAATCCAGAAATTCTTATGATACCATTCCACCTTTGAATTCTGGAATTTCAGTCTTCATCCTTGACTCTCATTTACAATCATCTTCTACCTCCACATATTGATTTCGCACTTGGCCTCGATCTCGATAATGAATACTACCTCTATCACCATCCTCATCAAAATCAAATGTGCTTCGATATCTATTTCGTCTCCACATCTCTGTGATCATGCATGGTCTTCTACCTTGTCCATCAATATCAGGATGTGATTCATTTTCAAACTCACGTGGAGTTCTTCTCTCTTCATGTATATACTCATGATGATCTCGTCTCAATGAAACTAATGATTCTCTTCTTTCTCGATAAGATTGTGGCGACACCCTCCTCGCTTCCGTAAACGATGGCAAAACTCTGTTTCCTCTATGGTTCGAGATTGGCGACCTTCTCCTTTGACTTTGATTCATGTCAATCATCAATTTCTCTAACTTCCCAATACCTTCATCAAACTTTTCATTGATGCGTTGTTCCATTTGCTCAGCTTCTTCTCTTCTATAAAACGCTTCAACATTTTGACGACGATTAGCTCTCCTCGAAGGCATGATCTCTCTATCAAGCTTGGATTCAACTTAGCTCGGTTCAAACTTGCAACTCTCGGCCTTGGTCTACACAAATGATGCACGACTCCAACTTTAGTTCGGATCTAACTTGAACAAATCTCCCACAAACTTGAACAAGCTCGACTCGGCTTTGAACTGAACAACACTTCTCTTAGCTCGGCTTTGGTTGATTTAGCTCGGCCTTGACTGTTCAAACTCTTCTCTATGGCTCCAAGGACTCGGCTTAGCTATGATTGGCTAAGTCAAGCTTTAATACCAAACTGACGCAGCGGATTATAACGGATGATGACGAAATGAAGATTTCATGTCAAACTAATCGAAGAACGATTAGATGAAGCAATATAACTCGATGGATTGAAAGATACCGGATGCCCACATTCGTTGATCTCCAAAAGATACCAAATTCTAGCTATCCCCAACACATTGATCGCGCACGATACCGTGTTAATAGATCTACGATTCTTCGACGTTGATCTCGCGCATGAGATTCCGTGAATTGGCTTCAAATCCGTTGATTCGAGCGCACTCGAATAACCGAAAATGGAGAAAGGAGATCACACTCAACTTCCAATTTTCAAGAGGTACAAAGTACTCAAACAAAAGTTTATTCAAAATCAACAACCTAGTTTACAAATGATCCAACATCCCTATTTATAGGCAGTTTACAACACACACATATAGTTCCACCGACCTAACATAGGTCGTTCACGACCTAACAAACTTGTCGACCTACGACTCATACAACACACACGATGTACATACACGGCCGACCTAACCAGGTACGACCTAAGACAACAACATCACACGACTCAACAAATACAACATTATAGCATAACGACATACGACTTAAGACACAGAGCGACTTAAAATACACGGCAGCAGCGACCTAAGTACAAGGCTTCATGGCAGCGACTTAGGCTTCAGCAACCTAAGGAATTAGCTTCTAGAATTCTTCATGCGACCTACCACTTGAGCGACATAAGGAACCCTTCTTCATGCGACTTAAGGAAATACGGCTTAGAGAAGAATGCGGCAGTGACCTAAGTCCTGAGTGACCTAACTCACTAGGTCGTTATTCCTGTAGGTCGTAGCTCATTGGAGTAAGGTCGCAGCGACCTAACGACATGAACGTTGGAACGCTAAACTCGCTTGGTTGTTTAAATGCCCTAACACTAAATTAATTA
Source organism: Allium cepa (assembly GCA_030765085.1). NCBI lineage: Eukaryota > Viridiplantae > Streptophyta > Magnoliopsida > Asparagales > Amaryllidaceae > Allium > Allium cepa. The sequence continues at coordinate 479,601,364 of CM060943.1, read as the reverse complement.
ACTCGCGAGCGACCTTCACTAGGTCATGAACGACTTAATGTCCTCAAACGATTCAAATCTAATAAGTTAGTAGATTGCGCTGCATCATCTATCAACCATAGCAACCAAAGCAAACAATTCATCCAACAATCAACTATGACCTATTCCAAGTTTATGTCCCATACCAACTGACCCTTTGATTAACCAAAAATAATGATCTTTCACCAAATTTCTCTCTCGAGCTGCTACGATGCCATCAAAGAATTGACTGATCAAAGAGATTGATAGAGAAAAGTTACTTTCGTTGTTGCAGGGTATCGACCATTTGTAGTCGTACTTCCGTGTCCTCTATCTCGTCCTCTTCTTGCACTCATTCTCACTATCAGTGGATAGTAAGAGAATTTACTGAGGCACACGAACGGATATCTTAGGGATACTCATTCTAGGGTATACTTCACCCTATCTCTAATGAGTTACCAAATGTGTTATACTCCTGAGCTAAAGTTTCAACCTTCAGCTCTGATACCACTGTAACGATACTGACTCGACCTTCGAAAATCGACACCGAATACATCACCTATATTCAAATGCCACAGATTCAAACATCGAACCTGGTTCGCTGGAGCTTATAACACATTATGTATAACAACACAGCGGAAGAAAAGATAATATCATATATCATTGATACACAATTGATAGAACATCAGATACAACTGAATATCAAATACAAATGACTATCCGTATATCAATAATAGATACAAGACAGTAACATAGACAACAACAACGGAAAGACTATGTCTTCAATGCCAAACTCCAAAAAAATTCCATCTCCAAAGAACTAATCTAGAGATAGCTCGAACTCCCACTCCAGTGATACTAACCAAGGTCAGTCATCCAAAGACTGAAGAAGACTTCCAGAGACTGAAGGCTACCAAATCTACACCTATTATTGGATTATCTGAAAAATCTAACTCTAGACTGCCTGTATGGAAAATTGTAGGCACCCAGAGTTTAGGAAGGCAACAATAAACTCCGGGTCAGTCATGGGACTGGTGTGAGCAAACGAAAAAAGTTTACCTTTAAAACAATCAACAAAAGAATTTAAACATTGAAATCCGTAATGCTTTTTGGAAAATTAAACTACATAAGGCCTCCCGGCACACACTCCATGCAATCGCACATTTGGGGAGATTTCTCCTTATGATAGTCAAAAATGCTTGATACGCGAAAACCATTTGATATTATTATTGGGGCACAGTGGAAAACATTTGCAAGTATAATATTAATCTTAGCCAACATGCATACCATTATAGTATGCCTACTATGGCTACCATGTAGATGGTAGGTTCTACAACTAAAACCATGCAAGGCGCGTATTGGATGATTGGATTTCCAACAAATGGTTAGGCCAACGAACTTCCCATTGCCACATAGGTACGCCTCTAGAGGGATGCCCCGAGAACCTACCTGGCTCTTTGCCAACACAAGGCCGGTCTACTCCCTTTCCGGGAGTAAAACCTAAGGTATGCCACCCCCGGCCTTTTGCGACCTTTATCCGAGAGCTCTCAACCACAACCATCACATAGTAACAGATTTGCAGTGTCCACATGAGTTATGTATCTGGGCTCCATACCATGATACCACCCTTTTCCACAAGGAATGGATATACCCTAGGGGTGCGACCCCTGCAACCTTGCTGCATCTTTCCTGTTTTGACCATTTCCGTGGTGCGAGGTCCTGATGCAGTCTCATCCATAAAGCTACGCTTTTCAGAAAGCCATTCTTTGATCAACAAATGATCAGCAGCACTTCATATGCCACATTACCAAATTGGGAATGTATCACCAGTAACCATCAACTACATAACCTTTGAGATCGTACGTCTCGTAGAAGGTTGTTAAGCTAAGAGAATGAATCTCCGCCACCAAACAGAAATGTATTTGATAGAATCCAGATTTACATCTCAAAGTGTATTGTCAGACACACATCCATACAAGTCTGTCTCGGGTTCGAACGGAACCGATGGCACTTTCGAAGAAGCCCTTACAATCTAGGTATTCACAATCTCGATCGGACTCCCCATCACATAAGGAGAACTCTGTACCGTAACTACTCAGTGCAGTGTCATTCGATAGGTTATCCTATCGTTCTCGTAAATACTCGGTCTTCACCATCGGTCTTCAAATACAATCCATAACGTCGTATCATTATTCAGAAAGGGTTATATGAAACAAGGTCCTCTCTCGGCTAAACCGAATAATGAGCGCAATATTTTAAAAACATATGGATATGGTATTTCAGTTAAGTCACAACTTTAAAATCCAAAACTTTCTTTTCAATTGGTTTAAACAAATTACCATTTCAAATCTTTAAACAAAAAGATTCACTTCACAAAGATCACCAATTTTCCACAAAGATTCATTCATAGTCTTTCAAAACAATTCACAATTTCTTTTCAAACTTGAAACCTTTCAGCCCAAATTGCAAATCATTTCCTTATATGAAAGCTTTTATTATTCGAAAACAAATAGTTTTCGTTTCGAAAAAATCCGATTACATATATATAAGTTAAAGTCCTTGGATTAAATTCAAATTCCCAAAACAATACTTTTAAAATGGTTTAAAACCCATATAAACACATTTATACTTGTACAACTTTTTTAAACCAAAATTTCCAAACACAGAATTCAATTTCAAATTTTGAATCAAATTCAAATCAAATTATTTAAATTTCAAAACTTTATTAAGTTATTCAAAATACTTTTATCTTTAAAACTCTTTTTCAAAAGCTTTTCACATTTTAACCCAATTCCATTTCCAAAACCATTTGGATTCAAAATTCAATTTTAAAACCATTTCCAGAAATTTGTGACTTAACCAATTTCCTCGTATAATCCATATTTGTGCGTGTATGGTGTAGTCCAGCGGTTTTACCCAATAGTGCAACAACATAAATCATCACAAATTTAGTCATATCAATATTGATAAGCGGTATAATCTAGAACGCTTATCTTAATTCACAGAGTCACAGATAAAAAATATAAATCAATCACAGATAAAATAAATTACATTAATGACATCTTGAATTAAAACAATTCATATCACAAAGCATCACACAGCAAAAATATCAAACAATTTACAGTATTAAATAGAACACGGTCATCCATGAGGAAGATAAATTGATCACCTGATTAATTAAAACCAGATTAATCACTAATCCAGGTTAATTAATCAATCACAAACTATTTTATTAATCAACCTTAAATAATCAGTTATTTTTTAAATTATTAATTAATCAACTTTATTTATAAATTAATTAAATCTCTAATCATTAAATAATTAACCCTTAATTATTCAATTATTCTTTAATTAATTATCCTTAATTAATTACATTAATTAATTATCCCTTAATTATTTATCCTTTAATTAATTACATTAATTAATTAACCCTTAATTAATTGTTATTTAATTAATCATCTTTGATTAATTATAATAAGTGCTTATCCCTAATCATATAAATAAATTAAGTAATTATCATTTAATAACTTAGTTGATTAACTTTAATCGTTAATTAATTTCCTTTTAATTAGTTAATCTCATTAATTAAACTATCCTTAAATGAATCAAGTAATTAACCTTTAAATCACATTTATTAAGTAATTATTCTTTTAATTAATCACATAAATTTTCATCTAATCATTTTCATTAATTAATCTTAATTCTTTAATATAATTACACAAAGAAATTACTCCTTAAATTCATTAAGTGATAACCTTTAAAATGAATGCAACATAATACTATAATTTGACTTAAACTCTTTAAGTTCAATTGAAGATTACGACACCTCATCCTTTTTAATCATTTACTTAATCCAAGTATTAAGATTATTTTCAAAAAAAAAGGTTATATAAATAGAATAAAACTCTTTTTAAACTTAGTTGAAATTAGAAGAATATTTTAAAACCATTAACTAATTTCTAGGGCCTTGATTAGAAAATTGTTTAAACTAAATTAAATTTAAGACTTTTAAAACTAGTTATATTTTAAAGTTAAAACCCTGTCATCATTTTCAGCAACCCGGGCCAAATCCTGTTTTACTCGAGCAACTACACGAGCCAGATTATCAAAACCCGAGCAAACATATTTTTTCATCTGCTTCGAGTCAAACATCGACTCACTGAGCTAGAACACGAGAACTCATCTTCCCTTCTCCCTGCTTTAATCCTGACACCATGGATATGCCGTGAACATGCACAAGCGAGCTGGCGCTCTCCGGTCCAAACTCCGATCGTCGACCCATCAACGACAACCTCCACCGGCCTCTCAAACACCCAGACCGATGTGATCACCCACGAAACCGAAATGAGCTGATCGATAGAAACTGGAACCCAACTACCATCCAAATTTTGCCTCAACGCCGACGACCTAATCCACCAGAAATCACGTGGCTTCGTCCAAAGCTGCACACACCTCAGAGCGTCGATTTCCCAACTCCGATCCATTCCGATCAATCCCCGATGGCGTGATTTTCCTCAGAAGACTCGCGACCCATATTGTGTATAAAACCCTAAACCAACACCGATCAACTACATTGACGTAGTATAAAAATTTCCCCCATTTTTCCTACAACCACCATTATATTAGCCATTTACTACTTCAAACTCGAGACTCCTAACCATCGCGATCACTGGGATTTGACCAATTCCCCATTTCCGATGAGAACGAGATTAATCAACGATTAGGGACCTAAAAATCATGAAACTTCTCTTAAAAATCATCATTTAGCAAAACGAATCTGATCCATGATCAGAATTTAGAATTAAATTACTTGAATTTTACTGTTTCGAATATTCCCTCTGTAAATTCTAAATTTTCGAATTATTTATCACATATTTTACTTTATATTATTTTTAAAAATAACTTTACAATATTATGAACATTTTTCTTTTAGAGATGAAAGCCTAATACTAATTTGTTTGGGAGATATGGTTTTTTTCTTTGTTTGTTCTTGGGTCTAGAAACACAACAGAGTGTATACATATGCAGACAGGCATGCATCACACAATTCATACATATAAACACATGCAGATACATTTTCATCACATTCATTACCACAACAACAAATAAAACATTAAGTCATATCAAAGATTCAAGCTTAAATGGGTCAAGTTTGCTCACATCAGAATGAAGAACAGAGCACAGTGAAGCCTGGAAAAATATTTTGGGTCTGGAACTGCTTTTGAACTCTGAAAGTAGATTATGATTTACTTGAGTTGATCTTTATACTTGCTTTGATTTGTTGAGTTGCTTCCAGGTTGAATTTGTTTTGATAAGATTTGAACTAACTTGCATGCTTTTGTTTTTTCAGATTTCCCTACTTTTAAAACTTGATTCAGGTTTTGCTTTGATCTTCTTTTTCCAGGTTGAAGAATTTGCTTAGCTGAAATCTTGAAGTTTGCTTTGATTCGTTTTCAGATTTTAGTTTCTGGTTTGATTTTGCATGAGGCAGTTTTTTTTCATTTTTTTTGAAAATGATAAATCTGAGTATACTTTCTTTAATTCATATTTTATACAATTAATTTCAAAAGAAAAGATAATATTGCCACTTGTTGTATATGTTAACACTTGTCTTATTCCTCGTTAAACTAGTTACAAATGTAAATTTGTATAATAAAACTTTCACACTTGTAAATTATATATTTATTAAATGTTATCTTTTATTTATGTATATAAGTAATCTTAAAGAAAGTATTTAATCCTTTAATTCATTTTCAACTATTATACTTTTAAATAAACATGTATACATACATACATACATACATACATATATATATTGGAATTTGTTCTTTATATTGCTTTTAAAAATTTATCATATACAATTTGAAAAGAAATGATCCTTTAATAAATCTTATTTAATTTTCAAAAGATATATGTATGTATGTATATATATATATATATCAAAACTTTTATTCATTTGTATACATTTCAATTACCTGTACTTATATAACTCTTATAAAAATAAGAAAATGTTTTGAAACTCAATTCCTATATTAATTACAAAATAAATTCAATTTGTTTGCAATATATTTCTATTTGAATTTAAAATCAAAAATATTCATTTTTAATATACTTATTAAATTTGAATCTCAATTTCAAATTATATTTTCAATCTATTTTTGTATACGTATTTATTTCCAAATATTCAAATTAATTCCCAATTAATTCACAATTTAATCCAAATTAAACCAGAATTTTATATTAATTACCAAATTAATTCACAATTAAATTTCAATAAATAAATAAATTACCGATTATCTCATAATCAAATTCCAAAAATTGAATTTATTATCAAATTAATTCTGGCTAAAATATGGGAATATTGCAGATTTCCCGATTATGAAAATTTCGCCCTCGAAATTTGCCAAACAGGAAGATAACAAAGAATAGATGAAAGATAGAGAAGTATCTTTCCAGATCAAACCGAATATCTATTCTGCATTTGGCTTGCCAAATAATAATATCAACAATAGATACAAGAATAAACTCATTTAACATTTCACGAAATACTCGGTTCTTTCGGTCGACGAATATACAGGGCACCGGTTAGTTCGAAGGGATAACTAACTGTTCGTAGAACATATTTGCACCGCACAGAATAGACAAATATATATGGATACAATCCCAAAACTTTTTTCAGTTTAGAGACCAAAGTATACCTATCAACCATAGCAACCAAAGCAAACAATCCATCCAACAATCAACTCTGACCTATCCGGAGTTTATGTCTCATACCAACTCACCCTTTGATTCAACCAACAATAATGATCTTTCACCAAAACTTCTCTCTCGAGCTGCTACGAAGCCATCAAAGAATTGAATGATCAAAGAGATTGATAGAGAAAAGTCACTTCCGTTGTTGCAGGGTATCGACCATTTGTAGTCGTACTTCCCTGTCCCCTATCTCGTCCTCTTCTTGCACTCATACTCACTATCAGTGGATAGTAAGAGAATTTATTGAGGCACACAAACGGATATCTTAGGGATACTCATTCTAGGGTATACTTCACCCTATCTCTAAGTAGTTACCTAATGTGTAATACTCCTAAGCTAAAGTTTTAACCTTCAGCACTGATACCACTGTAAAGATCCTGACTCGACCTTCGAAAATCGACACCGAATACATCACCTATATTCAAATGCCGCAGATTCAAACATCGAATTTGGTTCATCGGAGCTTATAACACATTATGTATAACAACACATCGGAAGAAAAGATAATATCATATATCATTGATACAAAATTGATACAACATTAGATGCAACTGAATGTCAAATACAAATGACTATCCATATATCAAAGATAGATACAAGACAATAACAGAGACAACAGCAGTGGAAAGACAATGTCTTCAATGCCAAACTCCAAAAAAGCTCCATCTCCAAAGCACCAATCCAGAGATAGCTCGAACTCCCAATCCAATGATACTAAGCAAGGTCAGTCATCCAAAGACTGAAGAAGATTTCCAGAGACTGAAGGATACCGAATCTACACCTATTATTGGATTATCTGAAAAACCCAACTCTAGACTGCTCGTGTGGAAAATTGTGGGCACCTAGAGTTTAGAGAGGGAACAATAAACTCCGGGTCAGTCATGGGACTGGTGTGAGCAAACGAAAACAGTTTATCTTTAAAACAAACAACAAAAGAATTTGAAACATTGAAATACGTAATGCTTTTTGGAAAATGAAACTACCATAAGGCCTCTCGGCATACACACCATGCAATCGCACACTTGGGGAGATTTCTCCTTATGATAGTCAAAAATGCTTGATACGCGAAAACCATTTGATATTATTATTAGTGCATAGCGGAAAACATTTGCAAGTATAATATTAATCTTAGCCAGCATACGTACCATTATAGTATGCCTACTATAGCTACTATGTTAGATGGCAGGTTCTAGAACTAAAACCGTACAAGGCGCGTATTGGATGATTGGATTTTCAACAAATGGTCAGGCCAAGGAACTTCCCATTGCCACATGGGTATGCCTCTGGAGGGACGCCCCGAGAACCTACCCGGCTCTTTGCCAACACAAGGCCGGTCTACTCCCTTCCCGGGAGTAAAACCTAAGATATGCCACCCCCAGCCATTTGTGACCTTTATCCGAGATCTCTCAACCACAACCATCACAAAGTAATAGATTTACAGTGTCCACATGAGTTAAGTATCTGGGCTCCATACCATGATACCACCCTTTTTTAGAAGGAATGGACATACCCTAGGGGTGCGACCCCTACAACCTTGCTGCATCTTTCCTTTTTCGACCATTTCCGATGTGTGACGTCCTGATGCAGTCTCGTCCACAAAGCTATGCTTTTCACAAAGCTATGCTTTGATCAAGAAATGATCAGCAGCACTTCGTATTCCACATTACCAAATTGGAAATGTATCACTAGTAACCATCAACTACATAACCTCTGAGCTCGTACGTCTCAGAAAAGGGTGCTAAGCTAAGAGAATGAATCTCCGCCACCAAACAGAAATGTATTTGATAGAAACTAGCTTTACATCTCAAACTGTAATGCCAGACACACATCCATACAAGTCTGTCCCAGATTCGAACAGAACCGAAAGCACTTCCAAAGAAGCCCTTGCAAAGTCATTCGATAGGTTATCCTATCGTTCTCTTAAATACCCGGTCTTCACCACCGGTCTTCAAATGCAATCCATAACGTCGTATCATTATTCGGAATGGGTTATACGACACAAGGCCCTCTCCCGGCTAAACCGAATAATGAGCGCAATATTTTAAAAACATATGGATATGGGATTTCAGTTATGTCACAACTTTAAAATCCAAAAATTTCTTTTCAAATGGTTTGAACAAATTACCATTTCAAATCTTTAAACAAAAAGATTCACTTCACAAAGATCACCAATTTTCCACAAAGATTCATTCATAGTCTTTCAAAACAATTCACAATTTCTTTTCAAACTTGAAACCTTTCAACACAAATTGGAAATCCTTTCCTTATATGAAAGCTTTTATTATTTGAAAATAAATTGTTTCCGTTTCAAAAAAATCCGATTACATTTATACAAGTTAAAGGTATTGGATTAAATTTAAATTCCCAAAACAATACTTTTAAAATGGTTTAAAACCCATATAAACACATTTATAACTTGTATAACTTTTTAAACTAAAATTTCCAAACACTGAATTCAATTTTAAATTTTGAATTCAAATTCAAATCAAATTATTTAAATTTCAAAACTTTATTAAGTTATTCAAAATAACTTTTTTCTTTAAAACTCTTTTTCAAAAGCTTTTCACATTTTAACCCAATTTCATTTCCAAAACCATTTGGATTCAAAATTCAATTTTAAAACCATTTCCAAAAATTTGTGACTTAACCAATTTCCTCATGCAATCCATATTTGTGTGTGTATTGTGTAGTCCAGGGTTTTACCCAATAGTCCAACAACATCAATCATCACAAATTTAGTCATATCAATATTGATAAGCGGTATAATCTATAACGCTTACCTTCATTCACAGATTCACAGATAAAAAATATAAATTAATCACAGATAAAATAAATTACATTCATCACATCTTGAATTAAAACAATTCATATCACAAAGCATCAGAAAGCAGAAATATCAAACAATTTACAACATTCAATAGAACACAGTCATCCATAAGGAAGGTAAATTGATCACCTGATTAATTGAAACCAGATGAATCACTAATCCAGGTTAATTAATCAATCACAAACTATTTTAATTAATCAACCTTAAATAATCAGTTATTTTTTTAAATTATTAATTAATCAACCTCAATTATAAATTAATTGAATACCTAATCATTAAATAATTAACCCTTAATTATTCAATTATTCTTTAATTAATTATCCTTAATTAATTACATTAATTAATTAGCCCTTAATTGTTTATCCTTTAATTAATTACATTAATTAATTAACCCTTAATTAATTGTTATTTAATTAATCATCTTTGATTAATTATAATAAGTGATTATCCCTAATCATATAAATAAATTAAGTAATTATCATTTAATCACTTGGTTGATTAACTTTAATCATTAATTAATTCATTTTAATTAATTAATTTCCTTTTAGTTAGTTAATCTCATTAATTAGACTATCCTTAAATGAATCAAGAAATTAACCTTTAAATCACATTTATTAAGTAATTATTCTTTTAATTAATCACATAAAATTTCCTCTAATCACTTTCATTAATTTATCTTAATTCTTTAATATAATTACACAAAGTAATTACTCCTTAATTTCATTAAGTGATAACCTTTAAAATGAATTCAATATAGAACTTAAACTCTTTAAGTTCAATTGAATATTAAAACACCTCATCCTTTTTAATGATTTACTCAGGCCAAATATTTAGTTTATTTTCAAAAACAAAGGTTATATAAATAGAATAAAACTCTTTTTAAACTTAGTTGAAATTAGAAGAATATTTTAAAACCTTTAACTAATTTCTAACTTAAATAAAACAAGTTTAATTGAAAAGCCTTGATTAGAAAATTGTTTAAACTAAATTAAATTTAAGACTTTTAAAACTAGTTATATTTTAAACTTAAAACCCTGTCTATCATTTTCAAAAACCCGGGCGAAATCACGTTTTACTCGAGCAACTACACGAGCCAGATTATCGAAATCCCGAGCAAACATATTTTTTCATCTGCTTCGAGTCAAACCATCGACTTACCGAGCTCGAACATGAGAACTCATCTTCCCTTCTCCCTGCTTTAATCCTAACACCATGGATATGCCGTGCACATGCACAAGCGAGCAGGCCATCTCCGGTACAAACTCCGATCGTCGACCCATCAACGACAACCTCCAACGGCCTCTCAAACACCCTGATCGATGAGATCACCCACGAAACCGAAATGAGCTCATCGACAGAAACTGGAATCCAACTACCATCTAAATTTTGCCTCGACGCCGATGACCTAATCCACCCGAAATCACGTGGCTTCATCCAAAGCTGCATACACCTAAGAGCGTCGATTTCCCAAACTCCAGTCCATTCCGATCAATCCCCGATGTCGTGATTTTCCTCAGAAGACCCGCGACCCATATTGTGTATAAAACCCTAAACGAGCACCGATCAACTACCTCGACGTAGTATAAAAATTTCCCTCATTTTTCCTACAACCACCATTACATCGGGCATCTCCAACTTCAAACTCGAGACTCCTAACCACCGCGATCACTGGGATTTGACCAATTTTCCATTTTCGATCAACACGAGATTACTCAATGATTAGGGACTTAAAAATCATGAAACTTCTCTTAAAAATCATCATTTAGCAAAACGAATTTGATCCAATGATCAGAATTTAGAATTAAATTACTTGAATTTTACTACTTCGAATATTCTCTATGTAAATTATAAATTTTCGAATTATTTATCACATATTTTACTTTATATTATTTTTGAAAATAACTTTACAATATTATGAACATTTTTCTCTCAATGATCAAAGCCTAATACTAATTTGTTTGGGAGATATTGTTTTTTTATTTGTTTGCTCTTGGGTTTGGAAACACAATAGAGTGTATACATATACACAAAGGCATGCATCTCACAATTCATACTTATAAACACATGCAGATACATTTTCATCACATTCATTACCATAACAACAGATAAAACATCAAGACATATCAAAGATTCAAGCTCAAATGGGTCAAGTTTGCTCGCCTCAGAATGAAGAACAGGGCATAGTGAAGTCTGGAAAAATATTTTAGGCCTGGAACTGCTTTTGAACTCTTAAAATAGATTATGATTTACTTGAGTTGATCTTTATACTTGCTTTGATTTGTTGAGTTGCTTCCCGATTGAAGTTGTTTTGATAAGATTTGAACTAACTTGCAGGCTTTTTCTTTTTTCAGATTTCCCAGGTTTTAAAACTTGATTCGGGTTTTGGTTTGATCTTCTTTTTCCAGGTTGAAGAATTTGCTTAGTTGAAATCTTGAACTTCGCTTTGATTCGTTTTTAGATTTTAGTTTCTGGTTTGATTTTGCATGAGGCAGTTTTTTTTGGTTTTCTTTTTGAAAATGATAAATCTGATTATACTTTCTTTAATTCATATTTTGTACAATTAATTTCAAAAGAAAAGACAATATTGCCACTTGTTATATATGTTAACACTTGTCTTATTCCTTGTTAAACTATTACAAATGTAAATTCATATGATAAAATTTTCACACTTGTAAATTATATATTTATTAAATGTTATCTTTTATTTATGTATATAAGTAGTCTTAAAGAAAGTATCTAATCCTTTAATTCATTTTCAACTATTATACTTTTAAATAAACATGTATACATATATATATATGTTGGAATTCGGTCATTAAATAGATTTTAAAATTTTATCATATACAATTTAAAAATAAATGATCCTTTAATAAATCTTATTTAATTTCCAAAAGATATATGTATATATATGTCAAAACTTTTATTCATTTGTTTACATATCAATTACCTGTACTTAAATAACTCTTTTAAAAATAAGAATGTTTTGAAACTCAATTCCTATATTAATTACAAAATAAATTAAATTTGTTTGCAATATATTTCTATTTGAATTTCAAATCAAAAATATTCATTTCAATGTACTTATTAAATTTGAATCTAAATTTCAAATTATATTTTCAATCTATTTTTATATACCTATTTATTTCCAAATATTCAAATTAATTCCCAATTAATTTATAAGTTAATCCAAATTAAACCAGAATTTTATATTAATTACCAAATTAATTCAAAATTAAATTTCAATAAATAAATACATTACCGATTATCTCATAATTAAATTCCAAAAACTAAATTTATTATCAAATTAATTCTGGCCAAAATCCGGGAATGTTACAATATATATATATATATATATATATATATATAATTACCCAAACTCTATATATATAAACAAGTACATAAGCTTCAGGCCTACTATGGTATGCCAATAAATTCAAATCAATCGAGTATACTTATTTAAACTTTTGTATGAAACAGATATGAGCAGATTTAAAATATGACAACTTATCAATAACAGAACTTATATATATACTTTACAAATATACGGTAGATTATAGCCTATTAAAACTGGGTTGTAGTTTATACACATAAAATTAATACTATATATATGCAGATCATGTACGTTAACCCTATATAAATGCAGATGCTACAAAATGTATGCAGGCAAACAGTATAAACTTATAAACAAAGCTTACATACAAAACATTTGTATTGTAAACATAAACTAATAAAACTTATAACATATAGAATGTATAAATATTTATATCTAGCATATATAACTAATATACATGCAATAGATCATAAGCTCAGAATATATAAGCTTAATATAAAAATTTGCATACAACATATATATTCATATAAAGCAAATGAGCTGCTGAATGAAGGCATGTTCCAGCAAAAGTGCAAATGACTAACTTTGACAATGTAGCCTTATATCTTCTAATATACACACACACATATGACTGACATAACTTGATATACTAACCAATATATAAAGCTGCAACCGTTATATAAAACTTACCAAACAGAATATACATACAAAAAAAAAAAAATATTTATACGTAAGTAATACTTAAAAATCAAGTTAGACTTTTATATAAAAAGATTTATATCAACAACAAATAAAATACTTATAATTTATATAAACAACACTGTCACCTACATAAATAATATATAGATAAATCTATAAATCAGATAAATTTTTATATAATTCTATAACTAACAAATCTTAAAACTATAACATATATATTAGAGATACCTTTGATAAGGGAAAAAGAAAAGGTTTCACGCGAGATTGTTGTCCAGGCTAGCTAAACCATAAAGGAGAGTGGCCGTAGATGGGTTGCAAGGTGATGGTCGAGGCTTCGAGAAGGCAGGCTCAGCTTGGTACTAGGATCGACTGGAAACTTCGACTAGTAGATGTTGCAGGAGGAGGTCGAGGGACGAGGAGCTCAGGTCGATGGCTGCACTCTTCACGGCTGGAGAGAAGAGGGATGTGTTCGAGAGGAGGCAGAGGATGGTGGTGGAAGGAAAGGAGGTCCGGATGCCTACATGAAGGCTTGTGTATTCAGTGAAGTGGTGGTGGAGCCGACGTCAGGGAGGAGATGCTACGGAAGGGTTTGCGTGAACAAGGAAACCATGGAGGAAGGAACGAGCAAGCAAACGAATTATATCTTTTATTATTATTATTGTGAAAGCTTAGACCAAATTGCAGAATGAAAGAGAGAAGAGAACAAGAGGACGAGATAATTGAATTAGAAAATAAGGCAAGAGAAAGAATAACAAAGGTTGGCACGGATAAAAAAAAAATACAAATGTGAAGGGTCAAAAGTTGTTTCAAAATTTAATGAAGCAATTATTGTTTTATACGGCTGCAGATTTGAAAAGGAACAAGGAACATGATGACCCAAATATGATACCGATACGATGGACCGTTATACCGATTTCATTGCGTATTAGACGTCAAAATGCACAATCGTATATAGTGCGGAGATCAGCATGACGAAACGAGCAGAATGGTGCATAGATAACAGCGATATGAACGTCCTATCAAAAGTCGATAATCGGTACCAAAACGCTGCAAATCTGTCCGAAATAAGATAAACGGAGCAATAACAGTTCAAATTTAATAAAGCGGAAGATGACATCCCACTCAAAAGATGATCTACAAATTTATTGTATAAAAATATTCGAGTTTGGAAAACAACTTATTAGCATCAATTTTTAACCGATTTGAATTTAATTAAAATTACAAAATAAAATAAAATAAACTTCTAGATTATCTGATGAAAATTTACCATTTGCTATGTTTAAATATACGTATTTAAAATATTAAATTTTATTTCCAAATTCAAATATTTAAAATTTCACAAAATTTAGTTAAATATATTATTAAAACCATTAAAATTTACATGTTGTTACATCCCTGATAGCCCACCAGTTTACGATGGAGTTTGCAGTACCGTATTGACTATGACATTATATAAAAATGTGTTAATGGGGATATGGGTAATGACTTAACACTATTTTAATACTTTACTGTAGAAACTATTATAATAGCGTATTATACTATATATGTAGATAATTTAACGGATCATTAGAAGATGGAATTCCGAACATCTCTTAAGTTATTTCACTCATGTTAGACACTGAATTGGAGATGTAAAACCCCGTAAACATCTATGATGCATTTACACTCATATTTATTTACTTTTGAATTAACTTACATAAGATTTTTCAGCCTGACTCGAGTGTTTTTTCTTTTCAATTCACCTGGGTCCATCTGAGCTTTTCAGTGTATCGAAGATGGCTTTTGGAGGACGAAGATGAAGACTGAATACTATTATTTTTTATCATATTTATTCCACTGCATCATGATTGTTCCGCTGCATTTATTTATTTATTCATGTTGTATTAACTCTGATCTATATTGTAAAAGCAAAATCAAATGTTATTTGTAAACAACATCATGAACTGTTTATTTGACTATTACATTTTGTCATACCACTGTGAGATTCTGCGTTTGTTTTTCTTTCATTCTCCGCTTTTTCTTATTTTTTCCCATAACAATCCTCCCTTTGAATGGTTTGAGTTTGACATGTGTTGTTTATTGTCGATTTAAACTATCCAAAAAGGTAGGTCGTTACAAAGTACAACCGTATTGATAGGGGTTCTAAACTCTTAAACAATGTAAACTGACACGGTATTGTTTTGAAGAGAGTAAATGAAATAATTTTACCCAAACTATACTTTGATATAAAAGAATATTTTCTCGAAATTATTATAGTGTATATATTTGGAGTGTTTGGTTGGTATTATTATAATCCAAATAAGATTATAAAATTTGGAATGGGTTATACAACCAATTTAAAAGTACATAAGTATGATTTTTACAAATGAGTTATAACTAGAATTGGATTTAAAATAGAATTTGGAATTTTATGTCCCAAGAATTTTGGAAAATGCTTTAAATGGATTTGAACTAAGTATATGGGAATTTTTAAATCTTGGAGATTTTGGAAATGTTTTCCAAAGTATTTGTAAGGAAAATGGTGATTTTATTTTTGACATATATTTGGATGGAAATGTTTTGATTGGAACTCACTTTAGTTTTGACATATATTGAACTCACTTTAGTCGTTGGAAAATAAATTCTGGTGATGACAGCCATATCATCAATGTTCATTTTTACGTTTCTAAGTGACGGAGTGCTATCGTAGTGATTGGCTATGATTATTTGCTTTGGACTTGTTTGGTAAACGAGTTTTACTTTAGAAATTCCAAAAGGGAATTATTTTGGGAAAACAAAGTTTTTTTAAAATTCTGAGAATATGATTTGATATACCAAAGTGGATACATGTATATTTATGATTCCTAAATAATTTGAAATAAAACCGGTGATTGAATTCTGGGATTTCCATTTAAGTGATTTGTGAAGCAAGAGGAAATCAGTTATTGAACTTATAATTTGAAGTTGATATAGATAAGAAAGGAAAGTGTGAATTTTAATCAGATAAAGGTTTAACTTGAGTAAGTTAAAATGAATATTATGGGTTGAAATTTAACCTAAGATAAATTAAATAAAAATTGAATTGGATTTGAATTGAATTGAATATAAAGTTTGAATGTAAAATGATTATATATATAGTTATGATTATTGAATGGAATGGATACACTTAAGCTATAAATGGATATATATGTGTGTATGTATGTATGTATGTGTGTGTGTGTGTGTGTGTGTATCCAGGGTTATGATTATAAGATATGAATGGACTCAAGTAAGCAATATGAGATTTTAAGTAAATAAGTTCTTGAACTTATGAATTGAGAAATGCAATGGTAAAACCAAAATGAAAATGGTTTGACATTATGGTAATGGAATGGAAATTCAAAATTTTGAATTTTTACCGGAGGGTGAATTGGAATGGAGTAAATTGAGTATGAACATGAATTGTGAAGTGATCATATAATTATATGTTATAAATATATAATGTGAGTAAGCTTAAGTGTAAATTCAGGGAACTTTGAATAAATAAGTTTGTATAACTTATTAAACTGAGAAAGTGGGAAAGTACGACCAAGTTAAAATGGTTAAGTGTTTGATAATAAGAAATGAATTCAATTTAATGGTAAATGAATTAAATATGATTTTGGAGCATGGATTTGATAAGATTGAGTATGAACTTAAGTCATAAAGTTGAATATGAACTTAAGTAGCGGTATGTAATGTTTATATTGAATCTGAGAAAGAATTTTATGAATTGGTTTGTAAATAAATTAGCATGGAATGAAATACCACTCATTATAAAATGAAGTGAATAACACTATGTGAATTAAATGGAAGTGAATGGAAAAGATGTAATATAAGTTGGGTTTGAAACTAATATGAATCCAAGTGCATGAATCTGAGCTGATTTGTTCAAGAAATGATTTACGTGGAATGATTCTAAGACTAATAAAATGGATTTGAATATAATGAATGTGGATATGAATGGAATGCAAATGAAATTGATTGTGGATCAATTTGAAATTGAATATACATTGATTGGAAATGGATAATTGAATGGATTTGAATATAATGAATGTGGTTATTAATGGAATGCAAATGAAATTGATTGTGGATCAATTTGAAATTGAATATACATTGATTGGAAATGGATAATTGAATGTTTGAACCATGTATTTGTTTACGCATTCGAAATATACATGTTATAATATGTTTATTTTATGGAAAACATGTGTTTAAGTTCGTTAAATGAATGAAATGTTATGAAAATGTCATGGTTTTGAAAATTTTGCACTTCATTTCAGTAAATACAGGTGTAGGGAGCTGTTTGGTTAGATTTTGGGTTGCGTAATTACATGTAAATTAAGCGAACTCGCTTAATAACGCTAATATAAGGCATGCTTATGCATTAAAAGCGAAAATGAGATAAATATTGACATATATTGTGTTTGCGACTGTGTGGGTCGATGTATATTATTAATAAGATTTCCTGCTAACATCCCCGATGCTTTACACAAAATTGTTTAATATGTGCTCAACCTTTCGGTCAAGTGAATTCACATTTTTGAATGAAATGACTAAGTCGAATGGTTCCAAGGTCTTAATTTCAGCCATTGTTTGAGACGATCAATGTCGGAGGAATTTAGGAGACTATTTATACTTTGAAGAAATTAAAGAAGGAATTTGTTAACTTTTAACTAGGTCGAAGGGTTAAAAATCTATCCAAACCTTTCAACTTGACTAGAGTGAAGGAATTACTAGACCTACCATTCAAAGGCCCGAGGATTTCAGAGGCCACTTAAACCTTTTGACTTGATTATACTCATTACTCGACATCCGGCTTTATTACTTTATTATATTCTATTTCCCTCAAAAACCGAAAGTAATTAATTATTGATCAACATCTCTTTTGACTCCCTCCGGAAGGTTATGAACCCTTCGGCATCATTGAAAAGCGATGTTACTCTATTTGTCGCTTCTTGATGCTTTTAGCTTCCTTGGTTGATGTTTCTTTTGTGAAAAACCTTTCGAAAAGAATGTATCATCCAAACATATTTAGATAATAATAAGAGCTGATTTGGTATGCCATGAGACTCATATCTGGAATTAATACACAAGTCGCATTCCCCCTTTTTGTGGTTGATGCTACGTAAAGGAGAATGTAACTTATGAAAATGTCTATTGACAGTTTCATGACATACACTCGAAATAAACAAAGAAAATAAGAAATAAGTCATAAATGATTATCCATTAATATTAAAGTAACGACTAATCATGATTATCCGCAAATTCTGAGTCGATCACAAGCCACAATTCTTTTTATTTCTTCATAATGAAATTAGATACAAAATTGAAGGGTTAACCCCCTATTAGATTTCTAAACTAGGCTTACAAAGTAGTAGGCAGAAGCAAAAGTAGTGCTGTATAAGAGAATGGGAAGAAAATCAGATCCCGAAATAGGAACCCTTGGGTCCTATTTTTAGATGAATGCGACCCTCCTTTCGGCCTTATTCCTTTGTCGGGGACGGAAGGTTGCTTCTTATATGCCGTTGTAAACCTTTCGGTCTTCACGGAAAGTTGGTTCATTGTATGTCATCATGGATCCATGAATGTCGTTGATGGGTTTGTATTTCCCAATGAATGCATGAACTCTTCATCTTTCCTGTAGGGTTGGTTTCTCATAAGGTATTGTAAACCCTTCAACCTTGTCAGAAGGTTGCTCCTTTACTTGATACCGCCGAGAGCTGTGCTCTTGCTAAATATTGTCAAAAGACTGCCTTCTGTTGTGTCATGGATGCTACCTTTACCTAAAACTTTCGGTATTGTTGAAAGGTACCTAAATGTGTTCTATCTAGTTTGAAAGGCTTATTATGCCTTCGAAATGGTTGTTATTGCGTCACATGTCCTTATCCTGACTTCTATGCACCTTTCGAAAGGTAATGACTCTTCATATGATGAGAGATGATGTAACACCCCACATTTTTATACAATTAAAATTTAACACATAACGATAAGTAATGAGAGTAAATAATTAAGGAACTTTCAGAGTATGGCTTTGGATCTTGTACCACTGCGTCCAGGGCAATTTTCTGATCAGTTTCCATATATAACTCGTCAAAATCCAAACGAATATGAAGAAGTTAAGGACGAAATTGAATAAGTAACCGATTGAAAAAATATTATAATGTAGGTATGGGCCGACCAGTAGGTCGACCCCATAGGCGCAACGGTCGACCGCCTGGTCGACCGACGCACAGCTTGGACGAAAATACGTTCAGGTACATGCAGCGAACCATTTTCTTATTTTCGCACGATCTTACCATGCGTTATTTGATCCAATGTCTCCAAATTAAATTGTGACGTGGTGGCTCCAACTTCACTCCAACGGTCTGAGGTCCCCAAGCTCCAATATAAATAGCACCCAAGGCCTAGCCATCTTCTCACAATTAAATTTTCTCTCATGGGTTCATTGCTTAAGGATGAACCTTAAAAAGAAAATAATTTCTAGGAAGAAGATCTCCTAAATTAAAATATTATACACCTTGGAAGAAGGGTGATCCAGAAGGACTATAGAGCCAAACGGAGCACAAGCGAGGCTAAGGACGACGTGTGAGTGGATTTATTTATATATCTTTTAGGTTTAAGATATATCATCGTTAGATTCCCGTTTAGAAAATTTTATTCGGTAATTAATCATATTAATTAAATTATGCTGAACAATAAGAAAACTTGCAGTTTATTTACAGTATTAGTATTTATATACTGTTTATTATGACTTATTTACATCTTTTTCTACGTTTTGCATTTTATGCAAGCGTCATTTTTCTTCTATCCTCTTATTTTTCTTCGCGTATGGATTAGAATAGATTAAACGCGAATATGGATTAAACAGACTGAAATAAAGATGTAAATAATAAAAGTTTGAGGAAAAGAATTTCTGTAATAAATTGCAATAAAACGGGAAAAGTTAATTTTGGAGTAATTATTACAAAATTTACGTAATAATTGCATTAAAATGGAAAAAGTTAATTTGAGAGTAATTATTAGATTAATTGGTCGGTTTAGATAATAAGATATATCTCCCTAACTTAACATCTAAAAGATAGCGATAAACGTAACTGTAAGAAATAAAGAAATAAAAGGAGAGCTAGTGTAAAATAGAGAAGCCGTTATATTTTAGACTACTTCAAAATATTAAAAGAAATATCTTGCATTTATGGGTTATTTTTTATAGTATTATCTAATATTATGACATGGAAATGGATTATATAGATTTCATAACCAACCAAATAAATTAGAATTACTTCCTAAAATAGAAGACAATAAAGTAAAGTATGAATTGTAACCAGAAAATCACTAACAAAGAATTGGAAGTTGTGAAAATTAATAAGCATAAGTCTGCATTCACTACGCAGGCTATGTAAATAGGCAACTATTATGATAAGTGAAGGAAATTCTATATCACAACGAAAGAAGGAAGACTAAAACAGACAAGAAACGCTTGTAATTATATAACGGACTATAAATGAAGAAAAAGTGACAATTACAAGTAGAATTATAACATAGGTTATAATTATGAAATAAGAACGAGAAAGCTTACCATGAGACTTACAATAAATTGGTAAGCAATGGTAGTAAAGAATAATGGTAGAAGCTTATTTAAACAATTTATATTAATCAATAAGCAATTAAAATAGAAATGGTAAAAGAGCTTATCTCTTTGAATTTAAGGATTTATATATATATATAATTAAATAAGCAAGATAATGAATGTTGCTCATATTAATAGTATTCCTTATTAGATCTATGGAAATCTCACAATAATTAGTAGTGAGATGAGGGCAAAGAATATGCTAAATAAGTTAATAAGTAGCCAACGAGTAAGAAAGTAGCCTAAACGCACGTTAAAAGATTTAAATTAGGGTTTAATAAAAGAATCGAATTGCTTTCGGAGCATCCTAAATGATAAAGCGCCTAACGAAGAAGTTCATCACACATTCCAGTAATGGAGAAGCACGTCCAACTTAGAATTTTTGGGCTAGAAGGAAGTACGAGACTTTAATATGACATAAGGATACTCTAGGATGGCCCTCTGTGTAGGCCTAACGAAGCTGCATCCCCATAGGCAGGTCTGTAGGTGTTCCATCAAGAGAGTATGCCTTGACTGCATTTGCATCATAGGCCTCACGAAGCTGGCCTTTGTACGAAGTCATAAGGGCTTGGTGTTCGGAGTAGGGTATTCGTATGTCCAGTACTTGCAAGTAAGGTGAAGGACATTCGCATGCGGATATCGGCCAACATGAAGACCAAGAGCGATTTCGGGAAAGACTAGACATAAACCTACAAGCCAATTAATCTTTCACTATCGAGACATTAGATGGAGGGGAATTGCCAATTGGGTGTTAGATTCTTTGCAGTAGGGCACGACTACTTAACTCTTTAGAAGTCTTTTGATTAGTTGAGGGGTGGCTGCGTGGGGCCATAGCCATGATGAGAAAAAGAGACAGACCAACTAGAATATTTGTATTGCAGGCCTAACGAAGTTGTCCTTTACAGATATAGAAAATTCTCGACTGAGTTACATACAAGGTAGACCTTGTTAGCGGGATTTAGAGAGTGGACAGAATGATTATGTATAGTCCTCAATGTATGCACTGGGTGGTACATTGCGGATGTCCGAGCATTATTATAGACTAGTGTGGTACATTTTCATAGTAGACGACAGAACATCTTTATTGTAAGCCTCACGAAGCTGTCCTTTAGAAATGTAGTCATAGAACGCTATAGGGGCAAGATGATGGAGTCCTTTGTGAGGAGGATACGAGAGGTACTATGGATAGCATCTAGGGCCAATACGGTCATTGGGCATATAGCTATGTATATATTAGTTATTAGGTTTTAATCTACTATGGAGTATATGTCCGTGGTTCACGAATAGGGGCGATAATATTGTAACCAAATGAACCTAATATAAGAGTAAATGGAAATAAAATTATATATGTAGAATTAAGCCTAGAAGTATATAATTTATTCATTTACCAAAACTTTTGTTCTGACCTCCTCCTTATAACATCCTACAGGTTAGGTAGATGGCAGAGACTTCTCAGCTTTACAAAACTTGCTTAGAAAGTGTTATTATTTGGGTGAGTATTTAGTACTATTATATTTTAGTCAATTCGGCTATGAGATAATTAGTTGAGATTTGATATATTTATCTTTGCCTATTTGCAGGATACAAGATACCCAACTTGGGCTTCAGTGGGCTTGGTTTTTTTAGCATTTTTGCGAAAAATCCTGACCACTGGAATTCGGATTGTTACATTGGTATCAGAGCCTAGGTTTAGATTCCCAGGTATATAATGAGTGAACGTATTTCTACTTTTATATATATATATATATATATATATATATTCTTAAAACCCTAAAGAGAAGTCCATCTAAACCAATAGCTAGAGAAAGTTTGAAAAACAAATCTGTATATCTAAACTTGGAACGAGGGAATTCCAAAAGCTAAAAGACCTCATATGGCAATGATATTTGGATTTATTAAGGGATAATTAGAAAGGTGAAAGTAAATTAAAAGGCCACTTTGTAGTCTAACCCAGCAATTAAACTCTTAAGAATTTGAATATAAATTTTTGGAGGATTTTCAAGCTTTAACTTTAGAAGTTTACAGCCTTAAAAATATGGGAAGTTGGAGAGGAACAACTTTAAAGCATTTTTGAATTTGAACGAAGAGAAATTTACAGTTTAGAAAAATATAGACTTTAATTGAAAACTAGTATTTTGGGCTGTAGTGACGATGTTTTACGCAACATCTATCTTAGCCAAGTATAAATGTATTTTGAAGTCCTTATATAAGTACGCAAATATATTTTTCTGACTGTAAAGAAATTAAAGCCATTTTGAAAAAGAATTTTTATAGGTTAGATGATTTAAGCAGTTGGAGCAAGCTTATGGACATTAATATAGGTTCAGTTGAAGGATGGAATGCATCAAGACTGCATTTGGAGGGTGGAGAGTAGACAGGGATATTTAGCCTAAGTCATAACCACGATTCAGATAACACGGAAGCGGATAGGTTAGGCTTTAATTAGTGAAGGAGGAGGAACGCGACATGGCAGCATGTAAAAAGAGGAAGAAGAAAACAGGCCGACCCGGTCGACTAAGTGGTCAACTAGTTACTAAGGCAGGTCGACCGCCTTAGTTCATTCGAACACGTATAAATGTATTCCCCGTTCTCCCCTTCCTTATTCTTATTTCCTCCTCCCATAGACAGTAGCTGCACCTAAAAATCACCCCTTCCAACCACCAAAACACCTCTAAAACTCCAACATTTCGCTCACGGTTAGTGCCAAATTGAAGCGTGTCGTGAGATCTATTCGGATCCATACTTCTTTTTCACAAATCTGAGAATTTTTCGCCATGCCTCCAAGACCCTCTCTAGTTCACCTTTTTCCCCACCTTACACCATAGGAGATAGCTTGGTGTCAGAGTGATAGGGGGATAGTGCAGTCTTACTCCGACAGAGCCACGTAGCTGTTTCTACAAGGAAGGGCAGTGAAGTTTACTGATTTACCGGGAACATGTTTAGAGCAGCTCTTTTTGGACACAGGGCTGCAACGGATCCTTAGCCATGAGACATTCGAGCAGCAAGCGTATCCCAGGTTAGTATGTCTTTTTGATGCTAACTTATGTACTAGCGATGAGGATGAGGAGTTGGCCTTCCACTCGGAGAGCAAGGGAGTAAGGATAGCCTTCTCCAAGTCTCGGTTGGCTAGTATTTTTGGTATCAAAGGGTATGGCTTAGAGGTAGGGCAGAGTGAGATGGCAGACATAGCCGTTTTGCGTTATATTCTTTAGACCCCCAACACCCCGACTGGAGTGCTGGGCAGTTGACCCTGTTCGCTAGGTTAGTTATCCTCATTCTACAGCATAACCTTTTCCCCAAAACAGGGAGTTTTGATCAGAGATACACTATTGTGAGGCGGGCCACTTACGCCATATTTGGAGGTTTGCAGGTGAACTGGGAAAGGACGATTATGGCCCACCATATGACAGCAACCGGACTTCACAGGTCTACTATGATTTACTTTCACCTTTGGACACGGGTCTTCAGCTGGGCCGGGGTTGAGATGAAGAGAGATGTTTACAATGAGCAAGCCCACCCCATGATAGATTCATCCACTCCGAGGAGGATGCATTAGGATTGGACCAGATTTAGGCTCCATAAGAGGAGCAAGAGCACGAGCAACAGCCATCACCACAGCCCTCACCACATTGGCAGGCACCCCAGTACTTTCATGAGCATCAGCACTTTCACTCGCCACCATTTGGAGGTGGCATAGGACATGCCGAGTCACCATGGCCTGCTTGTCCATCTGATCCCGTGACGCAGAGTACGTAGGGATATGGACATGGATATGGATCTCGGGGAAAGGAAGCAGGACCCTCTCAGCCTCCTCCATCGATGAGCTACGAGGATCCGTTTAGGACCCTTGCCAAGAGGTAGGAGCGGCTCGCTAGGGAGCACGTAGTGATTCTTCAGGGATAGCAGGAGGTGATTAGGAGATAGGATGAGTTAGCTATGTCTCAGCGTGAGGTTGAGGCGAGCACTAGGTGGTAGGAGGAGCACCTTAGCTGTTTGGTTTCCTTTATTAGGGCCTTCCTATATCAGGGAGGACAGGGGCATAGGATCCTAGCCCAAGATGATGGCTATGTTAGTGTACATATGTCATCCATCTAGTATCGTAACGTTGTAGTGTTGTTTTCTCTTTTTAGTTATAAAATTGAACTCTTATGTAAGCAATTAAATTCTAGGGTAATATATCAGTATTGATGCGTTCTCTCTTTATTTTTGTGATGTTCACAAACAGAGAATAAGGACATAAGATGTTATTATAAAAAGTAAAAGCAAAATAAGATACTAAAAGGAAAATAATAAATTTAAAGAAAGCGACAGAAACGTCAAAAGAAAAATTAAAAAAAGAGATAATTTCTTATGTAAACTGTGCTTGGAAAAGAAAATAGAGATTAATAGGATAGCAGCATAAGTTCCAAGCACAAAGGGAGAGGTATGCAAAAGTAAAATAGAGAAATGTGAAGTTTTTTCATTTTCTACCATCTTTCTAACATAAGAAATTGAGTTCAGAAAAATAGATTTTTCTGAGATTTGAATATTAAAAGTTGTGTGTTAGGATTTGGATGAAACATTGGTTGAACTATACCCCCATTCAATAGGAGTGTGGGAAAAATTGAGTTAAAATTGTTTTAAGCTTTCAAAAAATTACATTCATATAGAAATTGCAAGTATATTTAAGTTGTATGCATCATGTTCTAAAAATAAATTTTTAAATAAAAAGCATTCATATATGAAGTACCGCTTAGAAATTTGTGTACATGCTTACATTTTGTTTTGAAAATCACTTTCGCACAAAAGCAAGGATGGATGCAAAATTAGATGCACACAAATTGGTTGTAATAAATGTGAGGATTACATAGATTTTACCCTTGTTAAATTTCGGGGATGAAATTTCCTAATGATGGGAGAATGTAACAACTTGTATTTTTATGCAGTTAAAGTTTAATGTATAACGATAAGTAATGAAAACAAACAATTATGGAATTTTCAGAATATGGCTTTGGAACTTAATGCGTCCGGGGCGATTTTCTTATCAATTTTCATATATAACTCATCAAAATCCAAACCAATATGAAGAATTTAAGAACGAAATAAAATAGGTAATTTGATGAAAAAAATAGTATAATACGGATATGGGCCGACCAGTAGGTCGACCCTATAGGCGCAATGGTCGATCGCCCGGTCGACCGTTTGCTAAGGGCGGTCGGCCGCCCTGTCGACCCACGCACGGCTTGGATGAAAATTCATCCAGGTACGTGCAGTGATGCATTTTCTTGTTTTTGCATGACCTTAGCAATGCATTATTTGATCGATGGCTCCAAATTGCCCTATGACGTCGTGGCTCTAGGTTAAATTCCAGAATCTAATGGTCTGACGTCCCCAAGCTCCAATATAAATAGGACCCTAGGGTTAGCTATCTTCTCACAATTAGATTTCCTCCGATGGGTCCATTACCTAAGGTTGAACCCTAAAAAGAAAATAGTTTCTAGGAAGAAGATCTTCTAAATTAAAATATTATACAATTTGGTAGAAGGGGGATCCAGAAGGACTGTCAAGCCAAGCGGAGCACGAGCGAAGCTAAGGATAACATGTGAGTGGATTTATTTATGTATCTTTTAGGTTTAAGACATATTATCGTTAGATTCCCGTTTACAAACTTATATTCAATAATTAATCATATTAATTAAATTATGCTGAACTATGAGAAAACTTGCAGTTTATTTACAGTAATATTATTTATATACCGTTTTCTATGCCTTATTTACATCTGTTTCTACATTTTGGACTTTATGCAAACATCAGTTTTCTCCTATCCTCTCCTATTTCTTCGCATATAGATTAGAATAGATTAAACATGGAAATGGATTAAAAATATTGAAATGATTATTTAAAATAATAAAAGTTTGAGGAATAGAATTTCTGTAATAAATTGCATTAAAACGGGAAAATTTAATTTAGGAGTAATTATTATAGATTTACTATAATAAATTGCATTAAAACGAAAAAAGTTAATTTAGTAGTAATTATTAGATTAATTAGTTGGTTTAGAGAATATGATACATTTTCATGACTTAACATCTAAAAGACAGCGATAAAGTTAACTGTAAGAATACAAGAATTAAAAAGGGAGCTAGTGTAAAATAGAGAAACCGCTGTATTTTACACTACTCCAAAACAGTAAAAGAAATATCATACAGTTATTGATTATTGTTTATAGTATTATCCAACATTAAGATATGGGAGTGGATTATATAGTTTTCATAACCAACCAAATAAATAACAATTACTTCCCAAAATAGAAGACAATAAAGTAAAGTATGAATTGTAATAAGAAAATTATTAATCAAGAATTGGAAGCAGTGAAAATTAATGAGCCTAAGTCTGCATTTACTACACAGGCAATTTAAATAGGCAGATATTATGATAAGTGAATTAATATTAGAGAATTAAAGGAAATTCTATATCATAATAAAAGAAGGTAGACTAGAACAGAAAAGAAACGCTTGGAATTATATAACGGACTATGAAAGAAGAAAAGTAACAGTTACAAGTAGGATTATAACATAGATTATAATTAGGTAATAAGAACAGAAAAGCTTACCATGAGACTTAAAATACATTGGTAAGTAATAGTAGTAGAGAATAATGGCAGAAGCTTATTTAAACAACTTATATTAAGTGAATAAGAAAATAAAACAGAAATGGTAAAAGAGGCTATTCCCTTTGAACTTAAGGATTTACATATATTAAGTTAAATAAGCAAGATAATGAATGTGGCTTATACTAACATATTCTGTATTAGATTGATGGTAATCTCACAATAGTTAGAAGTAAGATGAGTGCAAAGAATATGCTAATTAAGTTAAATAAGTAGCCAACAGAGTAAGAAAGCAACCTTAACGCAAATTAAAAGATTAGACTTAGGGTCTAATAAAAGAATCGAATTGCGTTTGGAGTAGCCCAAAGGATGAAGCGCCTAACGCAGCAGTTCATCACGTGTTCCAGCAATGGAGAAGCACATGCATGTAACGACCCGCAAATCCGTACCCCTTGAGTCGACACTATTCTCCATCAATCAACTCAAGTTGAACAGAAATACGAACCATTAGGGTTAAAGAAGAAGAGGTAGAAGAAGAGAAACAGAAAAACAACAACAGAATCTAACCAACGCAGCGGAATAAAATACAATATATAACAGCAGATCTTTACACAAAAGAAAACAATATCTGTTTTATACATACATCACTAGAATACATCATCAGAGTTCCACATCAATAACATACAACAAGATACACAGCGGAATAATAATCAAATATGGAAGTATGTATCGTCATCTAGCTCGTCTCCTGAGCTCCACAACATCATATCCTGTATTCTATAATACTCGGTCTGACCCGAGCATTGTAGTTAAATAACACCCGAGTCAGTCTGGATATACCAGCGTGAGAAAATCACACTCAATTTGATTATTAAAGTTTCGAAAATCCTTTTGAAAATAAAACATCTCGTAAGACCATGCCACAAATAAACATGTCGGGTTTTTACCTTACGATAGCTAAAACAATTTTTATTAAAATCCTTTGATATTATAATAGGGTCTATATACAAATGCTTGTTAAAATAGCTGAAATTGTTACATCTATTAAATTCCAGCTACTAGCCACAAAGTGGGTAATACAAACAAAACTCGTAAAAGGCACGTAGGGAGAATGGATTTCCAACTAATGACTAGGCACTGTGGTACCACCTATCACGGTACGTGGCCTAGATCACAGTACCGAGGAGCCACCCTAACTCCCATGCAACACAAGACTGGAACCATCCCTTACTAGACAGTTCCGAGTAAGATCACCCCACGGTTTGGATCAGCAACCGCCCACTAAGCCTAAATAAAAAGGGACATCTAGACAGGGATGACCTTACCCTGAAATGGGTGCTACCCACCTAACCTTGCTGCATAACCCCTGATTTTCAGTCATTCCTGGTTGATGAGGCTTGAGGCTAAGCGTTACCTTTTAGAACATATCCCTTAGAATGCCCATCCTCCACCTGACGATGTTCCGAAAGCATTCATCCATACAAGTCCGTCCCGGGTTCGAACGGAACCGAAGGCACTATTCCTACTACATCCATTTTGGAAATATCCTCGGGATTAGTAGCGACTAGCCCTTGCACTTCACTGCTCCATCTTCGAATCCAAACTCGTTTTCCACGAAAGCGTACAAACCGGATCGAAGTGGTTTTTGAAAAATAAATCCCGATCCCGGTCTTTACGAAACGATCAACGTATTTGGCCAATATTGATAGTCGGTTATTTAACTATCAATTAATATTTACAAACATCCATCAAACAATAAATAATTTTCCTAAATTATTTATTTATCGCAAAAATACCTACACAGGATATATTTCCACTTTTCAAACCCATTTGAAAACAGTTTCAAACTATGTTCCTTTTACAGAATAAATTTCCCAAATATTTTCTATTTCCTCTGGCATCACCAAGCACAAAACTTAGAATTTTAAAATAATTTAAAAACAGTTTATTGTAAAATATGTTTAACATTTAAATTTAGAAAAATTACTTTAATACTTAATTTAAAATAATACTTTAGAAATAATTAAAATAAGGTTGCTTTATAAATATAAACTAGATTTTCTTCTTTAAACAAAATACCAAATCATCTTTTAAATAATTATTACGATAATAGATTTAAAAAATACTTACTTTAGAGTTTAAACATTTAGAAAATATAAATTTTCTAAAAACATGCTTTTTTAAAACAAATTAAAATCTTTATCTTATATTTAAAAATTACTTTGAAAACGTACTTGGCTATCAAAAGAAATATACTTTTCTTCACATTCTTCTTTAAATTTCCAATTCAAACACTTGAATCAATTTCCAAATTGATTTTCAATTTACTCCCTTTTATTCCAAAATCCATTAATTTCAGATTTTGTTCCTTAATTATGATTTAAAGTACCTTTAGCTGAAAAATACCAATTTTAGACTTCTCAAATTACTTCTTTATCCTTTTAAATAAATTTAAACTTTGAATTTTAAAATAATTCTTTATTCCTTTAAATAATATCACTTAATTTTACACTTCATTAATTTCTGTTTATTCAAAATCTTTTTCTTTTCATACTCGTAGTTATTTATTAGTATTTTAATATCACTTCCATTTCTTTCAATTCATTCTTAATTTATTGACATTTTCTATAGCTATTTCACTTACAAATTCACTTCTTTATTTTCTTTCCAAAATCTAATTTATATATTTTTGGTAATTCATTATACCCAAATATATCCAATTAAACCATAGCATTCAATATTCCAATATAATTCATCATATAATATTAAAAAATCACAACAGAGAATATTAAATAATTTAAATAAATGTTGAGGGATCCAGTTGGATCCCTCCAACCTGTTTTCTCTGCATCCACACACGTTAGCACAACATAAATACTAATTCCACTTGAGGTGGAATATCATGGTATATGGGATTAATATAAATCATCCGCTATTAAGCGACACATAGGGTCTCATCCGCTATAAATGCGGGAAATCGATCATTCCAAGGTATATTATATACTATAATATAGCACAGTAAATCCATTCAATCATCCAATCAATTATTTAAATTTAACTATTTAAATTAAAAATTCAGCTGAGTGAGATTAACTCACCTTTGCATTCGTTTGTAGTCTACTTCAATTCTGTCTTGGTTTTCCCGGTTTATAACCTTGTATAAACATTTATACATTTTATTAATATTTGAATAAATCGAACAATTTTTTTTCCACTTAGTTAAGTAATCATTTAATTTATACAATTTTCCTTTAAACCATTTGGTAACTGTAATATTTAAATATGTTAATAAAACAAGTTAATCACTAAATCCATTATTTAAAAATAAACTAGCAACTTTAAAATAGGTATATGTATATTAATTTATTGTTCTGAAACTACATATACTTTTAAAAATTTAGTTATATATAGATCAAAATCTGATTTCCTATAAATTCTTTAATCATTTAAAATTCAAATATTTTATTATTAGTTTTCCAAACCCTATCTAAAAATAAATAAGTTTTCTGTTTATTGTCATTATACCCACTCATCTGTCTTTCAATTAAAAACCCTATTCAAATCAACAACAGGTTGATCTATATATATTATCTACTTTCTAACTATATACGTATATTTCAATTGAAAAACAAATTTATATCTCTACTTACCTCACTGCTAAATCCAATACTGTTAAATATATATATATATATTTTCACAAATTTAATATATGTAAATTGAAATCACAAATTTATACCTTGTTGTTCAAATCCTAAACCCGAGATGATAGCAGCACCATCACCTCACTGTTCACTAACCAAACACCCTAGCCGAAGACTATCGTCGTCGAGTACTCCACGTTCGCGATACTCCTAAACCCTAACCCACTGCTCCAGGTCGCACGACATCCCAGCAAATCGCGCCACCTTCCACACCGAAGCCAACCCATGTGCCACCATTACGAACTCCCCTGGTCGCGAATCACTTGCGCGCGCTCGAGCTAAGAAATTCGCGAGGTAAATCATTCGCAACCGCCATCCCTCTTCAGACCATCGTGAGTTCGAGTCGCGATGTCGTTCGCCCCCTCAACTCGCAAGCATCACCGCTGCGTACTCGAAATACGGTGCCGCTTCTCGCTTCCTGATTCGATTTAATTGAAATTGAAAGAGGGAAAATACTCGGGGTTTTGATTTTTAGTTGAATGAAGATAACGGAAATTTCCTGTTTCCCCTTTTTTTTGTTACAATTTCTACTGATTTTGAAGATGAAAGCTTCGACTAGATTGTTTTGGAAGCACGAAGAACGTGCTTTGAAGGGAGGGTTGCGTGTGGAATTAGATTAGGAATAGTAATTGAGGCGAAAGTATAAAGTTCTGATGTAAATAGCAGTTTGACCGGTCAACCATATGTACAAATTATTTAAATTTAAATTTGAATCCTCTCGAAATCATCACTTAAAATTTTGACTTCCTATGGAGGCGTGCCACTAGGCGTTTCAAATGTTATGTCCCTATTTCGAATGCAATGGAAAAGGTTTCGAGTGCTAATTCGATCGTATGGAGAAGATAGCTTTCTGGATTTGTTATTATATTGAATTTCGATATAAATTTCAACGCGTTTATATCTCGTATGCTCACACAACATCTCCGATCAATACGAAATTTGAAATCCGATAATAATTCAATATTACGGATCCAATGGAACTGGTTTCGTTGAATTCCGAGTCTGTGCCTCGGAAGGCTATTTTATATTCAATTTAAAACCATATAATTTCAAAACTTAACAAAGCGTTGTTAAATTCAATTTTACAACTTCTACTATTTTTAGTATTATCAATATAAATTTTATAAGCCCTCAAATTATTTTTAACAGGCTTAGAGCTCCAAATTCAACATTTTAGCCAACTTTAAATTATTTAATTTAATAATTAAATTACCGAATAAATGGTGATATTTGAATTCAAGTTAAAAAAAATCAACTTTTAAATATTTCAAATCTATTAAATATTCCAATTTAAATTGCTCAAAAATTACGCATCGTCACATTCCTCCCCTCTTAAAAGAATTTCATCCCCGAAATTACTAGTTAGGAAGAATGGTCCAATACCCGTTTACTTTTCCCAAAACCAAACAGTTTTATCAACTTTCCACAACATATTTTTATTAAAGACCCACTATCATTCTTACTAACTTTCCAAACTCCCGCATAGTTTCAAACAATACTTTTTGCTCAATCGTTCAAATTTCAATTTAAACCCAAATTTTAAATTATCAAAATTTTCTCAAAAATTTTCTAACTCCCTAAATTTCCGAAATTTTTTGCCAGCATCTCCTTTGCGCGGCTAGCTCGGTACAACTATGAAATGCCTCTACGGGCCTCCAGATTTCAAAAGAAAACAAAAGGCTAAGTGGCTAGATCCGAAAACCCAATCAAATTTCATACAGAAATTTTAAACACATACATTTTTGTGAGCAATTCAAATTTATCTTTTGAAATCAAAATCAATTTCCTTTTCCTTTATAATACCTTTATATCTTACATAGCAATAATATCCAATCACAACATTCAAAACATTTTATTGACATCCTTACAAAATGCCAATATTATTCATTCGAATATTAACTTAGAATATATTTGTTATACCAATTTCCAATTAAGAATTCACCATTCCTTTCTTAAGTTTAGTATAAGCATTTAATATGCTTCTTTATTTATTTTCCATTCACCACTTTAGTTTATATCTACTTCTATTCAAATTGGTTCTCCCATTTCTATCTGAATTCAATTTATCTTCAACTCTGTATATTTTATTTTATCTTACATTTATAACCGATTCATATCATTTTTTTAAATTAGTTTCATTCACTAATTTATTTCAATTTCCAATTTTGAAATCGTTTTGTCGCTAACTAAATTTTTTTCTAACTCCCAAAAATTTTGAATTTTTTTGGCAGAGCCTCCTTTGTACGGAGGAGCTTTTTCAATTTGACAAGAGATATAAATATATATACATCGACCCATCCGGTCGGAAAAAACAAAAACAGTTCATATTTCCTATTTTGATTGCGTAGGCGTACCTTTATTTAGCATTTTAAGCAAGCGGCTTATTATTTTTGCATTTAGTGCGATCATATCCATCCATACGGCTTCCCTGAACCTGTACTTACTCAATTTAAATATGTAAGTACTAAATATATGCAATTTATTAACATTTCACTTATATCCAAATAGCTAACACATAGATTTCATAAGTAATGCATGTGATATACATTCATAAGTACATATGCAAGGTTTTGACACTAGTTTTAAATTGTTTGCATCCAAATTACATACCATTCCATTCAATTCATTTTTAAACGAAACAAACTCATATTCATTTCAATTGATG
Organism: Allium cepa; assembly: GCA_030765085.1. Taxonomy (NCBI): domain Eukaryota; kingdom Viridiplantae; phylum Streptophyta; class Magnoliopsida; order Asparagales; family Amaryllidaceae; genus Allium; species Allium cepa. The sequence continues at coordinate 479,567,175 of CM060943.1, read as the reverse complement.
CCAAAATCAATTTATTAAACTGCTATTGATTCATATAATTTTGTTTACTTCCATTTACGTCGAACGACCAATTTTCTTACGTAATTCGACAATATTTATTCAAATAAACCATTGCTTTAGTTCATAACTAATTTAAATTTATTCCAACTCAATGTATATAAATTCCATTCCAATCTAACTTATTTATAAACCATCGTTGCATTCCATCCCATTTCACATTGTTTTGTTCAAGTCATTTCGTTATACTCGACATCATCTCATGCTTCTATTAGCTTTAAACTTAAGTTAATTTACTTCAATTCACTACCATTTCATAACTTAAGTTCATTCTCATTTTAATTTATTCATACTCGAATTGGATTTATTTTCATCTCAAATTATTTTTATTTTAATCCAATTCCATACAACTTCAATTCATATTTAATTCACTTACAATTCTAAGTTGAATTTCTATTTATAACTCAAGCTTCATTTCCAAACTCAATTATCTATTCATAATTTAATTTTAAGTTAGTAATTTCGAGTTCCATTTCCATATTTCATTAATCAATTTATTATCAAATTAGTTCTCCCCTGGTTTAAATTCAGTACTTGATTTTTAATCTCAAAATCTCTTTATTAAATTTCTTAAGTGCAATTTAATTTATAATTCAAGTTTGGATTTTTCGTTTTATTTTCCAATCATCGAAAATATTTATTTTGGGTTTTCTATCCCACTTTCAATTTTATAAGTCACAACTTATTATTTTACACATTTCCATTCATTCTAGGCTTGAATATATTCATCTTTTATTTTTAACTCAAAATTTGCGCTTATTTATAGCCCTAGTATATTTTATTCTAAGGATTTTTAATTCTTTATAAGTTATTCTAAATTTTTTATTCCAACTTATTTCTTATCCAACTTACTTCCTTTTATTCAAGTAAGAATCTAATTCCATTCAATAACACCATAACTCAATTGAATTTACTGTAATTCAATTCTATTTAACCCCAGTTAAATCTTGTTACATACCATTCCTTTGAATTTGGTTAAGCAAGGACTTAATTCCATTTAATATCATTCCAATACCCAATTTCAGTTCATTTATTTACAATTATAAATTCATTTGTTCATTCTCTAATTCATTCCCAACCAATAAATTTTATTTCCAAACATTAATTATTTTTAGTCCATTTGAACAAATTCTGCACTTATTTCTATACAATTTTAAATCAAACATCATCCAATATTCAGTTTCATTTCAGTTGCATACCATATAAATCATTCAGTTACTTACAAATTTTAAATCTCAAAACTTTGTTTTATTTAGTCCAACTTGACTAATTTTTCCATTTCACATAATTTAACACAATTCAAATTTTAAATTCCAGTATTCAGTTTTCACTTTACTTACTTACAAAGTTGAATTTTATTTCAACAAATTCCAAATTCACAAGTTATCAAACTTTTTATATGCCATAAACATTCTTAGTTAAAATTCCAAAATTTAAACAATCTTCAACATTTCAAAATTCCCTTTGAAATCACCTATACCCAAAATTCCTTGCATTTCCAAAATCAAACCCAATTTTGCAAACAAACATTAATCCAAAACATCCAGGCAGCAATCCCCCTTTTGGAAACTCGAAAATGAACATCGATGATGTCGCGATCACCAGCGGAATTATTTTCCAACAACCGAAAGAGTTCAGTGCTCTTATCTCTTTTAAAACCCTTCAACTATTTTTAAATTCCAAATCTCTCTAGATTTCAAATCCAATTCAAAAATATTTCTCAAATATATATTTGTAACGACCCTGGATTTCGGCCCCGGTTATTTTAATAAATGATTAATCTAATTAATTAGAAATGTAAATTGATCACATTAAAATGAATGTGATCTTGGGATTAATTGTTGTTTACTTATATAAACTGTATTTTAAAAAGAAGATTAATTGGGAAATTGAACTAAGTATTTCAATAATATGCCCAATAATAATCTATCTTATATAATTACTTAAGATACTTTACATTGTTTATATGTAGTATAGAATAATATATATAGATGATAATGTATGAAATTATAAAATAAGTTTCTTAACAATATTTTTGATAAATTTAACTCATATATTAATTTAAAATGCTGTATATTTTTAATATTGTTAAATGAATACACATGCTTGATAATGTTTAAAGTTTAAAATCTAATCATAGCAATATTAAATAATAAATGTAAAATGTAAACCAAACATATGAACGTAATTTAAAAATTGATAGTTAGAATATAAGATATAAATATAAGTAAGTAAACTTATGAAATATAATTTAAATGTGGAAGGCTAAAATAAAAAAATATAAATAAAAATAATAGCCTAATGAATAAGTTTATAAATAAAATATGAAAGTAAGTGATGAAGTAAAAGAATAAAATACTTAGCAATGTAATATGAAATGAACAAAGTTATATATATAGTTGTACTCATAAAAAAAAAAAATTAATTACAACCATATGTATATACACCAGATAAGCTAAAAGAGAACCAATGTTTTACACAAAGCTTCTCATACAAGCTTTTGGCCTGCACATGTAAGTCTGCATACAATATCTATGTACAGATTACAACATCAGGGAATATTAATTAGATGTTAACCAATTTGAGAACATATTTATACTGATGTAAGCTAATAGAAATATGTAAGTACATATCTGCATATAATATATTCACACAGCAAAACATAATAATTATGTAAACATGTTATGAGGCCAAGACATTTATTGCCATCAGCTCAGCATGAAATTTGTCATTTCAAATTAGTATAAAATCTGAGCAGGTTATAAACTAAATGAAGAATAAACAAACTGTCCAGTTGAAGCCTTCCCTTATACAAATCTATTTTCTTTTATATATGAGTGTATATATTCTTGTCTGGTTCGTTCAGGCAGAAAATAGATTAGCAAATCCTGGAAAAAAAAGGAAGAGCAAGTTTAAAATTTTGTTTCCAAAACAGAAAGCAAAGAGGATCTTAAGACAGTTTCAGGCCTCAAGTATATTCATACTGCAGCTCTGGTTCAGAAATGTTTTGGTGAGTAAACAAGAAATTTTTGAAGCTTTAAAGTTCAAATTTAACAGTTCATGATTTCAAGGTCTCGTGACATGGTATATACTTGATATTGTATAATTTGGGTTTGAGTCCTCTGTTGATGATACAGGTTATAAATTCCCTTCCAAAAATCAAGTATTTGGTTTCAAGTCATGATAAATTTAAAAATTTAAAAATATACAAGACGATTACACCTAAACTAAGATTTTTAACATTGATTTAAACATATGGGAGGTGAATTAACCCTGAAAACTTATGTTACAGGAAAATGAGCAGAAATTTGATAAACCCATTGATGGAAAAAGGTTAATTCATATCCATATTTTGAAATGTTAATGAATTCTATGATTTTTAAAACAAGAACGAGAATTTTTAATTAAGAAACATAAGAGCAGTTCACCTTTGTATATAATTTGCCTCTATACCAAATTCTAATGATTTAATCAATAATAAACATTGAAATTTGTTCTGAAGCAAGCTTGTACCCCATTTGATTCCAGAAAAATGTCGAATTATTTTTCGAATACTTAAATTTTGAGTTTAAGATTAAAGTAGGGTTTAAGGTCTGTAACTTTTGGGTACTGCATTTATGGTGATCGCGACATCATAGCATCACCGAGTGACTTGAGATTTGGGTAGAGGCTCGAGAGGGGTGTTGGCAATGATCGGCCGAAGCCACGTCGCCTCAGAAGGTCGCGGCAGTGAGAACGAGGTGGTTTTGGCCACTGAGTTTGTGTTGTAGTTCGACATTTAGGACATATTTTGATTTCGTGTGATTTGAGTTGAACAGGGTGGTGATTTCGCGTGAGGGGATGCTTTGTGGCTTGTGGGTGGCGTCGTAGTGCGAGGGCGCGGTGGTGGACCGCCGTGCACGTGCACGGCGGTGGGGAAGTATCTGATGGGTTTCGACTCGAGTTCTACTCGAGTATCTTAGCGTGCTGCTTCGGGTCGTTATTTTGGAGTCGCGTGAGTGTGCGCGCTAGTTTACTGTTGTTTAAAACTAAACTGAACTAAAAAAAAAGAACGAGGGAGAAGAAGCACAGGAGATTGGACGCGAGAAATTTCAGGTAATTTTTGTGTTCGTCCCGAGTAACTCACGGGGTATGCTTCGGGTTTTCTAATCCCTGGAATTAGTTAACTTTAATACTGAGTTTAAGATTTATAAGTTAAGTGTCATTTAAAGTTATATTGGTTGACAAATTGTTTTGAGTCAAGGTGAACTTTCAAGTTTTATAGGAAACAAAGAAGAGTAATTAAGTAAATTTCGAAGCAAATTAAGAATATAATCAATTTTATAGTTAATTTAATAAGTAGTTGAAAATGTAATTGAAGTTGTAATTAATGATTTTAATGATAATCTTGTATAATTCGATTGTAATGAAGAATTTAATAAATCATTTGAAGTTGATAAATTAACAAATCATAGTTAACAAATTAAGAAATTAATTAATGACTAAACGATTAACTTAATTAATAATTAATGATTAATTAAGTAAATCATAATACGTAATTGTGTAATTGAATTTTATAAATCAATAATTAAGGTTATTGATTAGTAATTAAGAATTAATTCATTAATTTAGTGGCTAATTAATAAGTAATTAATAAATGGAAATAAGAATCAAGCAAGGAATAAAATATAATTTACTCGTGAGTATGTAATTAGGTTTAAACCAAATCAATCTGGTTGATATGAATCGATAATTATATTGATTGCCTCTGATGTTTATTTATTTCTGTGATGTTCTGTGATATTTTAGATATATCTGTGATGGTTGTGTATACTTTATTGTGTTTCATTGCTATATGTTTATCTGATGTTATTTATCTGTATTAACTTGCTATATGAATTCAATTATTGAATTTTAAATTATTTAAACTGTTTAAGTTAATTAGACAACTTGGCCCTTAAAATGGTGTTTGGATCCGATGAGACCGGGATCGGAAGAATCAATTTTGATTCTCCGAAAACCACATCGATCCAAATTAAACGATAGGTCGTAACTTATCAAACGGAGATCGAGATGGAGTTTCAGAATGCAAGGGTTATCGTCGTTGACTCTGAGGGTGATTCCAACATGAGTACAACGAGATAATGCCTTCGGTTTCGTTCGAACCCGGAACGAACTTGTATGGATCGAATGCTTTCAACACATCGTCAGGCGGACGATGAGCATTCTAAGTTGTATGTTCTTTAAAAGGTAATCGCAACCTCAAGCCTCATCAACCGGGAATGGCTAAAACAGGGGAGATGCAGCAAGGTTAGGTGGGTCATGCCCAAGCAGGACAAGATATTTCCCCTGTCTAGATGTCCCTTTTTATTTCGGCTTAGTGGGTGGTTGGTCGTGCCAACCACGGGGTTTATCTTGTTCGGGACTATTCAGTAAGGAATGGTTCCGGCCTTGTGTTGCAGGGGATGAAGGGAGTAATCCTCGGTACGGTGATCTAGGCCCCGTACTGTGACGGGCGGTACCCCAGTAGCCCTGCCATTGTTGGAAATCCATTTTCCCTACGAGACCCTATGGTTTTGATTTGTATTACCCACTTTTGTGGCTAGTAGCTGGAATTTAATCATGCAACAATTTCGGCTATTTTCTATTTACTTGAAAACCCTAGACACTATTATAATATCACTGGATTTCCTATGAAATGTTTTGGTTAGCGTAAGGTAAAAACTTACCCGTATTTATTTGTGGGGAGTCTTACGTGATACCATTATTTTCAAATGTTTCTCAAAGTTAAACAACTTTAAACCGTTTACTCATACCAGACCCATGTCTGACTCGGAGTTTATTTTTGTTTTCATAAACTCTCGGGTACCCAAATTTTTACGGGTAGCCAAGGGATTCAGGTTAGCTTTGACGAATTCTGGAGGAGCAATGGAGCAGGAGGCTTCTACGTTGTAGATATAGATATATGGTATTCCGCTGTGTTGGTATCTCTGAGTCATATTGTTGGAGTTGTATTGTATTGAGTTGTATTAACTAGACAGGTGTTTTATAACTGTCTAGTATGTGATGTATGATCAGTATAACTCTGATATATGTAAAATTTTAAAGTAGTTATGTGATATATTATATTTTGTTCCGTTCCGCTGTGAGATTCTAATGTAGTTGTTCTTTCTTACTCTATCTTTTCTATTTTCTCATCCCTTTCTTTCTTAATGATGATACGTCTTTCTGGTAATAGAAGGACGGGTCGTCACAATATTATTCCTCCCAACTTTTTGAGAATCATTTCCAAAATCAAAGGAATTTAAATTTCCAAATTCCAAATCCAAATCCTCTAAATTTATATTCACACAATGCTTTGAAATTTTATCTTATTTTAATTATTAATCGCACTATAATTCACATTTAGTTTATATTTACAAATTTCATTTGTATAAAAATTGGTTTCTTAGTTTTTAATTATGGTTTCAATTCCTTAATCAATTATGAATCACATTTACAAATTCCATTAATTTATTAACTTATTCCTTAATCTCTGGTTATTATCTCAATTTCTTATCCAATTCTCATACAATAATGATAATAATTTAATATTATTACTCCTAACATCCAAGCATCCATATATAACTATAATAATTTATGAAAAATTATTCCCTTTATATATGAAAATAATTTGGGTAAAATTATTTCATTTACCCTATTTAAAACAATATTGTGTCGGTTTATCTTGTTTAAGAGTTTAGAAACTCCTATCGATAACATGGCGTCACATATATCGACCAGAATCGATAAACACTCAACCGATAAGTCAACACAATATAAAAAAAAATTATATTCACTAACAAATACGCGCTCATATCTATTAATACGCTCAAGCTCATTCTAGAGTACTACGGACTCTATTTAATGAGTGATCCCCACCAGAGCCAAGGTTATCACCAACCTAAGCTCTGATACCAAGTGTAATGACCCGCAAATCCATACCCCTTGAGTCGACACTATTCTCCATCAATCAACTCAAGTTGAACAGAAATACGAACCATTAAGGTTAAAGAAGAAGAGGTAGAAGAAGAGAAAACAGAAAAACAACAACAGAATCTAACCAATGCAGCGGAATAAAATACAATATATAATAACATATCTTTACACAAAAGAAAAATATATCTGTTTTATACATACATCACAAGAACACATCATCAGAGTTCCACATCAATAACATACAACAAATACACAGCGGAATAATTATCAAATACGGAAGTACGTATCGTCATCCAGCTCGTCTCCTGAGCTCCACATCATCATATCCTGTATTCTATAATACTCGGTTTGACCCGAGCATTATAGTTAAATAACACCCGAGTCAGTCAGGATATACCAGCGTGAGAAAATCACACTCAAATTGATTATTAAAGTTTCAAAAATCCTTTTGAAAATAAAAGCATCTCATAAGACCACGCAATAAATAAACGTGTCAGGTTTTTACCTTACGATAGTAAAAACACTTTTTATTAAAATCCTCTGATATTATAATAGGGTCTATATACAAATACTTATTAAAATAGCCGAAATTGTTACATCTATTAAATTCCAGCTACTAGCTTCAGAGTGGGTAATACAAACAAAACTCGTAAAAGGCACGTAGGGAGAATGAATTTCCAACTAATGACTAGGCACTGGGGTACCACCTGTCACGGTACGTGGCCTAGATCACAGTACCAAGGAGCCACCCTAACTCCCCTGCAACACAAGACCAGAACCATCCCTTACTGGACAGTTCCGAGTAAGATCACCCCGCGGTTGGGATCAGTAACCGCCCACTAAGCCGAAATAAAAAGGGACATCTAGACAGGGACGACCTTACCCTGAAATGGGTGCTACCCACCTAGCCTTGCTGCATAACCCCTGATTTTCAGTCATTCCCAGTTGATGAGGCTTGAGGCTAAGCGTTACCTTTTCGAACATATCCCTTAGAATTCCCATCGTCCATCTGACGATGTTCCGAAAGCATTCATCCATACAAGTCCGTCTCGGGTTCGAAAGGAACCGAAGGCACTATTCCTACTACATCCATTTTGGAAATATCCTCAGGATTAGTAGCGACTAGCCCTTGCACTTCACTGCTCCATCTTCGAATCCAAACTCGTTTTTCCCGAAAACGTACAAAACGGATCGAAGTGGTTTTCGAGAAATAAATCCCTAGCACGGTCTCTTCGAAACGATCAACGTATTTGGCCAATATTGATAGTCGGCTATTTAACTATCAATTAATATTCACAAACTTCCATCAAACAATAAATAATTTGAAAATTATTTATTTATCTCAAAAATACCTTCACAGGATATATTCCCACTTTTCAAACCCATTTGAAAACGGTTTCAAACTATCTTCCTTTTACAGAATAAATTTCCCAAATATTTTCTATTTCCTCTAGGATCACCAAGCACAAAACTTAGAATTTTAAATTAATTTAAAAACACTTTATTGTAAAATATGTTTAACATTTAAATTTAGAAAAATTACTTTAATACTTAATTTAAAATAATACTTTAGAAATAATTAAAATAAGGTCACTTTATAAATATAAACTAGATTTTCTTCTTTAAACAAAATACCAAATCATCTTTTAAATAATTATTACGATAATAGATTTAAAAAAAATACTTACTTTAGAGTTTAAACATTTAGAAAATATAAATTTTCTAAAAACATGCTTTTTTAAAACAAATTAAAATCTTTATCTTATATTTAAAAATTACTTTGAAAACGTACTTGGCTATCAAGAGAAATATACTTTTCTTCACATTCTTCTTTAAATTTCCAATTCAAACACTTGAATCAATTGCCAAATTGATTTTCAATTTACTCCCTTTTATTCCAAAATACATTAATTTCAGATTTATTCCTTAATTATGATTTAAAGTACTTTTAACCGAAAATACCAATTTTAGATTTCTTAAATTACTTCTTTATCCTTTTAAATAAATTTAAACTTTGAATTTTAAAATAATTCTTTATTCCTTTAAATAATATAACTTAATTTTACACTTCATTAATTTCTGTTTATTCAAAATCTTTTTCTTTTCATACTCGTAGTTATTTATTAGTATTTTAATATCACTTCCATTTCTTTCAATTCATTCATAATTTATTAACATTTTCTGTAGTTATTTCGCTTACAAATTCACTTCTTTATTTTCTTTCCAAAATCCAATTTATATATTTTTGGTAATTCATTATACCCAAATATATCCAATCAAACCATAGCATTCAATATTCCAATATAATTCATCATAAAATATCAAAAAATCACAACAGAGAATATTAAATAATTTAAATAAATGTTGAAGGATCCAGTTGGATCCGTCCAACCTGTTTTCCCTGCATCCACAGACGTTAGCACAACATAAATACCAATTCCACTTCGAGGTGGAATATCGCAGTATATGGGATTAATATAAACTATCCGCTATTATGCGGCGCATAGGGTCTCATCCGCTATAAAATGCGGGAAATCAATCATTCCAAGGTATATTATATACTACAATATAGCACAATAAATCCATTCAATCATCCAATCAATTATTTAAATTTAACTATTTAAATTTAAATTAAAAATTCTGCCTAGTGAGATTAACTCACCTTTGCATTCATTTGTAGTCCACTTCAATTCTGTTTTGGTTTTCCCGGTTTATGACCTTGTATAAACATTTATACAGTTTATTAATATTTGAATAAACCGAACAATTTATTTCCACTTAGTTAACTAATCATTTAATTTATACAATTTTCCTTTAAACTATTTGGTAACTGAAATATTTAAATATGTTAATAAAAAAAGTTAATCACTAAATCCATTGTTTAAAAATAAACTAGCAACTTTAAAATAGGTATATGTATATTAATTTATTGTTCTGAAACTACATATACTTTTAAAATTTTAATTATATATAGATCAAAATCTTATTTCCTATAAATTCTTCAATCATTTAAAATTCATATATTTTATTATTAGTTTTCCAAACCCTATCTAAAAATAAATAAGTTTTCTATTTATTATCATTATACCTACTCATCTGTCTTTCAATTAAAAACCTTATTCAAATCAACAACAGGTTGATCTATATATATTATCTACTTTCTAACTATATACATATATTTCAATTGAAAAACAAATTTATATCTCTACTTACCTCACTGCTAAATCCAATACTGTTAAATTTTTTTTTTTCACATATTTAATATATGTAAATTGAAATCAGAAATTTATACCTTATTGTTCAAATCCTAAACCCGAGATGATCACAACACCATCTCCTCACTGTTCACTAACAAAACCCTAGCCGAAGACTGTCGTCGCCGAGTACTCCTCGTTCGCGATACAACCAAACCCTAACCCACTGCTCCAGGTCGCATGACATCCCAGCAAATCGGGACACCTTCCACGCCGAAGTCAACCCTTGTGCCACCATGACGAACTCGCCTGGTCGTGAATCACTTGCGTGCGCTCAAGCCAAGAAATTCACGAGCTAAATCATTCACAACCGCCAACCCTCTTCAAAGCATCGCGAGTTCGAGTCGCGATGTCGTCTCGCCTCCCTCAACTCGCAAGCATCACCGCCGCATACTCGAAATACAGTGCCGCTCCTCGCTTCCTGATTCGATTTAATTGAAATTGAAAGAGGGGAAATACTCGATGTTTTTATTTTTAGTTGAATGAAGATAACGGAAATTTCCTGTTTCCTCCTTTTTTTATTACAATTTCAACTGATTTTGAAGATGAAAGCTTCAGCTGGATTGTTTTGGAAGCACGAGGAACGTGCTTTGAAGGGAGGGTTGCGTGTGGAATTAGATTAGAATAGTAATTAAGGCGAAAGTATAAAGTTCTGATGTAAATAGTAGTTTGACCAGTCAACCATGTGTACAAATTATTTAAATTTAAATTTGAATCCTCTTGAAATCATCACTTAAAATTTTGACTTCCTATGGAGGCATGCCGCTTGGCGTTTCAAATGTTATATCCTTATTCCGAACGCAATGGAAAAGGTTTCAAGTCCTAATTCGATCGTATGGAGAAGATAGCTTTCTGGATTTGTAATTATATTGAATTTCGATATAAATTTCAACGCGTTTATATCTCGTATGCTCACACAACAACTCCGATCAATACGAAATTTGAAATCCGATAATAATTCAATATTACAGATCCAATGGAACTGGTTTCATCGAATTCCGAGAGTGTGTCTCGGAAGGCTATTTTTAAATTCAATTTAAAACAATATAATTTCAAAACTTAACAAAGCATTGTTAAATTCAATTTTACAACTTCTACTATTTTCAGTATCATCAATATAAATTTTATAAGCCTTCAAATTATTTTTAACAGGCTTAGAACTCTAGATTCAACATTTTAGCCAACTTCAAATTATTTAATTTAATAATTAAATTACCGTATAAATGGTGATATTTGAATTCAAATTAAAAAAAATTAACTTTTAAATATTTCAAATCTATTAAATATTCCAATTTAAATTGCTCAAAAATTACGGATCGTCACAATGCAACTTAGAATTTTTTGGCTAGAAGGAAGTACGAGACTTTAAAGAAGCTACATCCCCGGAGGCAGGTCCGTAGGTGTTCCATCTAGAGAGTATGCCGTGACTGCATTTGCATTATAGGCCTAATGAAGCTGACCTTTGTAGGCAGTCGGAAGGGCTTGGTGTTCAGAGTAAGGTATTCGTTTATCCAGTACTTGCAAGTATGGTGAAGGATGGTTGCATGCGGATATCTATCAGCATCAACACCAAAAGCAATTTCGGAAAAGACTAGAGTTAAACCTACGAGCCAATGATTCTTTCACTATCGAGATATTGGATGGAGGGGCACTGCCAATTGGATGTTAGATTGTTTGCAGTAGAGCACGACTACTTAACTCTTTAGAAGTCTTTCAATTAGTTGAGGGGTAGCTGTGTGGGGCCATAACCACGATGAGAAAAGGAGGCAGACTGACTAGAATATATGTATTGTAGGCCTAACGAAGCTGCCCTTTACAGATATTGTAGGCATGGTTTTTTTTAGCATTTTTGCAAAAAATCTAGACCGTTGGAATTCGTATTGTTACAAATGAAACCCTCTGTCTACTCTGAAAGGTTTAAAACTGTTGCAAACTGTTATTCGCATTCCCTCAATCCTTTCAGAAAGGTTTGGGGTGGCCTTCTTTTTCCCTAGTCTTTGTGGTATATTGGGTGGCTCCGTGACCATTTTTCGATTTTGTCCAAGAGTTGCTTAGCAGTTTTATATCCAGCTGTTTTGTTGCGCTTCAGCAGTTCATTCCTTCGTGCTTGTGAAAGCCTTACCCTGAAGCTACCATGTGCTTCTTCTTCACTTGTGCCATACAACCCTTTCGGTGCCGCCGGAAGGTGAGTTCTTCTGGCGCACTTAGCCGATGCAGAAGATTTCTAAGGTGCCTTCTTTATCTTCATTCATATTTTATGGTTAAATTTAGCCCAAGGCTTTTGTTCTTTAGGATAATGGTTCCAGGGTCACCGAGCTGCCCCTGCATTCTTGTAATTCAACTAATAATATTTTCCTGGTTAGTTTATAATACAAGTATCTTTGACGTGGTCTTACGAGATACCTTTGTTTTTCAAAGGATTTTGATAGCTTTAATAATTCAAATTTAGTGTGTTTTCTCACGTTGGTTTTCCAAACTAATTCGGGTGTTTTTTTATTATAATGCTCGGGTTAGACCAAGTATTAAAGATATAGGATAAGATGTTATAGAGCTCAAGAGATGAGCTGGAGGACAGAGACGTATTCCACATACTTGATTATATTTCGCTGTGTAGTGTAGGTTGTATGTCTTGCACTAGTGAGGAGAAGTTATTATAACTGTCCAGTATTAAGTTGTTGATTTGTTTTACTTTGATGATATAATGACTCGCAAATTTTAACAGTTTTTATTGACGTAACAACTGAACTTTTGTGAAATTTTAAATAATTGAATTTCTAAAAATTTGATATTTGAAATACGTATATACAAACATAACAAATGGTAAATTTTCATCAGATAATATGGAAGTTTATTTTATTGTGTAATTTTATTTAAATTTAAATCAGCTAATATTTGATGCTAATAAATGTTTTCCAAACCTGGATATTTTTTGTATAATAAATATGTAAATCATCTTCTAAGTGAGACATCATATTTCGTTTCGTCAAATTTGGACAGCTATTGCCCCGTTTATCTTAATTCTAGAATTTTAGCAGCATTTTCGATACCAATGTCGACTTTTGATAGGATGATCGTACCACTAATATCTGTATACCATTTTGATCGACTCATCGTGCTGATCTCTATGGTATATTCAATTGTTAATTTCGATTCCGGTGTGCGGTACAATCTGCGAAAAACATAGCGTATACGTTCCGCAACCAAGTCTTTTGGTTTCCATCTGTCCTTTCATCGACCTACTTGTTGAATCAAACATCCATTGCATTTAATAATTTCTGAAATCAATATTATGTCCTTTACTATTCACAAGATTTTTGGATATATTCGTTGATTTGCACTTCTCCGGTTCACGTTTTCTCTTTCTTCTGTTACTTTATTTTTTGATAATATGATACATTTGGGATTCCTGCTTTTTCTTCCTCCTCAATTCCTTTTTCCATTTTTCCTGCTTACGCCTTGCTCTCCAGGTGACAACCGCCTTCTCTGTTTCGGTGCCTTCCTTCCTTTCGAATTCCTTTCCACCTCCTTACTCTGATCATCCCACCACCTGCCATACAAGCCTAGTCACCCTTTACCTTCCCTACCGTGAACATAGCCCGGACTCACCGTAGTTCACCGAACCTACCACTTGAGCTCTGACTGCCGCACGCAAGCCTGTCTCGGTCCCCACCTTCAGCCCATCAACCACCGGATCCCGTTGCCTCGGCCACCATTTTCACTTTGCCACTTATCTCGCCTCACCACATAAGCAGCAGCACCTCCACCTACACCGAACCCAAGCTCGGCCAGCCAACTCTTGTTGCATCTCATCGCCTTCCCTCTCCCATGGTCGAACAAATCCATGCGCAAGCACTCGCCCTTGACCGACAACCCAAGCACCTCCCCTCACGGCCACCATCAGCCGAGCATCCCTCACCCTTTCTTGCGAGCTTCCAGGCCGTGCCTCCCTTTCTACGATAATGTTTAAGCAAGATAAGTCGTTATATACATATATATATATATATATATTAGTTTATAAATTTTTACTTTTCTGGTTTATTGTATAAGTTGTTATAATGTTTTGTTATATATAAATTTTATGTAAATTACCTATAACTTGGTGCTTTGTTTAAATAGAATCAGTTGAGTTTATATTGGTTTTATATATACATTTTTTTTGTATGTATATAAGTCGTAGTAATTTTATGATCTGTTATAGAAAAATAATATATATATAGCCTAAGGAACGGGTTCTACGTAACGGTAGACTAGATTGTATATATGTAAGTTTTGTTATTTATATACTGTTTGTGCGTATGTGTGTATAACAAGGCCATATATATTATGTTAGCTATATATATTAAACTTTGCAAACCTGTATGCTTATTTACATGCTTATATATTATCTTGCAATCCTTATATCATAGTAAGCTATTTTTTTTACATAAAATATGTTTAGTTTGTATATATATATATGTGTGTGTGTGTGTGTGTGTGTGTGTGTGTGTACAGATTATAAGCTGGTTATAATGTATAGGTAAGTGCGTTTACATTTTGGGTATCATACAAATTTCTACTTCCAAGTTATTGTCTACTGCTCTAAGATTTCAAACCATATACCTAAGTTTCCATCTTTTTCGTATATATATTTGTTTAAAATATTTCTGACCTATGATATATATATATAAAGTTTACTTAAGTTGTATATTCTATGTGTATATATTTAGATATATATTTGTTTATATAATTAATAACCTAGCTGTATATAGGGTAGTTCATATAAATCATATAATATTTTAATTATATAAGTTATGATATGTCAATTTGTATATAAAATCTGTTCGAGTATATATATTATAACGAGTATTCTTTTGAAATATAATATATATAGTTTCCGTTTATATCAAGCTAATTCGGTTTGTTTCATCGATCCTTGTTATCAGCTGTGTTTTTCAATTCGTGCCAATCTTGCTTCGCTTTGGATTTCATGCTTCGATTTGTAACTTATCTCATTTCATTATCGAATCTCTCTAGCCTCGAAAGGTGAGCAATCACTCACGATTAACATTCTTATATTTAATAGATTTGATTTCATTTGAAACGATAATTTAAATATGCTGCTCAACTGAACTGTTAATTATATAATTGCTATATATGATATGCCATTATTTGTAACTGTTCACCTGTGACATCTGACACCAAGAACTTTTATTTATATTTTATCTTTTATTGCTGATATATGCCTGTTGTTGATGTATTATTATCATCATTGTTCTCACTCCGCAAGTTCCCTATTAGTTTAGAATACCCTATGGGTTGAAGCGATAAATACCCGAATGATCTTATAGAATAGGAGAAAATCGTGATGGGTTGAAATGATAAATCCAAGCGATTTTCATTGAAATTAGGATTACGTGTTGAAAAGATATATACCCGTAGATAATTAAATTGCAAATGGAAATGATAAATATACGTATCACTTGATCATGGGATAGAAAATTATGTACAGACGTCGTTGGTCTATATATATATATATATATATACATATTTTGAAAATGATTTCCAAAGTTTGAAAAGAAATATATGGTTTAATAAATATTGATTTTAAGATATTATATATATATATATGTGTGTGTGTTATTCTATAAAGGTTAAAATTTAGATTTCTTTAAATTCATATGTTTGGAAACTTTAAATTTATAAGTCAGTTTTGAAAATATAATGTTCGAGATTTTTCTTATAGTTTTATTATTTTCAAAATTTATAAAATAGATTTAATATAAATAATTTTAGTAATAAGATTAATTCAATAGAGTTTGATATGATTAGTATATAATATGTTTTAAGTATTTATTTCAAGTTTGTATCTCAAAAATAGATTTTTATAATAAATTTTAATAAATTATGGTTGGGAAGATAAATTTAAATTGATTTGAAATCATATTCTTTTAAGAATTATATTTAATTAAACTGATTTGAAACTTATTGAATTTGAGATTTTTAAAGATATGATTTTATAATTGATTTTGATTTAAAGCGATTGAATGAATATTTTAAGTTTAAATAGATCGAAATGCAATATTTAGCTTTATTTAAATTGTAATTGTAGATTTTAATTAAATGTT
Source organism: Allium cepa (assembly GCA_030765085.1). NCBI lineage: Eukaryota > Viridiplantae > Streptophyta > Magnoliopsida > Asparagales > Amaryllidaceae > Allium > Allium cepa. The sequence goes on along the minus strand of CM060943.1, from coordinate 479,550,803 downwards.
ATTGGATTAATTGAAGTGAATGTTTCAAACTAAATTATAATGAAGTGAATTTGGAATGAATATGAAATTATCAAATTTAGTTATTGTAAAGGTTGAATATTAAACTTTGAAATCTACTGAAGTTGAAATGGTTTAATTTGTGATTCAAATTTTATTTGAAATCGATATAAATTGAATTGGTTTATTGAGATGTCAAACTAAATTGAAATTTGATGAATTGAGATTGAATTAAGTTGAATTCTTGAATTCTATTTGAATCGATTTGTGAACTTTGAGGTTATATAAGTATTTTAATATGTATATAAATATTTTACTTTATAAATTACTGAAATATATATACGCCAATTTTAATATAAAATTATTTTAATATATAAAAATTATTTTAATATAAACTATTTTTAATATAAACTATTTTAAAATACTAATTATTTTAATATAAACTATTTTAGCTTATAATTATTTTTAACATATAAACTATTTTAATATATAAACTATTTTGTTATATGTATATATTATTATTAATATCTAAACTATTTAAGAGGAAAGTGTTATGATTTCCAAAGTTATGTTTTCGAAGTGTTATGATTTCCAGAGTGTTATGGTTTCAAAGGTTTATAAATCAGAAAGATTTATAATTTTGGAAAGTTTTATGATTTTGGAAATGGATATATTTTAAGTAAACAATGATCTCGAATTGATATGGTTTTGAAATGGATATGATATTTTGGAAATGGAAATGATATTTTGAAATGACCACGGTGTTATAATAACGTTTAGTTGTTAAAGAGACTGGGATAGGTTATTGTCATACCCTCTACCAATACTGAAAACCACTTTAACAACTGTGCACGTGGTGGAGATTCTAGACTGAAGTTGGATGGTTGGCGACGATTCTATATGAGGTATATACGTGGACCTGACTCCTATGAGTTAGCTTAAGGTGGCTAAAATAGGAGCAACTGACGGGCCAAGTGAGGTAGCTCCTCTGATCGGATATATTTATTCGATACCATTCTATTAATTCGTGATTGGTTGGACACACCTTCTGATTTTTGTGAGTGTGGATCAAGTTGGGCAGTAGCTACGGCTATGCATTACCAACATCTCAGAAGTGTAATTGTTATATCTACCTGGCATTGCCTAGTTGTGCCCTGTCACCTACCATATCGAGCCCACTACGAGTTTGTTTTGTACCATACCTATGGAGTGCCCTCTGATAGCCTACTGGTTTGTGGAATTTACGATACAGTATAGGCTATGAGAACATATAAAAATGTGTTAAGAGGGATGTGGGTAACGCCTTAGTGCTATTTTAATAGTTTACTTTACTATAGACATATTATAATAGCGTATTGAACTACATAGTAGATAGTTCCATGGATCCTTAGAGGATGGTTATCCCAAACATTCTTTGAGTTAGTTGTATTTTGGTTGATATTTAACTTGAGTTGGATTTATTGATATAAGAATGTTAATCCTGACTCGAGCGTTTTGTGTTTTGCTTTATGCTCGGGTCAGACTGAGTGTCATAGCATTTGAGACTCACCTTTGAGTTGGAGCTTCACTTGGAGATCCATCTATATCTATTCAACTTTCAATTATACAGTTGACTCCAGTGATATATTCAGATTTTGTTGTTTGACTATTGCATTGAGATTTCTATGTATTCGAAATTTCTGTTGTATCTTATTTTAACACTGTTATATATATAGTAGCTTCATGAACTACTATTCATTTGTTTCCGCTGGTTATTGTTATACTACTCTGTGTCTGTGGTTCTATGATTGATTTATTTACTGTATATGCTGAGTTTTGCCAAATATAAATTAACAATTTGATATTTTGAGAAATTCAATGTCGACATGTGCGGATGTGAATGGAACGAAATATCGGATGTTACATGTGTATCAGAGCTCTGGTTTTAGTCAAAACTTAGCATATGGAGTAAATTTAATTGCAGAATAGCCTTCGTTCGAGCTTGAATCTCTGCCTCTTTGTTCAGATCTCCTTTGAATTCTGGGACACCTCTTTTGTTCTAGAATCCATCCTTACCTTTCTGTTCGTGTCCTTCTTGATTCTGGAGTATCCCATAACTCTATTTTGGTCGATCTCAATAATGAATCAGCAATCCTGCCAATTCTAGAATGATTTGTAAAGGGGTGAAACTTCTTTACAACTGGCATCGATTCATTGAAGATTTCTGCATTGTCGGCTTAGATGCTGCTTTCTCTTGCTATGCCCAAATGTTCTCTAGTAGATGACTAGGGTAATTCTCTTTTGATCACATATCGATTTTGCCTTAGAATTCTTCATCGATCTTGTTTTTTGAAATCTCAGTTGACCAGGTTAAGGTCATCGTCATCCACGATTAATATAAGTATACCCATCTTTTCTTTTTGCTATTTACTTATCTTATCTTCGTTTTGAGCCTATCTTCGAAATGGAAATCAATTTGACTAGAGTTCCTCTAAATTTGAATCTCTATCCTTGTTTTGAAATCCATTCGATAATAATCCTGTGAGGGAGTGTATTTGTAATCAATATAAAATAGTTTAGTGTGTAGTTTGAGTTGTTAGGTTGATTTGGGGTTTCGTCGATTCGTCTGGCCAACGCTATCGATATGAATTCCAAAACACTGGAACAGAGCAAACTGACACAAATATTGTTTTCAATTTGGTAAATGAAATAAAATTTGTATGATTATATTATATATATATATATATATAAGTATAAGTTTTTTTGAAATTAAATAGTTAAATGAATGGGTTGTTAGAAATGATAATATTTGATTTTCACTTATTATTCTGTAACTATAAATAAATGAAATTATAAAACCATCGTTTATAATTTGATTTGAAAATAAAATGAATTTAAATTAAGAATTTGAGAATTCAATTTTCGATATTTTAGAAAATTTTGTTCTAAATTCTTAGGGTATATTACTTAAAGTATTTTCTAATAAAAATAGTTTCCAAAGAATTTTTAAAAGTTTAAATTAGTAATCTCCTCTTTTGTCACTGGAAAATGATTTCGGTGATGACTGCAGTGTCATCGATATTCATTTTTTAGTTTCAAAATGGAGAGACCACTTAGTAGCTTTGCTATAGTTTTGTTTTGGAAATAAATTTGATTTGAATTTCTTAAGTATGACTTGATGAATAATATATATAAGTATATGTTTATAGGTTTGATTTGATATATATATATATATATATATATATATATATTTCTAATGGTTTGAAAAGAAATAGGAAATTTAATTCCTAAAATTTTATGTTAAGGGACGATTTCAATTATTAAAAAAATCCAAAATTTTGAATAAACATTTAAACTTGAAATAATTGAATTAAGAAAATTTTACTTGTAAGATACCCAATTGCATTCTAATATATAACTTAAGTAAAGTTAAATGAATAATAAACAAGTTAAATAAAATAAATTTTGTTTTGAAATAAACTTTTTTTGTAACAAACATTAATAAATTAAAATCAAATCAATTGAACGAAATACTTTGAATAGAAGTCAATTAATTAAATATAAACCAATTTCAAAATAATGAAATTATATGGTTTTAAATTAATTTTTTTTGTTTTGTATTTCAATCGATTTTTCTTTCTGGTTGTTCCTATTCTCCTACCTCGTTCCTTTTCAAGGACGAAAGTTTAGAGTGGGAGAGAGAGTAACGAACCATAAATTTAACGATTTTTATTAACGTAATCAATTGCAATTTTATGAAATTTTAAATAATTGAATATGAAATAAAAATTTATATTGGAAATATGTACTTATAAACAAAACAAATGGTAAATTTTCATCAGATAATATGGAAGTTTACTTTATTGTGTAATTTTATTTAAATTTAAATCAGCTAATATTAGAAGATAATAAATGTTTTCCAAACCTGGATAATTTTTTTATAATAAATTTGTAAATCATCTTCTAAGTGAAACGCCATATTTCGTTTCGTCAAATTTGGACTGCTATTGCCTCGTTTATCTTAATTCTGGAATTTTTGCAGCATTTTCAGTACCTATATCGACTTTTGATAGGATGATCGTACCATTGATATCTGTATACCATTTCGATCGTCTCGTCATGCTGATCTCTACGGTATATTCAATTGTTAATTTCGAAATCCGGTGTGCGGTGCAATCTGCGAAACGCATAGCGTAATGGTTCTGCAACCAAGTCTTTTAGTTTCCATCTGTCCTTTTATCTACCTACCTGTCGAATCAAACAACTATTGCATTTAATAATTTCCCAATTCAATATTATGACCTTTACTATTCACAAGGTTTCTGGATATATTCATCGATTTGCACTTCTCCATTCACGTTTTCTCTTTCTCCTGTTACTCTATTTTTCAATAATATTATATGTTTGGGATTCCTGCTATGTCTTCCTCCTCAATTCCTTTTTCCATTTTGCCTGCTCACGCCTTGCTCCTAAGTGACAGTCACCCTATCTGTTCCGGTGCCTCCCCTCCTTTCGGCTTCCTTACCACCTCCCCACTTTGCTCTCCCCACCACCTGCCACACAAGCCCAGCACCCTTCACCTTCCCTACCGTGAACAAGCATCTCAGCCCCGCCTCGCCATACTTCACCGACCCTATCGCTCGAGCTCTGACTACCCAATGCAAGCCTGTCTTGGTCTCCTCCTTCAACCCATCAACCATCGGATCCCAAAACCTCAGCCGCCATTTTCACTTTCCCGCTTATCTCACCTTACCACATAAGCAGCAACACCTCCACCTCCACCGAACCCAAGCTCGGCCATCAAACTCCTGTTGCAACTCATCGCCTTCCCTCTCCCATGGCCGAACATAGCCATGCGCAAGCACTCGCCCTTGACCGACAACCCTAGCACCTCCCCTCACGGCCACCACCAGACGAGAAACCCTTACCCTTGCTTGCGAGCTTCCAGTCCATGCCTCCTTTTCTCTGCTAATGTTTAAGAAAAATAAGTCACTATACACACACACACACACACATATATATATATATATATATTAGTTTATAAATTTTTACTTTTTCTGGTTTATTTTATAAGTATCTATAATCATTTGCTATATATAAATTTTATATAAATTACGTATAACTTGGTGGTTTGTTTATGTAGAATTGGTTGAGTTTATATTGGTTATATATATATATATGCATGTATATAAGTCTATAGTAATTTTATGATCTATTATAGAAAAATAATATATACACACGCGCACACACACACACTATGGAACGGGTTCTATGTAAAAGTAGACAAGATTGTATATATGTAAGTTTTGTCACTATTTGTATATATATAAGGATATACATATTATTTTAGCTATATATATAAAACTTTGCAAACCTGTATGCTTATTTACGTGCTTATATATTCTCTTGCAATCCTTACATCATAGCAAGTTATTTTGTTTACATATAATATGTTTAATTTGTATATATATGTAGAGATTATAAGCTGGTTATAATGTATAGGTAAGTAATTTTACATTTGGGGTATCATATAAATTTATACTTCCAAGTTACTGTCTACTGCTCTGAGATTTCAAACCATATATCTAAGTTTTCATATTTTTCGTATATATATATATGTTTAAAATATTTTTGACATATGATATACATAAAGTTTACTTAAGTTGTATATTCTGTGTGTATATATTTAGATATATATTGGTTTATATAAGTTATAACCAGGGTGCATATAGGGTAGTTCATATAGATCATATAATATTTTAACTATATAAATTATGATGGGTCAGTTTATATATATAAAATCCGTTCGAGTGTATAAATATATTGTTATGAGTATTATTTTGAAATAATATATATATATATATTCCATTTATATCTAGCTAATTCGATTTGTTTCATCGATCCCTGTTATCAGCTCTGTTTGTCAATTCGTGCCAATTTTGCTTCGCTTTGGAATTCATGCTTGGATTCGTAACTCATCTCATATCGTTGTCGAATCACTCTAGCATCGAAAGTTGAGCAATCACTCATGATTAACATTCTTGTATTTATTAGATTTGATTCATTTGAAATGACAATTGAAATATGTTGCTAAACTAAACTGTTAATTATATAATTGCTATATACGATATGCCATTATTTGTAACTATTTACCTGTGACATCTGACACCATGATCTGTTATTTATATTTTATCAGTTATTGCTAATATATGCCTGTTGTTGATATGTTATATTATTATCATCACTGTTCTCACTCTTCAAGTTCCCAGTTAGTTTATAATTCCATATGGGTTGAAATGATACATACCTGAATGATCTTGTAGAACATAAGAAAATTGTTAGGGGTTGAAATGATAAACCCAAGAGATTTTCATTGACATTGAATTTGGGATTGCAGGTTGAAAAGATATACACCCGTAGATAATTAAATTGTGGATTGAAATAATAAATATCCACATCACTTGACCATAGGATAGAAAATTATAAACAGACGTCGTTGGTCTATATATATATATATATACATATTTTGAAAATGATTTCCAAATTTGAAAAGAAATATATGGTTCAATAAATATTGATTTTAAGATATTATATATTATATACATATGTTATTCTATAAAGGTTTAAATTTTAAATTTGTTTAAATTTATATGGTTGGAAATTTTAAATTTATAAGTTGGTATTGAGAATATAATTTTTAATATTTTTCTTACAATTTTACTATTTTTAAAATATATAAAATAGATTTAATATAAATAAAATTTAGTAATAAGACTAATTCAATAGAGTTTGATTTTATTAATATATAATATGTTTTAAGTATTTATTTAAAATTTATAGTGAAAAATATATTTTTATAATAACTTTTAATAAATTAAGGTTGGGAAGATAAATTAAAATTTATTTGAAACCGTATTCTTTTAAGAATTATATTTAATTAAATCGATTTGAAACTTATTGAATTTGATATATTTAGAGAAATGATTTTATAACTTGATTTTGATTTAAAATGATTAAATGAATATTTAAGTCTAAATAGAATGAAATGGGATATTTAGTTTTATTCAAATTGTAATTTTAGATTTTAATTAAATGTTATTGGATTAATTAAAGTGAATATTTCAAACTAAATCATATTGAAGTGAATTTGGAATAAATATGAAATTATCAAATTAGTTATTGTAAAGGTTGAATATTAAACTTTGAAATCTATTAGAGTTGAAATGGTTCAATTTGTGATTCAAATTTGTATTCGAAATCGATATAAATTGAAATGGTTTCTTGAGATGTTGAACTAAATTGAAATTTGATGAATTGAGACTGAATTAAATTGAATTTTTGAATTCTACTTGAATCGATTTGTGAACTTTGAGGAAACAGTTTTATTATATAAGTATTTTAATATATATAAAAATATTTTACTTTATAAATTATTTTAATATATGTATACCAATTTCAATGTAAAACTATATTAATATATATGAATTATTTTAATATAAACTATTTTTAATAAAAACTATTTGAAATACTAATTATTTTAACATCTTTTATTTTAACTTATAATTATTTTTAGCATATAAACTATTTTATTATACAAACTATTTTATTATATATATATACTATTATTAATATCCAAACTGTTTAACAGGAAAGTGTTATGACTTCCGAAGTTACGTTTTTAAAGTGTTATGATTTCCAAAGTGTTATGGTTTCAACGGTTTATAAATTAGAAAGAGGTAATTTTGGAAAGTGCTACGATTTTGGAAAAGGATATATTTTAAGTGAATAATGATCTAGAATTGATATGGTTTTGAAATGGATATGATATTTTGGATATGAAAATGATACTTTGAAATGACCACGGTGTTATAATAATGTTTGGTTATTAAAGAGACGGGGATTGGTTATTGTCGTACTCTCGACCAATACCCAAAACCACTTTAACAACTATGAGTGGTGGAGATTCTAGAATGAAGTAGGATGGTTGGCCACGATTCTATATGAGGTGTATACATGGACCAGACTCCCATGAGTTAGCTTAAGGTGGCTAAAACAGTAGCAATTGACGGGTCAAGTGAGGTAGCTCCTCAGATCGGACACACTTCTTTAATACCATTCTATTACTTTGTGATTGATTGGGTGCACCCTCGAATTTTTAGGAGTGTGGATCGAGTTGGGAAGTAACTGCGGCTATGCATTACCAACATTCCAGAAGTGTAATTGGTATATCTACCCTGGCATTGCCTAGTTGTGCAATGTCACCTACCATATCGAGCCAACTACGAGTTTGATTTATACCATACCTATAGAGTGCCCTCTAATACCCCACTGGTTTGGTGGAGTTTACGATACTGTATAGATTATGGGAATATATAAAAATGTGTTAAAGGGGATATGGGTAACGCCTTAACGCTATTTTTATGGTTTACTTTACTATAGACATATTATAATAGCGCATTGTACTACATAGTAGATAGTTCCACGGATACTTAGAGGATGGTTATCCCAAACATCCTTTGAGTTACATATATTTCAGTTGATATTTAACTTGAGTTGGATTTATTGATATAAGAATGTTAATCCTAACTCAATTATTTTGTGTTTTTCTTTATGCTCGACTCAGACTGAGTGTCACAGCATTTAAGACTCACCTTTGGAGTTGGAGCTTCGCTTGGAGATCTATCTATATCTATTCAGCTTTCAGTTGTTCAGTTGACTCTAGTGATATATTTCATATTTTGTTATTTGACTATTGTGTTGAGATTTCTATGTATTCGAGACTTCTGTTGTTTCTTGTTTTAACTCTGTTATATATATAGTAGCTTCATGAACTTCTATTCATTTGTTTCTGCTGCTTATTTGTTTATTACTCTGTATCTATGATTCTATGATTGATTTATTTACTGTACATGCTGAGTTTTGCCGAATATAAATTAATAATCTGATATTTTGAGCAATTCAATGCCAACATGTGCGGATGCGAATGGCATTAAATGTCAGGATGTTATTGATGATCTAATGTATAAGTAACAGTTATAATTCTTTTTGTATAAAAATGTGTTATTATCTATTATATATTGTTCCGCTGTGTTTGTGAGATTCTATGTTGTTATTTCTATTTTCTTCTACCTCTTTCTTCTTTTCCACTAATGATCTAGTATTTCCAGCACTAGATTACTTGGCATGCTAAACAGAGGACATATTGATGTTGATTTTTTTAGGGTCAAAAATCCACATTCGTTACATTTGGTTTCAGAGCCGAAGGTTAAAAGAGAACGTTTGCTTTGATGGGGTAACTCATTAGAGATAGGGTCAGTAGTACCCTAGAATGAGTTTGAGTGTATTAATAGATGTGAGCGTATATTTATTAGTCACATAAAAATTGTTGTATATTGTGTTGATTGATCGATTGAGTGGCTTACGGATTCTGGTCAATACGAGTAATTAACGTTGTTGATAGGGATCTCTAAACGCTTGAACAGAGCAATTCGACATAGTATTGTTTTGAAATTGGGTAAATGAATAATTTTACCTAGATTATTTTATATATAGAGGAATGATTTTTCAAAAATTATTATAGTTGTATATGGTGTGCTTGGTTGTTAAGAAATAATGACATTAAACTATTTGTTGTTGTGGTGATTGAATAATGGTTGTTATTCTAATCAAAAGTTAAGAAATAATTTAATATAATAAAATGGAATTATGAAAATGTGATTGTTTGCGCCAAAATTGGTCACAAACCCCAAGTATCGTGAAAGCACCAAGTTATGAATATAGATCAGCAATACTCCGAACACAATCTCAGATCTAAGCAACATTAAGTATAACAATTCAGAAATAACAAACAGTGACACGAGATTTATAGTGGTTCGGCTATCTCCGGCCTACGTCCACTTCAAATGATAATCTTTTATTGATTTTCATTGCTGGTTACAGATGATTACAAAAATTGCAATGGAGAAATTCGAGTAAAACAGTTGTTATGAAGTGTAGAATTGAATCCGGCAGAGTCTGGACGTCGAATAGCCAAAAGATATCCTTTTTCTTTAGGCTTTAGGGGCTATTTATAGGTGCAGGAGGCTAATTTCACGCTTAAATTTCGGGAGACTCCTTCTGGCAGGTGAGTGGGCCCACGCGACCGATCCCGGAAAGTTTCGACTCGATCCGTGATCGATACGAACCAATTTCGTATCGATAAAAAACTGATCCAATCGAGCTGAAACTTGGCAGGAGTGTTCTTTATCTTGTACGTAAGCTCCTGTGAAAATTTCGTTGCATTTGGACCTGTGGTTTATGAGATATGACTGATGCAAGATTGTGATTTTCGTAGGCTGCCGATTTCGAATCCATGGTTTCGAACCCATCCCTTTCGCATCGATCAGAAGCACGTGCGCATAGTGACATAGCACGAGTTTCCTGGATCGATCCGATTTCTGTGGCGAATTGACTGGGTCGCGCGCCTTGTTCGTTCCAAGATTGAAGCCTAATTCCTACCGGTTATTTCATCTGTTCATGTTGACTTCGCACCGGTTGTATTCGCACCATTCGTTCATAGGGTCTTGTTCGCATCGATCAATTGTGGTTCTGTTCGCATCGATCGACTGTCGACCGATCGATACGAAATAGTTGTTTGCCTGGGGAACGATACGAACTGCGTAGTTTTCAAAGGGATGCGAATAATACCAATGCGTTGACATGGATTCGAACATATGGAGTGCAAACGAGATTACTCTAGAACGATACGAACTAAATGGATACGAACAGCATGACCACAGATCGATTCGTACCTCATCGATTCAAGGACGATCGATTCGAAATCGCTAGCTCCTTATGGATTCGAACTCGATGGCGGCTCGCTGATGGATACGAACGGTGTATCTTCTTCAACTTGTATCGACCATATCTCTAGCATACGAACTCCAATTAACCTGAAATTTGAAATGCAGCCTCCCCTAGCCTTGATTATAATCTCCAAGCGATTCCTTCCTGATCGAAGCTTGGCCAAATTTTGACGACATCGATTGCAGTCTTGTTTCCAATCGATCTCCAATCCTGATATCCATTCTTCCTTGCCAATTTGTTGATATTCCAGCCTTGACCAAAAGGTGGGATAACATTTACCCCCCAAAACATGCCTTGTGATAAGAAGGTGTGTTTTGAATAGTTCCGAATCTGATATCCAAAGTCCATAGCCATATCATCCGAACGCATCGTTCTTGACTGCGCCGAGCCGATGTTTGATGCCAAATCCAGTAACCAAAGCCTTTAGTCAATTCCATACCCATCTGACCTCGACAGCCGAGTCCTAATCCATCTTTATCCAATAGCCAATAACCGAATCCAGACCTCTCCGAGTCGATATCCAAATCATAACCTCTCTGGGTTCTTGCCAAGCGCAATCCACACCTGACGACCGTGGTCCAGTGTCCCTGGACGTTGAGCTAACCTCTCCCGGTTCTTGCCAAGCACAATCCACACTTGACGACCATGGTCTAGTGTCCCTATACATTGAGCTAACCTCTCCGGGTTCTTGCCAAGCACAATCCACACTTGATGACCGTAGTCCAGTGTCCCTGGACGTTGTACAATGCCATGGATTAAGTCCTAAGCCGAATCCTTGTCACTACGGACCCTTGTCGAACATAGTCCATACTCGATGACCTGAAACAGTAGCCAATAATGTAGGGCCTAAGTCCTAGGCCGAATCCTGGTCTTTCCGGACCCTTGTCGAGCATAGTCTTACTCAACGACCCGAATAAGCCAATTCGCCACATGTGGACGGAGAGCTTACCCCTTGCCAGATATAATCCATATCTGACGACCATTTACCAAAAACTAGACAAAAATCCAATCGAAATCCAATCCGAAATCCAAATCAAATTAGAAAATTAGAAATCCGAATCAACATTCAAAACATAAAACAATCATCCAAACGAGAATCCAAGCCAGAAAGAAAACAAAACCAGGAGTTCAAAACAAACTCCAAAACCAAACAAGAAAAACGAGTGCCTAATCCGAAAACAAAAGGCAGAATGCACAAACCATAGCGTCGCGGTTTATCGTCATTCAAAGCATGCCTTGGGGCTATCTCCATCCCCATACATTAGTATATGGCTTTGTCGTTTGCCAGAAGTTTGCTACTTATTTCATATTACACCAGTCAATTGATAACCAATCGACCATCATTCCTAGGCCTCGCACCATCGTTAATTGCGGTAGGTGGTGGTTGATCCTGCTCCACTGCTGCATTCCTAGTCTCGACATATTGCCGCAAATGCCCATTCCGCACATGCTCCTCGATTATATCCTTCAAGTGCCAACAGCTGTTTGTATCGTTTCCATCCAAATCATGGAAGAGACAGTGCCTTCCTGATGCCCTTTCACCTTCAGAAGGTTCTCTCCTAGCCGGCCTTCGGTTGGGAAGGCGATTTCGGGTCTCCATGTATATTCGCTCCAGCGTCTCGTTTAATCCTGTGTATGTGGAAAACTTTGGATCCTTCCATCACTTCCTGGCTTTTCCTGAATTGTCATCCAGCTTCCTTTTTTCTTTATTTTTATTCGAGCTTCCACTGGATGAACCTCCATCCTCAGCTGCATTCACCACCTTTAACTTCAGATCTGTACATGCATCTTCAGGTCGAAGGAATCTATAGCTTCGTGAAAGAATTCTCCGAGATCCAGTGGTGGGTCCTATATCAGAGATACTTTAAAATCTGAATCCTCTCTGACTCCTAACACTACTGCCATCAAAACCATTGATGGATCCGGCCGATCCATCGAAGCAACCGCCGCATTGAATCGAGTTAAGAAAGCTCTAAGCGACTCATCCATTCTTTTCTTTATCGACATTAGCATCATCACGTTCTTAGGCCTCTTAATATGAACGCAAAATTGCCCTAAAAACCTGTCCACCAACTCCGTCCATGTTCTGATAGATCCTTCCTCTAGTTGCCTAAACCATATTGCCCCTATATCCATCAAGTATAGGAAAAACATCGGGACATAACTTCCTCCGATGCCCCCAGCACTTCCATGTGTCTAGTGTATCTCATCAGATGATCTGTTGGATCAGCCTTGCCGTTGTATACTTCTACGGTAGGTAGCTTGGAATCAGGTGGATTTCAAGCTATCTTGATTTTTCGAGTAAACAGACTCTTGTTCCTTGTTCCACATTCGCAGTCACTGTAGTCGGTCCAAGATTCTGTGCACTTGCTGCTTTCATCTGCTCGAAGAAGTTCTGTATCATCTCCTGTTGACTCTTCAAAAATCTCTCATGTAGTGAATTCTCCATAGCTTTCATCTTGTATCTGGTAATGTAGATGGAAGTTTGTCCTTCTCCAGCTCCGGAGGATGCCTCTTGACTTCCTCTTTGTAGGCTTCTCTCATCTCTTTGTCTTCTGCTTGTTTGTCGAGTCATTGTCTTTAAAATCTGAATTCTTCAAGATTTTAAATTTGAACTTCAAATCCGACGTAGCAGGTGCTAGTTTTTCTCAATGAAAGCACTGATGTGTTTTCGCCAAAATCGGTCACAAACACAAAGTATCGTGAAAGCACCAAGTTATGAATATAGATCAGCAATACTCTGAACATAAATCTCAGATCTAAGCAATATTAAGTATAACAATTCAGAAATAACAATCAGTGACACAAGATTTATAGTGGTTCAGCTATCTCCCGCCTACGTCCACTTAAAATGATAATCTTTTATTGATTTTCCTTGCTGGTTATAGATGATTACAGCAATTGCAATGGAGAAATTCGAGTAAAACGGTTATTACGAAGTGTAGAATTGAATCTGGCAGAGTCTGGACGTTGAATAGCCAAAAGATCCTCTTTTTCTGTAGGCTTCAGGGGACTATTTATAGATGTAGGAGGCTGATATCGCGCTTAAATTTTGGAAGACTCCTTCTGGCACGTGAGTTCGCCCACGCGACCGACCTCGGAAAGTTTTGACTCGATCCGGGATCGATACGAACCAATTTCCTATCGATCAAAAAATGATCCAATCGTGCTGAAACTTGGCAGGAATGTTCTCTATCTTGTACGTAAGCTCATGTGAAAATTTCGTTGCATTTGGATCTGTGGTTTGTGAGATACGATCGATGCAAGATTGCGATTTTCGTAGGCTGGCGATTTCGAACCCATGGTTTCGTATCCATCCCTTTCGCATTGATCAGAAGCACATGCACATAGTGACGTGGAACGAGGTTCCTGGAACGATCCGATTTTTGTGGCGAATTGACTGGGTCGTGCACCTTGTTCGTTCCAAGATTGAAGCCTAATTCCTACTAGTTATTTCGTCAGTTCATGTTGACTTCGCACCAGTAGTATTCGCACCATTCGTTCATAGGGTCTTGTTCGCATCGATCAATTATGGTTCTGTTCGCATCGATCGACTACCGATCGATATGAAATAGTTGTTTGCCTGGGGATCGATACGAACTGCGTAGTTTTCAAAGGGATGCGAATAATACCGATGCGTTGACATGGATTCAAACATATGGAGTGCAAACGAGATTTCTCTGGAATGATACGAACTAAATGGATACGAACAGCATGACCACGGATCGATTCGTACCTCATCGATTCGAGGACGATCGATTCGAAGTCGCTAGCTCCTGATGGATTCGAACTCGATGGCGGCTCGCTGATGGATACGAACAATGTATCTTCTTCAACTTGTATCGACCATATCTCTATCATACGGACTCCAATTAACCTGAAATTTCAAACGCAGCCTCCCCGAGCCTTGATTATCACCTCCAAGCGATTCCGTCCGGATCGAAGCTTGGCCAAATTTTGACGACATCGATTGCAGTCTTGATTCCAATCATTCTCCAATCTTGATATTCATTCTTCCTTGCCAATTTGTTGATATTCCAGCCTTGACCAAAAGATGGGATAACATTTGCCCCCTAAAACATGCCTTGTGATAAGAAGGTGTGTTTTGAATAGTTTCGAATCTGATATCCAAAGTCCATAGCCATATCATCCGAACGCATCGTTCTTGACTGCTCCGAGCCGATGTTTGATGCCAAATCCAGTAACCAAAGCCTTTAGTCAATTCCATATCCATCTGAAATCGACAGCCGAGTCCTAATCCATCTTTATCCAATAGCCAATAACCGAATCCAGGACCTCTCCGGGTCGATATCCAAATCCATAACCTCTCTGGGTTCTTGCCAAGCGCAATCCACACCCGACGACCATGGTCTAGTGTCCCTAGACGTTGAGCTAACCCCTCCGGGTTCTTGCCAAGCACAATCCACACTTGACGACCATGGTCTAGTGTCTCTGGACGTTGAGCTAACCTCTCCGAGTTCTAGCCAAGCACAATCCACACTCGACGACCATGGTCTAGTGTCCATGGACGTTGTACAATGCCATGGATTAAGTCCTAAGCCGAATCCTTGCCACTACGGACCCTTGTCGAACATAGTCCATACTCGACGACCTGAAACAATACCCAATAATGTAGGGCCTAAGTCCTAGGCCGAATCCTGGTCTCTCCGGACCCTTGTCGAGCATAGTCTATCTCAACGACCTGAATAAGCCAATTCGCCACATGCGGACGAAGAGGCTTACCCCTTGCAGATATAATCCATATCTGACGACCATTTACCAAAAACCAGACAAAAATCCAATCAAAATCCAATCCAAAATCCAAATCAAATTAGAAAATTAGAAATCCGAATCAACATTCAAAACAGAAAACAATCATCCAAATGAGAATCCAAGACAGAAAGAATAAAAACCAGGAGTTCAAATCAAACTCCAAAACTAAACAAGAAAACGAGTGCCCAATCCGAAAACAAAAGACAGAATTCACAAACCATAGCATCGTGGTTTATCATCATTCAGAGCATGCCTAGGGGCTATCTCCATCCCCATACATGAGTATATGACTTTGCTGTTTACCAGAAGTTTACTACTTATTTCATATTACACCAGTCAATTGATAACCAATCGACCATCATTCCTAGGCCTCGCACCATCGTTAATTGAGGTAGGCGGTGGTTGCTCCTGCTCCACCGCTGCATTCCTAGTCCTGACATATTGCCGCAACTGCCCATTCCTCACATGCTCCTCGATTATATCCTTCAAGTGCCTACAGCTGTTGGTATCGTATCCATCCAAATCATGGAAGAGACGGTGCCTTCCTGATGCCCTTTCACGTTCAGAAGGTTCTCTCCTAGTCGGCCTTCTGTAGGGAAGGCGATTCCGGGTCTCGATGTATATTCGCTCCAGCGTCTCATTTAATCCAATGTATGTGGAAAACTTTGGATCCTTCCATCACTTCCTGGCTTTTCCTGAATTGTCATCCAGCTTCCCTTTTCCTTTATTTTTATCCGATCTTCCACTGGATGGACCTCCATCCTCAGCTGCATTCACCACCTTTAACTTCAGATATGTACATGCATCTTCTTGTCGAAGTAATCTCTCAGCTTCATGAAAGAATTCTCCGAGATCTAGTGGTGGGTCCCATATCAGAGATACTTTAAAATCTGAATCCTCTCTGACACCTGACACTGTTGCCATCAAAACCATCGATGGATCCGGCTGATCCATCGAAGCAACCGCCACATTGAATCGAGTTAAGAAAGCTCTAAGCGACTCATCCATTCTTTGCTTTATCGATGTTAGCGTCATCATGTTCTTAAGCCTCTTAATATGAACGCGAAATTGCCCCAAAAACCTGTCCACCAACTCCGTTCATGTTCTGATAGATCCTTCCTCTAGTTTCCTATACCACATTGCCCCTATATCCGTCAAGTATAGGGGGAAACATCGGGCCATAACTTCTTCTGATGCCCCAGCACTTCCATGTGTATAGTGTATCTCATCAGATGATCTATTGGATCAGCCTTGCCGTTGTATACTTCTACGCTAGGTAGCTTGAAATCAGGTGGATTTCGAGCTATCCTGATTTTTTGAGTAAACGGACTCTTGTTCACTCCTTCCAAATCTCTATTGGTCAGACCTCCACACATAGTTCTCCTAATAATCTCAGCTAATCCAGCATTGTCTACCAAAGATTGCCCCCCATGCCCCCGAGGGAACTCTGGTACATATTCTTCGTGCGGCTCATTAACGTTAGCGCTCGCTCTAACTTGTTGGGCTCCATCCAAAGGTCTTCCATTGTCAGATCCTGCGGGCCTGCCCCCAAGCCCTCGTTGACTGCCTTCTGGCTCTGTATTCTGTCCTCCATTGGGATCCGAGATCCTAGTTCCTTGTTCCACATTCGCAGTCCTTGTAGTCGGTCCAAGATTCTGTGCACTTGCTGCTCTCATCTGCTCGAAGAAGTTCTACATCATCTCCTATTGACTCTTCAACAATCTCTCATGTAGTGAATTCGCCATAGCTTCCATCTCGTCTCTGGTAATTTAGATAAAAGCTTGTCCTTCTCCAGCTCCAGAGGATGCCTCTTGACTTCCTCCTTGTAGGCTTCTCTCAGCTCTTTGTCTTCTGCTTGTTTGCCGAGTCATTGTCTTTAAAATCTGAATTCTTCAAGCTTTTAAATTTGAACTTCAAATCCGGTGTAGCGGGTGCTAGTTTTTCTCAGTGAAAGCACCAAAGTGTTTGCGCCAAAATTGGTCACAAACCCAAAGTATCGTGAAAGCACCAAGTTATGAATATAGATCAGCAATACTCCAAACACAAATCTCAGATCTAAGCAATATTAAGTATAACAATTCAGAAATAACAACCAGTGACACAAGATTTATAGTGGTTCAGCTATCTCCGGCCTACGTCCACTTCAAATGATAATCTTTTATTGATTTTCCTTGCTGGTTACAGATGATTACAGCAATTGCAATGGAGAAATTCGAGTAAAACAGTTGTTATGAAGTGTAGAATTGAATCCCACAGAGCCTGGACGTCGAATAGCGAAAAGATCCCCTTTTTCTATAGGCTTCAGGGGGCTATTTATAGATGTAGGAGGCGGATATCACGCTCAAATTTTGGAACACTCCTTCTGGCACGTGAGTTCGCCCATGCGACCGACCTCGGAAAGTTTCGACTCGATCCGTGATTGATATGAACCAATTTCCTATCGATCAAAAAATGATCCAATCATGTTGAAACTTGGCAGGAGTGTTCTTTATCTTGTACGTAAGCTCCTGTGAAAATTTCGTTGCATTTGGATATGTGGTTTGTGAGATATGATCGATGCAAGATTGCGATTTTCGTAGGCTGCCGATTTCGTACCCATGGTTTCGTATCCATCCCATTCACATCAATCAAAAGCACCTGTGCATAGTGACGTGGCACGAGGTACCTGGAACGATCCGATTTTTGTGGCGAATTGACTGGGTCGCGCGCCTTGTTCGTTCCAAGATTGAAGCCTAATTCTTACCTGTTATTTCATCTATTCATTTTGACTTCGCACCAGTAGTATTCGCACCGTTCATTCATAGGGTCTTATTCGCATCGATCAATTGTGGTTCTGTTTGCATCAATCGGCTATTGACCGATCGATACGAAATAGTTGTTTGCTTGGGGATCGATACGAACTGCGTAGTTTTCAAAGGGATGCGAATAATACTGATGCGTTGGCATGGATTCGAACATATGGAGTGCAAACGAGATTTATTTGGAACGATACGAACTAAATGGATACGAACAGCATGACCACGGATCGATTCGTACCTCAACGATTCGAGGACGATCGATTCGAAGTCGCTAGCTCCTGATGGATTCGAACTCGATGGCGGCTCGTTGATGGATACGAACAATGTATCTTCTTCAACTTGTATCGACCATATCTCTATCATACGAACTCCAATTAACCTAAAATTTGAAATGCAGCCTCCTCTAGCCTTGGTTATCACTTCCAAGTGATTCCGTCCTGATCGGAGCTCGGCCAAATTTTGATGACAAACGATTGCAGCCTTGTTTCCAATTGATCTCCAATCCTGATATCCATTCTTCCTTGCCAATTTGTTGATGTTCCAGCCTTGACCCAAAGGTGGGATAACAGTGATTTTGTAAATGTGATTTATAATCTTAAATGAAATGAAATTCCTGTAGTATATTTAAATATGATTTGTTAAAATGGTTTAATGTTGGAAATTTAGAAATTTAAATCTGTTGTTTGAAATAAAAATTCAAAGGTTTAGGGAAATAATAGTGATATTATTTGGGAAATATTTGTGAATTGGAAATATTTAAAAGGAATTTTAAAGGAATAAAAGAACTGAACTCACTTCGATCACTGGAAAATAATTGTGGTGATGACTGCAGCATCATCGACGTTCATTTTCGAGTTTCTAAGAGAGGAATTGCTACAATTTGAGTTTTGTTTTGGAAAGCTGGTTTTGGTTTGAAATGCAAAGGAATAATTTGATATACCAAGGGATTGTGCATATATATTTATGATTTCAAAGATGATTTGAAATACTTAGAATAAAATGTTTTAACTCTGGGATTTTTATTAAAAATGTTTTATGGAATATGAATAAGTTTGATAACTTATAACAATGTGAAATTTGATTTTGGAATGGAATTAAACTTAACTTGAGTTAAGTTAGATAAAATGGAATTTGGAAATTTTGCCTAAGGTAGACTGAATGAAATAATTTTTGGAAGTAGAATTTATTAAGATTGAAAATAAATGAGTGGGCGAATTAATTAATTTAATTAGTAAGTAAATGGAATTGAAATTAAATACTGGAATGGGATTTAACTTGAATTATGTTAAATAAAGTGAAATTGAAAAGAAATTAGTTCGAGTTGGACTGAACAAAATAAATTTTGGAGATAGAATTGATTGAGTCAAATGAGATTGAAATTGAAGTTGATATAAAATGGATAAGGACATTTATATAAAATGTTTGAAATTGACTTGAGAAAATTTGATAGTGAATTCTTAAGTGAAATTGGTAATAAGGAAACACGCTAAGTAAATAGGCGAGTGTGTATGATAATTGTCAATAATTGATTGTAAATGAGATGAATGTGAAAAAAAAGAAATTGATAGCCAAGAATCAATTGCCATTGAAATATAGGTTGTACGTATATGATCTTCGCATGACAATTTGATCCACATTCGAGCATAGAATTTCGAGATGATTTATATCGATCCGTGTTAGGATTTTTCGGTGGGTTCCCGACGACGAACACTTGATATGTTTTTTGATTGATTCTGAGATTCTCTATCATAGTATATGGCTATTCAAGGAGAATGACGGTTTCTAATAAAGGAAACAGATCCCCGTCCATACTAGAAAGTCGCATGAACGATACTTGTTTGCATGTGAAATTGTGTGATCAAGTGAGCGATCAAATTTAATATTACTTACGGATGGTATATGTACAACGTATGGGTTTTGGTGAAATAGCCATTGGAAATTAAAATTGCTAAATTAAATGATTTTGAAATGTATGATTGGATACTATTGGTAAGTATAGTGTAGGTATTTAAAGGCAAAAGCTAAGTTAATGTCTTTGATATCATTACAAAATTGGATTGCTCGACAAAAAGGTACATGTTTAAATTATTGTTGAAATTGATGATTTTATGATTGGGCCACTTGGCTATTGCTTTCTTTGATGATTTGGGCCCGTAGTGGCGATTTTTTGTTGTTTGTATCTAGCCGCACAAAGAAGGCACTGGGGAATTTTTTTGAAAATTTAAGGAGTTAGAAAATTTAAGGGAAATTCTAATAACCAAAATTTGATTTTTGATAATATCTTGAAATGATTGAGTAAATAATATTATTTGGAATCTATGGATGAATCTGGAAATTAATAAACGTGATATTGTGTTTTCAATGAAATGATTTCGGCAAGTTGTTTAAACCGATTAGTTTTGAGAAAGTTAAGGGGTTTAGATAATTCTTCTTACTGTGAAAATTTAGAGGATGAAATTTTTTTAAGCTTGAGGTATGTAACAATTCAGAATTTTGGTTATTTAAAATTGGAATATTTAATTGACTTTAAATATTTAAAAGTTTATTTTTAACATGAATTTCTAATACAATGACTTATTGGCTAATTTAATTATTGGAATTTACTTAAATAATTGGATTTTGAGTTTGTAGCTTGATAAAAATAATTTAAAAGTTTATTGGGTTCTATTAGTAAGAATGAAGATAATAAATTTTTTAAATTGAATTTAAAGTGAATTGTTCGATTTTAAAAAAATAACTCGATTTAGTTAACGTATAAAAATAGCCTTTTGGGGCACAACCTCAGAATTCCACGAAACTAGTCCCATTGGATCCGTAATAGTGTATTATTATTATCGAATTTCAATTTTAGTAGTGTTTGGAGTCATCGTTTGGTCATATGGGATATAAAAGCATTGAACTTAATATCGAAAATTCAATATAATAAATGGATGTGAAAAGCTATCTTCTCCATACGATCGAATTTGGACTTGAAACTTTTTCCATTGCATTCGAAATAAGCGTAGAGCATTATAAACGCCAAGCGGGACGCCTCGATATGGGTTTGAAATTTAAGGTTACATAATCGAGACGGTTTGAAAATTTAAATTATATATATATATATATATATATATATATATATATATATATATATATATATATATATATATATTTGATTGACCATATTCACATCAGCCCTTTTTTCTTCATTTCAAAACAATGTAGCCTTCCCCCTATACATAAACATCATGTCTCCTTCTATTTTAAAATTCACGTCCCTACCTTTAGCCGATTGTAGAACATTGAAAAAAAATGAAGCTTTGAATTTTTTTATCTCACAAACTACTCAATTAAAAATCTGGAAACAAATCCCTAAATTCATATTTAGTCATAAGCTTCGGTTTGGGTTGTTTTTGGGTGATGAGGCCTTGTTTGGGAAGAGTCGATAGCAAATTGAGTAGTAGTTTTCACGTAGGGTTTGTTATTTTGAGAGATTTAGGGCTAATTTCTCGAAGTAGATGTTGTATACGAGTCTAGGAAGGCAAGGTGTAACTCTGGGCAAAGTTTGGGGAGGGCGCAGTGCCAAGGGAGGATCTCGTTTTTGGGATGACGTCGCCTGGGTGTTGACACGATTTGTTTTGGGGCGACGTATGGCAAATCGAAGGCAAGGGCGTGGGAGACTGGCGAATGGTTTGGCGATGGTGGTTTGGCCGTTGGCGAGCAGATGGATGTGTTACTGACACGAGAAAGGACGTACATGAACATAGGTAGCTACATGCGATTTGAAAGAGGGGAGAAGAAGGTTGGAAGGTCGGGTTCTTTTAAGTGTAATTTATTTGTTTTATAAATTTAAATATCGATGAACTTAAAATTGTATAACTTCTACACAAGAGGTCCAATTTGGACGATTCAAGTTGCTTTTGGATCATTTTGTCATCTTCTACACATAGGAAATGGTTTGGATGAATTCAGATGTGACGACCTGGGTTTTCCTGACGTCTGTTATTGGGTAATTAACTGATTTTAGTTATTGAATACTGATTTTATTGGTCGAACAAATAAATTCCTGATAATTAAAAATATCTGGATATATATATACATATTGATTTGAAAAACTCTATGAATAAATAAAACTATATATACATAAGTTAAGATGCATAGAGTATTTTTAAATATGGAAATGTATAAAAATATGTATGTGATGACTAATACAAATTGCATACAGAAAACTAATGTATATTTGTCAAGGTAAATATGTATGGATAAAATTGGTAATAGTTTAACTTGTACAAGTAAAACAGGATGAAAATTCATATGCATAGCTATATATACATAAGTATATGTGTAAATAAATGTAATAGTATACATGAAGAATGTAAATACATGTGTAAATAAATATATACATTATTATGGAAATGAAAGGCAAATTTGTACACAAAAGAAGATATATATCTATATATATATATATATGTATGTATGTATGTATGTATGTATGTATGTATGTATGTATGTATGTATGTATGTATGTATGTATGTGTGTATGTATGTATGTATGTGTGTATGAACACAAGGAGACAACATCATGGAAATTGCATTCAAGCCTATAAAGTATTTTATCAATGTCAAAATAAGATCAAAACCAAATCTTCTATAAAATATCAAATTACCTTGGGTTACATATAAATCTATACATATATGCATAGAAGGAACACCATCATAGAATATATGTACTCAAGCACACACTTAATCAAATCAAGGCAATACATCAAAACTTTTATGAAATAACAATTCACTTTTTGTTCAAAATCAGGTGAGAGCATTTTCAGATCAAAAGAAAATAATATATTGGAAAGAACAGAGCTTACTTCTCGCAAATAAAGGCAAAAGCATGTAAACACATCTTACCCTGTACACTTTCACTCCCTATATATCCACCTTGCCTTATTTACTTCACGCCTACACCCATATAATCAAAACATAGAAACAGACCTAAATATAAATATCTACCATTTAAACTTCCAGGATCAAGGCAGCAAGAAGCTGGAAGCAAGAACAAAAAATGAATAGCAGGGTTCTTCGCATTCCAAAAAACAGCGAGTAAAACTTATTTTATACTGTAAGTTCTGGTTAAGCTTGAATGTAAAACCTTGAAGTGTTGAAGTATGTTTGAAAAACAAGAATACAAGTAAACATATATTGAATATATGTCAATTATAGTAGAGAAACCTAAACTGTACATTTATTTATTCTCTATTATGTATATTTATATAAAGGTGACATGCCAAGCTTCAAAACATCCTACTTCCCAACTTAATTAGTTTTAAGCTAGATGTAAACAGAAAATCTGCTTGTTTCGATTGCACTTCATCCTAAAAATTGTTTTATTGAACATTATGACGTGAAAAATGTTGGAAAGCATATTTCACAATTAATAAGTAAAGGGGGAATTTCGAACATCACAATTTTTGGTTCGGCTTATATGAATGTAATTGATATCAAAAATGTTGATTTTTGATGAGGGTTTTAAAGTCTTTAGTGAGGTATCGAGGTAGAGATGTCAAATTGAATGGAAATTGGGCATGTGGAAATTATGGCGAAGCCGTCGATGCTGGTGAACGACGTTTGGTCAAAAATTAGTTCGGGGAAGGAGGAGCACAGAAAAATAGTATGGCTATTCAAAAGGAATCGGTGGTGGCGAATCGAGTTGGCTTTAGGGTTTAGGATAAGTCTAGGGAAGTGATCATTTGAGGTCAAACTGTGGCGAAAGAGGGCAACTGGAAGGGTGCACGCCTGAGGGGAAAGGGAGCAGTGGGTTCTGGCGAGGGCCTGGGCAAAGTTTGGGCAAGAATGACAGGCGTTTGTAGCGGGGATGAGGCAGTTTGTAGGCATGATTTTCGTCCCGGGCAAATGGAGTGGTTCGAATTTCAAATTAAGGGCTCGTCAGCGCTCTAGGGGTGAAGATGGGAAGCGATCATCGAAGACGACTTATTGGAATGATCGATGGCGAGGGGTAGGTCGGAGGTTGCTCGTGCATGTGCAAAGTGGTGTGCACGTTCGGGTGTATAGGGTAGAGTGAGTGGAACTGGGAAGAGAAGAGGAAAGAAGGAGAGAACAAAAGAACGGGCCGGAAATTTGTTCCTGCCTAGGAATGAAAATTTAAAAAGAATAAAGGAAAGTGAAAAGAAAATGAACAAGAAGAAAGAATAAAAGATAAGTAAAGGGAAGGGAAAGAAAAAGGAATAAAGAAGATGAGAAAATATATAAGAAAGGAAAGAAGAAAATATAAGAAAGGAACTTGTGTTTTTATAATAATTAAGTTATTAAAATTCAAATCCCATTTTCATGTAAATACAAACCAACATGAAACTTTTTGTATCCAAATCATTATATAAATGAGAACCGTGGACTTCCCATAATAAAACTAATGATATCCTTTGAAAATTGCTTCAAAGCTAATGTAAGTTAACAAATTAGGTATTAAATAAAGTGGTTAATTTTAATAATAAAATTACTGTATAGATTCATTAATTTGTAATTAATTTGGATATTTGTTCTTTTCTGTTTAAAGGTTAGACGGGATGAAATACTTGGATTTAAGTGATGATACGTTATTTGAAATAAGAATCTAAATTAACCCCCATCTTTATATATGGTCACCCTAATGATAACTTGGTTATTTTAAAAAATTACCCTTTTAAATCTATTACTTGGATTCGAAGAGACCGGGATAGGATATCAATGATATCTGGAACCAATTCGGTTATAACTATTTAAACCTTTACGAGTTTGATTTGTAGAACCAAATAGGCTAGAATTAAATAATTAATTAAGTCTGACTATTTTGAATAAGTAATGCACTTAGATACTATTTTAAATAACGGATGCAGCAACAAGTGTTGGTTATAATAAGATAAGAACTCGTAATGTTGGACAAGTTACCTTGGTTTTCAAAGACATTTTTATAGCTTTAGTATTTCAAATTAAAGAGGTTACTCATGCTGGTTTTCAGCCTGACTCGGGTGTTACTTTATTGTAATGCTCGGGTCAGACCGAGTATTGCAGATTTTCAGGTTATGATGTTCTAGAGCTCAGGAGGCGAGCTGGTTGGCATGGACATATGGAGTATATTCCACTGTGTATTAGAGTTTGTATTGATTGCATTCCGGGACAAGTTATTAAAACTGTCTGGATTAAATTTTGATGATTGTACTCTGATGTATCATACGCAAATTGACATTTAGAGCTTTTCTTAGTATGAATGCTGTTATATTGGTATTATATTTTGTTTCGCTGCGATTGTGAGATTCTGTGCTTTTGTTTTACTTTCTTCTTCTACCTCCTTTTTTTCTTAACCCTAACAGTCTGGGATTTTCGGTACTCGATTGCTTGGCACTCAATACAATGAACGTACTAGTGTCGATTTTCTAGGTCAAAAATTTTGGGTCGTTACATTTGGTATCAGAGCGAGGTTAAGCGAGAACCTTGGCTCTGGTGGGGATTACTCATTAGAGATAGGGTCAATAGTACCCTAGAATGAGTTAAGTGTATTATATGAGAGCGTACTTGTTATTTCCTTATATAAAGATTTTAAAACGGTTTTAAAATGAATGATTTTTATATAAGCTTATATTTTGATATATAAAGCAATAATTTTCTAATTTTCATATATATATTATGGTAATTGGTTATTGATTATTGAAATTAAATATAATAATAAGAATTAAGTGGTAATATATATAACCAAATAGAAATTTGGTTAAGGATTAACTATGCAAATAAGTTGAGTTAAAAATGGATTCAAAGCTGAATTTAAATCTTTTGAAAATTCAAAAGAATTTTCAAAGTATTGAAATAAATTACCTTGATTTGATTTTCCAGCAAACGATTATGGAATATATGGTGTATGTGGTTTCTAGATATGATAATTAACATAAATTGGGTATTGTATCTTAATAAAGGGGTGTTTGTTTTTAAAATAAATAATGATAAAGCAGAATGAAAAGTTCAAAGGAAGTAACGGTTTACATAAGTATGATTTATGGATTGAAATAGATTTAAATTGGGAAGTTTTAAAATCTAAGTCCAGAAAATTTGAAATATGACTTGGTGTGCTAAAGAAATAAATATGTATATATATATGTGGAATGTACATAATGTCAAAGTTGATTAGAAATGAATACTAGTGTTGAATTCTAAATTCCCTAGAATGAGATGAGTAACCAAAGTAAAATAAGTTCTGAACCTATAACTGAAAGGGATATTAATAAGAAAATTTGAATTTGAAATGGATAATTTAAATTGAAGAGTCTGGATGGATTGATGAATTGGAATTTAAGTATGGACAAGTTAAATAAGTTGTAGACTTACAACCTGAATTGGAAATTTCAAGATGAAATTGAGATTTAACTTAGAGAAGTTAAATGGGTTGAATTGAAAAGAGAGTTATGTGTGATCTTAAAATGGGTTTGAGTTCGGGAAATTGGTAATGGATGCTATTGATGGATGCTTTAGATAATTTATATATTTATTTACTTTGACTTAACCTGATCATCCTGTTGTTATTAATAATCTATGAAACTGTGAATCAAATTATTTTGAATGAATTATGAAGTGGATTGAGATAATATATACCCATTACTGAAATCAAATGGAAATAAAACCTTATTTTAAAACTATTTAAATGATTTTGATTTTTAGAAACAAAATTGAAATTATGGAAATGACATCATTTTGAACTTAAGATTTGAAAATTAAAAATAAAATTGTCAACTGAAATTGTTTAAGAATTGGGTTTTTAAAATTTGAAGTATAATTGGGCAATAAATTGGATTTCGAAGATTAAATTGTTTAAAAAGTTTGAAACTCTCACTTGAACCTTGAAATAAGTTTATATAGAAAGGTGGAATTAAAATAAGTTAATTGGGAGTGTAATCGAAGTTGAATAAGTTTAAATTCAAATGGGAATTGTTTGAATTGGAAGTGAATCAATTTAAGGGAGTGAAAATTGAGATGGTTTGAATTGGAAAATTGGAGATTGAATAGTTTGGCTCTGAACTATTTTCAAACAAATTATTTTAAATAAATCGTTTTGAATCTATTCCCTTAAATATTTAGACTATTATGATTAATATACAAACCTTTCTTTTTAAAACTCAAACTATCTTATATTAACTAATCACTATTTTACAACTATTTTGCATCTATTTAACTATTTTACTACTATTTTATGACTATTAACTATTCTACAGCTATTTACAACTAATATCTATTTTACAACCACTAAACTATTTTAAACTTTTCAAGCTATTTTCTAAATTTCAAACAGGTCAGAGTAAAAACTGAGTATAATTAAATACCAATTAAGATAAGAATTAAAGTGATAACCTAAATGGAAATTGAAGAAATTGTGAATAAGTGAATAGAATCAAAATAAACGTGAAGAAAAAAAATTGATTAACTAATAATCAATGAAGATAAAACGTACGATGTACGTATATTATTCTATTCGCATAACGATTTGATCCAAATTCGAGCACAGAATTTCGAGATAGTCTATAGATTCGAGTCAGGATTTTTCACTCGATTTCCGACAGAGAACCCTGGATATGGATTTTCAATTAATTCTGGAAATTCTCTATCATTTGTTATGGCTATGCAAGGAAAATGACAGTTTCTGATCAAGAAACTAGATCTGATTCCGCACTAGGAAGCCGGGTGGACGATACTAGTTCGAAAGTGAAATTGTGTGATCGAGTGAGCGATCGGATTTGATATTGCGTTTGGATGATATATGTGCATCGTACATGCTTGAATGAAATAGATATTGAAAATTTTGAAAAGATATGTAAAATGAATTTTGAAATGGAAAAGTATATTTTGAGAAATATATGATGAATAAGAGTGGAAGTCGGATATCGCTATAACCGAGACTCATTTTATAAAAAGTAAGTAATGTGGCAAATAACTTTATGAAGGAAATTGAATTTGAATGTTGATTTGGCATAAATAAAGTTATATATATATATATATATATATTTGTTATATATGATAAACTCCCCTTGTTGAATCTACAACCAGAAGAAAAGATCTTTGAAAAATATTTGAAGTATAAAAGGGAATTTATATAGGTATGAAGTGATCCAAAGATTTTTCAAGTTGAAGTAATAAACTTATATATATATATATATATATATATATATATATATATGAAAGATTTTATGAGAATGGAATTTGGAAAAAAGTTTGTTTGGAACCCACTGATTTTGAAAGGCTTTTGATTTTGGGAAAAAGCAAAATTTAGGAATTTGGAAAGCCAAATTTGAGAACTATCGATTTTGAGATATTGATTGTGTGTAAATGGGATTTATATGTGATACATATAAGAGTATGATTTGAAAGATACTATATGTGTATAGTATAAAATGTTTTGAGAATGCAATAGGGAAAAAGGCGCTCCCATTTAGAGTTGAAACTTGGAGTAGGAGATCCACGTAGTGGTTCCGCCTTGAGCCCTAAGGGGTGTTCTAAATTTGATCCCAGAGGATGTCCAGACTAAACTGAAGTTCCTAAGGATTGTGGTTGGGGTAGCGAAAGTGGAGGGCGCTGATGCCTACAGAGACATTAGGGTTATGCTGTGACGGCAGTGTAACTCGGTGTAACTGCGATCTACTGTGTTCCATAGCGTAAGTGGAGAGGTAGTGATTTCCTAAA
Source organism: Allium cepa (assembly GCA_030765085.1). Lineage (NCBI taxonomy): Eukaryota > Viridiplantae > Streptophyta > Magnoliopsida > Asparagales > Amaryllidaceae > Allium > Allium cepa. The sequence goes on along the minus strand of CM060943.1, from coordinate 479,521,722 downwards.
GTCTACGTTTGATTTCGCTGGGAGAGCGATCAACATCAGTAGACTACGATCTACGAGGACATAGCGAAAGTCATATGGAAGTGAGTGCCTACAGGCTACATTGGGACTCGACTATTGTAGTCTGCGATCTATGTGGTGAAGTTTCATTTGGCAATGAAATTCGAGGGCACTGATGCCTACAGTTACATGGTTTTTGCCATGATGGAAACATACCCAGGGTGTAGCTGCGATCTGTGGCGGTTCCATGTTGAAATCGAGGGGTGCAGATGCCTACAGTTTTCTATTGTTTCGCCGGGATGGCGACGTAATCTTTGGGCTAACTGCGTTCCATGGGGGAGGTGATGATTTCCAAAGCATTCTCATAAAAATGTTTTCTACATTTTCACAAATGTTTTTTAAGTATTTTCACTGGGTGTTGAAAACGGGTCTACTAAGTACTTATAGATTTTTAGTCCTACGCCTGATCAACGTATGACCGAATTTCTAAGTGAACAAGGATGGACTTGTTGAGACATCGAGTCATAAAAAAGTGTTTTTATATAAAAGCTATTTTGACAATATTATATAGATTTTTAAAGTGTTTTAAAAATTTAAATAAAAAGAGTTAAAAGTTTAAAATGTCTAAAGATTAAATTTAACTGATAATTAAAGGTATAATTAAAACTATTTCTTTGTTCCCTTTCGAGGACAATTCAAAAGGGGAAGGAATGTGACGACCCTAGTTTTCCTAACGTCTGTTATTGAGTAACTAACTGATTTTAATCATTGACTACTGATTTTATTGGTCAAAGAAATAAATTCACGATAATTAAAAATATCTGGATATAAATGTATATATACATTGATTTGAAAAACTCTATAACTAAATAAAACTACATAAGCTAAGATGCATATAGTATATTTAAATATGGAAATGTATAAATATATATATGTGATGACTAATACAAATTGCATATAGAAAACCAATGTATATTTGTCAAAGTAAATGTGTGTGGATAAAATTGGTAATAGTTTAACTTGTGCAAGTAAAACAGGATGAAAATTCATATGCATAGCTATATTTACATAAGTATATGCGTAAGTAAATATAATAGTATACATGAAGAATGTAAATACATGTGTAAATAAATATATGCATTATTGTGGAAATGAGAACGGCAAATTTATACATGAAAGAAGATATATATATATATATATAATACATAATATATATATATGTGTGTGTGTGTGTGTGTATGTATGAACACAAGGAGACAACATCATGGAAATTGCATTTAAAGTTTACAAAGTATTTTATCAGTGTCAAAATAAGATTAAAACCAAATCTATTATAAAATATCAAATTACCTTGGGTTACATATAAATCTATACACATAGAAGAAACACCATCATAGAATATATGCACACACGCACACACTTAATCAAATAAGGCAATACATCAAAACTTTTATGAAATAACAATTCACTTTTTGTTCAAAATAAGGTCAGAGCATTTTTAGATCAAAAGAAAATAATATATTAGAAAGAACAGAGCTTACTGTTCGCAAAGAAAGGCAAAAGCCTGTAAACACATCTTACCCTGTACACTTTCACTCCCTAGATATCCACCTTGCTTCTTTACTTCACGCCTACACCCTCACAATCAAAGCATATACACAGATCTAAAAATAAATATCTACCATTTAAACTTCCAAGATAAAGGCAGTAAGCTGGAAGCAAGAACAAAAAAAAAAAAGAATAGCAATGTTCTTCACATTCCAAAAACAATGAGTAAAACTTATTTTATACTGTAAGTTCTGATTATGCTTGAGTGTAAAACCTTGAAGTGTTGAAGTATGTTTGAAAAACAGGAATACAAGTAAACATATATGTGAATATATGTCAATTCTAGTAGAGGAACCTAAACTATACATTTATTTATTCTCTGTTCTGTATATTTATATGAAGATGACATGCCTAGCTTCAAAATTTCCTACTTCCCAATTAATTGGTTTTAGGCTAGATGTAAACAGAAAATCTGCTTGTTTCGATTGTAGTTCATCCTAACTTGTTTTATTGAAAATTATTAAGTAAAAATGTAGGAAAGCATATTTCACTATTTATAAGTAAAAGGGGGGAAATTTCAAACATCACAATTTTTGTTTTGGTTTATATGAATGTGATCGGTGTCAAAAATGTTGATTTTTGATGAGGATTTCAAAGTCTTTAGTGAGGTATCGAGGTAGAGATATCGAGTTGAATGGAAATTGGGTATGTGGAAATTACGACAAAGCCGTTGATGCTGATGAACGGCGTTTGGTGAGAACGTTGTTCGAGGAAGGAGGAGCGTAGAAAAATAGCATGGCTATTTATAAGGAATCGGGGGTGACCAATCGAGTTGGGTTTAGGGTTTAGGATAGGTCTGGGGAAGTGCTCGGTTGAGGTCGAACTATGGCGATGGGGGGCAACCAGAAGGGGACGCGCTTAGGGGAAAGGGAATCAGGGTGTTCTGGCGAGGCCCTGGGCGAAGTTTAGGCGAGAATGACAGGCGTTGGTGGCGGGGATGCGGCAGTTTGTAGGCATGATTTTCATCCCAGGTGAATGGAGTGGTTCGAATTTTGAATTAAGGGATCATCGGCGTTCTAGGAGTGAAGGTGGGAAGCGATCATCGGAGGCGACTTATTGGAATTAACGATGGCGAGGTATAGGTCGAAGGTTGCTCGTGCATGTGCACAGTGGCGTGCACGTTCGGGTGTACAAGGTAGAGTGAGTGGAACTGAGAAGAAAAGAGGAAGGAAGGACGGAGAGAAGTAAGGGAACGGGTCAAAATTTTGTTCTGGCCTAGGAAAGAAAATTTAAAAAGAATAAAGAAAGTGAAAAGAAAATAAATAAGAAGAAAGAATAAAAGAAAAGTAAAGGAAAGGGAAAAGAAAAGGGAATAAAAGAAAAGTAAAGGAAAGGGAAAGAAAAGGGAATAAAGAAGATGGGAAAATATAGAAGAAAGGAAAGAAGAAAATATAAGAATGGAACTTTTTTTTTAACAATAATTGAGTTATTAAAATTCAAATCCCATTTTCATGTAAACACAAACCAACATGAAAATTTTTGTATCCAAATCGGTATATAAATGAGAATTGTGGATTTCCCATAATAAAATTAATGATATCCTTTAAATATTTCCTGGAAGCTAATGTAAGTTAACAAATTAGATATTAAATAAAGTGGTTAATTTTAATAATAAAATTGGTGCATAGATTCATTAATTTGTAATTAATTTGGATATTTATTCTTGTCTAGTCAGAGGCAAAAAATAGTTGGATTTAAGTGATGATGTAACAACCCAGTATTCTGTGATTATTTTAATTGTTTATTTTAATTATTTAAATTGAAACTCCTGATCTAAAAACTTTAATATATTTATTAAAATGAATAAATTTTGTTATTTTAAGAGTATAATTTTATTTTTGTGTGAATTATAATTTCAAACCTAAATAAATATGATATTTCCAAAAAAGTGGATTTTTGGTCAATCTGGTCAACCTTCGACTTTTAAATTTAAAATTTAAGTTTTTTAATTTTTTAATTTTATCTTTTATTATGAAAATAAATTTAATTTCAAGAATACTGCTTTTCGTTTCGTTGAAATCTGATTTATATTGAGAAAGTTATGTTTTTTTACAATATTGTGTATAAATTGATTTATTCAACAATATTGTTTATTTTAATTTATATAAATAATAGTTTTATTTTTCATATCTTATTATAATTTATATATATGTAAAATATGTTATGTTATGTATATATTTTATTTTATTTTAAATATTTTTATAGTGATGATAAAAAATTTCCAAAGTTTGTTGCATTTATTTACTATTTTAAAGCCTAGTTTCCAATTGTAAGGCTACTTTCTTAATTTAATTTTCTTAATTTAATTATATTTATTTAATTTTGTTTATTCATTATATTTTCGTGTTTTATCTATATTTATTAGTATTTTACATGTATTTAAAAATTTAAAAGATTTATGAAAATATGAATAGTTTGTGACCCTTTTTATTCCTATTCTTTTCACATTCACTTACCTTTTCACAAACCAATGCATCAATTCAATTGGCTGCCTTATACTCCTTTTTTCAGCCGACCATTTCAAGAGTTTTGGTAAAATTTCTTCTTTCCTTTTCACTTTTTATACTTGTTTTGTTTGATTTTGCACTTGCCTTCACCTTCTTGTAGTTCGGCCTGCCAACTCCAGCACCTTGGCCACCTCCACCACCACCTACTCCAGCCGTCATCCCCTCCTTGTCATAGACCATCCATGGCCGAAGCCCTATAGGATGATGATCTACCAAAAATTGATGAAAACTCCACCTTAAAACATCATAGCCGAGCCTTCCCTTATTGCCACCACTTCAACCACCACTTTGGCCGACCCATCTGCCGCCACCACCAGCCACAACCTGAGCATAGGACCCTGCCACACCTGTACACGCACTCACCAGATCAGGCCATGCCCAATCCATGCTTGGCCGAAGCCATTTAGGCCTTGAAATCCATGTTGTTGCTTGTATTGTGTTTTGATGCACACTTATGCCTTCATCTCCATATATTGTTATGGCCAACCTATATGACCTCAACCTGACCATAACCTGATCCAAAACCATCCTATTACAGTGCTTTTCTAGTCCATAGCTGAAGCACAAGTGGTTGAATGCAAGTGCAAAAAGTTTAGCTATGTATTGTGCTTATATTTCTAGCTTTATTTACAATAGTTTGGTTTAAAATTTATGTATTGTACTTTGTTTTGTTTGTTATGTAACAAGGCAATTAGCTTTGACTTTCCCACTCTCAAATCACTGTTGTGTTATCGTGCCTTTGAAGTTCCTTGGTTGTGCATTTGGTTGTCATCTCAGCTTATACATGTGAGTAATTCTCACCAGATAGTATTTATACTTATATGGCTAGTAAACCGATCACATTTTAATCTGTAAAATATATCACCATGTTATATCTGCTATGTTATGATCATATGATATTCACCCATGCTTATTTACCTGTTATATCATCTGTTACTTTTATTTAATGATATTCTGTAATTTATATCAGTTTATCACACTACAAGTTCCCTTTAGATTAGAATCACTATGGGTTGAAATGATACACACCCGAACGAACTTTAGAATAGGAAAAAATCGTTATGGACTGAAATGATAGGCTTGAACGATTTTTAATTATTTTCATTTACTTGGGACTGCGGGTTTGAAATAATAAAACCCGGGTTTTCTTTGTAAATTACGGATTGAAATGGTATATTATCCGTTTCACTTTACCTAGGCTAGAAAATTTTATACAGACCCGTGGTTAAAATATATTTTTCTAAAAATTTTAAAGTATTTTAGAAATGCATATTATAATATTTTGATTGAAACTTAATTAAAAATGTTTTTTGTAAAGTATTATTGATTTTCTAAAAATTTATAAGTGAAATAAATTAATGGTAAAGTTAGAAATTTGAAATATAAGTTATCTTGGAAATTTTGATTTGGTTATAAATGGAATTTGGAGTAAGTAGGAAAATATGATAAATAAATTTAAAATTTGATTTAAAATGAATTTAAAATGATTATTTAAAGTGTTAATGATTTTTGAATAAACTAAATGGTTAAATAAATGAATATTAAGTTGAATTTTGAAATACAACTTAAATTGGAATTTGTGAATTTTGTTTTAAAGTGAATTTTAAGTAAAGTAAATAAAATGAAAACTAAGTTATATTTTAAAATTTAAACTTAAGTGTTAAGTTAAAATTAAATTTTGAAAAAATTAAATTGAATTTTGAATTTTATAAGTAAATTATTATTAATTGATTTTTGAATAAAAATTTAACTTTATAAAATCATGAATATATGGGTATTTAAATGATTGTTTTAAAAGTGAAAATATATGATTTTATAAGTTTAAAATGATTTAAATAAAAATTTAATTGTTTGTGAAATTATGTTGAATATTTCGAATTTAATTAACAACATTTTTGAAATGTTATTATTTCTAATATAGAGGATATTACAGCATTTGTAAATGCTGTAGTTGATAGAAATGAACTAAATGGCTAAATTGAATTAAGGGCTATTATAGCACTTTGTAAGTGCTATAGTTGCTGAAATCAACTAAGGTTTTATTTGAACTAAATTAAACCTATTGCAGCATTTTAAATGCTGTCTTTTGTTAAATGAATTGTTTTAAAACATAACTTTCCGTAGCATCTTCTAAGTGCTGCGAAAGTTGAATTTACACTATTTTGATAAATTTAAAAGAATAAATGAACTTTGAAAAGGCTAAATTTTTTAGAATTCGATATATGATTATTAAACATAATTACTTCACTTTTAAATGATTTAAGTGGAATATTAATTGGTTTAAATGGAATACTTAAATGGTTTAAATGGAATATTTTGATTTGAAATATAAACCATTTTGAAATGTGATTTGAAATGGTATTTAAATTAAATAAAATGATTGGGGCTTTGGAAAATATGATATTTTGATATTTTGAAATGGATTTATAATGATATTGAATTTTGAAATGATATTTGATTCCAAAGTACAAATTACCATTTTGAAATTTTAACCATGGAATGTATTTAATTTATGGTTTAACTGATCCTTAAAGGATGGGCGATCCCAAGCATCCTTTAAGTTATTTTACATTACTACTACGGTTCACTTGAGTTGGTTTACATTATATAAGTATATATGTCCTGACTCGAGTGTTTTGTTTTTTACTTTACGCTCAAGTCAGCTTGAGTATTTACATCTTAGCTTTGGATTTCTTTTCTGGATCTAGGAATTGCTGGAGATTCTGCTTGTCTAGTTATCTATTCCCTTTCAGTTTCTATTGTTCTATTTCAGCTCTGGTATTTATAAACTTCTATGTATTTGAGATTTTTATTGTATATGTTTTTCAAACTGATATTATGTATTTGTTTTGAGAGATTGTTATAGTAGTTTCATGAACTACTATGGTATTTTAATTTCCGCTGCGAGTTATTCTGATATTTCTGTGTCTGTGATTCTGTGATTGTATTTCATTTGCTCCAAATTTTATTACAATGCAGTATTTTGAGCAATTCAAGTCTGGCATGTGTGGATGCGAATGGCTAAAAAGATCGGGTTGTTAAAGATGATACATTATTTGAAATAAGAATCTAAATTAACTCCCATCTTTATATATTGTCACCTAATGATAACTTGGTTATTTTAAATAATTACCCTTTTACATCTATTACTTGGATTTGAAGAGACCGGGATCGGATATCAACGATATCCGAAACCACTTCGATTATAACTACTCATCTTTATGGGTTTGATTTGTAGAACCAAATAGGCTAGAATTAAATAATTAAGTAAGTTCGACTATTTTGAATAAGTAATGCACTTATATATTATTTTAAATAATGGATGGAACAACAAGTGTTGGTTCTAACAAGACAAGAACTCGTAATGTTGGACGAGTTACCTTGGTTTTCAAAGACATTTTTACAGCTCTAGTACTTCAAATTGAAGAGGTTAGTCAAGCTGGTTTCCAGCCTGACTCGGGTGTTACTTTATTGTAATGCTCGGGTCAGACCGAGTATTACTGATTTTCAGGTTAGGACGTTCTAGAGCTCAGGAGGCGAGCCGGATGGTAAGGAAGTATGGAGTATATTCCGCTGTGTATTAGAGTTTGCATTGATTGCATTCAGGGACAAGTTATTACAACTGTCTGGATTATTTGTTGATGATTGTACTCTGATAAATTATTTAGAAATTGACATTTACAGCTTTCCTTAGTATAAATGATGTTATATTGATATTACATTTTGTTCCGCTGCGATTGTGAGATCTGTGCTTTTGTTTTAGTTTCTTCTTCTACCTCTTTTTTTTCTTAACCCTAACATCTGGGATTTCCGGCACTCGATTGCTCGGACTCTATACAATGAACGTATAGGTCATTTTTCGAGGTTGAAAATTTAGGTTGTTACATCAGAGCTTGCTGAACTTTCGGATAAATTCAAACACGCTTAGATCAAATCGGAACTAGAATGCGAAAGAGGCAATAAATATCAATGTGAGTAAATCTTACTCATTTGGATGATTGGCGTTTATTTCTAATAGTTAAAATTTATTATTGATTGATTGGTTGAATTAATAAAATTATGATAAATCGAATGCGATATTACATGTAGTACTATATATATTAGTAGGTGGATTGATTGTTCCCACATATTTAGCGGATGAGACCCAATGCGCCCGGCATAATTGCGGATGACCCTATATACCGCGATATCGCTTTTGAGGTGGTATTGGTATTTTTTATGTTCTATTAACAACTGTTGATGCAGGGAAATAGATTGGAGGGATCCAACTGGATTCCTCAAAAATGTTGAATTAAATTTCATATATATTGATATATGATCCGTTTGAATAGTCTGTGGTTGATTATAGTGTGATTTTAATTTATTGGACACTTTGGTAGTTTTGACCTAGATTTTGGTATTTTAAAGTACCAATAATGTTTGTTTTGAATTTGAAAGAAATTAAAAAGAAAATGGAAGTGAGATATTTATGGTGAATTTTGGATTAGTTAAAAAAATGAATTTAGGTAGAATAAATAGTTTGACTTTAAATTTGTACTTAACAATTTTGGAATATGGTAAATAGAGATTTCGAACAAGGATTTTAAATAATTATTCCTTAGTGATACTTGTTTAAGTTTTTTAAACTAAGATTTTAAATAGATTGGGAAAGGAAGTGCATTTGGAAGTAAATGAGCAATTGAATATAACGGATCTTAAATAAGATTTCTTAACTACAAATGGAAATATAATCGAGATTGGGTTGGGTCTGGAATGTAGTTTGAATTATTTGAGAAATTAATTTATAAATGGAATTTAATTTAGAAATCAAATTATAATAGATTAAAGTGATGTGAAACCATTATAAACTAGAATTAAAAACTATGGGATTTATAAACAATGTTTATAAATAAAGTGAAATGTTTATCACTCGATAAATTGAAGTTATAAATTCACGGTGAGGATTTATAATGAGATGGTTAAATTGTTTTAAAAATAAATGATAAATTTACTTTCAGAATGTGAAAAAGGGGAATTACGAAATTGGGACGTAAATCAAATTGGTGATAAATCGATAGAGATTTATAAATATTATATTAGTTATATGGGGTTGAAAAATATATTGTTGTCCAGAAGGTGGGTTTTTTTTCCAAAAATAGGATTTTTAATTATTTAAATAAATAATTTAAAAGGTGTTTAAAAATATTTTAGAAAATTAGTGATCTAATTATTTTAAATTGTTTCAAAGTATATCTAATTATTAATTAAAGTAACCTTAAAATGGTTTGTTCTAAAATTAATTATTAATTAACCAGTATTTTTATTTAAAAGATAAATTATACAATATTAATATGGTTTTATATAATAACTTTTACTTAAGAGTTTTTTCCTAAATTAAACTTTGAAAATTGTTATAGAAACTTTATAAACATTAGTTTGAGATAGTTATTAAATAAAGTTTTCGGAAAGTATGATATACTTTCATGGCGTAATCAGGAGGCAGAGATTGCCTGCAGTTAATTTTGGATTTCTCTCTTTGATAGAGACGTAATCATTGAGCTATGAATCCATGGTTGATACCGCGTGGTGCTTTCCATATTTATTTTAAAAGGTTTTCAAATATTTTTGAAGGAAATGGTTTGTGAATATACTCATTTCGGTGAGATAATTATATACTTTTGAATAAAGAGATTTAAATTTTGGGACTCGAAACTTGTGGAATTCTGTATAAACGAGTTAAGGAATTTACAATATAGATTGTGAAGGGTTTCTGAGAGAAGAGAAATAAGTGAAATTTTTCCTAAGTGTTGGGAAGTAAGGGGTTTAGGAAATATATTTTAAAACATTTTTCTAAGTGTTGAAATAAGAGATGGTGTGAAATATCATGACATGGATATAAGTATTTGAGTTATCTCAAATATTGAAAATTTGAAAGGGGTTTGAATATATGTCTTATAAAGATATTTTGAAAAAAAAATGGAAAATCTATAATAAGGCCTGATGTCTGCTTATGGATGTTTTATTGATAGTTAAATAACCAACTATCGAATTTTGGCCAAATTCGTTTATCGTTACGAAGAGACCGGGATCGGATTTTATTATTTGAAAACCACTTCGATCTGATTTGAGCGTTACGAATAAATACCTATAGATGATAAAGATGGTGAGTTGGTTTGTCTAGACCCAGGACAATTTGTATGGACGAATGCTATCAGAACATCGTCAATAAAGGACGATGAGCATTCTAAGTGAAATTATTCATGAAAGGCAATCGTAGCCTCAAGCCTCATCAACCGGAATGACTGAAAATCAGGGGATATGTAGTAAGGCTAAGTGGGACATACCCAATTAGGGTATGTTATCACCTTTCTAGATATCCTCAAATATATTATAAATTATGGATATGGTGGTGCATGCAAAAGAGCCCTCGATAAGGGTGGAAACACCCAGGGTGATAACATATTCGGTTCTATCTAGGTTAGGGATAGGGCTGGTCTTGTGTTGTTGGGGATCCCATTGAGGTACTCGGTACATTTTTCTAGATGTATAGTGATAGGTGGAACCCTAGTGCCTAGTCATTGTATGGAATCCAATTTCCAATAAGCGTCGTACGGTTTTGATTGTGCCCAACTATGCTGAAACGTGAGATGCAAGCATTTTAGATATTTTCAATTTACTTTGTTTAGAAACTATTATAATATCAAACGATTTTGATATAAAGTTTCTGGTTATCGTAGGGTAAAAACCCGTCGTGTTTTTGTGTGAAGCGGCCTTACGAGAAACCTTTGTTTTTCAAAGGATTTTGATAACTTTAATAATTCAAATTGAGTGTGTTTCCACACGCTGGCTTTCCAGACTGACTCTGGTGTTATTTTATTATTATGCTCTGGTCAGACCGAGTATTACAGATACATGATAGGATGCTATGGAGCTCAGGAGGCAAGTTAGATGGAAGAGACGTATTCCACGTAGTTGATTATATTCTGCTGCATATTGTAGGTTGTATGTATTACACAAGTGTTCAAGGACGACTTTTCTACCTGATTAGAAAATTGCCGATAACTTTAAAATTAAAATAACCGCAAGCTCACGGTGTACTATCTTAGTACGTAGCGAGTACGGGTCTATCCGCATGGAATTTTTAAGATTTTAAAATTTCCAATCAATCAAATTAGACCAAAATGAGAGAAGATTGTTAACTACAAGAAAAATGAAGCTAAAACTAGAATTTAAATGAGACTAAAAACTATGAGATTGGAGAACAATTTAGAGGCAAATCCACTCTCATATTTTTGTAAATCAACAATTAAAAAATCTATGATCTCTATTTTTGACATTAAGTGAAATAATTATTGTATTTATCATAAGTATGGTTTATTTATGTTATTAATTAACATAACTTAAACCATTAAACTATAATACAAAAAATACACCACTTATCTATTCTCATGAAAATAAAGCTAAAGCAAAAGCCATTTTAAGTATGATCTATTTACTATTGTCATTAGTAATACAGATCATCAAATTTTATTTTTACTTTCATTTCAAATCAAAAATCAATTAGCAAATGATGATGTACATTGTGTTTATGTTGATTAAGAATAGTTCATTTTCAAAAGCAACATAAGCTATCAAACCCACTTGTATAAACTTACACCAAAATCCACTTTAACGAAGCACAAATAAAAGAGATCGTTAATCATTGAAATGTTGAAATTACATAATGTTAGAGAGCTTTATTACCATTAAATTGAAGAGGTTTAGTTATTCATTTGTGCTATCAACATTTGCAAGTTTCAACATTAAAAGGCAAAGAAATGGAAACCAAGCAAAGGAAGAGAAAGAGATTAACTACTAACTACATGCATAAAAATTAAAGCTACACTAATTGCATAAATGTAAATCTAGGCTATAAACATGAAATGAGAGAAAGCATAGAAATAAACATCAACATAAAAGTAAGTAAAAATAATTAGATAAGAGAAGATAAAGAGGCTTGGAAGCCATTTTTAGTTCATGAAACTTTGACATTACAACTTGCTTGCTTAATTTTCTAACTAATTTTCAAGAGTACGAAGATATTTACATGCACATAAGAGGGCTATTTATACATGCATAAAACACTATTTCAATTTTTAGGGTGCTTCCCAAAATTTCATTTACGAAGTGTGGCCACCGAGTAACCATTAGCCAATAATCAATCCATTATTAAATATGCGTGAAGCTTTAACCTCCACTTAGTTGTCCATTAGCTTCTAATTGTAGATTTAGGTAAGTGGATGTGGTCCTCCATGATCATGAGCTTGAATTATTTCCTCTTTATTAGTTTATATTCCCTTGCCCACGCATATATCTTCATGAAACCTCTTCCATTTGCATCCAAGTTCCTATAAAAATCATAAAAAATGTCCAAGTAAAAATTCTCTAATTGACACATGCATAAAAATGACCATTTTTCCCTAGAATGAGGATGAATATATGATGATTTGACAATAATTGAATTTTGGTTCCAACATGTTAAAATGCCCAAATATGACATTTATTTAATTGAAAATAGATAAAATATGGATGTAAATATATGCACATTTATGTGCACAGCAAATACCCCCACACTTATCTTTTTGTTCGCCCTCGAATAAAGGAAAACTAAGATAAATCCATTTTCGTAGGGAACACAATTACATTGAGTGTACAGAACAAGCCGTTAAACCTCTGGGTGTCCCCAGTAGGACGAGTGTTGTCTTGTGAGGATTTTCAATGGATACTACCCACAAAATCCAAATGCAAAGTAAAAATATTTACAAAATGCAAGATTTATTTATAATGGGATAAATGCAAGTTTTTAAAGTATTTACAAATGAAGGATTCACTTTCAAATGACACTAATAAGTTAAATATAAGTTCTGGTCGTTATAAAGAATTTTAAGTCCTTTTACTTGTCAAAATTTCCAAAAAAAATTAAGTTGTCATAACATATAGAATATAGTTTGGCTAGTTGTTTCGGTTGAAACACAATGTAATTATGAAATGGATCCTTAGTTGATTATCAAAGTTTGTCAAAGTGGTATTTTCATTTCTTTTCTTTAATAAGTTAGATCAAACAAGTCAAAATAGTGTTTGGATTTCAACTGCTTACTTTCTCTTATTTAATTTTTTTATTGATATTAACAATATTTACATATGCCTAACTCAGATAAACTAAGGTCGGATATATAACCCGTGCACTGCCTTTCAAGCTTACGTTAGGGGAATACAGAGCATGGTGAGTGAACGCATAAGTGTGGACACTTATTGATTGTAGGCATTATTAGTAAAATAATTTTTATATACTTAAACCAGACATGGATAAACTTAGGCCAGATATACCGATCGTATACTGCCTTTCGGGCTTATGTGAGAAGGGTACAGAGCACACGAGTGTGAACACATGACTTTAGGTGTTATATATATGTGCATATATATAAATGTTTTTTTCTTACTTGTATACATATTTTTTTTTGTTATTTTAAGAAGAGAGAGTTTTGCAAAATCATATAAGCACCATTTAAATTAGACAATAAAATTGTTATGTCCTTTACTTTAAATTTACCACTTTTTAAACAATGATTTTCAACTAGAATATATTTCATAATTAAGACATATGAACCTTCCTATATACTAGTTAAACCATTGTCATTTGTAATCAAACTTCATTTTTATTTTTGTTAAGACAAATAAATTTTCAAAACTTTCAATTTAATATCTAGAATTTGTACTCATCCTTTAGTGTTTCTTCAAAAATAAATTAAAATGCTAAAAAGAAAATGTTTTTAGCATTTTTTTTTTTGAAAACTTTGGGTTTAAAGAATATGAAGATTCAAAAATTCCATGAAAATTAAAAAAATAAAATTAAAATGAGACTCCCCCATACTTAATTTTGACTACGTCCCCACAGTCAATGCACGATACAATGAATGTAACGGGAAAAATTATGTACATATTTATAAAAGAGGGTTAACAGTCTTACTAGACGTAGCTTGGCTCATAAAGGATCATGAGCTCCTCCTCTTGGTTACTTAGCACTTTCGATAAAGGTTCCAAACGATGACCTTTGAAAATCGCTCCATCCTTGAGGTTTCTTTTTCTAAGGCACCGTGTGGAAAAACAGTTTGTACCACAAATGGTCCGGCCCATCTCGATTTAAGTTTCCTAGGGAAAAAATGAAGCTTGAGTCATATAAAAGAACTTTCTGGTTAGTCGAAAACATTTTCCTTAGGATTGAATTGTAATGAAAAACTTTTGTTCCTTCTTTGCAAATTTTCTCATTTTCATATGCGATGTTCCTAAGTTCTTTTAGTTCGTTGAGTTGTAGTTTTCAATTTTGCCATCTTTCTCAAGATCAAAGTTTATGTTCCTTAGTGCCCACAACGCTTTATGTTCGATTTCAAAAGGCAAGTGGCAAGCTTTACCGTAAACTAACGAAATGCGGACATCCCAAGGTTAGTTTTAAAAGTGGTACATAAGACCAAAGCGCGTCGGTCAATTTCTGAGACCAATCTTTTCGATTTTTGTTAACAGTTTTCTCCAAGATTTTTTTTATTTGACGATTTGAAACTTCAATTTGGCCACAAGTTTGAGGATGATACGAAGTGGATAACTTGTGGGTTTCGAGTATTTCTTCACTAAAGTTTCGAAAGAACGATTGCAAAAATTGGTGCCGTTATCATTAATTATTGTGCAAGGTGTGTCGAAACTCGAAAAGATGTTTTCTTTAAGAAATTTCACAACAATTCTATGGTCGTTGGTTTTACAAGAAACGGCTTTGACCTATTTTGAGACCTAATCGACAATGAGAAGAATATACAAATTTTCAAAAGAATTGGAAAAAGGTCCCATAAAGTCGATACCCCAAACATCAAAGATTTCGGTAACAAAAATGTGGTTTAGAGGCATCATATTTTATCGAGAAATTCATCCTAGAATTTGACATCGATCGCAATTTTTTAAAAATTCAAACGAGTCTTTGAAAAGAGAAAGCTAATAGAAACCACACTGAAGCACTTTTTCCACAGTTTTTCAAAGACCGAAATGTCCACCGCACGCTTGATTGTGGAAAATGAAAGAACACTATTGATCTCATTATCTGGAATGCAACTTCAGATGATTTGCTCAGGGTAATATTTGAACAAGTATGGATCGTCCCAATATAAATATTTCATTTGGGACATGAACTAGTAATTGTCCTGTTTGGACCAAGATAAGGGAGTTTCTCTAGTGACTAAGTAATTCACTATATTTGCATACCATGGATCGATAGAAATTGAAAGAAGATGTTCATCGGGGAAGTTTTCATTGATTGGCAAAGAAGATGGTGCATTCGAAAGAAGAGATAAGTGATCGGCTATGACATTATCGGATCCTTTTTGTCCTTGATTGTAAGATTAAACTCTTGTAATAAAAGGATCCAACGAATTAAGCAATATTAAGTGTCCTTTTTAGTGAAGAGATATCGAAGCGTAGAATGGTCCATATACACAGTGATGTGTGACCCGATCAAGTAAGGTCGAAATTTTTTGAGTGCAAAAACGACAACTAGAAGCTCTTTTTTGGTTGTTGTGTAGTTGAGCTGAGTGTCGTTCAAAGTCATACTTGCGTAGTAAATGACATGAAGAATTTTACTGATGCATTGTCCTAAGACAGCACCAACCGCAAAGTTAGAAGCGTAACACATTATTTCAAATGGGAGATCCTAATTGGTTGAGCAAATGATTGGAGTTGAAATGAGTTCTTTTTTTAGACGTTCGAAAGAGACACAATCAGTGTTAAAATTGAAAGGAACGTCTTTTCCAAGAAGAGTTGTCAAAGGACGAGTGATTTTGCTAAAGTCTTTCACAAAGTGTCGGTAAAACTCAGCATGCCCTAGAAATGATCGAATGTCCTTAGCAGATTCGGGAATGGGTAGGTTTGCAATTACGTCAACTTTCACTTTATCTACCTCAGTGCCTTTATTTGAGATGATATGTCCAAGAATCATGCCTTGTTTGATCATAAAGTGGCAGTTTTCCCAATTCAAAGTCAAATGTTTTTCTTTACATCGATTTAAAACCAACTCGAGATGATGTAAACATTGAATAACCAAAGATAGAGAAATCATCCATAAAACTTCTAGAAAGCGTTCAATCATGTTGGAAAAAATGCCAACCATGCATCGTTGGAAAGTAGCAGGAGCGCTACAAAGTCCGAATGGCATAAACCGATAAACAAAGGTACCGAATGGACATGTGAAAGTCATTTTCTCTTGATCTTCGAGTGCGATTAGAATTTGGTTATAGCCGAAATAACCAACAAGGAAGCAGTAGAGTTTCTGGTCAGCTATACGTTCGAGCATTTGGTCAATGAAAGGAAGAGGGAAGTGAACTTTACGTGTTGCGGCATTTAGTTTTTGATAGTCAATGTAAACATGCTAACCAGTTTAAGTCCGAGTAGGAATGAGTTCGTTAGCGTCGTTTGTTATAATGGTAAGTCCATACTTTTTAGATGCGACATGAATTGGGCTAACCCATGGGTTATTGGATATGGGGTATATGATACCGTTACCGAGGAGCATAAGTATTTCCTCATGAACTGCATCTTTCATTTTTGGATTAATCCTCTATTGTGTATCATGAGTGGGTTTGGCTTCATCAATTAAAAAAATGCGATGTTGGACAATAGCAGGGCTAATTCCCTTAATATTGATAATGGACCACCCTATTGCTTCTTTGTTTATTGAAAGAATAGAAAGCAAGGAGCTTTCTTGACCATGAGAGTGAGTTGCAGAAATATGACTGGAAACGTTTCGTTATCACCTAAGTATGCGTATTTAAGGTGATTGGGAAGTGATTTGAGGTCCAACTTCAGGAGTTTCTCGATCAAAGAACTGGGTTTAGATTCGGATTCAACTGGAAGCGATTCAAAAGGAATAGTATATTCAATCTCATTGGGTATTTCATGAAACAATTTTTCGTACTCAGCTTTGCGTTCTTCGTTAAGGTCAAGTGTCTCATTTTCGATGTTTTCATGAATAGCACTAACTTCCAATATTTGGTCACGAGGTTCATTTGATTGGCTTTCAAGATTGAAAATGTTGAGATCCAAAGACATGTTTCCAAAAGAGAATTTCATCGAACCCGTGCGATAATTGATTAAGGAATTTGAGGTGGCCGAGAATGGTTGGTCTAAAATCAATGGAATTTGACTCACGAGATTGGTCACGGGAATGTTTCGAGAACAA
This sequence comes from Allium cepa, assembly GCA_030765085.1. Taxonomy (NCBI): domain Eukaryota; kingdom Viridiplantae; phylum Streptophyta; class Magnoliopsida; order Asparagales; family Amaryllidaceae; genus Allium; species Allium cepa. The sequence goes on along the minus strand of CM060943.1, from coordinate 479,504,379 downwards.
TAAAATAAATGGGGAATATGAATTGCCCTACTCGACTGAGCACGTCCTCAATTTATCCCATTGGCTTCTTAATGGAACAATTGGCAAATTGAAGCATGACTTTTATGGGTTTGAGCTCAACTAAGGCTAATTGTTCGTACACAGAGTATGGAATCAAATTGGCACTCCCACCTAAGTCTATCAAGCATTTTTTAATCGTCTTATCCCTAATTGTACATGAAATCGTAGGGCAACGAGGATCTTTTTGTATTTGATAGGCATGGATTGGGAAGATACTTCACTCAAATTGGCGGCTAAGAAGATTTTCTTGGGCACTTGAGTGTGTTTCCTTAGGTGCACAAGTCCTTAAGAAATTTCACGTAAGTGAGGACTTGCTGAATGATGTCAAGAAGCGTAATGTTCACTTTCACCTGTTTAAAAATTTCCAACATCTTTTCCATTTGTTTCGAGTGTTTCTTGGGTCAGAGACGATGTGGAAATGGGACACGATACTCAGTAGGTGGGTCTACTTGAGTAGAAGAAGAATTTTGATTGGTATTTGACTCAACTTTGGCTCTACGTTCTGTTTAGATTCGTTTGTTGTTTTAAAAGTGTCGAGAGAGTTTTTTAGTAAATCGTTTGGATTGACGACTTGATTATCGATTTTTTTATCGGAATATAGAGTTGTGATAGCATTCAATTGGGTGACGTTGCTATCTTGAACAAATGGGCTTAATTTGAATTTGCATTCTGATTTCTAGGATTTGGAATGGGCAGACTTGGGAAAGTTCCTCGTTCGCGTTCACTTACAACGTGGATAATTGACTCATTTGTATTTCAATTTTTGCAATCGATTGTTTTTTTTTTGCATATATGAAGACAATAAATTTTGCAAATTGCTTTTTCATTGAAGGCTTTAAGTAGGTGCTTTAGCCAACGTTTCAAGAGTTTTTTCAAGCGAACTTAAAAGTTTATCGTCTTGGGGAGGATGAGCAGAATTCGATTGAAAATTTGATTATTCCAGTTGATTATAAGACGGACCCACAAAATTTTGTTGAAAATGATTGGGTTGAAAGGGAGGATTCGTAGCATTATTTGGGAATGCTTGAAAATTGGGACGAACCATATTCGTGTTGGGCTTGTTTTGATTCCAAGCAAAATTTGGATGATATCTCAAACCAGGATTGTACGTTGGAGAAAATGGGTCATTTTTGGCTTTATTAAAAGCATTGATTTGTTCGACGGATTTGGGGCAATGATCAGCTATATGATTAGGATTATTCCATTTATAACACATTAACAAGGAAGCTTGGTTCATTTGATTCGATGAGAAAATGTTATTGAATTTTTTAATCATTGTGTCGATCTTAGCTTCCAAAGCAAGAGACGATCCTATCGAGTGTGTGCTCGATCGTGGGTAAATTGATTTTTCGTTCCAACGTTCCTATTAGGGTGATTTTTCGACGAGGTTTTCAAGAAATTACCAAGCATCATTGTAATGTTGGGCAAAAAAGTTGCCTTGGCACATTAATTCGAGCATGGTTCGTGAGCTGTTTTCGAGTCCATCGTATAATATTGGCAAATCGTCCTTTTTTCAAAGTTATGGTACGGACATTTTACCAAAAGCTCTATGAATCTTTCAAAATATTTTCCGAATGGTTCAACCTTTAATTGATGAAAATTTACAATTTCGTTCGGAGTCTATTCATTTTTTCCAAGGAGTAAAACTTTTTTAAGAAAGATTTTACGAATTCTTCCCATGTTTTAATTGAGTTCGATGGTAAGCTATACAACCATTTTTCCACATAATAAGTAAGAGAGAATGAGATTAATTGAAGTTTGATTCCACCATCGAAAAGTGGCTGGATTTTAACGGTTATGCAACTTGTTCGAATTTAGTCAAGAAAATGTATAGGTCATCGCGCTCGAAATTGCCAAATTTTGGAAGCGTGGAAATATGGTTTGAATGAATTTCGAAATGGTTACCATAGTGCGGGTAACATGATGCAAGATGGAATAGAAATTATGTCGGAAAAGATTCTAGCCGTAACAGTTCGAGGAGCGTTCTCGTTTTCCATTTCGGAGGATCGTTTGTTCGAGTTAAATGGTTAGTTGTTGAGTCGTGAGTCCAACGATTTGTTGTTTTGTCACGAGTCCAAGTGAAAGTTGAGAAGAGAATGAAGTTAGAATCGAGTTTAGGGAATGAAACAAAATTTGAAAAATGAAGTGAAAAATTGTTTTTGTTTTTTGTTTTTTAAGGAAGAAAAATATTTACCAAGTGAAATTTATTTTCAAAAGAGAAGTTTGAATTTTTTTTGGCTTTTCAAAAAATTTATATATATATATATATATTGTTTTCGTATTTTTCTTTGAATTTCAAATATTTACCAAAAGGAAATTTTTTATTTTAAGAAAATGGGAAATTTGATTTTTTTTTTTTCAATTTTAAATTTTTTCCTTTTCGAAAATAATTTATATTTTTTTGGATTTTTGTTTTTGATTGAAAATTTTCAAAGGAAAGGAAAAGGGATTTTTTTTTTGAATTAAAAACCAAGGTAAGTAAAATTTATAATTTTTTCTTTGGATTTTGGATTTTTTGATTTTTTCAAAATATGCATGAACTAATGCAGCTAAATGAATGCAAAGGACTTAGTTACATATTTCTGTCTTTAGTAGCTCCTAACCCAAAATTGTATAATCACACTTTGTCTTAAATCAAAAAAATTATTTCTCAGCCAGGTAACATGCAAGGATTATCGGTGCACCACGAATCACCTAGTAATATAGCCGAAGGTTTAATTCATAGGAACAACCACTATAATATTTACGAATCACTGTAATATTTATAAATGGTTATTCCTCTACCATAGCCTAGACATCAAAAAATAAAATTGTTCAAAGAAAACAATTGTGATGATACAATTAAGCCTAGATGAGCTCGCGACAACCTTAAGTCGAATGTCTAACCGTTATTATTAGTCAAATTCTACGATGAAATGTGATTTGTGGGCTAAGGAAAGGGAGATGAAATCCCTCACCTTATGTGAACTGGGGTATTGCCCTTAGAAAAGAAATAAGATGAGATGAATGCAAAGCAAAAATTAAACGTGAATTTACAATGCAACTAAAATGAAGTTTGTTTTTGGATTTTTAATTTTTTTTATATATAAATGCAAATGCAAGCAATCAACAATGAAATTCAAAATAAAACTAGAGACGGAAGCACGATACTATAGCATGTAAAATTATTAGTAATTTATTTTTAAACGACATTTTTTTAAAAGCAAGCAAGTAGTTATTTTTTTGGCAAGTACTTTTGGCAACCTAAAAATAAATTAAACACAAAGTATAAACATTTTCAAAAAAATAAAAACAAAGAAGTAACTTAAACAATGGAAAATCAAAACAATTGAAATCAAAAGGAACCAAACAAAACAAATGTAAAAAAAATTGGACGTTCCAAATCACCACCCGACCCACACAATTCCACAGCCCACTGATAATAATATGCCTCTCCTATCTTTTCTTATTAAAACACACACAACACGGTAGATAATATACTAAAGGAATCGAGAAAAGAAGGAAAGAAAAAGAAAATTGCAAAATCGAAATTCAATTTGGTCAGCAATTACTTGATTTGGGTGTTTCTGTGGTGTCCCGAATGGAGTTCTCATTGTCTGGTTGACGTTCACGAATTCGAGTAAATAGTTTGCAGTGAATTGGGCGAGATTAATTGTAGAAATCAATCATGGTGGGGAGAAGGAAGTGGTGGAGTAGGATTTTGGAGGTTGCGACACTGTTTTATTGCTAGAAATTGGTCGTAGATAGGAGATGTAGTGATCGATGGTTCATGGGACGTAGCAGAGGTTGTGGAGGTGGATGGTCAAGAACGATTGAGTGTTGATTCGACAGAGTGAGTCGGGGTTGGAAGCGGAAGGCTGGCGATTGGTTGCGTGGGATTGCAGCAGCGGTGTGGCGATCGAATTGGGGGTTGTGGTGGTTTGTCTCCCCCTTTTTGATGATGACAACTATATAAAATTAATAAACTAGTTAATAAACTAGTAAAGTATTATTTCTCCCCTTGTCAATATGCTCAATTTAAATCTCTCCCCCTTTGTCATCGACAAAAAGAAAGAACATGAATGATAATAGATAATTCATTCTATTAAGTCAAACAAAGTAGTAGATAATAATACATAAAGAGATGTTGTTTTAGAAATTTCTCATACAACTAGACAATAATGTTGATAAGCAAAACATAAGAAAATTTCTCATACAACTAGACTAAGATAATTAAAATTGGCTTGAAAGAGATGGATTATTGTGATTAGAATTTGAGCTTGAGGAAGACCATTCAAATGGAGATGGATTATAGGCTTGAGTGGATGAAGAACTGGAACAAGAAATTCGATCCCATATTTTATTGAGAAAGCCTTTGATAGAGTTGAATTTTCTTTCCGTCTTCTTCTCAAGTGCCTTTATGTCCCGATGAATCTTTGATTGATTTTGGGAGAGAGTGATGATGGCTTGTCTTGAAGAAGTATCCAGGCCAATTTCTTGGATGGTGTCATCGTCCACGTCTTCTTCTTCAAGTTGAGTATGAGACGAAGAAGCAATACTAGTGTCTCGAGGTTGAGGAACACCTTGTTGAATATTTTGTGACCATTGTTGGAAGGAAATAATTTGTTGAGAAGGAGGCCGTATAGGAAGACCCATCAACCCTAAAGTTTTAGTGCCTAACTCACTAATACTTGTAAAATTGGAGTCAAGCATTGGTACACCGATATTTAGGAGAATGCGCATAATATAGGCACCATAATGAATGGTTCTATACTTCCTTCGAATTGTGATGTCTTGGAATTCATCCAAAATAATTTTCCTCCAATTCATTTATTGATTGGAGTAGATAGAATAAAGTGCTTGGAAGTTTTCTTTATACACTTTTTCATGGCTACCCGTCCTTGGTTAGAGAGAGCGAATAAAAGCATGGTGAATTAGCCTAGCTTGTGGCCTTAAGAAGGTAGATTTTAAATTTCCCATATTTATAAGTTGATCGGATAAAAATTGATGTGAAACTTCATCCTGATGTTCCATATCAACTTCAATTTCATTAATATCAATTCCTTGATAAGGGCAATTTAAAATATGACCTAGTCGTTGTAAAGGTAAGAAGATTCTTACTCCACAAACTAATGACCAAACACAATCTTGAAGGTTTTGAGGATTTTGATGATCCAATTTAAGTTTGCAAGAAAAAGTTTAATCATAGATGATTAATCTTAACGTTGTTAGGAGTATACTCAATCAAGCTGTCGAAGTGAAATTGCTCCGCTAACTCTCTAATATGATAATCTGTGAAATCCGAAAATTTCATGAATGCTCCTTCGAAGATGTTGGAGTTCTTCATGGAATTAAATCGAGAAACAACAACATCGTTCCATAGCCATTGCCGGATTTGGTCTTCAAAGATGGTCCAGATGCTGATTCTCTAGTTCTCTTTGACCATGGTGCCATTGAAGACTTGAAGAAAGGTTAAAAGCTTTGAGGAAGGTAAAAAATGGGGGCTAGGGTTCTGAAGTAAGAAGGAAAGAAGTGAAAAAGGTATTATATAGAGGGTGAAAAGGCAGGGGTAAAAAGGTAATAAAAAATAAGGGCATAAAAAAATTGCTCAGAAGAGATTCAGACGTCTGAATTGAGTTGAATTGCAACCCTCAAGGAATTAGTTCAAAAATGGTCTAATTCAGACGTCTGTTATATTTGATTCAGATGTTTGAATCTGGGGTAAAAAATTTCCATTATGAAGATTCAAACGTCTGTTTATACTAATTCAGACGTCTGAATTTTGTACAAAAGCACATGTAGCCCTTTTTAGAATAAAAACAATATATATTACTAAATAATTTTTAAATATTACAGATTTTAGAATAAACAGAATCAAATTAACATATTATATAAACAACAAGAGATAATTAAATAGATTTTGAAGAAGAGAATGGAGTATGATATAATTCTTCTTCAACTTTGGTGTTCTCTGCAAATGGTCAAAGTGGAGACCATCTGTTACCACATTCCCAAGAATTTGGAGTTGTCGGTGGACGTTGTGGTGATGGTTTCCAAGGATTACGACGACTTGGAGAACGAGCTGAAGACGGTTGATGAACAGTATCTTTTGATGAAGAACCACAGAACTTTAACGCTACATGTTCTAGAAAGCTAAGCCGTTTGGCATTAACTTTTTGCTCATAGTATAATTCACGTTGTAAGTCTAATGTTTCTTTCTGATAGTGATGAATATCATCAATTTTTTCTTTTGTGAATGGTGATCCAGAAAAGAGAGACCATCTTGTTCTTTTAGATGGAGGAGTATATCCAGTATGAGTTTAGGGAGGGACAATTGGAACCGGTTCATATATTGGAGTAGGGGTTGGTAGATTGTTCGATTCCGAGGAAGGAGAGGTGTAAGATAGCTTAGATGACTCAAAGTTATTGTTGGATGACATGATTAAACAGAATTTTTTTGAAAAAAGAGAGTTGAATAAATTCTTGGTGAAAATAATTAAAAAATGCAGATAATATACAGGTAGAAACTAGTAAAATTTAGAGGAGATAATGTATAGTTAAAAGAAAAATGGCCATAGGAAAAAGAGGAGAGAATGGACGGTACATAAGAGTTCAATAATAACCTCATATTTCGGAAATCAATAGATAGTGAAGTGGTAGTGTAGAGGCCTACCAAGTATGAGGTCTTGAGTTTGAGTGCTAGACGACACCCTTTTTTTTCTTTTGAAAGAAGCTATGAATTTAAAATAAAATACATACATATATATATTTATATTTTTAAAAACTCAAACTTATAAATCTTTAAAAGAAACGATTTTGAGTTCTCGTCTTAAATTGATGAAAGTATTTTCATTTAGTGGTTTTGTAAAGATATCTGCCAATTGTTTGTATAAGGATACAAATTCTAGATTTATTAAATTTTTTCAATATTATCACGAAGAAAATGATGACGAATGTCAATATGTTTTATTCGTGAATGATTTACAGGATTTTTAAATAAATTTATAGTACTAGAATTATCATAATAGATAGTTGATTTACTTAAATTAAAACCAAAATCTTGTAATGTTTGTTGCATATAGATAACTTGAGCACATGCCAAAGCTGTAGAAATATACTTTGCTTCACATGTCGATAACGAAATACAATTTTGTTTCTTACTAAACCAAGATACAAGAGATCGTCCAATGAAGTGACAAGTCACACTTGTACTTTTTCTATCTGTCCGGCTTCCTCCAAAATCAGCATCACTATATGACACTAATTCAAAAGGACATTCCTTTGGATAGAATAACCCAAAGTCCTAGGTTTTATTAAGATACCGTAGTATGCGTTTCACTGCTCGTAAGTGTGATTCTTTAGGATCTACTTGAAATCGAGCACACAAGCAAACACTCATCATTATGTCAGGTCTACTAGCTATTAAATATAATAACGATCCAATCATACTTCGATATAATTTTTGGTCAATACTTTTACCATTTTCATCTTTATTAAGATGTATGGTTGTACTCATAGGAGTTGGTTTGGTAGAAGTATTTTCCATACCAAAGCGTTTAATTAGATTTTTACAATATTTTTCTTGATTTATAAAAGTAGCATTTACTAATTGTTTTATTTGTAAGCCAAGAAAATAATTTAACTTACCCATATGTGACATTTCAAATTCTCTAGTCATTAAATTAGAAAAGTCTTGACATAATTTTTCATTTGTAGATCCAAAAATAATATCATCAACATATATTTGAAGAATTAAAATATCCTGCTTATTCCTTTTAATAAAAAGAGTTTGATCAACCTTCCCAATTTCAAAACCAGAATCGATTAAATATCTTTTAAGACCATCGTACCAAGCACAGGGTGCTTGTTCCAAACCGTATAAGGCCTTTTTAAGTTTATAGACATGGTTAGGAAAATGTTCGTGTACGAATAATGGAGGTTGTTCAACATAAACTTTTCCTTTATAAAACCATTTAAGAAAGCACTTTTAACATCAATTTGATATAATTTAAAGTTATGAAAACATGCATATGCTAATAAGATTCGTATTGCTTCTAGTCTAGCGATTGGAGCAAACATTTCTTCGTAGTCAATTCCTTCTTCTTGATTATATCCTTGAGCAACTAATCGAGCTTCATTTGTAGTGATATTCCCTTGTTCGTCTGCTTTATTTTTGAAGACCCATTTTGTACCAATAACTAATTGATCACTAGGCCGTGGAACCAAATCCCAAACGTCATTTCTTTCGAATTCGTTTAGCTCTTCTTGCATAGCGATTAACTAATTTTAATCGGTAGATGCTTCTTCCACATTTTTAGGTTCAATATTAGAGAGGAAAGCTACATGACCCATTTGATTTAATCGACTTCTTGTTCCAATAGATGAATTAAGTTCTCCAATTACATTATCAGAAGGATGATCCCTTATTAATCTAGGTGGAGAACTTGTTTCATTGTTACTGTTACCCATGTTTTTATTATTTTCAAAATTTGAAATTTCTGTGTTTGTGATATTGTCAAAATTCTTCATCATCTCTTATACTTGGGATTTGCTTAAAATTTTCATCGAAAGATACATGAAGTGTTTCTTCGATGATATTTGTTCTATTATTATAAATTCGATAAGCTTTGCTTCGATCTGAATATCCTAAAAAGATTCCTTCATCGGATTTTGGATCGAATTTACCAAGCTGATCTTTTGTATTTAAAACAAAACATTTTGAAACGAAAACTTTAAAATAAGAAATATTTGGTTTTCGTCCATTAAGAAGTTCATAAGGTGTATTCTTAGTTAATGGTCGAATAGAAACACGATTCAAAACATAACAAGCTATTGCAACTGCTTCAGTCCAGAAATGTTTTGGTAACGTGCTTCCATTTAACAAAGTCCTAGCACATTCTTGTAAGGTTCTATTTTTACGTTCTACAACTCCATTTTATTGTGGAGTTCTTGGAAATGAAAAATTATGGAATAATCCCTTTTTCTTACAAAATTGTTCAAAGGCTTCGTTTTCGAATTAACCTCCATGATCACTTCTTATGTTTCTGATTTTCAAACCTTTAAAATTTTGAAATCTTTTGACAAAAGTTTTGAAATTATCAAAGGTATCACTTTTATTTTTCATAAAAATAGTCCAAGTATATCTAGAAAAATCATCAACAATTACAAACACATATCTACTATGATTAATGGATTGTACTTGTGTTGGTCCAAATAAATCCATATGTAGTAATTCAAGTGGTTGTAAAGTTGAAATAACCTTTTTAGATTTAAAAGTTGACTTAGTTAAGTTTCCTAACTGACATGTATCACAAATATGATCAATTTTAAAATTCATTTTTTGTAGACTTTTTACTAAATCAATTTTAGAAAGCTTGTTAATAGTTTTGAATTTAATATGACAGAATCGTTTATGCTATAACCAAGGATCATTTTCTTTGGCTATTAAACACATATCTGAATTATGATTTATTTTCATATTCAGAACATAGATATTTCTTTCTCTATTTCCTTCAAAGATAAGATTTTGATTTTGATCAAAAATAATACATTTGTTTTCAGAAAAAGTGATTTTGAATCCTTTGTCACACAATTGGCTGATACTAAGTAAATTATGTTTTAAATTTTTGTCAAGTAAAACATTTGAAGTAAGAGGTAAATTTGAAATACCATTATTGCTCACATCGCCTTTGCCGAATATATAACCTTTGGAGTTGTCTCCAAAAGTGACGGAGCTTCCATCTGAGTAAGTAATATTTGATAGCATATCTTTGTCTCCTGTCATATGTTTTGAGCAACCACTGTCGAGTATCCATTTTCCTCTTTTTTTGAGTGGGACCTACAAAAAATATGAGATAACATTGGAACCCACCTTTTGCAATAGGGTCCTTAGAGTTAAATCTTAGGAAACCAAACCCAAGAGGGCTCGGTATCCCATTTAAAAATGTAATCTTTATTTTTATGAACGGTTTCTAAAAAGGTGTTTATATATTTTTTCCTAATTAAATTGTTGTTTGTTTTAGGAACCCAGATTTTTATGCTTTTTGGGTAAGAATTCTTTTTTTTCTATACTGTAGTGGGATTAATATTTCTCCTAATTTTCTTTCTAGGTGAAGTTGTGTTTCCTTAATATATCCTAATCCTTTTCTACTAGAAACAGATTGAGAGCTACCAATAATTTTAGATAAAGTTTCTCTTCCTTTATTAAAGTTTGAAACATTTTTGGTGATGCTTTCTAAATTACTTTTGAGACTACTATTATCCAACTTTATCAATTTTACATTAGTTTTGAGTTCATGATTTTCAGAAACAAGAGCGTCATTCTTTTTTTTTTTTGAGTTTCGATTTCTTAACTCAAAAGAGTGATTTGAGAATTAATATTAGAGAATGATTCTTATAATTTTTCAAGTTCTTCCTCTAGTATTTTCTTCTCATCTTTGAGCATATCTCTTTCGAATTCTGCTTTGTTCTGAAGTTCACGAATCTCCTTATGTTTTCTTTTAAGTTTTTTTAGAGTGTCAACTAGCTCTGAGTTTATCTCTATTATATCATCAAAAGTAAAATCACTAACCTCGTTTTCATTAGACATAAAGCAAACATTAGCATGCTCGTTTTCACTGTCACTGTTGCTATCTGATGAAGAGGTATCTGAATCATCCCATGTAACAGAGAATGCTTTCTTTTTCATATCTTTTCCGCCCTTATTGAAGTATTTTTTCTTTAGTTCTGGACATTCTTTTTGCGTATGACCTTTCTTATGACAATTAAAACATTCAAGAACTAAAGATGATGGTTTGTTTTGAAAGTTCCATTTTCCGTTGTTTCTATTGTTTTTTTTGTAATTTCAAGAACTTTATGAAATTTTTGGCAATAAATGCAAGATCTTCTTCATCTGAATCTTCATCTTTTTCTTCTTCAGCATGGAAAGATATGTTTTTTTGTCTTGTGCTTGTACTCGTTTTGCCTGCAAATTCACTTCATAGGACATTAGATTTCCTTTTAACTCTTCAGGTTTTATGGTAGAGAGGTCATTAGCTTCTTCTATAGCCAAGACTTTTCTTTCTCATTCATCCGTTAAAGAGTTTAGGATTTTTGATACAATATCAAAATCAGTATACTTTTCTCCTAATCCTAATAGTGAATGATAGATATCTTGAAATCTAGAGTACATATCATTGATGGATTCATCTTGTTTCATTCTAAATTTTTGAAACTGATTTTTGAGCATGGAGATTTTGCTTTGTTTGACTTTGTTAGTTCCTTCATGAGTGATTAAAAGCGTTCTCCATATTTCATAAGCAGTTTGACACATGCTAACACGATTAAATTCATTTCTATCTAGTGCATAAAATAACATGTTCATAGCTTTAGCATTGGCGGTAGCATCTAATTTTTATGTGTTTGACCAAGTGGAGTATTCTCCAGTAGGATGAGTGTATTCATTTTGTGTAATATTCCATGATTCAAAGCTATTTGATTGCATATAGATTCTCATACGAGTTGCCCAATAATTATAGTTCAGACCATTGAAAAATGGAGGTCGTGCAGTGGATTGACCTTCAATAAAACTAGTGTTAGTGACAGTGCTATTGTTTTTTTCCATATTAGCAAGATATCAGATAACTGTGTAATTGTTATAAGATGCCTCGCTCTGATACCAATTGAAAGTGACCAATATGGCTAGCTATTACGTAGGATTGTGTAATATGGAATATAATTAAATATAAATACGGAAACAGATGATAATAGCAAAGTAAATAAAAAATAAAAACAAGCACACCAGGAATTTTTATACTGGTTCGAACTTCTCGTTCTATATCCAGTCCCAGACTCCTTTTGGAATTTCAACTACAACAACCCCCACTTAACCTGAAGGAATAGGTTTACACTGCCTGAGCAACCGAACAGGACTTCACCCGCCTAAGGAACCGAATAGGACTTCAATACAAATAACAAAGGTATCTGAATGTAGTGTGTTCTTAAATAACACTGATATGTCAATTGAGTACAATCTTCCTACAATCTTCTCCTTAATGATATATAGTGATGTGCTTTCAGTATTGTGGAAGATAAAGTGATCAAAGATCAAACTATGTAAGTAATTTGAGTGCAATTTGAAAGTTTGAGAATAGATGAGAATTCAAGAGTGCTAAAAGTGAATTCGGTAATTTGTTTGTTGAATTCTGTAATCTATTTATAGTATATAAAGAGTTGCATCTTTAAATGAAAAGTTATGCTGAAAAGAATAGATGCAACTGTTGATTTAAAAGAATGTTTCTTTTGGTGAAGAGAAGTGTCTTTTCAAGAAAATAGCATTTGGGGATATTCAGACGTCTGAATAAAAAATTCAGACTTCTGAATTAGATTGAAATGCAAACAGCAAACAAATAGTTCATTTATGACCTTATTCAGACGTCTAAGTTTTCTCTTTTGTGCATGTATGAGCATGTGTGTGTGTGTATATCGTTTAAGGAAAGATTTTAACAAAATTTCTAAGTAAAGTACAGACTCTAGACACGTAATATGTAACTTTAATTATTTGTAGACGAATCTGCAATAAATCTCTTGCAAAGATGGTTAGTATACACGTAACATTTTATATAGGTTGTTATAATCAAAATCGAGATTCTTACAGTTTGTTTGTGGTGGCAGGGGTAGCAGGTTCGAGCCTTCGAGGTAGACTAGAGTTGCTAGTTAAAGCTTTCGATGAAGTTCGCATTGTGTGTTTTGGTTGGTGAATTGCTCGAATCAAGTTGCAGTTGGGTCCGATGCTTGTAGAAGGAGGTCACGAGGTGGTTGCGAACTGGCAGCGGGTGGCACAGTTGCTGTTGACTGATGTGTGAAGTTCGTGGATGTTTTTTAGTAGGTTGTTTGGTAGAGAGGTTGTACTTGGTTTGAGGTCAGAAGTTTGTACCAAAGGAGCGGTTGTTGATAAGGCTTGTATGGTTGTGTGTTGTTGATCAAGTGTTGGAGAAATGTGCACAGCAATAGGATGGTGCTATGTTGAATGGTTATGTGTACTGTGGTAATGGCTGATGGGTGTGTTTCTGCTATTTGTCGTGGTGGTGAAAGTAATGATGATGACTATAGTGAACTATGGCGAATCAGGTGATTGACTGATGAAGTTTGGTTTTTTTGCAGAGTAAAGAGCAGTGACAGGAATAAGGATGGAAGAGTTAATAATGGAGGAGAAGGAAGCAACGAGATGGTCTGATTCTATGTGGAAGGCCAAGAGGAACTGCTGTGATGTGTATTTTGAGACAGGGCATTGAAGGCTTACTTAAAGCAGAAGTAATGGGTATGGCCAGAGGGCAAATGGACTAGAATACTGATGGATTGTGAAGTGTAGTAGTTTGTGCTGTGGGAAGGTTGTTGTATTGTAGGGGAACTGGTAGAAGTAAGTGAAAGCAAGGAGATGATGTATACTTTGCAGTTTTCTGGTGCTATGGATTGAGGCGGCAGCAAGATAAAGTTTGTGATAGGTCGGGTGGCTAGATGTGGCGAAGCACTGTGATGGAGTTTGGCTAGGCAGCTTGGTTGAGTTAGCATTGGGATGTTTTTCAGTGGTGAAGCAAAGGCAGGGAATTGTGTTGTGGTGGATGTTCGAAAAAAATGTGCAACAGCGCACAATATTTAGGAATGCACTGTAAAACAGAGAAAGAAAAAGAAAAATGTAATAGAAAAATGTAAATGCAAAAAAATGAAAATGCTAATGTGAATTAATAATTTTTTTTAGGAATTGTGTATGTTTCTTTTAATAGAGATGCAAAAGAAAAAACAACTAGACAACAACAACAAGCACACAAACAAAATGCAAAAAAAAAATCACACAACAAACGAAAACAATTTTTTTAATGCGAACAAACACTCAAAAATCAAACAAAAATATTTCGAAGATTAGAAAATAAAAAACAAAACAAAATCCCTGGCAATGACACCAAACACTTGTTAAATGATGAATTTTCTATCGGATTAGAAAATCGTCGATAAATTTCAAATTAAAATAACCGCAAGCGTACGGCGTACTATCATAGTACGTAGCGAGAGCAGAGAAATTTTGAGATTATAAAATTTCTAATCAATCAAATTGGACCAAAATGAGAGAAGATAGTTAACTTCAAGCAAAATGAAGCTAAATCGAGAATTAAAATGAGATTAAAAACTATGAGATTAGAGAACAATTTAAAGGCGCATCCACTATCATATTTTTGTAAATCAACAATCAAACAATCTATGATCTCTATTTTTGATATTAAATGAAATAATTGTTGTATTTATCATAAGTATGGTTTATTTATGTTATTAATTAACATAACTTGAACCATCAAACTATAATACAATAAATATACCACTTATCAATTCTCATGAAAAAGAAGCCAAAGAAAAAGTCATTTTAAGTATGATCTTTACTATTGTAATTAGTAATATAGATCATTAAATTTTGTTTTTACTTTCATTTCAAATCAAAAATCAATTAGCAAACGGTGATGTAAATTGTGTTTATGTTAAATAAGAATAGCTCATTTGCAAAAGCAACATAAGCTATCAAACCCACTTGTATAAACTTACTTCAAAATCCATCTTAATGAAACACAAATAAAAGAGATCATAAATCATAAAAATTTTGAAATTACATAAAGTAAGAGAGCTTCATTCCCCATATATTGAAGTGTTTTAGCTACTCGTTTGTGTTATCAAATCAACATTTGTAAATTTCAACATTAAAAACAAAGAAATGGAAACTAAGCAAAGGAAGAAAAAGAGATTAACTACTAATTACTTGCATAAAAATTAAAGCTTCACTACTTGAATAAATGTAAATCTATGCTATAAGCGTGAAATGAGAGAAAGCGTAGAACTAAACATCAACATAAAAGTATGTAAAAACAAGTAGAAAAAAGAAGAGAAAGAAGCTTGGAAGCCATTTTTAGTTCATGAAACTTTGACATTACAACTTGATTTCTTAATTTTCTAACTAATTTTTAAGAGTAGGAAGATATTTACATGCACATAAAAGGGCTATTTATATATGCATAAAACCCTAGTTCAATTTTTAGGGTGCTTCTCAAAATGTCCTTTAGGAAGTGTGACCACCAATTAACCATTTGCCACTAATTAATCTATCATTAAATTTGCATGAAGATTTAACCTCCACTTAGTTGTCCATTAGCTTCTAATTGTATATTTAAGTAAGTTTGTAGGGTCCTCCATGATCATAAGCTTGAATTATTTCCTCTTCATTCCTTTGTATTCCCTTGTGCATGCATATACCTTCATGAAACCATCTTCCATATGCATCCAAATTCCTATAAGAAAACCTAAAAAAATATTCAAGTAAAAATTCTCAAATTGACACATGTAGAAAATTAACCATATTGCCCTTGAACGAGGATGAATATATGATGATTTGATAAAAATTGAATTTTTGTTTAAACATGTTAAAATACCTAATTATAACATTTATTTAAATAAAAATAGGTAAAATATGGATATAAATATATACACATTTATGTGCACGTCATCTAGTGAGGGCAAGTTATTATAACTGTCTAGTATTTAGTTGTTAATTTGTTTTACTCTGATGATGTAAGATATAAGTAACAGTTATAGTTCTTTTTGTATAAAGACGTATTATTATCTATTATATATTGTTATGCTGTGATTGTGAGATTCTGTGTTGTTATTTCTATTTTCTTCTACCTCTCTCTCTTTTCCTCTAACGATCTGGTATTTCCTGCACTCGATTGCTGGACATACTATACAGAGAACGTATTGATGTCGATTTTCGAGGGTCGAAAATCCATGTTTGTAACATTATACTAGTTCGAAAGCGAAATTGTGTGATTGAGCAAGCGATCGGCTGTGATATTGCATGATGATGACATATGTACATCTTAGGTTCTAATATAATTAATATGCTTGGACGTTGAAAATGAAAGTTGTTGGGTTGGATCTCCATTGTAATTTATATTGGAATTTTTTTATGCAAACCCATTTTTAATTCAAAACTATTTTTTGCAAGAAAAAACATTTTATATACAAAACTATTTACAAACTATTCTATATATAAAACTATTTAGAATTCAAAACCTTTTATGAAGCAAAGATGTTCAATCCCAAATGGCTTCTTATGCAGCGTAATTGATTTTGGAGAAAAAATTGATTCTTATATAAGATATACTTTATATAAGTATAATGTGATTTTGAAGACTATTGATTTTTGAAGATATTTGGTCTGAAGAGATAAATCTTATATACAATGAAATTTATATAAGAATGATTTGATATATTTGAGACTATTGATTTTGGAAAGTATTCGATCTAAAAATGAAATCTTGTATATAGTGGAAATTATATAAGTGTGATATTTGAAGTTATGATTTTCAGAGGGTACTATATATGGTGTGTTATATTTTTAAGTGAAAGGTATGGAGAAGTACCCTCCGTGAAGAAGTATAGTGTGATATGCTTGGACCCAGATGACATTAGGGAATCTAGGAATGGATTCGACCAAAAACCTTAATAAACTTGGGTGAATTCAGAAATGGATTCGAACCGATATGGTTGTCTGGACTTAAATTCATGAGTTCCTCGATTTTTTTGTTCTAGGTAGACGGTTCTTTAGTTTACCCAATGGAGGTGCTTTCGATCCTGGGATTGGTTATTTATGGATCTTCCAGGAAGGAAGTGCATCCATTGCGTAAATTATTGAATCAGTAGCGTACCACTACAGCATGAGTCGATGGTCTCTTGTTTACGAAATGACTATGATATTTTTCTACAATCCGAAAGGTGGAAGAATCTTCTAGAAATTTTCATGTTCATTGCGTAAACACTGGATCAGCAACAGGCCACTGCTATCATAACATCATCATTTGACATCTGATTTTGGGCGGTACTTTTCATATATGCTTTTAAGTACTTTCACTAGGTGTTGAAATAGGTCTATTATGTACTTGGAGATTTCTAGTCTTACGCCTGATCAACGTACGACCAGAGTCTATTAGAACGAGGACAAATATTTAACAAATTAAGGAATTTACAATATAAATTAATATATAATCAAGAATGATAAATCGTTAGCTTTTTAATTTAGAATTTAAAAGGCGATTAATCAATTTAATAATAATTTATTTAATTTAACGTGAAAATTAGCCATTTTTGCCACTGCCTTGGATCTTGACGAAACCAGTTTCATTGGATCCGTAACAGTGAATTATTATAGAATTTCAAGTTTCATAGAGATCAGACTTGTGATTTGATCGTACGGGCTCGCGCGTAGAAATCAATTAAAGAAATTCAAATGAATATAATCTGATTTTGAAAGATAACTTCTATATACTTCTGAATTAGGGTTTGAAACTAGTTCAATTGTGTTTAAAATTATGAAAAACCTATATTTTGATATATTGATGACTCAATTTCGTTTCGGAAATGAAACGGGCTTTTCGGGTCATCCTTATCATTTCGACCCAATTCGTTTTGCCCATTCTTTCTTATCTACCTTTGTTTATATATTGGCTGTTATAAACCTTAGCAACTTTTTTATTCCTTATTCTTGACCGTACAATTCTATCTGTTTGTTCCTCCTTCTCAAATGGCAGAAACGCTAATTCCCAAAGTCAATTGCAAATCAAAATCAAATCGAAAATTTTAAACTCCTCAAGCTATGCCACAATATATATTGTTGGAAAGCTCTCGACTAGCGCAATCTAAATCTGCTATTCATTTTTGCAATCAAGTTTTGATTTATTCAAAAATGACCATAACATTCTCGGCCGCTCATTTTAGTGGTTGATCATTGGCGGTGATGCATCGATTCAAAGGTGCTGCAGTGTGGAGATGGACGTAGGCAGTTCATCACAGTTGATCATTTAGGAAGGAGAAGGTAGGTTTGACGGAAATAATCGATTAGTGTTCTATAGTATAGTGGCGGAGGCTCAAATCTGTGGCACTCAAAGCGAAGTTATGATGGTCATGGGGGTTTGGGCGTAGTCGACGCGTCGTCTGGTGGTGGAGGCAAGGCCGCGCCTGGTTGTATCAATGATGATGTAGAGCAAGGTCGGTGGCAGGTTGGTTCAGGTGTGTTCGTATATTGTAGGATTACACGTACAGCAGGTTTAGGAGGAAGGTATAATTTAATAATGCCATTTTCTTTTAACTTAAATTAAAATTGAATTTTAAAACTTTTAACTCAAATAACTTTTGCATACGAACTCAGCTTCACATGCGATTTTCTCCATTGCGACTGTATCCGAATTTCGAACATCATGAAACTAGTTTGGCTACATTCTAGGATTATTAAATTTTGGGCCTAATTTCGACTTAAAATCCAAGATGAGTGATGTAACCCACTCATGAATACTAAATCATCCTATGTTAGTTAAATTAAAGTTTTGATGTGATTAGAAATTTATTGATTGCTATTTGGTATTTTAAATTATCATTTAAGTCTAATTTTAATTTATATTGAATAAAATTTCCATTTAATTAATATTGAATAAAATTGCTAGTTAAACACATGATAATGGTAACCAATTAATTCTTTTCATTTATTGGCCGATTTAGATGTTGATTTTGATGGATGTTATTGACTGACATTTTGGATGGTTGGATGTTTATTTATACCTATATCTCTATTATCACTATGAGTTGAAATGATATATACCCGAACGATCTTATAGATTAGGAAAAATTGTTATGATTTGAAATGATAAAAACCCGAGCGATTTTATTGATTTGGAAATTTCGATTTGGGATACAGTTTGAAATGATATATTCCCATATTATTCCTTGAATTTGGATTTATGTATTGGAATTGAAATATTTGAAAGGTTTAAGTTTTCATTTAAACTACGGATTTATTTTAATTAAAGTGGTTAAAATTGTTATTTCAAATTATTTGAAATCTCCTAATAACTATATTCATGTTGTACACTTGATAGGAGATGGAAAATCCCGTAACATCTCTTAAGCCATTGCACTAATATTTCTATTTTACTTATTTTGATTTGACTTACATAAGATCTTTTAGTTCTGACTCGAATGTTTTGTCTTTTCAGCACGCTCGCGTCAGTCCAAGCTTTTCAATGTATTAAAGACCATTTTATTTTAGAGGATAAAGACGGAGATGGGTCTACTATTTATTTTACTATTATTATTCCACTATATCACGTTGATCTGCTGCATTTTATTTATTCTTACTGTATGTATAACTCTGATATATTGTAAATTGTAATCAAATGTGATTTGTAAAACAACTTTATGAACTTTTTACTTAATTACTATATTTCATCATTCCACTGCGTGATTCTGTATTTTGTTTTTCTTTCTTTCTCTTAATTTCTTATTTACCCTATTAACGATCCTCCCTTTTGAATGGCTGAATTACACATGTGTTATTTATTTTCGATTTAAACCGTCCGAATAGGTGGGTCTTTACAAAATCATGCTTTCGACAAGGTCGAAACCAATGCATATGTTATCAAGTTACTTCGTGTGTAATATATTGGCAAGGTCGAGGGGTACTTGGTCGAAACGTCAGTTGCCGAAGATGTTGGAGTATGTTTATTTTATAAGCCAAAGTAATGCCTACTTTGCTTTCAAAAAGAAGCTTTCGACTTGGTTGCTTTCAACTAGGTCAAATATTTAAAATAAAAGTTTAAACTTTTTGACGAGGTCGAAAGGTTGCTGCCGCTTTTCTGCCTTCGAAGTCATGCTTTCGATAAGGTCGAAAGGTGTACTCGTTTTTTAAAAACCAACCGCTTCTCACATGCTTTTGAAAGGAAGCTTTTGAGCTAGATGATTTACCCTTTTATTCTAATTGATGTATAACTCAAAATTTCGAAAGAAGTGTTTTAAAGTATTCTTAAGGTTGGAGCCTATTGTTTTAAACGTTAATTTTTAAGCTTACGAAGGGGTCGAAAGTAAAGCTTTTGAAGGGAAGCTTTTGAAAGGGTCGAAAGCTAAGCTTTCGAAAAAGTCGAGAGGTTTTAAAAATAGGTTTTATTCCAAATGTTCTAAATTGAACCCAAAGAGCTTTCGAAAGGTTTATGTTTCAAAGGTTTGATGCTTTCGAAAGGTACTATTTACTGAATGGTTTCAAGGGGGTTGAAAGCAAAGCTTTCGATGGAGTCGAAAGGTAGCTTTGAAGGGGTCGAAAGGTAGCTTTTGACAAGGTCGAAAGGTCCTATTTTCTAAATGGTTTTGAAAGGGTTGAAATGGAAGGTTTTTTCCAAGGCTTTCTAAGGCAATGTTTTAATATGTTTTAAGATAGGATGTCTGAGGTATTAATGCTTTAGAAAGGCAGATTTTCAATGGTTTCAAAACGTATGAAGTATGGTATCGAAGGGAAAGGTTTTGGCCTCTTGGCCTAAGTAAATAAATGGTTTTGCTTGGTTTCGAAAAAGATGCTTTCAAAGGGTTAGCAAGGGGTAATTTCAATGGAAACGAAAGGGGTACTTTCAAATGTTTAAATTTTTTCACCAACAATGGTTTTGAGTGAAGAGAGTGTATGTGTGTGTATATAACATGGCAATGTAATTTTAAGTAAAGCATAACGATTATATAATTTCCTTGTGTTAGTTTGATTTAAAGGTTTTAAATCATTTTGGAAATGTTTTCAAGGACAACTATCGGAAGGAATCCATAAGTAAAAATGACTCAGATATTAGAATAACAGATGGGACTAGTATAGGGTCGCAGTATACATTAGCAATTGGCACAAGCTAATTGTTGTCCGAAACTCCAATGTGTAGGGATTTGTCACAAGTAGGCTAAAATTATTATTACACACCGAAAGGAATATATGTTTGTATACAGATAGGTTAGTAGTGAGCTCGAAAAACAATTAGGACCAGAAAGACCTCGGAGTTAGGGACAGACCGTCCAGAAGAGAAGTATTTAGCAGATAATTAAGGACAGTCCGTCTCGAAGTTGAGTATCTAATTGGTATTAGATTAATTTTGCTTATATTGGCTGGTAGGCCTGAGTCAGCCAATGGTTAAAAGTTAGCCAAACAAAACTTATGTGTTTGAACAGATAATTCATTTATTACCTGAGATCTATGTATGTTTACATAATGATGGTTTACAGTATTTAACCAGTTTTAGTTGTAGGAAAATGTTTTGCAAAAGATATGTTTTAAAAGGATGTTAGTGAGGGGAAACCCGTTCCGCTAAGCGGCATAGTCTCACTTTACATATTTAATCGGGATGTTTATTCACACCAGGCTTTATGTCTGACTTGAATTTTATATTTTCCCCTTTCGACTGCTCAAAGTTGACTTGAGTAGGCTAAGGGGTTATGCTCTTTTCAGGTTTTAGTAAGATGTCAAATAAGGCCACCGAAGGCATGCAAGAGGTAAACGGATAGCTATTTTAGGAGTTGTAGTTTATGTGTTGTGGTATTTCCGCTATGTTTTTATTAAGTCTACTATGACTATATGACTCTAACCATCCAAGGGGGTTTCTTCATTTACCGCTCTTGACGTATTTTGTAATAGGTATATTTTATCTATGTCTAGGAACGTATTGGAGTTATGTAAGTTGAATATAGAACAACTGTTTTGAATGTAATAAAGAAATGTTGTGTTGAAATCTGTAATTTGTTTCATATTCATGTGCTTCTGATATTATATATACCATTAACATAACATATTTAGTCATCGGAAGCTAATACTATAGATGACTACAACATCTATAGCACTTAGTTTTGGGCCTTTAGATAGGGGATGTTACAAACCCTTACATCCAACTGCCTTGATCTTTCTTCTCGATTTGATAAACTTAAAGCTAGATTGATGTTAGATATTAGGAAGAACTCTTCTCAAGATACTTTAGTTATACCATTACCGGACAACCCAGAAGCATGTAAATGGCATAAGAAATATTATAAATTGAGAGGAGAAAATCAAAGAGAAAGAAAAGAGACTAAAAAGCTAAAAGAAAGCATAGTTACAGTTGGTTAATCTGGACCTCTGGATCAAAGGATCGAGATTGATGCATAAATTTCTCGACTATATCAAAAAATTAAAACCTTAAGGTTGACCTACTAAAAAGCCAATTATCAATCCAATCTCTAGAGCTTAATATAAGTGGTGGTAAATCCAACCTTTCCACTCCTACCCCTGCAAGGACAACTAAGTACAAATTCTCAGCTAGTAAAAAGAATTTCTTTCTTTGGAAAACCTAACCCCAGCCTTTGATGATGGAGAGATTACTAGATGGTGCCACAAGTACAAATACGAATGCGCCTAGTTTATGAAAGGAAAATGGGATGAACAAGCTTTTGTATATCCTAATAAGTATCAGAGTGTGGCTGAGGAGCTAGGACGTGAGAAATACGCTCTTGGGCAAAAGGACAAAACTCTTAAAGGGACAACTAAAATGCTCAATCTTGCATTAAATATTCGAATGATGATATGAGTATCATTAGAAAGAAAGAGAAGAAACTTAGAGAACTACTGGATGGGGCGAATCATCATATTATCAAACCTTCTTCGGCCATCGAAGTCTTAAAGGAATGGTGAATGACCTTGAGACTCCATTGAAAATAACTAAGGTGGTGTCACTT
Source organism: Allium cepa (assembly GCA_030765085.1). Taxonomy (NCBI): domain Eukaryota; kingdom Viridiplantae; phylum Streptophyta; class Magnoliopsida; order Asparagales; family Amaryllidaceae; genus Allium; species Allium cepa. The sequence goes on along the minus strand of CM060943.1, from coordinate 479,481,768 downwards.
GAAAGTTCTCAAATTGGATTCTCTGGTTAATTATTTGCTTGAAACAATAGCTGCTTTTTTTCCTAAGAGTCGATTATTCCTTCTTAGGTCTGGAAATGAATCATAGGCTGAGCAGAGCAATGGAAGTAAGATATCGATGGTATCAACATTTCTTTTTGTAAGTGTGTGTCGATCATCTCAAGAATATCAAAGGCCCTCTAATTTGCTTTGATGCCCTTGGTTCAAGCGGAAGTCATCCATGTCTTCATGAGGTTGAGGGGAAGAGGAAAGAAAAAGTATACCAACATTATACACTCCCTTAACCTCCTACTCGGAAGACTTAAGTAACTTTTCCAGATATTTGTAACTTTTTGCATGAGTAAATAACTTTCACCTGAATAGTTGATATTTTGAAAAACCAGGTATTTTCTTTCTCATTCTTATCTTGTATTTAAACTTATTGAACTGTTTGAGGTTTGCGATTATCTTCAGAGCTTTGGTCTGATTTATTCGGATCTGTGGTCCTTGATTAAGCATAGATTCATTTATTCCCTACTACTTCGTAGATAATTTCTATCTCCCACTTCTCTTTAAAGTGCCTTTTCTTTTTGAAAGATATTGATGACTTAATTAATAGAATGAGCCCATTCAAAAATGTGATCAGTAACGAACATTCCCGTTATTTGATAGAAAACTTTGATTCCACTCCAAAAATTAAAAGATTGAGAGTTAATTTGACTTAGCACTTCAGAGAATAATATCCCAGGCTCCGATAATAATTTATGCCTTTGACAATAAAGATATAAAATTTTCTTTGCCAATACTCCACCATATTAGTAGTGATCCAACCATTCCTTCAAAGATTGCACAAGATTAACTATGTTTGATTGCTCTTCTTCTGGAAGATTGCTGCCCATCTCTAAGATGGAATTAGACTTGTTGAATTGATTTCTTTTGCCCCTTCTGATATTTTAGGTAAGGGTTTAGCCTTTGATTAATTTCTTTCATCCCTTCTTACCTTTTAGGTAAGGGTTTAGGCTATGATTGATTTCTTTTGCCCCTTCCTACCTTTTAGATAAGGAATTAGGCTATGATTGATTTCTTTTGCCCCTTCTTACCATTTAGGTAAGGATTTAGGCTGGTTGGTGCATTGGTTAGCTATCTTCGGTAGAACCAAAGTCTTACCCTTACTCCCTCTAGGAGGCGCTTCGATCAGGCCTTATAGGCAGAACCGAAGGTTAGTCAGCTCTTTGGCTAGGCCATCTTAGTCGTGACCAAAGGCTTACTCCGTCCTCCCTCTAAAAGGAACTCTCGTCAGGTCACATAAGAAGGACCGAAGGCTTGTAGTGCTATAGCTAAGCATTATAGGCAGGACTAGAGGCTTACTCTAACCTCCCTCTAGGAGGTGTTGCGGTCAGCCCTTGTAGGCAGGACCGAAGGATTATAGTGCTTTGACCATGCCCTTGTAGCGAGATTAAAAGCTTTTCCTTTATTTTTGTAAATACTTTTCATAAAATATTCCCCTTTATTAAGCACTTGATTTCTGTAGATACATTATTTTTCAGTCAATTTTCGTTAATAAACTCTTTGAGTTCTCCCTTCCCTAGAAAATTCTCAATCATTCCCTTTAAGGCTCGACACTGATTAGTATCATGTTCATTCGTTCAATGTTATTGGAAATAAGTGCCTCCGCGATTTCTTTCCTTCTCGATTTCTTTTTCTTTGAAGGCTAATATCCAACCTTTCCCCAGTTAGGAGATAGATGTTTTCACAAGAGGTGGTAATGCTAAAAGTCCGACCTTTCCTTAGTTAGGAGACAGAAGTTTATAGGAAATTGTGTTTTTGGTCCCCATTTAGCTTTCTTGTAACACTAGATTGGATCATTAGTTCTAATGGAAAACTTTATCTTCAAAGATTCTTGAATTTTGATTGGTGTGGGAGACTGATCAATTACACCCTTCCGCCTTTGGGCAAACTCATCGAAATCCTTTGTTGTTTCATTTTCAAAGATAGTTCCTTTAGCTTGGAACTATATAACTTTTCTTATTTCTATGAATGAGTCATTCCTTTTCTAGTTCTATTTTCCTAGAGCAATAATTAGGGTAGATCCTGGATGAAATGGATTTATGCTCTAGTTATTTGGGTTATAAGTAATTAATCGTCTTTTTTAGCTAGAGTTATTAATACCAAGTTCCTTAATACATGTTCTGCATGGAACAGAAGGCTATGAGTGACTTGATAAGCCGACTTGGTAAAATGAGGCTCGGAGGATCCTTATTCGAAAACAATTATTATGCCATATAATAGGTTATGCTAGATATAGAATGTTCCCAATAGGGATATACTGGTTAGGGATATACCAGATAAGGGATGTCGTCTATAGGGATGTGCTAGATATGAAAAGTTTTTATTGGAATATGTAGGAGATAAAAGGTTCAAGCCTTCCTTTTAGTGCCAAGAATACTAGAAAATGCCTTCGCTAATCAAAATATGCAAAGCAAGTCAAGATTAGTTTGGATTAGGTCTTAAGTAGCCTTATGCAAGCTTGGGAGTATATACAAGTTTAAGCTCGATTCCAAGTCCAACGATAATTTATACGCATGTCCATTATCTTAGTCCATGTCTAAAACTAAATTATATGCATGTCCATTGTCATAAATAAATAATTAGGAAAATATAAGTGATGTATGATATGCAAAGTTGAATGTTCAAGTCCTTATTTGCAAAAGTCATAAGAGTATAATTAGCTCTAAAGTTCCCGAATCGGTTGAGGGCCCACAACTTTTAAAATTGAGAAATAGAGTTAAAATGAATTGCCCCTCTCTAGATGTTGATGGAGGCCTATTAATAGGGACGTCAATCATGCAAGATGATTGACATTTGGCAAGGCATTGAATCCAAGGGCTCTGATAGCCTCATCCCAATGAATCTCGACATCCCGTTGTTGAGATTCGACATCTCTTGCTTACATAGGTTCGACAACTTAAACTCCCTTGCAGAAACTTGACTTCCTTTACATATTAGAAGTTTTAGTATCCCTTATTGCTAGTAAAAGTTTGAAACCCTTTTCTATTGTTGAAGCTCGATACCATTTATTTGTAGATGCACTACAGTAGTTATTATTTAGAGGCTCAATAATAGTTGATGCATCATTGGCTTATTATTCATAGAAACTTGATATTCTCCACTTACAATTAGACGCTCGACATCCTTTAGTGGTGCGGCATCCTTCCTTTGTTTTGTAATCTATAACATTTTGTATTATAGAGGTTCGATATCCCTATTAACTTTAGACTCGGCAACCTTTGTGTTGTAGAAGATCGAAATATCTTGTTCTTTTAAATTAGTTGCAGATCCACATCTCTAAGCACTCTCTAGTTCTATGGTTTCATCCTTTTACAACTTAGATAACCTTCTTTATTACTAATGTTCGATATCTCCTTCTAATTGTCAAACTTTTTCGACACCATTTGCTTTTGTAGAGGCTAATTACCCTTAAAAGCATAGCATCTCTTCACTATTTGTTAATTACTTGAACGTTCAATATCCTACGACTCTCGGTACCTCTTTGTTCTAAGATGTTCGATACCCTTAGAGACTCGACATATTTTCTTGAGTGTTAAATGCATGACAACTTCACTTTCTTAAGACTCATCGTCTCTCTTTATTTCCAAGCACTACATGTTCTTCTTTGGAGGCTTGATATCCATATTTGTAGTAATAGGTACACGCTAAAATTATGATTTAAATACAACAGACATTATTCAGGCTAGATTTGGCTTTAAGGCCTATAATGCGGAATGCAAATTTTGACCAAAATAGCTTTGATAGGCCAACCTAATGTTGGTAGAAGAGGTAGGCTTTTAAATTGTTTAAAAGAGTGGAATTGGTAAAAGATAGATAAGGATAAGATCTAATTTTCTCTCCATTTAACTTTCTATTTATGTCGCACTCTCTAATCGTTTTGTTACTTTTTCTCTCTTCTACCTCCACACATTTCAAGCAGAAAACCCAATTTAAACCCAAAAGAAATCCAAGATCAAATCACATTTAAATTCTTTGATTTGATCGTCGACAGTAAAGCAATTCGAGAACCAGCAACTCTTAAACTTGGAATTTGATTCAAGGAGCCATTTAATCATTTCAAAGTGAGATCTCTAGGCCTTGGTAGAAGGTATTCAACATGTTTACTAATTAATTTAATATTATTATCTATTATTGTAATACATTGTAAGTTATTATATTATACTACCAAAATAGTTTATAGATGTTCTGTCCCATATTAGATGGTCGAATATATTAGTCCATTTAAATATATATTAACTAAAAAAATTGTGTACATACTAACACTTACTCATTGCCTAAAATTTAAAAAAAAAATCGTGTATAGTGGATCTCTATCAATTACAATGGTCTTTAGCATACCGTTGAATTGTATAATCCATTTTACATACAACGTAGTCAACTTCGAGGTCGTCCTATTTCATAGGCATGAATCGAGCACTCCTTGTCTATCTATCAATTATGACCCAAATGTTTTCGCACCCTCTTCTAGTTTTCAGCAATCTATTAATTAAATCTATTGATATCCATTCCCACTTCCACTAGGGAATTGCAAGAAGTTATAGCAAACCACTTAGCTTTTTGTAATCAGCCTTCGCTAACTGACTACCCATATACATCAAAATGAATGTCCTATTTTTCTTCTTCATCACTCTACCCATAAATATTTGGTACAAATGATCTAACATCATTACGTAGCTAAAAAACTCAGTTGAGTCTTTATTATTTTGTTACATCTGTAGCATTCATATGTCTTCGCTAATCTTAGACTACTATTATCTTCGCAAGAACCACCGTAGCGCCCTACCCCAAAATAGCATACCTAAAAGTCACACTTCCCTCCTCTAGAATGACACTTCAAAACTTCACCTTTAACTGGTGTCTTCTAAACACCTATATCACAATCATTCAGTGCATCTTGTGTTCCTCTTTTGTCCATGAATAGACAATAATATCATCAACGAACATGAGTACAAAATTATTTAGTGGATCTTTAATAACTCGGTTCACTAGATTAACAAAGTATGACAATGCATTGGTAAGCCCAAACGGATTAAATAATCACTCATCAAATCTCAACCACATATGAGCCGCAATGATCAGCACACTCTCCTTACCCACTCTTAGTTGATAAAGTGACGTCTACCCTATTGGCATATACTACGAGTGCTCCCCACTTAAATATACTCCTACGAAAGAACCCACTCCTTAAAGGCTATTCACTTCCACCTCTTGTTCCTTCTGCACATTGGGGGCTGAATTCCTTAATGACTGGCCTATCATCCTTCACTAACCAAATAAAAAATTTTACCTCCCTATGTGATGTCTGTTGGGCCAAAAAATTGACATAACACCCAAATGAATCCAAGTAGAGAATAATGGAGATAAAAAATAAGATTAAATAGCTTTAACACAATGAATCTTTATTGTGGTTTAGCATCAAATAATTGTCTACGTCCATTTTAATTTTATTTTAAAAGTTTTAGAATAAGAAAAAACAAGCTATAATGCTTTAGAACTAGAAAACAAAATAAATATGAGTCTGAGAATAGTACATCGCCAAGTAAGAGTTGTAGAAAAGTTAGGAGATTAAAAATCCGAAAATTCCTTTCTACGTTGCTCTAATATCAAATATTATAGGTAAATCCATCCGCTAAAATCACCATCTTGTGGAAGGCTAGGTAAGTGCCCGGATCCATGAGATTAGAAAGGAAGAATGAGAAAACTCATTGAGAGCTAGGGTTATCCCTAAAGGAAATTATGTAATTTATTATATCTAACACGATAACTAAATTTTTTTGAAATAAAAGGTGTTTTCTTTCTATTATATACTTGATATAACATGTTGTATTAGTTAAATAATTTACTTAAAAGTATAATTAATAGAAAATCCATAAAATGGTATGTTTTTTGACAGTAGTTACAATGTGTTGTAACCATGAGTGATTTATCACAATGAAATAAAAATATTGTTTTTAAATATTCTTAGTCAAGATGTATTGAAACTGGATATTCATCCATCCGTTGAGACTAGAGTATAAAAAGCTCTCCAAATGTTGGGTAGTGTATTACTCATGACTACTGGGGGAATTAAGGGGCTATGTACAGATAGTTATTGGGCAACTATAGAATGATTCACTCGATAATTTTTTGTTGGTGAATATAACCAAGGTCAAACAGAAAATATCGATGTGACAAAGTTACACGGTTCCCTTGACTAGAGAATATTGTTGATCTTTAATGTGGAAGTTCCACTTTGATTATAGTTAAATCGTGGCACGACATCCATTGAGCCACTATAGTTGGGTTAAGTGGAAGTATTGGAAATGAAACACTATTCAAGTGAGGATTCATCTCCTCGGTTATATAAGGTTAGTATCACGGTCAAATGAATTCACCTCAAAGTCGATTTCTTTTGATAGAGCATTTCGGTTAATAGTGATAATTATTATTAAACAAGGATTTTATATTTGGAATATAGAGTTGAATATGGATGATACTTGAATTTTGACCATTATCAGATTTCATAAGTCCAAAAGTTATATAGTTTTGAAAAAAATAATTTTTTAAATAATTTTCATAATCAGGTAATACGTAATAAAGTAAAATTGGATTTTACTAAAACCAAATAAGCGATAAATTTGGCCGAAATATCACATCACCTGCTAAGTGACGTGTGAACGTTAATATTCAAATTGTTCGATATTAATTGCTGATCAAATTTACACCAGAGAGTCACATAATCGAAATGATGAATTGTAATGACCCGTAGATTTTAATAGTTTTAAATGGTTTTATTTAACGTAATAAATTGAAACTTTTGAGAAATTTTATATACTAATATTTTGAAATAAAAATTTAATATTTGGATTACGTCCAATTAAACATAGCAGATTTTAAATTTTCAATTTATTTTATCAAAGTTTATTCCATTGTGAAATTCTATTTAATTCAAGCTAGCTAATAAATTGCTTTAATAAATATTGCAGAATCAATTTCTTTAATAAATATTGCAGAATCAATGCACAGATGTTATCAATTTCATTTTATGGTGGTATGTTCCTTTACATTTCCTACCGGTTAAATTATAAATAATTTGCTTTGATGGGTCAGCTAAATCAAAGCAATGTGACCGTTGCTATTTATTTCTTTTATTAATTACTACAATTATTTTCACCAAATCAAGGGTTGACCGTTACTTGGCTTTCAAATTTTGGACTCTGCATTCAAAAAGAAACATATAATATAATAAGTACTTCATATTTATTTTTAGTACGTTTCACAAAATTTTCTCTGTCCATTCTTTTCTATTAAATATATACTTGCAGTTGTTATCAATCCATCATTTCAATTTATTATATGGTCCGTTACTCTGCCTTTTCAGATTTGAACGTGCAGCTGGTGACATTAAAAGTTGCTTTAATTATCCACTGAATTATCATGACTGTCCCGTTACTCTATATTTATTCTGTACGTTTTATCTTTGCTTAAATTTCTCTTTCCATTCCTTGTTCCATTTTAAGTATCATTGCCTTTCCAAACTTATTACGTACTATCCAAACAAATAAAAAAGTTATTGCTTTAAATGTAGCTAAATCAACTCATGACCGTTGCCATTTCAAAGTTTGAAACGTATAAAATATTATACGTTATTTCGCATTCATTGATTTCTTTTATTTCTTTCTTTCTTTCTTTCTTTACGTTTTCATTCCAATCTGATTTATAACCTTCCTTGTTCTCTTCGTACATTCTATTTATTCTAGCCTGCTCCTCCTTTCTTTTACCTAGTACATCTGCATTCTTTTCATCCTCTCTCTGCAAATTTTCTTTCCACCAAGCGCCTGTCCCCTCCTTCTCCCCTCCTCTTCTGTTAAGAAACACCCTGCCTTCCAACCGAACCCAACATCTTCCCTATCCACATCGGCAGCCTCATCATAGCTGAGTGTATAGCCTAGAGGTAATAACTTCTGACAGCACATAGGTGGCATCAACATTTTCCCCATTGTCTGTAGTTTCTTATTTACTCCTTTTGCCCACCCATTAGCGACTCGAATTTACACAGGGTATGTCTATACATTGTATTATATTATATATATTTTCTAGTAGTATACTACCTTAAATTTACATATTTTAGTGTATATATGTATGACAGCTTATGTTATTTATATACATAAAGTAAGCTATATGTACAAACTCAGTGCAACCGCAATTTTCTTTATAAAAGGCAAATAATACAAATTGTAGTACCCAAAGATATATATGCATGGATGTACTTAATAAAAAAATTCTCGATATAACAGTATAAGCTTATATATCAATTTCTGAGTTTATATTTTTTTTTTTATTGTTTTTTTTAATTTTGATTTTTATATAATAAGTATGTAAGCTTATTTATATTCACATATTAGTATACATAAGTTGCAATATATTGTTTAATAAGCCTAAAGCATTGTATATCTTCATACTGTTATGATGTGCGTGCTTTAATAATAAAGCTATTGATCAGGTACAGATAGGTTAAGTAACATGTATATTTGGTTAATTTATATAAAAGTATATATAACCGTTTCGATTATAGTTATAATGAATATATAAGAGAGTTATATAAATGAATTTTATACTATGTGTTAACTAAATACATTGTTATTTATATGATCCAGTTTTTGAATATATGTTTGAAACGTTTTGATTTTTATATATACAAATATTTTATTTTATACATATATTTTGTTATATATGAAGGTTTTATAAAAAAAATCTTATAAACTGTACTGCATATATACTCTTTAAAAAAAGGGAAAAAAAGGAGTAAGTTAACAATGTATTATAAAGAATATTGTTTATCTGCATATATATGTGCATAAGTTTGTTTGATTTCCTGCTGGATATTTTGAAAAGGAAAGTAATAAACTATAATAATTATATATACATAAGTATTCATTTCCAAAGATATTATATGTGTGTGTGTTGATCTTTAATATATGTGTTTTATGTTAGAACATTGATTTTTGACTATATGTATATTATTTTAATATTGGTTTAAATGAATATTTATTACATGGAAACGACAACCATAAAATGAATATACTATATATGTGACATTTTGAATAATTATATATTTGTTATTTAACATTAATATGAAATGGAAGCGTTTTAAAGTTATATGGTTTTCATGGGTGTGCATATATATATATATATATATATATATATATATATATATATATATATATATTTCATTTTTTAAAATGCGTGATTTGATTTAACATTCATTTTGAAAGAAAGTAATAAATTAATCATATAATCTTCGTTTCAATTTTATCAAGCTAATTTGATCCGTTCTCTTCAATTTCTATCTATCAGCTTTTTCGTCAAAATCGTACCATCTAACTTTGCTTTGGAAGTCGTGCTTGCATTTCGTAACTCAACTTCATTGTCTATCTCTCTAACCTCGAAAGGTGAGCAATCACTCACGATTAACATTTCTTTTATTCATTAAATTTGATTTCAATTGAAACGACAATTGAAATATGCTGCTGTAATTATTTAAATTTGTTATATATGCTATTATCTGTAACTGTTCACCTGCGGGATATGACACCATATCATGTTGTTTATATTATATTGTTATTGATGATATATGCCTGTTATTTTATTGTATTTTCTGTTATCACTCTGCAAGTTCCCTGTAGTTTAGAAATCACTATGGGTTGAAATGATGCATACCCGAACAGACTTTAGAATAGGAGAAAATCGTTATGGGTTGAAATGAAAAACCCAAGCGATTTTCATTTAATTGAATTTGGGATTACGGGTTGAAAAGATATCCACCCGTATATATTTAGTATACGGATTGAAATGATAAATATCCGTAGCACTTGACTATATGATAGGAAATATATACAGACACCGTTGGTCCATATAAATATTTTGAAAATAATTTCTATAATTTTGGAAAGAAATATATGGTTTAATAAATTTGATTCTTAAGATATTATATAAATGAAAATTGTATATATAGATTTAGTAGTAATATTTGATTTAAATTATACTGATTTAATGCATATAATATGGTTAAGTATTTATGTATATCTATATTTCAAATAGATTCTCTTGTAATAAATTGAATAATTAAGATTGGGAGATAAATTTGGGTTTATAAAAATGGTATTTAAATAAGGAATTTTTTATTAAATCGATTTGAAATTTTTGAATGGGAAATTTAAAGGGTATGATTTTATAACTGGATTTTTGATTTAAGTGATTTAATGAATATTTCACGTTTAAATAAATTAAAGAAAATATTGAGTAAAATGTAATTTAAGGTTACTTAAATGATATTGAATCTAATAAGGGAGTATTTCAAGACTAAATAATAATGAGGTTAAATTGAGATCTATATGAAACTGTTATATAGAACATTTAAATATTAAAGCCTTGAACTATATTGGAATTTAAATGGTTTATGTTGAGATTCGGATCTGTATTTGAAATCAGCGTAGTTGAATTTGTTATTTAGCAACTAAATTGAATTAAAATCAAAATTTAGGTTGAACTACATTTGAATTTATTATTTAGAAAACTAAATTGAATGAAAATTTAGATGAAACGTTGAATACTTAAAGTTTTGAAATATATGGAAATATAAAGGGGTATTTGTGATTATAAATCTGAATTTGAGATCGATAAAATTTAAGTGGTTATTTTAGAAATTGAGTTGAATTTAAATTGATAAATTGAGATTGAATTTAATTTGAATGGGAAGGTCGGGTTGATGTTGGAACGATTTGTTAAGTTGAGGAAATTGAAAATACTTTACTGTATAAATTATTTAATATATATAAATACTATTTTGGGAAATATAGAGATATTTGAAGTGAAAATGAGATTTGGTTTTGAAGTATAAATTAAGCTCAAATGACCACGGTGTTATAGTGTATATTTCTACCTTGTAGAAAGTTCCATGGACCCTTAGAGGATGGTTATCCCAAACATCCTTTAAGTTATTCGTATTTCAGTTGATATTTCACTTGAGTTGGACTTATTGATATAAGAATGTTAATCCTGACTCGAGTGTTTTGTGTTTTACTTTACTCTCGGGTCAGACTGAGTGATACAGCATTTGAGACTCACCTTTGGAGTTCGGAGCTTCGTTTGGAAATCCAACTATCGATTCAGATTCCAGCCTTTCCAGTTGATTGGTTCAGAGAAGTCTTCTGTTGCATTGGAGACTTTACTGCATTTGAACTATTCGTTTTGTATTTTTCTAACTCTGATATATATAGTAGCTTCATGAACTACGATTCTTTATCTATTCCGCTGCACTATATTACTCTGTTATCTGTGATTGATTTATTTAATGTATATTTTAAGTTTTTCCAAATTTAAATTAACAATTCGGTATTTTGAATTATTCAAGTCGGATATGTATGGTTTTATTGTCGATTTGAATGGTCCAAAATAGCAGGTCGTTACATGAATACTCCTTCTATCACCTAATTTAATTAATTTGTAATTGTATAAATTAATTAATATTTATGAAAAATTAATCATAATTTTTTTTATTTGATGTGTTAAACAATGTTAAATAATGCATTTATTATAGTTATAAATATATTAATCGATATACGATATCTTTATGCGTTTAAATTTAGATCTAAATGCAATGGACATTATTCAAGCTGGAATTGGCTTTGAGGCCCATATAGGGCATACAAATTTTAATCAAAATAGCTTGGATAGGCCAGCCAAATGTCGGCAAAATAGGAAGGCTTTTGAATGGTTTAAACAAGTGGAATTCGTAAGAGAGATAAGTGTAGGATCGATTTCACCCTAGAGGGGGGTGAATAGGGTGATACTATCAATTACAAAATTTAATTGCGGAAGCTTTTAAAATAATTTCAACACAGAATAATAACAACACAGATAGCAGAATAATAAAATGCAGAAATAGAACGACACAGAATTTACCTAGCTTCAGCAAAACCCTGCCTACGTGCTGCCCCCAAGGTTTCTACTAGAAATTAAGTAGTCACACGCTTACACACGTAAATTTGCGACAACCGCTACTAACTAACCTAACTCTACGCTCAAAACCCTGCCACAACTCAGCCACTGAGTTGCGAATTCTCAAACTACGCCACGTAGTTTGTGCCCTAGTCACACGAATAGAAATTACAACAGTTTAAAATTTAAAAACAAATTTAAAAAGCAATTTAAAAAAACAAAAGACAATAAAACCCTAATTAAACTTTAAAACACAAGGGTAGGCCCTCTTATTTTATTTCGACCGTCTCCTTTTTATTTCTTCGGCCCAATCCCTTTTTGAGATGATGGATGCTCGTTCCTCTTTCTACAGAAATTAGGGTTTTCAGAATTTGGAAGATCGCGACTGTAAATGCTCAATTGAATTTGATTTTCGTGCTCTATTGGTCGTTCATCTCTTGTTGCTTTTTCGAGTTAGTCTCTGCTTCGATAGAATTGTTCGCGGCTCTTCTTCCTTGATCGAGATCGGCTTTGATTTAGTATGTGAATTTCTCTTTTTGATTTCTGGTTTCAATGCTTGAACTCTATGATTAGAGAACTGCCGATGATGTTGCTCATATATAATTCGATGCCCTTGAATTTTTGCTTGTATTCATTTGATTGAATTCGTCACTTGAGTATTTTCGGCCATTTGATTTTGTTTTAATGCTTTGGATAGTTCTGACTTGTTCATATCGTATCTTTCCCTTACTTCACTGTCACAGTTTTAGCTTGAAACCGTTCGATCCTTCCTTCATCGTTACGGCAGCTACTTTCCTATTTTATTTGGATTTGATTTTTGACTTTTTCCATTTTTACACATACTTGATTTCTGACTTGGTTTATGAGGATTCTGGTCGTTTGAATTTATTTGACGACGTTGATTTCTTTTGTGACTTCGGTGCTACAGTTTGTAGTTGCCGTGCACTTTTGTGGCTAACCATCCTATAGCATATCTCTGTGTCTTCATCATTGTTTTGATTTGAAAACACCTGCGGCCTCATTTTTGGTTCGAAACTTCGGTCATATTGAACTCTGTTTGCTTTGATCATATTGACTAACTTGGTTGCAGTTGATTTGTAACCTCTGGTTCATTGATGTTTATAATTTCATCCTGCACATGTATTGTAGCATGCATATTGCCATATTGTTGCAGTTTTGAGTCTTGTTCATGTATTCTTGGCTCCGGTTCATTGTTGTTGCCCTTTGTATATTTATATTACTTTGAATTTGCGATGATTCTTCTGATGCATCTCCTTCTGGCTCTTGAGTTCGTTGTGTACATAAGCAGTTTGTAGATGATGTTTACACATGTACATGCTTCACTGCCGTGTATTGTTTGCATTCATATTCTTGCTTGTGCATCACCATATATCTGTTGCATTCATCGGTCTGTTTGCATATTTCACATGCTTGACCCTTGCACATGCTCGACCCTTGCACATGCTCTTTGATACATGTTTGAATTGACTGTGTCATTTGCTTAGTGCATTAGTTTGCACTGTGCATTGGTTTGGACTTGCAATTTGAGTTGCAGACTTCATGTGAGTTCACATGTATGGTTTGTTCTTTGTTTTTATTGTTGCTGTGTCACTTGTACTGAGCATTGCTGAGTCTTTGAGCATTGTTGTGTCACTTAATTGCTGAGTCTTTGATGTATGGCCAGTGATGCACTTGGTTATTCGACCCTGCTCTACTAGTTGCTGTCTTCATTTGGTTGTTGCAGTCGCTTGTCCTGTCCACTGCCCTTTTTCATATTGATCGAGCACTTTCACTTGAGACTGAGTTGAATCCATCTTAAGCTTGGATTTGACCTTGTGCTGAAAGTTGTGACATTATTTTATTACACTTGAGTTGAATCCAGTATTTTGGGTTCGACCTGTGCTCACCTGTCCCTGTAAATTTATCAAGTGTATATATATCGGTGTGCACGGCCTTGTGGCATATACAGTGATGCACTGTGTATGTCACAAGCTGTTTGTGTATGATGAATTCAAAGTTAAATGATGACGAACAATCCAAATAACTGAGGCAAATATTATTTTCAAAATTCACATTTTATTTTATACTGCAAAAATATTTCCTTTTCAATTTTACTGCGTCAAAATTTATTTTTGCAGATTGCTCAGATGCTGAATTCAAGTTGGAATGAAGTTGAAGAAAAAATACGAGTTGAGCGAATGAGTGATATGTAGTGAGGTCAGATGTAAAAGTGAATTTGTGATGTAATTGAAGTTGTATTGTAATCAAAGTTGTATATGTATAGTGAGAGCTTGAATTTGTAATATTCAAAATTCTAATAAATATTCGTTTGAATAAAAAATTCTGTTTGAATTCAAATTCTGTGTTGTTTATTTTTATTCAATAAATATTCATTTAGTCTATGAAAAATAAAATAGTACGTTAACAAATACATTTATACGAATATATATATGTTTATTATCATCAAACAAAAATCATATAATCGCATATTCAACAATCTCCCCCTTTTGATGATAACAATGTTAAATGTATTTGATCATTGATATGTTCTAATTGCTCCCCCTATTTAAATGCTTCCGCTCTACACAAAGCTTCCCCTAAAAATATGCATACAATTAAAAATATGCAAATGAGCCTAGATGCAAATGGAAAATATTTGACCTTTGCTTGATTTTATTTTACAAAATCTTAAATTTTCTCTCCCCCTTTTGTTATCAGCAAAAGAGTAATAGAGTAAGAGAAAATAGAGATAAAGTGATCGATATTAATTCCACATTAAAACTCAATTGAATATAAATAATAAATTTCAATAAAAAATCAAACAAAAATCATAACTACCCTCATTAGGCGCATATTCCACTTTTAGAAACAATGGAAATGATGTCATCATATAAAACCATATAGTTGTATCTATTTGTGGTACATTTATATCAGGAATTTGAATATCTACTAATCATGCATAACCGTTAGGACTTTTAAATGAGATTAGTAGTATTCCAATTTAATTTTTTTAAATGAATTCAAGTATCTTCTAACCACGCATAACCGTGGGGACTTTTAAATGGAATTAGAATCAACTTGTTTATTTTATAAATCAATTTTGATATGCGTTCCATACATGCATAACCGTGAGGACTTTTAAATGAGCATGGAAGCACATAACAAATTCCAAGTAATTCACCCATGCATAACCGTGAGGACTTTTAAATGAGAGTGAATACTTTGGATTTTATTTTATTTTATAAAATGAAAAAAACGAATGATTCCTGTTTAAAGTACCACATATCGACAAACTATACTGAATTTTTGATGAGCAATGGTCGATAGAAATATGATAGAAATAGAAATGGTCATGAAATCTTTACCCAACAAAAAGTTTTTATAACTTTTGTTTGAATTTCTAAAGAAATTTTCTAAATATACTGGCTTGAGTAATATATGATAAATATCAACACTCACCACCTTTTCAATCACTATTTATCTTTTTGATTAGTCAAAATTGTCATTTAAAATCAAACAGAATTAATGTTTTCAAAATGACTAATCTGGAAATATGGTCAAAAATAATTTTCTCGAAGGGGTTATATGAGAAAATTTTCTGCTATTTGAAAATTATTTGAATTCAAAAATATGCAGATATTTGCTTAAAAAAAACAATGCAGCTACTAAAAGTAACGTTCAACTAGTAGGTTTTCTATCAACTAGATTACCAGTGTGATCTGCATCTGATTTTCTCTTTCACTCCAAATTATCACTAATTGAATTTGAAGTGTGCACCAAAAAATTTCAAACTCAATTTTAACTGCAATTTAAATGACATTCTCTTGAAGCCGTGTTAATAATCAAAAACCGTGAATATAGAGTTAGCCGTATTATAACCAAATGTATCATCATCCAACAAAAAACACTATTATTAATCCAAACTAAGATATATGAAGTAATTCAAATGCTCTAGAGATTTTTATAGTATAATTGGCCAACAATTTTAAATAAGTCAGAATCAAAATCATCATCTTTTCATCATCTCAATATTGGCCGATTTAATTCAGAATATGGTGCAGATTATCACATTTAATATATCGTTCAAATAAATATACCTTTACCTGTTTACCTTTACGATATTTTTCGATATTGTTTGTTGTGATTACGTCACCTTTATACTAGGCTAAGGAACTTTGCTTTGTCTCCCGTTGTGTTTCTGGAACAGCCAAAATCTAGATAACACTATTGTTGTTCCTTAGCCTGCCACCACACCTACATAGGAAAAGATTTTTGTGACCTATTTGTTTTTATAGGTCCATGGTTGTTAGTGGCAGAATATTTAGAAAAATTTGTGGAGACCCAAAACTACTTATATGTGCTCCTTTTGTCACCCAAATTTGTTTAACTTTGAGAGATTTTATATTTGTGCCTTTTGGAACCCAAATTGGTATAGTTTTCACATGTTTGGGTCCATACCAACAATTATTGTGATTGTGTCCATATTTTCTACAAATTGTACACATAGAATTTTCTTGATTAATATTGCTTTCAACATTTTCAGATTGATTATATCCAAGTCCTTGTCTAACCGTATTAGCAGTTTTCTTTCCTAATAGCATATTCAACGATTTTTCACTTTTTGAAAATTTGTCTAAAGTCGTTGACAATTGTTGGACTTGCGTTTTGAGAGATTCATTTTCGTTTAACAATTATGTGCACTTTTTACTGAATTCTCTCTCCTAGTATTTTCATTCTCTTTCAAAATCAGAATTTCATTTTCAAGTGATTTTATATTAATTTTTGATTTTTTGATTTCTTCTTCGAATGTTGGACACTTATCACACTTAGGGATCCTACTTTGATAGGTTTTAACTAATTGTTCAAGTTATTTATTTAAATCTATCAAAGTATCTTTTTGTGATTCAAGTTTGGCATACTTCTCCCTAAGTCGTTCAAAACAGCCATTCACTTCGTGAAAATATATAAGTAATTCTGAGTGAGAGAGTTTTGATACCTCGCTTGGTAAGTCATCGTCACTGTTAGTTATTTCACCATGAAGACATGTCTGCTTTCTCACTCTCACTGTTGTACTTTGATTATCTTCATCACTTGTATTCCACGTGGCTCCAAAACTTCTACTTTTTGATTTCTTTTCAGAGTCGCGTCGATTTTGAGGACAATTGGGCTTGATGTGTCCAGGTTGGTTGCACTTATGACAGATGATCTTCGGTTCTTCTGGATTGTCTAATATTTTATTATTATGCTTTTCAATTTTCGATTTAGAGCTGGATTTCCGTATTTGTAATTCCACCTTTTGACTTTCTTTATTATCAGCTCCAATTCTGTTGCTCCGTCATCATCATCATCACCATCACTTTCTGTTGTTCCTTTGAGAGCCATAGATTTCTTTCGAGTATCTCCTTCTTCACGCTCTTCCTTGAATTTCATTTCTAGCTCATAAGTGCTGAGATTTCCGATGAGTTCTTCGACTTTCATTTGTTTCAAATCTTTTGATTCTTGAATGGCAGTCACTTTGGCTTCAAAACATCATGGAAGGACTCTGAGGATTTTTCGGACTATCTCCAACTCTGTGTATGATTTTCCAAGAGCTTTTGATTTGTATACGATATTGGAAAGTCGTCCATTCATCTCTTTAATATTTTCTCCCTTTGCCATTGTGAAATTCTCGTGTTCGCTGCTTAGCATGGCAAGGTGAGATTCTTTGACTTGAGATGTTCCTTCTTGAGTCACTTCTAGTGTGTGCCATATTTCCTGCGCAGTTAGACAATTTGAGACACGGTTAAATTCAAATTGATCCAATGAACAGATAATAGAATTCATAGCTCTAGCATTAGCATTTTGTAATTTATTTTCTAGTTCTGTCCATTGATCCATCGGTTTATCTAATTCCTGATTATCTACAATTATAGTTGGTGCTCTATAACCTGTCTCAACAATGTTCCAAGCGTCAATGGTTTTCAGAAAAATTTTCATTCTATTTTTCCAGTAGGCGTATTCACCATTAAACGTTGGTGGTCTAACTATGGACTGACCCTCAGCAAAAGCATTATTAAAAGAAGCCATTTTAAAAATTCAACTTTTTAACACAAAAATTGATTTTTGAAAAAATCAAATTTTAAAACCAAAAACCGAATTCTATTCCTAGCTTTGATACCACTTGTAGGATCGATTTCACCCTAGAGGGGGATGAATAGGGTGATACTATCAATTATAAAAATTAATTGCGAAAGCTTTTAAAATAATTACAACACAGAATAATAACAGCACAGATAGCAGAATAATAAAATGCAGAAATAGAACGACGAACAGAATTTACCCAGCTTCGGCAAAATCCTGCCTACGTGCTGCCCCCAAGGTTTCTACTAGAAATTAAGTAGTCACACGCTTACACACGTAAACTCGCGACACCCGCTACTGACTAACCTAACTCTACGCTGAAAACCCTGCCACAACTCAGCCACTGAGTTTGCGAATTCTCAAAATACGCCACGTAGTTTTTGCCCTAGTCACACGACTAGAAATTACAATGGTTTAAAATTTAAAAAAAAAATTCAAAAGCAATTTAAAAAAACAAAAGACAATAAAACCCTAATTAAACTTTAGAACACAAGGGTAGGCCCTCTTATTTTATTTCGACGGTCTCCTTTTTATTTCTTCGGCCCAATCCCTTTTTGAGATGATGGCTGCTCGTTCCTATTTCTACAGAAATTAGGTTTTTCAAAACTTGGAAGATCGCGACTGTAAATGCTCAATTGAATTTGATTTTAATGCTCTATTAGTCGTTCATCTCTTGCTACTTTATCGAGTTAGTCTCTACTTCGATAGAATTATTCGCGGCTCTTCTTCCTTGATCGAGTTTGGCTTTGATTTGGTATGTGAATTTCTCCTTTTGATTTCTAGTTTCAATGCTTGAACTCTATGATTAGAGAACTGCCGATGATGTTGCTTATATATAATTTGATGCCCTTGAATTTTTGTTCGTATTCATTTGATTGAATTCGTCACTTGAGTATTTTTGGCCATTTGATTTTGTTTTAATGCTTTGGATATTTCTGACTTGTTCATATGGTATCTTTCCCTTACTTCACTGTCACGGCTTTAGCTTGAAACCGTTCGATCCTTCCTTGATCGTTACGGCAACTACTTTCCTATTTTATTTGGATTTGATTTTTGACTTTTTCCATTTTTACACATACTTGATTTCTGACTTGGTTCATAAGGACTCTGGTCGTTTGAATTTATTTGACGACGTTGATTTCTTTTGTGACTTTGGCTCTACGGTTTGTAGTTGCCGTTCACTTTGGTGGCTGACCATCCTATAGCATATCTCTGTGTCTTCATCACTGTTTTGATTTGAAAACACCTACGGCCTTATTTTTGGTTCGGAACTTCAGTCATATTGAACTCTGTTTGCTTTGATCATATTGACTAACTTGGTGCGGTTGATTTGTAACCTCTGGTTCATTGATGTTTATAATTTCAGCCTGCACATGCACTGTAGCATGCATATTGCCATATTGTTGCAGTCTTCAGTCTTGTTCATGTATTCTTGGCTCTGGTTCATTATTGTTGCCCTTTGTATATTTATATTACTTCGAATTTGCCATGATTCTTCTAATGCATCTCCTTCTGGCTCTTGAGTCTGTTGTGTACATAAGCAGTTTGTAGATGCTATTTACACATGTACATGCTTCACTGCCATGTATTGTTTGCATTCATATTCTTGCTTGTGCATCACCGTATATCTGTTGCGTTCATTGGTCTGTTTGCATATTCCATATGTTTGACCCTTGCACATGCTCTTTGATACATGTTTGAACTGACTGTGTCATTTGCTTAGTGCATTAGTTTGCACTGTGCATTGGTATGGACTTGCAGTTTGAGTTGCAGACTTCATGTGAGTTCACATGTATGGTTTGTTCTTTGTTTTTATTATTGCTGTGTCACTTGTGTACTGAGCATTGCTGAGTCTTTGAGCATTGTTGTGTCACTTGATTGCTGAGTCTTTGATGTATGGCCAGTGGTGCACTTGGTTATTCGACCCTGCTCTACTAGTTGCTGTCTTCATTTGGTTGTTGCAGTCACTTGCCTATCCACTGCCCTTTTTCATATTGATCGAGCACTTTCACTTGAGACTGAGTTGAATCCAACTTAAGCTCGGATTTGACCTAATGCTGAAAGTTGTGACATTATTTTATTGCACTAGAGTTGAATCCGGTATTTTGGGTTTGACCTGTGCTCACCTGTCCTTGTAAATTTATCAAGTGTATATATATCGGTGTGCACGGCCTTGTGGCATATACAGTGATACACTGTGTATGTCACAAGCTGTTCGTGTATGATGAATTCAAAGTTAAATGATGACGAACAACCCAAATAACTGAGGAAAATATTATTTTCAAAATTCACATTTTATTTTATACTACAAAAATATTTCCTTTTCAATTTTACTGCGTCAAAATTTATTTTTGCAGATTGCTCAAATGCTGAATTCAATTTGGAATGAAGTTGAAGAAAAAATATGAGTTGAGTGAATGAGTGATATGTAGTGAGGTCAGATGTAAAAGTGAATTTGTGATGTAATTGAATTTGTATTGTAATCAAAGTTGTATATGTATAGTGAGAGCTCGAATTTGTACTATTCAAAATTGTAATAAATATTTGTTTGAATAAAAAATTCTGTTTGAATTCAAATTCTGTGTTATTTATTTTTATTCAGCAAATATTCATTTAGTCTGTGAAAAATAAAATAGTAAGTTAACAAATACATTTATACGAATATATATATATCTGTGTGTGTGTGTGTGTGTGTGTGTGTGTTTATTATCATCAACCAAAAATCATATAATCGCATATTCAACAATAAGGATAAGATTCATTTTTCTCTCCATTTGACTTCCTATTTATATGCCACTCTCTACATCATTCCTTTTGATACTTTTCTCTCTTTTCTCCATTTGAAAATTTTGGCCAGCAAACCTATTTAAACCCAATAGAAAGTTAGTCTCAAACATATTAAAATTCTTCGATTCGATTGCCGGTGGTATAGTACTACGGGAACCAACAACTCTAGAACTTAGAATTTGATTCAAGGAGCCATTTCATCATTTCAAAGTGAGATCTCTAAGCCTTGGTGAAAGGCATTCTACATGTTTTCTAATTCATTTAGTATTATTGTCTAATATTATAATATATTATAGGTTATTAAATAATTATACAAATCTAGTGTATAGATGTTCTACCATATTTTAGATGGTTGATTATATTAGTGCATCAACATATATGTTAATTAAAAAAAATATTTTAGTTTGCATACTAGCATTAAACACATGGCTCAAAATTAAAAATCATTTTTAATTGAATAATATTATATACACAATTTTATTAATTAATATTTTATATCATAAAGATAAAAATCATATAATAAACATTTTAAAATTTATAAGAAACTTTTTGTACGATATTAACTCGACAATAGTGAATGTTCAATTTTAATATATTTTATATTTATTTATTTTTATTTAATTATATAACTATTTATTTAACTAGAAATAGATCATGTGTGTGTGTATTTAATATAATTTGAAATTAATTATAAAGTTCTACATAAAAATGTTATATAATTTTCAGATCTCAAAAATGATATTTTATAAATTTAATTAATTTTACTAATTCAATTTTCAAATTACTTTTTAATTTTTAAATTAAAAAATCCTTTTAAAATCCAAAAAATAATTTTTCTACCATGACATTAAAGTCAGGAATTATTAATTAAAAATTATATCTGTTACATATATATACATACATATTTATACTTATTTACTTATGTATGTGCACATATTTGTACATATTTATAAATATTAAAAATTAAATATTAAAAAATTTGTACACTACTTTGCAGCTGCATTTCGTATACAAAAATTTAAAATATTTATATTAATTATTAATTGATTTATTATTTAATATAAATAAACAATTATTCAAATATATTTTAAAATATTATATATAAGTTGTTATAAATATTATTTCTGTATATTTGTGTATATGTATGATTATATTTTACATAAATATATATATATATATATATATATAATTTTTGATGTGCACACACACACATATTTAGACAGGTCATAAAATGCTAGAGAGGTTACAGTTTAAATCCCAACACCTATACACGAGCATGTCAAACCATGTACACTTTATTATGTTGTACACGCATGTACACACATATGCGTATATGAAACATATATTCAAATATAATATAAAAGAATATAAAGTAAAACTTTATTTATAAAATTAAATAAATATTTATTTTATTTGAATGAAATTTAGAAAATTTATAATTGAATTAGCCTTCGTAGGCCCAAAAAAGATCCAAAATGATAATTTATTTTGAAATTCACCAATTTCTTCCTCTATGGGCTGGCCCAGTTCCAACATTCGTGATGTTAATCATGTCGGCACCGATAAATGTCGATACCAACCATAATTTTCTCGACCTTACACTATTTTTCATTTATGCTTGTTAACATCTTCATTTTCCCAAGCTTTATTGCCAAAATGGCATCGACATTATTCTACGCTGCACGGTTCAGTTTCTAGGTCGTAACATTGTAGTTCAGTTGTCAATACTGTTAAGTTGATGCAATCGGCCATTCCAATGTAGCTTCGTAATAGCGCAACTTCCTAGCAGCCCATATCAATTCAATTCCACAATTCGTTTCATTTTTATGTCAATAGTCTTGTACATATAATAATCTAATTGAATAATTTCTACTTTCCTTTGATCACCTTTGGGACGATCCTATAAATTATTATTCATTTTCATATAGTCGCTTGTCAGACTTTTTAGCGGATTTTTATTTTATTTCCTTTAATAAATAATAAATGCTCTCCTCTCAAAATGGATATCTCTTTTATCAAAAAAATAGCGTCGACAAATCATGTTGCCACAGGCATGATTTGTCCTATGCCAGACTTGTCTTTTTCTACGAAGTATTGGAGTAGTTCACCTACTTGTTCAAAGTGGGTCCCCCATCAAACCATCATTGTAAGGATTATAATTATGTCGGTACTGACCATACTTGATATGCACCATTTGTTCTCCAATTTCTTGCATTCCTTCAGTCCATCATTCTAAACATCTCCTTATATTCTTGATTCAATTCTTCATCATTTTGAAGTCCGTATTAATCAAGAAGTTTCTTGGTTTAGACTCTGGGTAACCTTTTCCCTCCACCAAATTATGATTTCATTAAAATAAAGCAAGCTTTAGATCAAGACAAGAAATTAGATTTCAACCGCATAAGATTTAGTAGTCAAATAACCATCACCATGAAGCTACACATTCAATCTAAGAATGTTCATTCATCGTTTCAAATAGTTGTCATACTACCCATTTTCCATAGTAGAGTTAGAGTCCTTTATTTTCCAGAAGCTATACCACACCTCAAGCAGGTAAGACACTCTTTTCATTCTTCTCTATCTCTTTTTTTATTTTTAAAAAAAAAATCCATGGAAGAAAACATGTCGGTACAGACATGGGACCGACTACAGTCATGTTAGTATCAACATGATTCTTAAAGTGTGTCATAGATACTAACATTTTGGAAAGATTTTCCACCATGTTTCATTTTAGATTACTTGCCTCTTTCGGCTTAAGACTTCGTCCGGGAGTTGGCCCTACTTTGCATTTTCCGCCAACTCCATGGTCAACTTTGGCAAGGCCTAAACTATTTTCCATCATCATTGACATTAGATTCGTACCAACTAACTCGAACCAACCTCTTTCAGATTTTAATTACAACCTAGGTGGGTTTTTCAATCTTGGCTGCGTAGCTGCTGCAGCTACCTTGTCGCCTTCAGCGTCGTTGTTGACATGAAATCATAGCCATCAATTAAAGTTCAAATTGTGATTCAAACTCTACTTTTCTCATGACTGAATTGATGATGGCTTGGGGGTGGACTCACCAACTCAATGTTGACAGCCAATTCCTTTACATTTGGCTACAAGCTCATTTTCTATTTTCGTCTCGATTGTAACTTAACTTCGTGTCTCCTTAGTCTACACCTTAAATTTTCCTTTGATCAGCATTGCTTCTTCAAATGTGACTATTCATCACATGTGAAAGTGGAGTAGCTTACTTCCATCAAATTTTGATTGAATTTGGATATATAAATTAACTTCGATGGAATGTTTTTAAGAAATAGTTATGTTGAATGCATTTCGACATCCAATCGAATCATGTGCAAGCACTTCAATTTAAACATCGTAATCTTGCATCCCTGTAAAGAAAGCTCCGTGATGCTATGGACAACTGTTCCATTTCTGTATATTCTACGATAACGAGCAAAATCTTACACGTAGTTCCATAGTGTAAAGATGCTTGTTTTCTAGCACGAGTGGGCTATCTATAAAGAGTGCTCGCATACACTGTGCTTTGTTCACATGATACACATTGCATAGATCAACACTTTATACGGTCTTGTCTAATGTGTAGAATCTGATTGGTCAACACATGTCGACATCCATTGGATTCTTTACATTGGCTATACAATTTTAAATCAAAGTAGAGTACTAAAATAAAACATACTTGACCACGTTCATCGCAAGTTTTCTAGTGTGAAATGATCGATACTAGGCATTCTCCCCATCTTAGAACCGGAGTTGGCCCTTCCACCTATCTGGTAGAAGTGGGCTATTCTACTACTCAAACATCTACTTCCCTTTCGTTTGGAGACAAATGTTCTATTACGTGGTAACTTCAACAATTCTAGGCTGTTCTAGTAGCTTAACCACATGGCCTTGCTCCTCCAAGGGTGGTCCAATCTGTTTTCTCCTTCTTGGATAGCACTTGAGATAAAATACCTTCTATACTAACCTCAAAGGAGCTTAAAACAATTTGCATTAAGCATGGAATTCCTATGGATGAGGTCCTTCTATGTACAACTAATCAAAGGGGTCATCCCCCATCAATGGTCTATACCACCTATAAAAGATATATATGCCAATTTAGAGTTGAGCCTCCTTTTAACGAGCTCTATAAACTCTTTCTTCAAGAGCTCGGTCTGGTTCTTACCTAGGTGCATCCAAATGGCTACGCTTTGCTCCTCTCTATATCTTCTTCATGATGCACCTAGCTTGTCCTCTTTTTGATGAACTCACTTTGTTACTCAACATCAACAAGCAGGGAGACTCGCCTGCGCTATTAATCGTCGGAGCTTACAATTGCCTAAGGTTGTCGAGCTGCTCTATAACAAGTGCAGCTATTTTTAAGAGTGAATAATTCTACGCTCATTTCTCCGAAGGCTTCAACTTCCTTTGAAAATTTGGTTGTAAGCACCTTCACCTAATTGATTCTCTATACTCAAAATTTCCTTAACAGATTTGCCCGCAAGAAATCCAACCAACGATCTTGCTTTTACCTTGTAATCCTGAAGGGAATCAGTTGCGAGTTGAGGAAAAAACATACCTCATTCCTAATATTTGACTTCGACAATTCCATCTCCTTTACAATGGAAGGAATGTCATCCCTAATCCAGTTCCTACCAAAGAGTCTTGAGTTGCAACTTGCCTTCTACTCCGAAGGGCGACTTCGACGATGATGAACATAGGGGTCAGGAAAGCTAAGAAGTCACTACAAATGTCGGTGAATAAGAAGAGGACATAAGATTCGTAATCTAAGTGAGGAAAGGATAATTAGAGTAAAGAATATAGGTGAAGATGACTGCTATAATGTTTATGGACATGAATTGCTTGGGGAGACATCCCCTTAAGGCAACATGATCACTTCATCTCCAAAGCGAAAATGATTTGTGATCAAACCTTCAGCACTTGCACTTGAGTTGTACCTATGTCCCATCGAAGAATCAACCCCATCAAGGGAGGCAGTTGAAAACATCCTTGGTGTTGCAGGTATTTTTTTTCCCACATCATCATGAATAAGAAAAGACGCCAAGAAACATAGAAACGGGTGGAAGATATGTAATAAAGATTCATTTATGCAATCACAATGGCAAGATGAAGCAATAACGGAAAATTTAGCATAGTTGGAAAGCATAGTCAAAGCTCTTGAAAATTTTTGCTGAGGTTTGGATATGCACATAGGTCAAAACTGCATCTCAATTCGAGCTATTGATTGAAAGATATAATCATCTTAACAAATTGTCTACCGCCTAACCAACTCAGACCCCACCATGGAGAGACACTGGCTAATGCAAGAAAATGGGACATTCAGAGGCATTAGAATACTCTACTCAATGATGCAAAGCTAATGGTCAAAGTTTCACTAAATTTTGACATGAAATGAAGGAGTTAAGGCATAAAACTATGTATATCACAGTGGGAAAGACTTGTGCCTTTCGACCATCCCACCAGTGTTCGAATCTTGACAAACACATTATTTTAATGGGACATAAGAAATGGTCCAGTAGGGAATCTAAGTACCTAACCATTTCCAATGCAAGGAAGGAAGAGAGACTAGGCAAGGCATAAGGCAAGGCAGGATAGAGAACTTGGAGGAATGGAGGGAAACAGACCCCTCATGTCTGGTGTATTGATGTGCTGAATTGAATTTTCTATTTGGTAACACAAGCCATCGAACAAGATCTTATGTTCATGGTATAAGTACCGAACAAAATTTTCAGTTCGGTTCCGCCAAGCCATCGAACAAGATCTTCTGCTTCATGGTTGGACACCCACCGAACTAGACATCTAAGCCATATGCCGGACCATGGAAGAAACCACATGCCAAACAGAGGAAGAAGCCATATAACAGACCAGGGAATAAGATACTCACCGAACCAAGCATGCTGAGTCAAATACAGATGCATAAGAACTTGGCCAATAACTTATCCACATCCATCCTAGTCGAACCGACGCCCTTCAAACCAACTTCTTAGATGAACCAAGCGATGTACATATGTATGGAAATCTGTGCATATTTGGAAATAATCAAGCGTAGTCCAAATTCCCAGGAGTATTTCTTTGGGCGAGTTATACTTAAAAATTTCCCCACTGACTGAATTAACCACACCATCTCTTCACTCCTATAAATACTAAGCATCCAAACAACAATGAGGAACAGTTCTAGAGAGCCAAACTTACGGCAATAATTACAGACAAGTTAGAGAAAAGCAAGGCCTAACCACCAAGATCTCTCTAACTGAAGCAGGATCTTCCTAACAAGAGCAGTCCACCTAGATTAGACTAGAAGGATCTCCCTAATAGGATCAACTAGTAGGAACAGCCTAACAGGATCAACTAGTAGGAACAGCCTAACAGGGTCAGCTAGAAGGAACCGCCTAGCAGGATTAGCTTGTAGGAGTAGCCCGGTAGTAATAACTAGCAGGAACAACCTATCAAGAACAGTTAGTCGAAATAACCTAGTAGGAATAGCCCAACAAGTACACTCTAACAAGTACCGCCTAAATGGAACTGCCTAACAGAGACATTCAAACGGAAATAGGCAACCAAGAATAACCACACAGGAATAGCCAAACAGACATCCTTAAGCTATATCTTACTTTCTTGTATTTCAGACATTATATCAAAGATATATAAGAAGAATAATGAAAATGGATAGTAGAAACATTCTGGTTGAACCACAATAAATCTTTATGTTCTTTACTTTACTACAACTTACTTTCTGCATAACCTATGTGTGACCTAATCTCTACTACTCAATCATAATACAAATACAACAGCTGTGTTATATATCCCATATTCACAGCTCTAAAACTAATGATCGAAGGTTTTTCCCCATTTTTTGTGTAAGCATTTTTGGTATTTTCATTGAGAATGATTCTCATCATGCCTTTGAGGTCAAATAACAGGGTCGGTGCTACCAATGGGAAAGTAGGTAATGCCCATGCACCGAACCGAACAACCACCAATTAGGATGGTCATTCAACAAGCCTCTGGGGCTAGTTGTCAATATTATCAAAGGAAACAAAAATAGAGTATTTTCCAAGCAAAAAAATGTTTCACTACCTAACATCAAGCAATCATGGACCAACTTATGACATACATGGAGGAGGTGCAAGCTATTGGTTGCAACACATAAACACAAGGGTCATCCCAATCTAGGGGATCCAAAAGACGAAATAGGCCACACTCTAACAAAGAATCTAATTATGAAGGTCCAAGAGCCATAAGGAATGCTGAAGGGATGAAACAAGCAAGAGTTAAACTTAAAGCTAGACCGAGAAACCGATTAGGCACAAAATTAAATAGGATAATGCCGAATCGTGGGAATCAAACTCTTCCTAGTCCCTCATTGAAACCGTGATTAATGAAGGATAAAATGATCACTGGGAACAATCTAAGGGCCACAACCTTGTCCATAACTGATGATCAAGTCATCATACGGAAGATGAAAAGAATCATTCGCCTCGAATGGAAATCTCTAGCTATCATTAGCAATCACCCCAAGATGGTGGATAGGATGGCTCAAATCATTAGACAATCCGTTTAAACGTGAACAAGTGGATTGAGGAATTGGAGCTTAGTTGAGTAGAAGATTCTCCCTAGAGATAGGACTACCAGGGCCTCCAAAAATTTCAGGATGCCTACTATGGAATTATATCAAGTTCTCACTAAGCCTGTAGTGCATTTTCCATGGTATTCCCAGCACATATGGTAAGAGGAAATACAGGAAAAGCCTTGTGTAAGTGCTTTCCTCTATTCTTGTCAGACTTAGCTACTATGTGGTTTTGTGGTTGCCCCCCATGCTTAATTTATTCTTGTCGCAACTAGTGGAATTCATAAAATAGATGAAAATTTCACCACGATGACTTATATAGTGGAGTACACCTTGGAGCGAAAATTACTAAGAGATCGACAATTTGTAAGCCAAAAGCTTTAAAGGATTTCGGCTATGAGCCGACAAAGTACTTAAGGTTGGAATGTGCTACATCTAGAAGGCAGTCTGGTATAGCTACTGGAGAAGCGTCTGATAGTGTCTACCAATGATGATGGAAGATATGGTAGCTTCTATCCTAGCTAATTATTTGGAAACAATGGAGCATTACTTAGAATCATGGAAAAAGCAGTGCAAATGCCTATCCAGAGGGACCAAGCTCAAAGTCTATCTGCAATCCATCAAGAATGGACGCAAGGGAGCGGGAAAGTTAGGAAGGAGCTATGGAAATATGGGACTTCATAGACTAAACCAACTAGGGAATGAACCAAATCAGTCCAAGGCAGAACTGACTGGTATTAGACCAATGATATAGCCCATGCCGGTCAAAGGGAAGATGTCTCACCAGAAGTCAGTGCTAACATTGGACCACACACTTGGCTGTTGAAACAGGACGAGTTCATATCGACTTGTACACAAGCGGTTGATTCATTTCCGAGGGCACGACATGTTCCATCAAGAAAATTAAGGAAGCATTCAAGCAGTGGGAGTAAGTCATTGGGTTAATGTGTCGAGTTAGGCAAGCATAGCAGGAGACTAGGACTTGACAAGATGAACCATAGTCAGTTCACTTCGAACATCAGATATGCGGTCAACCCTTGGATTTTAAGATAATGGTTATGAACTAGTACATTGTAAAATCCAACCCTTAAACACATTTGAGGCACTACATTTAGCTTATGGAAGAAGTTAGAGTTACAAAGGAAGATGAATTTGTTGTTTACCTCTATTTATGTCATACTTAGGGACTATTTGGTTTACTCGTTTGGGGAACTAATCTATTAACCCTTTGTTATCAAGCAAAATGATGTATAAATGTCAACAAGGTTGAATATGAGAAGCCTTGGAATGGAAACACTTCAGAATACAAGGCAGGTTTCTTTTTTCACTGTTTACGAAAACTATAAAAAGATTCTATCCCACTATTAGAAAATTCATGGATTGCAATAAATTAAGAATCAGAGAGTCAACGCGGCTGTAAATATTGGAATAAAAAAATATCAAACATTCCATAAGATATTTGGTCCTAAGACCAATGGAGATAGAAAGATCTCGCAGGTGTGCTCTAGTTAAATCACTGGGGTAACTCAATCAAGAATGCCATAAACTCCAGATGACAAATCCTTGACATAAATGAGTCTCTACGAAGAAAGAGTGTGAATCAAGCTCAAGGGCATAATGTTGGATCCCCTCATAGACAAAAGAGCATGTCCTTGTACTGCATATCTAAAGATGGATGTGCATGAAAATTATGAAGAATGGAGTAATCGGACAGTGGAGCATAAACTTCCTATACTCCCCAAGGCAAGATTCAACTCCAACTGAAACTGGCTTCAGCTTCTCCAGAGATAGTGAAATGTAACTCCAACCCATCCATAGGTGGGACCAGATATCTCTAGAGATGGTGGAGCGTAATCTTTTCAAAAAGCCCCAGATACAGTGTCAACTTCACATGAATAAGAACAATGATATAACAAAGATTGAATATCCTCATAGAGTAAGGGGACAACAATGCAAAGGTATGACTTGCTTTAATGAATAAATTTCGAATGATATTTAATAGAAATACTTAAACTATAATAACACCATGCCATATGACTACGCGACACTAATGTAAGTGAGAAAATACTAATGATTGGAGAAGAATGAACGTTCTCGGCCTCTACGGGTTGAACAGACCTCTTACCTTGCGGGCTAGACCCAATGATAGTGTACGGTACACTAATAACAAAGTTGTAAATAGCAAAATAATTCGAAATCTAGACACCATGTATGCATAGCGACCTACAAATGGCTATGAATCATGCATTTTGGGAGTTCTAAGTCAGCAAAGAATGGTTGGCGTCCTACTTCAAAAAGGGCAAAAGCTTTGCATAATGTGCAAGAGCACTTTGTGGTTAAACACATTCTACGAAAAGAAAATAGGGATGCTGAAGGTTTGGAAAAAATTGTCACCTCAGGAAATGGATTACCTTTTGGATAGCCCTGGGGAAAACTTTACCCTTAAATTGGAATGAAGCAAGGACGGTGTGTGCAAGGAAACTTGGTACACCATATTGGATGGCATCCTATATAGAAGAGTTTTCACTAACCCACTTCTAAGGTGCATGGCTACAAGAGAGGCTAAGTAAGTATTGTGTAAAGTACATCTAGGCAATAAAAGAGACCTCACCTAGGGGGAAAACTGTAGAAAAGGAAGTCTTACGAGCATTGATCTGAAATGGTGAACTACTAATAGATATTAGTGGGGCCGAGTATGCAATAGTGGTTGCGGATTACGCTATCGATTATGGTAGTCAGCCTAGATGATGTCAGGTAATAAATGGCAGTTTAATAGTTTGGAATTCACCAACTTCTTTCGACGACACAAAATCATGAATAGCTTTTCTAGCGCCTTACTCATATGCCAATGGATAGGATGAGGAAATCAATAAGGCTCTCAAAGCTAACATAAAGGATTATTTAGAAAATGACAAGGGAGCTCGGATGGATGAGCTGCCATTGGACTTAATGTGTATCGCACTTCCCATGAAACTACAATAGGATATACTCCTTTTGCTTTGGCCTACAATTTATTGGTTATGATTACCATCGAAACTATAGTCCCATCTCAAAGGAGAACCTACTGTAACTCATAGGAGAATGAAGAATAGCTAAACATGTCCTTAGATTTGATTGGGAATAAGAAGAATGAGGCTGCTTTCAAAACTACGATGCTTTAGCAAAATGCGGTAAAACGATACAACCCTAAGAAAGTGCATTGTCCGCAAGGATGGAAACCTAGTCCTCGAGCAAATTTATCATAGTCAAGGCGACTAGATTATATCTTTTTAGCAGGGATCCTAGGAATGGAGTCTACATTCTCATCATCAAGGATGGAGCAATATCCGAGAGAAAATGGAATTCTTAAAACCTCTGTTATACGTGCTGACAATTACAACTACATGGATTATGGATAAGTGGATTAGTCAATCAGTGCGGTATTACCAAACCCCTTGATTGGGAGTATGAAACCATGATAGATATCAGTGCTACCAAACCACTACAAGAACAACCAACCAATGCCAAATAAATATCCAGATTTCTAGCATTATGCAGGAAAGGTCATTGCATACCGAGGGCTCCTAACTTTGATGCATCATGGAAAGGTTGGACAAAAATTTGTCTAGCAATGGCGAGCCAGATCAACCGATAGTCGGACATGACCATCAAGTGGGTGCTTGTAATTGATGATCGGCCTAAACTTCTTGTTGGCAACAATGAGCTCGATCAACCCATAGTCAGGACATGACCGACAAGCAGGTGCTTACCATTTATCAATTCTCCCAACAAGCAATGACAAGGTCGATCAGCCCATGGTCAGGACTAGACCACCAATTGGTTCTCACCATTTTCGATCGGCCCAAACTACTTTACTAGCAACAGTGAGCTCGATTAGCCCATGGTCAAGACATGACAAACAAGTGGGTGCTCTCTGTTGATGATCGGCCTAAACTTCTTTGCCGGCAAACACAAGTCCAATCATCCATTGGTCAAGACATGACCACCAAGTGGCTGCTCATCATCGACGATTTTCCCAAACTTCTTTGTTGGTAATGACGAGCCCGACCAACCCATCGTCAGGATATGACCGCCAAGTAGGAGCTTGTTATTGATGATTAGCCTAAACTTATTTTCTAGCAATGGCAAGCCTAATAACCTATGGTCAGGACATGATCGCCAAGTTGGTGCTCTTCATTGATGACCGGTACAAACTATTGAGTCGACAGTGGTAGACAAAGTGGTCCTTATTTGGGTATCCACAACTGACGATCGGTTCAACCATTTTAACCAGTGGTAGTGGACCGAAGTTATACCTATTCGTGTGTCCACGGCTGACGATCATCTCAACCTTCTTAGCAGATAGCGGCGTACCAGAGTGATGGCTATTCTAGTGTTTGTTGCTAATGATCGGTTGTAAGCTTTTAGGATGGCTATGGAGAACTTGATTTATCAATGGTTAGGACATGGCAGCCGCTTAGTTGGTTCATGCCCGACATTCGGCTCTGGATTTCTGTCAATAACGAATAGCCGAGCTTGCTCATAATAAAACATAATAATCAACTGTATGGCCCAGTGCAAGCAATCAATATTGGAATTACCTATGAAGACTATCAACTGACCAACACTAGGGAAAACTTGTTTAAAGCATGCATGGAATATGTATGTGGTAGTTAGCAAACTAGAATGTTGGAAGTGCATGAAAACAAACAAGGAAAGATGAGATTGGATTACAAAGACACTCCACCAGGGTATGCTCACCTTGCCGAACTTATCTATGATTGATCTTGTGAAAGTATGCCAAGGACAAAGAAAGAGTTGTAGGAAGAACTACCAAAATAACACATAACTACTTCACCAATGTGCTCACGGTGTTGAACTTGTCAGTAATGAACCTGTACAAGTACGTAAGGATGCAATAATAGATTACTGGCAGGATAATGGCATACTATACAAACACAACCTAATAACTAATCTTGATAAGGTATGATAATTCCATTTATAATTCCTATAGATACATATGCACTTGTATAAGTGTACATACAGGAAGTATACAGTATGGGCTAAGGGAAGCATCAATCAAAGAAACTACTTACCTAACCAATATTAGTGATTGATCCCATATAGTTATGCACGATAGTGGAGAGAAAGGTCGCTAAAGGAACAAGCAAACCAGGAAATCATGTGGAATAAACATATCATGACCATTGGCCAAGAAACGGAGAATATGGACATGAATAAATATCAGATGCAACAAAGTATAAACATCAAAAGAAGATTAGCTTCAAAACACAAGCACATGATCAACGCACGTTCAAAATTTTAGCAAAAACCTCTTGCTAAGCCAATTTTTGGGTGAATGTCCTATACTAGTATGCATGGTGGTGATGAAGGGATCACTAGTGGAATAACTTGGCAGTTATGTAGGAAAATAAATCACAACCACGAGTTTTAATTGACCAAACTATAATGAATGCCACAAAATACACATCATTAAGTCCATGTACCATGGAACCAATGTGTATTCCTTTCCCAATGGCACCTTAATATTCTCGAAACATTCATAAGACAACATGCAACCCTTAGAACCTAAGAGCAAGAAGGTTGAGTGAGCGGGAGCAAAAGCCTAACGGATGGAGATGAGAATTAGTGGGAAATCATGCTAGGTGATTAATCTACCGAAAAGAATGAACTGCTAACATTATATTGATAAAGGATGTCTTAGAACAATCAACAAGCTTTCTCCAAGTGTAAAGGCTCTGTAACACATTAATATTCAAAAACATACCAAAAAGATGGGAATGAGGATATAGATATTTGAGGTTCGAGATAACCATCGCATGGGAAAGAAAGACGAGTTTAGTTGAAACAAAACATACTTTGTGTTCAAAAAAAGTATGCTGTCTGGGAAAGTGTTGTGGGCATATTTTTCCAACATCATTGTGAATATGAAAAGACGTTAAGGAGCATAAAAATGAGCAGAAGATGTATAATAAAGGCACCTTTATGCAATCACAAGGGCAAGGCAAAGTGTTAGGGGAAATTTGGCATAGTGATATGGTCAAAGATCTTGAAAAATGTTTCGAAGGTTAGGACTTGTTTATAGGTCAAAACTGCATCTCAATTCGAGCTACTGATCGAAAGATATGATAAACTTAACAACTTATCTACCACCTAACCAACTTGGGGCCCACCTTGGAGAGCTACTGCCTAATTTAGGAAAATAGGAAATTCAGAGACATCATAATACCCTACTCAATGGTATGGAGCTATTGGTTAAAGTTTCATTCAATTTTGACTTGAAATTAAGGAGTCGTTGCATAAATATATATATGTTGCACAGTGGTAAAGACTTGCGTCTTTTAGCCAACCCACCTGGGTTCGAGTCTTGGCAAACACGTTATTTTTATGGAACACAAAGAATGGTCAGTAGGGAATCTGACTACCCAACCATTTACAAGATAAGGAAGCAAGAGACACTATGCAAGGTAGAAG
Organism: Allium cepa; assembly: GCA_030765085.1. Taxonomy (NCBI): domain Eukaryota; kingdom Viridiplantae; phylum Streptophyta; class Magnoliopsida; order Asparagales; family Amaryllidaceae; genus Allium; species Allium cepa. The sequence continues at coordinate 479,446,765 of CM060943.1, read as the reverse complement.
GCAATGTAGGCAGAGAGCTTACAGGAATAGGGGAAAGGAGCACGCTATTTGGTGGTTGGTGTGTTAAACCAAACTTTCTATTTGGTACCCCAAGCCACTGAACAAGATCTTCTATTCAGTGGTAGAAGCACTGAACTGAAGTTTCTATTTGATACTACCAAGCCATCTATCATCATCTTCTCTTCGATGGTTGGGCACCTACCTAGCCAGACATCTAAGCCATCTGTCGTACCAAGGAAGAAGCTATATGCCGGACCAAGGAAGATGCTATGTACTGGACTAAGAAGGAAGATACTTGCCTTACCAAGCATGCCAAGCCTAATAGAGAAGCATTCGAACTTAGCCAATAACTTGTCCGCATCCATCCAACCAAACCAACACCCTCCAAACCGACTTCTTAGCCGAACCAAACAGTGTATATATAGAAGAAATTCTACGCATATTTGGTAATATTCAAGCATATTCCAAATTCCCAAGAATATTCTCTATGGGCGCCCAAAAACTTGGAAATTTCCTGATTTACCGAATTAATCACACCATCTCTTCACTCCTATAAATACCAAAGCATCCAACAAAAATGGGAGACAATTCTAAAGAGATAAGCTTACAACAACAATGATAAACAAGTCAGAGGAATGCAAGACCTGCCCACCAAGATTTCCCTAACATGAGTAGGATCTCCCTAATAGGAGCAATCTATCAGGATCAGCCCAGTAGTATCTCCCTAACAAGATTAGCTAGTAGGAATAGCCTAACATGATCAACTAACGGGAACAACCTAGTAGGATCAGCTTGTAGGAGCACCCGAGCAATAAAAATTGGCTAGAACAACCTATTAGGAACAACTTGGCAACAACAGCTAGTCGGAAGAGCCTAGAAAGAATAGCCTAGCAAGTACATCCTAGTAGGTATTGCCTAACTAGAACTGCCTAATAGAGACACTCAAATAGGAATAGAAAGCCAAGAATAGTCAAATAGGAAAAGTCGAACAGACTTCCTTAAGCTATATCTTACTTTCTATTAAGCTTTAGACCATTGTATTTTGAATCTTCGACATTGTATCAAAGGTCTATAAGAATAATAATGCAAATGGACAATGGATTTAGGCACATTCCAGCCGAACCACTATAAATCTTTGTTTTCTTTAGTTTACTACAACTTACTTTCTGCATAACCTTTGTGTGATCTACTCTCTAAAAATTAATCATAATGAAAATATAATAGCTGTGTTACATACCCTATATTCACATCTCTACAAATAATCGATTGGATGTGTTTGCCTATTTTTTGTGCAAACATTTGGCTTTCCAAGCGACTCACTCCTACTTGCATTTTGATAGGTAAATTTCAAGGATACCCTTAATAAAAGCCCCCATCAATTTAGCTTTCCATTGGGAGAAATTTTTGCGACTCTGAGGGTGATGAGACTCCATCTTTGGACCTTTTTGAACATAGTCCGTGGGTAGCCTGGGAAACGTCAACAGCTCATACTCTTCTAGGATCACAAGCATAAACACTTAGCACTCATTCTTAATTTAGTGCCTCAGTAACTTTCCTTTTTAGGCACAATTGGGAGACATCCTATGGAAAACTTCTTGAAGATGTCAACAAACACCGCTTTTCAGCTCCCATGTCCTACAACCATGGCCATAGCTCATATCAAGAGTTAAATATTGAAAGACAAAGGAGGATGGAATAAGAAAGGCATGATGCTAACAAAAGGCAACATCGTTGTGAGCAGTAAAAGGAATCGCGAGGCCACTTTAGGCAAAAATTTGATTCTCACCATCAACAGCTCCCATAAACTCACCCACTATAGCACTGACAATCTCCCTATCACATCCCACCTCCGCCAACTTGACCTATCATAATTTCAACCTGAGCTCCCTCTCAATTCAAAGCCGTCAGCCCTACCTCATCTATGCAATCTCACAATGCCAACATCAAAACTTCAACTCACCATTCTGCTCCTTCTTTACTCCTTAGAGGCCAATCTACTGCCATCACAACTTTAATGCAAGCAACTCTGCCTAGTACCGCCTGAGGGTTTTTTGACTAAAATTTCAATGACTTCTTTCATTGCTATAATAAAGATGTCCTTGCAAGAAATGAGGGGGTTGTGGAGTAATTATTTGAGTGGAAAAACCTCGCTAAAGGCCTCTTCGATGTCAAATGGATTAACCAGTTGGTCATCCATTCATTAGACATAGAGACGGCTAATCATAATAGAATATGCGAAGTATATAAATGAAAAACATATACAGTCACAAAGAAAAGGGATGAAAAAGAAAAATCATCCAAGGACTCACAAGAAATATGATTGTGCTGCTTAGGTTTCACATGCAAGAAACCTTAGTTATAAATTCACTACTAAAGACTACACATGCCACCAATAGTGAGCTTGAAAAAAAGATAAAAGTGAAAGAAGATCAATATATGGCAATTTAGGTTGAAGTAGAGAAACATAAGGCTGACATAAAGGCCAAAAAAGATTCAAAAGAATAGGCTTAACTCTTGTTGCTCGACATCCAAAAGAAAAATGAAGACGATAAACAAAAATCTACCAAAACCAAGGAAGAAACACAAGTTACTCTTCTCTAATTCTTTGCCTGCATAATAGAAATGAAAAATGTAAACTAGCTTTGAGATAGCTATCCAGAAACACTTACTGGTGCTTGGGAGGAAATCTTATAAAACGCTACATGCACCGGTTATGACATCAATGAGGAGTTCTTAAAGGAAAGTATTTTGGATGAAGATGATTTGGAGGCTCTAGAGAAGGCAAGGAGATCTTGGAAGTAAAGGTGGCAGTCAGAGAGCAGGTGACTACTGTGGCTTGTGATGGTCCCAGCTCATCAGATCATGTGGAGGATTCCATTCTAACTTCGAAGGAGTCTTTAGTAGATATTATTACTTCTACGACAATCGCTTTAGAGGTTGTCGCGACTCAAATGCCTACATCTGCAACTCTCGATACAATCACTTCTGGGGTATATAATCTTGATGCCCAAGCTCTAATCCTTCCAATAGATCCTCTTATTATGTCTTTACACCACATATCTCTGGAAGAACGAGAAATCACCAAATCTCCATCGAACGACACACCGCCCTCTCAAGGTATATCTTTACACTCCCCAGTCTTTGAGAAACTTTAAATCTCATTAGAGTATATCTCCATTATTTATCTTACCATTTATAAACTTATAGGCCATCCCTCATTGCCACCTTCGCCATAAGCTACTCAGGTTTCAGGCCCATGTGGCATCCCGGCTACTTCTACTGCTGTCACTATAACATTCACTCCCCCGGTTCTTACTTCCAGCTTTATTAGCAGCACTGATTCAGAGAAAAATAGAGGCAATGGACCAACGGATGTTGATCCGTCTCTTGAAGAATAAGTCACCATCACTGGCACAAAAGGGTCCTGATAGTACCTCTATGGCTAGGACGCTGATGATTGACATCTCGAAAATTAGATTAAATAAGAGTCGTGCACTCAAAAGGCCCCTCTCGTGATTCCCACCTCTATTCTTCTGCATGCTGACATTTCTACCGAAATCCCCAAATCCAAATCTAGTAGCGACTGCGATTGGGAGGGCGACCCTGAGGGTCACCTTGCATAACCAAAGAAGTGTGATGGCTCGAAGGGAAGGTCTTCATCTTCTAGAAGGAAAAGAATAGGAATTCGAAGGGAGTGAAATGCCGTCGGTTGATTTTGTAGCTGTTTTTGTAATTTATTTCTATTTTGGCTTCCTTTTGTACATAAGCCAATGCTATGTGGGAGAAGCCCCAATAAACCTTGTATAAAAAGATATACAAATAAAAAGATTATTTTTTGTTCAACATTTCTCTTAATTATAGTTATGCAATTTTCATTTCTGATGCCTATATATTTGGATGTATTTATAATATAATTATCTATAATTCAATTACACATATAATACCCATGCTTATGCTTGTGCAATGACATTATTTACTGTAACTCTATACATATAAATAACTCTTTGTATTTGCTTACAGTCATTTTGTTATTTAGTTCTATTTATCGTTGCTAATACACTTCTTATTTTAGCTAAACAAAACCATACTTCTTTGGTTAACTCTACTTATCTTCAGCTGAATGAATCTTGCTTATCCATAAATAGAGCTGTATTTCCTCAACCAACTCTGTAGCCATCCCATTCATCTTCTGTAGGATGTATACTATTCAACCGTAAGTATTAACAAATTATATAATATCGTACCAGCTCCTGTCTCCAGGAGTTAGTGTCTTGGATGCTGATCTCTAAGCGTCTACCCTTGAATCCACTTATCTGTAGGAGATGATCAAAGAAACTTTGTCAATCAACCGCATTTAACATCGGTCGAACATCTCATGTTAAGATGTAAACAGGGTTGTACCTGTAAAAGGTTCAATTATACACCAATTCCAATTTTCTGGAGTTAGTGTCATGGATGTCCAACTCTGGACATCCATCTTCGACCCCTCCTATCTCCGGGCATTGGTCGTAAGAGGCTCTATGAACCAACTTTGCTTATCATCGGCCAAGCATATCTTGTTAGGCCATAAGCAAGGTTGAGTGTGCAAAAAGATATAACCTTCACTAATTTTTATCTATGGGATCCAGCGTCTTAGATGCTTATCTTCGAGCATCAATCTTTGACCTTGCCTATCTCCGAGCAGTAGTTAAAGATTAGATGTGTAAAGGTAATCATTTGATCGAACACACATCATTATACTCTCGCGCCCCGATCGTGGATTAAAGGAGTTTATCCATATCCATCTTCTAGTACCTAGTTATTTCATTTTTTAAACATGAAATGTCTAGTTTTACCACTGATCATGCAACACAAACTTAAACTTGTAAGAATATGCTTCCATTGATTCTAAAAATCAACTTTATTTAAAAACAAAAGAATGGAATAATCTTCCATATTACTACTAATACCATCAATAAAGATGTCGTATTTACGAAAATGTAGATCAAGTTGAAATAGCGTCGCAAGTGCTCGTTATTCCACGCCTGCAAAATTAGGGTTCCGTCAATAGTCGATAGCTTGAAAGTTTCATCTCCAAGCTTCTATTAAATTACATGGGACCTTCCTAATTCAGACTAAGTGCCTCGTAATAGCACCTCTTTTCTAATTAGTAGCTACTCTCAGTTTATGACCTTGGTTGTTAGAATATCTTGCTACTCTTTTATAATGAGTAGCTACCCTTAGTTCAGCATCTTCTTATTTACCATTGATTAAGTCGAGGGACTAAGCAGGAGATCCTCATTCATACTAGAATCATAATGGATCCTCCGATGAGAAGGCATCCAATTCAATCTAAATCAAGGCCTCGAATTTATAGGCCAGAGCGAACGGGGTTATGGCTAGTCGTGGAATTATGAGTTGTTATATATGCCCACAATGCAAGTGGTAGCATATCACACTAGCTGCCTTTTGCACCCTTCAATATTTTTTTGATAATGGATTTGATGATCTTTTCATTGCCTCCCCCTATCCATTTGATTATGAGTGTTATATACCAAGAAGCTCTTATAAATTTGGTACCGAGTACATATTTCTTTGAACTCGGCATACTCGAATTGAGTTTCATAATCAGTGATGATATTCTATAGAACTCCATATTCACAAAAAATGTTTTCTCTAAGAAATTGATCACCTTCTTCGAAGTGATCGATTTTGAGATGTTCTGCTTTAGCCCACTTCGTGAAGTAGTCCACAACACTATATCATATTTCACTCTACCTCTCGACATCAGCATCAAAATGATATTATCTGTTTCTCACACCACAAATGGCTACTGGTTAACCATTTGCGTAAGCTTAGTGGAAGGGGCTATATGTATCTTTGCAAATATTAGGCACTTATCACATTATCTGGAATAGGCGGTTGCATCTTTGCTAACTGTTGGTAAGAAGTATCTATTCTATGCTAATGTTTGCGCCTTAGTGTGATCTTTGCATCTACCTTGATACACATTTTCAAGAGTTTTCTTATCCTCCTCTTTGGTGATAAAGTTCAGCAAGGGCATCGAGAATCCTCTCTTATGTAGCATAAGTTCTTGCATAATGAATCGAGGTACCCTATGTAGGAGTTGGAATCATTCATTTCTTTCATTTTAGAGAGTCCACTTCTGTAGATATTCTTTAGTTGGAGTCATCCACTAATCCTTTTCCTCTTCAACCTCCAAGATCCAGTCAATATTCACCTTGTTGATGCTCGAAGATGATAAAACTTCTACTGGAATGAGTCCTAAGAGCTGTTTATCCCCAAAGCTAGCCAGTTGGCCAATGAATCGGCTTTATTATTTTTGCTCCCTAAGGATGTGCATTATTATATAATGCCTGTCACTTAGTAGTTCCAAAAATTTCATCAAGTAAGGAAAATTCTAGCTATCTTAGCCTAAAAATCCTTTTTCACTTGACATATCACCAACCAAAGTCGCTGAATATATGCAATGTTCTAGTTCTCATTTCTAATGCTATCTTGAGTCCCGAAATCAACACTTTATATTCGGCTTCATTATTTATCACTGGAAACTCTGATCTTAGAGCATAGCACATTCTCCACCCTTCTAAGGTTAGAAGAATCACTCATACCCTAGAATTGTGTTCATTGGAGACTCTATCTACATATAATTTCCATTGAGTTAGATTGACCAAACCTTCTTCTACTTCTCAATCTCGGACGGTGAACTTGGCAATGGAATCCGATAATGTTTGTCCTTAGATTTCCATTCTAGAATGGTATGTTATATTGTATTCACTTAGATCAATATTCCATTTTATTAATCTTCCTAAGGTCTCAGCGATGTGGAACTTGCCTTCATGATTTATCCGTAAGTACCATTATCGGATGAGCTTGAAAGTATGGTCGCAACTTCTTCGATGCAGTCAATAAACAATATGCCAGCTTTTCTAGATTTTGATATGTAATGATCCCCTTACACCTTAGGCATAGAATGGTTGCTAAATGAAAAAAATGAAGTAAAGAAGAGGAATTAAAAGAGAATAGAATGGAGAAGAAGAAGAAGGAAACATCAAATAACCAAATAACCTATCGAATGTCTCACATCGCATTAGGGAAAATATAAAGTCAACAAAGCTATAAAAAAATCAAGATAGTAATAATAATGTGAACTAATCATCCGAGTATGCGACCCATAAGGTTATACAATATAGTAAATGAGTTTACGCAACTGGAAACTAAACTCAACCGATACATTATCTCATATAATAGTAAGTCAAACATTATAAAGGCCATACAGTGTCACACAACGGAATATACAATAACAACTCAAATATAATTATAAGTAAACGTCACTTTTTGCTATTCCATTTACAGAACTCCATATGTCATCCACCCCTGTTCTCAAATCTACTCATTTAAGACTAATCGAGATAATAGAAAGCAAAGCATAAAACCTTGGGTTAGAAACTAGCCTGGTGTGAGAGACAAACATTCTCAAAGTACCATAAAGTCGACATACTATAAGAAACAGAGAGTACACAAATCATAACTGACCTGTCCCTACAACCAAAGAGTTAGCACATAAAATAAATAATATGCTACTCTACAACATTATAAAAAAGCACACGATACTTAGTATTTATTGGTGTGCCAGGATATCTCTATCTATAATACTTGCTCCATACTAAGTAAACTATCCAGGTGTCTAGGTATCTCCATCCATAATACCTACTCCACACCAAGTCAAGTCAGGGTATATATATATCCCTACCATAATACATACCTTGTGTGATATCCCTAAGGTGATAGCTGGCTAGTGAAGCAGCCATAACAAACATAGAATCCATCAAACAATACCAACTATCACCCAGTGTGGCATATATATATATATATATATATATATATATATATGATAACTCCTATGACCTCTAATCCAATGACTATTGGTAATCCAGGTTCTCCATGGTACTCTCGTATCTCGCAGCCCAAAGCCAGATACATCTCTCGTAACCTAATTCTGGACATTAGACCCAGCACCACAGGTCCAGGGTATAATTATCCATGCTACCAATCCATGGGCATCCCCACTATACAATATCCTTCTTCGAGTGCAATAGAAAACTCTCTGATTCATCAACGATCCCTTAGCATAACACATCCATCCGAGCTATACTGGCTCAATACAATCTCCAAAATCAGAAACCTACCATGTTCCTACACTCCACGACTCCCCCACGAGCCTCTATGGTACCTACTACTCCCATAAGCCATAAACCAAAGATACAGAATGTCTAATCTTCGGCGTCTGCTACTCCCACGAGCCACCGGCCGAAGATACAAATCCATCATGTTGTACAGTGCCATCCCCCATGATATGAACGAGCCAACTCCTCCAACATGATCTATAAAGTCCTGAAACTATCTACCTCGGAACATACTACCAACACAAGCCAACATCCGAAGTGCCAACTCTCATGTCGATGTATCACATCATCGCCTCACCATCTAAATTGCTCCTCATAGAGCAACAACAACAGGACTCTAATTTGATCGCACGAATAAACCATCCAGTCATGCAAATGAAATCTCTTCAATGTCCAAGCCAAAGATAGGCCAAATCGCCAATCAACAATAGCGATGGACATTGACCACTCTATAGTAGTCAATACCTACCACCTCGGTCTTGTACTTAACCAAAACGGATAAGTAAAAACCAAACAAACACATCTGACATCCATCCTAAAATCCGAAGCCTGTTCTTCAACCTTAGATCCATTGGCTTGTATCCTAACACTCTTTACAACTTATCTTGCTCATTAGGTTTCTACGTGTGCAAAACTCCAACGCATAAGATATTCCCTTAAAATTCGATCACCGCTAATCGGTGTTACAACCAAAGCAGCCAAACAAGCCAAACAACCAAACATACATCCAACAACTATACATACATCTAAAACAACATACATACGACATGTATATTCCATTCATATCAACCAATATGAAAAATCTTATCAATAATTGCTCAAATCTAATAATTCCCTAACTATGGCACATCGATGGAAAATATGTGATATTTTTTGTAAATCATTTTAAAATAATTTTATTTTCTTTTATAAAGGTGTAGTATAGGAAAATCACATTTTAAAAAAAAATCATTGCCAAGCGTCAATCTAATACTATATAATAAATCATAGTACGATAAGCACCTTTGTCTAAGTGGTTAATTGATTCAGCTTTGGTGCAGGATGTCACAAGTTCGAAACTTGCTTTCGAACGTTTATTTGACATGGGATATGTTGGCCCAATGATTTGTTGTATATAAAGTACCAGTTCAAAAAAAAATAAAAAATAAAAATAGTATGTTAAAAGACAATATAACTTAGCATAATGAAATCTATCCACACTAGTGCCGAATGTAGATCTCTCCGTCACGAGCGCAATGTAAGAAATCGTATCAAAATAGACCTCGTATGTAAAAAAGGTATGGTCGAAATAAGAATCGAGATTATTTAAATAAATAATTAAAAATAATCGAACCCTTAATCACCTTTATTAGCCTTAACGTTCTTCTTCCTTATCAAATAACTAAGTTGTGCACATATCAGCGTAGATGCACCATTCCAAATCTTTGGTCCATCGATTTCTCACACGATAATTAATAAAATCTTGGCCTGTTTTTGGCCATCAAACTTCGCTATAAAATCCATTCGCCCTAATATCAAAAAGGAGGAGCTAGACTGACCTATGGAAAACCTAGAAGCTACACACAATCCCTCCTATGGACATGTTTTGCAAACGACGATCGATTATGCCTAAATTTCAGGTGGAGGTGTGCATCGTCAAGAGAAATGCAACGGTAATCGCTAATCCATCTATCGTCGCTCTAAGATCTGGCAAACTCAAAACCTAGTTGGTCGTGAATGGGTTGATCTCGACCAAACATTGCCGCATCTTAGATCGAGCATATGGAATCAAAGCTCTTCGATACGAACTCGTTATATTTGGTTTCGTGATTTTTAGTAGTGCATATACGGAAATTTTGATTTTTGAAGCTAGGAGGAGAAGATAGCCATTGTTCTTTAATGGAACACTAAAGTGGATAATGAAATTGGAGGGAGATCTGATTTGGGCATTTAAATAATATTATTTAATTATTTGTTTATTTTATTTATTAGGTAAATAGTCATACGTTTTGAGCTCATACGATCAAATGATGCGTCCGATCACGACGAAATTTGTCTGTGTATATCATCTTATTTTTCCAAACCTAATGATACAAATCTCGTCGCCATCTGAGACAGCACCCCAGAATGCTTATTTTGATGCCTTTCGAGATTGTTTTGGCCATTGGATCGTTCGATCTCCACGTACAGCAAGCCTTATACTATTTTAATTCGTAACGTCAATCCATACTCAACAAAAGTTTTCTCGAGTCCCGATTCGACTTATGCAAAAATCATATTTTTGAGCCCTTGTTTAATTAATGATTAAATATCAAAATCATTATTTGAATATTCAGCCTTTAAAAATGTGGACCGTTTCATTCTTCCCTCCTTAAAAAGGTTTCATCCTTGAAATCATAAAGTTAAGAGAACGTTCCCTAAACCAAAGGCCGTCAAAAGATTCTCAGATTCCAAAAAAAATCGGCAACACGTCCTTTGCGCAGTCAGGTCCGAGAAAAATCCCAATACAACAAAGATATGTATACGTCTCATATTTTTAAATATACTAGATCATATATAGCAATAACCTCAAATAAGTATGCTCTATCAAACCATAACTATCCTGCAAGCCTAACAACTACACGAACAAAGGATATCATCTCAAATGCTAGCAATCTAGCATACATGAGATCTATTATACAAAAAGTAACATCCAGGCTAATCCTAGCATGCAAAATACTAAACTATCTAGTATAAGACAGTAAATATGATACCCAAATATGAAAGACGATGTTAAAAATAAAATCTCTTCATATGAAGAGCTCCGGATAAGCGGTTCTCATGATCTTCTTGATCTCTAATATCCTATCGCTTTCACTTCCTCTAAACCTATATTACTCCACTGCCCTCCTCCTAACATATTTTGTATCACATCTATCGATACAAATAGGCCTACTAGATCTCAAAGTCCATGGTTCAGTCTCAATGTCATATATTCGATTTGGTGTTGAATTCCTAAATGCCTCTTGTAATTTCTCCCAGACCCACTGCCGAACAACAATTTTCGGCCACTTACAATGCACTTGGAACACAATGGAATCACGCTATCCATCCCATATATAACACGGATGTCGCTCTACTAGACATAAGGAATAAAAATCTAGCATTATTCACAAAACAATCGTCTGTGACTCAAATTTTATCATGATGTCCTCAGTCATCAGCAATCCATCAATGCAGTCTATAAATATATGTTCTCACTACTTGAGAATAAATAATCTCTCATCTCTATGAAACCAACAATCTCTCATCTCTACGAAACCAACAATCGCTCATCATCATTTCTGCTCGTTATGAATAACAATGGTGCACTCGTTCTCCTCTCGATCAGACTCAATGACGCGTGTCCGCACCTTACGTCTCAAAAAAGTCTGATCCATGCTCATCAAATAGGTCAAGATGCTGCTACCTTAGGTCTATTCCAATTCTAGACTACCATAACGACAAGATCTAAAGTGATGTCCAACTCTAAAACAACGTGATTCAAGCATCTCACTTCCCTCCTCTAGAAGTGGTACTACAAAATCTCATCACCAAGCGGTGTCTTCTCGACACCTACCATACAACTATCAATTGTGACTTGTTCTCTTCTTTTGTCCATGAGTAGAAGAAAGTATCATCAATGAACACAAGCACAACTCACTCAAGTGATCCCTCGAAACAAAGTCCATGCGATCAACAAGGCATATTGAAACATTGGTTAGCCCGAACGATAGAACTAACTAATCAAATACCAAGGTAGCATACAAAACACTATAACCTACACACTTATCAAAAGTACTCTAAGGTGGTGAAACCTCATCGCAAGGTCCAACTAAGAGAACATCCTCCTGTTATAGAGCCGATCGAACAAGTCACCAATAAATGGGAGTAGAAACTTATCCGTCATCTCATCCAGCTCATGACAACCAACAAACAACTCCAATGAGCTATCCGCCATATAGACAAACATTATGGGTGCATCCTACCTAAATATACTCCCACAAATGAACCATCACCTAAACTGGTCACCCGCTCACACCTTTAGTTTCTAAATATCTTTGGAGATCATATTCCTTAAAGGCATCACTATTGGTCTACATCCTCTAACTGGATCGATAGGGGAACTCTATACCCATATGGTGGTAATTTGGTCACCTCATAAAATATGTCTGGACAATCTCATGCTATAGGCATATCTGACAACTCATCATGTGAAATATCGAGCGAATATAAAAAGCTACCCATCCCCATCCTTTATAGGTAGCAAATCACTGAAGTTCACTCCTCCACAACCCCAATTATCATCAACGACCTCTCACAATCCACCATCATTATGTATCCTCTTTAGCCAGTCCATTACCAAACCATAATAACAACCCAAATAAACCCTAAAATAAACCAATTGCAAACAAACAAATAACAACATCCATGACTCAGTATGGTTAGGTCTCGATAAACCATGTGTAGGCTGGTTGTTCCCTTAATTAGGGAAATCTCAATCAAAGGGTCTGTTAACCATCTCGAGTCTCGATCCCAATATATCCAGCTAATCTATATATGAAGTAATATCAAACCTCGACGTAAGATAAAGCAGGTATAGCAACACCATAAGTGAAAAGCATATTTCAAACGGTAATGCCATCCACCTACTCTTTTGTCGATAGAGCACTCAATGAAATCGAAACGACAATCAACGCATATGATTCCATGTTTTATCCTTACTCACTTGGTTCAGGACAACCCTTCAACACTGGGTATAGGATGTCTCCTCATAAACCCTTCTTAATCATCTTCTTTAAGTCCTCGTTAATATAATCAATCAATCGCTTCCTAAGATGATCACTCAACTCAATACTTAACTTTACATTCTTCGATGCAAACTATGAACTAATCCCAAGTAAATCGATCCTCGAGAATCGAAGCTATAAAGACACTCCGCTAGTTCATTGTGCATCAGTGGATTTATCTAGAGGACAATTTCAACCTCACTACATCATCTAACTCCAAATCACCGAAGATCTTTTTGCAAGTACCCATCCAGTCTTACCTTTCAATAGCCGACTCCATTCCAAGGAATAGTCTGCCTCCTAGACTCCCATATCTCTGTACAGCTCAGAAAAGTCGACTCTATCCATTTGCACTTGAGCACCATAAACATCCAAATCAATTTGGGCATTCTAGAAAATTATTCGCACCATCCCGCCGAATATATTCTATCAATCAAAGGTAGTAGCCCCGACCATGCTCAATCCTCAACTCTGAAGATAGAGTCAATTACAGTATTTTTCACATGCCAGATCATTTATATTATACAATTAGGATGATTAGTCTCTCAAAAAGAAAACAGAATCAATAGTGCTCATGTGTACAATACAACTTATATACCATATATACTGCTATATTGTTTTGAAAACCAAATTACTTGACAAATACGAACTTTCTCATATATACATATACTCTAGATATAGTCTAAGGCAATAACTCCTATGCTATCTCTATTAGATCAGGGTATCAACTAAGGTTAATAATATAACCAGAGCTTTGATACCAAATGTAACGACCTCCATACACCTTAGGTATAGGGAGGTTGTTAAAGGAAACAAAAGAAGTAATATAGAAAAAACAGAAGAGAAGGGAATGGAAAAGAAGAAAAAGAAACATCAGATTACCAAATAACCCGCCGAATATCTCATATCATATCAGGTAAAATATAATAGTCAACACAGGTATAAAAACAGTTGACATAGCAATAAAAGTGTGAACTAATAATCAGAGTAAAAGATCTACAAAGTTATACAATACAGTAAATGAGTTTATACAATTGGAAAATAAATTCAACTGATACACTATCTCAAATAATAGTAAGTCAAACACTGGCAAGGCTCCGCAGTGTTACACGGTGGAATATACAATAACAACTCAAACATAAGTATGAGTAAACGTCACCTCCTGCTAGTCCATCTATAGATTCATATGTCATCCAAACCCGCTCTCAAATCTACTCATTTAAGAGCACCTGAGATAATAAGAAGCATAGCATAAAATTCTAGATTAGACAACAGTCTGGTGTGAGTGATAAATAATCTCAAAATACTATAAAAGTCGATATAGTGTATGGAATAGAAGGTACACAAATCATACATGATTTGTCCCTACAATCAAAGATTTGGCACATAACATAGGTGATTTGCTACTTTACAACATCATAAAAGGGCACACCATACTCAGTATCTATCGGGGTGCATAGGTATCTCCATCTACAATACCTACTCCATACTAAGTAAACTATCTAGGTGTCCAGGTATCTCCATCCGCAATACCTATTCCATACTAACTCAAATCGAGGTGTCTAGGTATTCCTACCATAATACCTATATTGTGTGACATCCCTAGGATGACAAGTGGCTAGTGAAGCAACCATAACGAATATAGCATCCATCAAATAATAATAACTGTCACCCAGTATGCTCTAGATATATGATAACTTGTATGACCCATATGCCAAGGACTAGTGGTAATCCTGATTCTCCGTTATACTATAGTATATTATGGCCCAAAGTTGGATACGTGTCTCGCAACCTGAAGCTAGACATTAGACCCAACACCACAGGTCCAGGGTATATGGATACTCGCTACCAATCCATGGGCACCTCACTATACAATACCTATGCTTACAACATAAAACTCTCTGAGTCATCAATGATTCCTTAGCACATACACATCTATCCAAGCCCCACTAGCTCAATGCAATCACAACTATCTGAATCCACTATGTTCCAACACTCTACGACTCCACCCACAAGCCTCTTTGGTACCTACTACCACCACGAGCCACAAACTGAAGATACAAAGTGTCTAATTTTTGGCACTTGGTACTCCCATGAGCCACCAATTGAAGATACAAATCCATCATGTTGTACATCGCCATCCCCCATGATGCAAATGAGCCAACACCTCCAGCATGATCTATAGAGTCCTAAAACTATCTACCTCAAAACTTACTCCCAACACGAGCTAATACTCGAATTACCAACTCTCACATCAAAGCATCATAGCATTATCGTGCTATTTAAATAACTCATCATAGAGCAAAAACCTCAAGACATTAAGTCGATCACATGAATAAACCATCAAATCGCACAGCATAAAATATCAACAATGCCCAAGCCAAAGATCGGTCGAATCGCTAATCAATTGCAGTCATGGATATTAACCACCCTACAGTAGTCAATATATGCCACTTTTGTCTTGTACTTAACCAAAACGAATAAGTACAAACCAATCAGAAACGTCCGGCATCCATTCTGAAGTATGAAACCTTGTCTTCCACCTCAAAACCATCGGCATATATCCTAACATTCCTCTATAACTTATCTCGCTTGTTAGGTTTTCGCAAGTGCAAAACCCTAATATACAAACTATTCCCTTAAAACCCGATCACCGCTAATCGACGTTGTCAACCAAAATTTCCACATAAGCTAAACAAGTTAAACAATGAAATATACATCCAACAACCATACATATATCCAAAAAACATACGTACAACATGTATAATACATCCATGTCAACAAATGTGGGAAATCATGTCAACAATGGATCAAATCTAATAATTCCCTAACTATAGCATGTCAATGAAAATTATGTGATCTTTTTTACAAATCATTTTAAAATAATTTTTTTTTCTTTGATAAAGGTATCAGTATAGGAAAATCACATTTTAAAGCCAAAAATCATTCCCGGGTGTCAATCTAATACTATACAACAAATCATAGAATGGTTAGAGACAATATCACTCACTTCAATGAAATCTATCCAAACCAATGCCAAAATGTAGATCTCTCCATCATTAGTGCTACGCAATAAGCCATATCCAAAATTGATCGAGTATGCAGAAGATATAGTCGAAATAAAAATTGAGATTATTTAAATAATTAATTTAAAACAATCAAACCCTTAGTCACCTTTATTTTTTCTTAATCCTTTTTCTTCCTTATCAAGTACCTAGTCGTGCATATATCAATATACATACACTATTCCCGATCTTTGGCCCATTGATTTCTCACTCGATAATCAACGAAACCTCGGTCCCTCTTCGCCAACAAACTCTACTACAAAAAGGATGAGCTCGATCGACCTATAGAAGATGCAACCTAGATGCCACACCCAATCCGTCCTATGGACCCATTTTGTAAATGACGACGGGAATGCCCAAATTTTAGCTTGAGGTAAGCGTCGTCTAGAGAAATGCAATAGTAATTGTCGATCCACCCATCATTGCTCCAAGATCCAGCAATCTCAAACCCTAGATGGCCATGAATGGGTTGATTTCAACCAAATGTCGCTGCACCATAGAATGAGCATATGGAATTGAAGCTCTCATCGATATGAACTTATTAGATTTGGTTTCATGTTTTTAGTGGAGAGGATATGGAGATTTTTATTTTTGAAGCTTGGAGGAGAAGGCGGCCATTATTATTCAATTGAATAGTAAAGTGGATAATGAAATTGGAGGGAGGTCCAATTTAGGGATTCAAATAATATTATCTAATTATATGTTTATTTGATTTCTCATACAAATGGTCGTGCGTTTCGAGCACGTAAGATCATATGATGCAACTGATCACCATGAAACTCATATGTGTCCATCATCTCATTTTATAGATCAAATGGTACAGATCTCATCGGCACCCGAGATTGCATTCTGGGATGCTAATTTTGTACATTTGGAGATCGCTTTGGCCATCGGATAGTCCAAACTCCAAATATTACGATCCCTATACTCATTTTAATTTGCAACGACAATCTGAACTCAATAGAAGTATTCTCAAGTCCTAATTTGACCGTATAGAAAAAAAAATCATATTTTAGGCCTTCATTCAATTTACGATTAAGTATCTAAATCATTATTTAAATATCAAGCTGTTAAAAATACTGGTCGTTATAGGATATTTCTTCTCTGCTTCAGTGAACCGTTTGCTCATATAATATACAGAATTTGTATTCTACCCTCCGCATGTACTAAAGCTATACTTAGTGTACAAGCAAAGAATTCTATGTAGACAAACAAATCTTTCCCTTCCAAATGCATCGACAATAACAGTGGTCTCTTCATGTGTTCTAGCAAATCCTAGAAAGCATCCTGACATTCCTTTTCATCCAAAAAGCCTTTCCTTATTCCTTCTTAAGGGCATTGAAGTATTGTCTGCACTTATCAGTTGTCTACGAGACGAATCTACTCGGTGCTATGAACTTTCCGTTCAAACTCAGCATCTCCCTCCTTATCTTTAGGGGTAGTAACCTCATTTATTGTTTTGATCTGCTCTGGTTTAGCTTTAATGGCCTTTGATTTTAAAATAAAACCCAAGAACTTTCCAGATGAAACTTTGAAAGATCACTTTAGTGAGTTTAGATTATTCCATACTTCCATGGCACATGGAGCATTTATAAGAGATTGTCCATATGCATTATCTATCATTGTGACTTCATAAACATATCATCTATATAGACCTCCGTTACACATTTGATTTAGTCTTTGAATGTCGTACTTACAAGTTGTCCATACGTAGCTCTAACATTCTCCAACCAAATAGCATCACTTAGTAATAATGTAACCCTAAATCAATGATGAAACTTGTATGCTCCTGGTCATGAACTTGAAGTGCTATCTCATTGTATCTAGAGCATGCATCCATGAAGGAAAGCATGTCATGTCTGATCATTCCATTTATAAGTTGGTCGATTCTCAACAGTGGGAAGCCATCTTTCGAAAATACCTTACTCAGGTCCGACTAATCAATGCTTGTTCACCACTTCCCATTTTCCTTCTTAACCAACACTGAATTTGACACCCATTTTAGATACAAGGCGTCATAGATGATGCCATTTCCTTTAGCTTATCCACTTCTTATTTCAATGCACCAAATTGCTCTTAATCCATATTATGTCTTTTTTGCTTCATGGGAGGGTTTCTTGGGTCCACATTCAATGCGTGACAAACTACCCCAATGAAATTCCATACAATCAAAATGCATCCAGGAAAATACATTCACTTTTTCCCAGAGAAACCCTACCAACTCCTTTCTCATCTTTATGCATAGCTAAGAATCGATTTTAAGAAATTGTGTAGGATCATCATCAGCTCCATCGGCATTGGCCTTGCTTGTTATGGCTCTTTTTGATGGTACATAGGCTTATAGAACTTACTATGGGACTTGAGCTCAGGATTGGTGGTGGTCACTATGCATCAGTAGTCTTGATGTAGAGAATCTTCTCTACACTCATTCCTTTTTAATGTCACTTTGCTTCTATGAGCTCAGTAAGATAGTATTCTCGATCAGTACTCTAGTGGTCATGGATAGTTTCTACTCCACTTTCGATGGGGAACTTCATCATCAAACAACACTGAGAAAGTGCTATCCAAGAACTGGAAAGTGTTGGTCAACCCAAGGAAGTATTATAGGCCAAATATTGATCTACCACCATAAATGTCTGTTGCTGCACTATCTTATAGTCTCCTTCATCGAGTTTCACGAAAAAAGTAAAACAAATAACAGGCTTTTTAGCCTCTTTGGTAAATATCTATATATAAGATTTACCTGGCTTAAGATTCTTCTCCTGATTCTCATTTGATCAAAATTCTTCTTAAATATAATACTGATCAAACTCACACAATTAATCAAGACCCTATGCACTGTTGCTGGACTAAGAGTGGCCATAATCACTACGGGGTCAAGCATCGGTGCTTCCATCCCATCTGGGACTTTATTTTTGAGAATTCTCATCCTTCATTATCATTTACTGCTTTACTGGAGTCCCATCCTCTATGATAAATCATGTTTCTTAAGGTATGCCTTAACGTGCTACCATATCTTTCCATCTCATTTCAGCACTTTCTATCGGATAAGGTACTTCGAATATAGTATGAATCACAGTTATCCTCTCTAGGTGTCTTGGTCCTTCTCCAATGGACCCAGATTGATCCCTTTGGGTGATTTGCACTAGGTCATATCATTCATTTTCTCTCTTTCTTGCGGGTTCCTCGCATAACTGTTATCAGTATAGAGAGAAGTTGTAGTTGGAGTTTATTTGACAATACATTTTTATTTATCTAAGATCGTATTATTGATTACAATTTTACCTTATTCCTTTTTTTGTAAGTTTCAAAAAGTATAGAATACTATAGATAGCTCTACAATCTATTTTATATTTTCCCTCCAAACAATCTATCATCAATAACATCAGCAATGTGAGCATCATTTAATGTGTGAATTCGGCTCTATTGATGGTGAGTTGTTCAATTTGGCATTAAACCTTAGTTTAGGAAATTCCTTCTAAATTCAAGCATATGAGAGAGCATATTTTAAATATTCTATTATTTATATAATGTATATACACATATGCTACAACCCATAAATTTTGATTGGCATATATAGTTGTTGTCATATCCCTTATAGAAGTAAACAACTACGAGTTAAACAAATATTAAAATAAAAAACATTTTTGGGATGAAAAATAAATCCATCACATTTTTCACAAAATCGCTAACAGTGGGTCTCCATACCAATTAGCAATAGTGTAAATTATAAGACAAAGGATGAACAAAAAGAAGACAAGTACCCTTGAGTCCATAGAAAATAATTATGATGTTGAAAAAGTGTTATGAAGGCGCTTGAAGCAATATTAGATAACATGATTGTAACGTCCCCTACTTGGAGGCCTAAAACTAATAGTGACAGATGTTGTAGTCATCCATAGTTATTAATCCTAGGTGACAAAATACAACAATGTCGGATACATTTATATAACAGAAACACATGGATATGGAAGATTTTTAAAATCATCAAACAATTCAGATTCCATTTCAAATCTTTTGAACATTCTTTACATAATCCTTTATTCGAGAACCACATTCAGAGAAAATATAATTATTACAACATACACCAAGAGCGACATATGAAGATGCCCCATTGGATGATCAGAGTATATAAATAGGAAATTGAACACCTTTTTCTTTACAACAAAACATAGCGGAATAAAAATATAAAAGAACTCTAAATATCTAGCATGCCTCCTACACGTCTCCAGAAGCTTATTCCTCAAAAAAGGTACCTGAAAACCTCAACTCTCAAACTACTCAAAGTTAATTGAGCACCTGAGAGTATAAGGCCATAAACTTCGAGTCGTACATAGAGCCTGGTATGAATAATAACCTATCATTTCAAACCATTTAGATATCTAATGAGACTATGAGCTTAGCATAGTGGGTTTTCCCCTCACTATTATCTTATCCAAAACTTTACAAAAACCATATACTGTGCTAATGCATCAATAGCGGTTAAGACATAACAATTCAAAATATTATGATGATGCCAACAAGTAAATCAATTCTGGATTACCCATCCACATTCATGTTGACTGTCTGTCACAGTTATAGTTTCTAAGGTCACGATTAACCTATTAGTTTTCATGGACTGAGTAATAACCTATTTAATATTTATGAGCTCCCTATCCGGTTTCATAGTTTTCATAGGATGACTAAGAACCTATTGGCATATACCAATAACTTCCTTATTCATGGGTTCTTCGTGAACCTACTGGTATCTCCAATAACTTCGTACTGATCATAGTTTTCGTGGGTTGACTAGGAACCTATTGACTTCTGTCAATAACTTAATCCGGATATAGTTTTTATGGGTTCACTACAAACCTGTTGGCATCTGCCAATAATTCTTTTTGAACAAAGTTTTCATTGGTTTACTATGAACTTGTCTATTGACAACTTCTTTAATCAATATTTAGAATTCCTATATTTTGGTCTACCTGACCTCTTAGATGCAATTCTACTCGTATAGGAGATAACTCAATTTATATTTACTATTAGGTCAACCTTTCCGATTATTCTGCCCTTTTTCTCTCTAAAATATAGTTATAGTTCCATTTAAAGTGAATATATATATATGTATGTATGTATGTATGTATGTATGTATGTATGTATGTATGTATGTATGTATGTATGTATGTATATAAATATTAGAAGAAGCAAGCATAATAACATAATAACACCAGCATCTGTGGTTTAATATCTTTGAAAGCATTTTCATATGAAACATGGTTAATCCATTTAACCTATTAATTTATCAAGAAAATCTTCATCAAAAACTCCATTCTTATAAGCTATTTTAAAGCTCCTTTATTTTTCCATGGTTTTTCCTTTAAAAATGAAATTGGATTCTTTGTTTTGAGAACTAAGGCTTTCGAAACCTTAAACTTTTACTTTCGAAACCATTGGATAACCTCCTTCAAAAGCATTCAAATCTTCTTTTCAAAACAATAAGCATATCTCTTTCAAAACCCTCAAAATATACCTTTCAAAACCATCAAAACATACCTTTCGAAAGTATTAAAGTATTACTTATTAACTTTTAGAAGCATAGCTTCAAAACTATTGAAAGTATCCCTTTTGAAACCTTTTGAAAGAATCCCTTTCGAAATCATTGGCTTTATCTTTAAATTATCTTTTGGGTCAAAGTGAAAAGAAATGAAAGTAGCCCTTTCAAAACCATTTAACTTCATGTAAAAGAGTTTGGAGGAAACTAATGGCTATGGAACTATCAGTTCGAAAGCTTAAATCATTTGAGTAAAACATTCGAAGGATAGCTTCGAAACCACTTCCAGCCATTGCCTTCAAAACCATTAAATCCTTTCGAAAGCTTTAGGAAGTGGCTTATATTTATAAATAAAAGCCACCTTTCGATCTAGTTGATGACTTCAATCCAGTCAAAAGGCATAAGGTCGGTAGTAGTGTTTCGATTGGGTTGGAACTACCCCTTTCGAAACCTTTAATTTAAAAACATTGTAACTCTTTTGAAAGCTTTGCTTTATACAAAAGGTAGCAACATAATCGAAAGCTATTTCGAAACCTTTAATTTAAAAACATTTACATTATTCTATTTAATTTATCTAATTAAATCTCCTGAACAATATTATTAAAAATTAAGGGTGTTACATGCTCCGCTCCTTGAAGAATTTAATCCTCAAACTTCAATAAGGACTAAATACTAATCATAGCAATCATTTGTAACAACTCCTAACAACCATATTATCCTACTTGACTAGCAACTATCTTATAAATCTAATACAGACATACCTCAAAGCAGATCATGATAAGTATTTCTAGTCATCTCTTCTATCTCCCAAGAATAGTCTATCTCGTTATCGCTCCACTGAACTTTCACCAACTTGACTGTCTTGTTCCTCAGTCTTTTCTCATCTCTCGATATAACCCAAACTGGTTGTCTAACAAAAGTCAAATAGGCTCTGCAATCAAATCTTCCAACCCTGTCAGAGGGATAGTAGTCTTTCGGTTATCTACATACTTGCGAAGATGAGACATATGAAACACATTATGGACACCTGCCATACTGCTCGGCAACTCTACTCTGTATGCAAGCTTCGATCCTCTTTAAAACTTGAAATGGACCAACATATCTCGATGCCAGTTTACCTAACTTTTCAAATTTTACCACACCCTTGATTGGTGATGCTTTAATGAAAACCCTATCTCTAACTGAGAATTATAGGGCTTTACACCTCCTATCTACGTAACTCTTCTGCCTGTACTGAGCTTCTTTCATCCTTTCTCGGATCAACTCAATCCTCTCTATCGCCTTGCTAACCAGATTTAGGCCTAAGACTAATTTATCTCCAGTCTTCAACCAACATGCTGTTGATTTGCATGGTCTTCCATACAAAGTTTCAAAAGGCACCATTTCTATACTAGTCTATTAACTATTATTATTGGAAAACTCCACTAGGTGTAGGTGATCTTCCTAGGGTCCACCAAAGTCCAATACACAAGCTTACAAAAAATCCTTGAGTACCTTATTGACTCTCTCTGTCTGTCGATTCGTCTGCCCATCCGTCTAAGGATGATATGCAGTACTCATCTTAAGCTTGTTATCCAACACATGTTGTAGACTCATCTAGAATTCACTAGTGAACAAAGCATCTCTGTCACTGATTATATTACTTGGAATCTCATGTAGCATAACTATGTTCTTCATGAATAACATAGCTAAAACAGGTGCCATCCTGGTAGACTTAACTAGAATGAAATGGACACTCTTGGTCAAACTGTCCACTATGACCCATATATTTTCATTTCCTCTATCTGTACGTGCCAATCCAGCTATAAAATCCATAGATATTGAATCCCATTTCCAAACTCTCACCTTGAAATGTTGAAGCAATCCACTCGGCTTTTGACGCTCGGCCTTCACTTGTTGATAGTTTGCATACTGTCAAATCCACAAGCCAACATCCCTCTTCATACCTTCACAACAGAAGCTCCTCTTCATGTCTTGAACATCTTGTTCCCTCTAGGATGAATCATAAACTTGGATCGATGACATTACCTAAGAATTTCTTTCCTTAAGTCCTCAACATTCAGAACACACAATCCTCCCTTCTTTATCAACCATCCTCTTGGTCAAGATCAAAATCCTTTAGATCATCTATCTCTAATCCTACCTCAAGCCTTCTAATCCTCTTGGCTAACACTGGATCCTCTTTCTGCTTAGAGGCTATCCTTTCGATCAACATTGGTCGCACTTCTAAATAGGACAACATGGTGGTGCTTTGACTAGAACTAGTAGTCGATCTGAACTGCACACTACAGGTAGTCAAAGCTTCTAAACCTTTCCACTCTGCCAACATGGCTAACACCACATTCTGATGTCTTCTGCTAAGAGCATCTGCTGCCTTATTACCTTTCCTGAGTGTATATTCTATATCAAAATCATATGCTGCTAAAAACTCCAACCATCTCGGCTGTCTCACATTCAACTCTTTCTGAAAGAAAACGTACCTTAAGAACTTATGATCTATGTATAACTCAAATATCTCCCTAAGAGATAATGCCCCCAAATCTTCAATGCAAGTATCACCACGGCCACCTCCAAATCATGAGTAGGATATCTCACTAAATGTGGTCTAAGTTGTCATGAAGCGTAGGCAATAACTTTACCCTTCTGAATTAACACAGCTCCTAGTCCTGTCCTACACTCAGCAGTATACACCATCAACCTTTGGTTTTCATCTAGAACAACTAGCACTGATGCTTTAGTCAGCAAATCCTTTAACTTAAGGAATGCTTCCTCACATTTGTCGGACTAGACAAACTTTACATCCTTCCTGGTTAACTTAGTTAAAGGCACTGCTATCCACGAGAAATCCTTGATGAATCTCTAGTAATAGCCTTCAAGTCTAAGAAAAATCCTAATCTCAGTCACCGTCTCTGGCGTCTTCCAATTATTAACAGCTTATCTTATCTCGATCGACTGACAAGCCCTTCACTGAAACTACGTGACCAAGAAACTTAACCTCTTTTTTCCAAAAATGACACTTGAAAAACTTTGCTTTTAGCCGATGCTATCTCAACGTCTCAAGCACTACTCTAAGATGACCTTTATGCTCTCTTTCATCCTTAGAGTATACTAAAATGTAATCTATAAACACCAACATGAACCTATATAAGTACTCTTGGAAAACTCGGTTCATCAAATCCACCAAGAAAGCAGGTGCCTTCGTTATCCCGAACGACATTACTAACCACTCGTCACTAAAACATACAAATTGCATGTAAACTTACGACCTAACAATTCTAGTTCTAACTGGTCACATCTCATCCCTAAAGTAGCATATCCTCTAATCGGATTCGCAACCCTTAAGGAAGTAACAAGGTATACGGGTTCGAAGCATAACCTATCAACCAAGCACTGAGATATAAATGAATACGATGCACGGGTATCAAATAATACTCTAACCAGTATACACTAAATCAAAAGCATACCTTCCATCACAATCTTCCCATTTTCAGCAGTAGTTGGTCTAGCAGATGATGGCCCAATACCAAAGACCTTTCCTCCATATGCCATGATTGGTTTCAGACACTGATCCTTATAACGCCTAACTTGGTCATAGTTGAAACACTCCACATTCTTCTATTCTGCAGCCTTCTTCCCCTTGCCTGACCGGCACTCATGAGCATAATGATCTTTCTTATCACACTTGAAGCAAACTAGGCCTTTGCCTTCTTGGCAGTCTTTCCCTTCTGGGCTCCCTTCTTCTTAAAGAACTTTCTCTTCTTTCCCTGAGAACCCTGGGTTTCAACCGGCTTTTCTTTTGCACAAATAGGAAGCATCTCCTCATGTCGGATTTCCATCTCCACAATTACATTACAAGGATCATAGAGATGTGTCAGGGTTTCCCCAGTAATCTTGGGCCTCAACCCTAGAATAAACTTTGCATTCCTCCTGATGGCGATGTCTACGGTTACATACCTATATCGAGATAGCTCGTCAAACTTAGTAGCACACTCAATTACCAACATCTCTCCCTGCACCAATTCCATAAACTTTTTCATCAACGCTGACTTAGAAACTTCAGATAAAAACCTCTATTCAAATCTCCTTTGGAATTCTATCTAAGTTAATTCTTCCTCTGCAACACTGACAGTAACACTATTCCACCAATAAAGCGTTGCCCCTTGCAACTGCCTAGAGGCCAACATCCTCTTCTGCTCATCATCCAAACCCAAATCAGTGAAGATTGTCTAACAATACAACGACTTCCACTTCTATGGCATCCTCTGTTCCCATAAACGGCTTTCCCACCAAGGCTAATGTAGTCTCTACTTAACTTATCATAGTTATTCCTAATTGGAGCCACAGGATTAGCTCCTCTAACATTTCCAACAACTCCAGCAGCTGCTCTAGCTTGCATCAGATTGAAAAATAACTAATACATCGTCCCCTTATCTACTGGTGGTGTAACAACACTGGTATTGGAGGTTAATGATGATATTAAATTATAATGATAGTTATAATTTAATATGGTAAATAGAATGTAATGGAGAAATAAGTTTGGTTTAAATTGTGTATTTCAAATAAACAATACGTATGGAGCTAAATATTGGAATTTAGGTAAATTTGAGTTAATAAATTTACCAAGTGATGTATTTCAACATTTAATTGTTGAATAAATGCAAATTGATGGAAATAAAGTTTTAAAAACTTTATTTTGAAGTATTGGAGTGAAATTAGTCATTTACTATATTTTAATTAAGTCAATGTGATAATATTGATAATTATTGCCAATATTAGTCTTTTATTGAATATAAAAGGAAAAATATGAAGAAAACATGTCTTTTAATAAAATAAAAGATAAAATATTGTGCAAAAATATTATTTTGTGGTTTTAAAAGTGTTAGAATGATTTATTACAATTTATTTGGCTAAGAGAATAAATTTTGATCAAGTTATACTTTAAAAATAGTGTTTTTACACAAAAATTGTATAAAGTGTTAAATATTGTTAAAAATGGGGTTTTATTATAAAGGAATAATTTTTAATTGTTAAAAGAAATTTTATTTTGCTACAGTGGATATTTTATTTTAATACAATAAGATGTATGCATTTTATATGACTTTAAATGTTGAAAATATGTGTGTATAGGGTAAAAATAGCTTAATGTGTATACATAACATTGCATTTTCACTTAGTATATTTTTCTCTTGGGCTTATTTGGGTAGAAACTTGACCCAACAGCCTTTACTAGGAACTTTCTGGCTTGAGAAAAATTTCTGTACATAATTTTCTATTGTCTCATCTTCTCCAAGCACTCGAAAATGAAAAAAACAAGAGAAAGCAATGGCTGCTTTCATCTAAATCCAATTACTACCCAACTTTTATGCGAATTAAAGAGAGAAATCATCTAAATTAAGAATAGAAAGGTAGTCTCCTTCCAATACCAAATATTTTTCATCAAAATCTGAGAAATTGAGATGTAAATTGTCTTATATTTGCTTATGTTTGTTTTACATGTCTATTTTCTAGTTTCTACAGGTTCTTAGGGCTTCTATCTTCACCAAAGATCCTAAATTTCTATCAAATCTCTGCTAGATCTTTCTAAAACTACTTGGTAAGAAAGGTAAGAGTTTTCTTACAGCAATCTAAGCAAAATATCAAATTTTTCTATCAATTTGTTGACGGAATTGCTCAATTTATCGAATTGGTTTTCTCTTTTGCTGGCTGAAAAAGCACCATGTTCAAAAATTCGTATCTTCTGCAATTTACATTTAATGAATCTAAATATTAGATATGTTATAGTACTTGGACTATTAAATATTACTGAAAATTTTCAATGAATTTGGAGTTGTTTTGATTTTGAAAATTAATGGTAGAAATCGGCCAAAAATTGATCTCTGTTTATTAGCCGAAAATACATCATTTTAGAAAAATAATATCTTCTTCAATTTATAGTCAATTAACCTCAATTTTTGATAAGTTTTGAAGTACTTGGAAGGTTCATTGTTTCTGAAAATTTTAAATGAATTTGGAGTTTTTTGGTCTGGAAAATTAATGGTTGAAATCGGCCAAAAATTGATCTCTGTGTATTGGCCGAAAATACATCATTTTAGAAAAATTATATCTTCTTCAATTTACTGATAATTGACCCAAATTTTTGATATGTTATAGTAGTTGGATTGAAAAATGGTTGTGGTAATGTTTGTGGAATTTTGGATTGTTGTGTTATAGAAATCGTTGGTTCAAAACAGCAAAAAATCTTGTTTTTCCTGCTTGCTGAAAAGTGCTATGTTCGAAAAACCATAACTCTTACATTTTGCAGTGAATTTCTCCAAATTTTGGATATGTTATAGTCCTCATATCATAATATAACATTTCAAAATTTGGCTAAAATATGGTTTTCTTTGGTGCCTCAAGTTATTGTCCAAAGTCAGCCAAAAACTCAATTGCTTGGCAGATTGTCCTTTTGCTCCTATTTGCGCTTTCATTAACTGTTTCACTGCATATTTCGAAGATTTTAAATATTGTTTGAATAATTTTAATGATGAATGTTTAAGTCTTTTTATTAGACAATGGATTAGCTTGATTTTGAAAAAAATTTAGAATTTAAAATTTATTTAAATTCTATTTCAATCTAAATATCGATAAATGTCGATATTTGAAGAATTCGATTGTTTTCATTGATTTTGGTTTCGAATAAGTTTCTGAAAATTATTTATAAATTATGGTTAATTAAATAAATATTTTTAAGACATTTTAAAGGGTTTTTAAGCAAATATTTTTTTAAAGTATTTTATAAATACATAATATATTTGATAAATGGATATTCCCTTATATAACTTATTTAAAAATCTCTAAAAATTGTTTGAAAATCCCGTTTTCTCTGTAAAATTACTCTAAATATATTTTAGCATATTTAGATGATTCTTAGCGTATAAGAATGAGAATTAAATGATTTGGCAAAAACACGTAGTGTGGGACATGTGTTTTCGCCTAATCGCTTAATATCGGACTTGCACTGTCGAATCTGCTTTGAAGCACTGCTTTATGATATTTTTACTTGTTAAAGACATGAGGCGGGATTGTTATGATGAATTGATGATGTTTTTGATGTTTAAGATGGATTTTTACTTGTTGCTGAAATGAGACAAGTCTCGATGCCACTTTAAACTCATCAAAGTATGAGACATAATGAGTTGGGTGTTTTACACTCGGCAATGAGACGAGGCGGTGTATGTTGATTTGGATTTTTTATGAATGTTTTCTAATGTGGCATTGACTTACGATTAGTAAACCAATAGGTGCGAATGTATGGTATGGGACGTACATTAACACCCATTGGATTCCTATTCGAGAAGTTGTGACACATTTAAGATGTTATTAGTACTACAAACCGAGTATATGATTGGAATCATTACGATGTTCTTGATGTCATTACTAGATTCCAATCATCATGATGTTTTACTCTGATTTTATGATTTGGGTGTCATCACGATATCCGACTATAGTCAATCAAGATGATCACGATGCTAAGATGTTAATGACCCCAAGTCATCACAACGTATGGTACAAATAATAGCAGTACTAGTCAAGATGAAAAGCATGTGCAATTTCTATGAAGTTTGCTATGTTCGATTTCACCTTTTTGTGATGTTTTTATTTGGATTCGGCCTTGCAAATGATATAGGATACATTTATATTATGCTATATGGTGATTTCGATTATGATTGCCTTAAACTCTTAATGAGTTCTCATGATAGATTATGATGATTTGATGTTTCTTTATGAAGTTATTATATAGATCTCATCCCTTATCCGCTATACTTATAGATGTCCTTAAGAGAAACCATATGCATGTTACTTATTGAATTCCCTTGAAATAGATAGATGAATCACTGATGTACCCTTTATTATGAATGATATGACGAATAATATGTCGTTCCGTTGGCAAAAACGGAGTGATTCTCACCCTTTCGCTTATTACTGAGATCCTTACTACTTATAAGTTTAACTTACCTGACCCGTGTGTTTTTCACTCGGGTCAGACCGAGTTGCAGGTTAGTTTGGATTGCTTCACTTCTTGGATCAGATTGATAGCTTTTGTTGGACTTATCATTTTGGCCTGGATGTCATTTTTAAGAGTCGTCTGCTTTTATGTCGTCTTATTGCATATTATTTTATAGGATGGGTGTATATGTGATTCAGTAGTCCTTACTACTTATGTATGATGTATTACTATGGAGATGTATGGTGATGTATGTATTATACATATACTCTGATCTGGGTTTGCTGTTCTATGACTGATGTTTTCTATCTGCATGTATATTACATTATTTCTAAATTGGTCCGAATCCACCATAGTGTCGATTAGTTAGGAACTAAGTGTGTCTACTACTTATGAAGTAATAAAAAGAAAAAAAATTAAGACAAAATTGACATGCTTAGCTCTTAACTAACATATTACTATGATGGTCGCCCTTAACCAGCCTTATTCTCTGCATTACTAGACAGGATTACTTAGTAATTCTCTTTACTAATGTAGGTCTCGGGGTAATCCTATACACAGGATTAGCTCCTCTAACATTCCCAACAACTACAGCAGCTGTTCTAGCTTGCATCAGATTGACAAATAACTAATACATCGTCCCCTTATCTACTGGTGGTGTAACAACCATGTATACTAATGCAGAGAATAGGGCTGGTTAAGGGAAACCATTATAGTAATATGTTAGTTAAGAGCTAAGCATGTCAATTTTGTTTTAATTTTTTTCTTTTTATTACTTCATAAGTGGTAGACACGCTTAATTCCTAACTAATGCACACTATGGTGGATTCGGTCCATTTCAGAAATAATGTAATATACATGCAGATAGAAAACATCAGTCACAGAACAGCAAACCCAGATTAGAGTGTATATATATAATACATACATCGCCATACATCTACATAGTAATACATCATGCATAATTAGCAAGGACTGCTGAATCACATATACACCCATCCCACAAAATAATATGCAATAATATGACATAGAAGCAGACAACTCTAAAAAACGACATCCAAGCAAAAATGATAAGTCCAACAAAAGCTATCAAGCTGATCCAAGAAGTGAAGCAATCAAAACTAACCTGCAATTCGGTCAGACCTGAGTGAAAACACACGGGTCAGGCAAGCTAAACTTATCAGTAGTAAGGATCTCAGTAATAAGCGAAAGGGTAAGAATCACTCCATTGTTGCCAACGGAATGACATATTATTCATCGTATCATGTCCTCAGCAAGTAAAAATATCATAAAATAGTGCTTCAAAGCAGATTCGACAGTGCAAGTCCGATATTAAGCAATTAGGCGAAAACACATGTCCCATACCACGTATTTTTTTCAAATCATTTAATTCTCATTCTTATATGCTAAAAATCATCTAAATAGGCTAAAATATATTTAGAATAATTTTATAGAGAAAAGGGGATTTTCAAACAATTTTTAGAGATTTTTAAATAAGTTATATAAGGAAAAATCTATTTATCAAATAGATTATCTATTTATAAAATCCTTTTAAAAAAATATAATTGCTTAAAAACCCTTTAAAATGTCTTAAAAATATTTATTTAATTAACCATAATTTGTAATTAATTTTCAGAAACTTATTCGAAACCAAAATCAATTGTAACAATCGAATTCTTCAAATATCGACATTTATCGATATTTAGATTGAAATAGAATTTAAATAAATTGTAAATTCTAAATTTTTTCTAAAATCAAGCCAATCCATTGTTGGATAAAAAGAATTAAACATTCATCATCAAACATATCCAAAAAATATTAAAAATCATCGAAATATGCAGTGAAACAGTTATTGAAAGCGCAAATAGGAGCAAAGGAACAATCTACCAAGCAATTGAGTTTTTAGCGGAATTTGGACAGTAACTTAGGGTACCAAAGCATCCCTGATTTCAACCAAACTAGGCAGTGTTATACTATGAAAGAGGACTATAACATATCCAAAATTTGGAGAAATTCACTGCAAAATGAAAGAGTTATGATTTTTCGAACATAGCACTTTTCAGCAAGCACAAAAAAGCAAGATATTTTGCTGTTTTGAACCAACGATTTTCTATAGTACAACAAATCAAAATTCCATGAAAATTTCCTTAAACATTTTACAATCCAACTACTACAACATATCAAAAATTTGAAGCAATTAGCTATAAATTGGAGAAGATATAATTTTTCTAAAATGATGTATTTTCAGCCAATACACAGAGATCAATTTTTGGCCGATTTCAACCATTAATTTTCCATATCAAAACAACTCCAAGTTCATTAAAAATTCCCGGTAATATTGAACAATCCAATTAATGCAACATATCAAAAATTTAGGTTCATTGAATGTAAATTGAAGAAGATACGAATTTTTTGACATGGTGCTTTTTCAGCCAACAAAAGAGAAAACCAATTCGATAAATTGAGAAATTCCATCAACAAATTGATAGCCAAATTTGATATTTTGCTTAGCTTGCTATAAGAAAATTCTTACCTTTCTTACGAAATAGTTTTAGGAAGATCTAGCAAAGATTCGATAGAAATTTGTGATCTTTGGTGAAGATAGAAGCCCTAAGAACCTGTAGAAACTAGAAAATAGACATGCAAAACAAATATAAGCAAATAAAAGACAATTTACATCTCAAGTTCTCAGATTTTGATGAAAACTATTTCGTATTGGAAGGAGATTACCTTTCTATTCTTAATTTAGATGATTTCTCTCTTTAATTCACATAAAAGTTGGGTAGAAATTGGATTTAGATGAAAGCAGCCATTGCTTTCTCTTGTTTTTTTCTTTTCTTAGTGCTTGGAGAAGATGAGACAATACAAAATTACGTACAGAAATTTTCCTCAAGCTATAAATTTCTAGTAAAGACTATTGGGTCAAACTTCGACCCACATAAGCCCAAGATAAAAATATACTGAGTGAAAATGTAATGTTATGTATACATATTAACCTATTTTTACCCTATAAACACATATTTTCAACATTTAAAATCATATAAAATGCATACATCTTATTGTATTGAAATAAAATATCCATTGTAGCAAAATAAAGTTTCTTTTAACAATTAAAAGTTTTTCTTTTACAATAAAACCCCATTTTTAACAATATTTAACACTTTATACAATTTTTGTGTAAAAACACTATTTTTAAAATATAACTTGATCAAAATTTATTCTCTTTGCCAAATAAATTGTAGTAAACCATTCTAACACTTTTAAAACCACAAAATAATATTTTTGCAAAAAAATTCATCTTTTATTTTATTAAAAGACATGTTTAATTCATAATTTTCCCTTTTATATTCAATAAAGGCTAATATTGGCAATGATTATCAATATTATCACATTGACTTGATTAAAATACAGTAAATGACTAATTTCACTCCAATACCACAAAATAAAGTTTTTAAACTTTATTTCCATCAATTTGCATTTATTTCAATAATTAAATGTTGAAATAGATCACTTGGTAAATTTATTAACTCAAATTTACCTAAATTCCAATATTTAACTCCATACGTATTGTTTATTTGAAATACACAATTTAAACCAAATTTATTTCTCCATTACATTCTATTTACCATATTAAATTATAACTATCATTATAATTTAATATCATCGGTAACCTCCAATACCAGGGTTGTTACAAGTGGCTTTCCAGCACCTACATTGGCATCTGCATTTTGGTTAGCATTACCCTATCGACCTGGGTTCCTCCTGGTGGGTCGAATATTTCCATTGGTTATGGTGCTTCCTCCATCGTGATTTCCTCTTCCATTTCCTGGCTCCAAATTTCTTTCTTATAAATCTGCATAAGAGCCTTAATAAGATACAAAAGAACGGTCTAAGGGAGAGGGGAATACGTACTTATGTCAAATACAAGTATGTTACTATAATGTTATCCCAAATTACGATCTTATTTTCTGATTCATTGGATTATTTTCGAAAAAATCTTTTAGGCTTAAATTTATTTTAAGTTTTCATAAGCTATGCTCTGATACCAACTTGTAGCATTCCCCAATTGAAGGCCCAAAAATAACGATTGCGGATGCTACGTCATCCATAGCTGTTAATCCTCGACGAATAAGTACGATAATGTTGGATACATTGATATATCAGAAACACATGGATATGGAAGATTTTTAAAATTATTAAAAAAACTTTCACATTCCTTTTCAAATCATTTCAACGTTCATTGCATAATCTCATATTCGAGAACCACGTTCAGAGAAAATATAATTTTTACAATATACGCCAACAACGACCATTGAAAATGACCCCTAGATGATCAGAGTATATAACTAGACAATTAAACTACTTTGCCTTTACAAAAAAACATAATGGGATCTAAATAGAAAGAACTCTAAATAGCTATCATGCCTCATACACGTCTTTGGATGCTTATTCGTCAAAAGAGGTACCTGAAAACCTCAACTCTCAAACTACTCAAAGTTAATTGAGCACCCGAGAGTATAAGGGTAAAACATAAACTTCGAGTAAGACATAAAGCTTTCGACTAAGGTAATTCACCCTTTCTTTATAAATTGATGTAAAACCCAAAGCTTTTGAAAGAGTTGTTTTAAAGGATAAGTTTAAAGCTTTCGAAGCAGAACTTTCGACTTAGTCGACAGCTCACTTCCAATGATTTCGAAAAGTTTGTTTAAGTTAATGATTTCGAAAGGTATTAGTTGAAATACTTCAAAACATTTAAGTGAATGGTTTTGAAAGGTTTATATTGAATGGTTTCAAAAGGTTTATATTAAATGGTTTTGAAAGATTTGTTTTGAATGATTTCGAAAGGTTTAGTTTAATGGGTTCAAAAGGTTGAGATGGAAGGTTTTCCAAGGTTTTTCTAAGGCAATGTTTTAAAGTGATTTTAAAAAAGGATGTCCAAACTTTTATAGCTTTCGAAAGGTTTGCTTTTTAATGGTTTCAAATGGTTTGGAGAATAGTTTTGAAAGGTTTAATGTTTGATTTTGAAAGAGAGGATTTCAAAGGTTAGAAAGAGGTTCTTTCACATGGTTAAATGTTCTCATCAACTAAATTTTGAGTAAAGAATATATATATGACATGGTGATATGATTTTGAGTAAAGTATAAAGATTATATACTTTTCCTTGTTTAACTTTGGTTTAAAGGTTTTAATTCCTTTTGAAAATGTTTTTAAGGAAAATTATGGGAGGGGATCCTTAAGTGAAATTGACTCAGACGTTATAAAACCAGATGGGACTAGTATGGGGTCGCATCATATACATTAGCTAATAGCCCCAGCTAACTGTTGTCCGAAATTCCAATGTGTAGGGCTTTGTCACGGGTAGACTAAAATAATGGTTACGCGCCGAAAGGAATATATGTTTGTGTACAGATAGGTTATAGGTGAGCTTGAAAAACCATTAGGATCGGGAAGACTTGGGAGATGATTAAGTTAGGGATAGACCGTCCAGAAGTGAAGTATTTAACAAATAGTTGAAGACAGACTGTCTAGATGTAAAATATTTAACTGATAGTTAAGGATAGATGATCCAAAAGAAGAATATCTAACAGGTGTTAGGTTATTGTTGATTATATTTTTTGGTAGGCCCAAGTCAGCCAAAGGTTAAAAGTTATCCAAACAAAACTTGTGTGTTTGAATAGATAGTACATTATTACCTGATATTTATGTATGTTTACATAGTGGTTGCTTTATAGTATTTAAGCATTGCGGATGCAGGAACATAGTATGTGGTTTTATGAATTTTTTTGCAAAGATATGTCTTTAAAGGATGTCAGTGAGGGGAAACCCGTTCTGTTATGCAATGTGGTCTCACTAAACATAATTATTTTATGATGTATAATACTATTCACATCGAGCTTTTTGCCTGACTCGAAGTTTAAGTTTTTCTGTTAAACTCTTGAATGCTCAAAATTGATTTGAGTAGGCTGAGAGGTTATGGTTCTTTTTCAGGTTTTAGAATGTTAATGAATAAGCTACCAGAGGCATACAGGAGGCAACAGATAGCTACTTAGGATTTGCAATTCTTGTTATGTTTTGATGGACTTTTCGCTTTATTGTTTGTATTAGGACTATTGTGACCATATGACTCTGATCAACCAAAAGGTTATCTTTATATAGTGCTCTTGGCGTAATTTGTAATAATTATATTTGATCTGTGCTTGGGAACGATTTGGGGATTATGTGTTGTGAATGTGAAACATTTGATTTTGAATTGTAATGAAGTAAATGTGTTTTTTTTTTAATTTGTGTTTTGTTTCATATTCAAGTGCTTTTGATGTTAGTGATACCATTAACATAGCCGAATTTAGTCACCGGAAGCTAATAATATAGATGACTGTAGCATTTGTAGCTCTTAGTTTTATTCCACCAGATAGGGGATGTTACAGCTTGGTATCGGAGCATGGTTTATGAAATACTTTAACTAAAAATGATTTCTAAAAACATATCTTTAGAAATTAGAGTTAAGGTCAGGGTATGGGATAACATTATAGTAACATACTTGTATTTGTTATATATATATATAGGTATGCGCTATCTCTCTAGACTCCTATCTTAGTTAGGCTGTTCATATGTATCTCATGAGGTTTGAATACAAATACGGAGGAAAGAAGAGGCGGAGTAAATCTTGGAGAAGATAGCATCGCCACTAAAGGAAAAGCACAACCAAATACCAGGAGAGGTCCCGGTCAGGCACAAGCTGAAACTATTGGTGCAGGAGATCCCCAGATGGACATGGGAGCAATGTATGAGTTCTTTGTAAATATGATGCAGGCTGGAATTGCATCCGAAGTTGATGGAGGTAATGCTGTTGGAGGAGGAGCTCAGGAAGTTTTGATGGTCAATCAGTATGCTAACTTGAGTGGGGATTACATCAGGCTTAGAGTGAAGCCGTTTATTGGTACTGAAGATGCGATCAAGGTGGAAAATTGGCTACTGCATTACGATAGAATTTTTGCTGACTTAGGATTGAATGATGCATAGAAGAGGAGATTGGCTTCGACGCAGCTGAAGGGAGCTGCTATATTCTGGTGGAATACTGCTACTGCTAGAGTTGATGAGGAAACCATAGCTTGGGAGGAGTTTAAGAGAAGGTTTTTAGAAAGATTTATGTTTGTAATGGCACAATCAGCATTGGTGAGGAAGTTTGCAGAGTTGGAACAAGGAGATATATCCTTCTTTGAGTACGCAAGGAAGTTTGAGGAGTTGGTCAGATACGGGTATGCTTTGGTAGACACTGTGATTAGGGGGAATGAAAAGTTTATAAGGGGCCTAAGGTCAAAATGGATAAGTGCCACTTTGCCGCATATGAGAGATCCCAGTGATGTGGTGGTCGAAATGGCATTAAGGAAAGAAGAGGCATTGGCTTGCTTGAGGAAGAAGATGAAGGCAGCCCAGATGGGACAGGGCCAGAAAAGGAAGTTTTTGTAGAAAAAGAAAGATCAGAAAGGGGTAGCATAGAGGAAAGGAAAAGCTGAAGTGGTTTGCTACAATTGCGACATAAAGGGACACTATGCTAATGAGTGTCGAACCGGTAAAGGAAAAGAGGTTGGTGGAAAGAAAAATGTTAGATGTTTTAATTGTGATCAGATCGACCATTATAAGAACCAATGCCAGGTGCTTTCTAAAGATGGTATGGGGCAAGTTTATGCAATGGAGCCCGCAACTTCAAGGCCGGTTATGCAGGAAAAAGGGAAGACTGTTCTTGGAGGCTCGCTATAGATTCACGGTATGTTCGTCAATGTTCAATTTCATACCGGAGCATCTCATTCTTTTATTTCTCAATGTTTGGTAAATAGGTTTAATCTAGGACCCTTATACTTAGTTACTTCCTTAAGGATTGCAAATCCTGTTGGAGGGTACATAACGCTTGGGATGAGGTGTGACCATTTAGAATTTGATTTCCTAGGCCATACTTTTGATCACTGTTTGCATGTGTTTGACTTTATGGGATTTGGGATTATCCTTGGGATGAATTGGTTAA
Source organism: Allium cepa (assembly GCA_030765085.1). Lineage (NCBI taxonomy): Eukaryota > Viridiplantae > Streptophyta > Magnoliopsida > Asparagales > Amaryllidaceae > Allium > Allium cepa. The sequence goes on along the minus strand of CM060943.1, from coordinate 479,409,193 downwards.
GTAAATATGATGCTAGGATATTTTGTCATGATAGAAAATATTACTTAGTCACCCAGATTGTAGTGTCAAATAGTTTATACCATAGTGAATCCTAGTTGTGAAGTGAATTCTTTGTTGGGTATTATGGAGTTGGAGGATGGGTTGCATCGACCCTTTATAGTTAGAGAATTTGTTGATGTATTTGAGCAGGTAGTTGGACTGCCACCGAAATGAGCCATAGATTTTCGGATTGATTTGGTGCGTGGAGCAGAGCCGGTGAGTAGATCACCAAGCAGGATGACACACACTGAGATGAGAGAGAGTTGAAGGTGTAGTCGGTGGATTTGGAAGGCAAGCGTTTTATCCGACCAAGTAGTTCACCAAAGGGGGCTGTCGTAGTATTTCCAAAGAAACCGGACGAATCGTTGTAGTTATGTATCGATTATCGTAAGTTGAATGAGAAGATGATAAAGAACTGATATACATTGCCGAGAATTGACGATTTATTCAATCGGTTAAGTGGGCCCAAGTTATTCTCTCAGCTAGATTTAGCAATGGGATTTCATTAGCTTAGAGTGGCAGAGGATAGCATTACTTTGACGGCGCTTAGGACAAGATATGTGTCCTACGAATGGTTAGTTATGCCGTTCGGACTAACTAATGCATCCACATTCTTTTTGGATCTGATGAATAGAATTTTCTGAGGGCACTTGGATAGATTTGTGTTGGCCTTCATAGATGACATGGTGTCATACTCTAAGGATGAGAAGGAGCATGAAGTTCATCTTAGAGTCATGCTTGAAAGGTTGAGGGAGCATCAGTTAAAGGCCAATTTTTCAACATGTCATTTTTGGAAGAAGGAAGTGAAGTTCATTGGTCATGTCTTCTCAGAGAAAGGGTTGTCTGTAGATCCGACTAAGATTGAGGAAGTGAATAATTGGTAGAGACTCGAGACTGTGACCGAGATTAAGAGCTTTCTTGCATTAGCTGGATGTTACCGGAGGTTTACAAAGGATTTTCGCGGGTAGCTGCATCAATGACTAAGCTTATGTGAAAAGATGTGAAGTTTGTATAAATTGATAAGTGTGAGGAAGCATTTCATATCATGATACAGTTATTGACTCATGCACTGGTGTTAGTGTTTCCAGAGAAGAATCAAAATTTGGTTGTTTATACTGATGCGTGTGGAAATGGATTGGGACCTATGTTGATGCAAAGAGGTGAGGTGATTGCTTAGGCAGCTCATGCCACAAGAAGTTAGGTGTCCTACGCATGATTTGGAGTTAGCTGCCGTTATATTTTCTTTGAAGGTGTGGAAGCATTATCTTTTGGGAGAGCGATTTTAGCTTTATACTAGTCATAAGTCATTGAAGTACTTATTCTCTTAGAAGAAGTTGAACATGAGACAGCAAAGATGGCTGGTGATTATTGCTGCTTATGATTTTGGAATTGAATGCATACCTAGAAAAGCAAATAAGATGGTGGATGCACTCTGCCAGATACATCAGAATGCAGTATTGGTTATGATTGTCGAGTGGAAGGATTTGAAAGCATTATTAGCTTGTAGTGTGTAGTTTAGATCCGAGGTAGGTTAAAGTACGAGAAGTGCTATGTTGTCTTGTTTAGAAGTTCGACCAGTAATGATTGAGAAGATAACTTCTAAACAGGAGGAGGGTCCAGTTTTTGGCTGAACAGATTAGAGGGTTGAGGGATGGAACAGAGAGCGATGACCTAAAGAATTTTAGTCTTGACCAAAATGGGTGGTTAAGGAAGAAAGTAGGGTTATGTGTTTCGAATGTAGGAGACACGAGGAAGGAAGTTTTGGATGAGTGCATTCGGTCGAAATTCACTATCCGTTCAGGAGGAATGAAGATGTATCAGGATATGAAGAGAAGTTTCTTCTGGGAAGGAATGAAAGTGGACATTGGTTTGTGTGTTAAGCAGTGCTTGAATCGCTAACATGCAAAGGCTGAACACCAGAAGCCTAGTGGATTGCTTCAATCGTTAGAAGTTCCATTGTGGAAATGGGATTCCATCTCAATTGATTTTATTGATGGGTTGCCAAGTCTAGTAGAGGAAATGAAAGCATATGGGTCATAGTAGATAGACTGACTAAGAGTGCCCATTTCATTCTGGTAAAGTCAACTGGGACAACACCTACTTTGATGAAATTATTTATGAAGAATGTAGTTAGAATGCATGCGATTCCTAGTAGTATTGTTAGTGATAGAGACTCTTTGTTTACTAGTGAGTTCTGGAAAAGTCTACAGGGAGCATTAGAAACTAAGCTCAACATAAGTACCACTTACCATCCACAGACTGATGGAAAAACGAAAAGAGTTAACAAAATCCTGAGATTTATTAAGAGCTTTTGTATTGGATTTCAGGGGATCATAGGAGGACTGTATTCATCTAGTCGAGTTCTCGTATAACAATAATTATCAGAATAGTATTGGGATGGCACCCGTTTGATGTTTTGTATGGAAGACCATGAAAATCTCCCGTATGTTGGTTAGAGACCGAGGATAGATTGGTTCTTGGTCCGGATATGATGAAGGAAGTTGCAAAGAAGATTGAGTTGATTCTAGTTAGGATGAAGGAAGCTCAATCTAGGCAGAAAAGTTACGCTGACAGAAGAAGGAAAGATTTGGAATTTTCTGTCGAACACTATGTGTTCATAAAGGTTTCACCGATGAAGGGTGTAATGAGATTAGGAAAGTCAGGGAAGTTAGCACCTAGATTCGTTGGACCTTTCCGTATTGTTGAGAGGGTTGGGAAACACTCTTATAGAGTAGAGTTACCTTGTAGTTTGGATAGAGTCCACGATGTTTTCCATGTTTCTCATCTTAGGAAATGTGTTAGAGACCCGCAGACTACCATAGCACCTATAGTGTTAGAAGATTTAGTAGTAGAACTGGATTTGACCATAGTTAGAAAGCCAATTCAGATTGTGGCTAGAGATGTGAAGAAGTTGGAAAATAGGATAGTCAAGTCAGTAAAGGTTCAGTGGAGTGACGATGCTAGAGACTATACTTAGAAGACGGAGAGTAGGATTAGAGACTCTTACCCTGATTTGTTGGATGGTATGTTCTACCTTTGATTGTTTTGTTGTGTACCTTAACGTAATTTCGAGGACGAAATTTTTTAATGTGGGGAGTCTGTAACACCTCTTATTTTTATAACATTATTTAGAATAATTAATTGGGTAAATTAAATAAATAAGGTGGAGATCAATAAGTTGATAATTGATTAGCTAAGGATAGCCGTACCATGTTAATGTGCAAACTAAAATGAAATAACCTAAGCTAATGTGTTAGGATATGAGAATGGCAATATGGGTAATAGATGCAGCTTATACCCTAAACCCTTAGGAGATAAAATGCTCACATTCATTCATTCTACTCAAACTAAAAATGCTAAGGCCGACCACCATTATCATTCTCAAAAAGAAGATTAAAGCTAGGATTCAAGGGAAGGAAACAATCAAATAAATCAACACAAAGCTCACATCTATAATCTAAAAGTTAAGGTGAATAATTATTACATCCCAATTTCTATTAGTTTTCGGTTTTAAGATTAAACTCGAAATGATTTTGCAAGTATATGCCATGTTTTGATGATTAAAATTATATATGTATATATGTTGTTGATGAATTATATATGTTCATGTTTGTTTTATGATATGTTTGACATGAAAACCCAATTTAATGACATCCACATGCCATGAAAATTTAAATATAGGTCAGAAATGATATAGAGATGGGTTTCTACTTTCATAATTTTTTGAATAATATGGATTTTATATTAATTTTCTAATAAAGGAAATTGTTTATTGGATTATAAATTTTTCGGCTAAATTAATAATTATTTGAGTTTGAAATTTTTATATATTAGGCAACATATTAAAATAGATTTTTTGGGATTTTTTAAGATTTTTTTTCTAAGTGTTTGATGAATATATAAAATTATTTTAAGGTATGGGACTTAAATGTTTAAATATTTAATTAACGAGAAGGGGAATTTTGTAAAATAAAATGATTATTTAATTTTAAACATAGCGGCAGCACATTTTTAAAAAGTAATCGTTAATCAATGAGAATTTGACAAACAAAGGATGGTCAGTTGAAAAGATTTCATTTTTAAGTTAAAAGCAAATAAATCAAATGGTTTACATGTTTCAGCGTTTACAGCAATAAACTTTCCGACCCAGATCTTTCGACTAGGTCGAGAGGTTCAAAGCTTTCGACCAGGTCGAACCAATGGTATCAAGATACTTGGTACGTAATGAATTAGATAGAGTCAAAGGGTTCTAAGTCGAAGGGTTGATGGTCAAAGAGGTTGGGGTATGTTTGTTTTATTAACTAAAAGCTTTCACTTGCTTTGCTATCGAATAAGAGCTTTCGACTTGGTTGCTTTCGACCAAGTCAAATGTTTAAAGTAAGGGTTTTAAACCTTTTGACATAGTCGAAAGGTTACTGCTGTTTTAACACTATTCCGTTTTGAAAACTTTCGACACAGTCAAAGGGCTACTGCCTCTTTATAAATGTTTTGTTTCGAACCTTTTGACAAAGGCGAAAGGTTACTTGTTTTAAAAACTAGCTGCTTCTCCCTGCTTTCAAAAGGAAGTTTTCGACTAGGTGATTCACCCTTGTTTTATAAATTAAAGTAGAACCCAAAGCTTTTGGAAGCATTGTTTTAAAGGATATGTTAAAGCTTTCAAAGTAGACCTTTCGACTTAGTCGAAAGGTCGCTTCCAATGATTTAGAAAGGTTAAGTGGTAGGTTTCCAAGGTTTTTCTATGACAATGTTTTAAAGTGATTTTAAAGAAGGAAGTCCAAAGTTCTATAACTTTTAAAAAGTTTGCTTTTCAATGGTTTCGAAAGATTTAGGGAATAGTTTCGAAAGGTTTAATGTTTGATTTTGAAAGAGAGGATTTCAAAAATTTAGAAAGAGGTTCTTTCAATTGGTTAAATGTTTTCATCAACTAAATTTTGAGTAAAGAATATATATGACATGGTGATATGATTTTGAGTAATATATAAAGGTTATATACTTTTCCTTGTTTAAGTTTGATTTAAAGGTTTTAAATCATTTTGAAAATGTTTTTAAGGAAAATTATGAGAGGGGATCCTTAAGTGAAAATGGCTTAGATATTAGAAAACCAAATGGGACTAGTATGAGGTCGTGCCATATACATTAGATAATAGCCCCAGCTAATTGTTGTCTAAAATTCCAGTGCGTAGGGCTTTGTCATGGGTAGACTAAAATTATGGTTACACACCAAAAGGAATATATATTTGTATACAGATAGGTTATTGATGAGCCCAAAAAACCATTAGGACCAGAAAGACCTAGAAATGGTTAAGTTAGGAATAGACTGTTCAGAAGTGAAGTATTTAATAGATAGTTAAGGACAAACCATCTATAAGGGAAATGTTTAACAGATAGTTAAGGATAGATAATCCAGAAGAAGAATATCTAACATGTGCTAGGTTAATTTTGAATATATTGTATAGTAGGCTCGAGTCAGCCAAAGGTTAAAAGTTATCCAAACAAAACTTGTGTGTTTGAACAGATTGTTCATTATTACCTGATATTTATGTTTGTTTACATAATGATTGCTTTATAGTATTTGACCACTGTGGAAGCAGGAGCATAGTATATGGTTTTATTAAAGGTTTTGCAAAGATATGTTTTAAAAGGATGTTAGTGAGGGGAAACCTGTTCCACTAAGCGGCATGGTCTCACTTAACATAATTATTCCAGGATGTATAATATTATTCACACTAGACTTTTTGTATGACTCGAAGTTTATGTTTTTCCCTTAAACTTTCGGGTGCTCAAAATTAATTTGAGTAGGCTGAGGGGTTAATGTTCTTTTTCTGGTTTTAGAATGTTGACGAATAAGCTACTGGAGGCATGCAGGAGGCAATGGATAGGTACTTAGTATTTGTAGTTCTTGTTATGTTTTGACGGATTTTCCGCTATGTTGTTTGTATTAGATCTATTATAAGCATATGACTCAATCAACCAAAGGGGTATCTTCATATACCGCTCTTGGCCTAATTTGTAATAATTATATTTTATCTGTGCCTGGGAACGATCTGGGGATTATGTGTTGTGAATGTGAAACATTTGATTTCGAAATGTAATGAAGTAAATGTGTTTTTTGATATCTGTATTTTCTTTCATATTCAAGTGCTTTTGATATTAATGATATCATTAACATAGTTGTATTTAGTTGCTAGAAGCTAATACTATAGATGACTGCAGCATTTGTAGCACTTAGTTTTGGGCCTCTAGATAGGGGGATGTTACACCTGTTTAATAATAACAAGCAGTATCTTCAGTAGTGTAGTTACTGCAAGAAATATTGAAAATTTAAATTTATATGATATGAAATTTAATTCATATGTGTGATTAATAAAAATCTAAGATGAATTTAAAATTTGTTGTTTGCTTAAGGTATATATTAACGAGCGTGTGTGCTATGGAATTGTTTGTAGTAATTTTTTTTTTTATGATAACATTAAGATTGATTTAAAGAAATTTTAATTAAAAGAAGCATCTGTTTAAGTTATAATCTTTTTTATCAAATATATACATATGGGTGAAATCTTGATTATGTTATCATAGGCAAGCAAATATTTGAATAGGCATATGTACTAAAAATAGATAACAATTTAAGAAGTATTATAAATATTTGAATTTGAATATTTGAATAGGCATATTTGAATAGGCATATCTGAAAGAAGTGTCATAAAGATAGATAATAATTTAAGAAGTATTAGAAACTATATATGTTTTATTTGTAGGAAAGCATTATATGAAGTTTTAAAAAATGAAATGAAAGTGATTATATGAGGTTAAGTATCTCCTCAAAAGATAAAATATAGTTTAGGAAAGTGTTTTGGATAATAAAATGTTTGTAGAAATAATATTTAGTAAGTATATAATATTTTTGTAAACAATATAGAATTTTGAAATAAGTTAATATTATAGATAATAACGTCGACGGTTTGGAAAGATTGTTTTGATGATAAACTAATATTTTTTGGAAGTATATAAGCTATTTCCAAAATGAGATATCCTATGAAATTTTGATAAATAAACATTAAAAAATTTAAAGATAAGAGTGTGCATTATTTAGGAAACTAAAGTATTACTTAAGTAAAATTTAGAAGAAATTGATTCGATGTTTATAAAATTTTGGATAATGGTATATTATTTAGATTTGTAACATTTATATATTCATTTGCATAAATGTATGATAAAAAAAATTGTGTGATGCCTTTGGATGATATATGGACGAATGGTCTACTATATATGTTGATATTGATTAGCGGTGTTACGGTTGTGGTAACTGTCGTTATTACCACCAACCATAACCGTAACCGTTGTTGACGGTTATTAATTCTTCTAATCGTTACCGCAACAGTATATGATGGTTAACTGTCATATTTTCAATTTTGAAGAATGTCGTACATATATTTTCAATTATATGCATTATTGATGATAAAATGATATAGCTCTAACTGTTTTTGCATATTTATTTATTTGTTTATAAAATGACCAATACGCATGCACATGTTATTAGTTCATGAATCCACATATTATTAATGCAAAAGCAATTCATTTGAATTAAATTACTAATTTTTATAATTTAATGTTAAATATTACACAAAAAATCATGCATGGCTGGTATGGTTTATCATGGTTTTCAAGTTCTTCAACCGTTACCATATCCGTTACAGTTATGGATGGTAACCGCATGAACGGTTGGTACGGTTGAGCGGTTTAACCGTAACAGCCCTAATATTGATCGTTTTGGATGATAAAAAAATATACTAAAATGAGTGATTTTATTATTAATTTCCACTTTTGAATTTATTTTAATATATTGGATATATTGCATATATTTGGTTATAAGGTTTTATGTTTAAAGAAAGGGAAAAAATACTATTATTTGAATGATCATTCTTTGGTTTATAAATTTCAAATAAATAAATTTCATAGGATTTTTATGTAAAAGAAATTTTACTTGGAATTATTTTCAAGTGGAAAATAATGGATTTTAATCAAAATTGAATTTGGAACTCTATATGAACACATCAGGACATACAGTGTATTCCAACGCCCATGTTCCAATGGCCTCCAATGGCATTTCTAACGGCTTCCAACGGCTCATTGGATTTTGTGGTAACCGTCTGAAGCCGTTAGAAACCGTTGGAATGAAGCCGTTTGCGGCCGTTGGAAGCCGTTGGAAAATTTCCTGCATATTTTCCCAAGAGCCGACCTGAAGCTCATTATCTCCTTCCCCAATCTATATTTTCACCCAATTCCCCCATTTCACCACCTCCTAGCCTGCTACCGCTGCCCCAAACACCATCCCAACCACCTCCGATGCCATCTAGAAGCTGCTCCAGCCCATCTCCATCCTTCTAGCTCTCCAAATCGGTAATTTTGTTAAACCTAATATTTAGGTTTTTTTTTATTTAAGGTTTAATTTGAATTGTGATTGATTCCTACTTGTTAGTGTATGCATATTACATCATGCTATCCCCTAATTGCAACTATTGTCCCATAATGAACAAGTTATTACCGATTGAAAATTTTGTAATTTAGGATATTGCATTAGTTTATGTTGATTTGATTAGTATTGAACATATGTGTGTGATATAGTTTATTACAATTGGAAGCCGTTAGAACGGATATTGCATTTGTACGAACACGAGTTTTGTATTTGTGCGAACATACGAATTGATTTAGTGTATAAATGAAATTGTAATAAATGAATTTTGTGTACAAATTTTGTGCATAAATGAATTTAGTACTTATGTAATAAAACGGTAAAATATAAACCAATATTAATTAAACGAGTTATATATTTAAATTTAATATAAACAAATATTTAAATCCTTAGATATATTTGGCCCCGTCTGACAAGTGTTGTATATGATCGTTTTAGGGATATTCGTTTTTTCCACAAAACGGACAACTCTATTTATCTGATACATCATTTGTCGGATTTGTTCCTGTATTGGATAAGTTACAAACACTATAAAGTAATTATATTTCGTCAATCATATCACTTTAAACGGTTCACAAAATTTCGACGGCATTTCCTTTACGTTCCTTGTGCACACGCATTTGTGTACGATACAAGGAACACGGGGGAAATTCGGCCGAAATTTTGCGAAATCGTTTAAAATGATATGATTTACAGAATATAATTACTATTGTGTTTGTAACGGGAAGTAGGATGACCGACCATCAAAGAAGACACATAAGTGGCAATGAATCAATAGTTATTTGTTTAAAATGAAGTTTGTAGAAAAAATATAAAATTTAGTACATGTTTACTAAATCAGTAAATAAAATTTGAACAAAATATAAAATGAACGATTTACAATTTTTTTCTTTATCATAGGTTTTCAAGTAGGAAAAATGGTCAAATACTTTAATGATCGGAGCTGGATGTATCAAAGAAGGGAAATTAATGGCGCAATAAGTGAACATTTTCTAAAAGGAGTACAAGTGTTCATCAAATTTGCTATAAGTAATATTACAGACGATGAAGAAATTCATTGTCCATGCAGTAGATGCAAATTGTTGAACTATTTAGTACCGAATATAGCTAAGGTTCGTTTGCGCCAATACGGTTTCGTACCCAATTATTTGTTGTGGGATCGTCATGGAGAAATTGTAGCCCCTAATAATCAAGAACAGTCGGTGGAGGTCATTAGTGATGAAGTTAGTACGAATCTCATAGAACATATGGTCGAAGATGCAGCACGATCAATGTTCCCTGCCGTTGAAATTGATAACGATGATGTTAACGTCGAAGAGGAACCAAATGTTGGAGCTAAAAAATATATGATTTATTGGATCATGCTAAAAAACCCTTTTGGAATGGATGTTTAAGCGGCTCTCAACTATCGGTAACTGCAGAATACATTGTAATGAAATCAAAATACAACCTTACAGAAGTTGGATTTACGGCTGTTGTTCAAGCTGCTAAACATCATATGCCACCCAATAATTTAATGTGCGAAAATTATTATGAAGTGAAAAAACTTATGTCATCTTTCGGTTTCCATATCAAAAAATAGATACATGGTTGCATGTTGTATTGGAAAGAAGACATCAATCTTGGAAATTGTAAAATATATAATCAAGAAAGTTACAAACCGAGGAAAAAGAAGGGAAAAGAAGTTCCATACAAGCGTATGCATTATTTACCCATCACCCCTAGACTTCAACGGTTATATGCATCATTTGTAACAGCGCATCATATGAGATGGCACAGTGTGAGAACACCTCAAGAAGGTACGTTGACACACCCATCCGATGGAGAAGCATGGAAATATTTTGACAAAAAATATCCCGATTTCGCAGCAGAGAGCCGCAACGTTAGACTAGGTTTATGTACAGACGGCTTATCACCGTTTTCTTCGTTTGGTTCTAAATATTCATCTTGGCCTATAATAATCACACCTTACAATCTACCCCCGTGGATGTGTATGAAAACTCCATATATGTTTCTCATAATTGTCGTCCCTGGCCATGATGATCCAACACGTGGCATTGATGTTTACTTACAACCGTTAATCGAAGAGTTGAAAATATTATGGTATGAAGGAGTTGAAACATACGACATATCAAAAAAGAAAAATTTTCGGATGTTCGCTTCTCTGTTATGGACTATTAGCAATTTTCCTGCATATGCAATGATTTCGGGTTGGAGTACGGTAGGTCGTTTTGCTTGTCCTTATTGCATGGAAGAAACACGAGCATTTTCCTTACCGCATGGGAAGAAAATTTCATGGTTTGATTGTCATCGATGTTTTCTTCATATTAATCACCCTTTTAGAAGAGACAAAAAAACTTCATAGCTAATAGGCATGAGACTCTACGACCACCAACGGTTTGGTCAAGCGAGGATATATATGAACTTGTAAAAGGTCATCCAAAGATACACGAGACCGGACAACAAACTGAAATTCAAGGTAAATCGACGTTTCATAATTGGTGCAAACAAAGTATATTCTAGGAATTGCCTTATTGGAAAAATCTCGTAATCCGTCATAACATTGGCGTGATGCATAACGAAAAAAACGTATTTGATAATATGTTTAATACAGTTTTGAATGTGAAGGGCAAGACTAAGGACGATTTGAAATCTAGACGTGATATGGAGGAAATATGCAATCGTCATGAGCTTCATATGAAGCCCAATGACAGTAAAAAAACCCAAAGCATGCTATGAACTAGACATCAACCAAGTTAAAGTATTGTTAAAATGGGTGGAAGGATTACGATTTCCCGATGGAATTTCCTCTAATCTTCATAGATGTGTCGACTATAAAAATGGAAGACTGAGTGGAATGAAGCCATGATTGTCATGTAATGATGGAAAATTTGTTACCCATCGCTTTCAAAGAATTGTTACCGGTAAAAGTTTGGACGGTAATAACAGAACTTAATTTATTTTACAAGGAGCTTTGTTCAACTACGTTAAAAGTTGATCGTCTACTTAAACTTGAAGAAGAAATTCCTATGCTGCTCTGCAAACTGGAGAAAATATTTCCTCCAGGTTTCTTTAATGTAATGGAGCATTTACCTGTTCATCTTCCATATGAAGCACGTCTTCGAGGTCTTGTGCAATATGGATGGATGTATCCATTCGAAAGGTATGTTACTATACTGAGTATGTAAATGTTAATTTAATTTTAAATAGAAGTTAATACTTAACCGAAATATTTTTTATTAGGTACTTAAATCATTTAAAGAAAAAAGTGAGACAAAAAGCTCGAGTTGAAGGTTCTATTTGCAAATCATATATCGAAGAAGAAGCTTCTTTCTTTTCCTCTCATTATTTTACTGATCATGTGAACTTATCACTTGTAAGTGTTCCGCGTAATGATGAGGCCGTTGAACAAAATTCTTCTTCTGAATCAATATTATCTATTTTTAAACAACATGGCCGACATGCTAGAAAATGTGTGGAAGTATGGCTAGATGATAAAGATTACCATGTAGCACACACATATATCTTCTTAATTGTCCTGAAGTTGCACCATATGTTAGGTAATTATCACCTTTCAAGTTTTGTTAAATTTAATACTATGCGTGTAAACAAATAATAATGTAATATATCATGTTTGTGTTTGCAGTATTTTTGAATCACAAAATCCAAGCGGCGATTTAAGCAAAGATTTCAGTACTTGGTTTTTGAAAAATGTTTATGATCCCAAAAATAATGTGCTCGATGAAGGACCGAAACGTTGGCGTTTGGACCGAAAAGAAAAGTTAAAACGTATCCAATATTTTTTTTAATGGATATAAATTAAACACCAAAGAGTACGGTGCTGAAAAATTAACAAACAACACGGGTGTATTTGTTAAAGGCAGCGATGATCCTAATTATCACATAAATGATTTTTATGGCGTGTTAACTCATATTTTGCAGTTGACATATTTTACAAGACCCGCGGAGGATGTTTATTTGTTTAGATGCAACTGGTTCAGCAATGTTCCAAGTTCTGGTATTAACGTGCATCCAAATTATAATCTTATAGAAATTAAACATACCTCGCGTTATCAAAAGTACGACCCTTTTATACTAGCCAAACAAGCCATACAAGCTTATTATGCCCATTATCCATCTCTAAAAAGGGATAAAGTAGATTGGTTTGTGTTTTTTAAAACCAAAGGAAGATTTACGTTTGATGGACAGAATATTCCAGACGAACAAACCTATCAAGCAGATCTGAAGGAAAATGTTGAAATAGCAATTACAGACGATCAAACTGATTTTGGACCTCTAAATGATGAGGCAAATGTATTAGTCGAAGCATTTGAGAGTGTAAAGGAAAACGACATAGAACACGAAACCGAGTCTGAATCAGAAAACGATGAGGACGACTGAGTAATATCCGGTAATTTTTACAATTATTCACATTACATTTATTTTTGATTAATAATGCATTTATCCAAAGTTATACAATTTTAATGACAACAAGTGTATACTCACACACTCAACACATACACACAACATGACACATTTGTTGCATATTGTATTACATTTTTTAATGGTTCGTCATATCATAATTATTATGAATTATATATGTATGTATATGGCAGGTATATTATGTCTGGCTCTGGTTCTGGCACTCGGCGACGTGGCTCTTCCCAACAGATTGGAGAGAGTAGTGGTGAGCCACCAGCTCGTTCAGTCGTTTACTTACAGCCAAAGGCTGATCAGGCGTAAGTATCATAATTAGCAGCATAGCAATTTAATTTTTTGTACATGATATATCTATAATTGTCTAAATTCTATTTTATATTTAACGCAGTGGGTTTGAGTTGGAGCCATCTAAAGTGGTTCTGAACATTTCTAAGCAGGCATACATGAGCAGGATGAGCGATTGCTGGCCTAAGCAGGCATACCAATCATTTGATAGAGTCTGACATCAACTTAGTTCAGCGATACTGGAACTCAAAGATCGCTAAGAACTATAGGGAAAAGATGTCAGAGATTAAAAAAGTGGGGAAGAAACAAAATTGGACGAGCGCGGCTGTATGAGATAAGTGGATTGACTGGTGGAACTCTGAGGAGTTCAAGGTAAATCTATAATGAATCTCGGTAATTTTTTTAACGTTTAATCAATAATTATTCATTGTAAATTTGCAAGAGGAGTCAGAAAGGAACTCAGCAAACAGGAGCATGAATCCAGTAACTCATCGTGGAGGCTCCAAATCTTTCCAGCATCACCGCGAAGATTTGGTAAATTTATCTATTATCACATTTGTATATTGATCAGTTCAGTAATTAGTTATGTGGAGTTAAATTATCCAAATTATCAATTGCAGGAACGAGCTTATGGACATCCCGTTGGCTTAGTGGACTTATTTGCTCACACCCAAGCATCTAGGCAAGTAGACGAGCATGGCAAAATCATATATCAGTGGGGTGATCAGGATAGGGCGACTGAGGCATATGTATGCGTTTTTTAATTTCTAATACTTACATCGATAAGTTTATTAATTACTAGCTATGTAAAATAAAAATTACATTCTACTATTTTTCTACTGAAATTGTTTTTTTCATTATAGTCAAGGTTACAGGAGGCACGGGCTTATGCGCTTCAGCAGTCTTGTCGTGATGAGTTGACACAGGAGGAGTAAGATAACATATTTGACGCTGTTATGAATCCGACACAGCGGAGTAGACGCTATGGCTTTGGGAACGTAGCGGTAATTAATCCTTTTACATATGTACAACAAATTAGCGTTTAGATATATAGTGTTATAATATTTTATATGCTGAGACAACCCTTTTGCTATTATTTTTATTTGCAGGCTCGACAAGCTCAAAAGGCCCAAGACAAAGAAGAAATTAAGGAGCTTAGAGCTATGATTAAGCAGCTACAGGAGGAGAATTGTCTACGAGTTGTACAGATGGAGCAGCTGAATTAAAAGCTTGCGGAGTATATGCAGAATCATGGTACCTTACCTTCGTCGTCTGGTGCTTCCGGAGGCGACGACGAAGATGCTTGAGGAGGTATGCTTTTTAGTGTTTGTGTTTGAACGATATATATTGACTTGGAGATGGTTATTATGTGTTTTAATGTTGTATATATTGGTACGGAGTGGGTGAGAACGATATTTTAATGATATATACGTGGTTTGTTGACATGTTTTGATGGTATTTACGTTGATGGTACAGTTTATGATGTTTGAATGGTTTTGTTTGTTTATATTGGTGTTTAATTGATTTATGTGTGTTGTTTATATTGATATTGATATATATGTGTGGAATAGATGAAAATGTATTGAAAATGAAATGGATTGGAAATGGTGTGGCTGGAAGGTGAATAGGTTTGCTGTTGTACAGCAAAATAAATCCAGATTTCCAACGGTTTCCAACGACTTATTGGACATTTTATTCAAACGGCTTATAACGGTTTCCAACAATCATTAATCGTTGGCGGCCGTTGGAAAATAGCCGTTGGTTCCGTTGAAAAGCGTTGGAAAGTGTTGGTTCTATTCCAACGGCTTTCAACGGCCTCCAACGGCCGCCAACGGCTACGAGCCGTTGGAATAGCCGTTTAATCTTGTAGTGGAAAATTTGATTTGGATGTTTGATTGATAATGGTGTATTGATTTTATGAAAGAAATATAATAATAAATAGAAATAAAATAGTTTGTCCATTCACATAATAAAACATAGTGCCACAAGGGCCTCATTCACTATGCTTAAATAATAAAATAAAGATTATAGAGTAATATCTTTTGCACATAGGAAATGCACAACCGTGTCTAGAATATTTTTTAGTTTTTTTCATATAAAATTCCTCTCTGTCTTTCGGTAGTTGAAATTGAGTGAACAGGCCCATTTTACAGTAAGGTTGATCATTGTAATTAAACTTTATGTGATGTGATGTGATTAACCAGTAATGGAAATTATAAATAGATGATGGTTATTTACTCAAACTGTCGATTGAAGGTTTAATCAACTTTGTGGAAATGGTGCTTGGATCACCTACTGTCTCTTTTATGTCTGTCTAACTATGACTGGTCTTTAATCATGTAATACTTATCTATCGTCCTTAGCAGTTTGGTATTTTCTCATATGTTTCATGTTAGAAAATTATTACAGGACCACGTTAACAAATGGCTGCATATTGATTAACCTACAAGTGATTTCTTGACTTGATAGCTAATTCTAGGAAGCTAGTCGTTTGATGGATGATAAACTCTACCGATTTATAATTATAAACTGGAAATTATATGCTCGACACAATCAGAACTTATCATTTTGTGACCGTAGGATTTCTTATCAGCCATGAAATTGATTATGCATTAAAAACATTGGTCTAATCAAAATATATGTTAATAAGGTGAGCTTTTTAATGAAATTTTGTATCAGGTAAAACTAAAAGGATATACCTAAGATATTAAATATTATTATTAATTAAATTCATAATTATAAACATACTTGACATAGAATTATGTAAGAGAGCAAAGATCATAGTTTAAACATAAATATACAACAAACTTGCTATGGAAATAATAGTAGTTCAAATACAAAGAAGCATCCAATTTTGCAATATATATATATATATATATATATATATATATATATATATATATATATATATATATTGGACATCACATTCCAAATATCACCCATTGTCGATTCATTGTCGATGGTCAAAATGTAAAGTTTTCATCTGCTTCCATTTAAATGCATACCAATTAAACCTTTACCATTTTTGTGCTAAGTTCCTTTTCAAATCCGATAATGAAAGACCAGACTTCTATTAGGAAAAATAAATAATTAGACATGACACTTATTAAATATTTAATATTTGTATAGGAGACTTGTACGTTTTTGATTTGAGTTAAGCATAGATACATGAAGATGTTGTGCGATGTCTTTGGATGCAAGCTCGCTTATATGCAGGGCCGGTCCTATGAGTTTTGGTACCTAAAGCCAAAAGTGAAAACAAGACGTCTATACAGAAACTGATATTATGACCATTAATTTAATCATTAAAATTTATATTGTTCATAAATAATGAGCAAAGAAAAAAAGAAAATAACTTTATCCGTGATAATAATTCAAGTTGTACACCAAAATTAATCAACTATCGGTGAACGTTTTTCTAGCCTTCTGACTTGCAAAATTACTTATAATATTATCATATTCAAGTTCATTGACCATATCTTGTTCAATCGACAAAAGTGCCAAACCGTTTAATCTTTCTTGTGACATAGTGGAGCGAAGATAAGACATCAACTTTAGCTTTGAAAAACTTCTTTCGGCTGAGGCAACTGTGACTGGTATGGTCAAAATTATTCTATATGTTATCCAAGCATTAGAAAAATTTAACTCTCTCGAACAATTTATGAAATTCAGCAGCTCAATTGCTTTTGTTTTTCCTTTGGCAAGATAACTTTCAATACTTTTAACTCTGAAAATAACTCTCTTCCATCAATATCAGAGTGGAAATCGTGTATCAAATATTCCTCAAGTTTAAAACAATGACTTTTCAGTTTTTCATCATCTATAGAAGTGAATTTTTTTAAAATCAAATAAGAAGCCAAACTTATCATCATATTCTTTGAATTGCTCAAATCGAGTCACTAACGAAACACGTGTTTTATCCACAATCTGCAGAAAGTAATTGATTCGAAATGATTCTTCTAATGATTGCATCGGTTCTTCAACATTCGCATCTTCATCAAACTGTTTCTTTCTACGAATAATTCTTTGAGGAAAAATAGGTTCAATATCCAACATATGAGCTATTTCTTTAGCATCAGCCATCGTAGAATTAAATCCTCTATTTCTGAAATCTTCAAAAAAATCAATAAGCTCTTGCAATCTAGCGATAGCAACATCAATTTGCATATCTTCAGTTTGAAGAATCTTGCTAACAGTGTTTACATTTTTCAACATTTCATACCAAATGCACAATCCGAACAAGAATTCAAAATTTTCAATCTCATTTGTTACAAGACTTCTAGCTTCACTCTTCGCCATAGAATCCTTGGTGCTATTTGACAAGGAAATTAGAGCGTCTCTTATCTTCACGCTTTGATATCTTATAGATTTTACTGCTTCAATGTGACTTTCCCAACGTGTGTCTGATAATGGTTTAACAGTACAACCTGATACATGATTTTTAAAAACTTGTCATCTCTGTGTGGATGAAGAAAATACATTAAATATCCGTTGGATCACCCCAAAAAAGTTTGATGCTTTAGGACACGATTTAACCATATCACACAGCACAAGATTAAGACTATGACAACCACAAGGTGTGTAGAAAGCTCTTGGATTAATTTCTAACAGTCTTTGTTGCACCCCTTGGTGTTTTCCTTTCATATTTGATCCACTATCATAACCTTGTCCTCTGATATCATAAATATCAAGCTTAATATCCTCTAATGCTTCTTTAAGCTTGTTAAAAATTCCAAGTCCAGTAGTATCATCCACTTTTAGAAATTCAATAAAAAAACTCTTCCACCTTTATGGGATTAGTTGAAACATTAACACATCTTATTACAAGAGACATCTGTTCAACACGACTAATATCTGGAGTGCAGTCTAATATAACTGAAAAATACTTGGCTTTTTTTATTTTTATAAGAATTTTATTTTTAATTTCATTCGCCAATGTGAGTATTAACTCATTTTGAATTTTGTGTCCAAGGTAATGTATATGAATTTCTTTTTGTTCAACCCGTCGAACATGTTCCTGCATTACTGGATCAAATTCTGCTATCATTTCAATTAATTAACAAAAAAGACCATTATTTTGTTCATAAAGCCTTTCGTTCGTTTCACGAAATGCTAAATTATTGGAAGCAAGTGTTTTCACAACAGCAATTATTCTTATCGACACTTTCTTCCAACGTTCTTTTTCCTTCTGTATTTGATCTATTACACTTTGATCTATAGTTTCTTTGACTTTCAATCTTGTTTCCAACTCAATCCAACTGCTCATATTCAGAAGATGGTCTTTACTACTTTCATGTTGTTTCAGCTTAGTGCTAAGGTTGCGCCAATTATTAATTCCTTCATTAGCAAGATGACTAGCCATTGTTTGATTTGTGAATAATTTGCAACAGAAACAAAATACTTTATCAAGTGAATTTGAATATACCAACCATTTTCTACCTTGCTTATCCCCGTTAGGCAAATGTCTGACATATAATGTGGAAGAAAAATGTCTATTAATAGCATCTTTTGGAAAATCAGAGTCATTATCTTTTAGTATTCTAGAAGGACCTCTTTCAACTAGCAAGTCTCTTAATTTTTGATCAATTTTTTTCCACGTACCGGGATGATTTGATACTAAACTAACATTCTCCATATGTGATGATCAATCAATATTTGCTTCCTCCTCACTCATATTTTCATTGTCATGTTCGTTCATTAGAATATCATCATCAACATTATCATCATTCTCATCAATAACGAGAGCATTATCCACATTCAAACTCGAACTTTCTACTGAACTACTTTTGATGAAAAATTTATTAAGAGCGCCTTTCTGCAAATTAGTGAGTTCCTCTAGCCTTCTTTTTCTAGCCCTTTTAGCGTGTCCAGATTCTTGTTTACGCATTTCTAAACACTATAAAAGTTCAAATAAATAGCTGTTATACAATTGATTTTAGTAATTGAATTTTGATTTTACATTTCATTGTAATTGAACACGACAATACAATTCAATTGAATATGACAATACAAATGACCGATTTAAGCCTTAGAATCATGGAATATTATGATATCCAACACCTATTTTATTTCTCATCATTTCAGCCTTCAAGACCATACTGTAAATTCAATTAATAAATTAAATTAAATTGAATTGAATTTGTACTATAAATTATTAAATTGAATTATCGAATTATCAAACAATTATCAAATTAAATTGAATTATTAAATTATCAAATTGAATTATGGTACTGTAAATTAAATTGAATTTGTATTGTAAATTATTAAATTGAATTATCAAATTATCAAACAATTATCAACTTGAATTGAGTTATCAAATTGAATTATGGTATTGTAAATTGAACTGAACTTGTACTGTAAATTATTAAATTGGATTATCAAATAATCAAAACCTATGGTAAGTATGTAAAGAAGTATAATGCTATCAAAATTGTAAAATCAAAATAGCACCTTTTCTTTTGAAGCTTCAAAATGGTAATATGTGAGCACAGCAATGAAAGGTTGAAACTTGAAAGCACAGAGTCTGAGAGTGACTGAATGAGAGTCAGAGAATGGTCATCGCTGGACTGGAGCCGCCGCCCGCCGTGCTGCCGCTGCCGCTGTCGACGACAGCCTCTCGACGTCGTGCTGCTGCCGCCGCTGGAGGGTGGAGCCGCAGCCGCCTTTCCTTACTCGAGATCGACGACCAACTTGTCAAATCGAGAAACCCTAGCCGGCTAGCCCCTAATTCTTTAACATTGAATCGCGCGCCGGCCACTGGAGCTTGGATTGGAGGAGCCGATCTGCTCTGCTTGGATGAATCACGAATCACGATCGTCGATTGAGAATTTGAGATCCGCCTTTTTTTTTTGCCGTATGCTGCTACTACACTCGTCGCGTAATTTTGGTGCCCCAAAAAAATTCGTGCCCTAAGCGGCCGCTTCCCCCGCTTTGGGGAAGGGCCGGGCCTGCTTATATGCACGCAAAATCTAAGCAAAAATACTTAAACTGCTAAAATAAAAGTACCCTTTCAGATTAAAATACAAAAGTGTTAGAAATATTGATATATACTGTGTTTCCGACCGTGTGGTCGATGTATATCACATATATTATAATTAATAAATTGTAAACGACTCTTTGTACAAAGGAGAGTATGGCAAGAGTTTTCGAAAATTCTAACACTTAGAAAAAATTTCAGTAAATTTTATTATGCAAAGAAATGAAAATCTATAAATGAACCTATTTAAATTTATAACAAATGATTGGTTTGATTCTGACGTTAGCCTCTTATAGAATATTGTATGAGTTTTAGTTTCATTCTTGGTTTCAAATTCAGTTAATGTTTGAATGTATGTGTATGATGTCTCCCTATAAGAAATTACGAGGATGCAAATTTTATAGGAGGAGGCCTATAACAATATTGTTTTCGAAGCCATAATATGAAAATTTTTAATTATAGAAAAAGTACTCAAATTTGATTTTGATAGTTAATATTTTGGAAAAAATATTTTGTCTAATTGAAGTTGTTTGTACCAAATTGAGCACAACACTCATGGGATTTAATTGAAGAGATGAAAATGCAGAAACTATAGGGAAAATAAAGCTAATCTAACAATCACACCAATCAAAGCATGCACAAATAGAAGAAGACAAGCGTTTATAGTGGTTCGGCATTGCCTACGTACACTTTGAAGAGATTGATGTTTATTCATGATTCTCAACTAAATTACAATGATATAATAGCTAGTACTCAAGTTACAATAGATTTTCAACAGAGTAACGGCCTAGAAGCTTCCCCAAAAGTCCCTTTTCTGAATGCATATGCCTGCTATTTATAGGAGTAGGCTGAAAATATCTCATCCAAATCTCAGAGGAATTCTTCTCTCACGTGGGTGGGCCCACGGGATCGAGTTCAGGTGGTTTCGACTCGATCCAGGAGCGATACGAATGGAATTCGTATCGATCAAGAATTGATCCTTTTTGGCTGAAATTTATGTTGTACTTTTTTGACGATATAGGCAGGCTCCTATGAAAATTTGGTGGCATTTGGACTTGTAGATCTCGAGTTATGATCGATTCAAGTTTTGATTTGTATGACATTGCAATTTCGCATCGGTCCTGCGTGGCTCTGTTCGTATCGATCCTTACATGCTACTTCGTATCGATGGTTGGAGGCCGCCTTTGTATCGATGCTTCATATTGCCTTCTTCATATCGATCGGTGGTTGTTACTGTTCGTATTGATGGTGGAAGATCGATACGAGATGGATGGAGGGAGACCAATATGAAATGGACATTGGTTGATAGATACGATGTTTTGTTAAATCAATGGATACGAAGTAGCTTCAGTTTGATGGATATGAAGGAAGTTAGTGGGCGATGGATATAAACTGAATCTCTCTTGGGGAATGGATATGAAATCGAATGGATACGAATAGAGCTGGATTTCTCAACCTGGATCGATCAACTTGTTGAGCACACAAACTCCGATTGACTTGAAAATTGAAACGTTGGCTATCAAAGCTTTGCTTGTCGTGTCATATCAATTGTAGCTCGATTCGGACTCAGGAAAAATTTGTCAGTATCCATAGCGAACATGTGTATAATCGTTCTCCAGGATGAACTGTCATTGGCTTCTAGTCACATTCTTGGTGTCACTGCCCTGCCAAAAGGCGGGATAACAAAAGTTTATTTAATAATAGATTTTTTTAACAAATTGAATTAATTAACAAAATTATTTCCAGAAGATATATTAAACAATAGAGTGTTATTGTTAAATATAAAATATTCTAAAGTGTAAATAATTATATATATAATTGAAATAGATGAAAAGAAGTTTTATTTGTTATTTAATAAAATTAATAAATCAACGTAGATGAACAAATTTATTTTATATCTATGCAAGGAATAATTAAATAAAAATAAGCAAGTATTAAATTGAAAGGGGATGTCTAGTTATCGAAATATATTTTGAGAAATGTAGTGTAGATCAATTCAAACTATATTGAATTATATTTGCAATTAAATAAATGATAGAGATTGATATTTAAATTTAAATGCAAAAGGAAATCAATTAAGGACTAAATTGAATTAAAATTAAGGTCAAATCTAAAATAAAGAAAGCCAAAGCCCACCAAAATAACCCAAATTCCTCTCTTATATCTCACTCTAAAACCAAATCCGATATTACATTCATCTTTAGTCCACTCTACTGTCAAAACTCAATCCCCTAATTCAGAAATCATTATCGACATCAGGAAAAAAAAATCATGTTCCGTGAAAGAGCCGATAGTGAGAGACGCGTCGAAGGGAGGAAGAGACACGCGACTGCCAATGGTTGGAGTAGGTGCATGCATAGATAGGAGGTTCCATAGGTCATCACGTTAGGCTGGGATGATGAAGAGAATGCTTGAGTTCGATTACATCATAGGATGCATGACTATAAATTAAGGTTAGGGATGGAAGAACCTGATTCGAGGTTGGCATATGAAGGAGGTCAGAGTCTGCGTGTCAATAGTTGACCTTCAAGTAGTGATTTATGTCGATTCAGAGTCCTGAGGGCATGCAAGTCATGTTGGTAGTTGTTAAGGAGGATTACAAGCGAACGAAGTTATTTGTGAAGCTGCTCTTGTGTGCGGGCGATTGCAAAGGAAAGTTCAGCAAGCAAAGGGGTTAGGGTGAGTTATTTTATTAACTCACTCATCTCTATCTAAATAAAATATTGATTAAATCTTTTGGATGATTGTTGCATAATAGCATTTGTTTGATGATTTAATCGAATGAAATATTGCTGATTACTGATATTTAGTTGATTGTTTGGTGATAAACAAATAGTTGTGTGGATTGATGGTGTGAATTCAAAAATGGAACTCCATCGGTTTGTGAAATAAATTTTATGGTATATTGATACTTGTATCTCATCATATGATCGGAGTTTTTGGAAAGCAACTCTAATCCCTAAAAAATATATTATGAAATGATATTTTGTAAAGGGATGTTGGCTCAAGAAGAAGCATTTGGATGGATTTATTTTTTGAATTGGTTAAGTGTTTTAAAAGATTCTCAAAATGAGATTTAATCTATTTTGATCATTATCCAAATTTAGTTTAAAGAATATAATTAAATTATATTATAATCTTAATCTATTTCTTATTTTGAAATTTCTATTCAAAGCTTTTGAAAAAATGCAGATAAAATTATAAAACCTTTTTAAATTTACTATTTTAAGTATATAATTTTGGAAATGTTTAGAGGCAAACGATAAAATATGGTATTGTTTTATAAAAGAAATTATGAAAGTAATAATTTTAATTTCAACTGATTTTGTTGTAAAAGAGGTTTAAAAGATTTTGAAAGAGTTCAAAAGGTTTTGTAAATAAGTAACTCTTCTTTAAAATAAGTTTATGGATTTAAAAGAGATTTTGGAAAAATTATATCTTTGTATATATAAAACTAATTTAAAATTATTTTATTTCATTTATTATGGATTTGAGATTTTAATGAGGTGTCATGCTTTTTTATGAAATAAGGAATCTTGGTAAATGAATGAATTGTTGGATTGTTGCGAGACTTTGCGTACAATTATTTCGCTTATTATTATGATTTGTTAAATGGAGTTTGAGCGGAATTCGCTAGCTTTTAGTAAAAACTGTAATTTCACTATTAGTATGGGATAGTAGTTACTCTTAGTAGTTACTATAGCGAAAGTAATTTACACTTTAGTGTTGTATTATCTTACGGTGTTCGGATTTCAGGCTGATAGAACTCGAGAGAAGATGACTCATTTTTTCTTCGACCTTAGAGTTGATACTTTCTTAGATTTGTATGTCGAATGACGAAACTACTTAGTGAGGTGTTAGAAACCTTGTCGTTTAGGACGAAACTGCTTATTGAGGTATTAGCGACCTTACTAGGGCTAACAGAATTGCTTAGAGAGGTGTTAGTAACCTTGTTAAAGCCGACAAAACTGCTTATAGAGGTGTTAGCGGCATTTTCATTGCATTTGTGATCCCTTTCATTTGTGAATTTAAAGATTTTGAATTATTATCACCATATTTTGATGATAGTCCATTTAAGACTTGATATTGATTTAAGAAATGGTGATTTGTTTTGATATGCCTTATTATAGTTAATTGGTTGTATGCATATTTTATGATTGTTTGTTTTTGGTTAAGTGATAAATAGATTTATGAAATGGTGATTTTATTTGAAATGCCTTCTTTTAGGATCATTTATTTTGGCATATTTTTATTATGGCATATTTTTATTATGGCTATTTATTGTTAAGTCATATATTTATGATATCAATATCTCACTTTTCTATTATATAAAGTCTGACCCGTTCACTTTTATGTAACTCGGGTTAGCCCAAGACTTTACCTGTACAGGAACTTTTTGACTTTTGGATTTTGTGTTAGCTATGGAGTATACGATTTTGGCAGTTTCAGTTTACTTCATTATTGTATATGTAGTCATTTAGGATGATATGTCATGTATAGTATTTAGTAGTCATTTTCTACCTGATACAGTATTTTGGATGTAATGTATATACTCATATGGGTCTAATACTGATATTTTGTAGACTCACATCTTATTATGATGTATATTATTCCGCTGCGATCTATGATTCTGATTCTGATTTATCTATATTATATACTATTCTGAATATTTTTAATCGATGTGTTTATAACTTTATATTAATACTGTACATGTCAAAATTTTCAGTTCAGATCCTCAAAAGGTAGTAAAGATGCCTCGGTGTTAGTACAAAGATATATTTACACTCGATTGCCCTAACTGCCCATATTCTCCATGTTGTTAGACGACATTGCCTGTATTGTTCTTTAATAATATGAGTATAGTAGTGAGGTCGTTATAGGAAGCATAGATGACTCCGATCAAGGAGTATTTGCTGAAAGGAACTCTCTTGGATAGAAGAAATGAATGAAGAAAACTACGGCGCAAAGCTTCTTGATTTATTATTCAGGATGTAGTGTTACATGGGAGAGGATTTGAGCTCCCCTATTATGATGTGTTGCTAATGAAGAAGCTAGAAATAACCTTGTAGATGCACATGAAGTAGCTTGTAGCGAAGACACCAAGGGCAAACATTAGCAAGGAAAATTCTTCGCTACAGATATTTTTGGCTAACAATCTGCCAAGAGGTAGTTGATTATGTTAGAAAATGGGGTGGCTATAACACAATATTGGATCTTAAGGCCATTCAGACACTAGAAGTGGTGAAATGTGTATTAACTACTTACTTATGAATATAAAACTATATTTACTCAAAGTGCAAACAGAAAGAAGTAATCAAAGAATAAGTAAGTAGTAAAGTAAAATGCAGTAATGTAAATAACACCCGGATTTTTATACTGGTTCGGATTAACCAATCCTACATCCAGTCATGTACTCTATCGTGCAGAATTCCACTATAATCGCTTGCTTCCCACGGGTGGCAAGAACATCTTTACAATATTGGTTTCACGGGCTACAAGACACACCCTCTTGATTTTACAGGCTACAAGAACACCTTCTCCTTATCACCAACAACAAACTATGGCAAGTAGTCGTATGCTCAATACATATTCTTGCAGATTACATACAATGATCTTATAGACCTCCAATGGAAATATATCTTTGAATTCTTTGAGGAATAGGATGAAATCAGAGAGAGAATGATGTGAATTAAAGTACAACTCTCTGATATTGTGTGGTTTGCAAATCAGTGAAGAATTAGAGTGAAACAGTATCGATTTGCAAGGAGATTGAAAGAATGTGCAATGGATTTCTTTTGCAAATGTTTGAAGAAGAAGAAGTAAGAGAAAATAAGAATTCTTGATATTAAAATTCGTTTTCAGAGGCCTTTATATAGTGGTTGAAGAGACGTGTCTTTTTTTGTTGAAGAGGTGGAGGGAAATGTCTCTTCATTTAAAATTTGAAATTCTAAAAAACGGCTAGCATGTCGACACCCCCTACCCCCCTTGTCGACATGGGTGTGTTGCAAAATGAACAGCAACACTAATAACTGTTGCAAATTTTCAGCATTTCAAATTACCTTATATTTGTGGATTTTTGTGATTTGGTTGAGGTTAATGGTTGATGATCTTCAACTATTATTGGCATGATATCTTTAACAAGATATTCTAAGGCTCAACCAACTCCTCATCACTTCAAACACCTTTATCCTTTAGCATTCTTCTCTAATTGGGTTTTGTTCTTCAATTGCTTTGATTGACCTTCTTCTATAGTTCATTTGCTTCCATTGTATTCTTGTTTATCTCTGTAAATATCTCCATAATATATCTGATATGACTGCATAACTCGAAGATATGTTAGTAGTAATATTTATGTGGTTGTTGTCATCAAAATCAATACCTAGGGTATTAACAATCTCCCCCTTTTTGATGCTGACAACCATATAGATATTTGAGAGATAAAATATATTACTTTTATATTTGACTCCCCCTAACTCTATGCACTCCCCCTATCATTTTTTCTATTATTCTATACCTTTTCTCCCCCTTTGTCGTCAACAAAAAGGGCAAAAAAGAGTCGCTTAAATCACTGCTAGATAATATGTAGAGTTTGTATATAGAGATAAATGCTTATAAACAAAACACTTGAGGGAAAACCAAGTCAATTCAAAATATGAAACAAACTTATCAAATAATAAGATGATTTTTAGAGTTACCGACTTTGTCGATGCCAATAACAAATCCTTTTCGTACTTATCCAATGTTTAATAGATTTCTTGTCATATGTTTTGTGCATCTGCTATCTGATATACATTGTTTGGTACCTGGTCATCCTTTGCCATGAAGCATATTTTGGAATTTTCTGTTTCTAAATCGCTATCACTTGATGGTGTACCCGAATCATCCCATTTTGCATTGAATGTCTGTTTCCTCTCCTTATTGAAAGTGTTTGACTTTGATTTCTTCAGTTCGGGACAGTCTCTTTTCAAATGACCGGGTTTATCACATTTGAAACACTTAACAACATTTCCATTTCTAGAATTATTGTTGTTAGTTTTTAGAAGTTTGTTTGTTATCCAATACTCAAGAATTTCTTGAACCTTTTGGTCATAAACTCGATATCATCATCAATAGTATCATCATCTGGTTCATCTTTGTCGATCATGGCATTGAATGCTAGTGATTTCTTCTCATTTTCCTGATTCTCTTTTATAATCTGCAACTT
The DNA here is from genome assembly GCA_030765085.1 of Allium cepa. NCBI lineage: Eukaryota > Viridiplantae > Streptophyta > Magnoliopsida > Asparagales > Amaryllidaceae > Allium > Allium cepa. The sequence continues at coordinate 479,381,779 of CM060943.1, read as the reverse complement.
TACTTCATAGGACATTAGATTACCAATTAAATCTTTTATTTTCATAGTACTAATATCATTGACTTCTTCGATTTCCAAAGTCTTCTGATCCAATTCACTGGGAAGTGAATTCAAGATCTTTCTGACTTGGTCTTCTTCGGTAATTTTCTTTCCTAATGATATTAAGGCATGTACTATATCTTGAAATCTAGAATACATATCAGAAATAGAATCATTTGGTTTCATTTCAGGTTAGTTAGCATAGATATCTTTGTTTGTTTTACTTTATTGGTGCCTTCATGTGTGACTTGTAGAGTTCTCTAAATTTCATATGCAGAATTACAAATAAACACTTGATTAAATTCATTTCTATCTAAGGAGCAAAATAAAATGTTCATGTCCTTAAAGTTATTAAGTGCTTGTTTCGTTTGGTCTAGTGTCCATTTTGAATATTCAGTTTGAGGGTCTATGTATTCTATTTGGGTAATGTTCCGAATATCCAAACCATTAGACTGCAAATAACATTTCATCCTACAAGCCCAATATACATAACTGCTGCCATAAAATAGAGGGGGTCTAGTGGTAGATTTCCCTTCTACAAATGTGTTAAAAAATGCGTCACTATTGTCATTAGCCATTTATACTTTTCAAAAACCAAGTTATGAATTTCTGAAAACCAATGCTCTGATACCAAATGTTAGAAACTGGGGTGGCTACAACACAATGTTGGATCTTAAGGTTATTCAAACATTAGAAGTGGTGAAATGTGTATTAACTACTTACTTATGAATATAAAACTGTATTTACTCAAATTGCAAACAGAAAGAAATAATCAGAGAATAAGTAAGTAATAAAGTAAAATGCAGTAATGTAAATAACACCAGGATTTTTATACTAGCTCGATTAACCAATACTACATCCAGTACCGCACTCTATCGTACAGAATTCCACTATAATCGCTTGCTTTCCACGGGTGGCAAGAACACCTTTACAATCTTGGTTTCACGGGCTACAAGACACACTCTCTTGATTTTACAGGCTACGAGAACACCTTCTCCTTGTCACCAACAACAAACTATGGCAAGTAGTCGTATCCTCAATACAGATTCTTGCAGATTCGATATAATGATCTTATAGACCTCCAATGGAAATATATCTTTGAATTCTTTGAGGAATAGGATGAAATCAAAGGGAGAATGATGTGAATTAAAGTACAACTCTCTGATATAGTGTGGTTTGCAAATCAGTGAAGAATTGGAGTGAAACAGTATCGATTTGCAAGGAGGTTGAAAGAATATGCAATGGATTTCTTTTGCAAATGTTTGGAGAAGGAGTAAGAGAAAATAAGAATTCTTGATATTAAAATTCGTTTTCAAAGGCCATTATATAGTGTTGAAGAGACGTGTCTTTTGGTGAAGAGGTGGAGGGAAATGTCTCTTCATTTAAAATTTGAAATTCTGAAAAACGGCTAGCATATCGGCATCCCCTACCCCCTTTGTCGACATGGGTGTGTTGCAAAATAAACAGCAATACTAATAAGTGTTGCAAATTTTCAACATTTCAAATTTACTTTATATTTGTGGATTTTTGTAATTCGGTTGAGGTCAATGGTTGATGATCTTCAAGTATAATTTTCATGATATCTTTAACAAGATATTCTAAGGTTCAACCAACTCATCATCACTTCAAACATCTTTATCCTTCAGCGTTCTTCTCTAATTGGGTTTTGTTCTTCAATTGCTCTGATTGACCTTCTTCTATAATTCATTTGCTTCCACTGTATTCTTGTTTATCTCTGTAAATGTCTCCATAATATATCTGATATGACTGCATAACTCGAAGATACGTTAGTAGTAATATTTATGTGGTTGTTGTCATCAAAATCAATACCTAGGGTATTAACAGATTACACCAGAAGATGGGATAAATGCCAAAGATTTACAAAGAATCCCATAGCGCCATCGATAGAAATTACATAAATGGCCAGTCTATGGCCATTTGCAATATGAGGGATTGATATTAGTGGCGTGCTACCGATGTCAAAGGGTAGGGCAAAGTACGTCATTGTTGCAGTTGACTATTTTATGAAATGGGAACTACTATCCACCATCATCACAACGAAGGTAATCAATTTCCTAGTGAAAACATAGTTTGTTGATTTAGGATTCCACAAATAGTCATTTTCAATGATGGAACCCAATTTTACAGTGCTGAATTCCAAAATTTCTGTAGCAAGTTCCGGTTAGGGAAATAATTTGCGACGGTGGCACATCCGCAGACAAAGGGCGAAGCGAAGGCGATGAAAAAAACCATCATATTCGTCCTGAGGAAACGACCGATTAACGCCAAAGCATGTGGGTAGTTGAATTACCTCTAGCACTTTAGGATTACTGAAGGACCCACAAGTCCGCCAGTATCCATACTTCATTTGCGTTGACTTACATGTTGAAGGCCATGATTCCATTTGAGTTAGAAGTGACGTCTCATCAGAAAATCCATTCTGATCCTAAGACGAACAAGAAGCTCCTGCTCAAGTCCCTCGATATAGTCAATGAGAAGCGCAACGAAGCTGATTTAAGGGTTGTTGCTCACCAGAAATGAATAGCTCAATACTATATTGTAAAGGTCGAAATCAAATTTTCAAAATTGACGATCTCGTCTTTAAACGAATTTTCCCTAGCCTAATAAGTATAGGCTCAAGCTGGGAAGGTCCATGCATCACTGAACAAAAGCTTGGTTATGGGACATTCAAGCTAGCAACTTTGATGGAATCTCACTTTCAAGCACATAGAATATAGAATGTCTATGATACTATTTCGATTAAATGTATCTTTATATACACTTAACTAGGCTCTGATGTAATAAGGAAGAGTCTGCTATTTTTATGAATATAAAATGAATTGGCATTGGAGATCGATGGAATTATGTTCTCATTAGCTTAGGTGTCCACAATGGATAACAATGAAATTGAATGCTCCACGTTTCGAAAATGCAGTTATGTAGGTACCTAGAGATATTTTTCGACGACACTCCTAATCCATGACTGGATCTTAGGAATTTAAATACTCTAGTTATCTAAAGATAGATTACAACTAGCTCCTTCCATCCACGATTGGAAGGCTGGAGTACAATCTCGTTGGATCAATCGTGATGATACCCTCTATTCTTTCATCTTGTTGAGCATTACTTGGAAATAGGAAATCCCTTGACCATTGCTAAAAGATAGGCAGGGTCTAAGACTATAGCCTAGAGAGTGGTAAGATTGAATTGCGTTGAGAAAGGCATCTCACCTGTTAAGCCCTAGAGACAGGGCATATGCGATCAATGTCCAAATCAGGCAAAATCGAATGCAAACGTTCAAAGATAGATGGTCAAACCACCACTCGTGGTGGATAATCGTGGTTGATGCCTAGAGATAGGCAGGATCAAACATGGATATCCAAAGATAGATATTATAGACACTACTCCTTGATGGTGTGCACGTAAATGTGCATATTTTTACCACCATATTTGTTCTATTTAAATTAAGTAAATGATCATATTAGGTATTTTAACATGTTTTAACCGAAATCCATATTAATTCCAAATTGTCACATATCCATCTTTATATAGGGGCAAAACAGTCATTTATGTGCATATATTTCTTTGAGAAAAATTACTTGGAAATTTATACATATTTTTGCAGGAATTTAATCTCAAATATGAGTGTTTTCATGAAGATAGATGCATGCACAACATGAATATAAAGGAATGAGGATGAAAATAATTCAAAGTGAAGATCATGGAGGACCCCACCTACCCACCACCTTAATGTACAAATTAGAGGCTAATGCACATGCTTATGGAGTTTATGACTTCATGTACACTTAAATGATGATTAGTAGAAGCTTATGATTACTTGGCATCCACACTTTCTTAAGGTTATTTTGGGCATTCCCCAAATTATGGATTAGGGTTTCATGCTTGTATAAATAACGCCTTATGTTTCGTGTAGCCCCCCTCTCTTACTTAGTCTCTCTTCCTCTTCATTATTTTAGGCAAAAAATAAAAGAAAGCTCTCTTTCTCTTTTCATGGTTACTTAACCATTTTTATTTTATGTAATTTTCTTTTTATTTTATGCAATGTTAATTATTGTTTCTTTTTAATTACATCTTCATTTCCTTTTATGCAAGTAGTGTAGATCTCTCTTATTTCATGCAAGTAGATTAGTTTTATTTCTTTTATTTTCTTTCTTTTTCATTTTCTTTTCCCTTAATGTTGCAAGCTATATTTGTTGTTTGATAACAAATATAAGAGGCTAATCCCTTCAATTTAGGGGTAATGAAGCCTCTAATCATGTAGTTTCAACATTTTGATAATTATAGCACTCTTTTTATGCTTAATGACAATGCTTGAAGTGGTTTTATTTGTTGTTTTTGCTTTGAATTTGATAGCCTATATTGTTGACACCAAATAGGCTATGCTTAAACAATCACTAACACAAATGCTTCTTCATCAAAATACGATTATCGCATAAGAAAGCGATTTGAAATTAAAATTTGATGGTCTATATTTCTAATTAATAGTTAATAGGACATACTTAAAATAGATTTCATTTTCAACTTTGTTTGTCATTTTCACGAGAATTAGTAAGTGATTTAAAGGTTGTGTTATAGTTTGATGGCTTATGTTGAGCTAATTAATAGCACAAATGAGTCATACTTATGATAAATGCATCATTTAAATTCACTTATGACCAAAAAAAGAGATCATAATTTCATAATTTGTTGAACTATATGATCTAGAGAGTGGAATTATCTCTAAATTGTCATTTAACTCTTATATTTTATCATTTTCTTTTGCTAGTTTTTGTTAGTTTCTTACATATCTAGCTATTCACTCTCGACTTCAGTATAATTTGATTGAATAGAATTTTAAAATCATCAATTACCTACGGATCGACCCGTATTCGCCACGTGCTACATTCGTAGACCGTGTGCTTGCAGTTATTTTTATTTCTAAATTTTTCGACGGTTTTCTAATCCGATAGAATTTCTTTCGATTAACAAGTTTTTGGCGCCGTTGCCGGGGAGTTTCTTTGATTTTGATTTTCTATTCTTCGGATTATTTTGTTTGATTTTGTGTGTTTTTTTTGTGTGTTTTTATTATGAGTGTGTGATTTTGATTGCATTTTGGTTTTGTGTGTGTTGTTTGCTAGTTGTTCCATTTGAGTTTTACACAATTGCATCTAAAAAAACAAAAAAAAGAGTTTCATTCCATTTCATTTTCAAGTACATTTTCCATTTTCAATTTACAAATTATAGTCCATTTACAATTTCCCATTAAAAAAATCAAAAAAAAAAAATCAAAGCACTGTTTACATTTTCTGTTTATACTTCACTATGTTAAAAACTGCTCTCTTCCTATACATTTCAAATCATCATCATTGCACTTCCAATTCATCCTTCGACAGCCACTCCTACATTCACCACCTTCAAAACTACATTGTCATAATCAAACCACCACCAATTCTCTAGACATCCCCTTATCATCACTACCACAAACAGCCACGACAACACTTCAAACCAACTCACCAGAAACTCTGCTTCCACCATCAAACATTGCTTGATTCTCCCATACAAAACAAACCCAATCATCCCACTCAAACAACAGTGCAACCTCCCATTCCAGCCACTTCAGAACAAGTCATACTCCAATCTACCACCCCATCAGTTAACCACCACCATCGGTTCACCTGACTACAGCAACCAGTACCCGACATCGACAAACCCACCTAACAGTTCTTGTTTCTGCCTGACTCTCTTGCCTTTCTTCTATCCGACCCACTTAAAACTGTTGCCTTCCATTACATATCTCCACATCCCTATGCCTCATAACCACCACTCACTGAAACCATCACCCAACCGACCTCCTTATCACAACACAACATCATCAACCGGACATCAACATTGCTACATTTCCTCTCTATTACTTACGACTCCCTCGCTTCCCCCAAATCAAACATCGCAACATCCACTAACCAATGCCTCAACCATTGCATTCGCCTCTCCACGAAATCAATAGCCACGACCACGCCGACCAACCCTGCCTCGTCACCAATACCCTTTGATTCAACTGCCTTCAATCCAACTTCGAACCCTAAGTCGCCTCACCTCAATAAACCACCTCGACTTCGAACTCGCAACTTCAACACCGGAAATCACCAGCCCCACAATCTCAAACACTCGAAAACCCACTACAAATCTCCAAAAGCAATCGGCGGCTCCATCCCATAAACAATCGAACTCCTCCGCAATCGCCATCCCTCGCGAATCAACTACACTCCGACCTCCATCGCCTGATCGCAATTTCCCTTTACTGGTAAAAATCATTTTGGGATTCGAAATTAAAATCGAATTGGATTGATGAATTTTTGGTTAAGATTTTTTTTGTGAAATTGGATTGTGGAATTTGTGAAATCGAATTGTGAATTTTTGTGGGTCTGCGTATAATTCTTCTGTGTAACTTTGGTTATGAGTTTTTGTGAAATTGGACTATTGGGCCTGGTGGGTAAGGTAGGATTTTGAGTTTTGCGGATTATTTGCTTCCTGACCTTTTGTTTTCCATTCCTTTTAAACAAACTCACTTTACAAAAAAAGGGAAGTTTGTTTCTCTAAATAAAAAAGAAGAGCAAAGTGTTTTCAGTTTGATTTAGTCTCTTCTAAAAATATAAAATAAAATTCTTAGTTTAATTTGTTTTATTTCAATTTGTTTAAGTTCCATTCATATTCAAAAAAATATCATTTTCATTTGGTATTTAGAAAAAAGGAATAACAAGTTGTTTTTAATTGTTTCCGTTTAAGTTGTTTAATATTATTTTCTTTGTTAAAAAAATATTGTATATACCTTGTTTTTATTTCAGGTTACCCAAGCAGAATTTCAGAAGGAGAAGAGCTGCTATCAAAAATAATTGCTTCGCTTTGCTTGCCAAAATAAAATAAACTGCTTGCTTGCTATATCTATTGTTTTTATTTGCCTTGCATTGTTGTTTGCTTGCATTTTATAAAAAAATCAAAAAAAAAAAGAATCATTTTTAGTTGCACTGTTAATACACGTTTAATTTCTACTTTGCATTTCATTTATAATTTTGATTAATAATAACGGGTAGACATTGATAAATCTTAGTTGTGTGTTGACAAGTTATCCTTGAATAATTTAATTTCTTGGTGTCTAGGCTACGACAGAGTAATAACCATTTATAAATATTACGGTGATTCATAAATATCATAGTGGTTGTTCCTCTGAAGGTACTTAAACCTTTGGCTGCATTGCTACAGTGATTCGTTGTGCACCGATAAATCATGTCAGTTACCTGGCTGAGAACCATTTTGTTTATCTAAGACAATGTGTGATTATATAATTTTGGGTTAACTTAGGAAAATCATCTATAATTAACCATTACATTCATTTAGTTGCATTAGTTCATGCATATTTAAAAAAAATTAAATCCAAAACTAAAAAAAATGTAAATATTCCTTTTCTTTTGAAATTTTTAAATCATTTTCTTTGAAATTTCAAAAATTCAAAAAAAAATTAGAAAAACCAAAATCCAAAAAAAATATAAAACCTTTTCAAAAACAAAGAAAAAATTTGAAAAAAAACAAAACAAAAATCAATTTCCCTTTTGAAAACTAAATTTTATTTGTAAATATTTTTACTTTATATAAAAAACACTAAACATGTTCTTGAAAATGTCTGAATTTCCATATTCACTTGAATTTTACAATAGTTGTGAAAATCAATATAATCCATATAATTTCACTCAAAATTCTTATGGATATTTTAACAACAACTATTTTGTAAATAATTCAAATTTTGAACAACAAAGTTCTCAAAATGACGATTAACCCTCGAACCTTGAAAATAGCATTTTATCTCTACTTGAACTCTCTACAAAAAAAAATCAAAATAAAAACGATTTGTGTAACTCATATTTGTGCAATAGTTCAAGTCAAAATAATCAAAATTTGAATTCACTTCAAAATTCAAATAATTTCAAGTATAACCCATGCCAGTTCAATTTTGAGCTTCAAAATAAATTTCAGAACCAAGATGAAAATGTGAAGCAATTTTCAAATAATTTTGGCAATTGGAATAGTTTAAATAACGGTACGATTGAAAATTTTGGTTATCGACAAATTCAAAATGAAAATTTTCAAATTAATAATCATGAATTTGATTTTGTTGACCAAATGGAAAGAGATAACGGGGATTTATTACTTGAAAAATACAAAAAAAATTTGTAAACAAAATCAAATCTCAACTTGCAAAGAATCGATAATAATCTACCATTTATCAAATTGACAATTCTTGTTCTCAACAAGTCCCAATCGAAAATTTCAAGTTAATAATTACAAATTTGATTTTTTTGAACAAATGAATGAAATTTACGATGATCACACGGATTTGTTGTTTGAAATATATACGAAACAACGTGAAAAACAAAATCAAATTTCAACGTGTGACGAGTCAAGTGATAATCCATCTTTTACCACAATTGACGATTTTCAAATAATAACTTTTCAAACTGAAAATGATGATCTTAATGAAGTTGTTGAAAACACGGTAATTGAGTTGGTTTTCATTCTTTTAAGGGTGTGGAACCAAATTTAAAATTCGATCTTGCTTTTCTCAATTTCGAAAATTTGAATACAACAACTTTGAATTTTGAACTTGAGACATGTAATAAAGTTGGTGATAATCCAATAAAGGAAAACGAATTTAATGAACATGAATTTTTTGGACTTTTGGATGACGATTTGTTAAATTTCGATGGGGAAGATGAAAATCAGCATTTTGATTTTGAAATCAATAACTCTGAAAATGTTTTCAATGATAAGCTTGAGTTTCAAATTGGTGAAAATAAACTTGAACTTCAATCAATTGTTTTATCGACCCCAAAAATCATCGAAAACAAAACAACTTGTATAATTTTCAATAAAACAACATTCGTTTTTCCAAATCAACGTTCAACTTCGAAATCTTTTAAGGTTTGGTTTTCTGCGCTTGAGTTGTGTCATACGTACTTGGTGAGACAAATGAATCGGTTCTTGGAAGACCGGTTCATTTACTCTTTAACGGCATACTCTATGATGACCTATAAATAATCATCTTTTCATTTTTATTTAAATAAAGGTTATGTTTTTATATTTTCTCCTTCCACTTGGGTTGACTGTAGGGACACAGTCAAAATCAAGTGTGGGGAGAGACTCATCTTCATTTTTTATGGTTTATTTTTGCTTTAAAATCCCAAAAAAAAATCCCAAAAATAAATTTTCTTTTGATTTATTTTTAAAAGAAGCACTATAAGATAAATATATGGTTTTGGTTTATTAAATTGAAATTTTTGAAAGTTTATTTGTCTTAAAAAAATAAAAATGAAGTTTGATTATATATAATAACAGTTTAACTAGTATATAGGAAGATTCGTACGTGTTAATTATGAAGTACATCCTAATTGACAATCTTTGTTTTAAAAAGTGGTTGATTTAAAGTAAATGATATAACATTTTTTGTCTTCTAAGTTAAATGGTGTTAAGATGATTTTGCAAAACTATCTCTCTCTCTTAAAAAAATATAAAAATATAAAATAATAATATCTAAGTATTCACTCTCATTTAAAAGTCCTCACGGTTATGCATGGGTGAATTACTTGAAATCTTTGATTATGTGCTTTCATACTCATTTAAAAGTCCCCACGGTTATGCATGTATGGAACACATGTAAAAAAAACATAATAAAAACCACCTACGGTCGATAGGTGTATGCACGAAAGTGTGTGTACTCGCCATGCTCTGTACTCCCCTCACATAATCTCGAAAGGCAGTGCATGGGTGGTATATCTGGCCTCAGTTTGCCTGAGCTAGGTGTGTAATTTTTCTTGCAAATAAAGAGAGAGCAAGCAATTGAAATCCTAGCAATACTTTTACTTAGTTGATTTGATTTGTTATTGAAAAGAAATGAAAATACCACTTTGATAAACTTTGATAATCAACTAAGGATCCATTTCATAGTTGCAATGTGTTATTAACCAAAATAACGAGTTAAACTATTGTCTATTTGTTATGATAACTTGATTTTTATTGGAAATTTTGACGAGTAAATGACTTAAATCTCAAGATAATGACCAAAACCTATGTTTAACTTATTTGTGTCAATTTAAAAATGAATCTTTCATTTGTAAATATGTTCAAAAACTTGCATTCATCTCTTTGTAAATAAATCTTGCATTTTGTAAATATTTTCATCCTGCATTTGGATTTTGTGGGTAGTATCCGCTGAAAAACCTCACGAGACAACACTCGTCCTACTAGGGAAACCCAAAGGTTTAACGGCTTGTTGCATACGCTCAATGCAATCATGCTCCCTACGAAAACGGATTTATCTTAGTTTTAGTTTATTCGAGGACGAATAAGAAAATAAGTGTAGGGGTATTTGATGTACACGTAAGTGTACATATTTTTACCACCATATTTATTCTATTTAAATTAAATAAATGATCATATTGGGTATTTTAACATGTTCTAACCTAAATCCATATTAATTCCAAATTGTCACATATTCATCTTCATATAGGGGCAAAATGGTCATTTGTGTGCATATATTTCTTTGAGAAAAAATTACTTGGAAATTTATATATATTTTTGTAGGAATTTAATCTCAAATATGAGTGATTTCATGAAGATAGATGCATGCACAACATGAAAATAACGGAATGAAGATGGAAATAATTCAAAGTGAAGATCATGGAGGACCCCACCTACCCACCACCTTAATGTACAAATAGAGGCTAATGCACATGCTTATGGAGTTTATGGCTTCATGTACACATAAATGATGATTAGTAGAAGCTAATGATTACTTGGCCTCCACACTTTCTCAAGGGTATTTTGGGCATTCCCCAAATTATGGATTAGGGTTTCATGCTTGTATAAATAACCCCTTATGTTTCATGTAGCCTCCCTCTTACTTAGTCTCTCTTCCTCTTCATTAGTTTAGGCTAAAAATAAAAGAAAGCTCTCTTTCCCTTTTCATCGCTACTTATCCATTCTTATTTTATGTAATTTTCTTTTCATTTTGTGCAATGTTAATTATTATTTCTTTTCAATTACATGTTCATTTCCTTTTATGCAAGTAGTGTAGATCTCTCTTATTTCATGCAAGTAGATTAGTTTTGTTTCTTTTCTTTGCTCTCCTTTTCGTTTTCTTTTCCTTTAATGTTGCAAGCTATATTTATTGTTTGATAACAAATATGAGAGGCTAATCCCTTCAATTTAGGGCTAATGAAGCCTCTAATCATGTAGCTTCAACATTTTGATAAATATAGCTCTCTTTTTGTGCATAATGACAATGCTTGAAGTGGTTTTATTTGTTGTTTTTGCTCTGAATTTGATAGCCTATATTGTTGACACCAAATAGGCTATGATTAAACAATCACTAACACAAATGTTTCTTCATCAAAATATAATTATGGCATAAGAAAGCGATTTGAAATTAAATTTGATGGTCTATATTTCTAATTAATAGTTAATAGGCCATACTTAAAATAGATTTCATTTTCAACTTTGTTGTCATTTTCATGAGAGTTAGTAAGTGACATAAAGGTTGCGTTATTGTTTGATGGCTTATGTTGAGCTAATTAATAGCACAAATGAGTCATACTTATGATAAACACATCATTTAAATTCACTTATGACCAAAAAAAGAGATCATAACTTCATAATTTGTTGAACTATATGATCTAGAGAGTGGAATTATCTCTAAATTGTCATTTAACTCTCATATTTTTATCATTTTCTTTTGCTAGTTTTTGTTAGTTTCTTACATTTCTAGATATTCACTCTCGACTTCGGTATAATTTGATTGAATAGAATTTTAAAATCATCAATTCCCTATGGATCGACCCGTATTCGCCACGTGCTACATTCGTACACCATGCGCTTGCGGTTATTTTTATTTCTAAATTTTTTGACGGTTTTCTAATCCGATAGAATTTTCGCCTATTAACACTTGACAACAATGAATGATATAATAATCTAACCTTGTTGCTAATAAAAAAGAACATGAACGGTGATAAGTTGAAAAATGCTAATCTAACCAAGTAGCTTTAAGGAATTGGCGTCCTACATAAAATTACGACATATGATTATTATACTTTGATTGAAATGAAATCGTAGCTAACATAAAAAGCTAAGTAAGATGAACTACATAGGAAAATGACATCGAGGTTTGAAAAGAAAATTTTCTTTATTCATTGTTAGCAACCCCCTTCAACAATAGCAGCGGCTGAATCTGCAAAATAGCATTCTATGTATATGAGCCTAAAGGAAAACATACCAGCAACAACAAAACAAAAACTACAACTAAACATTCTTTCTCTTCTCTTCTCCCAAAGCGTGTATAGTATGCCTATCGCCTGATCTCCTACCTATGCCTCTCGTAGATAGATAACAAGTTGGGTTGTTATCCCAATCAAAGTCACTCTCCAGAGAACCGAGAATGTCGGTTTGAATGCTACAAGAAACGGGAGGAGAAACGGGATTAACAATTAGTCATATAGGCAACAAGATTGAAAAAGGAGGAGGGATATCATACAAATTTTCCATCTTAATGCTCCTATGATTTACAGTTTGAAGTTTCTTATCTTCATGCATTAAAGGCCCGAATATGTACTCAATTGCCCTTGTGATAATAATATCTTCATCCACCTGTATCTTATGAGGATCTCCCATGGCCTCTTCATCCAGAGCAAGGATCGTCTCAGCATCGGGACTCGTAGCACGACCCCTTAAAGGGGATAGATTTAGGTAGGGTCAGGCATGATGATTGATTTTGTCTAGCTTATGTCCCAAAGAAAAGCTTACTTTGGGAAAGTGGCAATACAAGGTTGCCTAGAAACTTGAAAAACGAAAAAGTAGAGACTAGAGACAACAACCAGTGTCATGCAAGTCATCTCAAATATAGGTGAAGTTAATGATGTATCTCCAGAGATACAAATGTTGTGTGAGATGGATTGCCAACAGAGCCTCCTTCCCAGATAGGAGACAAGATAGGAAATTTTAAAATCATTTCGGTACCGGTGAAGTCGTGCTCTTTAAGATTGTAATGGATGTCCAATGAGAATGACAAAGCAGTTGAAATGATGAAAGTTGCCTCGGTAGTAGAAACAGTAGTAGAGCATAGAGGAGGAACAATGGTCTTAGTGGCTGGCGGCCACTATGTAAAGGAAGTCGTAGTACTAGACATACCCACTATTTAGCATTAAAGTCCCTATCGTAGGTCCTTGGGGAATAGAACTAGAACTCTTACCCAATTCTTTTAAACAACGTTTGGGTTGGACCTCGAAAGTTATGCTAGTTTAGAGGATGACCTTAGAAAGTAGAAGGAGCCTATAGGCCTCATGTGCCTTTACATCTTCTTCCTTTAGAAGGTCATGCTTCAACTCCGCTTATTAATTTCAACCTTATCTAAATGCTCTCATTCCTTTTTTAATATTTCTTCCCAAGTCATAGCTAAGGTCGGGGATACTCATCTCATATTTGATTTGGTATTCTACGGCCTTGACCCAGTCATTAGCTGTCCTTGCCTAAGCAACACCTTCATCCCTTAACTGATGAGTGTCCAGTAACTGATTGCAATAACCATAGGTCTGGGTGAGGGCATCATCTTTCTCTTCCTTCTCTACCTCAAGTGCTTCCTTTAATCTATTTATTTCCAAGTATTGCTCGTCCACTGTCTTTGAAAGCTTTTCATTGTCCACTACAAGAGTGTAATTCTTATGATGTACATCCTTAATCTATCTCTACTGAGTCTAGCTTTGTTCTTCAAAGGATTTAGTCTTTTCCTCTCGCTTCTCCTCAGATTCAGCTAGAAAAGTCTTAAGCTCTTCAACATCCTTGTCTAGAGTATCAATTGTGCGCTTATTGTCTTACTCAAGGTGCTCCATCCTTAAAGAGCCACCTTTCTCTTTTAAAATAATTTAGAGATGGCCTCGGTTATCCTCTTCCACTTATGAGATTAGCCGTATGCATCATCTATATCGACGAAATTGTTGGACATGACGTGTTGAGGATTATCTTCTACGTAGGAAACAAAGATGATGTCATCAAGACAAAGCTTTGAAAAGGAAATATTCATAGTGGCCATATGTGAATTTGTGACAACATTGGTCTCTAAAGTGGAGGCATGAAGTTTCTCTTTCCCAGGCCTTCGCTTGGAACTATCAGAGGAAACAATCCTAGATAACTACTTAGATTGTAGAGATATAACACCGGTTGCATAGCAGATAGACTGAAATTGGAGCAATTGGAACTTCAATAGAGGGAACGGGGTAAGGCCCTGTTAAAAACATGTCCATAATTTTTGGTAATGGAGAGCGAGAACTATGCCATAGGAGCAAAACCATATCAGAGTCCCTATGACACTCATCTAGGCCTATAGTTTCTATCCTGCTTTCCATAATTCTACTTTGGCATCAACGCATGTTTGACTCGTGAGATGATTCGCAAGGATGGTCCGTTGGATTGAGCTTCTTGTACTTTCCTCTATGGCTCTTAGGATCATTGAAGAGATGTTTGTGTTCCATGGAATCCAAAAACAAAACAAAAACAAGTTAGAACTGGTAAGATAGAGAAGTAGAACATGAAATCTATGAGTGCGGGTTATGTAAGTGCTGGTATGTCCTAGTGGCCCTTACAGACCATGGACTTAGAGTTTGCTCATAGGGGTTATTTACCCTCCTCTAGTTGCAGGCACATCAGTTGGTAAACAAAAGGAAGAACAAATATGACCAATACTAATTTTTCCAAGACGAAAAGAAAAAAATAAATCTGATATAATCTTGAATGATTCATATCTATCTCAGATGGAGGGATGGGTGTTTCCTTTACTTTGGAAGCCGGTGGAGGCTGCAAAGATGTGCGTGATGAATAATTTGTTTTAGGCACTAAGAAATGAGTGGCATGTGAGCATCACTAGCCTCATCGCTAGAAGACTTGCAGCCAAGATCTAAATCGTAATCACCATCTCTGTCATTATCTTTCTCACCATCACCATCTCCTACTCCTTGCCTTACTCTGGGATCGATAATGGGATATTGTACCTATGACACCTCTAAATCCTCTAAGGCATGACTTCTGCCTCGTTCTCTCAACATCCTCATAAGACACCAACATGTGACCTAGACTACGACCTTCTTCTAAAAGATGGTATGCCTACACATTCTCACCGATAACAAGGAATCTCGTGTCCCTCTCTTCAAGTAGAATTTTTTGATGAGCCGCGAGAGTGCTCGCTAAGTGTAAGAAGAGGACGAGATAGGGGCCAGGGGAATACCACTACATATGGTCAATACCCTGTAACAACAAGGAACAATCTTTCTCTATCAACTCACTTTTGTTCGTCATCCGATATCAATTCTCTGATTGCTTCGTGGTAGCTACAAGAAGAAGCTTTGGTGTGGTGGCCCTGCGAATCATGTAGATAAATTCCTATTTCATATTCTAATCATCAGTTTCTTATCAATCTTTTTCGTTTTAACTTTAATAAATTTGAATTTTTTTTGAAATAAATTGATTAATAAAATATAAAGTTAAATTGGATTATATCCATCTGTCTATTCTCTTGAGGTCCCGGTATATTCTATGAACGGTTAGTTATCCATTCGGACCAACTGATGCCCCTGTATATTTCGTACATCTGGTAACCCGAATATCTTGTGAAATATTGAATGAGTTCGATCTCATATTTATTGGTGATATTCTGATTTGGTAAGCCAAATATAGAATAAATGTTCAATTTAATCTGGTGAACCGTTTCTCTGTACGTTCATCTATTCTTTATTGTCTCCCTGTCTAGCAAGTTTCGGAGATGAAATTTTCTTAAGGGGGGGAATCTATAACGATCCCGATTTTTAAGCCCAATTTAATTTGGTAATTGATTTAATTTTTAGAATTATATTGTAAATTAATTTGTGAATTAACTTGAAATTTTTCCAAAAATAAAAATATGTGTAAATAAATTATAAATAGAATTTTGGTTTGAAACTCAAAAATAAATATACTGAAAATAAATTGGATTTAAAACTATATTTTAAAGTTAATAAGAATTTGTTTTCTAATTATATTAAATAGGCATTTTGATTTGAAAGTTATAATTTAAATTTAATACAATAAACTTTCAAAAGTTATTTAAAGTTAAAATTTATATTTAAGAAATTATACATATAACATGTGTGTTTATTTATTTGGGTATAATTTTCTTTAAAAAAGATTCATTTTTCTTAAGATTATATAAAAGAAAATGCATTAGCTAAATAATAGAAATTGTTATATAAATATAGTTTGAAAAAAAAGTAATTAACAAATTAATAAGATAAAGGGGTAAAACATAAAAATATGTAATTTTGACAATTGTAAATGGGGTTTTTAGGCACAGGGAAGAAGTTGCAAAAAAAATTAGTCTTAGGGACAGCAAGTTTGTTTTTTGGTCTGAAGGACACTTTGTAGTGTAAATCACAGAATGACAGATGTAGCTATTATTTTCTATTTACACTATAAAGTAACATTCAGACTAAAAAACAAACTTACCGTCCTTGAGACTAAATTTTTTTGTAACTTTTTCCTTGTGCCTATTTTCCTGATTGTAAATTATATAATACATGCATTGACAAATGTTTAATAAGTAACAACATCAATTAACAAGTGTTAGCATAATTTACAAGTGGCATTTACTTTTCTTTTAAATTTAATTATAAAATAACATAAGTTTGAGAAAATCCGGTTGTTCTTTTCAGTTCAAAAACTTCTCATTTTCAAACTAAAAACCTGAAATGGAAATCAAAAGAAATCAAAACCCCAAACTAAAAACAGATAAATTAAATCAAAGCATGAAAATTGAATTCAACTTTATCAAGTAACTAATCAAAGTTCTAATTAAGATCAAAACAACCTGAATAATTAACTCAAGCTAGCAAGATTCAAAGCTCCACTCAAAATGGAATCAAGTTTCAGTTCTATAGCAAGTAGCAGATCATCTCAATGATCAACCTGAGCAATTCAAAGTTCAACTTCAGCTTTAACTAAATTAAAACTAGAAAAAAAACAGAAATTTGACCTCATCAAGCTTCAGACAACTCAAATAAATTAGATGGCAGATCAAAATTCAAATTTCAAAATACTTCCAGTTTTAAGCTTTCAGGTCCTCTGTCTTCATTTTACTGGTGAGCAAACTACCATTTTTGAATCTGAATCTGTTATGTATCTTGATGTTGTATTTGAAGCTGTTATGAAATTTTTTTGTATAGATGTAACTGTGCATGTCTGGGAACAGACATAAATGTCTCTGTTCAAAATTTTATAGGTTTTAAACCTGTTAGAGAAAAAAATTAAATCCTTCTTCTCTGATCCATTTAGGATTAATGATCTAAATGAAATGTGTTTGTATCATCAAGGACTAGGGCTTAAAAATATTTTTGAGGAAAAATTAATTAAGTTTATCCAAAAATTTAAAATATATAGTGAAAATTATATATATATCAAACATTTCATGATCGTAAAATGGGGTTTTGATTACATGACTAGACTCGAATTGTAAAACGATGAATTTTAATGCAAATTTCAAGATTTTTAGATCTATATAAAATGGGCATTTTTGTGTTGAACGGAAAAGGTAAACACGCCGATAATTCTGATGATCAATGAAGAATCGAGCTTTGGGCTTGATGTCAGAGGAATTTTAGGTAATGAAGGCTATAGGAAAAATGGTCGAAAAATTATTACGCCACTATGGAAGTCGATCAGTGGTTTTGTAGGGTTTACTGACCCAATATGGTCGACAGAGTTTAAAGGCGAAGGCCGTTGACGATGGTGGATCGGAAGTGGTTGGTGTGGGTTGGATCGATGCTGGAGGTCGAGATGAAGTTTAGGTTGGGATTGCGAGGAGGATCGAGGCTGGGATCGTCGGTGGTAGTGGTCCTTGTCGATTGTGTTGGTTCATGAAGGATGCTCGTTCATCCATTTTGATTTCCAGGTCGAACACGTTGGAGCTGGGTGGTCGGTTGGGTCGGGATTATTGTCGCCGACATGTTGGAGGTAGTATCGACGATCAGATCATCGTCGTTGGCACGTACACGTGCACAGTATATGACTTGTGTCTGGGTTGTTTTATGGGTTGGGAAGATGAAGATGTTAGGAACTGAGTTGATGATGTTTTGATGACAACAACCTTATATAGTTATTATACTTTACTTTATAAAATATATACTAACATTTTCATATATATATATATATATATATATATATGTATGTATGTATATATGAAGTATATGCAGGTATTATCGAAGACTGATTAGTATAAAGACTCAAGCATCAAGATGAAGATTAGAGATTCAAGATTCAAGACTCTAGAGAATCAAGATTTCAAGATCTCAAGATAAATTTCTAGTATTTTGTTAAAACTTCATAATAGCACTCTCATCTTTCTTCCAATTTTCTTTTGGGATGGAACCCAATTTCTATCGAAACCAGTGGCTTACAAACCCATGACAAGTAGCTTACAAACCTACGACAAGTGGCTTACAAACCCACGAAAATCAAAATCATTTAAACTACTTTGTACAAGTTCTCGAGTCCTATGGAGGAGCTCTGTAGGAAGGTTCTTGCAATTTCAGTTTGAATAGATTTTTCAAAATGTTTTTAAATCTGTTTTTCAAAATGTTTTAGCTTTCAAAATCATGTTTTCAAAATTGTTTTCAAACTTTTTTTTAGCCTTGAAATATTCCTCCATTCTGATTTTAAAAACTTCTATTTTCAAAACATCAAAACTTATTCTGATTTTAAATATTACTTATATAATTGACGGTCTATATCAATTATATATATATATTTAAAATAATGTTTTATATTCATTCTCTATCTCAAAATATTGTTTGAACACTTTATTTTGCTTCAGAGAAGTTTCAACTTGTTTTAAATTCAAATGCTTTTACAAAACAACATCTCTACAATTTTGAACTGAGGGATGTCGACATATGGGGATACCCCATGTCGACATGGTGACAGTTGGATTCAAAATTCAAATTTAAAAAGAAGTGTCCATTCGTTCAAAAACCTTTCGCCAATGGTTATGACTGTTGTGCATCTATATAAAGGATTCCAAAACGAATTTTTTAACAACTACTTTCTTATTTTTCTTCACTCTTTCTTCTCCACCATTCCATATCCATAAAACTTCATATTTTCAAGATCGTGCCATCATTCTGCCAAATTCTCAATAGGAAATCATTTAGATACTCTCTCTATTTGATTCTCCATCATTCTACTAAAGATCAAAGTGCTATTCAGAGTTATAGGATTAATTTTTATTCAAAAAGTCCATAGAGTCTATCCATTCAAAAGGATTGTTATTAGAAAGTATTAGGGTGATCTTGTGTCCTGTAAATCAAGAGAGTTTACCCCAGACTCGGAGATAGGAGGGTTCCTCAAGGCCTTAGAAATTGAGGGTTGTAATTTGGATATTGGCTTATAAAAATCTGTACAAGGATATTGCCTTGGTGCAGGACTGGATGTAGGAGGATTCCGAACCAGTATAAAATCCAGTGTGTTCTTTCCTTTTACTTGCTTTACTTTACTATTTGCATTTGTTATATGTTCTGTGATCATTCTGTGTTAGAATTCTGTTTAGATTTGTGTTGAAAGTTTTAATTTAGTCACATAGTTCATATATTCTTTAAAACGCTATTCACCCCCCCCCCCCCCTCTAGTGTTATTTCTGCCTTAAGATCCTTAATCTGCATCCCCAACAATTGGTATCAGAGCGTTGGTTTTCATTGTTTTCATAATCTGAAACTTGAAAAATATAAAAATGGCATTTTTGGAAAATTGTGTTAAAACTGTTTTGAATATATGCATTTCATCAAAGTTTCATAAGTCTGCATATAGTTATTTTGAAAAATCAAATTATCTACTGAATTGGTGTGTTATGCAGGAACAAACATGTTATATGGCTTTTGACGAATCAACACCCAATGGACAAACTGTGCAAATTGAGAAAGATAAATGGATACTTGATAGTGGCTGTTCAAGGCACATGACTGGAAATCCCGAGATACTCAAGGACATTACTTATCAAGATGGTGGATTAGTCAATTTTGGTGACAACTCTAAAGGATATGTGGTTGGCGTCGGCAATGTCGGTAACTCTAAAACTTTACTTATTTCTGATTTTTTATTAGTTAGGAACTTAAAACATAATCTGCTTAGTATAAGTCAACTTTGTGATAAAGGTTTTAAAATTAAATTTGAAAAAGATAAATGTCACATTGAAGATGACAAGTCTAATATAATTTTGAAGGTATTAGGAAGAAAAATATTTATATCCTTAGTATGAAAATTTCAAATGATAACCTATGTCTTTTGGCTAATACAAGTGACCCTTGGATTTGGCATAAAAGATTTGGCTATTTGAATTTCAAATTATTATCTAGGCTATCAAAACTTGACTTAGTTAGAGGTCCACCCAAGTTAAACTTTAAAATAGATAGTATTTGTGATGCTTGTCAATTAGGAAAACTTAAGAAAAGTTCATTTAAATTAAAATATGCTATTTCTACCTCTAGTCCTCTAGAATTACTTCATTTAGATTTATTTAGTCCATCTCAAGTTCAATCAATTAACCATAGTAAATATGTTTTGTTATAGTAGATGATTATTCAAGATATACTTAGACAATCTTTTTAAAACATAAAAGTGATGCTTTTGAAATATTTAAAAACTTTTCTAAAAGAATTCAAAAACAACATTCTTTCAAAATTAAAACTATTCGAAGTGATCACGGTGGTGAATTT
Organism: Allium cepa; assembly: GCA_030765085.1. Classification (NCBI taxonomy): domain Eukaryota; kingdom Viridiplantae; phylum Streptophyta; class Magnoliopsida; order Asparagales; family Amaryllidaceae; genus Allium; species Allium cepa. The sequence goes on along the minus strand of CM060943.1, from coordinate 479,360,918 downwards.
GAAAATGAAAATTTTGAGAATTTCTGTACTCAGAAGGGAATTACTCACAACTTTTCATTTCCAAGAACTCCACAACAAAACGGAGTAGTAGAACGTAAGAATAGAACGATTCAAGAGTGTGCTCGTACAATGCTTTCTGATAGTAATTTACCTAAATATTTTTGGGCTGAAGCAGTTGCTACAGCTTGTTATATATTAAATAGAATTTTAGTTAGACCATTAACAAATAAAACTCCATATGAATTACTTTATAATAAGAAACCTATAGTTGCTTATTTCAAAGTATTTAGGAGTAAATGTTTTATACTTAATACAAAAGATAATTTAGATAAATTTGAACCAAAAGCTGATAAAGGATTCTTTATTGGTTATTCTAATAGAAGCAAAGCATTTAGAGTTTTTAATTTAAAAACTAATACTATTGAAGAAACTATGCATGTATCTTTTGATGAAAATCTTAAAGATATTCTACAAATAGATGATGAAGAAGATTTTATAAATTTAAATCAATCTAATGAAACTATTAGTGAAATAAATCAACCTAATAAGAGATTTAAAATATCAAAAGACCATCCTATAGAAAATGTTTTAGGAAATATTGAATCTGTAGTAAGAACTAGAAATCAATTAAGTAGTATGAGTAATGTAGCGTTTATATCAACAATTGAACCTAAAAATCCAAAGGAAGCATCGTCTGATGATTCATGGATTCTTGCTATGCAAGAAGAATTGAATCAATTTACCAGAAATGATGTATGGGAACTTGTACCTAAACCTGAGGATAAAAGTATAATTGGAACTAAATGGGTTTATAAAAATAAAATGAATGAACACGGTGAGGTCGTAAGAAATAAAGCTCATTTAGTCGCGCAAGGTTATTGTCAAGAAGAAGGAATTGACTATGATGAAACCTTTGCCCCCGTAGCAAGATTAGAAGCTATAAGAATTCTACTTGCTTTCGCTAATTATAATAATTTCAAATTATATCAAATGGATGTTAAAAGTGCTTTTCTAAATGGTTTTGTAAAAGAAGATGTTTATGTTGAACAACCTTCACTTTTTGAAGATAATAAATTTCCAAACCATGTATACAAGTTAAAGAAAGCTCTATATGGTGTAAAGCAAGCTCCTAGAGCCTAGTATGAAAGACTAAGATCTTATTTACTTCAATCTGGTTTTGGAATTGGTAAAGTAGATACAACACTTTTTATTAAAAGAAATGATCAAGATATTCAACTGGTTCAAATATATGTAGATGATATAATCTTTGGATCAACTAATAACATAATGAATAAAGAATTTCCAGATATAATGACTAAAGAATTTGAAATGAGTCACATGGGAGAATTAAGTTTCTTCTTAGGGCTTCAAATTAAACAACTAGAAAATGGAATCTTCATAAGTCAAGAAAAATATGCTAAAGACTTAATCAATAAATTTGGTTTAAGTACCTCTAGTGGGAAACCAACTCCAATGTCAACAAATGTAGGTTTATTTAAAGAAGATAAATCAAAAGATATTGATCAAACTTTATATAGGGGTATGATTGGTTCGCTACTTTATATAACAGCGAGTCGTCCTGATATTATGCATAGTGTTTGTCTCTGTGCAAGATACCAATCACAACCTAAAGAAACTCACTTAAAAGCTGTTAAAAGAATTTTAAGATATGTAAAATACACTTTAGATTATGGTCTATTTTATCCTAAAAATAATACTTTTGATTTAATATCATATTGTGATGCTGATTATGCTGGTTGTAAATCAGACCGAAAAAGTACAAGTGGAACTTGTCACTTTCTAGGACATTCACTGGTTTCCTGGTTCAGCAAGAAACAAAATACTGTTTCCTTGTCAACAACTGAAGCAGAGTATATATCTGCTGCTCTGGCCTGTTCACAAGTCATATATATGCAACAAACTTTAAAAGATTTTGGAATTAACATAAGTAAATCACCAATATATTGTGATAATACTAGTGCAATAAATCTATCTAAAAATCCAACTCATCATGCTAGAACTAAACATATTGATATAAGACATCATTTTCTTAGAGATAATATAACTAAAGAAATAATAACTCTAGATTATATAAATACTGAAAAACAAATTGCTGATATATTAACTAAACCGTTAACCGAACAGAATTTTACTAAATTTAGAAGAGAATTGGGTATTTGTTCAAAATCTGAAATATAAAATATAATCAATAAAAATTCAAAATAAAAATTACACTTTTTCTGAAAGACATGTCGACATGCCCCATCCCCTGATGTCGACATACCCAACAAAAATTTGAAAAGAGAATTTCCCTCCAAAGTTAGTTATTTGGTTATTTATCTATTTATTTCGTTTTCTCTCCTCTTTCTTCACTATATTCTCTGTAAATAACTTCTGAAACAATAAAATAATGGCCTCCTCTTCTACTAATGAACCCACTTCACCCACATCTCCTCATTCTGGTCCATTTCAACGGTCTACGCACGCTCGAGTGATCAAATTGCAAGAGAAGATAAAAGATATCCTTCAATTGTTGACTGAAATTCAAGTAAGTCAACTTAGGATGGCTAGAGAACAACGAAGGCAAGGGAATATTATTAGGAATGTACAAAAATTCCTTATGGATAACCGTACAAATCCTATTAATATTGAAGACTCTTCACAAGCCATGGAATCAGAGGAAGAAGAACCTATGGAAGAGCCACAAGAAGACCAAGAGGAAGATCAACCTTTTCCTCAACCCGAATTCCCTATAAATGAGGACGAGAGCGTTATTTGCGTTGGTGAGATCCTTGTTGATACTAATGGAAACATAATTGAACAACGTGGAAACTTTTGTCTCCACTACCCCAATTGTTTGATTCATAAGTCTCCTATAGTTAAAGATCGCCATTAAAGCGTACTTTCTTTTTTATTCTTCGTTTTACATTGTTCTGTTTGTTCGTGTTTATGTATGTTCTTATATATGTCGTAATAACAAAAATGTGTTCACTTATACTCATTATATCATGTTTGTTCTATACATATTATTTGTTCATACTAATCATTCTTGAATTCTTAAGTAGTTAATAGTTTTTGTTGATGACAAAGGGGGAGAAAGTTATAAAAATATATGTGCTTGGTGTAAGGGGGAGTCATGAAGTAAATGGAAGTTGTAGTTTTAAGAAGAAGTCACGGAGTAAGGGGGAGTTATGGGGAGTTATGGTATGGTAAGAATATTTTATAAATAAAGGTTGTCATCATCAAAAAGGGGGAGATTGTTAGGAACTGAGTTGATGATGTTTTGATGACAACAACCTTATATAGTTATTATACTTTACTTTATAAAATATATACTAACATTTTCATATAGATAGATATATATATATGTATATAGGAAGTATATGCAGGTATTATCGAAGACTGGTCAGTATAAAGACTCAAGCATCAAGATGAAGATTAGAGATTCAAGAATCAAGATTTCAAGATCTCAAGATAAGTGTCTAGTATTTTGTTAAAACTTCATAATAGCACTCTCATCTTTCTTCCAATTTTCTTTTGGGATGGAACTCAATTTCTATCGAAACCAGTGGCTTACAAACCCACGACAAGTAGCTTACAAACCTACGACAAGTGGCTTACAAACCCACGAAAATCAAAATCATTTAAACTACTTTGTACAAGTTCTCGAGTCCTATGGAGGAGCTCTGTAGGAAGGTTCTTGCAATTTCAGTTTGAATAGATTGTTCAAAATGTTTTTAAATCTGTTTTTCAAAATGTTTTAGCTTTCAAAATCATGTTTTCAAAATTGTTTTCAAACTTTGTTTTAGCCTTGAAATATTCCTCCATTCTGATTTTAAAAACTTCTATTTTTATAACATCAAAACTTATTCTGATTTTAAATATTATTTATATAATTGACGGTCTATATCAATTATATATATATATATATATATATTTAAAATAATGTTTTATATTCATTCTCTATCTCAAAATATTGTTTAAACACTTTGTTTTGCTTCAGAGAAGTTTCAACTTGTTTGAAATTCAAATGCTTTTATAAAACAACATCTCTACAATTTTGAACTGAGGGATGTCGACATATGGGGATACCCCATGTCGACATGGTGACAGTTGGATTCAAAATTCAAATTTCAAAAGAAGTGTCCATTCGTTCAAAAACCTTTCGCCAATGGTTATGACTGTTGTGCATCTATATAAAGGCTTCCAAAACGAATTTTTTAACAACTACTTTCTTATTTTTCTTCACTCTTTCTTCTCCACCATTCCATATCCATAAAACTTCATATTTTCAAGATCGTGCCATCATTCTGCCAAATTCTTAATAGGAAATCATTTAGATACTCTCTCTATTTGATTCTCCATCATTCTACTAAAGATCAAAGTGCTATTCAGAGTTATAGGATTAATTTGTATTCAAAAAGTCCATAGAGTCTATCCATTCAAAAGGATTGTTATTAGAAAGTATTAGGGTGATCTTGTGTCCCGTAAATCAAGAGAGTTTACCCCAGACTCGGAGATAGGAGGGTTCCTCAAGGCCTTAGAAATTGAGGGTTGTAATTTGGATATTGGCTTATAAAAATCTGTACAAGGATATTGCCTTGGTGTAGGACTGGATGTAGGAGGATTCCGAACCAGTATAAAATCCGGTGTGTTCTTTCCTTTTACTTGCTTTACTTTACTATTTGCATTTGTTATATGTTCTATGATCATTCTGTGTTAGAATTCTGTTTAGATTTGTGTTGAAAGTTTTAATTTAGTCATATAGTTCATATATTCTTTAAAACACTATTCACCCCCCCCTCTAGTGTTATTTCTGCCTTAGGATCCTTAATCCGCATTCCCAACAGAAGATATTCTCAGGTTTGATTGCATGCATTTGAGTGTTTGACTCGAAGGAAGTGAGGAGCGCGGGTGTCTTGGTGCTTTGCTCGAGAAAAATTTAAAATGGCTCAGGTTTTTGCTTTGTATAAATTAACCAAGTTTTTAAAGCAAACTAAAAAATGAGTTTAGTTAACAAAGTTTTGTTTAAATAAGTAAAGTAAATTTGGTTAATCAAGTTTTAATAATTTTCTTAAACAAATTCTTTTACATGATATGTATTTATGTTTGGGAATTAATTAAAGTTTTTTAAATAATTATTTTAATTAATTAAGTTTTAATAGATATCCTTTATCTTAAATAAATTGTTAAGATGTTAATAATATGGTGACTAAGAAGTTAATTAAGAAGGAATGTTTTAATTGTTAATTACTTAAAGGCTTAAGTTAATTTATGGACATATAATAAATTTGTTTCAAAGATGAAAGGTTTTAAGTTAAATGGTTTAAAGATCAATTATTTTGCTTTTAAAGTAATTATATATTAAGTAATTAATTAAAGTGATTCCTAATTGTTTTCAAATGGAATTTGTTAATGTACTTAATTAAGATAAATGGGTTATCTTAAGATTAAAGGATCATTAATTTGTAATTTAATAATTACTTAATAGAAGGTTAATTTATTAATTAATTTATATTAAAGGGTAATTAATTAGTAATGATAATTAATTAATGTAATCAAAGGTAGATTTATTAATTAAGGGTAATGAATTACTTAAAGATAATTACTTAATGAAAGTAATTAATGACGATTATTTAATAATTAAAGGTTAATTGATTTATTAATTAAGGTTGATTAATTAATAATTAAAGGTTAATTAATTTAGATTAATTAATGTAATTAACTAAGGGATAATTAATTAATGTAATTAATTAAGGATAATTAATTAAAGGTTAATTATTTAATAATTAAAGGTTAATTAATTTATGATTAAAGGTTAATTAATTAAAATGGTTTGTAATTAAGTAATGTTAATTAACCAGGATTAGTAATTTATTCATAAATAATTAATCTGGTTAAAATTAATCAGGTAATTAATTGATCTTACTTATGGATATTCGAATTGTATTGAATGTTTGAATTATTTGATGTCCTTGATATGTGATGATTTGTGATATGAGTTATTTTGATTTGAGCCGTGATGAATATAATTTATTTATCTGTGATGAATTTATATTTACTTGTAAATATGTGAATGAGGATAAGCGTTATAGTATTATACCGCTTATCGATATTATTAGGCTTGCATTGTGATGATTGATGATAGTGTATTGTTGTGTGTAAAACCCTGGACTACACCACACATGCACAAATATGGATTTCACGAGGAAATTGGTTAAGTCACATATATTTTGAATTTAATTTTATTTTATTCAAATGGTGAAAAGTTTAAAAGTTGAATTTTGAATCCGTATGGTTATGGAAATGGAATTGGTTTGAATATGAAAAGCTTTTGAAATGGAAGTTTTGAAATTTGAAATTTAGTTTGAATATAATATATCCTGTCTAAGTTTGAAATTGTTTTGGAAATTATGGTTTGAAAGGGGTATACAAGTTATACAATATATATATATATATGGATTTTAAACCACTTTGAAGTATGTTGAATAAATTGTTTTGGGAATTTGAAATTAATTCAAATAGAACTTGCCAATGACGCGGTAATTCGTTGATTTTCTGGTTTATACTTATAAAGGCTATAACTTGTGTATATTTGATCGGATTTTTTTCCCAAACAAAAAGTATTTGTTTTCAAATGATAATGGCTTTCATATAACGAAAGAACTTCTAGTTTTTGTTAAAAGATTTCAAGTTTGAAATAGAAATAGTTTTGAAAGCTATGAATGAATCTTTGTTAAAGATTGGTGAACTTTGTTTTCAAATTGAAGAGGATCTTAAAAGTGTATCTTTTGTATAAAAAAATTCAAAATTGAAATAGTTTTGAAAGCTATGAATGAATCTTTGTGAAAGATTGGTGAACTTTGTAAAGTGAAACTTTTTGTTTAAAAGATTAAAAGTGGAAATTTGTTTAAACCATTCAAAAGAAAGGTTTTGGGCTTTAAGTTGTGACTTAACTAAGATTCCACTATATCCATATGCTTTGTAAAATAAGCGCTCATTATTCAGTTTAGCCGGGAGAGGACTTTGTGTCATAAAACCCATTTCGAATAATGATACGACGAAATGGATAGCATTTGATGACCGGTGGTGAAGACCGGGTATTTTCAAAAGCAAAAGGATTACCTGTCAAATGTCTCTGCACCGAATGGCCCCGGTATAGAGATTCGATCACCCTTTGTGATGGGGAGTCCGGACGTGATTAGGGATTATCCGAATTTGCAAGGGCCTCTTTTGAAATGTCTTCAGTTCCGTTCGAACCCGGGATGGACTTCGTAAGGATGTATGTCTCACGTTACACTTTGGGATGTAAAGCTGGTTTCTATCAGATACATTTCTATTTTGTGGTGGAGAATTTATTCTCTTAGCTTAACACCCTTCTCTAAGATGTACGAGCTTAGAGGTTATGTAGTTGATGGTTACTAGTGATACATTCCCAATTTGGTAATGTGGCATGCTAAGTGTTGCTGATCATTTGTTGATCGAAGCATGGCTTTTGTGAAAAGCATAGCTTTGTGGACGAGACCTCATCATGACCTCACAAACCGAAAATGGTCGAAACAGGAAGGATGCGGCAAGGTTATCGGGGTTAGCGCCCCTTAGGGTATGTCCATTTCCTTCTGAATAAAAGTGGTATCATAGTATGGACCTAGATACTTAACTTATGTGGTTGCTGCAAATTTGTGTTTTGTGGTTGTTGGTGTTAAGAGCTTTCGGATAAAGGTCTAGTAGTTACCTAGTTATAGAGGTAACTCGGCCTTGTGTTGGCAGAGATCCCGTTAGGTTTTCGGGGCATGCCTTCCGAGGCGGACCCATGTGGCATAGGAAGTTCCTTAGCCTGACCATTTGTTGGAAATTCAATCACCAATACGCGCCTTATACGGTTTCAGCTGAAGAACCTGCCATTTAACATGGTAGTTATAGTAGGCATACTATGATGTTACGTATGCTGGCTAAGATTAATATTATACTTGCAAATGTTTTCTGCACTATGCACTAATATTAATATCAAAAGGATTTTCGCGTATTAAGCATGTTTGACTATCATAAGAAGAAATCTCCTCCAATTGTGTGCTTGCATTTTGTGTGTGCCGGGAGGCCGTATGGTAGTTTCATTTTTCAAAAAGCATTGAGGATTTCTTTTAATTTCTTTTGTTTTCTTTTGTTAAAGATAAACTGTTTTGCTTGCTCACACCAGTCCCATGACTGACCTGGAGTTTATTATTCTCTTTCTAAACTCTGGGTGTCCATAATTTTCCACACAGGCAGCCTAGGGTCAGATTTTCAAGCAGTCAGCTAGTAGATGTAGATTCGATATCTTTGGAGTCTTTGCATTGTGGCGATCACATTGCATGACTTACCTAGTTTGCTTCATTACAACATGATGGTGGTTCGAGCTTGGGGTTTGGAGCTTTGTCTAGGGAGTGCACTATTGGATTCTCAAGCTCTCTCTCTCTCTCTCTTTCTATTAAAGTTAATATTGATGTTTCTCTGTTGATGTTTTCTTCCGTTGTTTTATATCTTTTGTCTCTGTTATTGATATCTTATTGTATGAGATTGTTGTATCTATTATCATGTATCAATAAAGTTATTCATTCTGTTTCCACTGTGTTGTTTACTTAATGTGTTATAAGCTCCGGCGCGAATCGAATTTCAACGTTTGAATCTACGGCATTCAAATATGGTGAAGTATGGATGTCGATTTTTGAGCATTGAAATTTGGGTCGTGACATTTTGGTATCAGAGCTGAAGGTTGAGTAAGAATTTTAGCTCAGGAGTATAACACATTAGGTGACTCATTAGAGATCGGGATATAAATACCCTAGAATGAGTATATCCCTAAGATATCCGTCTGTATGCCTCAGTAAATTTTCTTACTATCCAATGATAGTAAGAATGAGTGTAAGAAGAGGACGAGATAGGGGACAGGGGAATACCACTACAAATGGTCAATACCCTGTAACAACAAGGAACAATCTTTCTCTATCAACTCACTTTTGTTCATCATCCGATATCAATACTCTGATTGCTTTATGGCAACTATAAGAAGAAGCTTTGGTGTGGTGGTGGCCCTACGAATCATGTAGATAAGTTCCTATTTCGTATTCTAATCTTCAGTTTCTTATCAATCTTTTCGTTTTAACTTTAATAAATTTGAAAATTTTATTTGAAATAAATTTATTCATAAAATATAAAGTTAAATTGGATTATATCCATCTGTCTGTTCTCTTGGGGTCTCGATATATTCTATGAATGGTTAGTTATCCCTTCGGACTAAGTGATGCCCCTGTATATTTTGTAGACCTGGTAACCCAAGTATCTTATGAAATATTGAATGAGTCCGATCTCATATTTATCGGTGATATTCTGATTTGGTAAGCCAAATATAGAATAAATGTTCAGTTTAATCTGGTGAACCATTTCTCTTGTGTTCATCTATTCTTTGTTGTCTCCCTGTCGAGCAAATTTCGGGGACAAAATTTTCTTAAGGGGGGAATCTGTAACGATCTCGGTTTTTAAGCCCAATTTAATTTGGTAATTGACTTAATTTTTAGAATTAAATTGTAAATTAATTTGTCAATTAACTTGAATTTTTCTAAAAATAAAAATATGTGTAGATAAATTGTAAATAAAATTTTGGTTTGAAATTGAAATATAAATATATTGAAAATAAATTGGATTTAAAACTATATTTCAAAGTTAATAAGAATTGTTTTCTAATTATATTAAATAGCAATTTGATTTGAAAGATATAATTTAAGTTTAATATAATAAACTTTAAAAGTTGTTTAAAGTTCAAATCTATATTTTAAGAAACTTGTATATATATATATATATATAATATGTGTGTTTATTTATTTATGTATAATTTGCTTTAAAAAAATTCATTTTTCTTAAGATTATATAAAAGAAAATGCATTAATTAAATAATAGAAATTGTATATATAAATATAGTTTGAAAAAAAATAAGTAATTAATAAATTAATAAGATAAAGGGGTAAAACATAAAAATATGTAATTTTGACAATTGTAAATTATATAATACATGCATTGACAAATGTTTAATAAGTAACATCATCAATTAACAAGTGTTAGAATAATTTACAAGTGGCATTTAATTTTCTTTTAAATTTAGTTATAAAGTAACATAAGTTCGAGAAAATCTGGTTGTTCTTTTCAGTTTAAAAACTTCTCATCTTTAAATTAAAAATCTAAAATGAAAATCAAAAGAAATCAAAACCCTAAACTAAAAAAAGAAAAAGAGAATCAAAGCATGCAAATTGAATTCAACTTTATCAAGTAACTAATCAAGGTTCTGATCAAAATCAAAACAACCTGAAGCATCTAACCTGGAATAAGTAACTCAAGCTAGCAAGATTCAAAGCTCAACTCAGAATGGAATCAAGTTTCAGTTCTATAACAAGTAACAGATCATCTCAATGATCAACCTAAGCAATTCAAAATTCAACTTCAACTTTAACTAAATTAAAATCAGAAAACAAAAATGAAACTTGACCTCATCAAGCTTCAGAGCAACTCAAACAAATCAGATGGAAGATCAAAATTCAAAATACTTCTAGTTTTAAGCTTCCAGGTCCTCTGTCTTCATTTTACTCGTGAGCAAACTACCCCTTTTGAATCTGAATCTATTATGTTATTGATGTTGTACTTGAAGTTGTTGCAAAAATTGTTTGTATAGATGTAACTGTGCGTGTCTAGGAATAGACATAAATGTCTATGTTTTAAACTTTACAGGTTTTAAACCCGTTAGAGAAAAATTAAATCCTTCTTCTCTGATTCGTTTTAGGCTTCATGATCTAAATAAAATGTGTTTGTATCATCAAGAAATAGGGCATAAAAATATTTTTTAGGAAAAATTAATTAAGTTTATTTGGAAATTTAAAATATACAGTGAAAATCATATATATGTCAAGAATTTGATGATCGTAAAATGGGGTTTTGATTACATAACTAGACTCGAATTGTAAAACGATGAATTTTAATGCAAATTTCAAGATTTTTAGATCTGTATAAATTGGGCATTTTCGTGTTGAACGGAAAAGGTAAACAGGTCGATTTTTGATGATCAATGAAGAATCGAGCTTCGGGCTTAATGGTAGAGGAATTTTTAGGCGATGAAGGCTATAGACTGAATATGTTTTCAATGGCTATTTTTAATGAAAAGACACTTTTCTTCATCAATGAGAAACATCTTCAAACCAATAGTTGCATCTGTTTCTTTTCATTGTTACCTTTCAATGAAGGTTGCAACTTTTTAATCTCTATAAATAGATTACAGAATTCAACAAACAATTGATGAAAAACTGATTTTAATATTCTTAAATTCTTATCATTCTATATTTTCAAACTGCACTCAAACTGCTCATATTCTCTGATCATTGATCACTTTATCTTCCATAATTCTCAAAGCACATTACACTGTATATCATAAAGGAGAAGATTATAGGAAGATTGTACTTAATTGACTTATCAGTGCTATTTAAAAAGAGCATGCTACAGTCGGATACTTTTGTTATTTGTAAAGAAGTCATGTTCGGTTGCTCAGGCGGTAGTCCTATTCAGTTGCTTAGGCGGTTGAAGTCCTATTCGGTTGCTCGGGCGGTGTGAACCTATTCCTCTGGGTTAAGTGAGGGTTGCTAGCTTTAATTCCATAAGGATTCTGGGACTGGACGTAGAACGGGAGTTCGAAGCAGTACAAAAATATCCGGTGTCTTTTTCCTTACTGCTTTAATTATTTACTTAGTTTATATTCCGCACAAATAGATTATCCATATTACACTATCCTATAGCGCAGACACTTAAATTTGGTATCAGAGCTTGGGATTCTAGAGATTGTAACAACATCCTAGAATAAAAGGCCATAAAGAGATGTAGTCAAGACAATGGGAAGAGGAAGAGCAATAAAGAAGAATCAAAGGAGAAAACAAACAAATGCTTCATGGCTAAACTCAGTTCACAATTGGTATGTTTTGATTCTTTATATAGAGATCTTCTGTTAGCACATAATGAATTATCAAAAGATTGTGAAACTTTGAATAAAGTTAATACAATTGCTTTAGCTAAGTTAGAAGATTGTGAGCAAGAAATTTTCAATTTAAAAGAGGAAGATAAATTTTTGGTAAAACAAACCAAATGTTTTGAAAATACCGTAAAAGAACTTGTTTTACAAAAAGATTTCCTACAAAAAGAAAATGAGCAGTTAGAAGATAAAAACAATGATCTTCTAGAGGAAACTAATGTTTTACAAAATAAAAATACTTTTTTGGAAAATTCTTTAAATAATTCTAGTTCTTTAATTTTGTCTCTTAAAAAAGAGAATGAAGTTTTATTTAAAAAGAATTTAGCATTATCTAAAGAATGTGAGATTTTAAAAGTTAATAATAATATTTTTCAAAAAGAAGTTTGTGATTCTAAAGCAAATTTTGAATGATTAAATATAAAAATCATAAATTTTAACAAAGGTAAAGATATCTTATCTTCCTTAGTTATAAATACAAAAGGTCACAATGATAAAAGCGGTTTAGGCTATAAACAAGCTAAAAGTAAAAATACTACTAGGTATGCATTCTTGTACACTAATTTCAGTGCTAGTACTAGTAACCAAGATAGTTTTAAAACCAGTTATTGTCATAATAGTACTTTGTTTAGAAATGATAAAAATTATTCTTTAAGTACTAAGCTTATGACTAATAGTATTAAGATATGGATTCTAGCTAATATCACTGATCATGATAAACAACTTTATATTAGAAACTATTATAAGAATGTGATTTGTAATGAAAACTATATCTATAAAAATTCAACCACACCCATATGGGTATAGTTTCCTAAAAATTAGAAAATTATAAGAAACTTGGGTATTACATGCTTTAAATTTTAATTGTTTTTCTGATACCTTAGATTATAAGTAGTAGTTATTTTAAATTGTTTGACTATTTTTTTGGATACAACCACACCTATTTTGGTAAGGTTTTCATCTATGATTAACCCTCGGACCCTAACATAGTAAGTGGGTACCAAAATTGTTTATTATTTATCGCAGGTACTCAGAGAAACAAAAGGAAAAGGATAGATTTCAGAATTTTAAAGGATGTTCCATATGTTTAATAGAATTACATGCTTATAATGAAATATGGACTTTAGCAAATATGTTAAAATCTATTTAATTCTTCTTCATAATTAATATTGAGTTTATCCTGCTATTTACAAGATTTTGTATAAAATTTATTATATTCCCTCGTTCTTTTTGATAACGACAAAGGGGAAGAAATTTATATGCATATTGATAGAGGGAGATATTATACTTAGGGGGAGATGTTATGCTTAGGCGGAGCTTTAAACATATTAATATTGTTTTATATATAGAATGAATATTTTTATAAAAAATTATATGGTTGTCATCATAAAAATGGGGAGAATGTTAGAACCTTAATTGTTGGATTTTAATGATAACAACTATATAATTATGCCAAAGAATCTCTAAGCTAATTTGCAGGTACATGAGCATCAAAAAGAGGCAAACAAATACGTTCAAAATGAAGATACACAGTACAAAAAAGGATGAAAGTATGTATATGGAAATACGAGAAGAGATATACACGATAGAGACAAGTTGAAGGTGACAAACAAAGTATTATTAGTCATAGAGTGTCATGTCTAGAGTTTACAAATGTTAAAATCTTCTCAAAATGATGTACACACATATACATTCATATTTTAAATGAAAAATCGAGTTTTCAAAAATTGCATGGAGCGGGGCTCGAATCTTGGGCTCGAATCCGGGTCCGTAGTTAAGAAGGTAAATGCTCTAACCAAATGAGCTATGGTAACTTTTGTTTATCAACATAATTCAGCCGGTTGAATAATACCATTCAGACGGCTGAATGCTGAAACTTTTCATAAATTGATATGAAGTTTCAACCGGCTGAATTGTATCATTTGGCCGGCTGAATTAGGCCAAAATAGCTTATTTCTTTGCTGTTTTCAATTTTTAAAATTCAAAAGGATGAATAGATCCATTCAGCCAGTTGAACATTTTTTCAACGGCTATTTTAATGACAAGACACTTCTCTTCATCGAAGAGAAACATCTTCATACCAACAGTTGCACCCATTTCTTTTCATTATTACCGTTCAACAAAGTTTGCAACTTTTTAATCTCTATAAATAGACTTTAGAATTCAACCAAAAACTGATTTAATATTCATGAATTCTTATCTATTCTATATTTTCAAACTGCATTCAAACTCCTTATATTCTCTGATCATTGATCACTCTGTCTTCCACAATTCTCAGAGAACATTACACTGTATATCATAAAGGAGAAGATTATAGGAAGATTGTAATTAATTGACTTATTAGTGCTATTTAAAAAGAGCATATTATAGTCAGATACTTTTATTATTTGTAAAGAAGTCATGTTCGGTTGCTCAGGCGGTAGAAGTCCTATTCGGTTTCTTAGGCGGTAGAAGTCATGTTCGGTTGCTCAAGCGGTGTAAACCTATTCCTCCGGGTTAAGTGAGGGTTGCTAGCTTTAATTCCAAAAGGAGTCTGGGACTGGACGTAGAACAGGAGTTCGAACCGGTATAAATATCTCTGGTGTCTTTTTCCTTACTACTTTAATTATTTACTTACTTAATTTATATTCCGCACAAGTAGATTATCCACATTACACGGTCCTATAGCAAAGACACTTACAGGTATCAGAGCTTAGATTTAGTATATTCATAGGCTTTGATGTGTACTCTGTATAGATAGGGACAGTAGCACTCTAGATTGAGTTTGAGTGTATAATATATATATATACACACACACACATATATATATATATATGAGTGCGTATTTGTTAGTGATTATAAAATGTTTCATATTGTGTTTGCTTATCCATTGAGCTATATATGAATTCTGATCGGTGCATGGGATGCCATGTTATCGATAGGGATTTTTAAACATTTAAACGAGGCAAGTCGACATAGTATTGTTTTTTTAAATTGGGTAAATGAAATAATTTTACCTCGATTATATTTTATATATAAGGGAAATAAATTTTTCAGAAATTATTATAATATATATAAATTGATTATTTGGTTGTTTGGAAATGTAAGTATATATGAGTTAATAAAAGCTGTTTGAATAATTTAAATAAAATGACAATTATAAAAGAATAGTATATTATATAAGCAAGTGAATTATAAAGTATGAAATTATAATTAATATGATTCACAATTATGAAACAATCTTATATATAAGAAATGAAACAACATGAGTATATTCTTAAATATGAGTTACCAATAAAAATGGATTTAAACTAAGAATTTGAAAATTTGAATCCTATTAATTTTGAAAGTTATTTTCAAAGTCTAAAGAGGTTATATTATTATAAAAAAAATATAAATAAGATAAGTAAATATGGAATGAATGTTATATAAGTAAAAATAGTGAAATTATATAAGTAAAAGATTTTATAAATATGATTTATAAATACAAAAAGGATTTTAAAAGAATATAAAGCACTGAAATCACTATCGTTGCAGGGAAATAGTAAGGGTGATGACTGCAGCATCATCAATATCATTTTCGAGTTTCTATGTGACGGATTTGCTACCAATTGTAAATTCAAATTGAAGTTCTGTTTTGATAAAAAAATTTGAATTTAAAATCCAGGTTGAAATTGTTAAATATAAGTGAAATAAGTTTTGAACTTATAATTGGAATTAGTATAAATAAGAAAAAGGAATTTCAAAATTTTAAGTGAGAAATTGAGATATGAAATTTAAAATTTAACGCAAGTAAGGTCAAATTATATTCAATTAATAGGTGATTATATAATGTGAATTTGGAAGTTTAAATAAATATAAGTTGTATAACGTATAAAATGAGAAAATGTAAGTAAAACCGAATAATAAAATGGTTAAACAATTTTGTTAAGCAAAACATAATTTGAATTTGAATTGTGATATAAAATTTGACTTAAGTAAAAGTTAAATAAAATAGAATTTCAATTAAATTAGTAGTGAACTTAAGTTGTATAGTGAAAGTAAATGCAAGTGAGAATGAAATGAAACATAACGTAAGTGATGTTGAATGAAGTTGAATTTGACATCAAAATGAATTAATAAAGTAATTAATGAAATGAAGTAACTAAATTAATATGAATTTGAGTTATATAATGAAATTCAACTTTAGTTGTAAAATGAATTAGCAATTGAATTAATGAATGAAATGAATTGAACTAATAAAATAAATTAGTAAATAAAATATGGATTGAAGGTTAACCAATCGAATGTAAGTAAATTAGACGGAGTAATGGATGTAAGTGTTAATTCATTAAAAGCTAATGAAATTAGAAATTGAATAATTGAATGAAAATCAATTGAATATTAAAACAATTGAAATTAAAAGTGTTAAATCAAATTGAATGTAAGTAAAGTAAATAAATTTGGTTATGTTGGATATGCATTGGTTGTTAGATAAATGTTAGCTGATTGTATAGAAATTCACTAAATGTTAATGAAATTGAATTAGTGAAACTGAAAGCTAAATAATTCAATACAAATTAGAAGTAAGTGAATCTAAATAGAACTGAATTTGATTTAATGAGGAAGTGAATTAAATTTAGTGAATTAGTTAATGTAAACTAATTGAGTTTGGATAAATGAATGTTAGAAAATAAATCCGATGTTAATGAACCAAATGTGATTAAATTGAAAACCAATTCAATGAATATCAATATGAAATGAATGAATATTAATTTGGTTATGGATTTATTGGATAGATATTGGTTTGTTGGATGTTAGTTGGAGGATAGTTGTTCGATGGTTGGATTTGTTGCTTTTGGTTGCATTTGCTACATTGACATATATAATGATTGTATTGGTATATGTTGTATACTGATATTACTTTTCATATATATGTGTTTCTCATTGTTTGTTGAGTGTACAGTAGGTGGAGATGGCATATGCTTCACATTTGGAGCTCGCTTTCGTGCTATATTAGCCGTATATGCTCGCTAATAATATATAAGATACATATCTTGGATAATATATCGTACTTTTACACCTTTTTTCCTATGGGATGCCTCATCCTCAAAGATGAGATGTATATTTATGATATATATTGTGATTTTTTTTGGGATCAAACCAAGCAAAGGAGGCTATGGCGAAATTTTTTGAAAATTTAAGGTGTTAGAAAAAATTTGACAATTTTGGAAAAAAAAATTGATAACTAAAATTTTGGGTTCTAGTTAAAAGTTAAACGATATTAGTTGGTTTTGAAAAGATAACTAAGTATGAATTTGAAAACTTAGAAAAGTTTTATAAGAGGTCTAACTAATGGATTTTGAGAAAAGCTTAAAGGTTTAAATGAATTTGAAATCTAATTTGAAAGATTTGTTTTGAAAAATAAATGGATTTTATAGCTTTTTCATACTTGGTAATTTCGAGAATGAAATTCTTTAAAATAGAGGAGAATGTAACGACTCAGTCATTTGAAACTCGTATATTTAATTGATTTTAAATATTCACAAGTTAATTTTATAGATTGAACTTATATTTTGAATATAAGGATTTAATTGGATAATTAAATTGTTAATTTAATATTTGAAATTGCAGAAATAATTGAGATTTTGAATTTATTGTGAATAAAAATGATTTCTAAAGTTGATTTAAATTCAATTTGAATTAGAAAGATGTTAGAGAACTTTTGAAATTGATTTAAAAGTTAATTTCTAGAAATGGATATTTTAATATTTAATTAACGTGTAAAAATAGTCATTTTTGACACAGTCTTGGATTTCGATGGAACAAGTTTCATTGGATCCATAATATTATATTACGGTAGGATTTCAAATTTCGTATCAATTGGATTTATGCTTTGTTCGTGGGAAACTGAAACGCGTAGAAATTTGTTTAATAATTTTAATTAAAATAAGTCTGTTTGAAAACCTATCTTCCAAATACGATCGAATTGGCTCCCGATATATATTCCATTGTGTTTGCAATAGGGGTGAAATAATATAAATGCCGAGCGGCACGCTTCGATTGGAGTTTGAAAAGTTTTTGGGTGAATAGTGCACGAAATTATCTATATAAGGCAACATTTTCTTCGCTTTTTCAATCAAAACCTAATCTATCTAACCCTAGCCCCCACCCGTGCTCCAATGGCCAAAAATTCGCCTCTTTCCCCCTCGATTATCTCCGAATCCATTAAATTCACGAAAAGCTTTCAAATACAACTTTGTAGAGCACGATGAGATCTTCGATCTCAATGGTCATGATGGAAGATGGAGCATCGTGGTGGCAGCTCGAGGGCCAACGTTCGCCTGCCATTCACGCATGTTTTTCTGTGCGATGGTGGACCCGAGTTCGTCCATACTGAGGGCGATGGTGTGTGTGCATAGGGGTTTCGATTTGGGGGTCCTTGATCGTGGAATAGTTGGTCGTAGAGGTCGCAAAAATTGGTGGATGGAGGCAACAATTGGGTTCGAACGCTTACGTGAAAACGAAGGGGAAGAAGGAGAAGCTCACAGCCACAATCTGCTGTAGAAAAACATGCGACCCTGATTAATTTAAGGTTTAAAATAAAATAGAAATTGTAAATAAAATTTATATAAGTTCGTGTAAATCCAAAAAATGTGTAACTTCTTCAAACGAGGTCCGTTTTTGATGAAATAAATTGAGTTAGGATCATGTTGACGAGCACATTTTAGAGCTTGTTTGGAGTTGATTGGAGCTAATGAAAATTTTGGGTAGAATTAAATGCCTATTTAAATTTATTCGGAATAAAACACCGCAATAGCTATTAGAACCAAAGTGAGTACAACTCACTCTTTGTGACTTGCTTATATTTTTATATAAATGAGAGTAAATTTATTTTGTGTTAATTGATGATTGTGTGGATGATATATGATATTATATATATATATATATATATATATATATATATATATATATTGATTGGTATTTGGATATATTCCTGCCTATTGGAGCAGATGAGACCCTATACGTTCCCGTGTATGAGCGGATAAACTTTAGTGCGTATATTTGTCTCGTAGCGAACATTATACACATATTATAATATGTATATTTGTTGCAGATGACGGGTTAGAGGGATCCAACTGGATTCCTCACCAGTGTTGATTTTACTTATAGATATTATGATATGTGCTATTATCATATGATATATGACGTTTTGTATGTCGTGATTGATGTGATTTCCCTTGTTTAGCATTTTTGCAGCATTAGGCCATATTTTGGAATTTTTAAAATGTTAAAGTGATGATTTCAATATAAAAGGATTTCGAAGTGATTTTTAAAATAGATGTTTTATTAAATTTTGAATTGTTAAGGAATGGATTATTTTAAATAAATAAAAATTTATAATTTTGATGCTATAAAAATTATGATTTTTATGAAATATATCAAAATGTGATTTCTTGAAATATGGAGTTAACTATTTTGTAAAATAAGTTAAATTGAGATTTTTGAATTTATTATAATTGGTATGTATATAAAATGTATAAAATTGACAATTTATAAATAAAAATAATGGATCTTATAAGTGAAAAAGATTCATGAATTTATGTAGTTATATAAAGAATGAATTCGTAAATAAGAGAATTATAAGTGAATTAACTTATAATCGGATTTGGCATATAAATGAGAATATAAATGAGATTGGTTAATAAAAGGATTTTATAAATGGAAGTTTTTATACGATAGAAATGTGATTTATAAACAATGTTTTATAAATGTGAAATCAATTTAATTTGATAAGTTAAATATGGAAGCTTATTAAAGGAATTATATTCACGATTTTGGATAGTGGATAATCCTTTAATAAATGTGTAGAATCAATGAATTTGGTTAGAGAATTATATTCACGATTTTGGACAGTGAATAATCTTTTAAATTTAATGAATATTTTGAAAAGTGATATTTTAAATGAAGTTAAATGGTTTGAAGATGTTTTTAAAATGTGTTAAGTGTCGAATACATAGATTTCAACATTCATTGTTGAAATAGATATTTTAGAGAAGCAAGGAAAGCATGGACTATAACATTGTTGTTATAATAATTGATTTTCAAAAGAGATGTTTTGTATAGTATATGAGATTTATATATCTATCTAATTATCGAATCCCTATACTGATGATTTTGGGTTATCGTAACGATGTTTTACGCAACATTCGTTTTGACCCAAATAAATATGTTTAAGATAATGTTTTCTTTAAAGAATAAAATATATACTTAATCATGATTTAAGTATATGTAATATTTTCTAAGTGTTGAAAAGAAATTGATTTTTGAATTCACTTATTATTAAATAAGTATATAGAAATGTTTTTCAATATTGAAATGGTTTTTGAATTATATCTTTTTTTAAAGATAATTTGAAGTGAATATTTGGGAAAATGATTTAATCAATAAAAGATTAATTAAAAGTGCCTAGTGATTGCCTATGATGCTAAATATTTGTTATTTGCTATTATAGTTAAATAACCGACTATGAAATTTGGCCATTTTACTTCCTCGAATTTATGTGGGAACTATTTCGTCGAACACTTAGTACATAGCCATCTGTATAGGCTTGATTATCGTTTATGTTGAGGATGTTGATTCAATTAGTGCAGAGTATTACTCCAATCCTTCGAGCTTTCTTCTTGGTCGAAAGATAGCAAGTTGAAAGTTGGAGATGTGATAATTCTATGAGACTTAGTTTCTGTATGGGGTTGAGAAATGCTTTTGCGTTGTTTCTGCGAAGAGACCGGGATAGATTTATCCATAAACCACTTCGGACCAATGTATATGCGTTCGATTGTGCAGGTTGTGATGATATTGAGATTTAGGATTTTCATAGTGGTGGACTACTTATTGATATTTTGGGGTTAAAATCCCAATATACATCCAATAGCAGTAGTCTCTTCGTTATGAAATATCCAATGCAAGGGCTATCGCTACTAATCCTAGGGATTTCTTGATAGGATGTGGTAGGAAAGTATCTTCGTTTTGTCCTATTCCTAGACAACTTGTATGGCATTTGTATGACATTGCATTTCTAAGATTACATACATTGGTTTTTACAAACGTACATCCGTGGTGGTGGAGAAGGCAACTTCTCTTAGCTTAGCACCCTCCTTGAGACGTAAAAGCTCAATGGTTGTATTTTTGTGAAAGGTAATTAGTAGTCAACGGAAATGGCCATGTGGCGTTCAAAGTGATGTGATATGTGATATGTGAAAGGTAATCGTTACCTCAAGCCTCATTAACTGGAAATGACCAAAACAGGGTTAGATATAGCAGGTATAAGTGGGTCATTCCCAATTAGGATATGATCATCTTCTAGGTATATTTCTTCCCGCTATGACGTTTGGGATGTAAATTAATGTGGTATGTATGCTATCAGGGCCCTCGAAAAAGGTCGATAACGACTGGGGGATGACGTATTCGGTACTTCCAAGTTATAGAGGTAGGCCGGTCTTGTGTTGGTGGAGGAACTTTGTCATGGTTTTTTGGTACATTCTTCTAGAGATGTATTGCCGGAAGGTAGTCACTTAACCTGATCATTTGTATGGAAATCCAAACTCCACTACGAGCTTGCAGTTTTGTTTGTATTGGCATAATGAATATCCCCGAAGTGCTATATGGGTAACCATTTCGGCTGTGATTAATATTATTTGTATACTAGACAATATTATAATATAAGATAATTTGATATGAAAGGTTTTGGTTATCGTAAGGTAAGAACATGTCTATGTTTATGTGTGGACATTTCTTACGAGTTACTTTTGTTTTGAAATAAATTTTTTTGGTACTTATCAATTCAATTAAGTTTGTTTTTTAAGCTGGTGTATGAGACTGATCCAGGCGTTCTCCCCTTTCAATGCTCGAGTCAGACCGAGTATATTTATAGGTTTAGATTTGATTCTTTTGGAGCTTCAGCAGGAGAGCTGAAGATCTTCATTTTCGTATAAACGTGTCCATTTATTATCTGCTTTGTGCTTTGTTGTTGTATATTATCAACAATTGTAAGGACGGGTTAATGTAACTGTCCAGGCTGATGATTAGTGATTGATTGTTGAACTCTAATTGATGTATGTATATACAGTTTCTGTTATGTAATGATCACTGATATGATATTATATATTTTTCGCTGTGGTGTGATATTCTGTATTGTTCTATTTTGTTTTCTCTTCTCTCTTTCTTCTCTTCTCTTCTTCTCTCTTCTTTCCTTTCTCATGACTTTCCATCATTCTATGCTTTTTGGGTTGGACATGTGTGGTTTATTGTTAATTCAAAGGGTATGGATTTGCTGGTCACAGGCAGAGCCCGATTACTGCCATTCAGTCGAACCCGTTGACCTTAACTATTCGGAGAATATGGTCTAGAGACTGGTTAGTGAAAATTGTTTCAGAAGCAATAATGAAAGGGGTAGCTCTCTCGGTCGGAATCCATTTACAAAAAATGTTCTACGTAATAGATATCCCAAGATATTTGTAATGCCAACGATGTCATTGTACAGAGGAACGACGGATCCTATGCAGCGCTTGATGCGGTATGAGTAGCATATGGATTTGTTCAGAGCTTGTGATGCCATGAAATACCGTTGCTTTCCAATTTTCTTAGGAGTAGCTACATTATGGTTCGCTCGACTTCCGCCGAGGTAGATATCATCTTTCACTGAGTTATCAAAGATGTTTATTTCTTTTACATACTACACGTTCAAAGCATGTGATGTCTTTATCAAACCTCTTCCAAGCCGATGGAGGGTTGTTGAAGGATTTCTTGAATCCATTCCGTACAGCCGTGACAGAAGCTATGGATCCTAAGGATGCCATAGTGTTGATGGTGTTGATTAGGGGGTTTATCTCGATACGGAGTTTGGGAAATGGTTGGAAAGGAAGCCCCATCAACAATGGATGCTTTCTATAAATAAGCTAATGAGTACTTTTACTCAGAGGAAGCATGCAAACGTCCATAAAGGACTGGTGCTGGGAATTTAGAAGAAGTGATACAAAGTAATGTTACTATAAAGCAGGCCGGAGGAAGCTCTGGAAATGTGGATGTAAATGTTGGCAACTAAAACAATAATCAAAAATGGAATGATGATGGGGTAAGAAGAAGAAGCCAGATAACATGAATCGTATTAGGCCTCTTAAATACGAAACCTACATCGAACTGAACAACTCGATGGAGAATATCTATCTTGCAACTTAGAACACTGCACATTACAGGAATCTGAGAGAGAGTCAAATGAGAAAGAGATGAAGTTAGGCAAGTTCTACAGATTCCATGAAACTTATTGTCACAATATGGCTATAGACATTAGCAGAATATGATTGAGGAGTTGATTCACAAGAAAAAAATTATAGCAATATTTTAAAACCACGTAGGATGGCAGACAAGGAAACTCTAACACCCATGGGTCGCAAGAAAAATAGTTGGTGATTAATACAATTATCGATGGGTCACACCTAGCCGATAAGAGTCTAGTTGAGATGGGTGGATATGATGGTGTAATAAAACCTGCAGAGAGTGAAAGTTGCTTTGTTGACAATGGGACAGAACGATGACTGACGACATTGTTTTTCGGAATAGAGATGTTGATGGAGCGAAAGATGCAATGATTGAAACACTTGTGATCACAACCATGATTGATCTACTATTGTTCAGACGGTGCTGGTTGACTATGGGAGTTCATTCAATATCTTGTTTAAGAAAGCTTATGATCAAATGATGTAGGAAGAGAAGGACTTGCAACCTTATCAATCTCGAATACATGGGTTCAATTGGATGGCTACTGAAGCCATAGGATATATTGAATTATCGGTGGTATTTGGCAAAGATAACCACAAGCGAGTGCCGGTCATGCCTTTTTAGCATTGCATATTTACTCAGCCTATAACACATTTCTGGGTCGACCGGCCTTAGGTTAATTCAGAGTAGTTATAACTCCTTACTGCTTGATGATGAAGTTTTCTACAGAGAACGGCGTGGGGATTGTTTAGGGAGATCAGATGGCTAGGAGCGAATGCTATGTGCCCAAGCTAAAGGAGGCAAGGAAAAAGCAGAAAAGGAAAAATGTAGAGGGGACCTTTTGCATTAAGGCTTTGGATGAATAGCAACTACATCCTGCGCCCGGACATGGGCAGCCCAATCGGTTCCATGACGACATGGACCGATGGAGAGAGGCAGAAGATGGTCAAGCAGCTCTGGCCAAGTTGAAGATGGTTGTTCTAGTTAGTCGGAATGACCCAAATCGGGTCCTGAAGGTCGAATCATAGGTTGGCACAAGAGTGGTGATGGAGTGGATCGGTTTTCTCCAGACGAACCTGGATGTATTTCCATGGACTCATTCGGATATATGTGGGATCTCGCCAGAGATAGTGAGTCATGCATTAAACATAAATCCCAAATACATTCCTATAAAACAGAAACGCCACAGCCTAGGTCCGAAGAGATCCGCTGTACTCAAAGAAGAGGCAGATAAGCTGAAGGACAATGGCTTCATCCGCAACGCCTTATACTTGGAATGGATATCTAATCTCATTTTGGTGAGACAGGATTAAAGATAAAAGCTTCAGGCGTGCGACGATTGATGGGATTTCACTCTCGAAGGTGTGGAATAGCGAGTACCAACGATGCTATTTCACTTAGAAATAAATTCATATATAATTGGCTAGAGCCATGTAATAAGAATGAACTTGTCATTTCTCATCTTTTATGAAATAAAATAGCTTTTTGAGTCTGAGACTCTGCCTTTACATTGCTCAAGAGTTATGACTTAACCGGCACGAATGAATCTACGTGTTAATAATGCAAGTGTGCAGGTATTTGGAGTTAGGTGTCGACCAAACTTCTATGATCCATGATCAGGCCAATGAAGTTCTTCTCTGCACCCAGAGTTAGGTGACAACCAAACTTCTACGGCCTATGATTGGACCTTTGAAGTCCTTTTCGGTATCCGAAGATCGATACCAACCAACTCTTATCCAAGGACTAGGGGTAGGAGTATAAACTAAATGGACGCCACCCAACCGTCCATTAGCCAACTCTTTTCTTTGGACTGGGGGTAGGAGTATAAATAAAATGGACACGACCTGACCATCCATCAGCCAACTCTTGTCCTCAGAATAGGGCAGGAGTATAAACTCAAATCGGATGTGACATGACCTTCCGTAAAATAACTCTTGCCCTTGGTGTGGAGGCAGGAGTATAAACTAAAAACGAATGTGATACGATAGTTTACTTACTCAACTCTTGTCCTCGAATTGGGGCAGGAGTATAAACTAAAGTGGACGTGACAAAACTGTCTAACTCTTAAGACTTTGCCGGGAGTATGCGAAACCAAAGGTTCATGTCTGGCGTAAGGCAGGATCTTACCTATGAACTTAGAATCGACGCTCAGAGTTAGGCACGATTGGAAGTGTACATCCAGGACAAGGATGTTTGAACTACGATAAGTTAATTTAGATTAGTGCCCAGAGTTAGACGCAATCAGATAACGTTATCCTGGAAAAGGATACCCGAACCGATGTTCTAAGTGGTTAACTCCAATTAATTCCTAGAGTTTGGCACTTCAACAATTACTTTACGTTCACAGGAACGAGGGAAGGACGGAAATTACAAACAGGCTAAAGATTTAGTCTGAAAATAACTATTGAAGAAAAGGATCGCCGGTACATTGAATGGAAAGTGCATCTCTAAAACAACTTAGACAAATTCACACAAAAATTTGAAAAAACAAGAAGTCTTTTTTATTAACATTCAAAATGAGACATGGAAAGCTAAGTACAAATTTTGTTTATTATTAAAAAAAAGTGTGGGCCAAACCCGCACAAAATCAGCCAAGAAACCAAAATACAATACTATTATTTCAGACTAAAAGAGGGTTTATGCACACAAAGCATGCCCACCACTACTTTTTCAGCTTTTGTCTCCTTTGTTTTTTCTTAGAGCTAGGAAAAATATCACTCGACCTTTCACCTTGTCTTTTCCTTCCTCTTCCTCTACTTCCTCTACCTTTGGATGGAGTGCTCTGTCATGATCTAGCAGGCATGCTTTGAGCGCTCCTAGGTGGAGGAATGGAGACTGGAGTGCTTTCGCGAAGATCCCATAGGTGTGCGTTGAGCGCTCCCAGGTGGAGGAATATGTACCGAAGCAAAAAAAGTCTACCTGGCCAAGGAAATGGATAGAGGATGAGGAATGGCCTTAAACTTCTTCTACTTAAACTCTATGGCAAGAAGGATTTGTTTCTCAATCTTCTCTAGCTTAACATTTTTAGCAAGGCCAGGTTCCTATTCAAGTTGTGACCCGAAAAGGACTAAGAAACACTAGTTATCACGACGTCATCATCAGTCTGAGTACCCTAAAGTCTACCAATCCTCTCATCCAACAAAGCATCAATCATTTGCTCATCAAGGCCAGAAGTATCTTCAACTGGGATGGTTGGAATTATCATCGAAGTTGTAATAGTTGCTGATTCTTTTACAGGCATTTGTAGCCCCGGCTAAGAGTCCTTGTTAGGAAGTAGGGCGAAATAGGGTTGACTTGAAGCTTGAGAATCAAAGAGACAGAGATTAGTTATGTTAATGGCAATACATCAAATAGTGTTAACTTATTTGATAAAAAAACTTTCTTAATCGGCTAATTTTCTATCGGTTTAGAAAATATACGAAAATTTTCAACTTAAATTTACCGCAAGCGCACGGTATACGAATGTAGCACGTATGCGAGTACGGTTCGATCCGTAGAGAATTGCAGATTTTAAAATTCTGTTCAATCAACTTAAACCAAAGTCAAATGAGTTAAGCTAGAGAATTAGAGAATTAACTAACTAACTAAAAGAAAAGATAAGCAAATATAAGAGTTAAGTGACAATTTAGGGAATGAATCCACTCTCTAGATCATGTAGTTCAACACATATGAAATCATGATCTTATTTTATGGTCATTAGTGCTTTAATTGATGTGCTTATCATAAGTATAGCATATTTGTGCTATTGATTAGCCAACATAAGCCATCAAACTATAACAAGGCCCTTAAACCACTTACAAACTTTCATGAAACTTGACAATGAAAATAAAAATGAAATCTATTTAAGTATGGCCTATTAACCTTTGATTAGAAATATAGACCATCAAATTTGAATTTCAAATCACTTTCTTACGCCATAATCATATTTTGATGAAGATACATTTGTGTTAGTGATTTTTTAAGCATAGCCTATTTGGTGTCAACAATATAGGCTATCAAATTCAAAGCAAGAATAATAAATAAAACACTTCATTGATCATCATTAAGCACAAAAAGAGAGCATGAATGAACAATATTTGAAGCTACATAATTAGAGAGCTTCATTACCTCTAAATTGAAGGGGTTTAGCTTCTCATGTTTGTCATTTGATTAACAAATGTAGCTAGCAACATGAAAACAAAAAGAAAGGAAAATGAAAGCTACTGGAAAAGAGAAACTAATTAACAAGAATTAAAACTAATCTACTTTGCATGAATGTAAATCTACACTACAATTATTAAAGTAAATGAACATGGAAAGTAAAATGAACAAGTAATTAAATTACATAAGAAAAAGAAAGTTACATGAAAATAAAAACATATGCTAAGTAGCCATGAAAAGTGAAAGAGAGCTTTTCTTTTATTTATGAGCCAAAACTAAAGAGAAGAGAGCCTAAAGAAGAGACCAAGGAAGAAGAGGGTTATATGAAACATAAGGGTTATTTATACAAGCATGAAACCTTAATCCATAATTTGGTGAATGCCCAAACTAGCCATGAGAAAGTGTGGAGGGAAAGTAATCATTAGCTTCTACTAATCATCATTTAAGTGTACATGAAGCCATTAATACCATAAGCATGTGCATTAGCCTCTAATTTGTACATTAAGGTAGGTGGATAGGTGGAGTCCTACATGTTCTTCACTTTGAATTATTTTCATCTTCATTCCTTTGTGCTCATTTTTTACATGCATGTGTCTTCATGAAACCACTCCTATTTGAGATCAAATTCACACATATATATACATAAATTTCCAATTAATTTTTCTCAAAGAAATATATGCACACAAATGACCGTTTTGCCCCTATATGAAGATGGATATGTGACAATTTGGGATTAATATGGCTTTTGGTTAAAACAAGTTAAAATATCCAATATGATCATTTATTTAATTTAAATATATTGAATATGGCGGTAATGATATGCACATTTACGTGCACATCAAATACCCCCACACTTGTCTTTTTATTCGTCCTCGAATAAACTAAAACTAAGATAAATCCTTTTTCGTAGGGAGCACGATTTCATTGAGCATGTGCATCAAGCCGTTAAACCTTTAGGTGTCCCTAGTAGGA
Source organism: Allium cepa (assembly GCA_030765085.1). Taxonomy (NCBI): domain Eukaryota; kingdom Viridiplantae; phylum Streptophyta; class Magnoliopsida; order Asparagales; family Amaryllidaceae; genus Allium; species Allium cepa. Next base: position 479,332,534 of record CM060943.1, on the reverse strand, counting down.
CGAATGTTGTCTCGTGAGGGTTTTCAGCGGATACTACCCACAAAATCCAAATGCAGAAAGAAAATATTTACAAAATGCAAGATTTATTTACAAAGATGTGAATGCAAGTTTTTGAAAATATTTACAATGAAGGATTCACTTTTAAGTCGACCCAAATAAGTTAAATATAGGTTCCAGTCATTATCTTGAAAATTTAAGTCATTTATTCGTCAAAATTTCCAACAAAAATCAAGTTATCGCAACAAATAAACTATAGTTTAACTCGTTATTTAGGTTGATAACAAGTGTAATTATGAAATAGATTCTTAGTTGATTATCAAAGTTTATCAAAGTGGTATATTCATTTCTTTTCAATAACAAGTCAAATCAAACAAGTTAAAAATAGTGCTAGGATTTCAATTGCTTACTCCCTCTTGTATTTTTGAAAATTTTATTGATATTTACAATATTATATGCCTAACTCAAGTAAACTAAGGTCAGATATATTACCCATGCACTGCCTTTGCGGATTGAAGTGAGAGGAATACAGAGCGTGGCGAGTGAACACACAAGTGTGAACGCTTATCGAATGTAGGCATTATTAATAAAATAATGTTTATATACATACAACTAACTCATATAAATTGAGGCCAGATATACCGATCGTGCACTGCCTTTTGATACGTGAGAAAGGAACAGAGCATGGCGAGTGTACACACAAGTGTGTACACCTGTCGACTGTAGGTGTTAATAGAAAATATTTACATATATAAAAATGTTTTTTTTTCAAATGTTTTTTAAAAAGAGAGAGTTTTGCAAAATAATCTTAGCACCACTTAACGTAGAAGACAAAAAATGTTATATCTTTTACTTTAAATCAACCATTTTTTAAAATAAAGATTTTTAGTTAGGATATATTTCATAATTATCACGTATGAACCTTCCTATATATTAGTTAAACTATCGTTATTTATAATGAAACTTCATTTTTATTTTTGTTATGACAAATAAATTTCAATAATTCAATTTAATAAATCAAAACCATATATTTATCCTATAATGTTTCTTAAAAAATAAATCAAAAGGCTTAATTTTTTTACGTTTTTGTTTTTTTAGGTTTGAAAAGAAAATGTAAAATAAACTATGAAAAATCAAAAAATAAGATGAGTCTCCGCCCACGCTTGATTTTGATTGTTCCCCACAGTCAACCCATGTGAAAGGAACGTTTATTATTATTTACATGAAATTGAAATTTATTTACACGGCATTAGAAAATATATCATTAAAAAGTAAATGAAACGGTCTTCCAAAGACCGATTCATTTGTCTCGTCAAGTATGCGAGACACAACTTAAGCTCGAAAAACCAAATCGTAATAGATTTTGGAATCGGATGTGAATTTGGAAAAACGAATGTCCTTTTATTAAAAATCGTAAGAGTTGTTTTATTTTTGATGATTTTTGGGGTAGATATAACGATTAATTGAAATTCTAGTTTATTTTCACCAAATTGAAATTCAAGTTTGTCAATGAAAAATTCTTCAAAATTATTGATTTCAAAATCAAAGTGGTGATTTATATCTTCCCTATCAGAATTTAATAACTCATCATCCAAAAGTCCAAAAATTCGTGTTCATTAAATTTATCTTCCTTTGTTGGATTATCAACAACTTTATTACATGTCTCAAGTTCAAAATCCAAAGTTGTTGTATTCAAATTTTCGAAATCGAGAAAAGAAAGATCGAATTTTAAATTTGGTTCCACACCCTCAAAAGAATTGAAATCCAACTCAATTACCGTGTATTCAACAACTTCATTAAGATTGTTATTTTCAATTTCAAAAGTTGCTATTTGAAAATCGTCGATTTGGGTAAAAAATGGATTATTATTTGACTCGTCACACGTTGGAATTTGATTTTGTTTTTCATGCTGTTTCATATATGTTTCGAACAACGAATTCATGTGATCATCGTAAGTTTCGTTAATTTGTTCAACAAAATCCAATTTGTAGTTATTAACTTGAGAATTTTTTATTTGGATTTGTTGAGAACAAAAATTTTCAATCACATCGTAGTCGGGATTATTCCCATTGCCAAAATTATTTGAAAAGTTGATCACATTTTCGTTTTGATTTTGAAATTCATTTTAGAGTTCAAAATTAAATTGGCATGGGCTATACTCGAAGTCGTTTGAATTTTGAAGTGAATTCAAAGTTTGATTATTTTGAAAATTTTGACTTGAGCTATCGCATAGATATGAATTACACAACTCATTTATCTCTTGATTTTGCTGTGTAGAGAGTTCGAGTAGACGAAATCATTTTAATGCGTTTTTCAAGATTTGAGGATTGATCATCGTTTTGAAAATTTTGTTGTTCAAAATTCGAATTGTTTATACAAAAGTTGGTAAAAATATCCATACGAATTTGGAGTGAAATCATATAGATTATACTGATTTTCACAACTATTGTAAAGTTCAAGTGTGTGGGGAAACTCGGGCATTTTCAAATGTTTTTGTTTTTTTTTTTTATGAAGAAAAAATATTTACAGATAGAATTTATTTTTCAAAATGGAAAATTGATTTTTGTTTTGTTTTTTATTTTTCAATTTTTTTTATTTTTTTAAATGATTTTTTTGGATTTTTGATTTTCTAAAAACGAAGTAAATATCTTTTTTCGATTTTTGGAATTTTGATTTGAAAATTTTCAAAGTAAAAGGAAAAAAAACTTAGTTAAGAAATATTTACAATTTTTTAGTTTTGGATTTTGAATTTTTTTTTGTTTTTTTTTAAAATATGCATTAACTAATGCAACTAAATGAATGCAAGGGTTAATTACAAATGATTTATCCTAAGTTAACCTAAAATTGTATAATCACGAAATTTCTTAATCTACAAGATAGTTCTCAGCAAGGTAACGGACATGAGTTATTGGTGCACCGCGAATCACTGTTGCAATGCAGCCGAAGGTTTAAGTACCTTCATAGAAACAATTCAGTATAATATTTACAAATCAATGTGATATTTATAACTCATTATTGCTCTGCCATATACTAGACACCAAGAAATTAAATTGTTCAAAGAAGACAATTTGCCAATATACAATTAAGTGTTATTGTTATTATTAATCAAAATTATAAGATGATATGCAAAGCAGAAATTAAACGTGTATTAACAATGCAACTATGAATGGATTTTTTATTTGTTTTTGAAATTTTTTTTTTTTTAATATATGAATGCAAATGCAAGCAATTAACAATGCAACTAAAAACAAGAGATAAGGGTGCGAATTTTTTTTATAAGCAAGCAATTTATTTTTGGCAATAGAGCGGCAATTTTCAACAAGCTATTCTTCTCTTTTTATTTCCTGCAACCTGAAAATAAATAAGATATATATATACAGTTTTTTTTTAAATATATGAGGATGGCATTCAAAAACAAATTTACAACTAATTTTTTTTAAAGGATAAACAAAACAAATTGAGCAAAACCTTTTTTTTAATTGTGAAACTAAAACAAGTGTTTTTTTCCAAAATTGTTTTAACAAACTAAAGTAAAAATTGAAACAAAAAAATAAAAAATAAAAAGAAAACTTTAACTCAAGCCCAAAAACTCGACCCAAACTATAAAGTGGCGATTCACAAAATCCTCATTGACGAAATAAATTAACCGACACCCAAATTGGCGTTCATGAAATCTTCCAAATTCTCAATTCTTACAAATTCTGTTAATGAAAATTCCCAACAGCCTCGCCAATTCGAATACACTCGATTACAATTTGAATACACCCAAATTTGTGAGTCGCGATTTTGAGTTTTGGGGATTGGCGATTGAATTTGAGGGAGGGTTTGTCAACGATTCATGGCAGAGGTGATAGTCGAAGTGACTTGAAGTTTCGCGCAGAGGAATTGTAAGCGACGATGTGATGATGAGGGTCTGTTTGTTTAGTCGAGTTGTTGGCTGCCTGTTTCATGGAGGTGGAGTCGCCAATTACCGTGGTCAATGTGATGGAGTCGTGATTGTATTGTGTTAATTTGTGGGGTTTGGCTGTTGTGGAGCAGGGTGTACAATGGTGGCTGTTGATGATCGAAGGCTGGCATTGTGGTTTTGATGTTTATGGTTGTCGCCGTGAGTTGATTTCTGTTGCAGTTCGAAATTGGGTTGGTCGCGACTAGCTAGGTAGGTCTGTTGATGGGATGTAGATGTCGATTGGTTTGTGGTGGAAGACAAAGGGGTGGTTACTGCTCTTGTAATGGCAGTTATGGAATGATTATCGAAGATGGTTCGTTGTACTCTGAAGTGGGCAAGGCAGTGATGTTTTTTTTTTTTTTTTGAATGATGCAGAGGGCAGAGGGCAGAGTTGACTGATGATTGGGTTGGCAGCCGGGTTAATGGTCGGAGTAGAGAGAGTTGGGATGGGCAGTAATTATGGGGTAAATGCAGCGGCAATCAGTGAGGAAGTGGTGGCGCATTGTTTTTTTGAAGTAGAGAGCAGGGTGGTTGTGCACTGTTTGTTTGAAGATGATTGAAGTTGCAGAAGTGTGGCAATGTAGTGACAGATGCAAGGAGATGTTGGAGTGTGCACTGTTATTTTGGCAGCAGGCAGGGGTTTTGGTTGATGAGGAGGGAGTGCAGCAGTAGCTTCGGGTTGGTGACTATAGGATGGAGATGGCACTGAGCAATGAAGTTGTTGGTTAGAAATAGAGCAATAGAAGGAGTTGGTGGTTATGGTACTGTGTGGGGTGGTTTGTAGTAAGCCAGGAAGTTTATTTGATGGGGATTGTTTGATGGTCTGCCTGGTGATGAAGTGAACAGAGATGATGGTAGAGAGTTGTAATGTGCAAATGTGCACAGTAATATGCAAAGGAGCAGTTTAGTGGTGTGGAGGTATATGAATGAAGTGATGGTTGTTCTCACAGTTGTTAAGAGGAGATGTGTGGTAGATGTGTACTGTATATGAAGAAATGGTGAGTGAAATGGAGAAGTGTTGATGTCAGCAGTAATGGAAGTGGCACTGTGTAGTTGAAGCTGTTAGGATCGGGGATGTTGGTAGCTTGTTTATTGAAGGGAGTAGTGGTGAAGATGTTGTTGAAGACAGGGGAATGAATGGTGATGAGTGGCAAGGAAGATGGTTATGTGAGGAGAAATGTATGTTGGAAGAAGTATATGAATGTGAAGCGGTGGCAGTTTAATGGAAGCTAGCAGAGAATTGAGTTTGTGACAGAGAATGTGTTTTCAATATGCACATGCAAATGTAAATGCAAAAAGCATAAAAAAGGAAAATGGGATTGTAAAGAAAAGGAATTGTAAAAGAAAATGAAATTGAAACGAAAGTTTTTTTTTTCGATTGAAATTTGTGTTTTTCTTTTTCTTTTTTAAAGTATGGAGATGCAAATAGAAAAACAACTAGAAAACAAGCACACAATGTACAAAAACAAATGAAAACTAAATTCACACAAAAACACAAAGCAATAGCTTTTTTTTTTAAATGCACTCAAACGCACAAAACAAACACACGGTAAAAATCAAAAGAAAAATAATTCGAAAAATAGAAAATCAAAATCAAAGACAATTCTCCGGCAACGGCGCCAAAAACTTGTTAATTGGCTAATTTTCTATCAGTTCAGAAAATAGTCGAAAAATTTCAAATTAAATTTACCGCAAGCACACGATGTACGAATATAGCACGTATGCGAGTACGGGTCGATCCGTAGGGAATTGTAGATTTTAAAATTCTATTCAATCAAATTAAACCAAAGTCGAATGAAAGTTAAACTAGAGAATTAGAGAATTAACTAACTAAAAGAAAAGAGAAGCAAAGAGTTAAGTGACAATTTAGGGAATAAGTCCACTCTCTAGATCATGTAGTTCAACACATATGAAATCATAATCTCTCTTCTATAGTCATTAGTGTTTTAATTGATGTGCTTATCATAAGTATGGCATATTTGTGCTATTGATTAGCCAACATAAGTCATCAAACTATAACACACCCTCTTAAACCATTTACCAACTTTCATGAAACTTGGCAATGAAATTTAAAATAAAATCTATTTTAAATATGCCCTATTAACTATTGATTAGAAATATAGACCATAAAATTTGAATTTCAAATCACTTTCTTATGCCATAATCATATTTTGATGAATAAACATTTGTGTTAGTGATTGTTTAAGCATAGCCTATTTGGTGTCAACAATATAGACTATCAAATTCAAAGCAAGAATAACAAATAAAACACTTCACTGATCATCATTAAGCACAAAAGGAGAGCATGAATGAACAAACAGTTTAAGCTACATAATTAGAGAGCTTCGTTACCTCTAAATTGAAGGGTTTTAGCCTCTCATATTTGTCATTTGGTTAACAAATGTAGTTTGCAACATGAAAGCAAAAAAAAAGAAAAATGAAAGCTAATGGAAAAGAGAAGCCAATTAACAAGAATTAAAACTAATCTACTTTGCGTGAATGTAAATCTACACTACCAATATTGAAGTAAATGAACAAGTAATTAAATTGCATAAGAAAAAGAAAGTTGCATGAAAATAAAAACAAATGGCTAAGCAGCCGTGAAAAGAGAAAGAGTGCTTTCTTTTATTTATGAGCCAAAACTAAAGAGAAGAGAGCCTAAAGAAGAGACTAAGGAAGAAAAGAGTTACATGAAACATAAGAGTTATTTATATAAGCATGAAACCCTAATCCATAATTTAGGGAATGCCCAAACTACTCTTGTGAAAGTGTAGAGGCCAATTAATCATTAGCTTCTACTAATCATCATTTACGTATACATGAAGCCATTAATTTCATAAGCATATGCACTAGCCTCTAATTTGTACATAAAAGTAGGCGGGTAGGTGGAGTCCTCCATGTTCTTCACTTTGAAATATTTTCATCTTCATTCCTTTGTATTCATTTTGTGCATGCATGTGTCTTCATGAACTCACTCCTATTTGAGACCAAATTCCTATCCAAATATATATAAATTTCCAGTTAATTTTTTTCAAAGAAATATATGCACACAAATGACCGTTTTGCCCCTATGTGAAGATGGACATGTGATAATTTGAGATTAATATGGATTTTGGTTAAAAAAGGTTAAAATACCCAGTATGATCATTTATTTAATTTAAATGGATTAAATATGATGGTAAAAATATACACATTTTAGTGCACATCAATACATCAACTCTTTGAAACAACGTTATGTCATAATAAATTAGACAACGGTGATCACACAACATAAGCTTGATTTGCTGTTGTCCTAGCATTTTCCATGGTTTAACACAACATATGGAAAAAATACTCTGTTGTTTGAATAGCTCCTGAAATCTCAATGTTCGTGCTTGTTATTCAGCAATTTTATTTGTTGTCTGATTGAAGTTACCAAAAAATTTAGTTTTGGCTCCATATTTTTCCTCTAAATATTTTGGTGGTCACATATTTTCCCTGTAATATATTTGTTGTTTAATTGAAGTTATCGAAAAAAATTGGCTATATATTTTACTTCTAAATATTTCTGTGGCTTTTCCCTTTGATATTTTGATGGCCGCGTTCCTTAAATTATTTTCCTCTAAATATTTTGCGTTCCCTCTTCTCTCCCTCTTAAAACTAAATCAGTAAAACCCATTAATCTCACTCTCAAAACCAATCGGTAGAATAAAATAGACCACGTTCCCTCTTCCCTCTTCCCTCTTCTCTCACTCTCAAATAAATTGATGGTCGTGTTCCCTCTTCATTCTGATATAGGGTTTCTAGATCGAAAACCGCCGCTTGGAATTTGAAGTGCGAATGATACTCCTTCTTCTCTGATGCTCGCACACTTCAGTTAGCTATGATTGTTGTGTGGTTGCCTTCTTTGTCGAGTTGATTGCTCTCGATTTGGTATGTTTAGCAATTTTGCCCCTTTCAATTTTATGTCTCAAACAAGATTAAATTTGTTGATGATGATATGGGTTAACTTATAGGATTTGAATCCCTATATTTTCATTTGAAATTCCTGAATCTATTTCAAATATAAGGACATTGGTTTTACTGACTCTGGCCTTGATTTTTTTTATTTTCTAATTTTCAGTTTTGAACAAGTTCATCTTTTACTTTATTTTCTATGATTTCAATTTTGAAATTCCTAATTTCTTTGCTGAAATGCTTGTGTTCATGAACTTGTTCTGTGTGCATTTGCTTTTTGGGCCCTTGCTCCTGATTATTGCATCTGCATATGTATATGCTACCTATTCATATATCCATCATGATCTTTGCATATGTATATATTTCCTATTTATCTACATCATGATGTTTGCTTGAGCTTGCACCTGATTCTGCCTGCAATTTACTTTGTGACTTTGTGGAGCTTTCACCCTGTTGCTTAATCTTGGTTGAGGATTCTTGCTTATGCTAATTTGTAACTAGCGTTTGATATAGAATTGATTGATTTCTTCCTTTTGATGCCTTGCCTGGTTTTGGTGATTTTTTTCCTTTTGATATAGCAAGAATTGATTTCTTCCTTTTGATGTCTTGCCTGATTTTGGTGATTTCTTCCTTTTAATTTTAATTTGTAACTGCCTATTTATCTACATCATGTCATGTATGTACCATTATACATGCTCCATGTGTGCCTCTTTAAAGGTACATTTATGTGTATATATACATGTATATGCATATGTGTATATATTTAAATTACTTGTGCTCTAAGGCTTGCTGTTTGATTTACTTGTCCCTTGAGGCTTGCAAATTTCTGATTGAAAAGGAATTTGCACTTATTATATCAAATCATCACTGTGGAACTAGTTGATGCTAACTAGTTGCATTAGTGCTAATTGTTGTTGAACTAGTTGATGCTTGAAGTGTCTACTTTCTTGTTGCTAGTTATGTATATATGTATATACATATATGTTTGCACCATGCTTGGTTGTGTGAATATGTGCTTATGGTTCTATATATGTATATACATGTGCACTATGCTTAAACTGTTTTGAGATTTCATGCATTTCACTATATCAATTCATCACATAGAACTTCCATATATATATATACACATATACATATGTATGTATATATGTGTGCACTTGTTCTATTTGGATAATTCCTATTGTGGTTTATATATGTGTGCACTTTTATATATACTTGTATGTTCATACTTGTATGTACATGCTTAGACTGTTTTGACTTGAATAGATTTGTATATATGAACTGGTTTGTGTACATAAACTATTTTGACTTGTGTACACTTGTATATATAAACTTGTATATACTTAGATATGTGAACTGGTTTGTGAGTTGTTTGTATATGCTTGTATCAACTTGTATACACTTGTATGTTCATACTTGTACATACATGCTTATACTGTTTTGAATATGCTTAAACGGGTATATGTGGTTTGTGATTGCTTAAATTGATCACTTAAACCAGTTTATATATGTGTTTTGAAAATGCTTAAAGTGATTGCTTTTTGAACTAATTAATTCTTGAACTTCAAGTCGGATTGCTTCTTGCACTTGAACTAATTACATTTCCTTGTTTTGTTTTGTACACACACACACACATCCTTGCCTTGTACATATATACATGTTTACATCCATATTTGTTCACACACGTACACACACACACACACATATATGTATATTCCATTGTTGAAATTATGTATACATATATACATGTATGCATCTTTTAGTATGCTGACACCTGAGTGAGCTGCTCCTATGTGCATTGACACCTGAATGTGCATTTTCCGAACCATTTTGATTTTCTAAACCATTTTGAGTTGAACTTTTTTTTTATGAACCATTTTATGTGCCTTGGTACTTGTTGTTTTGTCTAAGCTTGTTTAAGTGCACGATCTTGAATTCTTTCCTAGTTGAACTTGTTTTTTGAACCATTTTGATTTTGGTACCTGTGTGTGTGCTTATTACTGCTATATGCAGTCTTCTTGCTTGTTGCTTCCATGTATATACACACATACATATGCATGTATATTTGTGTGAAATATTAGCATCTTTTTTATTTTATACATGTGCATATGTGTGTTGCTCACATATACTTTTGTTTCTCCATGGTTTGGCAATATGTTTTGAACTGAAATGAAATACGCGTGTGTACCTTTTTTTCACTTAGATATGGCTTTTTGAACTGCACTTCTACACTTTGAAGTCGTCGGTACATACTTGTACATACTATTATATATATATACTTGTACCATATTTTGAATTATCTTGAGCTGCGTTTGAATTGTTCGTGTGTTCGTTAGCAGAACTGCTGATGTGACATCGTAACCTAAGTGTGCATCTGAGTTTGATTTTCTAGTTTGTATATTTTTGGTTTGATTTTCTGGTTTGAGTTGCATTTCCTTATGCACCTGAGTTAAGCCCGATGAGGCTTGGACTTGACCTTGTGCACAGTTACACTATGTTAAGCCTTCGGGCTTGACCTCTACAATAGTCCGTGAGATTTAATCGATGTCCGGCCTTGTGATATTCATAGTAATACATTGTGCATATCATGAGTAGTCCATGCACATTTATATTTGTCCGGCTATGTCTAAAACATAAAGAGAAAAAAAATTCATAAACTGACGTAATATTAATATTCAAATTTTATTTTATTTTTGCAATTTAGATTTTTTTTCCTTTTCCATTTTACTGCGTTGTTTATTTTGACAAGTATAAGAGATGACTGGACACAAGCTGGAGCAAGCAAATAAAGATCAATATCAAAAATAAACTTGAGTGAGCGCTAGTAAAAAGAATGTTATATGTGAGAGTATAGAGAAAAGTTGTATAGATGAGAGTGATAGTGAAAGTTGTATTGTATTTGGAAATGTAAGAATAGTGAAAGTTATATTGTATCTGAATTTTTTTTGAAATAAAATATTTGTGTAAATAAAATTGTAATTCATTACTTCGTTTGGCAAATATAACAAAAGTGTAATTGATATGCATATCAATAAATACTTATATATTGTCTAATAGAAAATTTTAGAAATGATACTATAACATCAGACAATGTATGGTTTTTTCTTCTTTTGATGTGTTAGTGCATATCAGACGACAGTGCATATCTGTGGTCTGATATGTAATGAGACGACATAGAAATACATGACAGATGGGTATTCATTCAGACAATTGAGCATATCTGTTTTTTGATTAATTTTTTCTCATTGTGACAGGAGAAGATAACAAGATACTCCTTTGGATTGTGGTTCTGTGAAGGCCGAAGTGCCAATGGAATTCCCTTCGGGAATGGGAGAGAGAATGGTAGGCTTGCATATATGAGTCTTCTCTAATCATACCCAGGAATAGAGGATGAGCACAAGCAGCTTGGTACCCAGGTTATTGGCTAGAAGTGGCATTAAGTAACATCGATTCAGAGCCTTTGCCTAAGTCTTTCTATGCAGTTCCAGCTAGATCAGAATGAAGCGCAATGAGCTCATCGTTTATTAATACCTCCTTCTCTAACTGAGCAAGGTCCGTCTCACTGCCTTTTAAGAATGTTTTCTCCTCCGAACCCATCTATTCCCAAGCCAGGCTTAGAACCCTAGGATAGTCATTACCAAGCCACTTCAGGTTGAAGAACTTGATTACATTGGCGTTGTATTTGATAAGCACTAATTCAAACTGATCCACCATCGTTTTCTCTCTAGCCTCAACCTCCCTCTTGACAAGCACGTCTACGTCTGTAGCGCATTTGACCACCTTGTCTCTTTCTTCCTTAGCATTGATCAGCTTCTCAAAATAATTCTGAGCTTATTCGAGCAAGTCATCCTTTGTTTTGCGCTCAAGCATTATCTTCAGTTCAACCTCACTCCTATTTGTGGCATCTCTTTCTATCACTAGATCATGGTTCTAATGGAACGCTTTCTCTATTTCGTCTGGATGCTTGTTCCTCTCATTTCGAGTTCCTTGATGGCATCCTCAGCTTCTCCTCAGCTTCGGCTTGAGTTTTCCTTAAGTTTTTGACCTTGGCAACGAGATTGGCTATAATTCTTCTATTGTCAACCTCGAGGAGTTTTGATTTTCAATTTCGAGCTACTTTCCCCAAGACTTTAGAAATATTTTGAACTAACTTTGAACATTCATTATACTGATTGTGAACATCATTCATGTAATCAACGGCCATCTTTTGTACATCAGTCGGGATTCTTTTCACCTTTGGCGCAAACATAAGACCATCAAAGAAAATGTTTGGAACTACTTCCTTTAGTTTAGCCATTCGAACATTAGCCAAAATTTGTTTCTCTATTGTGAAGTCTTGAGCTATAGAAAACTACTTGTCAGACTTATGGTGTGAAGTCTCAGAGCCACTTTTATGATGCCTATGATTAGAAGGTCAACTGATGGGTTGAGGTCAATTATTGAGCAAGAATATAAGCCGAAGATGGAGCACGAGAAGTACCGCCGGGTGGGATGTCATCGTGACGATCTGAATTCCTATCTAAGTCCTTTTGAGGAGGAGAATGGGACCTGGAGTGATACTTGTATTCGAAATCGTATGATGTATAATCTCTGCAGCAGCTATCCCTATCCTGATTATCTCTATTGCATACTTATACCATAATCGGATCGGTGATTGGAATCAGAATCCCAGTTATTGCCTTGGTACTAAGTACATGGATGGCATTTTTGATGCCGAGATGTATTATCTTTCATAGCATGGAGTACATATTTCCTTTTCTCAATGGATCCTATAAATAAAACAAGGAGGAGTTAGATCTGATAAGCAAGAACATAAGTCAAGTGCGAGTGTCATGAAGTGCATGTGTGCATGAGTGTTCTAGTGTCCCTCGATGGACCATGAGTTGGAGCTTTGCTCATGGGAGTGATCGCTCCTATACTAGTAGGGATGGCATAATTATCAAAGCGAATAGGGGAACCGATGCTCTCAATACTAATATTACCGACATCAAAAGAGCTAAATTCGTGAGAAATTAGCCCTAAGCCAACAAATATGCCTATTGAAGGAAGAGATGGAGTTTTCTCGGCATCTATGACCAATGAAGGTTGGGTAGAAGTATGTGAGTTGGAAATTTTCACGATTAATTTTTCTTTGGAGCAAGTTGTTGATTTTCTTTGGATTGCTTAGTCTGAGACTCATGGCCCATAACAATGTTACCTTGGTTAGCCTTGTTGTTTTCAGCAATTATTTTGCCTTTTATGACGCCCCACCCCGAGCCTACACTAACAAAGAATATTACTAGGTAGTACTATCTACTAGTGCAAAGAATATGGTTATTTAGGAGCGACCATGATGGTCTTGTATTAAATAAGTATTAAGCATGTCGACAATATGGATTTTTTTCATTTCATCTTAAGTGGTTCCACATACTCAATTCTTACCTAATACAATACCGTGGTGGCTACAGGATCGATTCAGAACAAAATACTATATAAATAATGAACACAGATCACAGAACAGCAAACACAGTTATATATATATACATACATCAAGTACAATACATAGTCATACATGAGTGGTGAAACACCACTATATAAATATACATCAAGTCACCCATAAAAGTATATACATAATCAAGTCAAACTACTACAAGATAACTTCTTAAAACTATGCATATATCCAAAAGGTCGATAGATGGATCCACAGAAAACAGCTAAGAAAAAGCCAAGAAGTCTAACCTGCAACTCGGTCTGACCCGAGTAATGAATCAACATGTCAGTCTAACTTTAACAAGATGATTAGCAATGTTAAGTAGGATATAAGTCTCATAAGAGAAACATTCCTTTAATAAAAAAAGGAATGATATAGACTCGGATTTACTAAAATTCAAAGTGATGGAAACAAAGAAATATCTCAAGGTATAACTTATGAATAACATGAAATAAATATGAATGTTTCCTTCTTAAAAGCTACTCAAAATATAGATTTCGATAAATTCTCAGAAGGAAACCACAGAAATCTTCAAAAATCTCATAACTCGAGGAACTCAATTAAGAGTTGAAAACTGAGAAAATCTCATAAATCGTGGAACTCAAATAGGAGTTCAAAACCTCATAAATGAAATCAACATATACAAATAAAATCTCATATAGCTCTAGGCTATAAAAATATATATAACAGTCATCTCAAAATGGTAAAATCATAAAACATAAAAACATAGAAAAATCCCGGATTGGATCCAAATCCCCGATTGCATGCCGAAGCAATGTTGCAATGCTATACTCGTGTCCAATACTATATATTAGGTACATGTCTCTTGGTGACCGAAGTCACATAAACATCATGATGACCGAAGTCATAATACATCGTGACAACCGAAGTCGTAAGACATAATGACGACCGAAGTCGTAATACATCGAGACGACCGAAGTCGTAATACATCATGATGACTGAAGGTCTATAGTAATGGCACAAACATCGTGCATGTGTCACAAATCTCAATTAGGAATTTGAAAAGTGTTAATAGTGCGTCTCATACCACACGTTCTCACTTAACGGTTTACTAACTGCTAGCCAATGTCACACTAGAAAACAACAGCATCAAAATCTTAAATCTCACAAAGCTCATAACTTTCCTCATATCATCGGTAAGTACAAAAGATATCATGATGGTTTTCACAAATCATAACTCCTAAATTAGGAGATCCCAAACCTCAAAACTCGCCAAAGAAAGGAAATCTCAAATAATTCCTAAAAATAGGAATTCTCAAATTTCAAAATATGCCATGGAATGGCAATCACAAATATCAACCCAAAGGTCTATAACTTCAAACGGACGAGTCCAGAATTGACCAAAAAAGTAAATGTATGTGTCACATACCACGTAATTTACTAAATCATTTAATTCTCTTTTTCATAAGTTCAAAGAGTGCAAAATAGGGTAATTTACTTAAGAAAACTAGTTTTTAAAACCATTTTAGAAATCATTTGGAAAACAATTCATTGAAAATTTCTCTTTATTATAGAGAATATAATCTTTGAATATCTTTAAAAATAATTTTAAGTATTGTAAATTATTTGTTACAAAAACCATTTTATTTAAAAAATCATTTCAAAATCATTTAGAAAAACCGTGCTCGAAAACAATAGAAATCGTCAAAAAATACTGGAAATTCAGCATATGAAAACATCTCAAAAATCCGTCAATCCAGAGTTTGGATTAACCAAAATATTGGCTTGCCTATTGATAGGTTAGAGCCCTTCAAAGCATCCCAAAAATGACACAAAACAGATCACAATAGTTGCTGAAACAAGTGGGAAAACGCAACAGTTTAAGAGAAGAGAAAGGGCAGAAAAACATCCCCGTCGACCTGCAGGTCGACCTTTCTTGTGCATAGGTCGACCCTTTGGGTCGACCATTGCGAGGCTTGGACCGACCTTAAGGTCGACTCATGTGGTCTGTTGTTCGACCAGTGCTACGGAATTATCTATAGGCTATTTTCCTCCTTCGACTTGATTTTTGAGAAATAATTTTGGGCTCTTTCAGGATGAATTTGACTATGACTTCTTGCATATACAAACTACAACATTCAAACAATAATCTGGAGAAGATCCATCATGATTTCATGGTAAAAACAGAGGGTTATGAACAAATAAAGAAGCAACCAGAAATAGATTTCGCTGAAACTTTACAACTACAAGAAATCATTTACAGTAAAGCTCAAATCAACCAATTTCATCATAAAATTTGTTCAAAGTTAGCATTTGTGGGTTTTAACTCACCTTAGCAAGGATTTCGAGCAATTTCTAAGGCAAGTTGATAGCTTTTGGATGTAAATGTGCTCTCAATAACCTGCAGAAACTGAAAACAGACCATGCAGAAAGAAGAAGATAGAGTTACAAACAACCTCTTTTTAGAAACAAAATTTGATGACTTGAGATATTGGTGGTGATTACATGTTATAAAATCTTATTAGCTAATGTTCTCTCTAGTTTCAGTTGGTTAGAAACAAGATTTTTAATTCGATAAAGAGGAAGCCATATCTTTTTACTGTAATTTTGTTTTGAGAAGATGATGAACTGGGAAAGAAACTTACGTTCAAAATTTTCTCCTAAGTATTCTAGAAATGGGTATTGAGTTTGAACCCAATATCCGAATACCCACATCATACTTAGCCTAAATTTGGCTACGTAATTATGTTTTCACTCTTTAATTCTCATATACTCACATTATTTAGCCATTTAAAAGCCAAATAATTTTTGCAACCAAAAGTTTATGTAAACTAAATTGTTTTTACAACAAAATAAAAATTATTTTAACTATAAAAATTAATTTCTATCATTAGAACCATATTTTCACATAAATACATCAACTTATACCTTTTATTACACAAAACACTATTTTTAACATAAAAATTTATACAAAAATAATTTCTTGTCAAAACAAGTACAACAAACCATATAACCTTCATTTTTACATCAAACTATTATTTTAGAACAAAATTCCATCTTTTTATTTATAAAATACATCGTAATAAATTCAAATATCATATTTGACAATAATTTGGAAAATTATTGCATTTTACCAAATTAAAACTATAAAAGTCTCAATTTCTCCAAACCAACATAACAAAGCTTTTAACTTTATTATATCATTTTACATTTATTTCAACAAATTATTATTGAATTGATTCTTATATCTTACTTAATTAATTCAATAACACCCAAATCAAAATATTTTCAATATTCACCATTTATAACCAACATTATCATCTTAACTTCATTTTATTTCTTTCCAAATTTATTGTTCATACAAAATAAACAATTTTAAATCTCTAATTTATTTTTACTTTCAAATGTTAAATTTTAACCACCGTTATAATTTAATATTACATGTAATCACCAAAACCAGGGTTGTTACAGACTTCTTTTACGAAAATTAAGTCCACACGATTTCTAGAGAAGAGCTAGAATAATATGAATTATTTCATCAAGCAAAGAGAAATAGATAGCTCGAGTTTAAAATTTTCTCACCCTTAACTCAAGAAGATAGAAAACCAAGATAAGATTGCTTGAGAAATTCAATGGTTTTCCAAGTGTAGACATTGGGATTATCGGATCATTGAACTTTTATGAGCAGAACATCATGATTTCAAAGGCGCATCACCTTCAACACAAGAACACATACATCATGCTATACCAAAGATCAATCGGGTGAGATCGATTTCTTAGAAGCTTCTCGAATAGAGTCGATATTTAACACAATTTTATCCGGGGCTCTAACCAACTAAATAATTATCGACATGAACTTATGTGTAATGCCAGGGAAGGAGTCATACCGATATAAGATTGACAATCGCTATGGAAAGAAAACTCAACAAGAGGTAGGTGGTCTCTCAAATACCACCAAACTCATACGACTGCATAAACGCAAGTGTTTAGATATTCACAAAGGCAAGGGAAACTCAAGGAATAGATTTTATACTTCTTTTTACTAATTAAATATTCTTAGAGTTTTCAAAACCCATTTTTGTCATAATCAAATCCTCAATTTTTCCACCCTTGACTATTTTTAAAGCTTCTTATTTACATTTTAATTCAAGCTCATTACTCTTTATTTAGAATAAATAAATTTTGGGTTATTTATTCTCCAATTATTTCATAAACATACTTACATTTAATATATATATATATATTATCCTCACCAATAATTTTTGTTTTTTCTTCTAATTGTTTCCGATTCACCAATTTTTATTGCTTTTCAAAAAAACAACAAAAAATGAAAAAAAAAGATATGAAACCTTAAATATTCTTATTTTACATTTTTCTTATTTTCTTTAGACATTTCAAAATTTTGAAAAAGTTATAAATTGTTGCTTAAATGCTTTGTCCAAATAGAATCACTTAAGCTATCCACACAATTAAGAAGTATTACACTTTACTATTAAGGGAAACAAATCATCATCATTTATTTTTTCCAATTTCAAACCCGTTGCAATGTGCTCTATTTTTTGACTCAACGAACATTAAATTAGAGAAAACTAAATAAAAGTGGTTCTAAGCTTTCCAACAATATAAAGATTATCAAAATCCGATTTGCGGTTTGAAAGTTATGTTAAATTTACTTTCAGCTTTAATCTTAAAAATCTTATAACAGGATAGAAATTTCAATCCACTTTCAAACATATTTTAAACTGAAATAAAAGCAAAATCTTCCAAAATAGTATAAAGAAAATTTATAGCTTACTGAAAGCTCTTTCATTTATAAAAAGATTGAGTTCATTTGGAATTATATATCTCTGGTTATTACCATTTTAATACAGCACTTTCCAAATAAATTTTCAGCTTTCAAATCAATCTAATATTTGAAATTCCCCAAACCACTCTAATTTCAAACTTTGTTTTACAAAACAAGCTTTTATACTAAATCATTTATTATTACACGATTTTCCCTTTTGGAATGTTAAGATATTCAAAATTATAATAACTTCAAGTAATTAGCGCCCAAAGAAATAATTTTCTAATTGGAAACACTTTCTTCACTTTACTCAAACAAATTTTTCCAACAATTATATTTTTAAAGACTCAATTTTGAAAGAGTTAACTAATTTCTTCCATTATTAAGAGACAATCTTTCATCCAAAATAAATTTTGGATTTACATATTAAATTATTGCTCTCACAATTTAAAATAATCGTATCTCATAACTAATTTAATTATTATATCTTACATTCTATAATATAGCATTTTATAATAAATGAACCATTGAAACGTATACTTTCTCTCGTTACAAAATTAAGTTTTCATCTTATCTCAACATAAAACCATTTAAGGTTGATAATAAACTTAAACTTCTTTACAAAATAATTTTACAATTTCATTCTAACAAATCTTTATTACCATCAAAGTTTCAACCAAAGACTTATTTGCTAATTCATGCTAAAGACATAAAATTAGCATTTCTTTATTTACTTTAAGATAGAATCTTAAATCTTACTATCAATTATTATTATTCAAACAACTAATCATCCAAATAAATTTTAACAATCTTCATTTATAATTTTGCACTAAATTATTCGATTGGTATTTTAATTTTCCTACTCAATACATTTTCTTTTTTTAAATACATCATTTTGTTAATCAAACCATCATATAATATTTTCTTCTAATAAAGGTATCTCTTTGATTACAATTATCTATTTTACTTACTCAAATTATCATGTGATATCATTGTTTGGATTCTTATAGGTTATACTTTCATAACCCATTACAAGATTAATCATGTTCAATTTCACAAGTTTATGATAATTTATAGTGAAAAACCTCATCGATTGGCTACAGAGTTGACCAAACGATCAAAACTGCCTCGCCACTCATCCGACTATCTCTATGGCTTAGTGGCTGCACTAGACATCTTAAATTTATACTCAAACCGATTTTAATTTATTTTCAAACCTTAATTTATTTCAACTCAATTCTTAACATGTCTGACTGTCTCATCATAGCGTTTAGGAAATTCATATCGATAACGTTGATCAGGCGCATCGATCAGAATTCTTAAAGCACTCGATGGACAATCCAACACAAAAATCATTTTCTATATGATAAATATGCCTCTTATATATTACAAAACATTCTTTGCTTATCTCAATAAAATAATCCAATTATACTCATCAGTATTTCATCTATTAGAATGGTTTGCAATTTAATTTATTTCTTTCACTCATCATCAATAAATACAAAGACAACTCATCGACATATTCCCAGAATACTCGATTCATATGATTGGTGAACTAAGCTGGAATGTTCATTAAACCAAACGGTATAATGAGCCATTCATAAGAACGATAACCAGTGCAAAATGCGATTAGAGGAACGCTATCCTCCATAACTCGTAGTTGATGAAAATCGATGCAAGGTAGATGCTGAGGAAAGACTCTAGCACCACTCAATTAATCGAACATGACATCGACCTTAGGCAATGGATACTCGTTCTAACGGATAACTTGTTGCAAAAATGGACACCAAGGTTAAGAATGCCCTCAAATTTCTCAACAAAACGACCGCGGCACCCCAGGTGAAGACTGGACTAAATGAATTGTTTTGCTTCAAGCTTCAGCTATTACTTTTAGAGTTCCTCATTTCCTTAGTGGATATCCTCATGGGAGGATGACTAAAAGTCTGAGAACTGGGAATGAGGTCAAAGCGAAACTCAATTTCCCTCTAGGGTGGTAAACCCAAACGAACTCAAATGCAGGAGCAGAATCACAACAACGGGAGTTTGAGATACTTCATCATCATCTCAAAACTCGGTGGCAATTTAAAGATACATCGAAATCTTCATCAACATTCTGAAGAACAAGAGACAACAGAGCAGACGAATTAGGATACCTAAGATTTTGGGATCCTTTCAAAACATAGAATTTGGGCTTGATACATGCAAGCCAATCCATTCAAATTCACAACAAACCCAAGATCTTAAATAACATGCAATTTCGCACTAAAAGAAAAAAAACTACAAGGAACAACCTCAATATTCTCACTCAACGGGCCAAATATTGCAGATCCCCTCAATAGCATTTACAATCCTCAAAGAAGTAATAAGACAAGAACATCCAACGGCATCAACAAATTACCCGGTAAGGATGAGTGTCAAGCACTCGTACCGAATATAATTCGAGTAGAGTAATCACAATAAAGATTATTCATAGGGTAGGATATTATTAATTTAATTATGGAATACTGTGGAATTAAATTACATTCCTAGACATATTCCCACATATCTATCCTCAAAGGACTCGAAAAGGTTAAGGTTAAAATTAGAAACAACTTCGATTAGAGATGAAGTTTTCACTCATATCATACTTGATGTATTGTCGTATGTATACTATTTTGTGATTACTACATTTTGTTCTGAATTTAGCTCTGATACTATGCTATGACACCCCACCTCGTGATGCCCCACATGTGACCTACACTAACAAAGAGTATTACTAGGTAATACTATCTTCTAGTGCAGAGAGTAGGGCTGTATAGGAGCAACAATCATGGTCTTGTATTAAATAAATATTAAGCATGTCAAGAATACGGCTCATTTTTTTCATTTCATCTTAAGTGGTTCGACATACTCAATTCTTACCTAATACAATACCATGGTGGCTATAAGATCGATTCAAAACAAAACACAATATAAATAATGAACACAAATCACAAAACAGCAAATACAGTTATATATATATATATATGCATCAAATACAATACATAGTGTCATACATGAGTGGTGAAACGCCACTATATAAATATACATCAAGTCCCCCACAAAATAATATACATAATCAAGTCAAACTACTACAAGATAACTACTTAAAACTATGCATATATCGAAAAGTTTGATAGATGGTTCCATGGAGGACAACTAAGCAAAAACCAAAAATTCTAACCAGCAACTCTGTCTGACTCGAATTTTGAATAGACGGGTCGGCCTAACTTGAACAATATGATTAGCAATGTCAAGCGAGATATAAGTCTCATAATGCAAATGTTCCTTTAATAAAAAAGGAATGATATAGACTCGGATTTACTCAAATTCAAAGTGATGGAAACAAAGAAATATCTCAAGGTTTAACTACGAATAACACCAAATAAATATGAATGTTTTCTTCTTAAAAAATAATCGAAATATAAATCCAATAAAATCATATAAAATCTCAGAAGGATACCACAAAAATCTTCAAAAATCTCATAACTCGAGGAACTCAATTAAGAGCTCAAAACACAGAAAATTTTATAACTCGTGGAACTCAAATAGGAGTTCAAAACCTCATAAACGAAATCAACATATATAAATAAAATCTCATATAGCTCTAGGCTATAAAAACATATATAAAACAGTCATCTTAAAATGGTGAAATCATAAAACATCAAAACTTAGAAAAATCCCAGATTGGATCCAAATCCCCGAGTGCATGTTGAAGCAATGTTGCACGTGTTATTCTCGTATCCAGTACTATATATTAGGTACCTGTCTCTTTGTGATCGAACTCACATAAGCATCATTACGATCGAAGTCCTAATACATCGTGGCGACCGAAGTTGTAATACATAGTGACGGCCAAAGGCGTAATACATCGTGACGATTGAAGTTGTAATACATCATGATGACCGAAGTAATATTACATCGTGATGACCCGAAGGTCTATAGTACTGGAAGTAACATTGTGAATGTGTCACAAACTCTTAGATAGGAATTCGAGAAGTGTTAGCAGTGCATACCATATCACACGTTCTCACTTAACGGTTTACTAACTGCTAGTTGATGCCACACTAGAAAACAACATCATCAAAATCATAAATCTTAGAAATCTCATAACTTGCCTCATATCATCGGCAAGTACAAAAGATCTCATATTTGTTTTCACAAACCATAACCCCTAAAGTAAGCAATCTTAAACCTTAAAAATCCCCAAAAAATGGCAATCTCAAATAGTTTCTAAAAATAGGAATTCACAAATCTCAAAACACGCCATGGAATAGCAATAACAAATATCAACCCAGTGGTCTATAACTTCAAATGGACGAGTTCGGAATTAACCAAAAAGGTAAATGTATTTGTCTCATACCACATATTTTACTAAATCATTTAGTTCTCTTTTTCATATATTCGAAGAGTGCAAAATAGTGTATTTATATATAAAATAATTTACTTGAGAAAACTAGTTTTTAAAACAACTTTTGAAATCATTTGGAGAACAATTCATTGAAAATTTCCCTTTATTATAGAGAATATAATCTTTGAATAGCTTTAAAAATAATTTTAAATATTGTAAATTAATTATTTCAAAAGCTATTTTATTATAAAAATCATTTAAAAAATCGTTTAGAAAAACCGTGCTCGAAAACAACTTAGATCGTCAGAAAAAACTAGATATTCGACATATAAAAACATCTCGAAAACTAATCAATCTTGAGTTCGGATCAACTAAAATATTGGCTTACCTATTGATAGGTTAGAGTCCTTCAAAACATCTCAAAAATGACACAACATAGATCACAATAGTTGCTGAAACAAGTGGGAAAATACAGCAGAACAAGAGAAGAGAACATGCAGAAAAACATCCCCCTTGTTCGACCCACAGGTCGACCTTTCTTGTACATAGGTCGAACCTTGGATCGACCTTTGTGAGGCTTGGTTCGACCTTAAGGTCGACCCATGTGATCTGTTGGTCGACCAGTGCTACCCAATTATATACAAGCTATTTTCCACCATCGACTTGATTTTCAAGCAATAATTTCAGGCTTTTTCAAGACGAATTTGACTGTGAATTCTTGCATATTACAAACTACAACATTCAAACAACAATCCGGAGAAGATTAGGCATGATTTCATGGAAAAAATAAAGAGTTATGAACAAACAAAGAAGCAACCAAAAATAGATTTCACTGAAAATTTACAACTACAAGAAATCGTTTACTGTAAAGCTCAAATTAACCAATTTCATCATAAAACTTGCTCAACGTTAGAATTTGTGAGCTTTTGCTCACCTTAGCAAGGATTTGGAGCAATTTATGAGGCATGTTGATAGCTTTTGGGTGCAAAGGAGTTCCCAATAACCAGTAGAAACTGAAAACAGAACATGCATAAAGAAGAAGACAAAGTACAGGCAACCTCGCTTTAGAAACAAAATTTGATGAAATAACATGAGATATTAGTGGGGATATACTATTATAATCTCTTATTAGCTATTGTTCTCTCTATTTTAAACTAGTTAGAAACAAGATATTCAATTTGTAAAGAGGAAGCCATAGTGTTCATTTAATAATAATCTTGTTTTGAGAAGATAATGAACTGGGTAAAGCAACTTATGTTCAAAATTTTCTCCTGTGTATTCTAGAAATGGGTATTGGATTTGAACCCAATATCCAAATACCCACATACCATACTTAGCCTAAATTTGGTTAAGTAATTTTGTTTTCACTCTTTAATTCTCAAATATTCACATTGTTTACTCATTTAAAAACTAAATAAATTTTTGCAACCAAAAGTTTATGTAAACTAAAATGTTTTCACAACAAAATAAAAATTATTTTAGCTGTAAAAATTAATTTCAATCATTAAAACCATATTTTGACATAAATACATCAATTTACATCTTTTATTACACGAAACACTATTTTTAACATAAAAGTTTATACAAAAATTATTTTCTTGTCAAAACAAGTACAACAAACCATGTAAACTTCAATTTTACATCAAAATATTATTTTAGAACAAAATTCCATCTTTTTATTCATAAAATACATCGTAATAAATTCAAATACTTTATTTAAAATTGATAAAAATCACGTTTGGAAATAATTTGCAAAATTATTGCATTTTTCCAAATTAAAACTATAAAATTCTCATTTTCTCCAAACTAACATAATGAAGATTTTTAAAACTTAATTTTTATCATTTTACATTTATTCAAAAAATTATTATTGAATTAATTCTATTACCTCGCTTGATTAATTTAATTAATACCCAAATCAAAATATTTCCAATATTCACCATTTAACAACATTATCATCTTAACTCCATTTTATTTCTTTCCAAATTTATTGTTTATACTAAATAAACAATTTTAAATCTCCAATTTATTTTTATTTTCAAATATTATACTATAATCACAATTATAATTTAATATTATAAGTAATCACCAAAACTAGGATTGTTACACCTTCCTCAGTATTTTTGCACTTGCTCGACACTTGTTCAATTCCAGCCCTCGGACTTGGGATTATGGCCAATTATAGATTGACCTCGCCTCCTTTGAGCGGGTTTTTATCACTATCGTCATCGTCGTCATCACTAGCAGCTACTCGGATGATGCTAGTTTTGCACCCTACTTCTAGCAAGCCGCATACGAGAAGATTCTCGTCTGACAGAAGGATTATGATGTCTCTATCTTCTGTCGAACTACCGTAAGAGCATTAACTGCATCTAAAAGTGCTAAATTACTATGTCTAATTGGAACATCTGGATAACCAAGACAAATGAGTTAAGGCAGCAAAAATATGGCAAATTCGTATAAAGCATATATAATAGTGCTTACGTCCAGATGACAATCTACAAGCAAACCCAGGTGGGCAGCGAGCGTAGAATCGTTCATTCTTAAAGTAGCTCAAATTGTTCCAAGTACCAAAGACTACACTGTAACCCCTGATCGGTTCTAAGTAAATTAGAGATGGACTTTCCCTTCGGCTCTTGAAGCTATATATATAGTCTCCTTGTTGTTGGGTACCTGGTTCAAATGCTTTGAGAGAACCATGTAAGTGCTGAGGAGGTAAGCATAGCTGTTCGAATGCAATTGCGTGGGTGCCAGCTTCATAAAATTTAAATCTCGACGAACGAACTGATTAAATAGTGGGACATTGCCTGCCAAGCACATGTATCTATTGTAAGCAATACAATCCTCAAGGGGTTTGCGAGCTCTTTGGTCATGAGACAGAACTAAGATATCATCAAACAGAATTCCATGTTTATTGCAAATTCTTTGAAGAGATCCTTCATCGATTTTAAAGGCAATAGAATCAAAAGGATCATTCAAAATTACGCCATCCTCAAGGGTGTCAGGTGCGACATCTATTTCTGGCCGATCTACGGGTCAAACTAAAAATTTTGGAATTTTCCAATTCTTCTTGTGGATTTTTTGTTGTTGTACGTGCTCTACTGGAGTTTGTTGAGAATGTGGAGACGTAGTTGAACCTAACACAGTGTCGGACTTGACATATTTCAAAATTGATGTACCTATAGCTTGAGCAACAAGACGTCTGGAACATCTCTAATCCATTTATACAGAAAACTCAATAAATAATCAACATTAGAGTAATTACAAGTTATACCCACATGCTAAAGTGAATTGTAGTGTGGTGTCATGCGGTTTAGGTTATCGATATTATTTAACAGTTCATTTTTAAATTCTTGACAACACTTAAAGTGACCGTCATCACTGACCGCCCCAACAATCTTTACATCAATGGTCATTCTTTGGGAAAGGCTCGAGACTAATAAGAAGATATTGGTTCATAAGGCAGGATTCTCATGTTGAATAAAAGTTCAGAAATTTTTCTAAGTGTTGGAGTTGTATAACTCCATTACTCAATGAAATTTCCGTCCCTCCTTCCATCTTTCCCAACTCTAAGGTCATGTCCACCAACGCCGATCCAAGTCCATCCACATCCATTCACTCATGACTATCCCTCACGTACCTGATTGCATGAGGTAAGGATAGGTTGAATTATGGATTGCTAAAGCCAAGAAGCGATTTTTCTAGGTCATGGATCAGTGCGAATATGGGTCGGATTAGTAGTAGTGGCTCAAGTTCAACCGCGGCAAGGCGAATAGTGTAGGGTTCTGGTGAATTCAACATGCGGTGGTCCTAGGCTTAGGTGGAGATGAGATCTGATTTGGAGAAGGCGAAGTCTCTTAAAGGCAGCCGTGACGGTCTTGGTTCGGTGGTCAAAGCAAAGTGAGAAGACATGATGGAAGGGATGGGTTATATACCCTTGAACCCGAAGTTTTAGCAACTAGACTTGGGAAGTCTCCCAAGTCTCAAGTCAGTTTCAACCTAAGATCTAAGGGTCAGTATCGAGTCATACAAAAAGAAATAAAATAAAAAATGTATATATATACATGTAAATTTATGAATATATATGTGTATGCCCAAGACTTGTTTGAGAATGTGCACGTGAAAGTTTATGCGTGTACATATCCCGCTTAAATAACTAGACCTGAAAGAAATTAGATTCAAACCTAGAAAATCCATGAAAGAAACCGACATAGAATCATAGGTTGTAATGATAGTTTGTGAGTCATACTCCAAATTTATAGTCCTAGATGCGGCATAGCATTGCAACGAATGACTATGGACATAGTCTTTCGTAGAAACGATTCACAAGAGGGATAACGACTATTCGAAACACAAAGTGGAGTCATTCACAACAACTCTAACTTATCTTGCTTTAAAGCACGTCACGTTTGAAAAGAGATATACTTTAGGGGCCAGTGTTATCCATACTTTAGACCAGGCAATATTCGAACAGACATGAGGAATCAATTTTCGAGTTGTCGAGGCAGTAAACCTAAAGAGATATCCCAAGAATCCAGAAACCAAACACAAACAGAGTTACAAGGCCAATGCCAAGCTAGCCTAAAGCAAAAAGACCCTGGAATCATCTAATTTAGGGGTCGGTATCGACCCGTGGCTATGAGTTGGTACCAATCCAACATTCCTCCTCCTATGGTTCTCAACTTCTGCCCATGCTCTCTACTTGAAACCAAAAGCCTATTTTCAACGTCATTTTGTTGATCCAAGGTAATTATCCATCAATCTCCACGTGCACTTGAAGCTGCAACTCTTTTCTTCCACAACTCCATCATCTGGACACAAAATTGAGCTAATATTTGTGCAAAAAACTATGGAATCATGAAGCTAACCACAAGATTAGCCAAGATGAACAGTTGAAGGCGACCATATCGACAATCTTATAGGTCGGTACTAACCCCTAACCTTGGAGCTGTACCGACGCATACAAACTAATGAGGTGACACCTACTTTCTTGGGACAATTGGTCTAAATCACGGATAATGGCATGGGAATATTTTATACGAGATTTTAGACCACTAGCATTATAAATAGGAGGGTAGTGCTCATTTTCTAGATTTTTTGGGCTCTTGTTCTACTATACTATATTTTCTTGTAATTCTGAAAATCCAAATGTCGAAGTTGTACCAACCCCTAAGAACTTCCAACTCCAAGTTAGAATATACGCAATAAAACTATAAAGTGGACATAGACCTTGATTTGCCGAACCACTATAAATTATTGTGTGTTCTTTCTTGCTCATTTTTCATTTAATTCTTCACTTTTTATTGTCTGCTATAATTTCTAGGTGTTTGTGTAATTTTTATTTGAAACACTATCATTCTCCAACCCACATATCTTAACTTTCCTATTTGGCTTCTGATGAATAAGGTCTATCCATTACTTTCATTACCACACCCAATTAAAGAACAAATTATGCATCCCACACCATAGTGGGTAAGAAATACAACTATGCACATTTAGAATAACTCATTGAAAATTAGCCTGGTGGAATAACTTTTTCGCCCTCTATTTTTTCTTCCTTAACTTTGAGTCTACCAATATCTTCTACATGTGTTTGCCATCTCCTTAACCTCTGCTACCATCTTCTTTTAATCCAAATCTTGGTATTTAATTTCTTCTTCATTGACCCTTAATACAAGCATACTCTAATACTTGTAGAATTATACGTTAATATCATTTATCATTTCTTTATGGGTTCTTCTTTTGGCTTCCACACATGTCTAGCAAAACATTCTTAGGTTCTCATCGGTATTCTTTACACTCTCTAGAGATTCCTTATTGCTAGCTACTTTATGAGTAGTCATCGATATCTTCTTCATAACTTTATCTTTTACCCCATCTTACCTAGGCAATCATTCCTATCTACTCCATATTCAAAATTTTGATTTGGCCTTCGTCGATTTTTTCAAAAATTAAAACTTAAAATTTTTGAAGTATTTTAATCTTAAACTTTTAA
This sequence comes from Allium cepa, assembly GCA_030765085.1. Taxonomy (NCBI): domain Eukaryota; kingdom Viridiplantae; phylum Streptophyta; class Magnoliopsida; order Asparagales; family Amaryllidaceae; genus Allium; species Allium cepa. The sequence goes on along the minus strand of CM060943.1, from coordinate 479,304,074 downwards.
CTTTAAAGGTACGATCTTAGAATTTTTTTGCTGATTTCAAAAATAGCTAGGTGTCTCCACTTTTAAAACTACAATTTAATTTTAAAAAGTTCATTTCCTTTTTCCTCAAATCAACTTTTCATTTTTAAGTACTTTTTTAAAACTTTTACTTCTTAAAAATTGGGATTTTTAACTCAAACCTTTTATTAAGTTTTTTTTAAAAAAACTAAATTGTTATACCAAACCATTTCTTTTCAAGAATGCATTGTACAGTATTTCTAAATATCTAGTACAATTTTTAAACAATAAAAAAGAAAGTAGATAAGAACAACTCTCATTATGTCATTTTCATATGTCTCATACTATCTCCACTTTCAATCCTTGGTGAAGTCTCTAATATCATGTGAGGGGGACTTTTAAAAGTTACTAGCAATAAATACACACAACAATAGAAAATGTCCATTTTCCTTTGTTTTGCCTTTAATTTTCTATGTTGGTTCTATTTAGATTACTAGCATTATTTTTAATATAACCTTCCCACATTATTTCTAATTACTTACATTATTTTATATAAATTCTAATATTATTTATTTATATTTTTTAGTGCTACTAATATTAAACATTCCTCCACTTAAATTGTTCTTAATTCAATTGCTTTTCTCTCAATTTTCTATCTTCTCGGTCGAACCATTGCAGTGCATTCGTCTGCTACTTTATTTTCGGGTCTCAATTCTCTTCCCGTTCTTTTTACCCCTTATAAAACTAGTACCACTTCCTATTGTCCGCCCCAATAATAATGTTTCAACTTAAATATTTTCTTTCTTCTCTGAGGAACTAGCGAGCCGTAGATGCTTTGTATATTTTTCAAATAAATAGCTTTTGTAAAATCATTTGTGGAAATTTTCAATTTAATTATACGTGAATGTGTGTTAACAAAAGCTTTTGTTATATAAATATTTTTCCAAAATCCAATATTTACTTATTTATTATCATCATTTTTCCAAGTATATTATTTATATATTTTTCCAACTTTCAAATTTTTTTTCTATTAGGTCAGACTCAGAGTGAATTTCTATTTATCCCTTCTTTTAGACATTTCTTCATTCAAATATTAATATACGACTATCATGTTGGAGTGATTACTTCACATCTTCCTTTGGAAACTCAATTGATTTTGGATATTTATAGATTCTTAATTTTCCCTTATCTGAACCTTCTGTACATCATCAATCGACAATCATAGGAGGATCTACAATCATTGGGCTATTAGGGCCCAATTAGATAGTCATGTACTATCTAGCTTGATGAACCTTCGATATGCTGTACTCATGGTATAAAGATTTTTTTATGTTACTAATTATTAATTAATTTATTTTTAATTAATTATAGTTAAAATTACGGGGTGTTTCAACTCCAATAACTATTGAAGGTTGAGATGTTTAGGCTATCGCATGTTGATGAATTATGTTATCGTGTGTTGAAAAGTAAAGCTATCGTCAATATTAAAGAGCTATAAAAAATAAACATTAATAAATTGAAAAGGAACATTAAATAAAAGGAGAAGATAAGGATGCCATAATAAGGAATATCTAGTATAGTACAATGGTGTTTCCACCGCAAGCAAATAAATTGAAAGATATACGAAAAGGAAGACATGGGCAATATTTAACATCAAGGAATAATGGTGAGTTATGTGACGAGCTAATATATTAATGTGAAGGAAATTTTATGTAATAAAGCTTCAAAGCACTCATATACATCCATGCTGCCTTTGTTAATACCATGTCTAGGATATCAATCCATATGAACCACTATAGTCCAGAGATGATGACAAATGGCACCACCAAGATCGTCCATCTTGCCAAATCACTGATCCATGTCAACTTCAATTGACTAATCCCAATAAGTCATGCTACTCTTCAACCATTATAAATAGAGACCCGCCTCCATATAAGAAGGGGCTTCACTCTTCTTTCTCTTTCTTATCAAACATCATTATTTGGGACTTGACATTTCTAAGCTCACTTGAGAGTTTGAATCCTCCGTTAATGGCCAGTAAAGAAGAAGATGACTTGAACTTTTGAACATAAGGACCTCTAGAAATACGAATTTGCATATTAACTTTATCCTTGATCTTTGAACTAGAATAAAGGAGATGACTTGTGTCTTTTCCATATTGACCATTGGACAATGATTATTACATATGTACTCGAAGCATATGAGAGAAGAATGACTTAAACTTTAGACATTTTGGATTCATACTATTTTGATTATATTTGGAATTTTATTTAAATTTTATTTCTTTTAAAATATTTTGATGTTGGGCCAAAAATCTATTTAACATAAAGTATGATATCACCGATGCTAACCATGATCGTATATTGACATGTATACATGCACACACACGCAAAAATATATGCATACATATTATACATACATACATACAAAGATATATATATATATATATATATATGTATGTATGTATGTATGTATGTATGTATGTATGTATGTATAATATAATTTCAATGAGTGATAATTAAGGCCATATATTCACACACACATCGATATATGTATTTGCACTGTTAGTTTGACAATTAATTATCTAATAATGTTATACATATTGGAAAAATATTTCTAGCCAGGAAAAAATAGAAAGGAAACAATTTAAATTGAGTTATGTAAAGTTAAACAATTCAAGGGAAATTATTTAGAAAAGGAAAACAATTTAATTTAAGTTATAGAGGAAACAATTTATGGGAAATGAATTAGATAAGGAAAACTATTTAAATTGAATTATGTAAACGAAAAATGTAAAAGAAACAATAAAAAATAGTTTAAAATTTACATTTATACACTCACATACACATGTTTTTAAACTAAATTATATATATATACATACTTTTAATTTCCGAAGTACACACATATGTATGTATATTAAGTTAAAATTATATTTTGAGATACACATACACATATACATATGTATACTATTATCTAAAATTTAAAATTTAAATTGAGTTTGACTAATTCACACATACACACACATCCATGTACATATGTATGTATGTATAAACAATGTCTTTTTGAAAATTGAAAACAAGTTTGAATATGTATTTGTATATATGTATGTGTGTGCATGTGTGTGTGCAGACACATGCACAAATCTAAGGCCGTGGAAAATTGTTGTATTTTGCAAAATATAAATAAATATACTTTGTTTAGAATTGATGTGTGTGTGTGTGTATTATGTATGTATGTTTAGGTTAATTTTAATTTTCAAACATAATATATTTTATGGCCAAAAATTATGGAAAAACACACGCACTTATATATAAATTGTTTTATATAAAAGAAAACATGTACCTTTATGATACATATTGGTTTGAGATCAAAACTACTTACGAAATTTTGCCAGTTGTTAATAAATTATCGATGATTTAGCTTTCCTCTTTGAAAACCATCTTCTTCCTTGAAGTAAAGTTGATTCTACTCTTTTAGGGTGCAAAATTAATGGTCGAGACTAGGGTTTTGAGTTTTAGAAATCTTATTTCTGGTGGTTGGGTTGTGAGAGACATCTCATATTTATAGAAGGGGAGTGCCCACTTAATGGGCTTCACCCATTCTTTATTTAACCTATGATATCAAATAACAATTCAATTGTAACTAATTACATTTACATTAAAATGGGGTCAGCCTTTAAATTCTTAATTAAATGCTGCCTTAATTAAATAAAATTAACTCCCATTATTAGTTTACTTAAATATTATTTTCAAGCTATTTTATTAATAAATTACGCATACAACACTCTACACACATATTAATTATTTTACATACTTTAAGTATTAATTTCTCCAACCAGTATTGTTAAACAATTTATATTAATTTCACCATTTTTAATTTATAATATTTATAAATTATTTGCCATCGAAAATGCCTCAATCAATCTACGGTTGTGTGACTCACAAGCGTGAACCTCGTTAACACTTAATATTAAATAGTTCAACAAAGAAGGCCCACGGTTGTTTTCATGTCACTATGTGATATAATGACCTAAGTTCCTTTTCTAACCGATTTTTAGGTAAATCATACTTTATTCTTTAGTTATGCTTTAACCTTAAGCAACAATATCTGTGTGCATTTTCTCTTCATTATTATTGTATTACTAAGATATCTAGAGTTTGGTTTTGGTCATAAAAACCAATAATATTCATAGTTGATTATAAAAACCAACACAAAAATCCTTAGTTCAAACGATAACAATCATCGAATAACTGAAAATACTCTGGTCAAAGATTTAACTTTGAATTGACTTCCAATTACAGCGATACTAATCTCCTATATCAATGGAGATAAATTACATATTAAATAGTGTTTCACACTACACAAATTGGTGTATACCTAAAATAAATTGTAGCATGGTCGTAGCACTATGATTTAACTAGTGTCAAAGTACGACCTCTTCGTTTAAGCAACATAGTATTCTCAAGTCTAAAGAAAATCGCACATTGTTATGCTGAGATCCTGTGTTTTAACTTATACATATTTAACCTACGAGATTTCTCATTTGAGTTGTTCTGTAATTATCTTATGGTTACAAGTATGTAAACTCATGGTGCCCCTAATGGTCATGAGTAAATCGCTGTCCATTGTTTTGAGAGCGTTATGTATATTAGTCCCCGTAGATTTATCAACATATCTTCCTCGATGCATGTTGACTAGAAACATTTAAAGTGCAATATATTTTTCTAGATCAATTCAATACTCATGGTTATGGCCTTTTCGTAACGACAATCAATATAATATTCAAATCAGGGATTTCTATTTATAATGTCTAATGTTGTAAGCACTAATCGCATCAAATATAACAAATATGTAAATACAAAAAAACCAAAAGAATATATTTTTTGAACGATATTTGTTACCAAGTTAAGCTTATTTAACAAATTGCACAATCGTCCCTAGGATGTACCTTTAACTCTCTTACTAACTAGGTCTCCCTATAGTATATATCCAGATGTCGACCACCAAACCTACGTATCAACAGGAAAACCAATCTTGTTCCACTACATGAGTCATCCCCAAATCAATATTTGCTTGCTCAAATGGAAATTTTTGACGTTAGATGCTCCATGCATTGCACGCCTCTTTCAAAACCTAGCATAGGACTTGGGTTCTTTTGGCCAAATGATTCCATATGAACTTGGTTTGGAACCGGCTTGCTTCGACATAAACATGCTTCGGAATTAATTTGGTTCGGCCTTAACATAGTTCCGCATCGACATAGTTCGACCGGGCTTCAACATAGTTTGGTTCAGCACCGAGTAGACCAAGGTTAGTTTGATACCAACTAGACATTTACCATACCTTTTTTACAGTGCAGTGGCTTGGATTTAGAAGATTTTAGAACTTCCTCGATGCTCCCTCGGTCTACAGTGTTAGACTATGCACTATTGAACAAACAAATTAGTTTGTTGTCGGATTGTTTTCAAGTTCAATATCGACAAATTTTTTGCTAGGTCCACTCTAATCGATCTAGGTTCGGTTATTATGCTCTATTTTGAATTAAAATTCCTAATCTGATCGATTTTTCTAATCGGTTGCTCTATGGCTCAAAATTCGTCCATATATATTCATATCATCGTACTTCCCATCATAGCTCACTCCACATGGATATGCAAGAGTTTCATTTTCATAGAATCAACTCCATCATATCAAACCCTCGAACTATACGTAATTATCGATCCAAACATACATACAATCAAAATATACAACAAATAACATAAATCAAGAATTTAACATTGGTTATAAAATTCAACAAATACCCATACATACATATAGCATACATAACTCTAATACACACACATACATGTGTGTGTGTATCTTAAATTTTATTTTGAATACATTTTAAATTCTATGTAGCAAATAAAATAAGGTTTTAGATAAAAAAATGAATTCAATTTTTTCTTAAATAAAATATCCACTCATTGCTTCCTTTGATGTCTTTAGAACAAAGAGTTTAGCAATTTAAAACCTCACCTTGTTGTGTTTTTGCTCATTTATTATTGAATTAGACGACGGCTCGAATAGCTCTTTTAAAAGTGAATATTTAGTGACCTTGGCATGTGCATTCCAAGATCTAGCATTTTAAAATGTCTTTTTTGTTGTTTTACCCCATTACATAAGTTGTCTATTCTTAATATTTATTAAGGTTATGGACGTTGGATTTCTATGATGATTCAATAAAAGATAAAAAACTTTTGAATTTAAGGTTTTTATTATTTAATTTTTTGAATACGAGCAATGGTGCTAGTGATATTCGATATTAGGCATGACAATCAAACTTTAACACTTCGTTATTGGTGATCGGCTAAAAAAAAAAATTGTTATCATTTGAATATTTTCTTTCGTCGGTCTTTATATTTCGTTGTCCATGTATGTTTCAACCATTGAATCTACATGACCAATTTTACATTTAACATTGTATGTTCACGTTCTAATAAATAAAGTGAATAAAATGAACAAATTTCGGATGGGTGCATAGAGACGGGAAATAGCATAGAAAAGTGCATTTCATCCACTCCATTCTACTAGGAATCAACCAATTAAATAAGGCAGGTGCCAGAGAAAGGAGGTGCTCGTTCATACGTATGATGATGATGGATACTATGTAAAAGTGAAATTGGACCCGTTAAGAAACGAACGGGTCCAGGGCGCTAGTGTACTTTAAAGTCAGATGAGGTGAGCATGGGACCCGTTTGGATCTAATGAAAGATCACGCAATCTTGTTATGGCTTCTCTGTCCTTTTCTTCTACTAGTGACGAGTCAATATTTATAAACCTTCTTCCTCTTCCAGTTCATGTATTATTAATACCTTCCATCTGTTTAATGTCTATTATCACCAAATTTCATGTTTCCAATGTTCTCTTTGAACTATAATCGTTTATTTTAGACTTAAATAATTAAAAATAAAATGAACGATAATGATTGATATCGGGATACATGGTTGAATGGTCTTATACTTCAAATCTAAACATACGGTTCAATTTTCATTTACACTTTTTCATGTTCTTTTCTGTTCTTTTGAGAAATTCTTTTAGTGCATATAGGTAAAACTGATACAAACCATCCGTTACTTTGCAGAATTATGACACGGGTTCTGTACAACTCAAAGGTTATTAACAAAAGATGCATTGCATACTGCTTATATGTTAGTATTTAAATTTTACATTTTCATTTTGCTGGTTTGTTAAATGAGCTATTCTTAGAAGGCTTCATGTTCAACTTCTGCATTCACTGTACTTCACATGAGTTTATATATTTCAACATTTTTACATATTTTTTCAGAGGTATCAAATTAAGTTTCTAGTCAAAAATATAAGCAGACAAGTTGTTTTAACTTCATCGAATACTTTATGTTTTATTTGCTAGAAGTGCTGTGTATTAACCAATATATATCGTCTCCAAAGCCTTTTCCCTAATTCTGTTTACTACACATGTTAGAAAAATATTAACTATTGAACAAAAACGCAATAAATTGAAATTTCACTATATGAACCAATTTATCTGATTAGTAAGAAAGGAAGAAAAAGCAATATCCAACAAATATTTCAGTACAAATAGTATACAACTATACATTGAAAGATAAATCTATGCTGACACCCATACTAATTCTTGAAAATTTATTCTTAAACTCTATCTATCTAATCTTTTAATTCAAACAAAATATTGTAGAACTGTCGTCGCAATTACTTTCTTTCCACTTAATCTAGTTTATATGCAGCAAATATATGATTTGTTGATCATTCAACTTTCCTCTTCATACATGAAAATTGATTTAGTTCATTCTCTTATCAAGAAAAAGCAAAAATTGAGAAATAACAAAAAAAAAAAAAACTTAACAAATCCATAAACCAACTGCATAGCTACTCATAATTACGAGGATCAACTATATCCGAGACAAACAAATTAACAATTAAACCATTCATCAAATCAGCGAGGCCCAGAACCCGACCCAAAGAAACGAGACAAAAATCCCAAGCGAAAAAAAGATTCAAGACCCAGCTGGCGCGAGGCTTAAATGCAAATCCAACCCGCAAACCTCATCCGAACCCGTCCCGGACTCAACGACGAACCGCCTCATCTCCCCCACCGGGCCGTCGTCCCGCCCGTACCCACCACCAGGAGCGGGCGTCATGCAATAGCCATGTGACACGTGTATCTGCGGGCCCGGGCGTGAGAAGTACATCCAGCTGCTGCCGGGCTGAGAGGATGCGGCCGAATTGGCGGTGGGGACCACGGACAGAAGATGGGGAGGGGGCAGGAAGGAGGAGGCCATGGCGGAGCTGCTGCTGCGCGGGTACAGGGCACCGGGCGGGGCCCGTAGGCCCGCGGCCTGGTGCATTTGAGCCCGCTTTAGCTGCTGCCTTTCCTTTTTGTGGGCGTTCTGGTGGCCGCCAAGGGCTTGGGAGTTGGCGAACTCGCGGTAGCAGTACTGGCACTCGTACTTACGTGTGTCGGCTGTAGCTGTGGTTGTGGACGAGACGGGTGACGTTGATGGCGAGTCGTTGTTGTTGTTGTCAGGGACGTGGAAGCCGAAGAGTTTTAGTCGTGGTTGACACTGAATACTTTCCATTTTCGGAGCTATATATTATGTGTATTATTATGTTTTTGAGAATATGTATTTTACATAGAATTGAGAAGTTGAGGAAGAAGGTGTGGGAAATGAAATTGAAGTGTGGAGGTCTATTTATATGGGAGGGTCGTTTTTTTAGATGGGGAACGTGATAATTTTATATTTTTATATTTGGTTTTTTTTTTTTAGTCGTATATTTTTAGTTTAGTTTATGGATAGTTGAGTTGAGATGATTATGCGAGCGACATAATTCGCAAACAATCAGGAGACTTAGATTGCGCTTGTCTCGGACTATGTCTCTCTAATTAAGTATTACTAAGTTCTATATTAAGTATTGGTTACTAGCCAGAAAGACTAGCTCTGAGTGGGCATGCCTTACGTCCAAGATATGACTGTAAATCTCCTCACCCCGATTCCTTTTAGAAATTTATTAATCTTACTTGCGAATTTGGAAATAAGATTTATTTACCAGAACATAGTAGCAATGTGAATCTACAGAAAACAATAGGGACATATGTTGTGAATGTTAAATGGATTTTTTTTTCCTTCAAAAAATTCTCTTTCTTTAGAGGGGAATTTTTTTTTATCTTGGGTAAAAGAGCATCGCTCGTATAGGTTATTAAATTAATTAAAGTAAAATGTTATCAACAGGTTTGGAACACCAAACTACGTAAATTGAAGTGTTACTAGTATAACCGCACAAAGGTGGAGAAACCGACCGTTCGATTGTATAACTTTGATAAGAAATATACATTTAAAAAATTTGTTAATATCACTTAAACATTAAGTGATAATATGTTGGAAAATAATAAATTGAGATTTGAATCTGAAAATATGAATTTCAAATTTAAATATTAATCAAAACATTCAAAATTGTCGATTTGAAATTGAAAATTTTAAAATCATAATAGATTTGAATTTGAAATCTTTGATGCGCAAAATAAAAGGAGAAAGTTTAGGGAAACCGCGATGAGACAAAATCCACGTTTTTTTGGCTTCAGGAAAATTGATTTTGGTTAGTAGAAGTAGGCAAACCTCCCTACGGTCGGTTTGATAACTTATTTCTTCATAATAACAAAAACAACCATCAAAGAGGTGATCAACAATAAATATAATAATACTCAATAAAATGGAAGATATACAAGATTAAAAACGACAAATGATCAGTCAACGCCACTAAGCCAAATGTCAAGTTGTGAGATCGTTCTACATATTCGGTATCCAATATAACTTATTGGATGCACTATGACTGTATTCGACCAATGTAGGAGAATCGTTAAGGTCGTAAGGTAATAAAAATTCAAAACATAACATATCGTATATCCCATATTACATAACCAATATATAAAAACAACATAGATACAAAACATGCGAGATGGTAATATAATCAAAACGAACTAAAAACAAAAATATTATAGTATGTCATGTTTGCAAGATCATAAAAAACTAAAATGATATAGTTTATACATTTCAATACTCCAAAATAAACTCCAACAACTGTTTCTAATCATACCAAGTGCTGACATAGTTCTATAGTATTGCACAGTGAAATATAAGTGATAGTAAGTTTGAAATTATAGATATATGAAAGTGTAGCCTCTTACCCGTATTCCATACAATTCCATGCGCTATCCTAAATCCGTTATCCCTAATCGATACATTTGTGAGTGCCCTTGATAAGAAGACGAAAAATGTAACATCCCCCTACTTGGAGGTAAAAAACTAATGGCTACAGATGCTATAGTCATCCACAGATATTAATTCTCGACAACCAAATACGGCGGTGTTAGATACATTGATACACAAATCACAAGAATATGAAAAAAAATTAAGAAATTAAAAACACATTTCCACATTCCTTTCAAAATATTTCATGTTCATTACATAATCCCACAAAAATTAACCACGTTCATAAAAAAATAATTATTACACATACGCCAAGAGCGACATATGATGATGCCCCCTTAGTTGATCAGAGTATATAGTAAGGCTAATAAGTCTTCCTTCACATCCAAAATACATGGCAGAAAAAGATAAATCTAAATAAACAACTGCCTCCTGCATACCTCCGGAAGCTTTATTCGTCTAAGAAAAGAACCCGAAAACCTTGAATCTCAAACTACTCAAAATCAACTGAGTAACCAAGAGTTTAAGGGGAAAACAAAATTTCGAGCCAGACATAAAGTCTGGTATGAATATTGATTTTACATCTCAACCATATAGATATCCAGTGAGACCATGCCGCTTAGCGGAATGAGTTTTCCCCTCACTAGTATCCTAAAACCTTTGTAAAATCATATATTGTGCTCCTGCATCCACAATGGTTAAGAACATAGCATTTTAAAACATTCTGATGATATGCATGCATAAAAACATCTTGAATTTCCCATCCCTAGTTTAATTGACTCCTTATCACATTTATAGTTTCTAGGGTAAATATTAACCTATTAGTTTTGATGGGATCACTAAGAACCTATAGGCCCCTGCCAGTTAACTTAACTAATTCATGGGTTCCCCCGAACCTATTGGTGATTTCAATAACTCACTCTTATCCTAGTTTTCATGGGTTGACTAGGAACCTTTGGATTATTCCAGCAACTCCATTCTTAGCCTAGTTTTTATGGGTTGACTAGGAACCTTTTGACTGATGTCAATACTTAATCCGGATATAGTTTTCATGGGTTCGCTACAAATCAATTGGCCCCTAGCAACCATCCTTAACACATAGTTTTCATGGATTTACAATGAACCGGTTGGTTACCCTCAATAGCTTTGTAATCATAGTTTTCATGGGTTTACTATAAACCTATCTCTTGGAAAACCTTAAGGTTTAGGTGTTTACACCAAAAATGGTCACAAACCCCAGTATCACGAAAGCACCAGTATATGAATATAAATCAGCAATATTCAAACACAATTCTCATATCTAAGCAATATCAAGCACAGCAATTAACAATCAGAAACACATGATTTATAGTGGTTCGACGATCTTGCCTACGTCCACTCTGAAGGGTGTGACTTTATTGATTCACTTGATGATTTCAATCCGTTACAGCATATTAAGTAAGCTATAGCTCTGATGTTCGATTACAATGGTGATAGAAAGATATAGGATTGAATCCGACAGAGTCTGAATGTCGAATGGCCAAAAGATCCCTTTTCTGTAGGCTTCAGGGGGCTATTTATAGGCGTAGGAGGCTAAGATCGCGCTCAAACTTCGGGAGACTTCTTCTTCACGTGAGTGGGCCCACGCGACCAACCCCACCAAGTTTCGACTCGATCTGTGATCGATACGAAATGATTTCATATCCATCAAAAATTAATCCAATCGAGCTGAAACTTGGCAGGAACAATCTTTACCTTGTATTCAAGCCGCTGTGAAAATTTCATTGCATTTGGATCTGTAGAACGTGAGATATGATTGATGCAAGATTGCTCTCTCGTGAACACTGTCGCGTTCGAATCCATGTTTTGTATCCATCTCATTCGACTCGAAAGAGGCATGTGCACAAGCGATGACGTGCCACGAAATTCCTGGGTTGATCCACTTTGCGTGCCGAATTTTACCAAGTTATTCGCATCTAGCGCCGAAGTTTCGCTCGTATCAACCATTTATTCGCATCCATTTGTTTCGGTCCTTATTCGAACCAATTATTGATTCACGGTAGCCCTTGTTCGCATCGATTATCATTGGTGTACTGCATATCGATCGTTATCGATACGAAGTGAGTTGGATACGAACAATGACTCATACGCTACCGATTCGAATAACCACGAACCATATGGATTCGAACTAAGTCTCTGTGACCGATATGAAGTATTTTGACCTTGATGGATATGAGCTAAACCGATACGATGTTACCGTTTCTGGGTCGATGCAAAGAGCCCAATGCCGGATGGATTCGAACAGCACCGATTCGAACAAAGCCCTGAGATGGATTCGAATAGATCGAGTCGGTATCCTTTCGATGGATACGAAATCGATCGATTCGAACAAGCCAATACATGATTTCCTAATGGATGCAAATGATGGATTCGAACTGCACCAAACTCGATGGGTTCGAACATACTGAGGTGATGCCATCCCGATGGATACGAACCTGATGGTTTCGAAATGGACATCACCCCAACACTTTGATGGATACGAATAGTATATTCTCCCTACCTTGTATCGATCGTATCTCCTTCATACGAACTCCGATTAATTTGAAATTCGGAGTGCTGGCTTCCATAACTTTGCTTGCCGTGTCCTATCAATTGTAGCATGATCTGGGCTCGGACAAAAATCATCGATATCCATAGCGAAGCAATGTATAACCAATCTTTGAGATGAACTGTCTTTGGTTTCCGATCGATCTTTTGGTATCACAGCTTTGTCAAAAAGCGGGATAACATTTTCTCCCCAAAACATGCCTTGCGATAAGAAGGTGTGTTTTTTAATGCCTTAAGCTGGATGTTCATATCCTGTCAACAACCTGCAAAGAACTTGGTAGTTTCATATGACCTCGAATGACGATCGTTTGGGATCGTATGCCATTTGAGGTGAATCGGGACCGTTCGCGGTCGATGACGTTCGCGGAAAATAATGAGATGGGACCGTTCACGGTCGATGCCGTTCGCGGCAAATGGTGATCGTTCGCGATCGGGTGCCGTTCAAGGCGAATGATGAAATGGGATCATTCGCGGTTGGATGCCGTTCGCGGCAAATGATGCAATGGGACCGTTTGCGATCGTGTGCCATTCGAGGCGAATTGTGAAATGGGACCGTTCGAGGTCGGGTGTCGTTCGAGGCAAAGTGTGATCGTTCACGATCGAATGCCATATAAGGTGAGTTGCGACCGTTCGCGGTCGGGTTCCGCACGAGGCAGAATGTGATCGTTTGCGATCGATTGCCGCACGAGGCAAATTATGATCGTTCGCGATCGGATATCATACTAAGCGAATCATGACCGTTCGCGGTCGGGTGTCGTTCGAGGCAAATTATGATCATTCGCGATCGTGTGCCGTTCGAGGCGAAATGTGATCGTTCGCGACCGTGTGTTATACTAAGTGAATTGAGACCGTTCGCGGTCGGGTGCCGCTCGAGGCGAATTGGTGTGCCTGGGGGGGGGGGGGGACTTAGTATTATCGATGCCAGATTTCATGTTCGGGTGATTTTATGAATCAAAGATTTTGGCGGTTCATTGCCATACAAGAGGTGCTCATGGACCATTCGCGATCCAACGGGCGTACAAGTAAATTTTTTCACAGAATCGCAAATATTAAAGCGATGATCATACGAGTTCCACAACAGAAATGTCCAAACAAACTAAGTCCAAATGTCCAAATCAAAATTAAAGCAAAAGCAAGAGGAGGATGTCAAAGCGTAAACTCTTACTACGGTGCGATCATTAGTCATTCAGAGCATGCCTACGGATCGTGCGCGATCTCATACATGTGTGAATGATTAACCGTGTTAGTGAGAGGTTTACGACTTGTTCATCGTTATTTCAAGCAATCAATCAATTGATAACCATACGGTGTCCCGGTTCAGGGTCACCTCTGGCTGACGTAGACGATGGTCTCTCTAGCTCCACCGCCGGAGTTCGCCTCCTCACATACTGAAGTAGCCTACCGTTCCTGATATGCCATTCCACCTCATCCTTCAGATGTCTACAATCATTAGTATTATGACCGTTCACTTCATGCAATAAGCAATATTTATCTGATTTCCTCTCGTCGGCAGTTGGATCCCTTCGCATTAGTCTACGATACGGAACCTGCTCTCTGGTATCCTGATAAATTCGCTCCAAACTCTCATTTAGCTCTGAGTATGTGGTGAATCTTGGTTCCTTTCGTGGTCGCATTGATCTGTTATAGTTATTCTCAGCCTTTTGTTTTCCCTTGCTAGTTTCTGTACCTTTCTCAGGGGGATTTCCATCTTTGACCGCATAAACATTAAGTTCTTCTCCTTCTTCTCTTTCTGCACTTGCGTCTTCCAATAGCAAAAACTTTTCTGCCTCGTGATAGAATTCTCCTAGATTCATAGGCGGATCTTTAGTCAACGAATTTTTGAACTCTGTGCCATCAGCTATTCCGGACACAGCTGCCATCATAACTATGGATGGATCTAGTCGATCCACCGATGTTGCTGCCGCATTGAATCGCGTCAGAAAACTTCTCAAAGACTCCCTAGCTTTCTGCTTTAAAATTTCCTAACTCATCACATTCTTGGGTCTTGCAATGTGAACCCTAAATTGCCTCATGAATTTCTTAGTTAAATCTGCCTAAGTTTCTATGGAGCCACTCTCCAGTTGCCTAAACCACAATGCTGCGATATCCGTCAGATATAATGGAAAGCATCGGGCCATAACTTCCTGTGATTCCCCCAGCACTTCCATGTGCCTCATATACCTTGTCAGATGGACCGCGGGGTCCGTCCTCCCATCGTACATCTCCACTGATGGTAACTTGGACTCTGATGGGTTCCTAGCCATCCTAATTGCAGGAGAAAAGGGACTCCTATTCACGTCTTCAAGACCTCTGTTCACTAATTCTCCCCTCATGGCTCGCCTGACCATCTCCGCCAATCTATCATTGTCTCTAAGATGTAATCCTCGATCATCGTTGTCAACCTCCCCCCCGAGCCCATGAGAGCTTTCTAGAATCTGGCCCCCTGGCTGAGTGTTTATCCCTCGACTACCTCCAGGTTGCTCAGATGCCCACATCTCTCTCTCTCTCTGGGATTGGATCGACATGCTCCAAGTGTGTGTGCCCCCTAATCCAAGTACTAGGCCGGATGGTCCTACTCCATCTGCTCCTCAGTTCTACGCTCCAAGTTGCCCAATCCGTTGAAACAAACTTTGGATCAACTCCTCTTGTCTTTTCATCATTGTCTCCATCTCATCCCTGGTGATGAAGATCGATGCCTGATTCGCTCCTAAGGAAGCCTCTTGACTTCCTTCATGTTGACTTCTCTCTGGTCTCTGCCTTCTACTTGTTTGTCTTGTCATAGCTCTTAGATCTGAATTCTTAAATCTTCAAATTCAACTTCTCCTGAATTAGCCTTCTTAGTGAAAGCACCAAAGTGTTTGCATCAAAAATGGTCACAAACCCCAGTATCACGAAAGCACCAGTATATGAATATAAATCAGCAATATTCAAACATAATTCTAAGATCTCAGCAATATCAAGCACAACAATTCAGAAATAACAATCAGAAACACAAGATTTATAGTGGTTCGAAGATCTTGCCTACGTCTAATCTGAAGGGTATGGCTTTATTGATTCACTTGATGATTTCAATCCGTTACGGCAGATCACAGTAAGCTATAGCTCTGATGTTCGATTACAATGGTGATAGAAAGATGTAGGATTGAATCCGACAGAGTCTGGACGTCGAATGGCCAAAAGATCCCTTTTCTGTAGGCTTCAGGGGGCTATTTATAGGCGTAGGAGGCTGAGATCGCGCTCAAACTTCGGGAGACTTCTTCTGGCACGTGAGTGGGCCCATGTGACCGACCCCACCAAGTTTCGACTCGATCTGTGATTGATAAGAAATGATTTCGTACCCATCAAAAATTGATCCAATCGAGCTGAAACTTGGCAGGAACAATCTTTACCTTGTATTCAAGCCGCTGTGAAAATTTCATTGGATTTGGATCTATAGAACGTGAGATATGATCGATGCAAGATTGCTCTCTCGTGAACACTGTCACGTTCGAATCAATGTTTCGTATCCATCTCGTTCGACTCGATAGAGGCATGTGCGCATGCGATAACATGTCGCGAAATCCCTGGGTTGATCCACTTTGCGTTCCGAATTTGACCGAGTTATTCGCATCTAGCGTCGAAGTTTCGCTCGTATCAACCATTTATTCACATCCATTTGTTTCAGTCCTTATTCGAACTAATTATTGATTCACCGTAGCCCTTGTTTGCATCGATTATCATTGGTGTACTGCATATCGATCGTTATCGATACGAAGTGAGATGGATATGAACAATGACTCATACACTACCGATTCGAATAACCAAGAACCATATGGATTTGAACTAAGTCTCTGTGATCGATACGAAGTATTTTGACCATGATGGATACGAGCTAAACCGATACGATGTTACCGTTTCTGGGTCGATGCGAAGAGCCCAATGCCGGATGGATTCGAACAACATCGATTCGAACAAAGCCCTGAGATGGATTCGAATAGATCGAGTCGGTATCCTTTCGATGGATACGAAATCGATCGATTCGAACAAGCCAATACATGATTTCCTCATGGATGCGAATGATGGATTCGAACTGCACCAAACTCGATGGGTTCGAACATACTGAGGTGATGCCATCCCGATGGATACGAACCTGATGGATTCGAAATGGACATCACCCCAACAATTTGATGGATACGAACAGTATATTCCTCCTACCTTGTATCGATCATATCTCCTTCATACACACTCCGATTAACTTGAAATTCGAAGTGCTGGCTTCCATGACTTTGCTTGTCGTTTCCTATCAATTGTAGCCTGATCCGGGCTCGGACAAAATTCATCGATATCCATAGCGAAGCAATGTATAACCAATCTTTGAGACAAACTGTCTTTGGTTTCCGATCGATCTTTTGTTATCACGGCTTTGCCAAAAAGCAGGTTATACCTGTTGGTTACCCTCAATATCTTTCTAATCGTAGTTTTCATGGGTTTACTATAAACCTATCTCTTGGAAAACCTTATGGTTTAGGCACCTTATATTTGGTCTCCCAGACCCCCTAGATGCAAACATAACAACTTAACAATACCACTCCGGTAGGTTTAAGATACTTGAAAAACTTTTTATATAAAACAAGTTAATCCCTTTAACCTATATTTTTATCAAGGCAATACTTCTTCAAATTTACACTTAAAGTCATTTCAATACTCCTTTATTTAGCCATGGGTTTTCCATTAAAAATGAGTTTGGGTTTAAAAAGCCTTTCGACACCTTCGAAACCTTGCTTTCCATTTCATTGGATAACCTAGTTTGAAAGCATCAAAATTCTATCTTTAAAACATCAGGCTCCTGCCTTTCGAATAATTTAAAACATCTCTTTCGAAACCTTTCGGCTTTGTTAAAGTATTATCATATAAGTATAGAAGCATGCTTCGAAACTATTCAAAAATACCCCTTTCGAAACCATTGAAGGTTACCCTTCGAAACCAATACCTTTTAAAGCCATTGGGTTTGTATTTAAAATAACGTTTTTGGGTCAAAGTGAACATAAGAGAAAGCATCTCTTTCAAAATTGTTCTTTATTTCAATAAGTATTGGGGGAGCTGGATGGCATCGAAACCATCCTTTTGAAATCAATAAAACATCTGGATAAATAATTGAAGGTTGGCTTTGAAATCCCTTTTCGAAACCAGTGCCTTCGAAACCCCTAACCCCTTTCGAAAGCTGTAGGAAGTGGCTTATATTTATAAATACAAGTAGTAACTTTTGACAACATTGATGTCTTCAGTACCATCGAAAGGCATCCAAACACAGTAGGGTTTCGACTTAGTCGAAGCTACCCCTTCCGAAAGCTTCAAATAAAAACTAAGTAACTTTTTCGGAAGCTACTACTTGAAAACAAAGGCGAAAACTCTCCCTTGAAAGCTTCTTTAGAAATACCCTTTCGAAACCATTGGTTTTGACTACTTCGAAACCTTTTTGTAAACAGACAAGCCATTTTCTTTTAAAACAAAACAAAATAAAGGAACCAACCCCTTCGGAAGCTACATCTCGACATCCTACCTTATGCCTTTCTCCAATCCACTATGTACCGGCTATATGATATAATGTGTATTGGTTTACTAGTTTCAACCTAAAAGGTTTCGACTAAGATGGAGATAGAAGCTCTGGGTGGAAAGCTCCTTCCAAAGGAGGTGGAACCTACTTTTATGAGTAAAAGGCTATTTTTACCAAACAAACTAAACTTTTTATAATAAACTTGCCCACATATAAACATCTGATTGGTTACATAAACTTACAAATTATTTTACTAATATTTGCTGCAATTTTCTCAGATCTAAATCCAATTAACATTCAACAAATAAGCCATTCCCATTAACAAGACAAATAAATCATTTAGGTCCTTATTTCAAAATAATTTAATTTCCATACTAATTCACTTAGTAGAAATCCCCAAAAATTTCAAAAATTCACTTTAATCATGTTGCCTAACATATTAAAATTTCTTTACCAAATTCTAAATATAATTTCCAAAATAAATTTATAAACCCAATCAACAATATTTTCCTTTGAAAATTCGTAAGTAATCCCCATGGCTTGGAAAATTATAAAAATTGAAACTCAACTCCAAAATCATGTTTCTCATAACATAAAATTTTTCACATGGCATTTAAGAAAACTTAACCTAGGTTTTTCCCTAAAACCGTGGATATTCTTCTTTTAAACAAACTTGTTTAAACTAGTAAATTATAAATCAAGCATATCATCCGATATATATCATAAAAACAAATTTACCCACAAATTGAAAAACATATGATTATAGAAATCAAAATAGAGATGCAGTGATTACTATTCACCTTAGTTTGGATAAGGAAATTGGAGATTGATTTATTCTAGCTTGATCCTAATCTTTAGATTTGATTTCTCTCTTCTTCATTCTCCTTAATGGCCAGCTCCTATTTGCTTTCTTACGTTTATAATTTTGCTTGTGTTAAAATGAACATGAATAACTTGTTAGTCCTTGAGAAGGATGGTTTTGATGACAACAACCTTAGGACTTATTATAAAATATAAATACTAACATTATAGTTTATATATATATATATATATATATATATATATGCAAGATATAAACATGCAGGCACCAAGAATGAAGACTGTACAGCATAGAGATTCAAGACTGAAGATATCAAGATTGAAGACTCATGAGTATCAAGATATCAAGAGTTTAACATTTCAATAGTACAAGATAAGTATTGAGTCTAGAATTATGTTAAAACTTCTTGAAAGCACTGACATCTTTATTTGAAATTTATTCCTGGAATGGAATCCACTTCGAGCCTGCTAAAGGGATGGAACTCTAGTGGGATGGAACCTATGACAATATTTAGTGGAACATATAATGGTCCTATTTTGATATCTACTAATTTTATAAAAATGCTTTTCAAAAATATATCCTGTTTTTAAAAATGTTTTCAAAACTTCCTTTTCAAAAAGGCATCTCTCTTGTTTAAATATTTTAGCCTCAAAACTATTTTTATCATTTTTAATATTTTAATTTCAAAATTGTCCTTGATTTTAAACTATCTCTTGTTTTAATATTTAGCTTTTAAATATTTATATACTCAGATTTTTAAATCACTTTATAAATTAAGATTATATATTAAAAATTACTTCCTAAACTCTTTTATATGGTTAAACTATATTCAAGTATATTTATAAAAGTTTAGAAATTGTTTTTAAAAATTATAGAAACCAATTTTAATAAGAAAATCAAAATCACCATTTTTGCCTAGAGCATGTCGACATACTCCTACCCCCTCCCTCCATGTCGACATAATGCCCGTTAATTTTCAAATTTTAAATTTTCAAAAGAAGTGTCTATTTGTCGTATCCTTTTACGAGTAGATATGGCCGTTGATCTCTATAAATACCAGTAAGTTCTAAACGAATTTTTACCAGATTTTCATTCACTTTCTCTCCTCTTCATCTTCCACATTTATTCTAAAGAATCCCAAACTATACTCTACCAAAATATCAAGTGAATCAAACTTGATTATCTTATTTGATGCTCTGCCACTCTCTCCAGAAGATCTCAATGCTATTCGAAGTTATAGGTTTATTTGTAAATCAAACGGTTGAGTAAAAGGTGTGGTTGAGCCTTGAAATCAATTGGGTGTGATTATTGCCACGAAAATCAATTAGGTGATCTTGTGGCCTGGTAAATCAAGAGAGTTTGTCCCGGACTCAAATACAGGAGGGTGTACGTCGTGGCCTTGAAATCGAGAGTGTAATTTGGAAGATTATTTTGAAAAGAAATCTGTACAATTGTGCAGGACTGGATGTAGGGTAACTCCGAACCAGTATAAAATCCTAGTGTGTTCTTTCCTTTACTGTTTTATTTATTATTTGCATCTGTGTCTGATTCTATGATTATATCTATGTTCGTGTATTGCATTTGTTAGTGGTTAAATTACATAAGTTTCAGAAAGATTTAGTAAATCCACGAAATATTATTCACCCCCTCTAGTGTTATTCTAGTCTTAAGATCCGTAATCCGCATTTCTAAAATTTGGTATTAGAGCAAGGTTTTTAAAGTTTTCATAACCTGAATTTTGAAAAATTATAAAAAATGGCTATTTTTGGGAATTTTGTTAACCCTAGTTTAAATCTATTCAAATCATCATTGTCTCATAAGTTTGCATATAGTTATTATATAAAATAAAATTTTCTACCAAGTTTGTGTTCTGTGCAGGAAGAAAAATGTTATATGGCCCTTGAAGAATCAACTTTCAATGGACAAATTATACAAATCAAGAAGAATAAGTGGACACTTGATAGTGGATGCTCAAGACACATGACTGGTAATCTGGATATGCTGAATGATATTATCTACAAAGATGGAGGATTGGTTAATTTTGGAGACAACTCAAAAGGATATGTGATTGGCATCGGCAATGTCGGTAACTCTAAAACTCCTACTATTTCCAATGTTTTATTAGTTAAAAATCCGAAACACAATCTGCTTAGTATTAGCCAACTTTGCGATAAAGGATACAAAATTAAATTTGAAAATGATAAGTGTCATGTCTAAGATAATAATTCAAACATTATATTTGAAGGAATAGGAAGAAAAATATTTATATCCTTAGTATGAAAATGTCAAATGATAATCTATGTGTTTTGGCTAATACAAGTGACCCTTGGATTTGGCATAAAAGATTTGGACATTTGGATTTTAAACTCTTATCTAAAATTTCTAAACTTGATCTAGTAAGAGGTCTTCCTAGCATGAATTTTAAAATAGATTGAATATGTGATGCTTGTCAATTAGGAAAATTTAGGAAGAGTACTTTCAAATTAAAAGATACGATCTCAACTTCAAAACCTCTTGAGTTACTTCATTTAGATTTATTTAGTCCATCTCAAATCTAATCAATAAACCACAATAAATATGTCTTTATAATTGTAGATGATTATTCTAGGTTTACATGGACAATTTTTATGAAACAAAAAAGTGATACTTTTGATTCATTTAATTTTTTTACAAAAAGACTTCAAAACCAACTTTCTTTAAAAATTATAACTATTCGTATTGATCACGGTGGGGAATTTGAAAATGAAAATTTTGAGAGATTCTGTGATAAAAAGGGAATAACTCATAATTTCTTTTTTTTCAAGAACTCCACAACAAAATGGAGTGGTAGAACGAAAAAATAGGACGATTCAAGAGTGTGCTAGAACAATGCTTTCAGATAGTAATTTACCAAAACCTTTTTGGGCTGAAGCAGTTGCTATAGCTTGCTACATTTTGAATAGAATATTAATTAGACCATTAACTAATAAAACACCCTATGAACTTCTTTACATGAAGAAACCAAAGGCGTCTTATTTTAGAATCTTTGGAAGTAAATGTTTTATTATAAATACAGAAGATAATGTAGATAAATTTAATTCTAAATCCGATAAAGGAATCTTTATCGGATATTCTAATAGAAGTAAAGCATATAGAGTTTCCAATTTAAAAACTAATACCATTGAAGAAACAATGCATGTTCCCTTTGATGAAAATTTCAAAGATATTGAAAAAATTAATGATGAAGAAGATTTTGCTACCCTAAATAATGAATCAATTGAAACAAATAATGAACTCATTCATCCAAATTAAAAGGTTAAGCTTTTTAAAGATCATCCTATAGAAAATATACTAGGAAATATTGAATCTGTTGTTAGAACTAGAAATCAACTAAAGAACATGAGTAATGTAGCTTTTATATCATCTATTGAACCTAAAATTCCAAAGGAAGCATCGTTTGAGGATTCATGGATTCTGGCTATGCAAGAAGAACTAAATCAATTCACCAGAAATGATGTTTGGGAACTTATTCCTAGATCAGAGGATAAAACTATAATAGGAACTAAATTGGTTTATAAAAATAAAATGAATGAATTAGGTGAGGTCCTTAGAAATAAAGCTTGATTAGTCACACAAGTTTATTGTCAAGAGGAAGGAATAGTTTTTGATGAAACCTTTGCACCCATAGTAAGATTAGAAGCAATTAGGATTCTACTTGCTTTCGCATATTATAATAATTTCAAATTATTTCATATGGATGTTAAAAGTGCTTTTCTAAATGGGTTTGTTAAAGAGGAAGTTTATGTTGGACAACCCCACTCTTTGAAGATGAAAATTTTCCAAGCCATGTTTTCAAACTTAAGAAAGCTCTATATGGTCTGAAACAAGCTCCTAGAACATGGTATGACAAACTAAGATCCTTTTTATTACAATCAAATTTGGAAATAGGTAAAGTAGATAATACTCTTTTAATTAAAGAAATAAAAATGATATCCAACTAGTACAAATTTATATAGATGATATTATTTTTGGATCAACTAATCATGAAATGAATAAAGAATTTTCTGAAATAAGGACAAAAGTGTTTGAGATGAGTCATATGGGTGAAGTTACTTTCTTCTTAGGTTTACAAACAAAACAATTAGATAACGGTATTTTTATTAGTCAATGAAAATATGCTAGGGATCTAGTTAGTAAATTTGGCATGACTACTGCGAGTGGAAAACCCACTCCTCAATGAAGATTTAAATAAAGATCTTTCAAAAGATGTAAATCAAAAACTATATAGGGGAATGATTGGATCACTACTATATATCACTACGAGTAGACCTGATATCATGCATAGTGTTTGTCTCTATGCAAGATATCAATCTCAACCCAAAGAGACTCACTTAAAATGTATCATAAGATATGTTAAGCATACTTTTGACTATGGTTAATTTTACCCTAAAAATGATTCATTAGATTTAATCTCTTATTGTGATGCTGACTATGCTTATTGCAAATCTGACCGAAAAAGTACCAGTGGAACATGTCACTTTTGGGGAATTCTCTGGTTTCATGGTTTAGTAAAAAGCAAAATACTGTTTCTTTATCAACAACTGAAGCAGAATATCTCAGCTGCCTAGGCTTGCTCTCAAGTCATTTATATGCAACAAACCTTAAAAGATTTTGGATTAACAATTTCAAAATCACCAATTTATTGTGATAATACTAGTGCAATAAATTTATCTAAAAGCACTACTTATCATGCTAGGACTAAACATATTGATATCAGACATCATTTTCTCAGAGATAATATAAGTAAAGAGATTATTTCTCTTGAATTTATCAACTCCAAGAATTGCTGATATTTTAACCAAACCCTTAAATCAATCTATATTTACTAAATTAAGAAGAGAACTAGGCATTTGTTCAATAACTGAGTTACAGAATATAAACATACTAACATTTAAACAAAGGTATAAAAGAAAACCAATTTTTTTCATAGGTTTGTCGACATACCACTGCCACCCATGTCGACATACGACGACAAATTCTGAAAATTTGATTTTCCCTCGAAAAGTAATTTGGTAGTTATATAAATCTATGTATTTCGAATTTTTCTGTCTTCTCACTTCTCTTTCTCTGTATTAAACTTATGAAAATTGAAATTAATGACCTCTCCACAAAATCAAACCAAAACAACACCATTTCTTTTCCTTCTCCTCATTCTGGTCCATTCTAACGCAATACACTGGCACATGTGATAAAGATTGAAGAGTCTATAAAGAATGCCATGTAAATGTTATTGAACTTCAAGTTGTGCAAATAAGTATGGCAAATGAACAAGACAAGCAAGGCAAACTTCTTCGGAATTTGCAAAAATTCCTAATGGATAATCATGCAAATCCTATTGTGGTTGAAGAAGATTCTCCTAACATTTAAGTGCATAACCCCTTAGAGCACAGCGAAGACGAAGAAGAAGAAGATGAAGAAGCACCTATGGAAGAAGGCGACAAGGTGATCCGCATAGGCGAAGTATGTTTTGACAAAGATGAGAATTTGGTTGAACAACATGGAAACTTTTGTTTTCATTATCCAAAATTTTCAATTAAAAAATCTCCAATCATCAAAAACTCTCATTAGAAGTGTAATTCTATAATTTATGTACTTAAATATATTTGTGTGTCTATAATCCATATAAATATGTAAATATAACATGGTATATAATAATTTCTATTTCGCTTATTATACTTCCTTATTACTATTTAGTTTAGATAGTATTAGATTAAGGGGGAGTTATATATATTAGTATAGGATTAGTTTTTTTGTTGATGACAAAGGGGGAGAATTATAAAATAGAGTATTCAGAGTAGTTAGGGGGAGTTACTAGTTTTAGCGGGAGTTATAGTAAAGGTGAAGTATATTTTATAAACATAGGTTTTCATCATAAAAAAGGTGGAGATTGTTAGTCCTTGAGAAGGATTGTTTTGATGACAACAACCTTAGGACTTATTATAAAATATAAATACTAACATTATAGTTTAGATATATATATATATATATATAGGATATAAACATGTAGGTACTAAGAATGAAGAATGTACAATATATAGATTCAAGACTGAAGATATCAAGTTTGAAGACTCATGAGTATCAAGATATCAAGAGTTCAAGATTTCAATACTACAAGATAAGTATTGAGTCTAGAATTATGTTAAAACTTCTTGAAAGCATTGACATCTTTATTCGAAATTCATTCATGGAATGGAATCCACTTTGAGCCTGTTAAAGGGATGGAACCCTAGTGGCATGGAACCTACGACAATATCTAGTAGAACATATAGTGGTCCTATTTTGATTTCCACTTATAGAAATGTTTTTCAAAAATATATCTCTTGTTTTTTAAAATGTTTTCAAAACTTCCTTTTCAAAAATACATCTCTCTTGGTTTTAAATATTTTAGCCTTAAAACTATTTTTATCATTTTTAATATTTTGATTTTGAAATTGTCCTTGATTTTAAACAATCTCTTATTTTAATATTTAGCTTTTAAATATTTATATACTCATATTTTAAATCACTTTATAGATTAAGATTATATATTAAAAATTACTTCCTAAACTCTTTTATATGGTTAAACTATATTCATGTATATTTATAAAAGTTTAGAAATTGTTTTGAAAAATTACAGAAACCAATTTTAATAAGAAAATCAAAATCACCATTTTTTCCTAAAGCATGTCTACATACTCCTACCCCCCCCCCCCCACCATTTCGACATGGCGCCCGTTAATTTTCAAATTTCAAATTTTCAAAAGAAGTGTCTATTCGTCGTATCCTTTCACGAATAGATATGGCTATTGATCTCTATAAATACCAGTAGTTCTTAATGAATTTTTACCAGATTTTCATTCACTTTCTCTCCTCTTCATCATCCGCATTTATTCTAAAGAATCCCAAACTATACTCTGCCTAAATACCAAGTGAATCAAACTTGATTATCTATTGTTTGATTCTCTGCTGCTCTCTTCATAAGATCTCAGTGCCATTCAGAGTTATAGGATTATTTGTATATCAAACTATTGAGTAAAATGTGCGGTTGAGCCTTGAAATCAATTGGGTGTGATTGTTGCCCCGGAAATCAATTAGGTGATCCTGTGGCCTGGTAAATCAAGAGAGTTTGCCCCGGACTAGGATACAGGAGGATGTACCTCGTGGCCTTGAAATCGAGGGTGTAATCTGCAAGATTACTTTGAAAAGAAATTCGTACAATTGTGCGGGACTAGATGTAGGGTAACTCCAAACCAGTATAAAATCCTGGTGTGTTCTTTCCTTTACCGCTTTTATTTATTATTTGCATCTGTGTTTGATTCTGTGATTATATCTATGTCTGTGTATTGCATTTGTTGGTGATTAAATTACATAAGTTTCAAAAAGATTTAGTAAATCCATAAAACACTATTCACCCCCCTCTAGTGTTATTCTAGCCTTAAGATCCGTAATCCGCATTTTTAACATAGTTAAGGGGATAATAGTATAGGGGTGGGAAACATGCGTGGCAATTTACTCTCATGACCTTATGTTTAATTAGCTAATATTTAACCATTTTTAAACTCATTCACTTTAGATAAGCACGACCACTATTATTAATTACAAACCTTAATCTCCTTATCACACTACATTATTCTATTTAATTTATTCTAATTAAATCCCCTGAATAATGTTATTAAAAATTAGATGCCTTACAGTCTCTCCTCCTTAAAGAATTTCTTCCTCGAAATTCAACAAGGACCGGCTGGAAAACATAGCAATCATCTGTAACAACTCCTAACTTCCATACTAGCCTATCTGACTAGCAACTAAAGTATATAAATCTAATACAGACATATCATCAAAGCAGATCAGGATAAGCATCTCGAACCCTGTCCTCTGTCTCCATAGTACAGTCCTTCTCGTTGTCCCTCTACTAAATTTTCACCAACTTGAATGTCTTGGTCCTAAATCTATTTTCATCTCTCGCTACAGCCCGAACTGGTTGCCTAACAAAGATCAAATCTGGTTATGCTACCAAGTCCTCCAACTCTATCTGAGGAATAGTAGCCTCTGGATCATGTACATACTTGCGAAGATTAGACACATGGAATACATTATGGACACATGCCAAAATGCTTGGCAACTCTACTCTGTACGAGAGCTTTCCAACCCTTCCTAAAACTGGAATGGACCAACATATCTTGGGACCAACTTTTCCGACATTCCAAACTGTACCACACCCTTCATCGATGATAGCTTAATGAAAACCCGGTCTCTAACTGAGAACTCTAGGCCTTTACGCCTTTTATCTACGTAACTCTTCTGTCTGGATTGAGCTTCCTTCATCCGTCTTCGAATTAACTCAATCTTTTCTAACGCCTCCCTAACCATATCTGGACGTAAGACCAATCAGTCTCTAGTCTCCAACCAACATGCGGATGATTTGCATGGCCTTTCATACAAAGCTTCAAAAGGTGTCATTCCTATGCTAGTCCGATAACTATTATTATAGGAAAACTAAATCAAATGTTGGTGATGCTCCTAAGATCCACCAAAGTACAACACACGAGCTCTCAATAAATCCTTAAGTACTTTGTTGACTCTTTCTGTCTGCCCATCCGTCTAGGGTGATAAGTTGCACTCATCTTGAGCTCGGTACCCAATACCTCTTGTAGATTCTTCCAAAATTTGCTAATGAATCATGTATCTCTGTCATTGACTATGCTATTAGGAATCCCATGAAGTATAACTATGTTCTTTATGAACAACTTCGCCAAAACATGTGTCGTCCTAATTGACTTAACTACAATGAAAGGGCACTCTTGGTTAGCCTGTCCACAATAACCCATATGCTTTCGTTTTCCCTATTAGACCTCAGAAACCCGTCTATAAAGTCCATGGATATCAAATCCCATTTCCAAACCAGAATCTCTAAAGGCTGAAGCAAACCACTCGGCTTATGTTGTTTGGCCTTCACTTGTTGATAGTTCGTGCACTGCCTAACTCACTAGCCGACATCCCTCTTCATGCCTTCCCAATAAAAGCTCCTCTTCATATCTTGATACATCATGGTCCTTCCAGGATGAATCATAAATTTGGATCGATGACATTCTTCTAGAACTTCTCTCCTTAAGCACTCTACATTTGAAACACATAATCGTATCTTCTTTCTCAACCATTCCTTTTGGTCAAGACTATAATCCTTTAGATCATCGATCTCTGACCCTACCTCAAGCCTTCTAATCCGCTCGGCTAAAACTGGATCTTCTTTCTACTTAGAGGTTATCCTCTCGATCAACAACGGTCGAACTTCTAAACAGGACAACATGGCAGTCCCCTGACTAGAACTAGCAGTAGTCTTAACTGCACACCACAACTGCCCAAAGCTTCAAGATCCTTCCATTCTACTAACATAGCTAACACCACATTCTGATGTTTTCTACTAAGAGCATCTGCTACCTTATTTCGTTTCCTAGAAGTATACTCTATACTGAAATCATAAGCAGCCAAAAAATCCAGCCATCTTTGCTGCTTATATTCAACTCCTTCTGGGAGAATAAGTATCTTAAAAACTTATGATCGGTATATAACTCAAATCTCTCCCCTAAGAGATAATATCTCCAAATCTTTAAGGCAAAAATTACCACACCTAACTCTAAGTCATGAGTAGGATATCTTACTTCATGCGGTCTAGGTTGTTTGGATGTGTATGCAATAACTTTACACTTCTGCGTCAATACTGCTTCCAATCCTGTTTCACATGCATCAGTGTATACTACCAACCCTTGATTTACATCTGGAACGACTAGGACTGGTGCATTGGTCAACAAATGCTTTAACTTAAGGACCTCCTCACATTTGTTGGACCAAAAAAACATTATATCTTTCCGAGTCAACTTAGTCAGAGGTGCTGCTATCGTGAGAAATCCTTAATGAATCTTTGGTAATAGTCAGCAAGTCCAAGAAAAC
This sequence comes from Allium cepa, assembly GCA_030765085.1. Lineage (NCBI taxonomy): Eukaryota > Viridiplantae > Streptophyta > Magnoliopsida > Asparagales > Amaryllidaceae > Allium > Allium cepa. The sequence continues at coordinate 479,274,934 of CM060943.1, read as the reverse complement.
TCCTGATCTCGGTTTTCGTCTCTGGTCTATTCCAATTATTGACAACGTCGATCTTAATTGGATCGACTGACAAGCCCTCCTCTGAAACTACATGACCAAGAAACTTAACCACGTTCTACTAAAAATGACACTTGGAAAACTTCACCTTTTGTTGATCTGCCTCCGCGTTTCAAGCACTATTCTAAGATGATTCTCATGCTCTCTTTCATCTTTTGAGTACACTGAATTGTCATCAATAAACAACGAACATGAACCTATCAAAGTGTTCTCGGAAAACTTGGTTCATCAAATCCACGAAGCAAACAGGTGCATTTGTCAATCCAAAAGGCATCACTAACCACTCATACGAATCATACCTAGTTTAAAATGTTGTCAAAGGAATGCTATCCTCCGCCACTCTTAACTGATGGAACCCTGTTGCCAAATCTAATTGGGAAAACACCTTAGCTCCACTCAAATGATCAAACAGATCATCTATCCTCAACAGAGGGTACCTATTCTTGATCGTCCTTTGTTTAGTTTACGATATTCGATGCACATACTTAATGACTCATCTAGTTTCTTTACGAACACCGTGGCTGCTCCCCAAGGCGAATTGCTTGGTCTAATAAAATTTCTTCCCTTAAGATCCACTAGCTACGCCTTCAATTCCTTCATCTCTATTGATATCATCCTGCTAGGTGGTTAACTCACAGATTCAGCTCCCCGGTACAAGATCTATCCAAAAATCAACAGCTCGTTTCGGTGGTAATCCCGTAACCGGTTCAAAGACATATGCAAATTCTCTTGCCACCCGAACCTGACTTAACCTTCTCAACCTCCATGGCACTTAAAAATGCCTAAACACTCCTATTGGAATTTTCCACTAAGAAGATAATTCGGTTATGACTATATGGGTGTCTCAACGATATTTCCCTATCCTATAAAAATATTCTAGCCTCATACTTACCCAAAATGATCCCGAAATCTAAGAAATTAAAAACATACAGACTGCATGCAAACTTATGACCTAACAAATCGAATTCTAGCTGGTCGCATCTCATCCCTATAGTTGCATACCCTCCTATTGGATTCACAACCCTTAAGAATAGCAAGATAATGGTTTTATGCGTAACCTATCAACCAAATAATGTGATATGAATGAGTGTGATGCGCTGGTATCAAATAGTACCCTAACTGGTATACTCTGAATCAAAAGCGTACCTTCCATCATAGTTTTTCCTTTCTCTGCTGTAGTAGGCCTAGAATAAGATGGTGGTCCAATAGCAAAAACCTTCCCTCTATCCACCCTGACTGGCTCTAGACACATGTTCTTGTAATGCCCAACTTGGTCGCAGTAGAAGCATTTCCCATTCTTCTTCTCTGCAAGCTTCTACCCTTTTCCTGTTCTGCATTCGTTATCATAATGACCTTTCTTATCACACTTGAAGCACACCAAATCAGCCTTTTTTTCTTACCAACATCCCTTTCTGGGACGCCATCTTCTTAAAGAATTTCCGCTTCTTTCCCTCAGGACCCTGGGATCAACTGGTCTCTCCCTGGCAGAAACAGCAAGCATCTCCTCATGGCGAATAGCCGTCTCCACCACCGCATTATAGGGTTCTCGGACATGTGTCATGGTCATTCTAGCTAGCCCAGGCCTTAGTCCTCGAATGAACCTCTCATTCTATCTGATGTCAGTGTCTATAGCGGTATATCCATATCGAGACAACTCATCAAACTTAGCAGCATACTCGATTACTAATATATCACCACGTACAAGATCCATGAATTTCCTCATCATTGTTGACTTAGCTACCTCAAATAGAAACCTTTGCTCAAACCTCATTCTGAAATCAGTCCAAGTCAGCTCTTCCTCTGGAACTCCGACTGTCACACTATTCCACCAATGGAGCACTGCTCCTTGCAACTGTTTATAGGCCACCCTCCTCTTTTCCCCATCATCTAAGCCTAAACAAGTAAAGATCCTTTCACATTTCATCAGCCAATTCTCAACCTCAATAACATCCTCCATTCCCATAAATGGCTTTCCACCCAAACTGGTGTAATCCCTACTCAACCTAGCATAATTATATCCAGCTGGAGCTACAAGATTAGCTCCTCCAACATTACCAATATCTCCTACTTGCAAAAGATTAGCTAACAACTGATACATCATCCCTGCATCAATTGGAAAATTTCCAGCACCTACATCGGCCTCAGCATTGGATTAGCATTAGCATGTCGACCTTGGTTCTCCGGGTATTAGGTCGAGCATTTTCGTAGGTTGTGGTGCTCCCTCCACCTAGATTTCCTTTTCCATTTCCTGCTTCCATATCCTCTTTCTCGTAAATCTACATACGAGCCTTAGTAAGATACAAAAGAACGGTCTAAGAGAGAGAGGAACACATACTTAGATATATTCATATATATCAAATACAAGTACAGTACTATAGCATTGACCCAAACCCCGATCATATTTCTAATTTATTGGATTATGTTTCAAAAAGCTTTTAGGTTTTACTTTTCTTTAAAGTTTCATAAACCTATGCTCTGATACCAACTTGTAACATTCCCCTACTTGGAGGCCCAAAACTAAAGGCTATGAATGCTGCCGTCAACCATAGTTTTTAATCATCGGTGACCAATTACGGCGGTGTTAGATACATTGATACACATATCACAAGAATATGAAAAAAACTAACAAATTATAAACATATTTCCACATTCCATTCAAAACATTTCATGTTCGTTGCATAATCCCACAAATGTTAACCACATTCATAAAAATATATTTATTATACATACGCCAAGACATATGATGATGCCCCCTTGGTTGATCAGAGTATATAGTAAGGCTAATAAGTCCGCCTTTACTTCCAAAATACATAGCAGAAAAAGATAAATCTAAATAACCAACTTCCTTCTGCATGCCTTCGGAAGCTTTATTCATCTAAGACGAGAATCTGAAAACCTTAAATCTTAAACTACTCAAAATCAATTTAGTACCCGAGAGTTTAAGGGGAAAATAAAAACTTTGAGTTGAGCATAAAGCCTGGTATGAATAATAATCTAACATCTCAATCGTATAGATATCTAGTGAGACCACGCCGCTTAGCGGAATGGGTTTTCCCTTCACTAATACCCTAAAACCTTTATAAAACCATATACTATGCTCCTGCATCCACAATGATTAAGAACATAGCATTTTAAAACATAATGGTGACATGCATGCATTAAAATATCTTGAATTTCCCATCCCTGGTTTAGTTGATTCCCTTTCATATTTATAGTTTCTACAATCACTATTAACCTATTAGTTTTTATGGAATCACTAAGAAACTATAGGCCCCTACCAGTTAACTTAACTAATTCATGAGTTCCCCTGAACCTATTGGTGATTTCAATACCTCATCTCTTATCCTAATTTTCATAGGTTGACTAGGAACATATGGATTATTCCATTAATTCCCTTCTTAGCCTAATTTTCATGTATTGACTAGGAACCTACTGATGCCTCCATTAACTTCTTTCTTATCCTATTTTTCGTGGGTTAACTAGGGACCTTTTGACTGATGTCAATACTTAATTCGGATATAATTTTCATGGGTTCACTACAAAACAATTGGCCCTTGACAACCATCCTCAATACATAGTTTTCATGGGTTTAATGTAAACCTGTTGGTTACGCCCAATAACTTCCTAATCATAATTTACATTAGTTTACTATGAACCTATCTCCTAGACAACTTCAAGGTTTAGGCACCCTATATTTTTGGTCTCCCTGACCCCCTAGATGTAATTCTACTCACTTAGGAGTTTAATAAATTTATAGTCGCTACTAGGTTAACCTAGCTGATTCTTCTATCCCTTTATCCCTAAAATACAGTTATGGATCCTTTATCATGTGAATATTTTCATATTTGAAGAAGTAAACATAACAGCTTAACAATACCACTCCTGTAGGTTTAAGGTAGTTGAAAAACTTTTTATATAAAACATAGTTAATCCCTTAAACCTGTATTTTTATCAAGGCAATAATTCTTCAAATTTACATACTTAAAGTCATTTCAAAACTCCTTTATTTAGCCATGGATTTTTCCATTAAATATGACTTTAGGTTTAAAAAGCCTTTCGACACCTTCGAGACCTTGCTTTTGATTTCATTGGATAATCTCCTTCGAAAGCTTTAAATTGTATCTTTAAACCATCAAGCTCCTGCCTTTAAAATACTTTAAAACATCTCTTTCGAAAACTTACAACTTAGTTAAAGTATTATCAAATAAGTATAGAAGCATAACTTCGAAACAATTCAAATATACCCCTTTCGAAACATTAAAGGTTGCCCTTCCAAACCAACACCTTTCGAAGCCACTAGATTTATATTTAAAATAACATTTTTGGGTTAAAGTAAACATAAGCGAAAGCATCTCTTTCAAAATCATTATCTATTTCAAAAAGTATTGGGGGAGCTTGATGGCATCGAAACCATCCTTTCGAAAGCATTAAAACATATGGGTAAAATAATTGAAGGTTGGCTTCGAAACCAAACTATTGCCTTTGAAACCTCTAAACCCTTTCCAAAGCTATAGGAAGTGGCTTATATTTATTAAAACAAGTAGTGCATTTCGACAGCATTGATGTCTTCAATACCATCGAACGGCATCTAAACACCGAAGGGTTTCAACTTCGTCGAAGCTATCCCTTCCAAAAACTTCAAATTAAAAACTAAGTAACTTCTTTGGAAGCTACTACTCGAAAATAAAGGTGGCGGCTCTCCTTCGAAAGCTTCTTTAGAAATATCCTTTCGAAACCATTGGTTTTGACTACTTCGAAACACTTTTGTAAACAAGCAAGCACTTTTCTTTTAAAACAAAGCAAAACAAAGGAACCAACCCCTTCGGAAGCTACATCTCAACACCCTACCTTCCGCCTTTCACCAATCCACTAGGTACCAGCCAAATGATACCATGTGTATTGGTGCACTGGTTTCGACATAGAAGGTTTCGACCAGGTTCGAGGCGGAAGCTCTGGGTCGAAAGCTCCTTCCAAAGAGGCCGAACCTAGTTTTATGAGTAAAAGGCTGTTTTTACCAAATAAACTAAACTTTTGTAACAAATTTGCCCATATGTAAACACCTATTGGTTACATAAACTTTCAAATTATTTTACTAATAGTTGCTACAATTTTCTCTGATCTAAACCCAATTAACATTTAACAAATAAACCATTCCCATTAATAAAGTAAATAAATCAATTAATTCCTCCTTTCAGAATAATTTGCCATACTAATTCACTTAGTAAAAATCCCTAAAAATTCATGAAATTCACTCTAATCATTTTTCCTAACATATCAAAATTTCTGACACAAATTCTTAATATAGTTTTCAAAATAAATTTATAAACCCAATCAACCAGATTTTCCAAAATTCATAAGTATTTCGACAGGACTTGGAAAATTATTAAAATTGAGACCAACTCCTAAATCGTGTTTCTAACAACATAAAACTTTCCCATGGCACTTAAGAATAATATAACCTCAGTCTTCCCTAAAATCGTGCATATTCTTTTTTTAAACAATCTTGTTTAAACTAATAAATTATAAATCAAGCATATCATCATCCAATATATATCATAAAAATGAATTTCCCCTTAAATCCGAAAACATATGATTATAGAAATCAATATAGAGATGTAGTGATTATTATTCACCTTAGTTTGGATAAGAAAATTGGAGATTGATTGATACAGATTTCTTCTAACTTGATCCTAAGCTTTGGATTTGATTTCTCTCTTCTTCTTTCTCTTTAGTGGCCGGCTCGTATTTGTTTTCTTACGTTTATAATTTTGCTTGTGTTAAAATGAGCATGAATGACTAAGGGGGTAATAGTATAAGGGTAGGAAAAATGGGTGGCAATTTACTATCATGCCCTTATGTTTAATTTGCTAGTATTTAACCTTTTTTAAACTCATTCATTTTAAGTAAGCAAGGCCACTAGTATTAATTAACCAACCTCAATCTCTTTATCACTCTACATTATTCTATTTAATTCATTCTAATTGAATCTCCCGAATAATGTTATTAAAAATTAGGGGTGTTACAAAAAACGTGAAAGCTCAAATTAAACAATAGCCTGGTATAAGCGATAAATCATCTCAAAATATTATGAAAATCATATATAGTAATAAGGACGTAGTTTATGTAGAACCATGCATGACATGTCCTTACATCCAACAAGTTAGCACATAAACACCATATATACTAAACTACTAACATATGTAGGTGTGCTACACTATGTGTAATATAAGGTATCATGTTATATAACACAACAATTTGACATTCATATCAAAGCACATAGCAAACATAGCAACCATCAAACTTGCATCTCTCATTCAAGTGTCGTTGGATATACGATAACTCTTATGACATATGCAAATGGTCAGTGACTACTCATCGTCGTGGATACTTAATTCATGGACATGCAGATAGCTAGGGATTGGACACACACAGACATAAAAATATGAGTACATACATACTACCTTAGGTATATAAGCACTATCTTGTTCCAAAAAAATGAGCATCACAACCTTAAAGTTATACATCGATCTCTTAGCACATGTACAAATAATAAAACCACCTCCTTTTCTATTCCACTAGTTATCATGCTGGACTTGTCCTCTCGATCTATCAGTAGATGCCATAGTCACTCTTTACATCGAGTTGTTGAAGTTACTTTACTTCTTTAACTGCTAAACAAAATCACAAATTCATCTCGATTCGTCAGTCCCTGGTCTAGGCCAACCCCTAAAATTCTTGAGGTATCCCTAGGGAAGTTTAACGATCCGAAAATTTGGTCGTTAATTTTGAACATTTAATTTATTTTAAATGTTGAATTTGAATTTTTAATTGATTTTGAAATATGGAGTTGTGGGTTGAGTCAATAAGATTAGTTATAATTTCAAATATAGCAAATTTAATTGGATTTGGATAATAATAATTTAATATTTGATATTGGAATAATTTGTGAATCTGAGTGTATATAGATATGGAAATGGTTTCTAAAATTTATTTAAAGTACAATTGAATTTGGATTATAGTATCTTACTTTGGATGGAATCAAAAGTCGATAAATTAAAATTGGAATTTTTATATTAATTTAATGCTGGGATTTAATAATTAACAATAATGTAAATAATCAGATTTTGATTTAAAACGAATCAGAATGATTTCTAATGTGAATATAAATTCTATATGATTTATAGTTGATTTAATAAAGCTTGAAAATTGAAATTTTAAATGATTTCGACAATTTTGAAAAGTCATTCGACTTAATCGACCGGTTAAAATAGCTTTCCGGGGCACAGTCTTGGAATTCGACAAATCCATTTCCATTAGATCCGTAATAGTGTATTATTATCGGATTTCAAATTTCGTAGCATTTGGAGTTACCCTTTCTTCGTACGGGTGAGTAACCGTTGAATTAAAAATCGAAAATTTAATATTTTAAATCGATTCAAAAAGCTATTTTCCACATACGACTAAATTAGCCTCCGACACACATTCCATTGTGTTCGGAGTGTGGGTAAAACCTTATAAACGCCTGGCGGCATGTCTAATTAGGAGTTCGTTCGAAAATCTTGTAAATTGGTGAAAATTTACAATAAAATATTTTATTAAATCGTGTGTGTGTGTATACATATATTGCAGCCGAAACCCTAGTATCATCTTTAAGCCGCCACCAAAACAATTCAATGGCCGAAATTTCTTCAACTTCTTCCCTCAAATTCTCCTTATATATCGACTTTCGTCGAATATCACCAACAAGAAAGATGGAGAGATCACCGAGGCGAGTGAATCCAGTGGTCAAGGTCGTGTATAGCGTGATGGATAGGAAGATTTTCTTGTTCGAATCCCGGACGTTCAAACTGGTTTTTTGCACGAGTGGCAGCATCAAGCTCGACGACGTTTGAAGCAAGGGTGCATGGCACAGGGGCGTATCGCTTGGGCTCGACCGATCGGGGTCCGGTCACAAGGGGGAGGATCGGCAGTCAGATTTGAGTTGCGTGTTTTTGGGTTCCGTTCGAGGGTGTACGAGCATTAGGGAAGAAGCAAATCTGGCGGCTCTAATTTTCCTTACCTTGATTGATGGCCAGATTTGGTTTGTGATAATATATATTATAAAAAAAAGATTTTTTTTTTAAAATTTGTAATTGAAACTTATAAATTTCATATCTAATGCATGCGAGGTCGAAATTGGGCGAAACAGGAAGCCTCGGAATCGCAGCGACGCGATCTACACGCTGCAGTAGATCTGGGGATGATTGGAGTTCATGGAGATTTTAGATTAAATCGAAGGCAGTCGATTTAATTTAAAATTGAAACGCTCGACAAATTCGAGATGAGTTAATCTCACTCGCATCTGGAATTCCAGTTAATTTAAATAGGTAAATTTTAATTAGTGATTGATTGTCTGAATGTGAATATCATTATCAGTTTGGATATGATATTTTATATATTAGTATATATGTGTGTATGTGTGTGTGTGTGTGTGTATTGGAGTGATTGATATTCCTGCATTATTTAGCGGATGAGATCCTATGCGTCTTTCATAAAAGCGGATGACCCTATATACCGCGATATTCCACCTCGAAGTGGAATTGGTATTTTTATATTATGCTAACATCTGTGCATGCAGAAAAACAGGTTGGAGGGATCCAACTGGATTCCTTAAAATATTATAATTATTTTTCATATCTGTTATATGTTATGGGATATTCTGTGATAGATTGAATTGAGAATTAGGTTATTCAGTGTTGTGGTTTGAAAGAACATAATTTGATATTTTAAAATATAGAATAGATCGAAGTTTTTTTAAGGAAATGAAATGGAAATTTTTATGTAAATAATTATTGGGAATTTGGATAAATCGAGAAATAAATTTAAAGGGAATTTAAACCAAGATATGAGTTTGAAATTGATTACGTGTTTTGGAAACTATATTTTGTAAACTGTGTCTATAAATGAAGTAGGATATTTATTAGAGGATAAATTTGGAAGTATAGATTCCGGTGGGAATTTATAAGAAAGTTGTAATTCATTTTAAAAATAAAAATTTATTTTTAAAAGCTGGAAAATATATCTTCCTGGAAAATTAAGTACATTTTAAAGAAAAGATTTCAAAGTATAAACTAAAAGTTTAAAATAATTTCCTTACGAATATTTTTAGAAATTTGTTATTTTAATTATTTTTAAGTGAAAAGTGAATATTTATTTAAGTTAATTAAGGGGGTTAATTATTTTTAAAAGGTAAATTAGTATATGATTTTAAAAGGGAATTTTAACATAAATATTTGATATCATAACTTTAGTTTAAAAAGAAATTTTGGTTTAAATTTTACTTGGAAACTCTTATAAGTTTTCTTAAGTATTATTTTTATTTAAATAATTTTAATGGCCTTATTTTAAATAATTTAAGTATATATATATATATATATATATATTAAAGTGATTATTAGAAGATGGAAATGTGTTTTAAAAATAAAAGTGATTTTTTTAAAGTGCTGAAAGAATTTATGGGAGTGGAACGCAAATTAAATTGGGACAAATCGAGCAGGATTTATAAAAGGATTATATGGGTTATATTGAAATGGAAGTTTATTTCCCTGAAAAGCCAAGTATATTTTCAAAAGAGAATTTTTATGTATAAGTTTAAGGTTTTAAAATTATTTAAAAAGTAATTCTTTAGAGAAATTTATTATTTTTAATTGTTTTAGAATTCTAAAGTAAATATTATTTAAAATTTATTTTACTAGTAATTATTTTAAAAGTTAAATTAGTATTATATTTTTAAAAGAAATTTTCTAATATTTATAATTTATATAAAACTTTTATTTTAAAAATAGTTTGTGGCTTAAGTTTTGCTTGGAAAATTATTATAGAATTTCATAACTATCATTTCGAGTAAAGTAATCTAAGTAGTTTTAATTTTAAATGTTTTAAGTATATATTTTTAGATAAAGTGATTTACATTATAAAATTATAATTTTATGAGACTTGGCGTTTCAGTGGAAATAAATAATTCGTTGAATTGATTGTTTATTTGATAGTTAAATAACGGACTATCAAATCTGGACCCAAATATATCTTTGGAATACCTAGAGGTATGAGAATTATGTGATATAGTTACTGTTCAAGGTGCTATACTATACGTATAAACTCGTTCATTCTTCTAGGACGTTTATAAGGAAATCCATCCACAAATGGTTAGGAGGTGAACTCCAACCTTATTCTCGTCTGAGTATTCCTAAAGAACCGGGGTTGAGTTTACCTGTAAATAGCGAACGTTGTTTCGAAGAGACCGGGATCAAATTTGTAATCTGAAAACCACTTCGATCCAACAAGTACGTTTTCATGATGAAGACAAGAGCTTGGTGTCGAAGATGGAGTAGTGAAGTGCAAGGGCTAATCGCTAGTAATCCTGAGGGTGATTCCAAACTGGACGTAGTTGGAATAATGCCTTCGGTTCTGTTCGAACCTGGATCGGACTTGTATGGATGAATGCTTTCAGAACATCATCAGGAGGACGGTGAGCATTCTAAGTGAAATGTTCTAAAAAGGTAACGCTGAGCCTCGAACCTCATCAACCGGGAATGACTGAAAATCAGGGGAAATGCAACAAGGCTAAGTGGGTAGCACCCAATTAGGGTAAGGTCGTCCCTATCTAGAGGTCCCTTTTTATTCAGCTGTGTGGACGGTTGCGGATCCCAACCGCGGGGTGATCTAATTTGGACTATCCAGTATGGGGTTGCTCCAGCCTTGTGTTGCATGGGATCAAAGGTGGATCCTCGGTATGCTGATCTAGACCAAGTACCGTGACAGGTGGCACCCCAGTGCCTAGTCATTAGTTAGAAATCCATTTTCCCTACGCCCCTTTTACGATTTTGATTGTAGAACCTAGTAATTGCTGGAATTTAATGAATGTAACATTTTCGGCTATTTGATTTAAGTATTTGTACATAGACACTATTATAATATCAGAGGATTTTATAAGTAATGTTTTGGTTATCGTAAGGCAAAAACCCGGCATGCTTATTTGTGGCGTGGTCTTACGAGATACCTTTGATTTTCAAAGGATTTTGGAAACTTTAATAATTAAGTTGAGTGTATTTTCCTTACGCTAGTTTTCGAGACTGACTCAGGTGTTATTTTATTATAATGATCAGGTCAGACCGAGTATAATAAATATAGGATATGATGCTATGGAGCTCAGAAGACAAGCTAGATGGCAAGACGTATCACTCGTACTTGATGAATTTTCCATTGCGATGTATCAGCTGTATAATCAGTTGTCGTGTGGACGTGTTAATATAACTGTCCAGTAATTGTTTTGATTGTGATGTATTCTAATGATGTAATGTATAAAACAGATATAGTTTTTTGTGTGTAAAGATCGGTTATTATCTATTATATTTTATTCCGCTGCGATTGTGAGATTCTGATGTTGTTTTGTTTTCTCTTCTTCTGCCTCCTTCTTTCTTTCGTCATCAATCTATCTTTTCGGTACTCGATCGTTGGCATATTATACAGTGGTGTATTTGTATTGATTTTCAAGGGTCGCGAATGCTGGGTCGTTATAGTGGTATCGGAGCTTAGGTTGGCGATGACCTTGGCTCTGGTGGGAATTACTCATTAGAAATAGAGTCAATAACACTCTAGAATGAGTTGAGTGTAATATATATGAGCGCATAATTGTTAGTGCATATAAAACTGTTTTTATACTGTCTTGACTTATCAGTTGAGTATTTATGAATTTTGGTCTATACGGGAAGTACAACCATATCGATAGGGGGTTTCTAAACTCTTAAACAAGATAAACCGACATAGTATTGTTTTTAAAATGGATAAATGAAATAATTTTACCCAAAATTATATTTTGATATGAAAGAAAAAAATTCTAAAATTATTATATATATTTGGATGTTTGATTGTTAATATTATAATCAAATAAGAATCTAAAATTCGAAATGGTCTATATTATAACCAAATAGAATTGTATGAGTGTGGAATAATACAATGGAACATTACCAAAAATTTGATTTTAACTAGAATTTAAATCCTTGGAATTTTGGAAAATGTTTTCAAATGAATTTGAACAAAAAGTTTGGAAACTTTTAAAAAATCTTGGAAATTTTTGAAAGGTTTTCCAAAGTGTTTGGAGAAAATAATGGGATATTATATTGGAAATATTTTTAAATAGAAATTGTTGAAAAATGGTTTTCTAGGAAGTAAGGAAGCATTGAACTCACTTCAATCGCTAGAAAATAATCCTGGTGATGATGGCCACATCATCTGTATTCATTTTCGAGTTTCGAAGTGATGGATTGCAATGGGGGTGGTTAGGTATAATTATTTGATAGGACTTGTTTGACAAACAAGATTGTTTTAGAAATTTCCAAAAGGGAAATTGTGGTAAAATCAAGTTGTTTTGGAAAGCTGAAAATATGATTTGATATACCAAGAGGGTATGTGTTATTTATGATTTAAAATGATTTTGAAATGAAACCGGGTAATTGAATTCTGGGAATTCTATTTAAATAATGTGGAAAGTTAAGATGAATCAGCTATTGAATTTATAAAGTGAAGTTATCATAATTAAGAAAGAAAAGTGAAAATTTTAATCCTGGAAATTAAAATTATAACTTGAGTAAATCAAAGTGGATAAGGTATATTGAAATTTAACTTAAGATAAGTTAAATAAAATTTAATGTGGATTTGGATATTAAGTGGGAAGGTAAGATAATTGTATAAGTTACAATTATTGAATGGGACGATTTCACTTAAATCTTTAAGTGAAATAAATAATCCCAATGTTGAATGTAGGATTTTAAGCAAATAAGCACGGTAAACTTATGAATAGGAAAATGGAATTGTAAACCTAATTAAATGGTTAAGTATTATGGTAAAAAGAATGGAAGTTTAAAAATTGAATTCTAAGTGAAATGTGAACTGAAATAAGATGAAGTAAATTACAAAAGATGAAGATAGTTTGGTAATAAAGTAAAAAAATGGGGAAAGTAATATTTTGAATTTGTAAATAGAGGTGAATTGGACTTTAATAAGTTGAATATAAATATGAATGGTGAAATATTTATGTAACTATATGTTACAAATATTTAATGTGGGTAAAGTTGAGTGGAAATTAAAGAAATTTTAAATAGATAAGTTTATATAACTTATTAAACTGAAAAAGTAGAAAGGTATAACCAAGTTAAATGGTTAAGAAATTGATATCAAGAAATAAAGTTAATTTTTAAAGCTGGTTATAACTTAAGCAGTGATATGTGATGCTAATAATAAATCTTAGAAGTAATTCTGTTAAATGGTTAATAAATAAATTAGCAAACAAAAGGGTGAATAACTTTAATAAGAATTAAATAAAGGTTGATAAATTTGATCTGGATGAGAATTAAATTAAAATGGAAATAGAATTGATGCAAGAAGAAACGAATTATTATGGAGTTGTAATAATTTAAGCAAATTGTGAAATGGTTGTTGTTGAGCTTTATGAATGGTTTTGAATGAATTCTGTTTGGATAATGGAATTAAAATGCAAGTGAAGGGATTTAAATTAATAATGTAATAAAAAGGTGAAATTATATAAGTAAGGCACATATAAATCATGTTGGAGTGAATATGAGTTTGGACGTGGTAAATATGAATTGAGTATGGTAAAATTTAGTTGTAAATCTTTTCAAATGGAATAAATTGAAATATGGATTTATAGAGAAATTAAAAATAGTGGTGAAACCTTATGATTTCTTATATTATATGGTTAACATGTTGGTTTATGAAGTTTATTTGTTTGGGCTATGTAATTGATGTTTTTGGCTAGTAGGTAAATGGAATGTTGTTAAAATTTCATATTGTTGAAACTTATGTGCTTGTTTGAGTAAGTACAGGTACGGGAGGCAATAGGATTGAGTTTGGAGCGCGTTAATGCATAATCAATAAGTCGCTCACTTAATAGACGCTAATAAAAGGTACGCCTACGCAATAAAAGTAAGAAATGATATTATTGCTATATATTTGGTTTTTCGACCGTGTGGGTCGATGTATATGTTTTTATCATATTTATAATATTGTAAAATGCTCTCCATACAAAGGAGACGCTGTCAAATTTTTATGAAAATTTTGGGCGTTAGAAATTTTTTGAAAATTTTGAAAATTTGGCTAACTATAAAGTTGATTTTGGAACGATGTTAGAAATCAAAGTTTTTGAGCTAGAAATGGAAGCTAATAGTTTTGGATTAAACTAAAGGGTTTTAAAAATGGATGTAAGTTTTAATTAAATGGGTTTTGGGTAAGTCAATGGTTTAGAAGCATTTTCCTACCTTAGCAAATTTCAGGGACGAAATTTTGCAAGGGGAAAGAATGTAACGACCTGGAAATTTGGTCGTTAATTTTGAACATTTAATATATTTTAAGTGTTGAATTTGAATTGTTAATTGATTTTGAAATATGGAGTTGTGGGTTGAGTCAATAAGATTAATTATTATTTCAAATATGGAAAATTTAATTGGATTTGGATAATAATAATTTAATATTTGATATTGGGATAATTTGTGAATCTGGGTGTACATAGATTTGGAAATGGTTTCTAAAATTTATTTAAATTATAATTGAATTTGGATTATGGTATTTGACTTTGGATGGAATCGAAAGTCGATGAATTAAAATTGGAATTTTTATATTAATTTAATGGTGGGATTTAATATTTAATAATAATGTAAATAATCAAATTTTGATTTAAAATGAATCATAATGATTTCTAATATGAATATAAAATCTATATGATTTATAATTAAGTTAGTAAAGCTTTAAAATTGAAATTTTAAATGATTTCGACAATTTTGAAAAATCATTCGATTTAATCGACGGGTTAAAATAGCCCTTCCGGTCACAGTCTCGGAATTCGACGAACCGGTTCCATTGGATCCGTAATATTATATTATTATCAGATTTCAAATTCCGTAGAATTTGAAGTTACCGTTTGTTCGTACGGGTGAGCAACGCGTTGAATTAAAAATCGAAAATTTAATATTTTAAATCGATTCAAAAATCTGTCTTCCACATACGACCAAATTAGCCTCCAAAACATGTTCCATTGTGTTCGGAATGTAGGTAAAACCTTATAAACGCCTGGTGGCATGTCTAATTCAGAGTTCGTTCGAAAATCATGTAAATTGGTGAAAATTTATAATAAAATATTTTATTAAATCATGTGTGTGTGTGTATTGCAGCCAAAACCCTAGTATCAACTTTGAGCCGCCCCCAAAATAATTCAATGGCCGAAATTTCTTCAACTTGTTCCCTCAAATTCTCCTTATACATTGACTTTCATCGAATATCACCAACTAAAAAGATGGAGAGCTCACCGAGGCTAGTGAATTCACTGGCCAAGATCGTGTATAGCGTGATGGATCGGCAGATTTTCTTGTTCGAAGCCTGGCCGTTCGAACTGGTTTTTCACGCGAGTGACAACACCAAGCTCGAGGGTGTTTGAGGCAAGGGTGCATGCTGTGGGGGCGCGTCGCGTGGGCTCGATTGATCGGGGTCCGGTCACAAGGGGGAGGGTCGGTGGTCAGATTTGAGTTGCATGTTTTTGGGTTCCGTTCGAAGTTGTACGAGCATTAGGGAAGAAGAAAATATAGCATCTCTGATTTTCCCCACCTTGATTGACGGCTAGATTTGGTTTGTGATAATATATATTAAAAAAAATTTGTTTATAAATTTGTAATTGAAACTTATAAATTTCATATCTAATGCATGCGAGGTCGAAATTGGACAAAATAGGAAGCTCGCAGCAACACGATCTATGCGCTGTAGAAGATCTGGGGACGATTGGAGTTCGTGGAAATTTTAGATTAAATCGAACGCGGTCGATTTAATTTAAAATTGGAACGCTCGACAAATTCAAGGTGATTTAATCTCACTCACATCTGAAATTCCAGTTAATTTAAATAGTTAAATTTAAATTATTGATTGATTGATTGAATGTGAATATCATTATCAATTTGGATATGATATTTTATATAGTAGTGTGTATATATGTCTATATATATATATTGGAGTGATTGATATTCTCGCATTATTTAGCTGATGAGACCCTATGCGTCCCGCATAATAGCGGATGACCCTATATACTGCGATATTCCACCTCGAAGTAGAATTGGTATTTTTATATTGTGCTAACATCTGTGGATGCTAGAAAACAGGTTGGAGGGATCCAACTAGATTCCTCAAAATATTATAATAATTTTTTTCATATCTGTGATATGTTATGGGATATCCTGTGATAAATTGATTTGAGAATTAGGTTATTCGGTGTTGTGGTTTGAATGAACATAATTTGGTATCTTAAAATATAGAATAGATCGAGTTGGTTTTTTTTTAAGGAAATGAAATGGAAATTTTTAAGTAAATAATTATTGAGAATTTGGATAAATCGAGAAATAAATTTAAAGGGAATTTAAACCAAGATATCAGTTTGAAATTGATAAATGTTTTGGAAAATGTGTTTTTAAAAGGAAAAGAGAAATGGAAATACGTAAAGTGGGTCTATGAATGAAGTGGGATATTTATCAGAGCATAAATTTGGAAGTATAGATTCCGGTGGGAATTTATAAGAAAGTTGTAATTCATTTTAAAAATAAAAAGGTGATTTTATTTTTAAAAGTCGGAAAATATATCTTCTGGAAAACTAAGTATATTCTAAAGAAAAGATTTCAAAGTATAAACTAGAAGTTTAAAATGATTTTTTTAGAATGTTTTTAGAAATTTATTATTTTAATTATTTTTAAGTGAAAAGTAAATATTTATTTAAGTTAATTATGGAGGTTAGTTAATTTTAAAAGGTAAATTAGTACATGATTTTAAAAGGGAATTTTAACATAAATATTTGATATAATAACTTTATTTTAAAAAGAAATTTTGGTTTAAGTTTTACTTAGAAACTCTTATAGGATTTCTTATGTATTATTTTTATTTAAGTAATTTTAATAGCCTTACTTTAAATAATTTATATATATATATATATATATATATATATATATATATATATTTCAAAGTGATTATTAGAAGTTGGAAATGTGTTTTAAAAATAAAAGTGATTTTATTTTTTTAAAAGTGCTGAAAGAATTTACGAGACTGGAATGTAAATTAAATTAGGATAAATCGAGTAGGATTTATAAAAGGATTATATGGGTTATATTGAAACGGAAGTGTATTTCCTTAAAAAGCCAAGTATATTTTCAAAGGAGAATTTTTATGTATAAGTTTAAGGTTTTAAAATTATTTAAAAAGTAATGCTTTAGAGAAATTTATTATTTTTAATTGTTTTAGAATTTTAAAGTAAATATTATTTAAAACTTATTTTAGTAGTAATTATTTTTAAAGTTAAATTAGTATTATATTTCTTATAGAAGTTTTCTAATATATACTTTATATAAAACTTTAATTTTAAAAATAGTTTGTGGCTTATGTTTACTAGGAAAATTATTATAGAATTTCATAACTATCATTTTGAGTAAAGTAATTTAAATAGTTATATTTTTAAATGTTTAAATTATATATTTTTAGATAAAATGATTTAAATCATAAAATTCTAATTTTATGAGACTTGGCGTTTCAGTGGAAATAAATAATTGGTTGAATTGATTATTTATTTGATAGTTAAATAGCCGACTATCAAATTTGGACCCAAATATAACTTTGTAATACCTATAAGAAGTATGAGAGTTATGTGGTACAGTTACCGTTCTAGGTGCTATATTGTACGTAAACTCGTTTTTTTTCTAGGACGTTTATATGGAAATCCGTCCACAAACGGTTAGGAGGTAAACTCCGATCATATTCTCGTCTAAGTACTCCTAAAAAATCGGGGTTGATTTTACTGGGAAATAGCGAACGTTGTTTCGTAGAGACCGGGATTGGATTTGTAATATGAAAACCACTTCGCTCCAACGTGTACGTTTTCGTGATGAAAACAAGAACTTGGATTCAAAGATGGAGCAGTGAAGTGCAATGGCTAATCGCTACTAATCCTGAGGGTTGTTCCAAAATGGATGTAGTAGGAATAGTGCCTTCAGTTCCGTTCGAACCCGAAACAGACTTGTATGGATGAATGCTTTCAGAACATCGTCAGGAGGACGGTGAGAATTCTAAGTGAAATGTTCTAAAAAGGTAACGCTGAGCCTCGAACCTCATCAACCGGGAATGACTGAAAATCTAGGGATATGTAGCAAGGCTAAGTGGGTAGCACCCAATTAGGGTAAGGTCATCCCTGTCTAGAGGTCTCTTTTTATTCGGCTGTTTGGGAGGTTGCCGATCCCAACCGCGGGATGATCTTATTCGGAGTATCTAGTAAGGGGTAGCTCCGGTCTTGTGTTGCAGGGGATCAAAGGTGGATCCTCAGTATGCTGATCTAGAACAGGTACCATGACAGGTGGTACCTCAGTGCCTAGTCATTAATTGGAAATTCATTTTCCCTACGTGCCTTTTACGGTTTTGATTATCGAACTTAGTAATTGCTGGAATTTAATGAATGTAACAATTTTGACTATTTGATTTAAGTATTTGTACATAGACACTATTATAATATCAGAGGATTTTATAAGAAATGTTTTGTTTGTTGTAAGGTAAAAACCCAGCATGTTTATTTGCGGCGTGGTCTTACGAGATACCTTTGATTTTCAAAGGATTTTGAAAGCTTTAATAATAAGTTGAGTGTATTTTCCTCATGTTGGTTTTCCAGACTGACTCGGGTGTTATTTTATTATAATGTTCGGGTCAGACCAAGTATTATAAATACAGGATAGGATGCTATGGAGCTCAAGAGACGAGCTGGATGGCGAGACGTATCACTCGTCCTTGATGAATTTTCCACTGTGCTGTATTAGCTGTATAATCAGCTGTTGTGTAGACGTATTAATATAACTGTCCTGTAATTGTTTTGATTGTGATGTATCCAGATGATGTAATGTATAAAACAGATATAGTTTCTTTTGTGTAAGGATCAGTTATTATCTATTATATTTTATTCCGCTGCGATTGTGAGATTCTGATGTTGTTTTGTTTTCTCTTCTTCTACCTCCTTCTTTCTTTCCTCAGCAATCTGTCTTTTCGACACTCGATCGTCTGCATATTATACATTGGCGTATTTGTGTCGATTTTCGAGGGTCGTGAAGGACGGGTCGTTACAGAAAGCCCAAAGTATTTTTGAAGCTCCAACACACTTCTCCCTGCCCGGTTCTTCTCATTACCGAGTCAAGGGGATCCGGACTGGAGTGACCACCCGAACAAGATTTTGGGTCCAACACCTAAAGCCGAACCAACCCGTTCTCTCCTTGATCTAAAGCCTCTTCTTTCTTTACTCGAAGCTGCCCTGTCCATAACCCAAGGTCCACTACTGAACAACATTTCTTGTCTGGGTTTCCTACCACCGAACCAAATACCAAGCCTAACCTAACTTGGCTCCTCCCCATCCCCAAGTTCACCACCGAGAACCAAAAATATGCAAGTCGGCTAGGAATCCTGGACTCATTTCTGCACTTATGCATTTCACGCTAATTTGATCGCTGCATTTATCACTTCGACCAACGTGCAATCCTAATGCATCGATATGACCCCAAACATTCTAGAATCAATCCGTCGAAGTCAAATTCTAAGTTTATAGATCTCTCATCGTTTGTGTATTGATTTAGAGAGCACATTGCTACTTCTTCCACATGAATCGACTATAGAGTCGATCATCACCTCACTTTCGCTCCAATGAGCATTTACAACCATTTAACGTTTAGACAACATCTATACAAATATCAAATTACATTCAAACATCATTCAAGCATAAATCCGTACATCAAAACATGGAAATCCATCTAAAAACATGGCAATCCATTTAAAAACATACACTAACATAGCCTAACATCTATAAAGCAACCACCCATCAAACAACATGATTAAATCACTTTGAATCATTTTAAATTCATATTTAATTCATTTTTAATTTTGAAACAGCAACAAAACATACTTTTAAGTTTATAAATAGATCCAAAACATTCCATTGCTAATTCCCTTGCTAATTTCTTTTTTTTAAATATAAATTTGGAAGTCTCTTGCTAATTCCCTTGCTAATATACCCTTAATTATATGGATTTAGCTTGATTAGTATGAGATTAGAAGTGATTTTGGCTAAGGAGAAGTTTAATGGAGGTTTAGATCCATTGTGAACATGGAAAATGATATGTGGAAGGTTATAACAAGAAATATTAGCTCCAAAACTGAAACTGATCATGGGCCAAGTCATGGACTGGTGATAATGACCCCCAATAAGTTGCCCAAAAATCATTAAACTACAAATAGCCATATCCCCCAACCCGTAAGATCAAAAACCTACTATGACCACTCAATGGAAAGAGAAGCTATCATATCTTTCGTTTGGTTGTGGTTTCAAGACTTGATTCAGCTCTAATCAAAAGTTAATACTTATTATAATTTTCTAAGGTAATCGTCCAAAAATTTTCTAGAGGGTCCAAAATATCAATATTCAACATACCCTAAAGTTTTAGCATTTGTGGAATTCATTTATTTACAAAAATAATTATTTTATGATCCTTCGATGTGTAAAAATATGGAAAAAACTATGGGTCGTTAGACAAGTGGTTTACTTCGTAGGCTGAGGTCCTAGAAATAATGGATTCAAGCTCTCGAGACGTCAAAATGAGATCTTTTCTTAAATAAAGTACCACTTCTATTATTAAAAAAAGAGAAAATGATAACGATTATCACAATATCTAATTTGTATACTGGGAATGTAAGTATGCATATCTTAAAAGAATAAACTGTAGTAAACTTAATATTGAAGCAGCGATGATCATAGTGATAGAATTATGGATATACTCTAGGGCTAATTATGTATTTTTTATATACTCTAGGGTTATATGTGTTTGTTACATCAGGTAATAAATTAATATTATATATATAAGCTGAAAATCCATAAGAGTGGTATTTTGTCTATTGTAATTATGAAATGTTCGTAAACATGACTATTGAATCGATACAAAACAAAACATATCTCCTTAAATGTTCCTAGTCAAGAAATACTGAGAAAAGAATATTAATACATCTATTTAGACTAGCGTACATAATGCTCTCCATAGGATGAATAAGAATTGCTCATGATCGTTGAGTACATTAAGTGATTACGTACTTTTAGTTGTCCGAAAAAATAATATAATGGCTCAAGGAGAGTCTTATATAAGTTAAATACAACTTAGTCAAAATAGAAGATCTAAGAGTAATGACGTACAGTAGTCTTCTAACTGAGAGTACCGTGACGACCTACTATTTTAAACATCTAAAATTAATATAAACATGCGATTATAATTAATTTTAATTTTAAAAACAGTGAACTATGGTATACAAAAATTAAAAATTCTAAAATAATGAATAAAAGGGAAAACCTCGTAGCGGAATTTATACATCAATATATGTACAATTTCATGTTAATAATTAGTTATTACACAAATCCTGTACATCAAATATCATACATTTTTTTTCAATCCATTAATTATCAAAACAATAGCCATAAAAAAATTGATGCAAGAGATATACCGATCCACCATGGAGATACGACTCTCTCCAGATGCTTTTCTCTTTCCTTTGCTCCACCTGCAAACATATAAATGCATATGTATATGTATGGTGAAGGAGGAAAAGGTTTCAACTATATTTGGACTGCATCTAAACCCATACACAACAGTCAAAGGCTTGATAGCAATTGTATAGCTAAAGACTGCCTACATATACCATTTTAGGGATCAAGCCCATGTAGTTCTGTTTTATACTCTTCCCTTGTGTCCAAATACTTGTTAGTACATTGCAACCACAACATCCATGCGAACACTGCAACCATCGAAGCCAATGGAATTAATTCAACTATTGCAACCATCGCAACCAATGCAACCAATAGAACCAATGCAAGTAGAATACAATATTCCTGCTTATCAATCACGATAAATCATCATATAGAGTAACAATCGTAATAGTATACAACCATCAAACATCAATAATATTCAATGATGACCTCAATCACCAAATAAGGAAACAACAACAACACAAGTATACTTACATTATTAATTATAAATTATATTAATACATCACCAACATAAATATATGTCATCTAGTGTATACTAATCACTTCAATAGTAACACAACATCCATCATTAATTAACTATAATTAACAACCTAACAACTAGTAGTAAAAATGCTTAAACGTCGCATACTCATCCTAATGCGATCTCATCATCATTTCAAAACAAATATATCATATAATAATATTACATACATTCAAACATTGCACTTACGACGATAATTTTTCCTTATGTATCGAAGTTGTTTTACTATTGATAATTTAAAATGCCTTTGTTTTTCTCTAAACAATAAAAACCTATTAAAACAGTAAAATATTTACGAACTACTTTATTATAATTTCAATACTTCAAGTCCCTTAAACCATCACATTTTCCATCAAAAATAGTAATTCACATCAAATTACTTTTCAAAGGAATAATATTATTACTTTATGTCAAAATAAGAATAAGGTAACTGTAATTGTTCACAAACTGATTTATTACTATTTATCTCAGAAATAATAATATATTGTCTTAAATCACCAAAACTCATTTTTATTTCTATTCATCTCAAAATAGTAATTATTTTACCTAATTTTTTTGAAAAAACATTTCTTTAATATTAATATTATTATTATTTAGAAAATACCACCTTATTTATACTCAAACAATAATAATAATATTTCATACCATAAACATTGTAGAATCAATCATTCTGTTAATTATTATATAATAATGAAATTCATATTATTATTATTTTGTAACCTCATTCATTTATAAATACTATGAAACTTTCAAAATCTTAATTTAAAATATAATTTAGTTGTTATTTATGAATTTCCTTAGAAATTCATAAATAATAACCTTATTAAGTTTCATACATTAATCTCAGTAAAGTTTGTTAATCATCGTTATTTACAGGTATTATCAAAATCCATTGACAATCTTATTTATTATTATTGATTTATCTAATTTATCCATTATTATCCAATTTATTTCAGTTAATTATTTTCAATTTATAAACAATAGTTAAATATAATTAAATTCCCAAGAATCCTACAATCAGTAACAACTATCGGATTAAGGCACATGACACCTAAAATGTCACATATCCAAACTATGGTCCAATAATCACAACACATCTAAATTAATATAATTTTTCATCCATAGATATATATTTAATATCAAAATTCAATTAATGAAGTAAATAATTCGTTCCAATGCACTTTTTCAACTGTCTCCAAACCTAGCAAATATAGTGCTATATCATTTGGAATTTCACCATGATTCACTAGAAGACAGCATGCATGAATCAGAGTTTGTAGGTGGAAGATACGAAGGTTAGAAAAACTGGGTTCTATTTGTAAATATTATATTTGTAAGGAATATACTCTACAAAAAAGAAATTACGCTATAGTTCTTGTTCTGCCCGTGTTCGCGTTGAACTCACCATTGTGCGCGTTTAACCGAGCAACCACTGCCGCCTCTGACGCCTAATCTCGAAACTAATGATGACGCCATGCTCCCTACCCCTAGCGCTACTTAGAAGATCCCCCATGACCATCGGCTTCCAAGCCCGCCACACTGTCTGATGTGGCTTCTAGATCAAATTTTAGTAGTTTTTGGCCATGGTAGACGCAACTAAGGCCATCGAAGAACACATTTTGTCGAGATTTACACATTTGTATCTTTAGTTTCACCAATTTCTACCTAAATTAGAAAGCCCCAAATTAACACACAGAGTCCTTTTGGGTCTTCCTTTGACCATGATTTCTAGTCAACTTGAACATTTTTATGACAAACCGAAACCTCTTATTGATTTGTATCATCGACAGCTTCAAAATAATATACTGTTTGATGGTATTTGGACATTTTGACTTTTGCATTAACTTATGATTAGTGAATATAATACAGTATTAAATTATGATTAGAGGGGATTTCGAGATTGAGGAAGAAAACATAAGTTAGAGGCGATGGCTTGGGTTTCTTATTCTCACATATAAGTAGTTAAACTGAATTATGGGCCATGTATCCATTTTGCATGAAACAGTCATGTACGTTGTTTAAACACTGTAGCACTTCTGTTTCGCAAACTGTAACTTCAAATACATTATAATTATATATCAAACTAATTGGCTCGACAATACCTTCGTAATGGCTATAAATACGACACCCAATTCTCATTTCTGTTAGAAATTCATTTTTAGTTACTTTAATATTAAAAGAGTAAAACATGGAGGTCGTTACATTCTACACCCCTTATAAGAATTGGACGTAATTCCCCAAATACAACTTTCAACCAAACTAATAAATTTTCATCATGGACTTAATCACAAAATATGGGTAAACATATCAACCACAAGTGAACATAAAAAACAACGTATAATGACAACACGACATCTAACCGTGACACGACACAATTCATTCACAACAATAAATTCAATTTTCTAAATACTATAATACCACATGCACTTCCTCAATCATACGTTCCAAACAAAAGTATATAAAAA
Source organism: Allium cepa (assembly GCA_030765085.1). NCBI lineage: Eukaryota > Viridiplantae > Streptophyta > Magnoliopsida > Asparagales > Amaryllidaceae > Allium > Allium cepa. The sequence continues at coordinate 479,250,258 of CM060943.1, read as the reverse complement.
TAATACTCCATCAACAAAAGGCGAAACAATCTCAATCATAGATTAGCCTATATCGCACATCTCCGTAATTCCACCATAACAAAAGTCCAAACGAAAACATAAGCTGATGAAAACACGCATGTACAAATAAATGAATACACATAAGTAAATGTAACACCCCATATTTTTGGTTACATTATTTAGGATATTTAATTAGTTAAATTAAATAAAATAATGTGTTGATTAGGAGATTGAGATTTGATTTTTATTAATGGGTAGCCGTGCTATTTAACAAATGAATTAAAATAAGAGTTAAAATAAAATAGAGGAGGGCTAAAATAGAAAAGAGGCCATTCTTATACTCTAAACCCTTGACTATGTATCTCATACACGTTCACTTTCATTTATCAAAAATTTTAAACTTAAGGTCAGCCACCATTAACAAAAAAAGAGGAAGAAGATTAAGAAAAGCTAAGGAAGAAGCCAAATTAAATCAAATCAAATCTCAAGCTCCTTAATCTCTAAAGCTAAGGTGAATAATGTTTACATCCCTCATTTGTTTTGTTTTCCGTTTTAAGATGGAATCCAATGCATTTTGCATTGATTTGCCATGTTTTTGAATGATGGAATGATGATATATACTTGTTGATGATCTATGTGTATTCTCATGTATTTTACGTTTTTTTGAAGATGAAAACCCAAGAAAATTAGATCAAATGCCTTTCAAATTTTTATATAGACCAGAAATGATATTTATGTGGATTTTTTATGAATTTTCTCGTAAAGAAAATTTAATTTTGGGTTAAAAATTATTTACTGTTAAATATTAATGGTTTGTATCTGAAATTAATATATGTTAGAAAACATATTAAAAATGATTTTCTAGAATTTTTGTATAATTTTCCTAAATGTTTTAGTGGGTATATGTAAATTATTTAAGGTATGTGACTTAAATGTTTTATATATTTATGAAAGGAGAAGGGGCTTTTTGTAAGTAAATTCAAATTGTTAATTCTGAAAAGTCGACGGTACTTTTAGAAGGTCTAATCTACGTGATTTTTACTGTTTCGATGCTTTTGGCATCAGGCGTTCACCTTCTTACCTTCGCTTCTAATTCTCAAAACCAATGAACATCGTATCAGTTAACTGTCACGATGAACTGGACATAAGCGGAAAGTATAGGGTCGAAACCAGGGGTGCCGAAGGGTTGAAGCACTACTTTGCTTTTAAATGAAAATGCGCCAGCTTGCTTTCGACTAAGTAGCTTCAACTTAGTTAGCTTTCAACTAATTCAAATGGATTTAAAGAATTGGTTTCGATTGGGTTACGCATTTGTTTTAAAATGATTGCTTTCGACTAAGTCAAAACCTTTTAGCTGCTGCTATCTTCCTTTTGACCCAGATGGTTTCGAAGGGGTTTCTTTATTTTCTAAAACTTGGCCACTTCTCCAATGCTTTCGAAGGGATGGTTTTGACACCATCACTTCTTACTTAGGAATGATTTCGAAAGAAATACTTTCGACTTTAATGGGTTTCTGATCATTTTTCTCTACTTGAAGGTATAATCCAAATGGTTTTGACCGAAACGATTTTCAAAGGTTTCAAAGTGGCAAATTTTTGAATGGTTTCGAAAGGTTTTCACATGTTTCAAATTGAACCAAAAGGCTTTCGAAATGTTTAGTGTTTTAATGCTTTCAAAAGGGTTTTAAATGCAGTTTTCGAAGGGTTTCCCTAATGGTGCCGAATTTGAAGGAAGGTTTTCCACTGATTTTGAAAGGTCTAAGAGGAAAGGTTTTTCCATTATTTTAGAAAGGCATGGTTTAAAGGTTGTAAAGAAGGGTGTCTAATGTTTTAAAGCTTTCAAAGGTTCTGAAAGGGTTGCTTTTAAAGGTTTTGAAAGGGTTGCTTTTAAGGATTTCGAAAGGGTAACTTTCAACGGTTTCGAAGGGGATGTTTAATGGTTTTAAACAAAAGTTTAGAATATACTAACTAGGCAGTGTAGCCTAAGTGTTTTTAAGTCAAAAAGTGTTTTAACTTATTTTGAGGGGATAGGTAATCCTCATTAAAATTCATCAACATTGTTTCGAGTAAAGTATGTATAATGTGGCAATATAACCTAGAGTAAAGCTAACAATTTATTTTCCTTGTATAAGTATGATTTAAATGGTTAAATCATTATGAAAACACTTTCAAGGAAAAAGATGAATGGTAGTTAACCATAAGAAAATGATTCGGACAAATAGTTTATTTCGATTCGTACAGTTAGTCCTGTTGGCGAACAATAGTCTAATTTGCGGGCAGTCAGCCCAGTTATCAGACAGAAAGTCCATTTGTTACTTGTGGACAGATAGTCCATTTGTTACATGATTATAGCTTACTGGACATACTATTATTGTTACTAATATAATCGGTTTGATTAACCATTTTGGTTGCAGGAAAAGATATGCAGAACTTATGTTTTAAAGAGGATATTAGTGAGGAGAAACCGATTCCGCTAAGCGGCACGGTCTCATTTAATACCAATAAATCGAGATGTAGCAGTATTATTCACACATGGCTTACGTCTGACTTGAAGTTTTTATTTCCCCTTAAACTCTCGAGCGCTCAAAATTGATTTGAGTAGACTGAGGGTTGAGGTTTACGAGTTTTAGTTTTGGCGAATAAAGCTTCCGAAGACGAACAATTGGCTATCAGATAGCTAATTAAGACTTATAGTTTGTTCTGTTTATATCGGCTGTGTGTATGATGTCAGATATGACTATATTTCTTTAATCAACCAAGGGGGCATCGTCATATGTCGCTATTGGCGTATTATTGTAATGATTATAATTAATCTTTACATGAGAAACGTTATAGGATTATGTAACTTGGATATGAACTTGTTTTGAAATGTAATCAGTAAAAAGTTGTTTTTTGGAAATATATGATTATTTTCATATTCAAATGCTTTTGATATTATGGATACCATTAGCATTACCGTAGTTTGTTACTAGAAGTTAATAGTATAGATGACTGCAGCATCTATAGCGCTTAGCTTTTGGCCTCCAGGTATGGGATGTTACAACTTGGTATCATTGCATAGGCATATGAAAAACTTTAAACTAAAAATGGTTTTTAAAAATATGATCCTAAGGAATTAGAGTAAGATTAGGGCATTGGATAACGCTATAGTAACGTACTTGTATTTGCTATATATATGTATATGCTTTATCCCTAGTCTCCTATCTTTTTTAAGTTATCTTTCTGTATCCCATGAGGTTTGAATACAAATATGAATGGTAGAAGAGGAAGAGTTAATTCAGTAGAGGAGGGCACCATGGGAATGGCATACCTAATACAAGAAGGACCCAAGGTAAGGCACAAGCAGAGAATGAGGGTGCTGGAGTCCCACAATTGGACATGGGAGCTATGTATCAGTTTTTTGTGGATATGCTGCAAGATGGAATTGCAGTCGGGTGGTAGGAGGAGATGCTGTAGGACCAGGAGTTATAGAAGTTTCGATAGTTAACCATTGTGCTAATCTGATCGGAGATTATGCTAAGCTTGGAGGGAAGCCATTTTTGGGAACAAATGATGGTGTAGAGGTGGAGAATTGGTTGTTGCACTGTGATAGAATCTTTATAGACTTGGGGCTCAATAATGAGCAGAAGAAGAGGCTTTCTTCAAGACAGCTTGAGGGAGCAGCTTAGTTTTGGTGAAACAGCGTGATGGCTAGTGTGGATGAGGAATCCTTGACATGGGCAGATTTCAAGAGGAGGTTCAGGGAGAGGTTCATGATTGTGATGGCATAGTCAGCTCTGATCAGAAAGTTTGCTGAGTCAGAGAAGGGAGAGAGGTATGTTCTAAAGTATGTTAGAAGGTTTGAGGAGTTGGCCAAATATGGGTATGCTTGAGTGGATAAAGTGATGAAGAGGAATGAGAAGTTTATCAAGTGGTTTAAGCCTGAGTTAGCAAGGGCTACATCGCCAAATATTAGAGATCCTTATGATTTTGTAGTGGAGATGGCCTTAAGGCATAAGGAGATGCTCGATTCTCTGGAGAAGAGTAAGGCTTAGGAGGTCCATGTTAGGCAGAGTCAGAGGAGGAAGTTCTTTCTTAAGAAGGATGCTCAGAATAGTAGAGCAGCTAAGAAAGGAAGGTCTGAGGTTGTCTGTTTTAAGTGCGATAAAAAGGGGCATTTTGCTAATGAGTGTTGTGTTGGAAAGGCAAAGGAGGTAGCCGAGAAGAAGAGTATCCGGTGCTTTAATTGCTACCTAATTGGCCACTTTGAGAATCAACGCAAGAAGCCCACTAGGGATAGAAAGGGCAAGGTGTATGCACTGGAGCCTACTACTTCAAAGCCAACAACTCAGGAGAAAGGAAAGGCAGTTTTGGGAGGTACGCTTTAGATTCATGGTATGTCTGTTAGCGTTCTATTTGATATTGGTGCATCGCATTCTTTTATATCTAGATGTTTGATAGATAAGCTTAACCTTGAAACCACATATTTAGTTACTTACTTATGGGTTGCAAATGCAATAAGAGGGTATGAAACTCTAGAGTTGAGATGTGACTAGTTAGAGTTTGACTTGTTAGGTCATAATTTTATTTGCAGTTTGCATGTGTTTGATTTTATGGGGTTTGAAATTATTCTTGGTATGGATTGGTTAAGTGGGTACGGTGCTAGGATATTTTGCCATAATAGGAAAATATCGCTTAGGTACCCTGATTATAGCAATAAGATTGTTTATACCGTAGGAAGCCTTAGCACTGAGGTGAATGCCTTATTGGGTGTATGGAGTTAGAAGATGAAGTAAATTGAGTTTTGGTAGTCAGAGAATTATTGGATGTTTTTGAGCCTGCGGTTTGATTGCCACCGAAACGAGCTATTGAGTTTCAGATAGATTTGGTTCCGAGAGTAGAACCAGTGAGTAGGCCGCCAAGCAGGATGTCCCCTAAAGAGATGAGGGAGTTGAAGGTGTAGTTAGTGGATCTGGAAGGCAAGATTTTTATCAGACTAAGTAGTTCACCTTAGGGAGCAGCCGTAGTGTTTCCTAAGAAGTCGGATGGATCGTTAAGGCTTTGTATCGATTATCATAAGTTGAATGAGAGGACGATAAAGAATCGAACTTCATTGCCAAGGATTGATGATTTGTTTGATCAGTTAAATAGAGCCAAGGTATTTTTGCTGTTGGATTTGGCGACAGGTTTCCATTAGCTCAGAGTAGCAGAGGATAGTATACCTTTGGCGGTGTTTAGGACTAGATATGGATCGTACGAATGGTTAATTATGTTGCTCGGATTGCCTAATCCGCCGACATTCTTTGTGGATTTGATGAACCAGGTTTTCTGAGAGCACTTGGATAGGTTCATGTTGGTATTCATAAATGATATCTTGATATACTCTAATGATGAGAAGGAGCTAATGATGAGAAGGAGCATGAAATTCATCTTAGGTGGTGCTTGAGACGCCGAGGAAGCATCAGCTAAAGCGACGTTTTCAAAGTGTCATTTTCGAAAGAAGGAAGTGAAGTTTCTTGGTCATATAGTCTCAGAGAAAGGGTTGTGGTAGATCTGACCAAGATTGAAGCGGTGAATAGTTGGAAGAGACCCAACAAAGTAACTGAGATAAAGAGTTTCCTTGGATTAGATGGTTATTATTGGAGATTCATTAAGGATTTCTTACGGATAGAAGCATCGATGACCAAGCTAACAAGGAAGGACGTGAAGTTTGTGTGGACCGATAAGTGTGAGGAAGTTTTCCAGAGTTTGAAACCCTTATTGTCCCATGCACCAGTTTTGGTTGTTCCGGAAGGAAATCAGGATATGGTGGTTCATACAAATGCGTGTGGAACATGATTGGGAGCCGTGTTGATGTAGAAAGGTGAAATGATTACCTATGCTCCCAGATAGCTTAGATCGCATGAGGTCAGACATCCTACACATGATTTGGAATTGGCTATGGTATTTTTGCATTGAAGTTGTGGAGACATTACCTTTTGGGAGAGAGGTTTGAGTTTTATACAGATAGTGAACTTTCATTTACCAAAATTTTAAACTTGAGGCCTGCCACCATTAACAAGAGAAAGAGGAAGAAAATTAAGAAAGGCTAAGGAAGAAGCTAAATCAAATCAAATCCATTCAACTCTCTAGCTTCTTAATCGCTGAAGCTAAGGTAAATAATGTTTACATTTCTCACTTGTTTTAGTTTACGAAATCTAAAGTATTTTGCATTGATTTGCCATGTTTTTGAATGATGGAACGATGATATATGCTTATTGATGATTTATGTGTATTCTAATGAATTTTATGATATGTTTTAAGGTGAAACCCTAGTAAATTACATCCAAATGCCATGCAAATTTTAAAATAGGCCGAAAATGATATTTTAGAGTTGGGTTTCAATTTTCATAATTTTATAAATTTATGTGGATTTTATATGAATTTTTTAGTGAAAAAAATGTTATTTTTAATTAAAAATTATTTACTGTTAAATAATTAATCGTTTGGATACGAAATTAATATATTTTAGAAAACATATTAAAGTTAGTTTTCTGAAATTTTTGTAGAATTTTACTAAGTGTTTTAACGGGTATATAAAAATTATTTAAGGTATGAGACTTAAATGTTTTATATATTTATGAAAGGAGAATGGGCTTTTTTTAAATAAACTCAAGTTGTTAATTCTGGAAAACCAGTAGTACCTTTAGAAAGAGAAGCTTGCAACCAATTATGATTTACAAACAAGGCAGATTAGGTACAAATAAATAGTTTAAAAATGACTAATCTACATGGTTTTTATTGTTTTGATGCTTCTTTTACTAGGCTTTTGCCTCCTTACCTTCGCCTCCTACTCTGTCAATACTAATTCACATGATGTCAATCAACTGGTATGTAGTGACATGGATATAGGCCGAAGGTATACGGTCGAAACCAGGGGTTCTAAAGGGGTTGAAGCACTACTTTTCTTTTAAATGAAAATGCGCCTACTTGCTTTCGACTAAGTAGATTTTGACTTGGTTAGCTTTTGACTAGGTAAAATGGATTTAAAGAAATGGTTTCAACTGGGTTGAGCTTTTGTTTTAAAATTATTGCTTTCGACTAGTTCGAAACCTTTTGGCTGCCGCTTTCTTCCTTTCGACCCAGATGGTTTCGAAGGGGTTACTTTGTTTTCTAAAATTTGGCCACTTCTCCATGCTTTCGAAGGGATGGTTTCGACACCATCACTTCTTCACTTAGGAATTATTTCAAAAGAAATGCTTTCGACTTTAACGGTTTTCTTATCCTTTTTCTGTACTTGAAGACATAATCCAAATGTTTTTGACGGAAATAGTTTTCAAAGGTTTCGAAGGGATAAATTTTAAATGGTTTCAAAAGGTTTCCACATGTTTTAAATTGAACCCAAAGACTTTGGAAAGTTTTAGTGTTTTAAGCTTTCGAAACGGTTCTAAATGCAGGTTTCAAATGGGTAGCTCCCTAATGATTTCGAAAGGTTTTGAAGGAAGGTTTTCCAATGGTTTCAAAAGGTTTAAAAGAAAAGGTTTTTCCAATGTTTTCGAAAGGCATGGTTTAAAGGTTGTAAAGAAGGATGTCTAATATTTTAAAGCTTTTGAAGGAAAGGCTTTTAATGGTTTCAATAGGGTTACTTTCAAGGGTTCCGAAAGGGTTACTTTCAAGGGTTTCGAAAGGGCAACTTTCGAGGGTTTCGAAGGGGTTGTTTAAAGGTTTTAAACAATGGTTTCGAATATATTAACTAGGCAACATAGCTTAAGTGTTTTTAAGTTAAAATGGGTTTTAACTTATTTTCAGGGGATAGGTAATCCTCTTTAAAATTCATCAACGTTATTTTGAGTAAAGTGTATATAACATGGAAAATAGCATATAATAAAGCTAATAATATATTTTCCTTGTATAAGTATGATTTAAATGGTTACATCATTATGAAACGGTTTTTAATGAAAAAGATGAAGGTTAGTTAATCCTGAAAAAATGATTCAGATAGATAGTCCATTTTGATTCGGATTGTTAGTCCAGTTTTCGGATAGTCCAGTTTACGGCCAGTCGTCCCAGCTATCGGATAGATAGTCCATTTTTACCTGTGGACAGATAATCCATTGGTTACATGATTATAGCTTAACGGGCATAGCTATTATTGTTATTAATATAATTAGTTTGATTAACCAGTTTGGTTGTAGGATAAAGATTTGCAAAATATACGTTTAAAGAGGATATTAGTGAGGAGAAACCTGTTCCGCTAAGCGGTGTGGTCCTACATATTACCAATAAACAGAGATATAATAATATTATTAACACCAGGCTTTATGTCTTACTTGAATTTTTTATTTCCCCTTAAACTCTTGGGTGCTCAGAATTGATTTGAGTAGGCTGAGGATTAAGGTTTACATGTTTTAGTTTTGGTGAATATTGCTTTCGGAGATAAGCAGGTAGCTATCAGATAGCTAATTAGGAGTTGCAGTTTGTTTTGTTTATTTCCGCTGTGTATATGATGTCGGATATGACTATATTTCTTCGATCAACCAAGGGGGCATCGTCATATGTCGCTCTTGGCATATTTTTGTAATGATTATAATTGATATTTACCTCAGAAACATTATGCAATTATGTAACTTGGATATGAATTCGTTTTGGAATGTAACCAGTAATTTTTTTAATCTATGATTTTGTTTATATTTAAGTGCTTCTGATATTATGGATACCATTAGCATTTCTGTATCTTGTCACCAAAAGTTAATACTACAAATGACTACAGCATCTGTAGCGCTTAGCTTTTGACCTCCAGATATAGGATGTTATAGTAAATAACCCGCATAGCATATTGAAATAAACATGCATACTCAAAATAATATGGTATAATCAACATACTAACCTATCAACCAATAACACTTGTATTTTAATTCCTATGTTGACTACAAATCTATTATAATATGTGTATCGTAAAAACTACCAATAAACTTCCTCGTAGTCTCATCTTCATAATAATTAGTGTACCATTTTACTTCCACACCATCTCGAATATTCGTTGCACCCATTTATAATCACATTCTCAAAATAACATGTGCTCCTCAAAATAATATGTCTAATCATTAGCTGAATCCTCAAAGTATTATGGCCATTTACTCATGCTGCAGCTGCATCAATCCTCGATCCTCATTCCCACATCATAAGGTCTCTTACAAATGACCACCATCATAAGGTCATTGAATACTCAACATCATTAGAGTATTGTACTTTGGGATATATGAGTACTCATCATTATTCTATTTCCTTGCTCGCATCCATGCCACTTAGAGGGCCAGGAACTAGACTACCCCGTCTGGTGGTCCAAGGTAAGACGAATCTCCCATCAGAAGATCCATGGCCCGTTTGGCCCAATTGAGTATCCTCACAGTGGCTTGCTTTACGAGCAAACATTAAAACCTTTGAGTATCAGTGGTCCTTCAAAAAACTTCATATCCATAGTAGAGCGCGTCCTAGCTCCACTTAGTAAGTTCCCGTCCTACAATTTCGTCCTTATGGATCATCATCATAACTCCCATCATCGAGTCATTAAGTGATCTAGAACATCAAAATCACACCATGGCTTTTCCAATCTTCAGATAAAGTCAAAAAATATGATTCCAAAATAATTTTATAGTAATTTCTCAAAGATAACCCCCCCTCCCCAAAAAACCAAGGGGGGTCCATTAAAATGGAATGCTTCGATATATCTTCGAAACAAAATATTTTAATTTTCAAGTCAAAGCTTCCACCTACATTCAACCAAAAATCCTTTTCCTTTCCAAACTACCACAATTATATAAAATAATTTCCTAAATTATTTTCACCATTTTTAATCAATTTTTAAATAATTTTGTAGGAAACATTGTTTTATAAAAATTCTAAAGTGGAACCCGTTGTTCAAAATATTTATGGAAGTTGGTAATTATTCGTTTAAATGTTGATTTTGAAACATATATTGGTAAATATATATTGAACGTCCTTAATCTTCATCTTGATTCCTTGGTGGTACTCATCAACAGTAGTCATCAAAATTCACTAATTATTATTCTCATCTTCGAGGAACATTTTCAAATCTCTTAGTTATGCTGAATACCTAGTTTTTCTCAATTTAGGAAACTATGTCGTCCCATTCTGAGTAAACTAAATATGTCCCTTATGAATCAACTGTTTCCCAATGTACTTCCCATCAATAGTTAACATTGGATAACTACCTCATCCTACTTTTACCATACATAGAAATCAAACATATTGACAAACAAATAAGCAACCGACTAAACAAACAACTAATTAAACTATAATTGAAACAAATCATACCAAATCTTACAGTCAACACAATACAACAAGAGGAAATAATTTGAAAAAGCATGATCAACATAATACAACAAGAGGAAATAATTCAAACAAGCACGAAATGATGAATTAAATAAAAAGTCAAACAGTACAATACAAACAAGAAGAAATAATTCAAGCAGGCACACCATGAATTAATTAGCAAATGCAGTTTAGCCAAAAGGAACAATTACAATAAAAGGATGATATTGCAAAAACCTAAATAGGTAGTCCCTACACCGTATCCCAACCTTCTATAAGGAAGCGAATAACTAGACATTCTCACAACTTCTAAGGAAAAGTCACGCATAACAGTCATAAGATAAATCTTCATAATGGGCGTTAAGTACGTAGACTCAAAACTCATCTTACGTTGTCATCTCACACCCCAGATTACGAAGTCTAGTTTTTGCAGTCCTTAAAATTTCTTAATAAGTAATCTTTTTAATTAAATTATTTTTAACAAACATCTTTTTGGTTTGTTGTTCATCAAATATTTTACCTTTTCAACTATTTACTTTCCAAATAAAATTGTCCTCATATTTTATTAAAGTATTATAAATCTAGATACTTTATAATATATATTTTCTCCGTGATATATTTGCATATATATTCTTAATAAAGCATTCTTTAAATTATGTCTTTTTTGCCAAAACTCTTTTCCCAAAATATTTTTCTTTTCAAAACATCATTTCTTAAAGAGTGCCCATTAAGTGAAAATCCTTACAACCAAAATCAATTTCAAGAGCAAAAGTTTTCTAAAATCAAATATATTTCTTGAATAAAACATTTCCTTCAATGGAATACTTTGTTGCACTCTTGACTAAAAATTATACTCCTCAAATAAAATACTCCATCAAAACATTTTCAAATATTTCCACCAATAACATAATTTCTCAAATAAAAATATTTTCATTGTATTATTTCCAAATTCTTCTTTTGAGAAAAAAATTCTCTTAAAATAAAATATATTTTTGTGAAAACAATCTTCATGTAATAAATTTCTCTAATTTACGTAACATTTATTGCAAATAATGTGTCAAAACAATATTATTTTCTTTTAAAATAATGATCCTCACTAAATATTCTCTAACAAAGTACTTTTGACAAAAATAATTTAAATTCCATACTATTATCAAAATAGTTTTCTCTTCTTTAAAACATCTTATTAAATAAATACTCCTCAAACCTTATAGTATATCTTAAAATATCCTTTAACAAAAAATATTTCTATTCAAAATACCTCTGAACAAAATATTTTTTGCAAAGTACTCTAAGTCATAATAAGGATACAAATTACCTTTTTTGAAAGATGTTCCAAAATTAATGACAAAAATGTTCCTATTGAAATATTTCTACCGAAACATGTATTTTAAACTGAACATCCTTCCATAAAATATTTTCATATTTAATATTTATCAAAAAAAAATTTGATTTCTTAGACAATTTTTTTCACTTCCAATAAAGAATTCTTTAATCAAAATATCATCCTAGAAACACATTGCAAAGGATGTTTTAAAAACAGTTAGATTTTCTTAAACAAAAATGTCTTTTCAATTGAAATAAACTTCCAATATGTATTTAAAACACTTTTCTTTTACTAAAAGTACTTTCAAATAAAATATTTTTAGCATATTTACTTTTGCTTTTGAAAATATCTTTATAAAATATTTTACTTCTAATTTAAATACTTTATCCTCATCAAAAATTTCAATAAATTGCTTCTATGCTGAAAAAATAACCATTTTCCCCTTTTCAATATAATGTATTTAAAGTCAGAGGTGTATATTCTAGAAAATTTCCAAACAAATATTGTTCACTACAAAATAAAAAGCGATTCCATTTGATTAAGTTCAGATTTCAATTATAATTCAATATAGGATGTGTGTCACTCGGATTATAGCCAACAGTTAACCCCTCTTATAAGTGTTCATATTACAGCCCCACTTCTTTATTTATCTTCCTTCATCATAAATAAACACATTTTAGGGTGAGGTAACAGTGATTATCAAATAACCCATACACACAAAGCATACAATTACTGGTCAAAATACCATTCCATTCTATATTTCGACCTAACCTAAGTTGTAAATTATTATAAGTAAATGGTTAATCTCACCCAAGATCGGGTAATCTCTAAACATAACCTCTGATACCAAGTGTGACGATCCACTATTTTAAAATTCTAAAATAATTATAAACGACATCAAAATATGCTTAAGACTAATTTAGAATATTAAAAATAGTAGATTGTGGGCGGAGAAAATTCAAAAAATCTAAAACAATAAAAAAAACCTTACATCGGAATTTAAACATCAACATACATACAATCTCATGTTAATAATTAGTTATTACACAAATTTAATACATCAAATATCATATATATTTTTATAATCCATTAATTATTAAAATAAATCAGTAAAAAGATTTTGTGCAAGATATATATACTAATCCATCATGCAAATACGACTCCCTCCATATGCTTTTCTCCTTCCTTTGCTTTACCAGCAAAATGACAAATGCATATGTGTACATATGATGAAAGGGCGAAAAGGTTTCAACTATGTTTGGGCTGCACCAAACCTTATATGATAGGCCATACTCTCGATAGATATTGCATAGAAAAGACTACCTATATAGCTATTTTTGTAAGATCAATCCATCGTAGTTCTATTTTCTGCTCTTTTCCTACATCCGAATACGTGCTAGTACATTGCAACCAAGGCATCCATGCAACCGTTGCAACCATCACAACAAGTGCAATTAATACAACTAATTCAACCATTGCAACCAATGCAACCAATGCAACCAATGTAACGATTGCAAGCAGGAAACAGTATTCCTACTTATCAATCACAATAAATCATCATATGGAGTAACAACAACAATAGTACAGTGCCATCAAACATCAACAATATTCAATGACGAGGCGAATCATCAGATGAGGAAACAATAAAAACATGTATACTTGCATACATTATTAATTATTAATTATAATAATACATTAAGTATAAGTCATCTGGTGTATACCAATTACTCCAATAGTAGCACAACATCCATTATATATTACCATAATTAACTACCCATCAACTAGTAGTGAAAATGGTAAAACATCGCATACTCATCCTAATGCAATCTTATCATTGTCGCAAAACAAACATATCGTATATTATATACATTCAAACATTGTACTTACAAAAATTACTTTTAGTTATGTATTGAAGTCCTTTTAATATTGTTTATTGTAAAATGCCTTTATTTTCATCAAACAGTAATAACCTTTTAAAACAATAAAATACTTAAGAAATACTTTATTATAATTTCAATACTTGAAATCCCTTAAACCATTGTATTTTGCATCAAAAATAGTAATTTATATAATATTATTGTTTTATGTCAAAATGAGAACTAAGATCACCATAATAGTTCACAAACCAATTTATTACTATTTACCTTAGAAATAATAATATTTTGTCTTAAATCACCAAAGCTCATTTTTATTTCCGTTCATCTCGAAATAGTAAATATTTTATCCAAAAAAACCTTTAAAAACATTTCTCTATCATCATCATCATCATCATCATTATTCAAAAAATACCACATTATTTTATTAAGCAATAATAATAATATTTCATGCCATAAACTCCATAGAATCAATCGTTTTATCATTTGCATAAAATAATACTATTTTCGCTGAAATTCGTATTATTATTATTGAAAATCTCATTTTACTTATAAATATTACTAAGCTTTCCAAACCTCAATTTAAAATACAAACTTAGTTATTATTTATGAATTTTCTAGAAATTCGTAAATAATAACCATATTAAGTTCCATGCATTAATCTCGGTCAAATTTGTTAAATCGTCGTTATTTACGAATATCATCCAAAATATATTAATACCTTATTCGTTATTTAGTGTCTAATTTTCCCATTGTTATCCATTTTATTTCAATTAATTATTTTCCAATTCTAAATAATAGCTAATTATAAATAAACACCTAAAAGTACTACAATCAACAGTAAATATTCAATCAAGGCCATATCTAAAACATCACTAATCCAAACAAAAATCAAGTAAGCACAACATATTTTAATAAATATGATTTATCATCAACATATATATATATATTTAATATTCTAAAATTCAATCAATTAAATTAAATAATTCATACCAACACACTTTACCAATAGTCTCCAAACTCAGCAACCTAGTGCCATATCATCTAGAATTTTTCCATGAGTTCTACGGAAGAAATATGCACGAGTCAGAGTTCGAATGTGGAAGATAGGAAGGTTAGAACAACCAAAGTTCTATTTGTAAATATTATATTTGTAAGGATTGAATTGAGAAAATGAAATTATGCTGAAGTGCTTATTCTTTCTCGACTTCACATTGAACCCATTGTTGTGCACCTTTGATCGAGCAACCGCTATAGCAACAAACACCTAACCTCTAAACCAACGACACTGTCATGCTCCCCACCTTCCATGCTACTTGAAAGACCCCCATGACCATCTACGAGCAAGCTCGCCACTATCGCCTGATGTGGCTTCAAAACCAAATTTTGATTGATTTTGACTATGGTAGATGCAATTGAGACTGTCGATGAACTCCATTCATAGAGATCTACACATTTGTATCTTCTATTTCACCAACTGCTGCAAAAATTGAAAGCCCCAAATTAACACCTAGGGTTTCACCAGATCTTCGTTTACTATGATTTTATGTCAGCTCAAGCATCTTTACAATAAATCGATACCTCCAGTTTATTCGTATCGTCGAGAGCTTCAAAACAGTATATTATTTGATGGTATTTGAACACTTTGATTTTTGAATTAATTTGTAATTAGAAAAAATAATTCGCCATTGAAATGCGATTATGGGGAATTTTTAGATTAAGGAAGAAAATTGAAGTTAGAGGTGACAACTAGGGTTTTATAGTCTAATATGTATAGTCATTTGATTGAGTTGTGGACTGTTATCCATTTTGGAATGAAATAGATATGTACACTGATTAAACACTGTAATGTTTCTATCTCACCAATTGTAGCTTCAATATATCAAAATTATTTATCATACTAATCAGCTCAGAAAGACCTTAATAACAGTAATAAATATGACACCCAATTCTCATTTCTATTAGAAATTCATTTTTAACTACTTTAATATTAAAAACATAAAATTTATGGGTCGTTAATGGTATTGTCAATCTTGAGTACCTAGGCTACACTTTGGTTATGGGCAATCTTACGACCTAGCAACCATGTGACGACCATAGTTTGGTAGAAGTTGAAATACTCGAAGTGAGACACTATTCAAGAGAGGATTCATTTCTTTATTACAGAAAGTCAGTATAATCATACTTGGAAGGTCAAATTAATTAATGAATGTTATCAAATGAGACCAAGGGCTTTAAAATTGACCTATGAAATTAATAAGGATATTAATAGATCTTTTGACTATAGACCAAACTCTAGATATCTAAGTGATATGGTGACGATGAAAAGAATACGTGTATAAGTTGTCGTTACTATCTAAGCTTATATTTGATCATTTATAAAATTTCTTTTAATTGATCTATAAGCGTTGAACTTGACCCTATACTATACTTCAGCAAAATCTATATATGTATCTGTATTTAAATTATTTGAATATTGGTTGTGGATCGAGTTCACACTAGAGAGTCAATATAACCACATGTTGTTTTTCCAAATTCAACAAAGGGTAAAATCAATCTATAATTATTATAAACGAACAATAAAATTAATACAAAGGTTTTATTATTATTTTATAAAATTTTCAGTTACTTATTTAAAGCTAAAATCAGATAGAATATTGTGTAATAGTTATATACAAGTTTATTTAATAAATCAGCTAGAATCAAATAATTAAAATGGGTTTCAATTAGAGGTCAATGGAGTGTTTGATTAGGGAATATATTCCCCCTTAGGGCCGATCATATTATGGAAGGAAGAGGCCAAGGGTTTGATTTTTTAAATCTAGAGAAATACTAGGAAAATACTTGTGTGTTGAGATGATTATGAATAGAATAGCTTCCACGTGAAATTCTTTCATATATTTTTGTCACCCACCCATTTTGTCAAGGTGTAACCCTCCCTTCATGGTGTTGCCTTTTGTTGAAATTATGAATCATCAAGATAGTAATGACGACCCGCTTTCCAAACTCCAGGAAGTCGCAGCGTCAAGAAGAAAGAAAGGGATAGAAATGAGAAAAGAAAGAGAAGAAGAAGAAACAACACATCATAATCTAAACAGCGGAACGAATAAATTACATTAATAACATAGAATATAACATAGTTTACAACCATTATCAGAGTACACAGATATACAACACATACTAGATAGTTATAAACACATGTCTAGTATTTACAACATAATACAACTCAGAGACAATCACAGATCACACAGCGGAATACTAATATCTAACGTAGAAGCCTCCTACTCCATTACTCCTCCAATATTCGTCAAAGCTAACCTGAACCCCTTGGTTACTCGTAAAAATTTGAGTACCCAAGAGTTTAAGAAAACAAAAGATAAACTCCGGATCAGACATGGGTCTGGTGTGAATAACAGGTTAAAGTTGCTTAACTTTAAAAATCCTTTTAAAAGAAAAGGTATCACGTAAGACTTCCCACACATAAACATGGAAAAGTTTTTACCTTACGCTAACCAAAACATTTGATAGGAAATCCGATGATATTATAATAGTGTCTAGGGTTTTCAAGTAAATAAGAAATAGCCGAAATTGTTACATTATTAAATTCTAGCTACTAGCCACAAAAGTAGGTAATACAATCAAAACTGTTGGCACTTATTTGATTTTGGATTCCATACAATGGCAGGACTACTGGGGTACCGCCCATCACAGTACGTGGCCTAGATCAACGTACCGAGGAGTACTCCCACTCCCCTGCAACACAAAGCCGGACCCATTCCTTACTGAACAGTTCCGAGCAAGACAACCCCGCGGTTGGTGTACACTGACAACTGCCCACTAAGCCGAATAAAAAGGGACCTCTAGACAGGGATCAATCTTGCTCTCCAGTGGGAGCTACCCACGAAGCCTTGCTGCACCTCCCCTGTTTTAGTCATTCCCGGTTGATGAGGATTAAGGCTACGATTACCTTTAGAGAACACATCTCTTAGAATGCTCATCGTCCACCTGACGATGTTCTGAAAGCATTCAATCCATACAAGTTCGTTCCGGGTTCGAACGAAACCGAAGGCATTATCTCGTTACACTCATTACGGAATCACCCACAGAGTTAACGACGATAACCCTTGCACTCAAAATCACCTTCTCGAATCTATAAGTACTATTCCGTCAACTCATTACGGAATCACCTTCAGAGTTATACTGACGTATAGCCCTTACACCTCGAGTCTACACTTGCTCCACTTGGATTCACGACCTAACATTAATTTGGATCGATGTGGTTGTCGGATATCCAAATATGGAAACCCAATCCCGGTCTCATAGAAATCCAAAGCGTGTCTTTTAAGGCCAAGTTGTTTTAAAGGTTTAAAACAATTCAATTATCTATATATCCAAATAGATAAATCACAGATACACAACAGGTAATCAACATTATCATCATATCAGATAAACCATATTATCACTATCCAAAAAGATAATCTATATCAATATCTCCATGCAACCAATGCATCCAAATCACTCAACATTATCTATCTCATATCTGAGATTCTAACCATCCAAAGCAAACAACACTATCCAATCATATAAGCCATGATTTATAATCACACCAAAATAATTAATTTAAAATGAATTAAATTAATTATATCATTCTATTAATTTAAAGTAAATTAAATTAATTAATTTACCAATATCATCCTTGCTTATCATTATTAATTAGTTATCAATCAAATAATTAATCATCATCCAATTATTCATTTTAATTAAACATCCCTGATTAATTAACTCTTAATTACATTCAAGTAATTATTTACTAATTAATTTCTCAAATTAATTATATTTAACCAAATACAGTAATTAACCTTTAATTAATTACTTAATTAATTACCTAAAATTAATTACCTTTAATCACTTATTATTGATTAATTAATCTTAATTATTCAATCTTAATTACATCACTAATTATAATAATTAATGATCTCTAATTACATTTTTAAATTAAATTAATTGCATTAAGTAATTTAATCTTTATTTAAATCATAACAGTTAATCACCCTTGATTAACTCCATTCAGTAATCAACTACCCTTAATTACTTCACTAAATAAATAAATTACTCATTAATTAATTATCTCTAATTAATCCTTTGATTAATTTACAAAGTAATTATATTCAAATTACTTTTATCAACAAATCATCTTCAATTAATTACATATAGTAATTACTCATTAATTACTTCTCTAAGTAATTAATCTTCAATAAATTACATTAAGTAATTATACTTCACAAATCATCAAACGATATATTTAAATTAATTAAACTGAATTAATTAACTTAAACTAATCAAATTTAAACTCAATTAATAAGTAATTAATTCCTTAATTACTTCCATAAGTAATTATATTTAATAACTTACACAATTGATTATCTTTAAATTAATTAATCTAATTAATAATTAAAATTAATCACATTAAATAATTATTAAATAATCCTTAGTTAATGATCTTCATTAACTATTAACAACTCATTAATTATTTTCTAAAATAATTAACTTATTTAATCATTATTAATTATAAATTAATTAATCATTAATTAACCCATTAATTAACCCCTAATTAATTAAATAATTAAGTGTTAATTAAAACTTAATTAAATCCATTATTACTCGATTAACTAATTATTAATCATTAATTAAAAACTAATTTTATTTAATTAATTACTCTTAATTACAAGTTAATTATTCGATGAATAATTAATCCTAAACCCTTAAGATTAACCCTTAATTACTTTAAGTAATTATTTATTTCATTAATTTATTAAATAAATTAACTATTCATTTAATGACCCTAATAATTAAATGAAATACAAAATATTAAATTATTATTAACTTTAACAAGTTTAAATTCAATCTCAAACCTTTAATTGCTAAATAATAATTTTATTATAAAAGAAATTTGTCTTTAAATTCTTACTTCTATTTTTTTTAAAAATTTAGTTTAAAAATTAGTTTTAAATTTTTAAAAGAAGGACAAATTTCAAACTTTAACAAACCAACCCGAGCTAAAAACTAAAATAACTCGAGTACACATTCACCTTAACATCAATTAAACCCAAATAAAAATCAGGTTATACAAAACCTGTGCTAACAGGTTTATCCACCCTGTAACAAAACTAAAACCCGAGACCTCATCAATTTCCTTCGAGTTCGATATCCCCCTGCTTCGAGCAAAATATGAGACAACCAGAGAACACAAACCCCTTCTTCCCAAAAAAAAAACAACTGACACGCCATTGCCACTGTGCATCTGCACCACCACGGCGCCCCTCTCCGACCCATCGCGACCCCCTACGCAAGTCATCGGTCATCACCACACTTCAAATCCACCTTCAATTCAACGGCAGAACCCTCACATCAAAATCCGAGCATCGTGCTTGAATCAGGAAATAATTTGAACGAACTGCCACGCCTCAATTCTCCAAATTCTGATCATCAGACAGTCAACACCTCCGGCCATATCTACTTCCACATCTCATCTCTCTCTCGTTCGAATTAGAAAGGACTCGGTCACTCGATCAGGTCGCATTGATCAATCATCTCCGGGTAACAGAAACTAGGGTTTAAAATTTCAATTCCCAATTACTTCTGCCCTATTGCTTTAATCCACCATCAACCATTTATCCATTCAACTTCGATCAACACTCGATCATCAGAGAAAACCATGGCCACCAAATCTTTCTAAATTGACAGACTCCACCCAAAACATGCTTTCTGGATAAAGCAGTAATGCTCAACCATTTCCAAACTAAAATTTCTAATTTTAGTTTTAAAATTCAAGTTATAGTTAATGAAATCAGTTTATCAACTTTAATCAATGAATCTAGAAAATCAAATTCTTACTTATATTCAATGTGCTCTGTTGTATTTATATTTCAGAGGCACTACAGACTTTTTTTTATATTATTTTTATAAAATTTTAAACTTAAAACTCATATTACAATACCATTTTGATTGAATCTTAAAGCTTTACGCAGATTAAATCAAGAGGAATGGAGATTTTAGAAATTCCTGAACCTAGGAATTTATGCACAGCAAAAATAATCACACAGCACTTGCATAACTTCAAACATTCATCTATATATATCTGTAAATTGCATGCAAAAATAATTATTTCCACAGTAAATAAGCAACTAATTATACTTAAGTTTATTCAATAAAATGTTACTCACAGGTTTAGGAGCAGAGCACATGCTTATGCATTTTTCTGAACTTCGGTTTTGAATTTTTAAAAATTGCAGATGCTTTAAAACTTCATCTTGCTCTTGCTTTTTGAAAACTTGAACTTCAGATTGCTTTTTAAACTTGAATTTGTGGTAGTACTTTGTGTTTTCCAGATTTACATTTGCAAGATTGTTTCCATGTTTCATTTGCATGCTTCCCAGAATAAAATGCAGGCTTTGTTTCTACTTAGAAAAGAACTACAAGTATTTGAGTTGAGACTTGAAGTTGCAGATGAACTTCAGGTGCATGCAGGTTTGCATTTTTTTTAGAGTTGCAAATTGATTTAGCTTTGTAAATGAATCTCAGGTATATGAATTTGCAGAATTGAGTTTTGAAGTTGCAGTTTTGGTTTTGAATAGATTTTTGTTTTTGGAAGAGAATCAAAGAGTTTAAACTGAAGTATTAGTGTTGATTTCAGATTTTAGATCTGAAGATTTCTTAAGTTTGAAAAAGAAAAATGGAAAGAAAATTGATTTTAGAGGAAATGTATTTGTGTAAGTATATTTTGATTTTAATAGAAATAAAAATGAAAAAGAAAATTTAAACATTACACTTGTTCACATTTAAACATTTGTCACTTAAGTTTATTATATAACTAACACATGTCAATTTGTATCCTAAGAAACTTACATATGTAATCTAAATATTTTAATTTAAATTGAATTTTAAAAACTTTATATCTTAATTCATTATTTCCTATGTATATATATAAATGAATTTCATTTCTTCTCTTATAGAAAAACAAAACAAAATAATTTTATAAATAAAAGCCTATTCAAATACTTTTAAGTATTTATTCTTTAAAACATTAAATTCAAACTTTTAAATTAATTTATCAAATCAAATTTTAATAATCAAGTTACATATATAAATGCATATATAATTCTATTAAAATTAAAAACAACCATTTTATTCCTTACAAAATCTATTTATGTTCATAAGAACTTAAGTATTATAATTTTTTATTTAAAAATAGTAAATTAAGCAATATCAAATAATTTGTAAATGAGATTATAACAAACTAAAATCATTTGTAATTTACATTGTAAATTCTTATATATAAATCCCAAGTAATATAAAATAAAACTTAGCTTTTATATTTATCTAATTTAAATTCATATATTTAAGCTAAATAAAATTTTTAAAATAAATAAGATTTATCATAGTATAAACCATAACATTATTTATTACATTTCTTTGAAAAGCCAATTCCTAAATCAAAATTTTAATTTACTAAAAATAAACTAGAATTAGAAAATCAATTCATTCATTAAATTCAACAATCATAATTTATCAATCTACAATATATACAAAAATATATATTATAAACAGAAAACAATTTATTTATTTAAAAAGATAAAATCTTCTAATTAAATATTTATTAAAACATGACTATTAGATCAATTCAAAATTTATTATTTAAAATTATCAAATCAAATTAATTTCTAACATAGATTATTAAATTTATATTGCCCAAATTTCCGGGATATCACATTCCTTCCCCCTTAAAAGAATTTCATCCCCGAAATTTAAAACAAAGGTAACTTAATAATCTATCTTAAGATTTTATTTTAAAACATAAGCATATATTATCAAACATATGCTAACAACCAATTCAAACAAAACAAACCTAATTATCCAGAAAAACCTGGATACAATTTTCACGAGTTTCCCCGGTATAAATATCGGGATACTCGCTCTATAGAATCTAAACAATCAATACTATTAAACTATAGAGCTCTTATCCAACTATATCTACCAACAAAACAATATGTCAAACCACAGACGAGTCTGAATCAACAATCACATCCTCCTGATCTGCTGGTTCCACAACCAGAGATAAACCATACACGTACTCCCTCAGAGATACGTGAAACACATCGAATTCCAGTTATCCAAACTGACAATTCAACTTTGAAAATCAAACACCAATTCTCACAAAACACAGAAAAGATCCAAAACATCTCGGAGCTGGCTTACCCAGTCTTACTCAATCTTATAGCTCCTTAGATTAGAGAAAACTTCCTAAAAATCAAATCTCCGACTCAGGAATCCAAATTCCTTCGTCTCTTACCCACAGAACTCTTCTGATGATCCTGGGCTGCCTTCAACTCTCTTGATCAGCTCAACCTTTGCTGATGTCTCTAGAAACAACTGGACCAAAACAATCCAACAAAATGATATCCTCAAGATCAATTCCAACCCAAGAATACCAACTCTATTCCACAAATATCAGAAGATTAACTTTCTTCTCTTATCCAGAAAAGATAAAAAAAAGCACTTCAAATCTGCTTCCGCTGCACAACTCTGATCTGAAGTGGAAGGAAAACTCGAACACAACTGGATAACACATTACAAAAATATGGTGCAATAGATCCATAAAAGAAAACTCAGATGCCCCATCTGATCCAAAGCTGCTTCACTAAACCTCCGGTATCACTTCTAGAATCCAGTCGATAAGAAAACTCAGCCTCTAGGTACGGACAAACTTCCCATAGCTCAAGAGAACACTCAGACTATCGCAAGTCACTTTTGCGATCAACCTAGCCTAATATCCAAAGAAAATTGTTCTCTCTTTACAAATCAGAACAGCTTACGCTTAACTAGCCAATCCATCGAAGAAATGGATCCACTCTGCTACTTCTGAACTCCATCTCCAGAAAAACTGTTAACCAGAAGACTTCTTTCCAGCACCCAGAATACTCTGAACTGCACTGCTGACACCGATGCCAAGGACTTCCTAATCCAAAACTCTTCGAGAAACTCGGACCTCAAACCGGACAGAAACATCCTAATGAATCTAGTCACAACACTGAAGCAGACTCACCTCCTAAACTTGTTCCAAAGAAAACATCTTCGAGAACATCCATAGTCACTGCATCTCATCACGCAGCTACTACTCCCTGAGATATCCAGATACCATCATTCTCTTCTTCCCAACCGACAGATCCAAACTCTACTCATCCAATTCAAAGATAGACTCCGAATCCTTAACAGGTTACCTTCAGAGATCTATGAAATCCTATACTCTGCACAACTCACTCGAGACGGTATTAGGTCTACAGTCTCGACAGATACTTCCAACCTTCACATTCAAATTCCAACCAATGGTAGAAGTTGTGTTACACACCCCACTACCTTATCTACCTTTATAACTTATATTGGATAACCTGAACAGGTAACCCAACAAATAGGTAGAAGTAATTATATAAATATATATATAATAAAACTACAAATACGCTCTCTCAAGATAGACACCACTCCAGAGCCTAGGTATTCACTCAACCTAATGCTCTGATACCACAATGACGACCCGCTTTCCAAACTCCAGGAAGTCGCAGCGTCAAGAAGAAAGAAAGGGATAGAAATGAGAAAAGAAAGAGAAGAAGAAGAAACAATACATCAGAATCTAAACATCGGAACGAATAAATTACATCAATAACATAGAATATTACATAGTTTACAACCATTATCAGAGTACACAGATATACAACACATACTAGACAGTTATAAACACCTGTCTAGTATTTACAACATAATACAACTCAGAGACAATCACAGATCACATAGCGGAATACTAATATCTAACGTAGAAGCCTCCTGCTCCATTACTCCTCCAATATTCGTCAAAGCTAACCTGAATCCCTTGGCTACACGTAAAAATTTGAGTAGCCAAGAGTTTAAGAAAACAAAAGATAAACTCCGGGTCAGACATGGGTCTGGTGTGAGTAACAGATTAAAGTTGCTTAACTTTGAAAATCCTTTTAAAAGAAAAGGTATCACGTAAGACTTCCCACACATAAACATGGAAAAGTTTTTACCTTACGCTAACCAAAACATTTGATAGGAAATCCAATGATATTATAATAGTGTCTAAGGTTTTCAAGTAAATAAGAAATAGCCGAAATTGTTACATTATTAAATTCCAGCTACTAGCCAAAAAAGTGGGTAATACAATCAAAATTGTTGGCACTTATTGGATATTGGACTCCATACAATGGCAGGGCTACTGGGGTACCGCCCATCACAGTACGTGGCCTAGATCAACGTACCGAAGAGTACTCCCACTCCCCTGCAACACAAAGCCGGACCCATTCCTTACTGAACAGTTCCGAACAAGACAACCCCACAGTTGGTGTACACTGACAACTGCCCACTAAGCCGAATAAAAAGGGACCTCTAGACAGGGATCAATCTTGCTCTCCAGTGGGAGCTACCCACGAAGCCTTGCTGCACCTCCCCTGTTTTAGCCATTCCCGGTTGATGAGGCTTGAGGCTACGATTACCTTTAGAGAACACATCTCTTAGAATGCTCATCGTCCACCTGACGATGTTCTGAAAGCATTCAATCCATACAAGTTCGTTCCGGGTTCGAACGAAACCGAAGGCATTATCTCGTTACACTCATTACGGAATCACCCACAGAGTTAACGACGATAACCCTTGCACTCAAAATCACCTTCTCGAATCTATAAGTACTATTCCGTCAACTCATTACGGAATCACCCACAGAGTTATACTGACGTATAGCCCTTACACCTCGAGTCTTCACTTGCTCCACTTGGATTCACGACCTAACGTTAATTTGGATCGATGTGGTTTTCGGATATCCAAATATGGAAACCCGATCCCGGTCTCATTGAAATCCAAAGCGTGTCTTTTAAGGCCAAGTTGTTTTAAAGGTTTAAAACAATTCAATTATCTATATATCCAAATAGATAAATCACAGATACACAACAGGTAATCAACATTATCATCATATCAGATAAACCATATTATCACTATCCAAAAAGATAATCTATATCAATATCTCCATGCAACCAATGCATCCAAATCACTCAAAATTATCTATCTCATATCTGAGATTCTAACCATCCAAAGCAAACAACACTATCCAATTATATAAGCCATGATTTATAATCACACCAAAATAATTAATTTAAAATGAATTAAATTAATTATATCATTCTATTAATTTAAAGTAAATTAAATTAATTACTTTACCAATATCATCCTTGCTTATCATTATTAATTAGTTATCAATCAAATAATTAATCATCATCCAATTATTCATTTTAATTAAACATCCCTGATTAATTAACTCTTAATTACATTCAAGTAATTATTTACTAATTAATTTCTCAAATTAATTATATTTAACCAAATACAGTAATTAACCTTTAATTAATTACCTAAAATTAATTACCTTTAATCTCTTATTATTGATTAATTAATCTTAATTATTCAATCTTAATTACATCATTAATTATAATAATTAATGATCTTTAATTACATTTTTAAATTAAATTAATTACATTAAGTAATTTAATCTTTATTTAAATCATAACAGTTAATCACCCTTGATTAACTCTATTCAGTAATCAACTACCCTTAATTACTTCACCAAATAAATTAATTACTCATTAATTAATTATCTGTAATTAATCCTTTGATTAATTTACAAAGTAATTATATTCAAATTACTTTTATCAACAAATCATCTTCAATTAATTACATATAGTAATTACTCATTAATTACTTCTCTAAGTAATTATTCTTCAATAAATTACATTAAGTAATTATACTTCACAAATCATCAAACGATTAATTTAAATTAATTAAACTGAATTAATTAACTTAAACTAATCAAATTTAAACTCAATTAATAAGTAATTAATTCCTTAATTACTTCCATAAGTAATTATATTTAATAACTTACACAATTGATTAGTTAATGATCTTCATTAACTATTAACAACTCATTAATTATTTTCTAAATTAATTAACTTATTTAATCATTATTAATTATAAATTAATTAATCATTAATTAACCCATTAATTAACCCCTATTTAATTAAATAGTTAAGTGTTAATTAAAACTTAATTAAATCCATTATTACTTGATTAATTAATTATTAATCATTAATTAAAAACTAATTTTATTTAATTAATTACTCTTAATTACAAGTTAATTATTCGATGAATAATTAATCCTAAACCCTTAAGATTAACCCTTAATTACTTTAAGTAATTATTTATTTCATTAATTTATTAAATAAATTAATTATTCATTTAATGACCCTAATAATTAAATGAAATACAAAATATTAAATTATTATTAACTTTAACAAGTTTAAATTCAATCTCAAACCTTTAATTGCTAAATAATTATTTTATTATAAAAGAAATTTTACAAAAGTTAAAACAAATTTCTTTTTAAATTAAAACCATATAAATTTTACATTATCATTCAAATTTGGTTTTAAACACTTAAATTTATAAATCTTAAATTCATTTTAAACGAAAGATTCAAAATTAGATTTGAATCAAATTTAAACTTTATTTAAACATTACTACCTATTTCAATTTCAAATTTAAATTCAAATTCTTCAAAAACATTTTAAACAATAAACTCTTTCAAAGTTATTTTAAAACATAATTTGAATTTAAATACTTCATCATTTCCTACTTGTGATTCATTTCAACTTGAATCCATAATTTAAATTAGATTTAAAACTTTACTTTAAATTCTTACTTCCATTTTTTTTTTAAATTTAGCTTAAAAATTAGTTTTAAATTTTTAAAAGCAAGACAAATTTCAAACTTTAACAAACCAACCCGAGCTAAAAACTAAAATAACTCGAGTACACATTCACCTTAACATCAATTAAACCCAAATAAAAATCAGGTTATACAAAACCTGTGCTAACAGGTTTATCCACCCTGTAACAAAACTAAAACACGAGACCTCATCAATTTCCTTCGAGTTCGATATCCCCCTGCTTCGAGCAAAATATGAGACAACCCGAGAACACAAACCCCTTCTTCCCAAAAAAACAACTGACACGCCACTGCTACTGTGCATCTGCACCACCACGGCGCCCCTCTCCGACCCATCGCGACCCCCTACGCAAGTCATCGGTCATCACCACACTTCAAATCCACCTTCAATTCAACGGCAGAACCCTCACATCAAAATCCGAGCATCGTGCTTGAATCAGGAAATAATTGGAACGCACTGCCACGCCTCAATTCTCCAAATTCTGATCATCAGACGGTCAACACCTCCGGCCATATCTACTTCCACATCTCATCTCTCTCTCGTTCGAATTAGAAAGGACTCGGTCACTCGATCAGGTCGCAGTGATCAATCATCTCCGGGTAACAGAAACTAGGGTTTAAAATTTCAATTCCCAATTACTTCTGCCCTATTGCTTTAATCCACCATCAACCATTTTTCCATTCAACTTCGATCAACACTCGATCATCAGAGAAAACCATGGCCACCAAATCTTTCTAAATTGACAGACTCCACCCAAAACATGCTTTCTGGATAAAGCAGTAATGCTCAACCATTTCCAAACTAAAATTTCTAATTTTAGTTTTAAAATTCAAGTTATAGTTAATGAAATCAGTTTATCAACTTTAATCAATGAATCTAGAAAATCAAATTCTTACTTATATTCAATGTGCTCTGTTGTATTTATATTTCAGAGGCACTACAGACTTTTTTTTATATTATTTTTATAAAATTTTAAACTTAAAACTCATATTACAATACCATTTTGATTGGATCTTAAAGCTTTACGCAGATTAAATCAAGAGGAATGGAGATTTTAGAAATTCCTGAACCTAGGAATTTATGCACAGCAAAAATAATCACACAGCACTTGCATAACTTCAAACATTCATCTATATATATCTGTAAATTGCATGCAAAATTAATTATTTCCACAGTAAATAAGCAACTAATTATACTTAAGTTTATTCAATAAAATGTTACTCACAGGTTTAGGAGCAGAGCACATGCTTATGCATTTTTCTGAACTTCGGTTTTGAATTTTTAAAAATTGCGGATGCTTTAAAACTTCATTTTGCTCTTGCTTTTTGAAAACTTGAACTTCAGAATGCTTTTTAAACTTGAATTTGTGGTAGTACTTTGTGTTTTCCAGATTTACATTTGCAAGATTGTTTCCATGTTTCATTTGCATGCTTCCCAGAATAAAATGCAGGCTTTGTTTCTACTTAGAAAAGAACTACAAGTATTTGAGTTGAGACTTGAAGTTGCAGATGAACTTCAGGTGCATGCAGGTTTGCATTTTTTTTAGAGTTGCAAATTGATTTAGCTTTGTAAATGAATCTCAGGTATATGAATTTGCAGAATTGAGTTTTGAAGTTGCAGTTTTGGTTTTGAACAGATTTTTTTTTTTGGAAGAGAATCAAAGAGTTTAAACTGAAGTATTAGTGTTGATTTCAGATTTTAGATCTGAAGATTTCTTAAGTTTGAAAAAGAAAAATGGAAAGAAAAATGATTTTCGAGGAAATGTATTTGTGTAAGTATATATTGATGTTAATAGAAATAAAAATGAAAAAGAAAATTTAAACATTACACTTGTTCACATTTAAACATTTGTCACTTAAGTTTATTATATGACTAACACATGTCAATTTGTATCCTAAGAAACTTACATATGTAATCTAAATATTTTAATTTAAATTGAATTTTAAAAACTTTATATCTTAATTCATTATTTCCTATGTATATATATAAATGAATTTTATTTCTTCTCTTATAGAAAAACAAAACAAAATAATTTTATAAATAAAAGCCTATTCAAATACTTTTAAGTATTTATTCTTTGAAACATTAAATTCAAACTTTTAAATTAATTTATCAAATCAAATTTTAATAATCAAGTTACATATATAAATGCATATATAATTCTATTAAAATTAAAAACAACCATTTTATTCCTTACAAAATCTATTTATGTTCATAAGAACTTAAGTATTATAATTTTTTATTTAAAAATAGTAAATTAAGCAATATCAAATAATTTGTAAATGAGATTATAACAAACTAAAATCATTTGTAATTTACATTGTAAATTCTTATATATAAATCCCAAGTAATATAAAATAAAACTTAGCTCTTATATTTATCTAATTTAAATTCATATATTTAAGCTAAATAAATTTTTTAAAATAAATAAGATTTATCATAGTATAAACCATAACATTATTTATTACATTTCTTTGAAAAGCCAATTCCTAAATCAAATTTTTAATTTACTAAAAATAAACTAGAATTAGAAAATCAATTCATTCATTAAATTCAACAATCAAAATTTATCAATTTACAATATATACAAAAATATATATTATAAACAGAAAACAATTTATTTATTTAAAAATATAAAATCTTCTAATTAAATATTTATTAAAACATGACTATTAGATCAATTCAAAATTTATTATTTAAAATTATCAAATCAAATTAATTTCTAACATAGATTATTAAATTTATATTGCCCAAATTTCCGGGATATCACAGAAGTAAGAGATATGGTGCTCTATAAGGAACAATGTATATACAACATATCAATTCTCAACACGATCTATTAGGAGCAAGATATGATTTCAAATTTAATGTCATACGATGATGTAATCATAACTTCTGTCTATGCAATATTTATTTTCCAACCAAAAAACTAATTTAACATTTGATTTTAAAATTCTTTTGCACATATATTATATTTATATTTATTCTCGACAACAAAAACCTTTGTTTTATTTACATACATATATATTATATACATACATACATATATATGTGTGTGTGTGTTTTCATTTATATATATATATATATATATATATGTCTATATTTATATGCATACAACAAGATTCATATTTTTAAATTTAATATATGTTTATTGCAAATAATTATATATGTATATATGTACGTATCAAAATAAACTCATATAAATGTACTACATATATTTATTAAAATATATTTTGGTTTTTATTTGTAAAAAGGCTAAGATCTAAATGTTGTGCACACACTCATGTATATGGTAAGGATCGACTACGACTCATTCTTGCTACAGCTCTATTATTTGTCTCTGGTTTCGATGACACAACCCCATTTAAATAACATAATAAGGTGATAAGAGAGAGAAAGTGTATAGTTTAAATTGGAATGTGTGGTTGAAGTCGGGAGGGGGAATAGAGGTATGGTTGATCTTTTCCCATACACAGACATACATGTATGCATACATACATACATACATACATACATAAATATATATATATATATATATATATATATATTATAATTCAATATTTATTCAAATCTAGAAATTTTAAATTAATCAAAATTTTCGCATTATTTTTGGGTTACATATTCCAATTTTTTTTATGTATATGTGGCTGCCTTATTCATATAAAAAATATTTTGACTAAATCAAAGTTTTTAGAAATTTGAATTTCTTATTTATTTTATCAATATCGAATATATATATATATATTTATATATGTATGTATGTATACATATTAGAGTATGTTTGTATGTGTATGTGTGTTTTTATATAAAATTACTTATAATATTGATTTAGTAAATCTATAGTATATAAAATTATTTTTGTTAATCATATATATATTACATGTTTTTATATTTCTTTGTATTTAATATCGCCTGTGTCCATGATTAAATATTTTTAATGGGTGAAAAAAATCATTATATTTATGTGTTTTATGATTAATATGATGTGTATGTATATCCCCTTTATATATATATGTATAACATTAGAAACATTGTTGACCATAGGTCAAAATAGTCAACTTTTCCCATGAAACTTAGTTAGAAATTTCATATATTTATATCTATGTATTTTTATTATGATGTCCATATTGGGAACATGAATATCTTGACATTTAAAACAAACTAACAAAGTAATAATAAATTTATTACAAATAAATAATTTGAATACTAAAGAATAAAATATTTAATCAATAAAATAAAAATCTTAAAAACCTCTTTTATAATAGAAAACACTAAAATTTATTTAGTATTAATAAATTTTTATTTATATAAACACAAATAAAAGATCTTTTACAAATTAACAATAGGATTTTATTTTTGAAACCCACACCTTTTACCATGTTACCTTTGCACCTGATCCTAAAATTGTATCAGAGTTGAAACATGCATGTGTAAATAAGTTAACTAGGACTAAGGGTTGTACCTAAATGGAAAGTCATAGTAGATGGGTTTCTAGGTAAGGATGCTTCAAGTAAGTAGAATGTTACTCTAATTAAGGACCACTTTATGGAAAACCTCTCGATCTCCTAGCCCTTACTTGGCTCGTTGAAATGGTCTGTTTTTCAAAATATGCCATTATGGAAGACTTGAATGTTATTTTAGTACTAATTTAAATCATATATCGTATTCGAATATTAAGATAATGTAAAATTTGGTTTCAACTAAATTATAGTTAAATATGTAATTCTATAAAAGTTATAAATGCAAAGTTAATTTTTTTAAATTACATACGTAATTAATGAATATAATAATATTATAAGATATAAATTTAAATAAGTAGATATAAATGTTATATTCATAAACTGATTAAATTGTTTATATGCGTATGTGTGAAACAAAATAAATTAAAGGTATAATTAAAAAGTATATATATTATATATATATAGATGAAACAGGAGGTCAAAATAATTAAATCCACGAGACTTAAGAGAGTATTCATTAGATGTATATAAAAAATATTTGATATCAAGAGATATAATTGTTATATACTTATCCCTTTTAAGAAGTCGATAATCTCTACAAAATTAATTTAAATTGAAAATTTAAATAGTAATGTTCTTTAACATTTATAATATAAATGGATTACCTTACATATCCATTTTTGTTGAGCACCGTCATGATCATGTAGATGCTTTGGAGAATAGATAAAATGTATGTCAGGAATTATATTAGATATGATTAGTAAAGGGTTATGTGCCGTTTATATGGACTACGATTTTTTGAACACCCTCAAGGTCGTAATACCATGATAAACGGAACCTACTGCCAACTGAAGGAATTATAGAATTTCTACATTTCTTTTGGGTATTTGAGTGATGTAGAATTCAGTTGGATTCTTATTAGCAAATTATAGTAAGCCATTCTAATAGGTATAAGAACACATGCAATGTTAAATAATTTACTCTAATGAATTTGCAAAGATCAATGGCCGGCATGAAGCTATTATTTGAAAAGAACACTTTAATAGGATCTAACTACTGAGATTGGATAAGGAATGTAAAAACTGCACTTGCATAAGAAAAGCTATAGTGTGTCATTGCAAATGAACCATTAGGCAAAC
The DNA here is from genome assembly GCA_030765085.1 of Allium cepa. NCBI lineage: Eukaryota > Viridiplantae > Streptophyta > Magnoliopsida > Asparagales > Amaryllidaceae > Allium > Allium cepa. The sequence continues at coordinate 479,217,332 of CM060943.1, read as the reverse complement.
CCATTGAGGACTACTCACTCAAAAAGGTAAAAACTTATGAAAATTAGGAAATGGATAGTGAACTAGCTCATTGTTATGTGTTGTCCACCATAAAAATCGAGTCCAACGACAATGTGAAAAGATGAAGGTTCATGAAATATTGGATCACCTAATTATGCTGTTCAATGAACAGTCCCGCATTATGAGGTATGAGGCCTTGTAAAAATTGTTTCGCACGAGATGAGTAAGGGTACTTTAGTCCAAGACCATGTAATTGTTATGATTGGGTATATTAAATGCTTAGCCGAGCTAGGCACCACTTCTAATTTCGAGCTACATACGAACTTGGTTCTAGGGTCACTTATTTCACATCTGGGCCATTCCTATTGAATTTCAATATGAATTCATCTAGTTGCACAGTCATTTAGCTCCTTAATATGTTAAGGACTACCAAGAGTATATTCACGAATGAGCCAAGTATAATGCTACTAGTTAAGAGTAACTCTTCATCAAAAGGTATGAAGAAGATAAAACATAAGTTGAAGGGATGTAGGGTAAGGGAAAGATTCAAGAGAAGGATGATTTTGACTTTTGGTTGAAGAAAGGACATTGGACGAGAACTGCCTAGAGTACTTGAAGATATTAAAGGATAAGAATTCAGATTCTACTCCTAAAGGTATTTGCATATAGGAAATTGAATATCTATATGTACTTCTAGATGCTTCAAGATAGCGAATTTGGATTCATATTTGTAATTCTTTGTAGGGGCTTAGCAATTAGCAGCATGTCACTAAAGTAATCATGGAATTCCAAGTTGCTAACGGAGCTATTGTAGCCGTGAAATTAATGATAGAGTACCATATTATGTTACCGATTGGTTTTTATTTAATTTTAAGAAACTTTTATTATGTTCTAAATTTTATTTCAGGAATAATATCTATCTCACGTTTGATTGGGTATGGATGCAGTTATATTGGTAAAGATAATTTTATGAATATTTGTAATGGAAACATGACTATTTGATTTAGTGCTTTAAATAATGGTATTTTTGTTCTTAATATGAATCATGTATTTACTATTGGAAATATTTTTATGTCTAAAGTTAATGATAGTTATTTATAACATTGTAGACTAGGCCATACTAATAACTTAAAGTTAAGAAACCTAGGATTTCTTCCATTGTTTAGTTTCAAATCGTTCGACACTTGCGAATGTATCTTAAAGGGAAAATTGCCAAGTACCATGTACTGGAAGCAATGAAAGAGCTGATGAACTCTTAGGACTCGTACGTACTAATATGTGGTCCAACGTCGATACTGACCAAAAATGGTACCTCATATTTTTTACTTTTACCGACTGTTAGTCTCGGAGAAGATAGTTTTGATAACAACAGCCTTAGAATATGATTATAAAATGTAAATACTAACATTATAGTGTAGATATATATGTATATGCAGGATTTAACCATGCAGTTACCAAAGAATGAATACTGTACAGTATAGAGATTCAAGACTGAAGATATCAAGATTGAAGACTCATGAGTATCAAGATTATCAAGAGTTCAAGATTTCAATAATAAGTAATTTAATTAGGAATTTTGTTAAAACTCCTAGAAAAGAACTAGCATCTTAAAATCCATTTATTCGTGGAATGAAATCCACTTCGAGCCCTTTAAGGGATGGAACCCTAAGTTGGATGGAACCTACGAAAAATCTAGTGGAACATTGTTTTGTATCCACTAACTTTTATTCAAATGTTTTTACAAAATTATATCTTGTTTTCAAAATAATTCAAAATCTTCCTTTTAAAAAGATCGAAAACATCTATCCTGACATTAAAATACTTTTAGCCTCAAAATAATCTTTATCTTCAAAATCAAATTATCCTTGGTTTTAAACCATCTTTTAATTATAATGTATTTAACTTTTAATATTTATACTTAGATTTAAATATATAGTAAAATTTTATATATACCAAAATATTATTCTCTATAATTATTTATATATTTTAACTATAGTTACGTGTATTTATAAAGTTTGAAATAGTTTTAATACAAGATAGAAGTTATTTTCAAAGAAAAACAAATTACCAAAAATTACTTAGGCCTGTCGACAACCCCTAGGGACCCTCGTCGACAAGGTGGCAGTTTATTTCAAAAATTTGAATTTAAAAGGAAGTGTCTATTCGTTATATCCTTTGGACATGGCTGTTGTTCTACTATTAATAGGGGCTGTTTTAAACGAATTTATACTCATATATTTCTCTGATTTCACTCCTCTTCTTCTTCCACATTTCTTTACATACATTTTTACCATTACTCTACCGAAATCACCATTGAATATAACTAGATCATCTCTGGTTTGATTCTCTATCACTATCTCAATAAGATCCTAGTGCTATCCAGAGTTATAGATTTCTTTGTAATTAATTGAGTGAGAAAAGGTGTGATTGTAGCCTGGAAAATCAATTGGGTGAACTTGTTGCCCGTAAAATCAAGTATCTCTACCCAGAGGATTGTGAATCTGGAGTGGTGTACCTCGTGGCCTTGAAATCGAGGGTGTAATTGTAAGAATTGATTTTGAAAGGAAATCCATACCTGTGTTGCGGGTCTGGATGTCGGGTAACTCCGAACCAGTATAAAATCCGATATGTTCTTTTCTTTATTGCTTTTACTTTATTTCTACATCTGTGTTTGATTCTATGATCATATCTATGTCTGAATATTGCATACATTTATGTTCAAATTAATATAAACTCATAAAGATTTAATAATTCCTTAAAACATTATTCACCCCCTCTAGTGTTAATTCAAGCCTTGAGATCCGTAATCCGCATTTCTCATATTTGGTATCGGTGTAAGGTTTTCAAAGTTTCATAATATGATTTTTGAAAAAGCTTTTAAAATGGCTATGTTTAAAAAACTTGTTAACACTAGTTTAGAAATATTCAGATCATCATTGTCTCTTGAGTATGCATATAATCAATATTCAAATTCAGGTTGTCTACCAAAATTGTATGATGTGCAAGAAACATTTTTATGGGTGTTGAGGAATCAGTCCACAATGGACAAATTGTGCATATCAAAAAAATAAATGGATACTCGATAGTGGATGCTCTGGACACATGACTGGTAATCCAGATATGCTGAATGATATAATATACAAAGACGGAGGACTGGTTAACTTTGGAGACAACTCAAAAGGATATGTGATTGGCATCGGCAAAGTCGGTAACTCTGAAACTCCTATTATTACTAATGTTTTGCTTGTTAAGAATCTGAAACATAATCAGCTAAGAATTAGTCAACTTTGCGATAAAGGATATAAAATTAAATTTAAAAAAGAAATGTGTCACATTGAAGATAATAATTCAACCATGATATTTGAGGGAATTAGGAAAAAGAATATTTATATTCTTAGTATGAAAGTTTCAAATGATAACCTATGTCTTTTAGAAAATACAAGTGACCCTTGGATTTGGCATAAGAGATTTGGGCATTTGAATTTCAAACACTTATCTAGACTGTCAAAACATGATCTAGTAAGAGGTCTCCCTAAAATTAATTTTAAACTAGATAGTTTATGTGATGCATGTCAATTAGGAAAACTTAGAAAAAGTTCCTTCAAATTAAATGATATGATTTCAACTTCAAAACCTCTTGAATTACTTCATCTTGATTTATTTGGTCCATCTCAAATTCTTTCAGTAAATCATAGTAAATATGTTTTTGTAATTGTAGATGATTATTCTAGATTTACATGGACAATATTTTTGAAATATAAAAGTGATACTTTTGAATGTTTTAAGAACTTTACAAAAAGGATTAAAAATCAACTTTCTCAAAAAATTATAACCATCCGTAGTGATCACGGTGGTGAATTTGAAAGTGAAAAGTTTGAGGAATTCTGCAATAAAAAGAGAATAACTCACAGTTTTTCATTTCTAAGAACTCCACAACAAAATGGAGTAGTAGAACGTAAAAATAGGACGATTCAAGAGTGTACGAGAACAATCCTTTCAGATAGTAAATTACCAAAATAATTTTGGACGAAAGCAGTTGCTACCGCCTGTTATATTTTAAATAGAATTTTAATTAGACCTTTAACTTATAAGACATCTTATGAATTTCTTCACACAAAGAAACCTAAGGTATCTTATTTTAGAATTTTAAGAAGTAAATGTTTTATTTTAAGTACAAAAGATAATTTAGATAAATTTGATCCTAATTCCGACAAAGGTATCTTTATCGGATGTTCTAATAGAAGTAAAGCATACAGAGCGTTTAATTGAAGAACTAACACCATCGAAGAAACAATGCATGTTTCATTCGATGAAAGTCTCAAAATTTTTGAAGATACAAATGATGAAGAGGATTTAATCACTCAAAATCAAGAGTCAGCTGAAACTAATAGTGAAATTAATCATCCTAATAAAAAGATTAAACTTTTAAAAGACAATCCTATAGAAAATATACTTGGAGATATGCAAACTTTTGTTAAAACTAGAAATCAAGTAAGTAAAATGAGAAATGTAGCTTTATATCAACTATTGAACCCAAAAATCCAAAAGAAGCATCAACTGATGATTCATGGATGTTGGCTATGCAAGAAGAACTAAATCAATTCACTAGAAATGATGGTTGGGAACTTGTTCCTAGATCTGAAAATAAAAATATAATTGGAACTAAATGGGTTTATAAAAATAAAATGAGTGAACAATGTGAGGTTGTTAGAAATAAAGCCCGGTTAGTCGCTCAAAGTTATTGTCAAGAAGAAGGAATAGATTTTGATGAAACCTTTGCTCCCGTAACAAGATTAAAAGCCATTAGGATTCTACTTGCTTTCGCAAATCATAATAATTTCAAATTATTTCAAATGGATGTTAAAAGTGCCTGTTTAAATGGATTTGTAAAAGAGGAAGTATATGTTGAACAACCACCACTTTTTGAAAATGAAAAATTACCAAATCATGTTTACGTACTTAAGAAAGCTCTATATGGTCTAAAACAAGCTTCTAGTGCCTGATATGATAGATTAAGATCTTACTTATTACAATCAAATTTTGAAATTGGTAAAGTAGATAATACTCTTTTTGTTAAAAGCAAAAAAAATGATATTCAACTAGTACAAGTTTACGTAGATGATATCATTTTTGGATCTACTAATTTTGAAATGAATAAATAACTTTCTGAAATAATGACAAAAGAGTTTGAGATAAGTCATATGGGTGAATTAAACTTCTTTCTAGGATTGCAAATAAAACAATTAGATAATGGTATCTTTATCAGTCAAGAAAAATATGCTAAAGACCTAGTTGGTAAATTTGGTTTCACTACTGCAAGTGGAAAACCCACTCCCATGGCAACCAATGAGTACCTAAGTAAAGAAGATCTCTCGAAAGATGTAGATTAAAAATTATATAGAGGAATGATTGGATCACTACTCTATATCACTGCTAGTAGACCTGATATCATGCACAATGTTTGTCTTTGTGTAAGATATCAATCCCAATTTAAAGAGACTCACATAAAAGTTGTAAAACATATCATAAGATATGTTAAACACACCCTTGATTATGGCTTATTTTATCCTAAAAATCATTCTTTTGAATTAATATCTTACTGTGATGCTGATTATGCTAGTTGTAAATCAGACCGAAAAAGTACAAGTGGAACTTGTCACTTTTTGAGGGCGTTCTTTGATTTCCTGGTTTAGTAAAAAGAAAAACAAGTTTCTTTATCAATAATTGAAGCAGAGTATACTGCTTGGGCTTGTTCTCAAGTAATATATATGCAACAAACTTTAAAAGATTTTGGTTTAAATATCTCAAACTCACCAATTTATTGTGATAATACTAGTGCAATAAATTTATCCAAAAATCCTACTCATCATGCTCGAACTAAACATATTGATATAAGACATCATTTTCATAGAAATAATATAAGTAAGGCAGTAATTACTCTCGATTATATCAATTCTGAAAACCAAATTGCTGATATCTTAACAAAACCCTTAAATGAATCTATATTTACTAAATTAAGAAGAGAATTAGGTATTTGTTCAATAACTGAAATATAGAATATAAATAACAAAGTATTATTAAATTAAAATAAATCAAATAGTAAAAATATAGGTACCATATCGACAACCCTCCCTTACACCTATCGACATATAACGATTTTTTTCTTTTGAAATTTTCCCACCAAAATTCAAGTGAGTGGTTATATATTCTTCTTATTTCGAAATTTTGTTCACTCTTTCTGTCCTTTCTCTAATCTAACTTCTGAAAAAAATAAAACAATGGCCTCCTCTTCCAAATCAAATAAAAATTCAACCTTTTCGTTCCCTTCTCCTTCTACTGGACCTTCGAACTACGCTTGCACGAGTGACAAAAATGGAGGATTCCTTGATGGATGCACTACAACTAATGACTGAAATTCAAGTAGTGCAACTCAGAATGGCCAAAGAACAAGAACGGCAAGGCAAAATCCTTAGAAACTTGCAAAAGTTTCTAATGGAAAATCACGCCAATCCCATCTTGATTGATGAAGAATCTTTAGATGATCAAGTCCAAGAGGACAACGAGGAAGTAGAAGAAGAAGGCTTCATAGAAGAAGAGCACGCCGAAGATGACGACAAAGTTGTTCGCGTTGGCGAAGTGTGCTATGAAAAGGATGGAAATCTACAACGTGGAAATTTCTGTTTCCACTACCCCAATTGCTTGGTTCATAGATCTCCCATTTTCAAGGACACACATTAGTTTCTTTTCTCTCTTTCTTATTGTTATATGATCTTACTTACGTTTTCTACGCAAATGTAAATATAACAATATATAATTAATAAATGATTTGTGTTCTTATATTTGAATTCTCACATTATCACTATTATAAAATGGATTCTTAGTTGGATAATTAGTAATTAAGGACTAAGTTTTAGTTTTAGAATTAAGTGTTGATTATTTATAATAACACTATCGTTATAATCACATGTCATATAGTATTAGATTAAGGGGGAGTTATATAGTTTGGAGTTAGTTTTTGTTGATGACAAAGGGGGAGAAGTATAATAGGATAGTTAGGCATAGATTAAGGGGGAGGTATTAGTTTTAGGGGGAGTTATTAGGATAGAAGTAATATTTTATAAATAAAGGTTGTCATCATCAAAAAAGGGGAGATTGTTAGTCCCGGAGAAGATGGTTTTGATGACAACAACCTTAGAATGAGATTATAAAATATAAATACTAACATTATAGTTTAGATATATATGTATATGGAGGATTTAACCATGCAGGTACCAAAGAATGAAGACTGTACAGTATAGAGATTCAAGATTGAAGACTCATGAGTATCAAGATTATCAAGAGTTAAATATTTCAATAATAAGTAATTTAATTAGGAATTTTGTTAAAACTCTTAGAAAAGCACTGGCATCTTAAAATCCATTTTATTCGTGGAATGGAATCAACTTCGAGTCCGTTAAAGGGATGGAACCCTAAGTAGGATGGAACCTATGAAAAATCTAGTGGAACATTGTTTTGTATCCACTAACTTTTATTCAAATGTTTTTACAAAATTATATCTTGTTTTCAAAATGATTTCAAAATCTTCCTTTTAAAAAGATCACAAACATCAATCCTAATTTAGAAATACTTTTGCCTCAAAATAATCTTTATCTTCAAAATCAAATTATCCTTGGTTTTAAATTATCTTTTAATTATAATATATTTAACTTTTAATATTTATACTTATATTTAAATACATAATAAAATTTTATATATACCAAAATATTATTCTCTGTAGTTATTTATGTATTTTAACTATAGTTAAGTATATTTATAAAGTTTAAACTAGTTTTAATAAAAGATAGAAGTTATTTTCAAAGAAAACCAAATCACCAAAAATTACTTAGGCCCGTTGACAATCCCTAAGGACCCTTGTCGACAAAGTGGCATTTTATTACAAAAATTTGAATTTCAAAGGAAGTGTCTATTCGTCATATCCATTCACGAATGGACATGACAGTTGTTCTATTATAAATAGGGGATGTTTTAAATGAATTTGTACTCATATATTTCTCTGATTTCACTCCTCTTCTTCTTTCACATTTCTTTACATACATTTTTACCATTACTCTGCCGAAATCACTATTGAATCTAACTAGATCATCTCTGGTTTGATTCTCTATCACTATCTCAACAGGATCCTAGTGCTATTCAGAGTTATAGATTTCTTTGTAATTAATTGAGTGATAAAAGGTGTGATTGTAGCCTGTAAAATCAATCAAGCGAGAAAAGGTGTGATTGTAGCCTAGGAAATCAATTGGGTGAACTTGTTGCCCGTAAAATCAAGTATCTTTACCCAGAGGATTGTGAATCCGGAGTGGTGTACCTCGTGGCCTTGAAATTGATGGTGTAATTGTAAGAATTGATTTTGAAAGGAAATCCGTACTTGTGTTAGGGACTGGATGTAGGGTAACTTCGAACCAGTATAAAATCCGGTGTGTTCTTCCCTTCATTGCTTTTACTTTATTTCTGCATCTGTGTTTGATTCTGTGATCATATCTGTGTCTGAATATTGCATACGTTTGTGTTCAAATTAATATAAATTCAAAGAGATTTAATAATTCCTTAAAACACTATTCACCCCCCTTAGTGTTAATTCTAGGCTTAATATCCGTAATCCGCATTTCTCACACCGACGATTTCCCCAGATATGTATATATGTATCTTATGAAACACAAATCATAAGTTCATGAGAAACTAGTTGAATATAAAAATCAATTTAGAAACTTATAAGGAAATAAAAGTTCTTTAATCAGATCGAGGAGGTGAGTATATTAAAGTGGAACTCTAATTGTATATAGAAGATAATAGGATTCTCTCTTATTTCATCCATCCATATACTCCATAACACAATACTATTCCGAAGAGGAGAAATCAAACCTTGTTAAACATGGTTTAATCTATGACATGCGATGCTGAGCTACCTTTTTTATTTTAGGGGTATGCGCTAGAACTTACCACATACATGTTGAATAATGCACCATCTAAACATGTGCCCAGAATGCCATAAGAATTATGGGATGAAAAAAAAACCCCGCATTAATTATCTTAAGGTTTGAGTTTGTTTGGATTATGTTAAGAACGAAAACCCTAATACGTTAGAGGAAAGGTTAGTTCTTATGTAAGTTTATAAGGCATCCAAGTAATTATCGTGGATACATATTCCACCATATAAGGAACAAAAAATGTTTTTTTATCGACATGCCACCTTTTTAGAAAAGGAAGTTATCTTGAAGGAAGTTAGTGTAGAAAACATAGAGTTGGATGGGATATAAGAAACTCCTATAGATAATGAGTAAATAGGTTGTACATCAACATGCGCCGAAAATACACTATCTATTAGAAGGTATAATAAGTAAATCTCTTGTGCTAGAGAGATAGTATGAGTTTCTTATCGATGGTGAGAATGCAGATTGTGTCATTCATGACAATGATCCATTCAAATACATACAGGCCTTAGAAAATAAAGACTTTGCCCTATGAATTGATGTTATGAACTTCAAAATGGATTCCATATATAAAAACAAAGTTTGAACTATGAAAAATGTACGCAGAAAGATAAAAACAACTAGCCGCAAGTGGATCTTTAAGATCAAGAATGGTGAAAATGGAGAGATGGAGACCTATAAAGCAAGGTTGTTCATGAAAGGGTTTTGTCAAATTCAAGGTGGTTATTGTGATGGAACATTTCTGCCAATTGCATTGTTTAAGTCTATCTAGATTCTACTTCTAATCGCTATGTACTACGACTATGAAAATTTATAGGTGACTATTAAAACTGCTTTTTTAAATAGTGATTTAGAAGATATTGTTTATTGCTATACTCAAAAGGTTTCTACATTTGTAGAAGTATCAATAAGGCTCTTAAACTTATAATTTATGGTCTTAAGCAAGCGTTTGGAAGTTGGAATAAATGTGTTAATAAAATAATCAAACAATTTGTTTTCATAAAAATATGGAGGAAGGATTTATAAGAAGTAGTAGAATATTGTTACTACATCCTTTTTTTAAGCATCAATGATTTATGACTAAATGGAAAGGATGTACCAAAGTTATAATCAGTGAAAGCATGGCTATCTAATAACTACTTAACGAAGGATCTTGGTAGGATTTCCTGTATTTAAAGATTTAAGATGTACAAAGATAGATTGAAAATGATTTTGGGATTGTCCCAATCCAAGTACATAGTCACCATACTAAAATGTTTTAGTATGGAGAATTCAAAGCTCGAAAATATTCCAATATGACATGGAATTATGATTTCTAAGAAAGAATTCAAATCTACTAATAAGGAAAGGAAGCACATGAGTCGGATACCTCTAGCGGTGACAATTGGATCGATCATGTATACCATGCTATATACTAGGCCGAATTTCACTTTTGCTGTAGGTGTAATAAGCTGATACCAATCTAATTTAAGAGATTACCTTTGGAAGGAAGTCATGTCAGTATTTGAGAAATACCAAGGATTTGTTTATAATTTATGAAAATGAAGAACTCCTTATGAAGAGATATTCATATTCGAGTTTACAAAGTGATATCGATGATAGAAAGTCAGTTTTGTCTTTACTTTCAATGAGGGAGCTATTACGTAGCAAACTTCCATTTTTGATCTTTCGATTTAACATAATTCATAGCGTGTAAAACCTAAAAATAAAAAATTACATGTTTTTAGGTCAAGATAACGAGAAACAAACAATAAATATATTCAATCTACCTCTTTAGGTTGAGCACCTTACAGACTTCTCCAGAGTTCACTCCTGAAGAGTGGATCTCGATCACTTACTATACTAACTAGAACTCCGTGTAGTTGAACTATCTCCTTTATATACAATGTCCCCATTATCTCTGCTATCCTAATACTCTTCACTAGTATGAAATGTGCACTCTGGGTTAGTCGATCCATAACTACCGAAATATTCCCATTACCTCTCCTACTCCGAGGAAATCCACTGATAAAATCCATAGTTATGTTTTTTCATTTCCACTATGGAACCTTTAATGGAAGTAGTAGCTTACTTGAATTCTTTCATTCTACTTTTATCCTTTGGGATGTTAATTAGTTAGCCACAAACTCCGCTACATGCCTTTTCGTTCCTGACCAGTGGAAAGTCCTCTTTATATCCTGATACATTTTGTCTCCACCTAGATGAATAATCATCTTATAATGGATGCATTCTCTTAAGATTTCTTCTATCAATTGCTAGATTTGAGGTACACATAACCTACAATCAAACCTTTGGTATCCTTTTTGATACTTGGAGTAACGGTCTATACGGTTTGACAGTTTAGCTTATTCCAATTTGTTTAAATTTCACTAACGATGCATCCTATTTTTGAATCAATCTGATTCCATCAATTGATGTTTGTTTAACTTCTGTTGCAATCAATAAATCGGTGTATATTTCCACAAAGGTCAGAAAGTGAAAAAAGAAATAAATTCTAAATTCTTCCATTCTAATAGTAATAAGATCATCCTAGTATGCTTCCGATGCATTGCATCTGCAACCACATTCCCATTCCCTACAGTATAGGCAATCCTAAAATCATATGATAAATGAATCTCCATCCATCTTTGTTGCCTCAAATTTAGATCTTTCTGTGAGAATATATACTAAAGAGACTTATGATCCATGAATAGCTTAAAATATTCTTCTATTAAATAATGCCTCTGGGATTTTAATGTAAACATGATGGCAACTAACTCAAGTTCATATGATGGGTAATTCTTCTCATGTACCTCGGGTTGTCAATTAGCATATGCTACCACCTTTCCTTCTTGCATCAAGAAAACACTAAGGTTGGTTCCCAAGTAATAGTGTAGATGGTAAACGGTTTGGCACCATCAGCAAGGGTTAAGACGAGTGGGCTTGTCAACATCTCCTTAAACCTAGTGAAACTCTTCCCACAAACTTGGTTCTGAGCAAACATATTATTCTTAGTAAGCTTAATTATACATGTTGAGATCTTAGAAAAATTCTTGATAATTTTCCTATAAAAGCTATCCAAGTCGAAGAAGCTACAAACCAATAAAGCATTCTTTGATGTCTTTCAGCCTCTTACTGCATCTACTTTCCTTGGATTAACAGCTAACCTTTCACCTGATATAACATGCCTAAGGAAATTGATTTCCTTCCTCCAAAAATGGCATTTTAGGAATTTTTCCCTTAACGATTCTTTCTTAAAATTTCTAACACTTCTCTTAAATGATATTTGTGCTCTTTATCACTTCTGAAAAGTACCAAAATATCATCCACAAATAGTGGAATTTTTTTATTCAAATGCTTTTGGAAAACTCAACACATCAAATCCACAAAACAAGCTAGAGCATTAGTCAAACCAAATGGTATGACTACCCATTTAAAGTGCTTGTTATGAGTTCTAAATTCAATCTTTGCAATACTATCTTCTACAACCCTAAATTAATGGAATCAAGTTACCAAATAAAGCCGAGAGAAGACTTTTAGCCTCACCAACCAAAGTGGTCGCTGATGTAAGGCATAGGATATCATTTATTTCTCTTCAGTTTGTTCGGTTATCTATTATTGATGCAAAGCCAAAGGGAACCATTGGCTTTAGTGGACAATCCGACAGGCATTCCGCACTTCGAAATACTTCTTCTTATAAGACATTTCTCCAATAACACTGTGCAACAACCTGCATTTTCAGCGTTTGAATGTTAAATGACTAATTTAGATATTTAACCATTGGTTATTAGAACATCCATTATGCTTGATATTTGGAGATGAGTGAATCAGGACTTGGAGAACCTGCCATTAAGACCGCAACTCCAACATGAGAAGAATGAGGATAAGCTTAGTTATGTTTGGAGTCGATTAGTTTTGGAAGTGAATTGTGTTTTTCTAGTGGATGAAATAAATTTAGGGATAAGGCCTATTAGCTTGCTTATAAGTGGATAACTCCTTCATTAACTTTTGTTCTACATTACACTTTATTTCAACCTCCTAATCACTTTCATTATTATTTTTTAAGCCTAACCCTAGATCTGCTAATCCACGCTCAAATCATTTCCTATAAATTTTGATAAAATCAATATAATTCCTCTCATCCAATTTCTCACATAATCCATCAAGGAATTAGCTTGAAGTAGGATTTGAACATTCATCCCAAATTTCCAAAGAGCAAGTGTTCGAGTTTGGGTGATTAGAGTTCGATTTGGTAAATAAGAAGGTAAGTGGCATTATTCTCTAACTGTATTTACATGTTATACTTTATTTATTTATTTATTGATAATTGTAGAGTTATATGGTGTGATATAGAGAATGTTTTTGTTGATTTAGGTTGTTCATGTTATAAACATGATTATATTAACTTTTTATTTGTTTAAGGCCTTAATTACTACTTTTGAAAAAGTTAGTAAGCTTAGAAATAGATTATGAGTTAATTGAATGGTATGAGGTTGTGATGGATTATAGGATAATGATGACATGATTATAAGCATGTCATATAGTTGGTAATAATTAAATCATTTAAAATGATTTCGTAAAATGTTAGTAAGCTAATTAAGTGAGTTTTAAACTCTACACCTATTATTAAATTGAATAGGGGTTTAACAAAGCTTAACTAGTATATATATTATTTAAAGTAAAGAAATGATTTTTATAAGTGAATGGTTAATTTATAAATATTATTTATATAAAAGAATAATTATAGCACCAAAATTGGTCACTATATGTGTAAAGAGATTAATGAAGAAAATAAATTAAGACAGAGGAATATCATAATAGAATGCAGTAAGAACAGTAAAAAGCGAGAACACCAGAATTATAGTGGTTCGGCGTAACTGCCTACATCCACTATAAGTATAATCTTTATTTCTTTCCTCAAAAACTAGAATACAGATACAATCCGTAAATAAATAGCCCAAATATAAGTTTGAACTGAAAGAAAGATAGTGTAGAAAATGGTAGAATGTCCTCAAAGTTCTTGAAAAAAGGTCCATTTCCACCGCACCCCTGCCCCTCTATTTATAGGCGAAGATAGGCTGGACTTCCTTCTCAGGCCTAGGAGCAGAGTACCTCGGCCCACTACCAAAAACTCCTACACACCAGAATGAGCCACATTTGCCGAGCGTCATCGGCCGAGTGGCAAATGCCAAACCAGCGTGTCATGGTGATAGCCCGAAGCAATCCTCCTAGGGACTTGAAGTAAGTGACGATGCAACCTACCCTACTTTGAAGTGGAATCAACGACCACCAACTCCGCATGCCTGCATCGAACGAGTTACGTTAAACTGTCATGACTGGACCACGAGCATTGAAATAAGACCGAACAAAACTCCTTAGCCGACCCATGTATGGCTTCACTTCATTGACCAAGCGGTGAGTACTAAAGCATTCAGACCAAACGGCACATAGTTTACTATCCAGACCAAACAATACAATACCTCCCTCAGCCGAGCGGCGAATGACTATGCACTTTTAAGGCTGGAACAATTCTACACCGAATGACAATTGACCGAACGACGAACTTCTACCCTAAGCCGAGCGATACATATGGAGTTCCTACCAACATCCTTCTTTGGCTGAGCGACATACAACCCCTTTACTTTGGTCGATCCGTATATCCTGAAGCATTAAACCGAAGGACATGCAACCTTCCACCATGGTCGAGCGGCACACGACCTTCCTACCTCGGCCGAACCATGTTCACAGGCCGACCCATGTGCATAGGCCGAACCATTTAAATTGAATCAAAGCCTCTATAACTAGCATCTTGTATCCGGGCCAAGCATCTAGGTAACATTTTCTCCCCAAGTGCATCGTGTGAGTCAACCTGATGCACTTTGAACCATGATCAATCCACGCTTTTAAAATCTTACTCCGACTTCTCATAAGTTGAATGCATACGATTTCGTGAAGGCTGAACCACATTGGGTTTACCAAACCCGCTCTTCTCCACCTAACGGGTGAAATCCATTTCTCTATTGCGCTATCATCTTTGATGCGGATCGGTCGACGTACGTGTGCCGAACCCCTTGTTAAGCATACTCATTATCGCTCGGTATGATTGCTTACCGACACATTGAGATACTTTAACCAGATCCATTGGTTAAGGCCCGTTCGCCTCCCCCTTCCCACGTATAAATGCCAACACTCCTTCTCTTCCTTCCTATTGTTTGATTCAATCTTATTTCCTAGCACTGTCCCAAACTTTATCCTCCTCATTCCACTGTGCTACCACGTCCCTTCGCCCTACCATTCTCCAAACGCGACTTCAACACTCCTCACGATTTCAACCTCCGAGAATCACTCGCCCCCACTCCAGATTAACGCACATATCGGTGAGCTTCTTCATATCATCATGAACCCACTGGCCAACCCCCATTTTTTTAATCGAACAAGATTCAAACCTTAGGTGCATACATCCATGCACAATAAAAAGTGGAAAGGAGATAGACGTGGCAAGGCATGAGTGATAGGAGGGGACAACAAGCATTTTCGAAGCGGGTTGACACCAGGTTGAGAGGAATTAGCATAGCCTAAGTTGGTGCCGTATAGGGGAAGTGATTCGTATTTCGTGGGAGAGAGGAGTTCTATACTTTGAATGGAAGTGGCTCGGTGGGTCGTCCAAGGAATTCTGGGTCGGTAGGATTTTGTCAGGTAAAGAATTTGGTAGAGGGTTAGGAGAAGAGTGGTCGGCATAAATTGAGTGAGACTGGTTTTGCATAATCTAGGTGAGCGAGTGGGTCGGTAACTCACATTTGACTGGGTCAGTCTTATTTCGTCTAAGTTGATATTCAGTGTTTAAGAGGGAGTAGGTCGGTGAGTAGAGAAAGGAAAGGAGAAGCGAGATAGGTTTTAAGGACTGGCACAAAGCGAGGCATTATGGTTCGACATACATGCACTCGAATAGACGACCGATCCTAAGTATGGGGATCGGCATTGACAAACATACTTACCTCACCTCAACTCGTAGAACGTAACATTGCTGCTTATTTCCATACTTATTCACGTACCAATAAATCCATGATACGAACCTAAGTCCAGAAGCACATGGAACTGTTCATGATAACTTCATAATTTAAACCATTATAAATGTGAACTTAAATGTTTTTAAAGAGGAAAACTTAAAGCTCGTTGTGCTACACTTTACTCTTCGAAACCCTAATTTATTTATTTTCTTTACAAACCATCACACTAGCTCACACACCACGCGGAGGAGGGGGGGGGATCTTTGTCGTTATATCTAATACCGATTGCCTTTCAAGTATATTTCAAACAGGTATCTATTCATATTCTACGTTTTCTGAAGATGTCCAAAAGATCAAGCTCTGCTATTGTTTCCGATAAGCCTGATCCAGGCTCTCAACAGCAGGTAGTAGGTACTTCGGACTCACCGACAACCTCCACACAGGGTATTCCAGATCCATCCGCTGCAGTTATAGGCCCGACACCTGATGCTATAAAAGGAGCAATTATCCTGGATAATCCGGCTGATTCTCAAGCTTCAAAAATCAATTTAACCGCTCATCACCGGCTATGTTCGATCCATGGAATCCCTTTTGACGGTGTATTAGTTCCATCGGGACAAGATTGTCCTCACCTGCCCCCAACTGAATATACAGCTTGCAACAAATTCATGTCGGTAGCATGCCATCTTTCAACTCCTTTCTCCACGAAGTGCTATAGTATATCAAGATCGCCCCGACACAGCTACATCCAGTAGTCATGTGTTCATCTATAGCACTTGTACTATCTTTATGAACATCCTATTTAGGCTCACCACTTCTGGTGACATCTGCTACATCTATCGCTTCAAAAGACGTTCCATCTTTCATATTCCACGAGCCACACTCCAAGTGTCAGATCCTGATGAGGGCATGGAGTAAGCTCATCCAATATAAGGAGGAATGGTTCTATGTACGCTGCCCCCTTGGCTTTGCGAGAAGATGGCTGGAAGGGGGTAAGTTCCTTTTTCAGATTAATATTTGTCTGTGGCAAAAAGTGCATTCTTTGTAAACTTCTTTCGATTTTTACAGGTATCAGCCCACATCCCGAAGGCACCGGGTATTCCGAGGCTATCGAGGCCATTCGGTCTGTTCCCATGGGAGATCGGGAGATCAAATCCGTCATTTCCTATGAATCTCTTTTAAAGTTCGGATTGTTGGTGGATGGTCGTCGAACAAGTCTCCCTTATAGCACCACTACAACCGAACCTGCCTCGAAAAAAGGCAAAAGGCAAGCTGGGCCTTCGATGCCTTCCACAGGGGGACCCCTGACTTATCTGAAGAAGGTGAAATATAGGAGGCAGAGGTGCGAAAATTGGCTGATGAGAACCTAAGATCTGATAATGCGCCTATGACCGACGTACCTGACATCACCAAATCGCTTTCCCCTTCGAAGAGGCATAAAAGCTTAGCCTATAAATTGAAGAAGAAAACAGTTGGTAGGACTTCTAAAGATATCATCACCCCGATCGAGAAAATATCATCTCCCCAACATCTATAAGGTTCACTAAAAGGTCTTTCAGACCTGACCATCCCCGATGACCTGCTGAATTATGGTTTTAACGACCCAGGAGATATGGGGCTTAATTCACCCACGAGAGGCGATGTAGGCGATTTGGTTGGTCGACACAGAGAGTCAACCCCAATAAGTAAAGCAAAAGAAACTGGTCTGTCGGGTGGAATCACTAGGACACACACGAACACTTACACTTCACCCTGCACTTAAACTTCGACCGTCATTTTATTCTTGCTAACTCGCCTTTACTTGATTCCTGTGTAGGTGATATGGGGTGCACTCACGGATTCGACAGCCTCCGCGGGTCTTCTATCTTTCACCACTCTAGTCGGGATTTGGGGTCCGGTAGATGCCGAGAAAGAGATGATGGCAGCGATAGGGACTACTGTCCCAGAGACTCATCATCTTCTCGTAGAAGGACATACAACCATTCTTCGTACCCCACCGATCCTCCTCCTCAATTAGAGCATAGTAGGGAAAAATCTGCTTAGAAGGGGTCTTAATCTAAAGCTCACCGTGACCAACACTCTAGTTCATCCAACACGAAGCAATCTCGTGAGTCTCATAAAAAGTCTGTGGCTTCGGCAAAGCAAACTCCTCCAATTTCAACACACGATCTGTTAGTAGCCGAAAGATTAGCTAAACTTAAAGCCATATTCCTGAAGATATGCTTTGACGGGCCAAAATTTATTCATATGATTCATCCAATTCCAGGGCATGTCAAACAAAGCGCCATCGCTTGCAACAACGATGTCTACGTCCAACACGATGCGTTTGTTCACTTGACTGAAAAGTTACAAAAGTTTATATGGAACGTCAGTACGAGATCGATCGCCTGAAACTTGAAACCATTCATGATAAAGACATTATCAAAGCCCAGGATGAAGGGCTTTCCTCATACAAATCTCAACTTGAATCTGCCCAATAAAATGCTAAATACACAACTGACGCAGTCAATCGTCTGGAAGCTACCCACAAAAGGGAAATCGATGAGGCGGTTCAACGCTGTGGCGCTTTAGCCTTAGAAAAAGACTCCGTTAAAAAAAAGAAAGATGTCCTTTCTCAACGAGTCAAAGAATTGGAGGAACTACTCATCAAAGAAAAGGAAGAAAAAATTTCCGCTCAAGAGGAGTCGCAACGACATTGCGACGAGATTGTCGCTACACGACTTCTAAAAACAAAGCTTGATGAGAAGCTCTCCAAAGCTGAAGCACTGAATGATGCTGCCCGTAAGGAAGGTAAAAGAATGGTGCTCTCGGAAATCGATTCTTGCCTCGAGGCTGCTACTGAGGCTGGTAGGGAGGAAATTAAGTGCTTGTTTGGTCCACTCTTTGTCGAGTATAATGCTCGAGTTCTCATGCATTATGACCTAACGTTTCTTACCTCGAATCATTGGCCAAAGCATGGGACACTTTAGTAATAATTAAAAAGGTCGAGTTGGGAATTGAGGAGGTTGATGAGGATCCTCTTGTGAAGGAAGTGCTTCGCGATAATGAGAGCACCAACCTATCTACGGCAAAGGCCCTTTAAGGAATAGATTCCTCCTCATAAAAAGGAAAAAATAACACCGCTGGCCCATCCGGAACCGAGTCTCCAGTTCATCCTCCTTTTCAACCAACTAGTCGCTCATCACTCCATATTTTTGAACAACATATTGGCTATAACCTAGAGGAGCCTGGGCTCGATATTCACTCTCTGTCCTCTATTCAAGAGGATGAGGCTCCCAAAACAGATGAGAGTCAGCCAGTGACTGGTACTTAACCTCCCTTTCTAAAGTTCAAATAACCATCGCTTCTTAGCGGGCAATAAATGTATTCCAACATTTGTCTTTTATAACTTCGTGTAGGCCATTCCGACCCCGAACCAAATCCAAGGAGCGATGCCGCCATGGAGAAGGAAGAAAATTTAAGAGAGGCATCTCACACTAGGAATGCGCCCGAACCCAGTGCTCAAATGATCGAGGCGCTCGAAACTGAGCATGGAGGAACAAATATGGAAGAGAGGGAGAAATAAGTTGAGATTAAGGCCGAGCCCTAAGTGGTGGAATTGGATGATCCCCTGAACAGGCCCTTGAAGGTCATTCTCCCCGACAGGACCAAGCCATTAGAAGTTCCTCCTCCTCCCTCGGGCACCATATCACTAGGAAGTAAATCATCTAAGAGGAAACGATCAGAAGAGGAGCCTTCGGAGAAGCCGAGGGAGGAAAAGAAATCTAAAAAGTAGCCATCCGACTATGCCTTATCCAACTCGAATAAGTCTGAATTATGTAGTCATTTCTATTTATTTTCATAGACGTTGTGAATAGACTTTTTGCTCTTAGTTTAGGAGAAATTGTAGTGGAACCTTATTTTAGATTAGTGAATAAAACTTTTTTTCTTTGTTTTCGATGGTTTTCACTGTTCAACTTACTATCTAGCTTGTAGTCGAAATTTGAAATCTTATGAATTACACAAGCTCCATTTCACTTCCATATAACTCGGAAATTTTTTAAATCGTAAATCCTCTAGTCCATGCTCTAAGGACTTAGAATACTTTTAGTCCAGATCCAAAGACTTAAATATTTTTTGAATCATTTATACTCTAGCCTGCACTTCGGGGACTCGGAGCACTCTAGCCAGCACTCCGGGGACTTTAAGAATTTTAAGTCATTTATACTCTAATCCATGCTCTGAGGACTCAGAGTAGTCTAGTCTGTAATATAGGGACTTTAAGATTTTTAAGTCATTTATACTTTAGTCCGCCCTCTGGGGACTCAAAGCACTCTAGCCCGCACTCTAAGGACTTAGAGATTTTTAAGTCGTTTATACTTTAATCCACGCTTTGGGGACTCAAAAGTATTTTAGTCCACACTTTGGGGATTTAGAGATTTTTAAGTCGCTCATACTCTAGTCCGTGCTCTGGGGACTCTACTCTAGTCCGCACTCTAGGGAGTTAGAGATTTTTAAGTCATTTATACTCTAGTCCATGCACTGGGGACTCAGAGTACTCTAGCCTGCACTCCGGGACTTAGAGATTTTTAAGTCGTTTATACTTTAGTCTGCGCTATTGGGACTTAGAGTATTTTAGTCCACACTCTAGGGACTTAGAGATTTTTAATTCATTTATACTCTAGTCCGCGCTCTGGGGACTTAGATTACTCTAGTCCATGCTCTGGGGACTTAAGGATTTTAAAGTCATTTATATCTAGTCCATGCTCTGGGGACTCAAAGTACTCTAGTCCGCATTCTGGGGACTTAAGAATTTTTAAGTCATTTATACTCTAGTATGCGCTCTGGGAACTTAGTACTCTAGTCCGCACTCTAGGGACTTAGAGATTTTTAAGTCGTTTATACTCCAGTCCATGCTATGGGGACTCAGAGTACTCTAGTCCGCACTATGGGGACTTAGAGATTTTGGACATAGAGATTTTAATTTTATCGATTGACTTTTAATTTTGTGTGCGCGTTCATACACTGGACAAAATAATGTGATGTAATTTTTGCTAAAGAATTATTGTACACGAAACATCAACAGTTCATAGAAAAGCGGCTTCAAGCCTTTATTGACCATAATAAATAAGAACAAATTAAATTGTCTTATTACATGCTGAAAACTAAAGAAAAACATATTGGAAACAATTTCACTAAAATTCAAAGGAAATAACTAAGTGTAATAATGATGCAGATGCTCTCTATTCCATGCTCGGAGAAGCATCATGCCATCGACAGTCGCTAGCTTGAAAGTTCCCTCTCCAAGCTTCCGTTCAATGACGTATGTACCTTCCCATGTGGGATTCAACTGCGATGGGATCAGAAGAACTCGCATTAAAATGAGATCGCCCACATCAAATATTATCGGTCGGACTTTTTCATTATAATATTGAGCGACTCGGTGCCTATATGCAGCCGCCTTTAAATCAGCTTCTTCACGTTTTTCATCAACAAAGTCAAGTGGTTCCTGTAAGAGATCTTGATTCATCTTAGGATCATAATGAGTTACCCGGTGTGAAGGGACTCCAAGTTCCACGGGTATCACAGCTTCCATGCCGTATGCCAAAGCAAATGAAGTGTGGTCGGTCGTGAACTTGTGGGTGGTTCTGTAATCTCAGAGTACCGTCGAAAGCTCATCCACCCACTTGCCTCTAGCCTTCTCCAAACGTTTCTTCAATATGGATTTGATTATCTTATTTACGGCTTCGACTTGTCTATTTGATTTAGGGTGAGCGACTGCCGCAAACCTTTTCTCAATGACATACTTTTGACAAAATACTTTGAACTCCCTAATTTTGAACTAAGTTCCATTATCTGTGATGATTGTTCATGGGTGGCCAAAACGACATATGTTGTTTCGCACAACGACATTAATGACCTTTTTGGTGGTGATTGTAGCTAAGGGCTCTGATTCCACCCATTTGGTAAAGTAACCGACCACAACAATTGCATATTTTGCACCTCCTCTGGAGATCGGCAAGGAGCCGATTATATCAATCCCCCATATCGTAAATGGCCAGGGACTAACCATCTGTGTGAGTTCCGTCGGAGGAGCTCTCGGGAATTTTGCATACTTTTGACATTTGTCGCACCTTGTTACATAGTCCGCGATGTCCCGATGCACGGTCGGCCAATTGTATCCATAGCGGAGGATATTTTTTGCTAACGTCTGCCCCCTAGTATGGTCTCTATATTCTCCTTTATGAACTTCTTTCAAGACCCATTTTATCTCATCGTGGGCGATGCACCGAAGCAAGGGAACCGAGAATCCCTTCCGATACATTATTCCATCCTGCATTACATATCACGAAGCTTTGCGAATGATTTTTCATCTTTCATTCTTTCTTTCGGGCAAAACCCATGTAGCACGTATTGCTTAAAAGGGGTTATCCATGACTCCTTGATTTCTATTTCTAACACAAAATCTACTTCCATCTCATTTGTACTCGGAGCATGTAAGATTTCGATGGAAACCAATCCCATCTGCTGTGCATCACCAATACTTGCGAATTTTGCCAATGAATCAGCTTCCCCATTTGTTCGCGCGGGATGTGTGAAATATCATAATATTCGAGGTCTGCATACAGCTCTTGAGCCCATGCAAGGTATGAGGCAAGTCCCTGCCCCCTTGCTTGATAGTATCCCCGCACTTGGTACACCGCCAATTGTGAGTCACAAAAGATTTCAACCGACCTTACTCCGAGTTCCTTGATAAGTTTTAATCCAGCAAGTAATGCTTCATACTCGGCTTTGTTATTCATCGCGGGAAATCAAGCTCCAAAGCACAACAAATTGATCGATTTTCGGGAGTTACAAGAATAACACCAACCCTAGAACAACGGTCGTTGGACGCCCTATTAGTGTATAATTTCCATTGAACGGGGCGATTAACATCCTAACTGCTTTGCTCATCTGATATGGTGAATTCTGCAATGAAGTCTGCTAGCGCCTGTTCTGGGATAGCCCTTCATGGTAGGTAGGTGATATCGAATTTGCTCAACTCAATGTTCCACTTCAACAACCTTCCAAAGTTTTTGAGTCGTTGGAGCACCTGTCGCAGAGGTTGATTGGTATAAATACTGATCGAGTGTGCCTGAAAATATGGATGAAGCTTGCATGATGCAATCACCAAGCAGTAGGCTAAGTTCTTAATCTTAGGATAATTTCTCTCCGCCCCCGTTAGACGTTTAACATAATACACTAGCTTTTGAATTCGGTCCTCCTCATGAACCAAGGTCGTACTGATGGCATGCTGAGACACGACCTGGTATGCATATAACACTTCATGGTCTATAGGCTTTGATAGAACCGGGGGACTTTCCAAATGTCTCGCTAGAGCTCGAAAGGCATCCTCACAGTCGAGTTTCCATTCAAAATTTCTCTTCCCTTACTTTATCACATTAAAGAAGGGAATACATTTATTGGTCGCTCTGGATATGAACCGACTCAACGTGGCGACCTTTCCATTCAGGCTTTGTACTCTCTTTATATTTCTAGGCGCTCATATGTCTCGAATAGCCTGGATCTTTTCCAGATTAGCTTCAATTCTCCATGCATTGACAATAAAGCCCAAAAACTTTCATGATGCAACACCAAAGGAACTCTTCAGTGGATTGATTTTCATTCCATAGTATTTAAGTATATCAAACATCTTCCCTATGTCTCGAATGTGGTCATTTGACTGCCGTGACTTCACAAGCATGTCATCCACGTATACTTCCATTGTTCTACCGATTTGGTCTTTAAACATCCGATTTACTAAGCGTTGGTAAGTCGCCCCTGCGTTATTTAACCCAAGAGGCATCACCACATAGCAATATAGCCCGATGTCCATGACAAAACTAGTGTGTTTCTGATCTGGAACATGCATCGGGATTTGGTTGTATCCCGAATATGCATCCATAAATGACAATAATTCATGTCCTGCTGTGGAGTCAACCAACTAGTCAATTCTGAGTAGAGGGAAACTATCCTTAGGGTAGACCTTGTTTAGGTCTAAATAATCAACACAGATCCTCTATTTCCCATTTGCTTTTCTCACTAGTATAGGGTTAGAAACCCATTCAAGGTAGAGGGTGTCGCGGATGAACCCATTGTCTTTGAGTTTGTCACCTCCTCTCTGAGAGCAGCAGACCTCTCCATGTCCATACCTTTCCTTTTCTGTTTCACTGGTACATATTTTGGATCAATGTTCAACATATGGCTTACGATGGCGGAAGACATCCCGCACATATCAGAGTGGGTCCAAGAAAAAACATCCAGGTTCGCTCGAAGGAAATCAGTTAGGTCCTCAGTCATCGAGGGAGTGAGTTGTATTCCAATCTTAAGCACCCGTGAGGGTCATCGCGGCTGACTGAAATGTCAATGGTTAGTTCAGCCGGTGCAGCTTTAGAGTCCTTTGGTACTTCATCATCGTATCTCGGATCTATGTCTCTATAGATCAGACCCTGCTGCCCAGGCCAAGACTCGGGCGCTACTTGTCAATTTTGCGCTACCTAGATACAGACAGAGTTGTCCACAACCTTTCCCTTCTCTCTCCGTTGGGCCTAGCTCAACTCGGCCACATAACACGCACGACTTGTTACCTCATCGCCATGTACAAGCCTAAATCCTCTATCTGTCGGAAACTTCAAAGTCCAACACCACGGGCCAAAGCCGCCAGAAACTCCGCCAGGGCCGGTCGGCCCAGAAAAACATTGTATAGGGAATCAACATCCAACATTATGAACGGTAGGATCCATACCCTTCTACGTTCAACTTCTACTAATTCAACTGGTAATTCAACAAAACCTGTTGCGTCAGTGGTTGTGCCAATAAAATCAGGAATGCGAGTTTTAGATGGTTTCAGATCTTTTACCTCCATCTTCATTTGGTCATATGCCTTTATAAATATAATTTTGATAGAACTCTCGCAATCAATCAATATCCTTATCACAAATGCATGCCAAATTATTGCCGAGATGACCATCAGGTCAATGGTAGGTGCCTCTACCCGATCAGCATCTTTACTTCTGAACAATATATAATCAGTCATCATTCGCTGTTGTTTTGCTAGAAGCCTATCTTCCGAGTTCGAGCAGCATTCAAAGTCCGTGTGTTTTAAGGAACTAGCATAGCGTTCCATTTCATGTCAAATCTTGTCTGCTGGATGAGGCCCACCGACTATCTTGTTTATGATTAGTCTATTTATAGTCCGAGAAGGTTCCTCGGGATGGCGTGGAGCTTGCCCACGACCAGGGTCAAATGCTCCTTGTCCGCCATCCTGTGGATTCTTAACACACTGCTGTAACTTCTTTTGCCGAATCAGTTTCTCTATAGCATCATGGAGGTGTCTGCATTCCTCAGTGTTGTGCCCCTAGGTCTCTTAAATCGGTAGTACTTCCCTGTCTGCTTTTGTTCCTCAGTGGATTCTTTTGGGCGCGGCTTTCAGTATTGGAAGGTGTTACAAGTTTGACAAATAAATGTTCTCCAAAGATGCGTTCAGAGGAGTGTATTCATTATAGGTCGGGATCCTTGGCTTCCACTTTCCGGCTTCCCTCTTTCTTCCAGAATTTTCCCTTCCAGACGCTTTAGACTGCTCGGGCTAGTTTTGAACATTAACCTCGACCTTTCCAGAATTTTCGCCAGCCTATTTTATCGCAATGTTACTTTTCACTGCCTCTTTGCCAAGCCCTGGCGCACTGCCTCGTCTCGTTGACTTAGCTTCCTCCCTTCTCATGAACTGGTGTGCCTTTAAATAAAAACGTTACAGGGTAGCCGGAGGTTTTTTTACCAGCCAATCATCAAACTCCGAGTCCGGATCTACTCCCCGCATCACGGCCATGAGAATTGCATGGTCATTCGGGTTGCTGACTTCATAGCCGCAACGTGAAATCTTTGCAAATATTCTTTTAAGGACTCCTATGGGGCTTGAATTATACTGGATAAAAGCATCATGTCCTTTGGATGAGTGGTATGAATTCTGAACTCCTCCATAAATTTCTCCACTAACTCATCAAATATGAGATGAATCATGGAGGAAGTCTGGTGAACCACGTGGTAGTGATTCTAGATAAGGCTATTCGAAAACATGTACACTTAGTCACATCATTCGCCCTAGCCGAGTCCATCATCCACTCATATCTCATTACATGCTGTCGGGGATCAGTCTTCCCCTCATAGGCTGGAATAGGTGGCATACTGAATTTCCGAGGGCATTCAGCCTGTAGGATGGCATCTATGAATGGAGTATGACTTCTATCTATGCCCCAATCATCATTGGCCAAGCCCTAATTTTCCCTCATCAGCTGCCTGACCATGGCTGACAAGTCCGGGGTCTAGATGGGAGGTGGCAAGTTGGACTCCATCCTGCGTGACCGTCCGGACTGGTGCCTTCTTGATTGATGATCTCCCAAACAAGCATCTTGGGGAACCGCTTCATTACGTCCCTCATGAGCCGGTCGATCAACTTCCACTCGCACTCCAGATCTTAAGTTTCCCATTCCAGCTTGTGAGCGGTCTCCTAGATGCAAATGAGGGGTCACGGGTCCAGGTAAGGAACCTGGACCATTCCTGTTGGATTGATCTACTATGCCTGCTTGCGCTGTTTCAATTCTACGGCGTTTATGCCTGGGATGTTCATCAGACGAATCGAAGCTGTCAGATGATGAGTAGGCAACAGTACTTCATCCAGCATTCTGATGTTGTTGTTATGTAAGTTGGTTCATGAGATTGGTGTTAGCTTGAATCTACTCATTAAGTTGCCTCCTGCTTCCCACGGGTTCTCTCATCAGCTTGTTGAACTCCATTCTTGTGATAACTTCTGTTTGGTTTAGGGTGGTGTTGGCTCCTGCACCTAGATTAGCTTGTTAATTGTTGGGTCCTACTTGTTGGACGCTAGCGGTCTCGTTGACATCCGCATTATGGAGGCTGATCTGGTATGCGGTCTTCCCATTGTACGGTTATTGGTAGGAAGTCTTAGTAGAATATATGAACTTCTTGTGAACAAACTTGGATCTTCTCTGGGGGGGTTTCTTCAATCCAGTAGCGACAAAGTAGATCCTAACAGCCTGAGAATGCAGTTCTCAATGAAGGACCAAAATGTTAGCACCAAAATTGATCACTAACACCCTTAAGTAGGATTATGCAAAGAGATTAATGAAGAAAATAAATTAAGACAGAGGAATATCATAATAGAATGTAGTAAGGACAGTGAAAAGCAAGAACACCAGAATTATAGTGGTTCGGCGTAACTGCCTATGTCTACTGTAAGTAAAATCTTTATTGCTTTCCTCAAAAACTTGAATACAGATACAATCCATAAACAAATAGCCCGAATACAAGTTTGAAATAAAAGAAAGCTAGTGCAGAAAATGGCAGAGTGTCCTTGGAGTTCTTGAAAAAAGGTCCCTTTCCACTGCACCCCTGCCCCTCTATTTATAGGCGAAGATAGGCCGGACTTCCTTCTCAAGCCTAGAAGCAGAGTACCTCAGCCCAATACCGACAACTCCTACATGCCAGACCGAGCCATATTTGCCGAGCGTCATCGGCCGAGCGACCGGGGTGTCTTGGTGATAGCCCAAAGCAATCCTCTTAGGGACTCGAAGTAAGTGACGATGCAACCTGCCCTACTTTGAAGTGGAATTGACGACCACCAAATCTGCTTGACTGCACCGAACGAGTTACTTTAAACTAACAAGACCGGACCACGAGCACTGAAATAAGACCAAACAAAACTCCTTAGTCGACCCATGTATGGCTTCACTTCATTGACCGAGCGGTGAGTACTGAAGCATTCGGACGGAATGACACAATACCTCTCTCAACCGAGCGATGAATGACTATGCGCTTTTAAGGCTGGAACAATTCTACACCGAACGATAATTGACCGAACGCCGAACTTCTACCCAAAGCCAAGCGATACATGTGGAGTTCCTACCAACATCCTTCTTTGGTCGAGCGACATACAACCCCTTTACTTTGGTCGATCCGTATAAGCTGAAGCATAAAACCGAATGATACGCAACCTTCCACTATGGTCGAGCGGCACACGACCTTCCTACCACGGCCGAATAATGTTCACTGGCCGACCCATGTGCATAGGCTAAACCATTCAAATTGAATCAAAGCCTCTATAGCTAGCATCTTGTAGCCAGGCCAAGCATTCGGGTAACATATTTTATAAGTAAAAGAGACATTTTATAAATTTGTATGAGATTTTATAAAATAGTATAAAGATGATATTTTATAAAATGGTTATAAGGTTTTATAGAATATTTATGAAACGAAGACTTTATTTTAAATGAAGAAATTCAATGTTATAAAGGCGTAAATTGATTTAGACGCTAGTAATAATGTATTTTATAAAATAACATGAGCTTTTATAAAATAGTATATAGAGATATTACAATTTTATTGAAAGTTTTTGTAAATAAAATCAACAATCAATACTTATTTAAATATGTGTGTATGTGTATATTCCTATATATATATATATATATAAGTATACGTATACGTGTCTTTGATGATATAAGACAATCGGAACAATTTGTATATTGTAATTAGAAGTGTTGTGTACGTTTGTGTGTATAAATATATGTGTGTATTTTTATGATTGAATATATATTTGTGTATGTGAATACATTTGTGTATAGGCATGTTATGAGCATCCTATGTAGCCATAGCGACTATCAAGTGGGCTAAGTTGTGTGAGAATACCGGGTCGAGTAATCACTCCAATAAAGCCAAAAAAATGATTTGTGTACTGAAGTTGTGTTTATGTACTCGCTTGCGTGTAAGTATACAAAATAGGTATGTTGATACGCGTAGGCATCACATGAAACCAAATGGCTGGATAAGTATGTTTTGGAATGTTAGAGGATGGTTGGTCGTTAGAGTTGCTTGTTGAACTCCACATGTGAAATGAGTGGATTTTTGTCAAAATCGATTTTCGAATACATAAAGGACCACTTCTAAAATATTAACCAATGGACTTCAACAAAGATCCAATGTTGTGAATGCAAGATAGAGGAGTTAGGTTACTCTACAAGCGAAGCAATGAGGAAATGGGATGCGAAAAGGCAGAGGTGGAGCTTAATTGTTCGATGGCAAGGCTTATTACCTAGTGCAACACACCATTGACTTTAGTTAAAACGGTGCACTGATGGGGTCATAGGGCTGGGAAATAAGCGTAGGCTAGGAGCAAAAGAGTGTGGTATTTCTCTAGTTCCAGATGTGACTCAACTTGAGGATTTGGCATGACTTTGGGTAGGCCTTGGACTACTCGGGAAAGTGGAACGTAAGGCGAAGCATGTGATGTGGAAGTAAGTTCATGCACACATGATTAGTAATGATGTGATGATCCGGATTTTGGGCAATATCAATTTAATAATCTGTATTAAAATTTAAATTGATTTGATAATCTGTATTAATAAATTTGAATTGATTTAATAATCTTCTTTTCAATAAATATTTAATTAGTGAATTTTATCTTTAAAAAAAAAATTGTTTTCTATTTATAATGTATATATGTGTGTGTGTATTATAAATAGAGTTTGAAATTTAATAAATAAATAAAATGTTGTTTTAAAATTCTAATATACATTTTGATAATTTGGAAATTGTGATTAAATTTAATATAAAGCTTTTCGAAGCTATTTAATAAATAACTATATAGTTAAATACTTAACGTAAATGTCTATTTGTTTAAAATTATTTTAGCTCAAGTTTAAATTAATAAAAAGGTTTATTTTATTTTCTATTTAAATATTACTTGATAAATATGATTTGAAAGATATGAAAGTTTAGAATACAATTTCTTTTATAAATTATTTAAAATTGATAAACTTGTTATTTTCAAATAATAATTATAACGTATAGATGTAGATAGATTTTAAAGTAAACAGAAGTGTTTAAATTTGATATGTTGTTATATATATTTAACTTAATTTTCTTAAAATTGGATTTTTAAATTTAAGTTGGATTTGAATTTAAATTAGTTGAAATTCAAAAGATATACATTTTAAAAATATTTGGGTATTAAAGGATTTTTGAATAAGCTTTTATTTATAAATATAATTAGTTTTGTTTCTTTAAAGTAATGCATATATAGATAAGCATTTAATAAATAAATAAAAAATCTTTTATTTACTTTTAAAATAAATAAAAATAAGTAAAATTACTTATAGGACAAGTGTAAATATATTAAGCCTAATACAATAAGTGTTAATTTATGCTCATGACAAATGTAAATAGATTAGACAAGTGTCATTTTTGTTTTTAATTTTTATTTTATTTTAAAATAAATCATCTTAACTAACAAAACATGTTTTTCCTCCTTCTCATTTCTTTTCTAATTTTCATTTTCAAAAGTTAAGATAAAATTTCAGCTGAATCAAATTTCAGAACAAAATCAGTAACCGAAATACCTCAAACTAAAAATCGTGTTCAAATCAAAATCTGAAAATTTCCTCCTCAAACCAAATATAAACCATTAGCCTGCATATCTAGAATCAATTCACATGCTTGCACTTTTATTCAAACCTGAGATCAAATCTTAAACCAGTAAACTAATTTTCAAAAGCAAGCAAGATTTCAATGCATATTCAATGAAGCAAACTCAACTTTATTCAATTAAGCAAGTTTTTAGTTCAATCAGCTTCTGTTTCAAAAATCAAAAATTCCAGACTTAGAAGTAAAGCCTCTGTTTCATGCATGACAGGTGAGTAACATCACTATTTTAAAATTTAAGTATATGATTCTGTTGCATGTTCATCTCTGAAACAAGAATGTATTTATAAGTAGATCTCTGTGTGTGTATATGAATATTTCGGTTTGTGCATTGCTGTGTGTCTGGATGTTTTCTCTGATTCTAGTTTCCAGGTTCAAGATCAAATCAAAAATCAATTGCTCTTGATCCAGTCGTTGTTAAGACTTAAGTCTTGAACACAATATGTTTGTTGTGTCATACATTTTAGTTTAAAATTTTGTTTAAGTTAAAACAATTTTGTATTATTTCTGGAAATTTAAAACAACAGAGTAAACTTAAAATAAGTCAAATTCCAATTTAAATGTTTCTTGAATCCAGGAATCTAAATCAAGTACTAAAATTAAAACTTGATTTTTTAAAACTAAAATTACAAATTTTAGTAGTGGAATTTGAGTGCATTTCTGGTTTGACCAGAAATGGGCATTTAAGGGGTTTCTGATGACCTCGAAAATCTGGGAGGTCGGCGTTCCTTCTGGTGGTTGTGGGATGATTGGTGATGATGGGAAATTGTCAGGATGGCGAACAAGGAACGGTGGCGGCGGCGGCTGGGCCCGATTTGAGTTTTTAAACCTAGTTTTGGCTAGGCTAGGTGTTTTGATCTTTGTGGTTCCTCTGGATGATCGAGTTCAATAGAACTCACAGGATCGACTACTTGGACATTGATGAAGATTTGACCAGAGGTGATGAACTCTAGTGGTCAGAGATTCAAGGACGAGGTGGTTCCAGGTCTACATTTGGTTGTTCCAAGTTTGGAGTAAACACTCGGATTCGATTTCGAGTTGGTTGTCACGATCTGATGGTCGTGATGGGTTTCAAGGATGTTTGCTAATGTGATGAGGCCATCGGTGATGACCGAAGAGGGTCGGAGCCACTGTGCGTATGCACGGTGCATTGGTCTATATCTGGTGAAGTTTGGTGTTGTAGGGTTTTGTAATCGAGTTTATCTCGAGTAATTCGACTATTTTCTCAAAGAAATGTAAGGTTTTACTTGAAGCAGTTGAAGAGGGCTCGGGTAATAATTGTTACAAGTTTTTCTGAAACCTGTCTATTTCAAATTTAAATTTAAATCTGAAAGCAAGTTTAAACAAAGTTTAAAACCAAATTTAAAGTATGGATTCAAAACTGAATATTTTATCCTAGTTTTTAAATTAAATTAAGTTTTATAAATTAAATCGTTTTAACAACTTTAATTGTTTTAAGTGAATTTTGAAATAATTTGAATTTAAAACGAATCTGGTTTTAAAACTCTTTTAAATTTCTTTTATAAGATAAGTGTGTCTTTAACATATGATTTAAAAAGTTTATGAATGTTTTTAAACTTTTTTAAACTTAAAATTGTATTCATTTTAAATCTTATATTTGAAATAAAATTTGAAAGTAAGATGTTTTTGAATGTGTTTGTGAATGATAATTGAATCATTAACAAGAAAATATTTTACCTTAAAGTTAATTAAGATTTAATGATTGGTGATTTGGTGATTCATTAAATTATTAAAGTAATTAAAGATAATTTATTAATTTAATAAATTAATGATGTGGATTGATTAATTTAGTAATTAAGTGTTTTAAATTAATTAATTAATTATGATTTAAGTTAATTAATTAAGGAATAATTAATTTGTAATTAAGATCATTAATTAGATAAGATCTGGTTTTTGAGTAATGATTAGAAATTAATTAATCAAGTAATTAAAGATTAATTAAGTTACAGTTAAGCACTTAATTAATTAAATAATTAAGGATTAATTAATTAGTTGTTAAAGATAAATTAATTTGTAATTAATAATGATTAATCTAAGTTTAATTACTTAAGAAAAGTAATTAAAGAATTGTTAATGGTTAATGAAGGTCATTAACTTGAGATTATTAAATAATTAATTAATGTGATTAATTTTAATAATTAATTAGATTAATTAATTAAGGATAATCATTTGTGAAATTGTTTAAGTATAACTACTTTATAAAAGCAATTAAAGGAATTAATTGCTCTAGGTAATTAATTAAATAAATTTGATTAGTTAAAGTTAATTAATTAAGTTTAATTAATTTAGAATAATCACTTGATGATTTGATAAGTATAATTACTTAGGGAAGTAATTAATGGATAATTATTGAATGTAATTAATTGAAGGGTGATTTATTGATGGAAGTAATGTGAGTTTAATTCCTTTTTGTAATTAATCATGGGATTAACTAAAGATAATTAATTAAGGAGTAATTAATTTATTTAATGAAGTAATTAAGGGTGGTTAATTACTGAATGTGATTAATAAAGATTGATTAACGAATAGTTAAATTAAGATTAATTATTAAATTTACTTAATTTAAATAGAATAATTAATTAAGAAGCAATTAAGGGATCATTAATTAATGTAATTAATGATGTAATTAAAGATTAATTAATTAAAGGTTAATTAATCAATAAATGATTAAAGAATAATTCATTAATTGTAATTAATTAACGATTAAAGTAATTGATTATAATTAATTAATTACTGAATTAATTAAAGGTTAATCACTATAAGTGGTTAAGGATAATTAATTTGTGAAATTAATTAAAGGATAATTACTTGAATGTAATTAAAGGATAATTAATCAGGGATGATTAATTAAGGTGGATAATTAATTAATTGATTTGTAATTAATGGTAATGTAAGCAAGTTTTATAATGATGAAAGTAATTAATTTAATTTATTTTAAATTAATTAGAGATAAAGTAATTAATTTAATTCATTTTAAATTAATTATGGTGTGATTAATTAATCCTTGCTTATGTATGGATGGATGATATTGATTGCCTTGAATGGTTTGAGATCTCAGATATGAGATAAGTAATGTTGTGTGATATGGCTGCTTTGGTTGAAGTGTGATGATAATGTGAATTATCTATTTGTGATGATAATGTGGATTATCTGTTTGTGATGATAATGTGAATTATCTATTTGTGATGATAATATAGATTATCTATTGTGACATGTGAATTATCTATCTGTGTGTATATAGATAATGGAATTGAATTTTTTTAAAATTTAAAACAACTTGGACCTAAAAGATGGCGTTTTGGATTTCGATGAGACCGGGATCGGGTTTCTAGATTTGAATATCCGAAAACCACATCGATCCAAATTAACGATAGGTCGTGAATCTCAAGTGAAGATGAAGATTCAGAGTGCAAGGGTTATTGTCGTTAACTCTAAGGGTGATTCCAAAATGAGTGTAACGAGATAATGCCTTCGGTTTTGTTCGAACCTGGAACGAACTTGTATGGATGAATGCTTTCATAACATCGTCAGGTGGGCGATGAGCATTTTAAGTGATGTGTTCTGATAAAGGTAATCGTAGCCTCAAGCCTCATCAACTGGGAATGGCTAAAACAAGGGAGGTGCAGCAAGGTTAAGTGGGTAGCACCCAACTAGGACAAGATCTTCCCCTGTCTAGAAGTTCCTTTTTATTCGGCTGTGTGGGCAGTTGGGTCGTGGCCAACTGCGGGGTTGCCTTGTTCGGGACTATCCAGTAAGGGATGGTTCCGGCTTTGTATTGCAGGGGATTGGATGTAATCCTCAATACGATGACCTAGGCCCCGTACTGTGATGGCGGTACTCCAGTAGACCTGCCATTGATGGAAACCCATTCTTCTTACGTGCCCTTATGGTTTTGATTGTATTACCCACTTTGTGGCTAGTAGTTGGAATTTAATGAATGTAAATTTTTTGGCTATTTCTTATTTACTTGAGAACCCTAGACCCTATTATAATATCACTGGATTTCCTATCAAATGTTTTGGTCAGCGTAAGGTAAGAACTTGCCCATGTGTATGTGTGGGGAGTCTTATGTGATTCCTTTTGTTTTCAAAGGTTTTTCAAAGTTAAGCAGCTTTAACCTGTTACTCACACCAGACCCATGTCTGACCTGGAGTTTATTTCTATTTTCTTAAACTCTTGGGTACTTTAATTTTTATGAGTAGCCAAGGGATTCATGTTAGCTTTGAAAAATTATGGAGGAGCAATGGAGCAGGAGGCTTCAGCGTTATAGATATTTATAGTGTTCCGCTGTGTTGGTTTCTCTGTGTGGTTTTTGAGTTGTAATAACTAGATAGGTGTTTATAACTTTCTAGTATGTGTTGTATAATCTTTATATCTCTGATGTTTGTAATACTATGCAATGCTTATGTGATTAATATAATTTGTTCGTTCCGCTATTGAGATTCTGATGTTGTTTCTTTCGTTCTTCTCTATCTTTTCTCTTTTCTATCTCTTTCTTTCTTATTAATGATGCGTCATTCTGTGGTATGAACGGCGGGTCATTATAGTGGTATCAGAGCGCTAGGTTGAGTGAATACCTAGGCTTTGGAGTGATTTCTTTCTTGAGAGAGCGTATTTGTAATTTTAAATATATATATATACATATTTGCTTCTGCCTATCTGTTGGGTTACCTGTTTGGGTTTTCCAATATAAGTTATAAAGGTAGATGGGGTAGTGGTGTGTGTAACACGACTATCATTGTTTGGAGTTTGAGTATTGAAGTTGGAAGTGTATTTGTCGAGACTATAGACCTAATACCATCACAAGCGAGCTTTGCAGTGGTGTAAGGATTGCATCAATCTTTGAAGGAAACCTTTTTAAGGTTCGAAGTCCATCTTTGAAGTGCAAGTTTGGATAAGTAGAGTTTGGATCTGTCGGCTGAGCAGAAGCAAGTGATGGTATCTTGGCAACCTTAGGAAGTAGTAGCTGTGTGCTGAGACGTGGTGACCATGGTTTGTTTCCGAAGATGTTACTTTGGAACAAGTTTAAGGAAGTGTGTCTGCTTCTGTGTTGTGGTTGAGTTCAGCAGGGTGTTGTGCTTGGCTTTGAGGCTCAGTTTCTTGAGGAGATGTCTGCCCATCTCTAGGATCTACGTGGGATTGGATTATATGGCTTTGTGGTCCGAAGAGCTTTGGATTAGGAAGTCTTTGGCATCTGGGTCAGCAGTGCAGCTCAGGATTTTGGTGGACCTTCTGAGTCTTCTTTTATAGATCTATTGAACCTTATTTCTGGGATGTGTGTCTTGTTTGTGCTCTTATTCATCATCAGCATTTTCATCTACTCCAAATCAAAGTTATGCAGCGGAAGCAGTTTGGGAATGCATCTGTTTGTCTTTTCTGGATAAGGAGAAGTAAGATCAGTCTTCTAATGCTGTGGAGTAGAGTTTGTGTTCTTGATCTTGGTTGATCGTGAGAGGATCATTTTGTTGGTTTGTTTTTGGTCTAGTTTGTTTCTAGAGGCATCGACGGAGGTTAAGCTGAACTGGAAGGATATAGGCCGCCCAGGATTGTTCGAAGAGTTTTGAGGATAAGAGACAGAGGAATTTGGATTTCAAAGTCGGAGATTTAATTTTGGATAAGTTTTCTCCGATCAAGGGAGCTATAAGATTGGGTAAGACTGGGAAGCTAGCTCCGAGGTGTTTTGGATCTTTTCTGTATTCTTGTTAGGATAAGTGCTTTGGTCTACAGGATTGAATATCCAGTTTGGAAGACTGGGATTCGATGAGTTTCACGTGTCACTGAGGGAGTACGTGTATGATCTATCTCTGGTTTTGGAACTAGCAGTTCAGGAAGATTTGGTTGTTGAGTCAAACTTGTCTGAGTTCTGATGTCCTATTTAGTTTTATAGATCCAGATGAGTAGGAGCTCTATAGCTTCGTAGTATAGATTGTTTGGGTTCTGTAGAGCGAGTATTCCGTTATTTATACCTGGGAAACTCTAGGAAGTACTATCCAGAATTTTGTCTGGATAGTTAGATTGTTTGATTGAGTGATTTGGTTGCTATGGTTGTTAGCATATGATTGATAAGATGCTTGTGATTTAAAATTAAAATCTTAGATAGACTATTAAATTACCTTCGCTTTTAAATTTCGGGGACGAAATTTTTTAAGGGTGGAGGAATGTGATGACTCGGAATTTTGGGCAATATCAATTTAATAATTTGTATTAAAACTTAAATTGATATGATAATCTGTATTAATAAATTTGAATTGATTTAATAATCTTCTTTTAAATAAATATTTAATTAGTAAATTTTATCTTTTAAAAAAAACTAATAAATATTTTTCTATTTATAATGTATATATATATGTGTGTGTATATTGTAAATAGATAAGCTTTGGTTTGAAATTTAATAAATAAATAAAATCTTGTTTTAAAATTCTAATATACATTTTGATAATTTAGAAATTATGATTAAATTTAATATAAAGCTTTTCAAAGCTATTTAATAAATAATTATATTGTTTTAAATACTTAAGGTAAATATTTATTTGTTTAAAATTACTTTAACTCAAGTTTAAATTAATAAAATGGTTTTTTTCTTTTCTTTTTAAATATTGCTTGATAAATATGATTTGAAAGATATGAAAGTTTAAAATATAATTTACATATAAAACATTAATTCCTTTAAGTGATATAAGTTATTTATTAATAATAAGACAATTTCTTTATAAATTATTTAAAATTGATAAATTTGTTATTTTCAAATAATAGTTATAATGTATAGATATAGATAGATTTTAAAGTAAATAGAAGTGTTTAAATTTGATATGTTGTTACATATATTTAACTTGATTTTTTAAAATTGGATTTTTAAATTTAAGTTGGATTTGAATTTGAACTAGTTGAATTTCAGAAGATAGACATTTTAAAAATATTTAGGTTTTAAAGGATATTTGAATAAGCTTTTATTTATAAATATCATTAGTTTTGTTTCTTTAATGTAATTTATATATAGATAAGCATTTATTAAATAAAGAAAAAAACTTTTGTTTACTTTTAAAATAAATTAAAATAAGTAAAATTACTTATAGGACAAGTGTAAGTATATTAAGCCTAATAAAACAAGTGTTAATTTATGTTCATGACAAATGTAAATAGATTAGACAAGTGTCATTTTTGTTTTTAATTTTTATTTTATTTTAAAATAAATCATCTTAACTTATAAAACATGTTTTTCCTCCTTTTCATTTCTTTTCTAATTTTCATTTTCAAAAGTTAAGATAAAATTTCAGCTGAATCAAAACTCAAAACAAAATCAGTAACCAAAATGCCTCAAACCAAAAATCATGTTCAAATCAAAATCTAAAAATTTCCTCCTCAAACCAAATATAAACCATTAGCCTGCATATCTAGAATCAATTCACAGGCTTGCACTTTTTTTCAAATCTGAGATCAAATCTTAAATCTATAAACTCATTTTGAAAAGCATGCAAAGTATTTTCAAAATCAAAAGGGTGCATGCATTTTCTTCAAACTGGAGTTTGTCTGAGCAAGCAAGATTTCAACACATATTCAATGAAGCAAACTCAACTTTATTCAATTAAGCAAGTTTTAGTTCAATCAGCTTCTGTTTCAAAAATAAAAAATTCCAGACTTAAAAGCAAAGCCTTTGCTTCATGCATGACAGGTGAGTAACATCCCTATTTTAAAATTTAAGTATATGATTCTGTTGCATGTTCATCTCTAAAAACAAGTATGTTTGTGAATATATTTATAAGTAGATCTGTGTGTGTGTGTGTGTGAATATTTTGGTGTATGCATTGCTGTGTGTCTGGATGTTTTCTCTTATTCTAGTTTCCAAGTTCAAGATCAAATCAAAAATCAACTGCTCTTGATCCTATCTTTGTTAAGACTTAAGTCTTGAACATAATATGTTTGTTGTATCATAGATTTTAGTTTAAAAACTTGCTTAAGTTAAAACAATTTCGTATTGTTTCTGGAAATTTAAAACAACAGAGAAAACTTAAAATAAGTCAAATTCCGATTTAAATGTTTGATGGATTCAAGGGTCTAATTCAAGTACTAAAATTAAAACTTGATTTTTGAAACTAAAATTACAAATTTTAGTAGTGGGATTTGAGTGCATTTCTGGTTTGACCAGAAATAGGCATTTAAGGGGTTTCTGATGATCTCGAGAATCTGGGAGGTCGGGGTTCCTTCTGGTGGTAGTGGGATGATCGGTGAGGATGGGAAACTGTTAGGATGGCAAGCAAGGAACGGCGGAGGCGACGGCGGCCGATTCGAGTTTTTAAACCAAGTTTTGGCTTGGCTAGGTGTTTTGATCTTTGTGGTTCCTCTGGATGATCGAGTTCAACAGAACTCAGGGGATCGACTACTTGGACATTGATGAAGATTTGACCGAAGGTGATGACACTCTGGTGGTCGGAGATTCAAGGACGAGTTAGTTCCAGGTCTGCATTTGGTTGTTCCAGGTTTGGAG
Organism: Allium cepa; assembly: GCA_030765085.1. Lineage (NCBI taxonomy): Eukaryota > Viridiplantae > Streptophyta > Magnoliopsida > Asparagales > Amaryllidaceae > Allium > Allium cepa. Next base: position 479,178,348 of record CM060943.1, on the reverse strand, counting down.
CAAACACTCAGATTCAATTCCGAGTTGGTTGTCACGATCTGATGGTCATGATGGGTTATGAGGATGTTTGTTGATGTGACGAGGCCATCGGTGATGGCCGTAGAGGGTCGGAGCCACCGTGCATATGCACGGTACATTGGTTTGTGCCAGGTGAAGTTTGGTGTTGCAGGGTTTTGTACTCGAGTTTATCTCGAGTAATTCGAGTATTTGCTCGAAGAAATGTAAGGTTTTACTCGAAGCAGTTGAAGAGGGCTCGGGTAATAATTGTTACAGTTTTTTTTGAAACCTGTCTGTTTCAAATTTAAATTTAAATATGAAAGCAAGTTTAAACAAATTTTAAAACCAAATTTAAAGTATGGAGTCAAAACTGAATTTTGTGTCCTAGTTTTTAAATTAAATTAAGTGTTATAAATTAAATTGTTTTAGCAACTTTAATAATTTTAAGTGAATTTTGAAATAATTTGAATTTAAAATGAATCTGGCTTTAAAACTCTTTTAAATTTCTTTTATAAGATAAATGTGTCTACAACATATGATTTAAAAAAAATTTGTGAATTGTTTTTAAACTTTGTTAAAGTTAAAATTGTATTCATTTTAAATCTTATATTTGAAATAAAATTTGAAAGTAAATTTGAAAGTAAAATGTTTTCAAATGTGTTTGTGAATGATAATTAAATCATTAATAAGAAAATATTTTACCTTAAAGTTAATTAAGATTTAATGATTGGTGATTCATTAAATTATTAAAGTAATTAAAGATAATTTATTAATTTAATAAATTAATGACGTGGATTGATTAATTTGGTAATTAAGTATTTTAAATTGATTAATTAACCAAGGTTTAAGTTAATTAATTAAGGAATAATTAATTTGTAATTAAGATCATTAATTAGATAATATTTGGTTTTTAAGTAATGATTAGAAGTTAATTAATCAAGTAATTAAAGATTAACAGTTAAGCACTTAATTAATTAAATAATTAAGGATTAATTAATTAGTTGTTAAAGATTAATTAATTTGTAATTAATAATGATTAATCTAAGTTTAATTACTTAAGAAAAGTAGTTAAAGAATTGTTAATAGTTAATGAAGGTCATTAACTTGAGATTGTTAAATAATTAATTAATGTGATTAATTTTAATAATTAATTAAGGATAATCATTTGTGAAATTGTTTTAGTATAATTACTTAATAAAAGTAATTAAAGGAATTAATTACTCAAGGTAATTAATTAAATAAACTTGATTAGTTTAAGTTAATTAATTAAGTTTAATTAATTTAGAATAATCATTGATGATTTGATAAGTATAATTACTTAGGGAAGTAGTTAATGGATAATTACTGAATGTAATTAATTGAAGGGTGATTTATTGATGGAACTAATGTGAGTTTAATTCCTTTTTGTAATTAATCAAAGGATTAATTACAGATAATTAATTAAGGAGTAATTAATTTATTTAATGAAGTAATTAAGGGTAGTTAATTACTGAAACTGATTAATCAAGATTGATTAATGAATAATTAATTTAAGATTAATTATTAAATGTAATTAATTTACATAGAATAATTAATTAAGAAGTAATTAAGGGATCATTAATTAATGTAATTAATGATGTAATTAAAGATTAATTAATTAAAGGTTAATTAATCAATAAGTGATTAAAGAGTAAATAATTAATTGTAATTAATTAAGGATTAAAGTAATTGATTGTAATTAATTAATTAATGATGTAATTAAAGGTTAATTACTATAAGTGGTTAAGGATAATTAATTTGTGAAATTAATTAAAGGATAATTACTTGAATGTAATTAAAGGATAGTTAATCAGGGATACTAATTAAGGTGGATAATTAGAGGATAATTAATTAATTGATTTGTAATTAATTAACTGTTATGTAAGCAAGTTTTATAATGATGAAAGTAATTAATTTAATTTACTTTAAATTAATTAGAGATAAAGTAATTAATTTAATTCATTTTAAATTAATTATGGTGTGATTAATTAATCCTTGCTCATGTATGGATGGATGATATTGATTGCCTTGAATGGTTTGAGATCTCATCTATGAGATATGTAATGCTGTGTGATATGGCTGCTTTGGTTAAAGTGTGTTGACAATGTGAATTATCTATTTGGGATGATAATGTGGATTATCTGTTTGTGATGATAATGTGAATTATCTATTTGTGATGATAATGTAGATTATCTATTGTGATATGTGAATTATCTATCTGTGTGTATATAGATAATGGAATTGAATTGTTTTAAACAACTTGGACCTAAAAGATGGCGTTTTGGATTTCAATGAGACTAGGATCGGGTTTTCAGATTTGGATATCTGAAAACCACATCGATCCAAATTAACGGTAGGTCGTGAATCTCAAGTGAAGATGAAGATTCAAAGCGCAAGGGTTATTGTTGTTAACTCTGAGGGTGATTCAAAAATGAGTGTAACGAGATAATACCTTCGGTTTCGTTCGAACCCGGAATGAACTTGTATGGATGGAATGCTTTCAGAACATCGTCAGGTGGGCGATGAGCATTCTATGTGATGTGTTCTGATAAAGGTAATCGTGGCCTCAAGCCTCATCAACCGGGAATGGCTAAAACAGGGGAGGTGCAGCAATGTTAAGTGGGTAGCACCCAAGTAGGACAAGATCTTTCCCTGTCTAGAAGTCCCTTTTATTCGGATGTGTGGGCAGTTGTGTCGCGACCAACTGCGAGGTTGTCTTATTCGGGACTATCCAGTAAAGGATGGTTCCGACTTTGTGTTGCCGAGGATTGGGAGTAATCCTTGGTACGGTGATCTAGGCCCGTACTGTGGCGGGCGGTACCCCAGTAGCTCTGCCATTGATGGAAACTCATTCTTCGTACGTGCCCTTACGATTTTGATTGTATTACCCTCTTTTGTGGCTAGTAGCTGGAATTTAGTAAATGTAACAATTTCGGCTATTTCTTATTTACTTGTAAACCCTAGACCCTATTATAATATCACTAGATTTCCTATCAATTTTTTTTTGTTAGCGTAAGGTAAAAACTTACCCATGTTTATGTGTGGGGAGTCATACGTGATACCTTTTGATTTCAAAGGTTTTTCAAAGTTAAGCAACTTTAACCTGTTACTCACATCAGACCCATGTCTGACCCGGAGTTTATTTCTGTTTTCTTAAACTCTTGGGTACTCAAATTTTTACGAGTAGCCAAGGGATTCAGGTTAGCTTTGACAAATTGTGAAGGAGCAATGGAGCAGGAGGCTTCAGCGTTATAGATATTTATAGTGTTCTGCTGTGTTGGTTTCTCTGTGTTGCTGTTGAGTTGCAATAACTAGGCAGGTGTTTATAACTGTCTAGCATGTGTTGTATAAGCTGTATATCTTTGATGTTTATGATACTATGTAATACTTATGTGATTAATATAATTTGTTCGTTCCGCTGTTGAGATTCTGATGTTGTTTCTTTCGTTCTTCTCTATCTTTTCTCTTTTCTATCTCTTTCTTTCTTATTAATGTTGCTCATTCTGTGGAATGAATGACAGGTCATTACAAATGATCAATAAGGAATTATGGCACGTGATCGGGGAACCGTTTGAGACGAGGGATGTAGGGTATGGACTATTCCTACGGTTGAATAGTAGGAGATAAAGAAAGCGATCAAGGGACAATTAGACATGAGATTGATACAGTAAACATTTTCATAGTCACATATGATGAGCATGTACGATTGGAAGGAGCACATAATGGCAAGGAGTTGGCTCCATAATAAGGCAAATGCATGAACATGTGATGACAATGATCACTACTAGATCAGGTAGACGTGGAGACAGACGATTGGTGTAGGATCCATGATTCGAAGCACTATTCTACTTGAGAGAATTGTTCGGGTCAAAGCAATTGCACAACAAGGGATTCTTGGAGTTGGCAACTGGACTCGCATCATAGCATGGTTCCAGTGCAACACATCTGTTTATACATTCATTTTATGGTTTTAGAACTAGCCTATGGGAGGGTTCAGAGCAGTGCCTAAGGGATACTTGTACCCGTTAGCAGTATCGTAGATGTTGACACTAGGGAGCACTATAGTGATAGGGTTTTCATTAGTGCCAGGAAGTGGTCTAGGTCTGCATGGAGGCGTATGCACGACAGAAAGATCATATGAGGATGCTCAGTCCCGTTCATGGACTCCCAAAAGGTAAGAATATATAAATACATGCAAAGATCATATAATGTGTAGTTTCCCCAATGATATTTCATTAAGTTTGAGATGAAGGTAGATATTCTCTGTCTGGCACATATCATTATATTGTGTGTAGTATATTAATTAGTTGATAGTTTCATTGTGTATTCTCGGATTGGTTATATTGTGATATTTATATTATCCCTGCATTTTTATATGGGTTTACTTCCATCATGGTATATTGTTACGTATCAGTCATATTATATTAGTTGTGTCGACTCACTAATTTCAAAAGAAGAGTAGGTTACCTTATAATTTCCTATTTTTTACATAGGTTTACATTACTTGTTTATTGACTATCTAGATTACCCTTGAGCCATGTTCGTGGAAAGGATCAGCCATACCTCAGTAGTTTCCTATTTTATACGTATGTAGTTTAAATATACAATATTTTGGGATAGTGCTCCTCACACCAGGCTTTAAGTCTAACCTACGTTTTGTCTTTGTTTGTTTATGTCATAACAACTCTCAGTACTCGATTGAGTAGTATAGAGTTAGGTGCTTTTGGGAATACGATATTGGAATGTACAGCTGGAGCGTTTTAGAGACATGATTTTGGATGTATACTTGATATTATAATAGTACATGAAAGATGTTATTTTGTATATGAGACTAGTTGTATCAGATATCATATTCAGAACTCCATATTGTTGGGAGTTGATGTATTTTAACTTTCTAAATTGATATTTATTAATCAATTGCTTCCATTATTACAGTCTCTTATATATTGTTTATCATGTTCTATTTATGTATATTCAGTATATTATATGTCCTTGTTCCGTTTTAAGTTTATATCTATTCTTTGGTTTGGTGTTTTCTTAATTTTACCTCAACAAACTATCTTTTGTAGTAGTCAGGAGTTAGACGTCGATTCATGGTATTACAAAAAATGAGTTGTTATATTTAGTATCAAACCTTTGGGTCAATACTCAAGACAGGACCAATTTGAGTTAAGCTACCTGATAGAAGGAGATACATTGTAAGAGAATACTTGCATTTTTCTAATATATAATGCTACACACACCACTTTGTCTTCCGAACTTTGATTTATTTCCATCACAAGCTTCTAAAGTATCTTTGTTTCAGGCTAATAATATGAGTAATCAGGGCACACGAGCTACTATAGATAGGTAGACACAGATGCCTACGTGTTACGAAGACTATTTGGCTACCGCATGGGATTTTCCACCGCCCACGGGGCATTCCAAGAACTGTGGTAGGTGCTGGAGGTGGTGTAGCCCCTAAGACACGGTACTTCTTACTCCACCAGCATTAGATTTTCCAAAGCTACATTAGGATTTACTTAGCCTTGGCGGGAAGACATATCAAGGTTTTCAGACTTTTGTTGAGACATTGTATTAGATACATACAAGTGAGAGGGCTTTTGCCAATATGGGCATGGAGAATGATCTAATGATGAGGATTCCTTCCCAGCATCATGAGGGAGGCTCTGGCTCGGTGGGACATAATGGTAAAGGAGTTTGACGAGCAGGCCATGACTTGGATTTATTTTAGATGCCACTTCATGTGTTTGTTTATCTCCAAGACCGAGAATAGCATGCAACTTGACCATTTCATCCATCTGTAGTGGGGTAGCTTGTTAGTTAGGAAATATGTTAGCTAGTTTAATATTCTAGCTGAGTTTGGAATTGAGATGATCAATATTCCATCGAAAAAGCAATGAAGTTTACCAAGGGTCTAAAATGCATCGATTAGAGAATCACTGCTCAGTCATATCCCAACCGCGCTACTTCCAAGAGTGTTATGGAAATAGTTCTTCTTCATGAGAGCATCCATAAGGTACCATCAGAGGTAGTGATGGTGGAAAGTAAATTGAAGTTACAACCAAAGCGCAAAGGCCAAGGTACAGGGAAGGAGCAGGTTTATGCAAAGAAGGGAGACGATATTGTGTGCCACTCCTACGACATAAAGGATATATTGCAATAGAATGCTGTGCAGCTAAGGTGAAGCATAAGTGCTTCATTTATGATCGGCTTGGTCACATGAAGAAGGATTATCCTACGCTCTAGAAGAATGGGCAAGTGGAGATGACTTATGCCTTATAGGCATTACTAGGTCCTAGCAAGCATATTGCTTTAGAAAAAGGAAAGAAGCTCATTTGGTAAGGTATGCTTTATATTTCAGATACTTTCTTATGTTCTCCTTGGTACTTGAGCTGTATATTCATCTATTATTGATTGCTTGGTAGACGGCTAGACTTGACACCTTTTTCTAGTAGGTAAATTCTTTGTAAAGTTATACCTTTCTTAAGGAATCTTAACATATAAGAAAAGTGTAATAACTAAGAGTATTCCCTTTCAAACTTGGTGCATGAGCTTTTGAGTTGGGTAGGGTTGGTGATGAAGTGTGACTTGGATTTTCATTCAAGTAGGATTTAGTGGATGCCCCGTAATGAGAAAAGACCGAGCGAGTGGCTTATACATCATGCGTAGAGTCATTTATGTTATGAGTGCTAATCCTTTTTTTGTAAACCTCAGTTGATAAGGTTAGCCACATCAATTTAAGAGGTATTTTCTAAAGATTAATCCTTTCATGTACAGTTTCCAATCCCTAGTTCGAGCACAGGGTTTCTAGGTGATTTGCATCGGTTATGCAAGAGTTTTCACTGATTCTTAAACGAGACCACTTGGGTCTGATTCTTGGGGTGATTGAAAGATTTCTGAGGCAGGACTCTAGTTGTAGGAGGAAATATCAATGGTCAGGCCATGAAACCGGATCAAAGTTTGCCTAAGAGGAGTCATGTGGCCGACCCTAGTTTAACAAAGAGATCATGTGAACAAATAAAGGATTGGAACGAACATTACATACTATTTTGGATGATCTTTTTTCGTTGTAAAATTATAGAGTTAAGGTTGCTTGTGATAGTTTAGGGAAGGACTTCTTGACTAGTTTTGGGATGATTTAGATAATCTTCAAAGTGGAGATACGATACTTGTCTAGGTGAGCATTGTGTTACACTTAATAGATTATCCGTACCATTATTGTGTGGTTGCGATGACTTTGAACTTGAGAGAACCTAAGTGTTTGTAGATCATCATTTAATAATGATTTAATTAGTACTGTTTTCTCCTTTGAAGAATGAATTCTGTTTGGAAGGAAAGGAAAGTTGAGATAAGGATTGTTTGGTTTATTGGAGAGTTTTAAAGATCGATGATCCAACATATCTTATAAGTTTTCCTTTTTGTGGTGGGAGGTGTTATAGTCTTTCATGCATTGTATTCATAAAAGAGGTTGCAGTTCGAATAGACTCATAAGGGTTTATAATTTGACATGCACTTTTAGACCACTGTTGGTAACCTTGCATGTTGGTATAAACTCTTTTTATGTGTTTGGTAGTTTGTTTGCTAGTTATTGTAGTTTGTTGCTTGTTTTTTTATTGTTTGTTATTGTTTGTTGTTGTTTGTTATTACTTATTATTGTTTGTTATTAATTGATTTTTGTTGCTTGTTGATTGATCGACGTTGTTTATTATTTCTTACTGTTGTTATTTGATTGCTTATTGGTACTTGCTGATTTATTGTTGTTATTTGATTACCGTTGTTATTTAATCCCTATTATATCGTGTTTGGAGAGAGCTAGCAATAGCTATTTGAAATAGATCACATATCACCCACTATTATTATGGGGTTGAGGTGCGATCTATGTTAGTTGATTGTATTTTGATGTGACTTGGAGTTTTTGGTATATTTAGGCACCGACTCATTTTAGTTTACTCTCCAATTGTTAATCGTGTATGACTGTGGTAGTACCAGTTACTATGCAAAGATTTTACATGTTTAAATTTTGCTTTGTTATTATGCTGGTGCATCATTCTCTTTCTATAGTACAATTAGGTACTCAAGAGTAAAGCATAACTATTTCAATGCTTATTTACTTATATTTGAATTTAAAGGGTGAGAAGCTTTCTTAAAAGGGGCATGTACTTTTGGAGATGTGGGATAATTTAGGTTATCGCGTATTTCTTATTTGTGAGGTGCATTCATGTTTAGGATTTTCCGTAATGCTAGAAGCTTAAGGGAAGTATTGCTGATTTTCCGAAGTTGAGGCTCGGGAATTCTGGTCAGTCCTGTTACTGTCATACTCACAGATATTTCAAGAATGAAATTCTTTTAAGGAGGGGAAAATGTAACAACCCGCATTTTTATCATTTTAATATTTAAATGATTAATTTGGATTTTTAATCATGAATTATTAGAACACCTTTATACTCGATTTTTAGAGTTAGGTGAATTACGACTCAAGGCACCCCCGTTGAGACCATAATTTTGTCACAAGAATGATGTGTAAAAGTTGGTTTTGTTTGGAGTTGATTTTATTTTGGATTATATACTGTTTTCTTATGGATGAAATGAATTTGGGGCTAAGGCCAATTAGCAACCAATAAATGGCTAACCGCTTCATTAAATTTCTATTCTCCATTTCATTTCATTTCTACCTCCTAATCACTTTTATATTATTTCCTTAAGCCTAACCCTAGATCCACCAATCCAAGATCATATCAATTCCTATATATCCTGATAAAATCACCATAATTCCTGTCATCCAATTCGTCAAATAATCCTTCAAGGAATTAACTTAATGTTGAGTGTAACAACACAAAATTTATAACATTTTGAATGGAATTATTTATTTTATTTAAATATCCAGATTTGATTCAAATTTAATAAATAATAAGGAAATCAAATTTTAATGTAACGACACGATTTTTATTGATGTATTTTTATTCTAATTTATTTTGTTTTTTCATATTTTTTAATTTTGAATTATTCAAAATTTCTTTTGGCGATTTCTCGACAAACAATGGTATTTCTATGATTTTATAGAATAAGATAACCAGTGTATTATTTAAAGATTTATTTTGACGTTCGAGGTTCGTAAGAGAATGAAATTCTATGCAGCGAAGTGCTAGAAATCTTGTTTAAGCCAAACTCTATACCCAAGTTTTTCTTCATTCCCTCTCACTTTTCAACATTTGATCTTTCCCTATCATGTCATACTAGCCAAAGAAGAAACAAATTCTTTTCAAAATCCAAAATAAAAGGATGTACTAGTTGAAAAATTATTTGTTAAATTCTTGAACCCATACGGCATAGGTCTACATTTCTACATGAGTTTAGTGGTGCTTAGAATTGTTTTGGAGATCAATAGTGATGGCCACGAGTTGTTTGAAGCTAGGGTTTTTAGTTTTTGACGATGGCGAGAGAAATAAGTGGCGGCATAGTTCCTATGCGGTTCTTATGTGGTGTCGCATCTATAGAACAAATTTAGAGGTGTGTGGTGATGGAATGGAGAAAGTGACTTGCTGGGTGTTGTGTGGGAAGACTGTTAGGTCGGGATTAGGGCAAGCCCATCGAAGGTGATGAGGTGGTGGGTAATTGATTTCTCTTGCGGAGGAATGTTTGATGGTTGAAGCGGATTTGAGAATCATGTAGTGTGGTCGAAGGATGGCCGTGCATGTACATGAAGAGGGTGTGTTTGTGCGCAGGTTTTTAAGAGGAGGAGTGGACTTTGGTTTGGGGAAGAGAGGTTTAGGAGGGTAATTATAACTTAAATTTATAATTAGTTAAATTAACAGTTAATTAATCCTCAAAATCTTATAAAATGTATAACTCTTCTATACGAGGTCCAATCGAGATGCGGTCTTTTGTGTTACACTAAAATAGAGATAGATACGCACTGGAACTAGTTTCGTTGAGTTTGAAGTAAACGAAATTTTGGGCTATGAACGTTATTCAATTTTAGTTCAAATTGAAAACCCTAAGCATTCGTTGGAATTTCGATGAGTTAAACTTAACTTTTTTGATAATCAGTATGATGTATAGTAGATAAAATTTACTGTTTTTGCTTGGATAAATGGTTGGTTGGTTTGGTTAGATATCCACTTTTGAGAAGCGAATGTCATTTAGATTAAAATACAGGGAAGTTTATCGGGAAATTCAGATTTCTCGCCATTATGAATTGTTAATTCCAGTTATATACCCGTAGATTTTATTTTAGTCATATACCTTATATAGATTGTTAAATGTTAAAGTTTGATTGTTTGGCCATATTGGATATGACACTGGCATATGTTAAAAGTTGAACCTTTTTGTGGAAAAGCTAGTAATAGCATTAGTAAAGTGCTAAAGTAACTATTGGTCTCATTATAGTATTTTGAAAAATACTCTTAATTGCTGTTTTGATCAGGAATTGGTTTTGATGTTGGAAATTTTTTAATCCGACCCTTTTGGATTTACTGTACTATTTTATTTAAATAGTTTTTTTTGTATTTCTCTGTTTTACTTCAACTTTTTTATTATTCTATTCTAATATATGTATATATGTAAATGTTTTAAAAATTATTTTTGAAAATATTTATTTGTACAGAAAAATTATTATAATAATGAATGTTTATTTTAAAGGAAAAAAAGGTTTACCTTTTATTTTAAAGTAAATTTTTTAGAAGAGGATAGGAATATTTTGGTAACAAATATTTATGAAACATTTTATATAAATGTGGTTACTAAAGAACAAGTTTGTAAATGGTATTTTATAAATTAAAGAGAGATTTATAAGTGATTATTTATAAATAAAAGAATAGGTTTTTACAAGGTATTTTATAAAAAGGGAAAATATTATCATTTTGATGAGTTGGAATAATAAATCACAGTGGTGAATTTATTGTAATATAGTGAATAATTGTGTTATGTAAAATATTCGAGTCTTATAGTTATTTTTGGCATTTGGTTTTATATTTGCAGTTTTGTTTTATAAAAAGAATTTTGTAATTATATTTAGAAATTTATAAAGGAGTTTTATAAATAAATTTTGGAGTTTTATAAAAGCGTGCAAATAAATTTTGGGACTTATAAAATGAGTTTTATAAATGATGTTTTTATATAAAAGAAGTTTTATAAAAGAATTTTATAAATAGTATAAAAGATGTTTCTAAAGGAGTTTATTAAATAAATTTGGAGATTTATAGAAGTTGGTTTATAATTATGTTTATATATTTATAAAGGAAAATTTATAATTTATAAACAATGTTTTATGAACGGAGTTTGTAAACATAAGGAGTTCTATAAAGGCATTTTAAAAATTTTTATAGAAAAACTGAGACATGATTTCCATAAATGATAATTTTAAATTATGGTGGTATGAAAAATGTTCATTTTCATACTTAACACCGAATTTCGAGGTAGGGAAACTCGTCTCTATCTTGTGAATTAAGAATGGGTCAAAGCAATGATACTTTGCTAACTTGTCTGATTTCATTTTTAATTAAGAGATAACACCGTTTGAAATCGGGAAGTGGTGTTAAGTATATATGATTTAATTTCCATACCCTTATTTTACTTTACCAAAAGGAAAGTGTTTTATGCTTATTATTATCAATGGTTCAAACGAAATTTTTTAGCCCAAGTAAGTATGGCTTGGAAATGGAATCTTTTTAGGATTTGTTAATATACTTATACCGTTGGGATAAGTATATAGGTACATTTCCTTAGTATTGGAAATGTAGTGTTTAGTGAATGTACTTATACTACTAATATAAGTATACGAAAAAATTTTCTAAGCATTAAAAGGTGAAATGGTTTGTGAATATACTTATACCGTCGAGATAAGTATACGAATGTTTTCTACGTATTGAAAGGGGTAGAGGAGACTTGTGAAAATATGTTTGGAAAAGTATTTTGATACGTGTTACAAGATGGTTTTAATTAATGAAAGGATTAATTAAAGAGGCTTAGTGGTTGCTTTGTTATTAACCATGCCTGGTTAAATCTTTGATTGGATTATTCCTTTCTTTAATAGTTACATAACTAACTATCAAATGTTGGCCAGTTTTTAAAACTATCGTTGTCGGTTCGAAGAGATCGAGATCAGATATATTATCTGAAACCACTTTAAACCAACGTAAGCATTTGAATTGGAAACATCTAGAAGATAATGGAACTGAAGATGGAGTTCTTTCAAGTGCAAGGACAATTTGTGACTAATCCTGAGCGTGATTACAAAAAGGATGTAGAAGAAGTAGTGCGTTTGGTTTTTTTTAGTCCTAGAACAAACTTGAATGGATGAATGCTAGCATTGCATGGTTTCCTTGAGGGAAATGATAACATTTTAAGTGGGATTGCTATATTAAAGGTAATCGTAGCCTCAAGCATACACCTGGTAATGACTAAAGCAGGGACGTGCAGCAAAGCTATCTAGATCGACATTTTTCGATCATGTATTATTGTGGCCATAGAAACGGTTTGTCGAGTCAACAACTAGGGGTGATCATATTCGGTACTATCCAAGAAGGTGTAGGCCGGTCTTGAGTAGCAGAGGTGCAATTAAGGCAGCCTTGGTACATTTTCTCTAGAGGTGTACTTTATTGAAGGTAGGCCCTTACCTTGTCATTTTGGAATCCGTTCTCTAATAAGTGCTTTCGGACTTAGTTGTATACCTATTATGCTGGAATTTAATTGATGTAACAATTTCAGCTAAGATTCAATATATATTTTAAGCCCTAGACATTATTATAATATCAGATGATTTCCTATAAATGAATTGGTTACCATAAGGTAAAATCTAGTCCGTGTTCATACGTGGTGTGATCTTACGAGGTCGAATTATTTTGAAAAGTTTTATAACATTAAAATCCAACTGATATGTGTTTTTCATGCTGGTTTACCAAATTGATCCCGGCATCAATTTTCTTATAATGCTCGTGTCAGACTGAGCATATTTTCAAATTTGTTATGGATGTTTGGAGCTTCAGGAGACAAGCTAGAGGCCTCTAGGATGTACTCGCGTATATTTTATTTTCCACTGCATTGGTTGTTTATGTTTATCAGCATTTGTGAGAACACGTTGTTATTACTGTCTAGGCTGATGATGGATTAGTGTACTCTAATTTGAGTGTATGTATATTTAAGTTCATTTTTGTTAAGATATATTGCCTATTATATATTAGTCATCTCGATGTGAGATTATGTTTTGCCTTTTTTCCCTTAACCATCTTTCTTTTCGGCACTTAAATATTAGGCACGTGAATACCATGGATGTATTGAGTTTAGGGTTTCATCCAAGTTTTGAAGCAAGCAAAAGTCAGATTTTGGTGATTAGAGCTTGATTTGTTAAAGAAGTAAGTGAGTGGGATGATTCCCTAAATATTTACATGTTATATTTCATTAACTTGTTTACTAATAATTATGGAGTTGTAAAATGTGATTTAGAGGATTTTTAGGTTGATTTAGGCTAGTGTTCTTGTTATAATTCATGATTATATTAACTTATTATTTGTTTCAGAGCTTAATTACTACTTTTGAAAAAGCCACTAAGGTTAGAAATGGATTTTGAGTTAATTGAGTGCATGATGTTGTGATGGATTAGAGACTAATTAGATGGCATGATTATGTGCATGTCATTAGTCGATAATAATTAAATAATTTGAGCTGTTTTTATAGAATGTTAGTAAGCTAATTATGTGAGTTTTGAGCTCTACACTTATTATCAAAGTTGTTAGAGATTTAATAAAGCTTAATTAGTACCTATAATTGTTATAAAAAGTAAAGTAAAGATTTTTATAAGTGGGTGGTACATTTATAAATATTATTTATGTAAAGGGATAATTTTATAAGTAAAAGATTATAAAGTAGCATAAGATTTTATAAAATAGTGTACCAAAATTGGGCACAACACTCTTCGGATGTGTTTGAAGAGATAAAATGAAGAAAGTAAATGTAAAATGAGGTAGATCTAACAAACACACCAATCTACAGATAAAGAAAATGCATAGAAACACATGAATTTTGAGTGGTTCGACGTATGGCCCACGTCCACTATGAAATGGTTGATGTTTATTAATTATAGCTTGTTGGTTATAAGTGATTTACGATAGTACAATCAAAGTACAGTAGCAACTTTGGCAGAGTATCGGCGTAGCGAGGCTAAAAAAAGTCCCTTTTCTGGTTGCATATGGCTGTTATTTATAGGAGTAGGCTGAAAATATCTCGCCTGAATCTTGGACGACTTCTTCTCTCACGTGGGTGGGCCCACGGGATCGCGTTCAGGTTGTCTCGAGTCGATCTGGGAGCGATATGAATTGAATTCATATCGATCAAGAATTGATCCTTTTTGGCTAAAATTTATCTGGTACATTCTTGACGTTGTTGGTAGCTCCTGCGAAAATTTGGTGGAATTTGGACTTGTGGATATCGAGTTATGATTGATGCAAGTTTGGATTTGTATGACATTGTTGTCTTCATATCAATATTATTTTGCATCAGTCTTGCGTGGCTCTGGTTGTATCGATGCTTGCATGCTACTTCGTATCAATGGTCGGAGGCCGTCTTCGCATTGATGCTTCATATTGCTTTCTTCGTATCGATCGGTGGTTTTTCCTGTTCGTATCGATGGTGGAAGATCGATACGAGATGGATGGAGAGAGACCGATACGAAACATGAATTGGTTGATGTATACGAAGTGTTGTTAACATGATGGATACGAAGTAGCTTTATTTTGATTGATACGAAGGAAGTTAGTGGACAATGGATATGAACTGAATCTCTCTTGGGGAATGGATATGAAATTGGATGGATACGAATAGAGTTTTATTTCTCAACCTTGATCTATTAATATCTTGAGCATATGAGCACTGATTGACTTGAAATTTGGAACATTGGCTTTCATAGCTTTGTTGGTCATGTCATATCAATTATAGCTTGATCCAGAATCAGACAAAATTTATCGACCTATGTATTAACGATCTCCAGGACGAACTATCCTTGGTTTCTAGTCAAGTTCTTCGTGTCACGACCTTGCCAAAAAGTGGGATAACATTTGCCTCCTAAAGAACGTCTTGTGTGAACATGACGTGCTTTGAAAAGCAACATCCTTCATTCTAAAAAAGTTCTATCCGATTCGCTGTGTAGTTGCTATCTTTTCGTCAAAAGATGTAACCTTTGATTGATGTTCAGTGATGTAGATGTCACACTGTTGATTGTCAATGATCATGTAGTGTTTTACTGTAGCTGAGTGTTGAGCACTAGAGATTTGTTGTTCATCGTTCTGATCATCACCGGGTAAGCATTCAACTCCTGTTAACTTTGAAAATTGAATGTTAGTTTGGCATACATGCACATATGTTAACCTGACTTTGTTTATGTTTTCACATTTGTGGGTCGTTATCAAGTTCTTTAGTTTTTGTTTGGATTGAATTTCTTATCGACCCTCACCTGAATCGATGTGAGATTTGAGTTGTAACAACGTTCGATGGTTGTTTTAAGTCCTTACTTTGTATCTATCCTCTCCTGGATCAATCTAACATGTTGGAATGTATGCTTCATATCGATGGATACGTAATATTAGGTCTCAGATTGATGGATATAAGAGTAATGCTTTGTATCGATGAAGTTGAATGATCTAGACATAATCATGCAGTGATGCATCATAGAGGATATGCCTTTTCTCATTCCTCTATTAAAGAAGAATTCCCTACAGTAGATAGTCTTTGATAGGATTCATTCATGACCCCTTTCTTGGCTCCATCCCCAAGATCCACTTGATCTTCATCTGTCAATGCTTGGAATAATAAGTATTTCAACTGGGACAAAGTCTATTTTTCACACATTCCAAGAAATGGCTTGCTTGGCTAGTGATTCGCTTTTTCATTTTATTCTCTAAGGATGTCTGTAATGGTGCAATTCATGAAGTCGACTAGTAGCTTTTGGATCCAGCTAAGGTAAGGAAAATACACTGCCCACTAGTCCGATAATCCTCCCTGCCTTAGCATACCACTAATCAGAAATCACATAAGATATGTAAAGTTTCAACTCCTAGTTTTCTTGTAAGTTTGAGCATGGTGACCAAGGATTCACACTTAGCTTTGTTATTTGTTGTTGTGAAGTTGAGTTCCAGGGTGTAGCGGATCGATCGTCCCTCGGGAGTCATTAACGCAACTTCGACGATAGAAAGCTAATATTGAAGGTTCCATCTGTGTACATTCTCCATCAGTTGGACAGTTCTCCTCTTCACTTTGTATAGTCATCTACAGCAGTGAATTCACATATGAAGTATGCTAATTGTTTGGGCAAGGATAGCTCTCCGAAGGAGATAAGTGATATCAAATTGGCTTAGCTCGATGCTCTATTTGAGAAATTTTTTAGACATCTAAGGTTGCTATTGGACCTATCATAATGGTTGGTCGATATAGACGTTAATGGGGTGAGCTTGTCAATAGCTAGCTATTATCATATACTGGTCTTTGGTTTAGTTTCTCTCTAAGTGATCTATTGAAGATGGAATTGCATCAATGCAGTTGTTAGTTCATTCAAAAGTTCTCTTCCCTCTCTTGATCAGGTTGAAGAAGAGAATTGACTTGTAGATGGTCCAAGAGTTGAATCAACTTAGGACAGTAATCTTTCGACTTGGGCTCCGTACTTGCTTAGTTGTCCTTGGTACATGGGTGTCTCTAATTGTCGGATTTTTCTTGAAATTAGACTTGATTCCACAAGAACTGATGACTGAACCCAAGAATTCTTCTTATACAATGCTGAAAGAGCATTTCAAAGGATCTATTTCATTCTGTAGTTGTTGGAGAGAACTAAATATCTTTGCCAAGTCATCGATGTTGTCGTTTGGAGGTCATGATCTTACGAGCATATTAATCACATATACTTTCATCGATCGGCCGATCTGATTTTTGAATGATTTTTTAATTGTCCTTTGGTAAGTAGCATAAGCATTCTCAAGTTTGAATCCGAGGGTTGCAGCATAGCACTATAGACCCAGTTCAGTGACAAAACTGTTGCATTCCTGGTTTGAGACATGCTTCAGTATCTGATTGTATCTGGAGTGGTCGATTCTGCCAGTTGGTTGATCCTTGGTATTGGAAGGTTGTGCTTTGTCATGCCTTGTGCAAATCTGAGTAGTCGGTGTATGTCCGCCACTCTCCGTTCGTTTTTCTTATAAGTAAAGGATTGGATGCTTATTTTAGGTAAAGGAACACATCGGTTTTGAGTAAAGTCACCTCCTTTTTAAGCGCAGTAGATCTATCCAAATCCATGTGGTATCATTTTTGTTCACCGAGACATGCCTCGGGTCGGCTTTTAATGCAGGATTCTTAATAGCTGGCGAGAGTCCATATGTATATATGAGGTTGTGTCCAAGCGAACACATCAAGATTCAGCCAGAGCAACACAGTTTACTCTTTCGTCGTCATTGCACTGGTTTGTGATCTAATCTTTAGTACTCATGATGGGTTGTAAGCGTTTTATGTTCTTATTTGCAATGGTAAATGATAACGCATGTAGGGATGCTGAATCAAAGGCTTAGTTAAGTTTAGCCTTGTATCGCATGCTGTAGCATAGCTGGCTCCAACTATGACTTTGAATGTACTTGGTTTTTCGAGAAATGCGCTTTCCATTCAATGTATCCACAATCCATTGCTCATCGGAAAGGTCAGAATGATGATCAGTTGCCCATAAGTATGGGCATCAATTTAATGATTCTATCTCTAAGCATCCTCTTAGTCGTAACTTCAAGTTGTTATAAATACTAGGCATGAGCCATAGGATTGAGTGGTCGTATCCAGCTCTTGGATGATTAGACTCGTGCCCCCGGTCTTAGTTTGATGGAAGTATTGTGCGAATGATCGAGCCTACCTTCTACTGAGTTTATACTATAGTCCAAGCTGTAAGAGCCAGAGTTAT
The DNA here is from genome assembly GCA_030765085.1 of Allium cepa. Taxonomy (NCBI): domain Eukaryota; kingdom Viridiplantae; phylum Streptophyta; class Magnoliopsida; order Asparagales; family Amaryllidaceae; genus Allium; species Allium cepa. The sequence continues at coordinate 479,160,413 of CM060943.1, read as the reverse complement.
TTGAAGAACAAAAAAATTACATTCATCTTATTTCTCGCGCGTCCCCCCAAGTTTAGGGAATATCTTGATAAGTGGCAAGGTAGATAATGTCCACTTCAATTTCGGATTCTATCCCGTTGAACCATGGGATTGAGTTAACCGATGGAAGGATGAGTTGTGCCTTATCCTACATTCTGTCCTAGTTCTTTCCTATAGGCAAAATACTTCATTGCCTCGTCGACAATTAAACATGAGCGAAGTTTCGGATGGTCAATGACATTCACTTTGCTTCTTATGTCACCATACTTTGGGCAAAGACTGAAGAGTGAATCGTCAAGTCAAATCCAATGCGGGATTGATGCTTCCCTTGCCGAACCTAGGGCAAGAATTGGTGTGCAGATGTTTAGGTTGCACTTGTTTTGAATTGATCTTTTAATTGAATAATGGTAAAAGTCAAAGAATGAATGGTCACATTGCATTCTTTTGGAGTTAGGCAATTAAATACATCCATTTCGGTTTGCATTCTCCCATCGGAACTAGGGATAATGTCAGCTCAAATGCAATCAGGTCATGCTCATCTAGTCTCATGCTCTTCTTGAATGATCGAAGGAAGGCGATGGAGGACGAATGGTTAAGTCACACTCACTCGTGTTTTATTCTCCTATCCATGCTCTATTAGTCAAAGGTATTAAATGGATGTTCGGGTGACATCAATTTGTAGTCGAACAGGATCAATATTGACCGTCGATTCAATGGCACGATATAGAATGCATGGACCTTATTTCCTGTCGATCCAATGGTATGATATGAAAGGTGCATATCGATATTGCCCAGAGATCCGGCAGTATGATATAATTAGTTGGCCATAACTTTAGGCATCTTCTGATTGGTTGGCATTATGGCCTCCTTGTAGTCATCGCCATAAGTTATGAAGGACGCTAAGGTGGCGATGTAGCGAGTCACATTTCTCTTCTTTCGGTGATTTTTTCTTCTGCCACCTGTATTAGGTTGCAGTGTTAGTTTGTGGACAGTCTAATTGCATCTATAGTGAGTTTATACTCCTCTCGTCGACTTTAGGTCAGAGTTGGTGAATGAACGGTCGAATCACATTCGTTCATTTGTCTATGCTCGTAGTCGCACTCCGAGGATCAGGGTCAGCTGAAGGGCTATTCATCACATCTGTTTGATGTTTATACCCCTATCCACACTGTGGGGACTAAGAATATTTTATAGAAAATGGTCGGACCACATTTTCCTCGGTCAATTCCACTGCCCCCGGTCAAGGGCAAAAGTCTAGGTGTGGTCGATCACATTACAAAAACTTTAATTTGATGCTTCTCCCACTGAATTGTAGGTAGGAGTTCATTGGCGGATGGTTGTGTCACATCTGTCCATGTTGCATGGACAACCCGCCAGATCATTAGCGAGAGTTATCGTATGAACGGTCATGTCACGTACATTTATGGTAGGATGGGTAATCACATCCATTTAAAATAGAACGTTCAGCTAGGTCCGTTTTGCAAATCTGTGTCCCCCTGTCAAATCAAAGAAGAAATTTTGTCTTGTAGGGTTGGAGTGCATCCCTATAAAATTATGTTATGGGTCGCGTGCCGAGGACAAGAGTTGATGCATGAATGGTCGTATCGTCCCCGCTTAGTGTTAGATGGTCGGATCACATCCATTTTTTGTGATAAATGTGCCCCCATGTCAGGGGAATAGTTGGAAAGCAGACGGTTGAACCACATCCGCTTTTTGTTCTATAGAACTTGCCAAGGAATCAGAGCTGATAGATTGGAAGTCGAATCGCATACCTTTGGTATTTATATTCCAAACCATGTTTGAGGCCATGAGTCGGTTGATGGGTTGTTAGTCACACCCATTTGGTGTTTATACTCCAATCTGCGCTCTTGGTACCAAAGTATTTGATGGTTGTTCATTCACACCCAGTTGGTGTTTATACTCTAGTCCACACTCTACGGACTTAGAGTTAGTTGATGTTTATACTCCGGTCCACACTCTGGAGACTTAGAGTTAGTTGATGTTTATACTTTAGTTAGCACTTTGAGAATCTGGATTTAGTTGATGTTTATACTCCAGTTCGCACTCTAGGAATCTAGAGTTAGTTGATGTTTATACTCCAGTCCGTGCTCTCGGGCATCTGGAGTTAGTTGATGGGTGGTCGGTCACACCCATTTGGTGTTTATACTCCAGTCTGCACTCTCGGGACCAGAGTTAGTTGATGGGTGGTCAGTCATACCCATTCCAGTAAATGTTTATACTACAGTTTGCACTCCGGGAATCTAGAGTTGATTGATGTTTATATCCAAATCCATACTCTGGGGACTTAGAGTTAGCTGATATTTATACTCCAGTTCGCACTAGGGAATATAGAGTTGGCCGACAGATGGTCAATCACATCTGTTTAGGCATTTGGATCTCGTTCGCATTCTAAGCACAGGAGGTCTATTAAGATTATGGATGGTCGGACCACATTCATCTTGATTTGGCAAGTGAATTCCTAGATGGACGGGTCCATCCTCCTCGAGTTTGGATTTGGAATTTGTACTCCATCTTGCACTTTGGGAATCTGGAGTTTGTTCGAGGATTGTCGTGTTTCAATCCCTTTTAATTTAAGTGTGTCGGCCCCCGAGCTAGGTTTTTCACTTAGTGCGCGATCGGTCGGATCTCGATCGCTTTCCATTTATCCGCCCTCAATGAAGGATAAGATTTATTTGATGGACGGTCGAATCACATACATGCTCGTTTGGATTTTGCTTCTGCCAAGCCTAAGTGGTAAGATTAATGTTCTGGCAAGCTTTAAGCTCAAGCCTGTGTAGTTAATGCCCCGCTATTACCCTACTATATCTCATTGCAGATTTCTGCAGCTATGATTTTTCCATATAGCCCCAAAATATAGCATTTCGTCTTTAAGCCCCGCTATTTCCGCTATATCCCGTTATTCCCGCTATATTCCACTATTTCCGCTATATCTTCTTCAATAAACTGAAACAAAAAATTGCATTTATACATTATAAAAATTATGAAACTAATTTATTTGATTTAATTTTTAATATATTTTCAGAAATGAACATACTATAATATTCTACTAAATTTAGTTATGTTATATAACAATTTTACGTTTATTTAAAGTATATTCGCACATGTTTTTATTAAAAATTATTTATGTACTAATCATAATTCAATTTGAATGATAAATTTTCATTTAATTACCATTTATATATTTGTAAAAACATTAAGTACAAGTTTTATATGCTATTTTAGAGCCATCCGATATATCCCGCTGTATCCTCGTCGTATCCCCGCTATGACTTTTTACACCTCCACCGCTTTGAATCTGCCGAGCTCTTTAACTGCACAGACTCGAGCAAAGGAGAGGATGGTCGAACTACATCCACTTTGAGTTGTGTATTTTACCTTAAGTCAGGGGCAAGAATTGGAGAGGGGAGGGACAAGTCACATCCACTTTATACTTTACGTTCTTCCAATTGAGCTGAGGAAGAGAGTTGAAATGATGGCTCATGATGGTTAGTGAGTAGATAGTCAGTCGTTGATGATTTTAAATTGAGGGTTGGCCCCTGATGAATTCGGTTTAAGGCATGATTGTTTTGCGGAATCACATATGCAAACTGGGGAGTGAATGGTCAAATCATATCCATTTTAAACATGTGTTCTTAAATACCCCTAAGTGTCTAATGCAGGATTGGATGCATGGACGGTCACGTCATGTCCACCCTTGGTGTGATTTTTATTTTACTATGCATCAAAAGAAGCATAAGTATTTCGGCGAGCTTCAAGTGCGAGTTGGAAAGTGCATTGTTGGGACATATAATTCCTAGTCTTTCTCAAATCTTCTAAATAAATTGCATAGGCGGATGAGTGGATGGTCGGTTGCATCCACTTTGTACTATAGTCCTGAAATTGTCGGTCTCTTCTACTTTGATGTCGTGCATCCAAGTCAGGTGCATATAGCAGTTGATGAGTGGTTGAATCATGCTCGTCATGACGATACCTCAATGATTTGCATAGTCCACGAAGGTTGTTTTGCACCCATCCTTAAGTACTCGGTTACCTGCATCATTTGCAAGTAGTTTAATTCAAGGTGGTCATATTTCGCAATATAAATGAAATTGAAATTGAAATAATTCAAAAGAGATCGGATTAAATCTCATTGCTAAGTGAAGAGACGTCGTAAGCTTGCTATTGCACTTCGGTCCCGCCCTTTACAGTTGGAAGTCTAACGCAAGTGGTTTAGTTTTACAAAGTTCTTGATTGATAGGGGTCGGGGGTTCCCGGCTCTTCGTTTTATGGGGCTTGAACATATTGTCAGAGCTATCCTTTCGGAGCAGCCTTATGGCGTTAGTGCCCACGTTAGCCATCTAAAGAAGAGGAGTTTTTCGATCTAGAGTATGGAGTAAGTTTCCTCATTATCTCGCCAAGTTGATCCTTCATCTAATTCATCAACTCAATATTGGACTGGACATGTTGGTGTAGTCGTCGGTGGCTATCCACCAGTTCTCTTATCAAAGTCAGTAAATAAGCACTGCTGATGAATTCATTTATGGTATTGGCAGTAACTAGCTGTGGACTTTGGATAAATTCGTTGGCTACCAACTTCTTTATTCCCTTCGGTAATATGAGAAGTAGAATCGCTATGTCTAACCAAGATTGACAGTGTTCTTTGAGGAATGGGGGAAGACATCTGCATTTGTTGGAAGTCGTCACTCTTGGTGGAAGCCATGCGCAATTCTCACTTCATGAGGTAGTGTCAGGGGTTGTATTTCCATAGTATTCAGGCATAGTAAACATATTGAATTTTCACTGGAAATTTTGTAGGTAGGATGGTTTCAAAGAATAGGCCTCCACTGGGGAAGATTCTCCAATCGCCATTATGATCAGGTCCATTTTATGGCTATGATGTGTTGTAATACTGATGAATGATGCATGCATGATTGTCTAACGTTTGAGTGGTTGGTAACGTCGATTGGACGATGAGTTGGTCAAAATGGCCTAATAGATTGGTGGTTGTCCCAAACTTTCATCCAGAAAGTGGGTTGTATGCCATGCTTTTGGTGACATGGATGTGGAATGATTAAGATGCGGGCATTTAAAGATGGTTCAGCAGTGACCAGCTATGTTTTGAGTTGGCAGAGTAAATAGTGTAGGGCAGTCGTCATATTAGCCATCGTACCATAGTTGTCAATGCAGGAGTTTAAAAGCTGGTCAATTGAGGGAAGTTGCAGTCCACCTTAGAAGCATGATATATTAACTAACTCTAGTTCTTGGCGTATTAGCTAGGTTCTCCAGCCTTAGGGAGCATCGGTCGAGTAGTATTTCTTTGCCCATTCCATGATTGCAATTTAGCATTTGCTGCTGTAACCCCCTATGTCCTATTCAATCATGGAACGATCAGGAGCGTGGATGGAATGTTCCTTCATTAAGCCTCTTTTTCGAAAATTTGGGTCGTACCCGAATTTTTTCTTGGGAATTTCGTATCGTTCTCAGTAATGTTTGAATGATGTAAATGTGGCAAAATTGAATGATCCATAAATTGGGTACTTGGATTAATACAAAATGCATACAGCTATATCGATACGAAGTGGTATCTGATGACTGATATGAATTACATGGAGCTGAATCGTTACGAAGTGTATTTGAGTATCGATATGAATTAGATGCAGCTGGATCGATAGGAAATGTATTCGAGGATCGATACGAATTGGACACAGCTAGATCGATAGGAAGTGAAATTGAATATAGATACGAAGTGGACGCAGCAGGATCGATACGAATTAGACACAGCTGGATCGATAAGAAAGTTGATCGATACGGATGTTGATCGATACGGAAACCGATCGATATGAAAAGTGATCGATACGAAAGTTGATCAATACGAATGTTGATCGATACGAATGTAGATCAATACGAATGCTGATGGATACGACAACTGATCGATATGAAATTCGATCGATACGAAAAATAATAGATATAAAGTTCAATCGATGCAAACGTTGTCATATTTTCTGGATGCGAAAACATGGATATGAAAATCTTTATATTTTCTTGATACGAAAACATGCATACGAAAATCTTCATATTTTCTGGATATTAAAATGTAGATATGAAAATCATAATATTTTCTGGATATGAAAACATGGATATGAAAATTTTCATATTTTCTGGATATGAAAACATGGATACGAAAATAATCATATTTACACGGATACAAAAATATGGATACGAAAATCATCATATTTTCATGGATACGAAAATCTTAATGAATGTAGTTCGTCTTAGATCTAGAGCAATCTGAATAGAATAGAAGGGACCACTGAACGATAGATCTGGATCTTCTCCTTAGATTTCTACAATCCAACGATAGCAGCAGATCCACAAAGCAGGAGAAAAGCAGGTTTTTCTCATTGAAAGCACCAAAGTGTTTGCACCAAAATTGGGCACAACACTCTTCGGATGCGTTTGAAGAGATAAAATGAAGAAAGTAAATGTAAAATGAGGCAGACCTAACAAACACACCAATCAACAGATAGGAAAATGCACAGAAAGACACAAATTTAGAGTGGTTCGACGTATGGCCTACAACCACTATGAAATGATTAATGTTTATTAATTATAGCTTGCTGGTTGCAAGTGATCTACAACAGCACAATCAAAGTACAGTAACAACTTTGGTAGAGTATCGAGATAGAGAGGCCAAAAAAGTCCCTTTTTGGATGCATATGGCTGCTAATTATAGGCATAGGATGAAAATATCTCGTCCAAATCACTAAGGACTTCTTCTCTTACGTGGGTGGGCCCATGGGATCGAGTTCAGGTGGTTTTGACTCGATCTGGGAGCGATACGAATGGAACTCGTATCGATCTAGAATTCGCATCGATCAAGGTTTTGTCTGATCGAGCCGAGATCGATCATGAATACTCTTGATGTTGTAGGCAAGCTCCTATGAAAATTTGATAGCATTCGGACTTGTAGATCTCGAGTCATGATCGATGTAAGTTTGGATTTGTATGACATTGTCGTCTTCGTATCGATACTATTTGATATCGGTCCTGCGTGCCTTTGTTCGTATCGAGGCTTGCATGCTACTTTGTATCGATGGTTGGAAGCCGCCTTCGTGTCAATACTTCATGTTTCCTTCTTCGTGTCGATCGGTGGTTGTTACTGTTCGCATCGATGGTGGGAGATCGATACGAGATGGATGGAGGGAGACCGATACGAAATGGACACTGGTTGATGGATATGAAGTGTTGTTAACATGATGGATATGAAGTAGCTTCATTTTGATGGATACGAAGGAAGTTAGTGGGCAATGGATACGAACTGAATCTCTCTTGGGGAATGGATACGAAATTGGATGGATACGAATAGAGTTGGATTTTTCAACCTTGATCGATCAATATCTTGAGCATACGAACTCCGACTGACTTGAAATTTGGAACGTTGGCTTTCATAGCTTTACTGGTCCTGTCATATCAATTGTATCTCGATCCGGACTCAGACAAAATTTACCGGTATCCATAGTGGACCTGTGTATTAACGATCTCCAGGACGAACTATCCTTGGTTTATAGTCAACTTCTTGGTGTCATGACCTTGCCAAAAGGCGGGATAATATAGTATGAAGAGGATGTTTCATAAAATGGTTATAAGGTTTATAGAATATTTATAAAACAAATACTTTATTTTAACTGAAGAAATTCAATGCAATAAAGGCTAAAATTGATTTAGAAGCAAGTAATTAATGCATTTTATAAAATAATATGGGATTTTATAGAATAGTATAAAAAGATATTAGACTTCTTTTGAAAGATTTAGTAAATAAAAGTAATAATTGAAATACTTATTTAAATATGTGTGTATGTATATGTATATGGGTATGTATAAGTATACGTGTATTTGAAGACATAAGACAATCAAAACAATTCGTATATTGTAATTAGCATTGTTGTGTATGTTTGTGTCTGCAAATATATGCGTCTATTTGTATGAGTAAATATATAAATGTGTATTTGAATGCATTTGTGTATAAGCACATTGGGAGCATCTCATGTTGCCCTATTTACTATCGTGTGCGCTATATTACGTGAGAGAATATCGGGTAGAGTAATCACTCCGTTGAAGCGTAACACATGATTTGTGCATTGAAGGTGTGTTTATGTGTGCATATGTGTTTAAATGTGCACAAATGGGTGTATTGACACAAATGGGCAACATATGAGACAACATGGCCGGTTGGGTATATTTTGGCATGTTATAAGAGGCTAGGTCATTAGAGTCACTTATTGAACTCTACACATGTAAAGAGTGGATTTTGTATCAAAATAGATTTTTTAATACACTAAGTACCATTTCCAGAATATCAATCAATGTACTTCAGAAAAGGTCAAACGTGGTGCATGAAGGCTAGGGGATATAGACGACCCATCTGACAAAACAACGGAGGAAATGGGATGCGAAAAGGTAGAAGGTAGAGCTTGATTTATTTACAAAATGGTTATAAGGTTTTATAGAATATTTATGAAACGAACACTTAATTTTAAATGAAGAAATGAAGTGTTAGAAAGGTTTAAATTTATTTATAAGCTAGAAATGTATTTTCTAAAATAACATGAGATTTTATAAAATGGTAAAAAGCGATATTAGACTTTGTTGAAAGATTTAGCAAATAAAAGAAATAATTAAAAATACTTATTTAAATACATGTGTATGTAAATGTATATGGGTAAGTAAATGTACACGCATATTTGGAGATATAAGGCAATCAAAATAATTTGTATATTGTAATTAGAATTGTTATAAATGTTTGTGTGTATCTGTAGGAGTGAATATATAGACGTATGTGTTAATATATTTGTGTATAAGCATCTTGTGAGCATCTTATGCAGCCATAGCGACTATCGTGTGTGCCAAATTGCATGAGAGAATACCGAGTCAAATAATCACTTTGGTGAAACCCGAAACGTGATTTGTGTGGTGAAGGTGTTTTGTGTACTTGTGTATATGTGTGTAAATGTGCATAAATGGTTGTATCGATATGCGTAGGAATCACATGAGGCAAGATTTAAGGTTGAGTACATTTTGGCAAGTTAGAGGAGGCCAGGTCAATAGAATTGTCTATTAAACTCTATGCATGGAACATGTGAATTTTGAATCAAAATCAGTTTTCAAATACACACAGAATTGCTTCCAAAATATCTACTAATGGAGTCCGAAAGAGGTCTAATGTGGTGAAGGCAGGCAAGGGTAGTAAGGTGACTCATCAGACAAAGCAACGAAGGAAACAGAATGCGAAAAGCTGACGGTGGAGCTTGAACTCTCGCTACCCAGCCTTCCTGCCTGGTGCATCTCACCATCAATCCACTAGTCCTTATAGGATTGCTGCGCCGGTTTGGGTGTAGGCCCAAGCGGTAAGCCCAGGCAAGAAGCAAAAGAGAGAGGTTTTTCCCACGTTCTGGATGTGGTTCAACGTGAGCCTTTGGCATGACTTCGAGAAGGCTTCGGACTACTTAGATAAGTGGAATGCACATTGAAGAACGGGATTGAATTATGAAAATAAAGCAATGCAGACATGACCAATAATGATTAATAAGGCATTTGGACATGCAATCAAGGAAGTGATCGAGGCGAGGGATGCAAAGCATGAACTATTCCTACTTAGGCATATTAGGAGATTAAGATCATTAAGGTTATCTATTTCACATATGATAAGTGTGCACGATTGGAAGGAGCACATAGCGGTAAGGAGTCGGTTCCAGACTTAGGCAGATGTGCAAACACATGACGACGACGATTAGTACGAGATTGGGCAAACTTGAAGTTAAACGGTTAGCATTTTCCCCTTGGATCAAAGCTCTGTAGTGCTTCAGAGATCTGTTAGGGTTGAAACAAGTGCACGACGATGGAGTTATGGAGTAGGTGAATAGATACAGGTCGTAGCACAGTTCCAGTGCAACACTTTCGTTTAGACATTTGTTTTATGGTTTTATACCAAGCCTTTTGGAGGGTCCGAATGTAATGACCCTAATTTTTAGTAACATTATTTAGGATATTTAATTAGTTAAATTAAATAAATAATGTGATGATTTGGGGATTGAAATTTGTGTTAATAGAAAAGTAGTTGAGCCATATAACAAATGAACTGAAAGGGAACTAAAATAAAATAGGTAAGGCAAATAGATAAGGGGTAAAACAAGAATAAGTATATTCTTATACCCTAAACCCTTAGGCTATTCATTCTACACGTTCATTTGCAAAAAATAAACACAAGAGGCTGGTCACCATTTAGGGATAACAAGAAGAAGATAAAGCAATCAAAGGAAGGAAGCTAAATCAATCCAAAACCATTCTCAAATCTCAACTCCTTAATCACAAAGCTAAGGTGAATAACGCCTACATCTCATGTTTTTGTTTTTTCGATTTTAGATTAAATCCGAACTATTTTGAAGGTTTTGCCATGTTTTTTATTGTTAAAATGGATATATATGCTTGTTGATGATTTATGTTGATTCATACGAATTTTATGATATGTTTTAATGTGAAAACCATATTAAATGACATCTAAATGCCTTGCGATTATAGAATAATGTTAGAAATGGAATTGTAGAGATGGGTTTCAATTTTCATAATTTTCTGAATTAATGTGGATTTAATATTAATTTTCTAGTGTAGAAAATGGTTATTTGGTTTTAAAATTAATTATGGCTAATACATGTATGTTTTCGGTCGAAAATTAATATATTTAGAAAACATATTAAAATGATTTATGGGAATTTTTATACATTTTTCCTAAGTGTTTTAATAAGTATATAAAATTATTTAAGGTATGGGACTTAAATGTTTTATATATTTATAAAATGAGAAGGGGTAGTTTGTAGATAATTTAATTTGTTTATTTCAGAAATTTTGGCAGTACTTTTAGAAAAGAAAATTAGCAACCAATCATGTTTTGGTAAACAAGACAGGTTAGTTGAAAAGAATTGCTTTAAAAGGTTAAAAATCAGTTCATATATGCTTTTTACATGTTTCGCCACTTTCAGCACCTAGCCTTCGGCAACTTACTTCCTTCTTCATCTTGATCGAAACCAAAGCGTTGAGTATTAAAGACTTGGCATATAGTGAATTGGACATAGGTGAAAGGTACTGGGTCGAAACAAGGGGTTTCAAAGCAATCGAAGCCTTACTTTGTTCTTAAATGAAAATGCGCCTGCTTTGCTTATGAAATGAATGCTTTCGACCTGGTTAGCCTTCAACTGGGTAAAATTGTTTTAAAGAAATGGTTTTGAAAGAGGTTGCGCCTTTTTGTTTCAAGTAAATGTTTTCGAAGGTGTCGAAACCCAATGCTGCCGCTTTCCAAATTTTGAAGAAATGGTTTTGAAAGGGTTACTTTGTTTTTAAAACTTAGCAACTTCTCCAATGCTTTCGAAGGGTTGGTTTCGACACCATCACTTCTTAACTTAGGAAATAACTTCTGGAAGAGTGCTTTTGACTTAGTTGTTTTATGATCCTTTTTTCTACTGAATGTTAAACCCAAAAGGTTTTGAAAGGAATAGTTTCTAATGGTTTTGAAAGATTATTCCATATGTTTTACTTGAACCCAGATGCTTTTGAAAGGTTTGATTTTATGAAAAGGATTTAGTGCTTTCGAAAGGTTTAAGATAAAGGTTTCAAAGGGGGGAGTTCCCCAATGGTTACGAATGATTTTAAATGGAAGGTTCTAATGCTTTCGAAAGGCAATGTTTATAGTGTTTTTATAAAAGGACGTCTAAGGTTTTAAAGCCTTTGAAAGAAAGGTTTTTCAATGTTTTCGATAGGTTTATTAAGAATGGTTCTGAAAAGTATGTTTTGGCCTTTCGGCCTATGGTTATAAAGCAAACTAGCTACTTGGTTTCGGAAGGGGTACTTTCAAAGGTTTAAATGTTTTCATCAAAAAGGTTTTATGTAAAGTATATATAATATGGCAAGGTGACTTGAATAAAGCATAGAGTATATTTTCCTTCTTTAAAGTATGATTTAAAGGTTATTTGAAAGAAAATGTTTTCAAGGAAAATTTTATGGGTTTGATGACCTTAAGCAAAACGACTCATATATTAGAATACCAGATGGGACTGGTATAGGGTCGTGTCCTATACTTTAGCTAGTTGCCTCTGGCAAATATAAGTCCAAAATTCCTGTGTGTAAGGTTTCGTCACAGGTAAGACTAAAATGATGTTACATACAGAAAGGAATCTATTGAGGAGGGATAGGTTACTGTTGTATCCGCAAAACCATTAGGATAATTATACCCTTGGAGAACTAATTTAGGGACAGATCGTCCAGAAGAGTAGTACCTGACATAAGTTAGATTATTTCTTTATTTTGTCTGGTAAGCTCGAGTTAGCCAAAGGTTAGTAGTTAGCCAAACATAACTATAGTTTTCAGATAGATAGTCCATTTATTTCATGATTTGTATGCATACATGATATTGCCTTATTTTTTAACCAGTTTTGGTTGTAAGACTAATATTTGCAAAAGATACGTTTCAAAAGGATATTAGGGAATCCCGTTCCTCCAAGCGGCATGGTCTCACTTAATATCAAATAATTGAGATGTATAGTATTATTCACACCATGATTTATGTATGACTCGAAGTTTATGTTTTTTCCGTAAGCTCTCGGGTGCTCAAAATTGATTTGAGTAGGCTGAGGGTAGAGGATTTTTAGGTTTTAGTCGGTGGACGAATAAAGCTTTCGGAGATGAGCAGGAGGCTAAGGCTAGCTATATTTAGTAGTCATTTTGGTTTATTTCCCCTATATTGTATTAAGTTTTTTATGACAATTTATTACTCTTGTCATCCAAGGGGGCATCTTCATATGTTGCTCTTGGCATATTTATGTAATAATTATTTTGATCTGAACCGAAAAAATGTTGGGATTATGTAACTTTGATATGAAATGTTGTTTTGAAAATTAATCAGGAAAGTGTTCTAATCTGTAATGATTTTATTTCATATTCAAGTGCTTCTAATATTATGGATACCATTAACATTACCATATTTGGTTACCGAAAGTTAATAGTATGGAAGACTGCAGCATCTGTAGCGCTTAGCTTCGGACCTCCGGTTAGGAGACGTTACAACTTGGTATCATAGCGTAGGTTTGTGCAAAACTTTAAACTAAAATGTTTTTTGAAAACATAATCCTATGGAATTAGAGATAAGATCGGGGTATAGGATAACGCTACACTTGTCTTTTCTATATATAAGTATACGCTATATCTCTATTCTCCTATCTCTCTTAGGCTATTCTTTTGTATCTTACAAGGCTTGAATACTGATATGGATGCTAGTGGAAGAGTTAACCTTGGAGGTGGAAGCAACACTACAAATGGAAATGCCAGACCAAATACGAGAAGGAATCAAGGTCAGTACTTAGCTGGAAATGTTGGTGTTGGAGTCCCGCAAATTGACATGGGAGCAACATATCGCTTCTTTGTCAACATGATGCAGACGTGTGTTGCTGCTGGATTAGTTGGAGGAAATGTAGGAGGAGGAAACCAAGAAGCTTCGATTGTGAATAAATATGCTCTTTTGAGTAGGGATTATGCTCGGTTTGGAGGAAAGACATTCATTAGAATTGAAGACTCAATCTAAGTAGAGAATTGGCTACTTTATTACGGGAGGATTTTCGATGATCTAGGGCTCAATGATGAGCAGAAGATAAGGCTTGCTTCTAGATAGCATCAGGGAGCAACATTGTATTAGAGGAACATTGTGACGATTGGAGTAAATGAAGTGATGATGACACATGATGATTTTAAAAGGAGATTTGAGGAGAGGTTTATGTCTGTGATTGTGAAGTCCACTCTGCTCGGAATGTTTGCTGAGTTGGAGCAGGAGGCGATGACTGTGCTGGATTATGCTACAAGGTTCGAGGAGTTGGCGAAGTATGGGTATGCTACTGTTGATACCATGATTAAGAGAAATGAGAAGTTCATTCGGGGTTTGAAACCTGAATTGGCTAGGGCTACATTACCTCATATCTGGGATCCTTGTGATGTTGTAGTAGAGAAGGTTTTAAGACATGAGGAGATGCTTGCTTTTCTAGGAGATAAATATGGAAAAGGAAGTCCAGGTAGAGCAAAGTCAAAAAAGAAAGTTCTTCCATAAGAAAGGAGCTCAAAAGGGTGGAGCCGCCAAGAATGGAAAGTAGGAGGTTGGTCTGCTTTAAGTGCGATAAGAAAGGGCATTTTTCTAAAGAATGTCGTTCTAGAGAGGGAAAGAAGGTGACCGAGAAGAAGAATATCAAGTGCTTCAATTGCGAACAATTTGGACATTACAAGAACTAATGCAAGGTGCCTGCTAAGGATGGGAATGGCAAAGTATATGCATTGGAGCCAGCCACCTCAAGGCCAATATTAGAGGAAAAAGGAAAAGTTGTGTTGGGAGGTACACCACTGATTCATGGAATGTCAGTTAGCGTTGTGTTTGATAATGGTGCATCACATTCTTTATATCTCATGTTTGGTAGATATGCTTAACCTAGAACCCTCATACCTAATTACGTCCTTAAGGATTGCAAATCGAATAGGAGGGTATGCGATACTTGGGATGAAGTGTGACCACCTAGAGTTTGATTTGTTAGGTCATACCTTTATTTGCAGTTTGCATGTACTTGACTTTGTATGGTTCAGAATTTTTGAGTATGGATTGGTTAAGTAAGTACGATGCTAGTATATTTTGCCATGATAGAAAAATGTGTTTAGACACCCTGACTATAGTGATTGGATGGTGTATACCGTAGAAAGCCTTAGCTGTGAAGTGATTGCTTTGTTGGGTCTTGTGGAGGTAGAAGACGAGTTGAATCACGTCAGATGTCTTTGAACCTGTAGAAGGACTACCACCAAAACGAGCCATTGAGTTGCAGATAGATTTAGTGCCTGGAGCAGAACTAGTAAGTAGACCGCCAAGCAAAATGACACCTACAGAAATGATGGAGCTCAAGGTGCAGTTGGTGGATTTGGAAGGCAAGAATTTTATCAGACCTAACAGTTTGTCTTGGGAGCAGCCGTAGTTTTTGCTAAGAAGCCGGATGAATTGTTAAGGATACATATCGATTAACGTAAGTTGAATGAGAAGACCATAAAGAATCAATATCCATTTCCTAGAATTGATGATTTGTTCGATCTGTTGAGTGGAGCCAAGGTATTTTCTCAGTTGGATTTAGCTACAGGTTTCCATTAGCTTAGCGTAGCAGAGGATAGTATTCCATTGACGGCGTTTAGAACTAGATATGGATCGTACGAATGGTTAGTGATGTCATTTAGACTAGTTAATGCGCCAGCATTCTTTGTGGATTTGATGAACCAATTTTTCCAAGAGCACTTGGATAGGTTCGTGTTGGTATTTATAGGTGATATTTTGATATACTCTAGGGATGAAAGGGAGCATAAAGTTTATCTTAGAGTAGTTTTGGAAACATTGAGGCAGCATCAACTAAAGGCGAAGTTTTTGAAGTGTCATTTTGGAAGTAGGACGTGAAGTTTCTTGGTCATGTTGTCTCAGAGAAAGGGTTATCTGTAAATCCGACTAAGATTGAAGCGGTGAATAATTGGAAGAGACCCGAGACAACGACCGAGGTTAAGAGTTTTCTTGGATTTACTGGATATTATCAAAGATTCATTAAAGATTTTTCGCAGATAGCAGCATCGATGACAAAGCGTATGTGAAAGGATGTAAAGTTTGTTTAGACCGATAAGTGCGAGGAAGCATTCCAGAGCTTGAAACACTTATTGACTAATGCACTTGTGTTAGATGTTTCGGAAGGGAATCATGAGTTAGTTTTGTATACAGATGCTTGTGGAACTGGGTTTGGAGCTGTGTTAATCTAAAGAGGTAAAGTGATTGCCTATGCTTCTCGACAACATAGATGGATGAGGTGAGATACCCGATGCACGATTTGGAATTGGTTGCGGTGATTTTTGCACCGAAGGTTTGGAAACATTACTTTTTGGGAGAAAGATTTGAGTTATATACCGATCATAAGTCAATGAAGTATTTATTCTCTTAGAAGGAGTTAAATATGGGACAGCAGAGATGGTTGGAATTTATAACTGCTTATGACTTTGGAATTGAGTACACATCAGGAAAGGAAAACAAGATTGCAGACGCACTTAGCAGAAAACATTGGAATTCAATGCTGGTAATGATAGCTGAATGGAGAGATTTGGATGTGTTGATGACATGTAGATTACAGTGGAGATCTGAAGTTGGATCTAGTGGAGAAACTGTAGTGTTATCATGTTTAGAAGTTCGACCGGTGATGATCGGAACGATTGCTTCTAAATAGATGGAGGATCCTGTATTAGTTGAACGGATCAGGAAGTTAAATGATGGAACAAAAAACGATGACTTGAAGGATTTTAGTCTTGACCAGAATGGGTGATTGAGAAAGAAAGGAAGATTGTGTGTTACGAATGTAGGAGGCATTAGGAAGGAATTTTTGAAGGAATGCCATCGTTCGAAGTTCAATATTCATCCGAGAGGAACTAAAATGTATTAGGACATGATGAGGAATTTCTTCTGGGAAGGAAGGAAGAGGGATGTAGGCTTATGGGCAAAGTAGTGTCTGAAACGCCAACAGGTAAAGGCCGAACATCAGAAACCAAGTGGGTTACTTCAGTCATTAGACATTCCAGCATGGAAGTGGGATTCTATTCTATGGATTTTATAGATGGGTTGCCAATGTCTAATAGAGGAAATGAAAGTATATGGTCGTAGTGAACTAGTTAACGAGGGGTGCCCATTTCATTCTAGTTAAGTCAACTAAGATGGAACCTATTTTGGCTAAGTTATATATGAGAAATGTAGTTAGAGTGCATGGGATTTCTAGTAGTATAGTAAGTGATAAAGATTCATTATTCACTAGCGAGTTTTGGAAGAGTCTACAGGAAGCTTAAGGAACCAACCTCAAGATGAGTACCGCTTACCATCCACAGATTGATGGGCAAACAAAATGAGTTAACAAATTCATGGAAGATTTGTAGCTTGTGTGTTGGATTTTGAGGGATCATGGGAAGACAGTCTACACTTAGTCGGGTTTTTGTATAACAACAGTTATCAGGCTAGTGTAGGGATGGAACCGTTTGAATCTTTGTACAAAAGGCCATGCAAATCTCCCGTTTGTTTGTTAGAGACGAGGAATAGATTGGCTCTTGGTCTGGATTTAGTTAGAGAAGCTGCAGAGAAGATGGAGTTGATTTGATCTAGAATGAAGAAGCAAGGTCGAGGCAGAAGTGTTATGCAGATAGAAGACGGAAGGGCTTAGAGTTCTTTCTAGAGGACCATGTTTTCGTCAATGTATCACCGATGAAAGATGTATTTCGATTATGGAAATCAGGGAAACTGGCACCGAGATTTATATGACCATTTCCTATTATAGAAAGGATCAAGAAACTCGCATATAAAGTGGAGTTACCGGATTGTTTGGAAAGAGTCCATAATGTTTTTCATATTTCTCATCTAAGGAAGTGTGTTCGAGATCCGTAGACTACTATAGCACCGACAATGTTAGAGGACTTAGTAATAGAACAAAACTTGACTATAGTTTGAAAGCTAGTTTGTATAGTCGCGAGAGATAAGAAGAGGCTAAGGAACAAGATAGTCAGATTAGTTAAAGGCCAGTGAAGCAACGAAGAGAGAGACTGTACTAGGGAGACTGAGAGCAGGATTAGAGACGCTTATCCTTATTTTTTTGATGGTATGTTTTACCTTTTTGATTGATTTATTGAGTACCATATCGTAATTTAGAGGAAGAAATTCTTTAAGGTGAGTAGTTTTTAAAGACCCTAATTTTCAGTAACATTATTTAGGATATTTACTTAGTAAAATAAATAAAATAATATGATGATCAGGGGATTGAGATTTGTGTTAACAGAAAGGTCACCTTGCTATATAAGAAATGACTAAAGGGGAAGTAAAACTAAATAGGTAAGGCAAACAAATAAGGGGTAAAACAGGAATAAGTATATACGTATACCCTAAACCCTTAGGCCATTAATTCTACACGTTCATTTGCAAAAATTAAACATAAGAAGCCGGTCACCATTAAGGAAGAACGAGAAGAATATAAAGTAATCAAACGAAGAAAGCTTAATCAATTCAAAAATATTCCCAAATCTTAACATCTTAATCACAATGCTAAGGTGAATAATGACTATATCTCAATCTTTTTTATTGTTTTCAGATTTAGACTAAATCCGAACTATATTGCAAGCTTTTGCCATGTTTTTATTATTAAAATGGATATATGTGCTTGTTGATGATTTGTGCTAATTCATATGAATTTTATGATATGTTTTAATGTGAAAACCCCAGTAAATGACATCTAAATGCCTTACGATTTTACAATAAGATCAAAAATGATATTTATAGATGAGTTTCAATTTTCTTAATTTTTTGAGTTAATGTAGATTTAATATTAATTTTCTAGTGAAGAAAATGGTTATTTGGGTTTAAAATTAATTACTGCTAATATATGTATGTTTTGGGCAAGTAATTAATATATGTTAGAAAACATATTAAAAACGATTTATGGGAATTTTTATAGATTTTCCTAAGTGTTTTAATAAGTACATAAAATTATTTAAGGTATGAGACTTAAATGTTTTATATATTTTTAAAAGGATAAGAGGCATTTTATAAATAATTTAATTTGTTTATTTCAGAAATTTCGACAGTACTTTTGAAAAGAAAATTAGCAACCAATCATGTTTTGCCAAACAAGGCAGGTTTACTGAAAAGAATTGCTCTAAAAAGTTAAAAAATCACTTTATACATGCTTTTTACATGTTTCGTCACTTTCGGCTCCTAGCCTTCGACACCTTACTTCAGCCACAATCTCCAACGATACCAATGCATAGGGTATCAAAGACTTGCTATGTAGTGAATTGGACATAGGCAAAAGGTACTGGGTCGAAACAAGGGGTTCCAAAGGGGTCGAAGCCTCACTTTGTTCTTAAATGAAAATGCGCCAGCTTTTCTTACGAAAGGAATGCTTTCGGCATGGTCATCTTTCGACTGGGTAAAATTGTTTTAAAGAAATGGTTTCGAAAGAGGTTGCGCCTTTTTGTTTCAAGTAAATGCTTTCGAAGGGGTCTAATTCCCATGGTGCCGCTTTCCAACTTTTGAAGTAAATGGTTTCAAATGGGTTACTTCGTTTTCTAAATGTGGCCACTTCTTCAATGCTTTTGAAGGATTGGTTTCGACACCATCACTTCTTTACTTAAGAATTAGCTTTTGGAAGAGTGCTGTTGACTTAGTTGTTTTATGACCCTTTTGTTCTATTGAAAGTTGAACCCAAAAGGTTTTGAAAGGAATAGTTTCTAATGGATTCAAAAGGTTATTCCACATGTTTTTCTTAAACCCAATACTTTCCAAAGGTTTGATTTTATGAAAAAAAATTATTGCTTTCAAAAGGTTTAAGATAAAGGGTTTGAAGGGGTGGTTCCCCAATGGCTTCGAAAGGTTTTAAATGGATGGTTCCAATATTTTTGAAAGGCAATGCTTATAATGTTTTGATAAGAGGATGTCTAAGGTTTTAAAGCTTTAGAAAGAAAGGTTTTTCAATGTTTCCAAAGGTTTATTAAGAATGGTTTTGAAAGGTATGTTCTGGCCTTTCGGCCTAAGGTAATAAAGTAAAGTAGTTACTTGGTTTTGAAAGAGGTATTGTCAAAGGTTTAAATGTTTTCATCAACAAAGTTTTATGTAAAGTATATATAACTTGGCAAAGTGATTTAAGTAATGCATAGAGTATATTTTCCTTGTTTAAAATATGATTTAAAGAATTAAATCAATTTGGGAGAAAATGTTTTCAAGGAAATTTTATGGGTAGATGACCTTATGTAAAATGACTCAGATATTAGAATACCAGATGAGACTACTATGGAGTCGCACTAGATACTTTAGCTAGTAGTCCTTAGCAATTATAAGTCCAAAATTCCAGTGTGTATGGCTTTGTCACTGGTAAGTCTAAAATTATGATACACAGAAAGTAATCTATAAAGGAGAGATAAGTTATTGGTGAGCCCGAAAAACCGTTAGGATTAGTTGAACCTTGGAGAACTATGTTAGGGACGTACCGTCCAGAAGAGGAGTATCTAATATAAGTTAGGTTATTTCTTTATTTTTTCTGCTAGGCCCGAGTTAGCCAAAGATTAGTAGTTAGTCAAACATAACTATAGTGTTCGGACAGATAGTCCATTTATTACCTTATTTGTATGCATACGTGATAATGCCTTATAGTTTTTACCATTTTTGGTTGCAGGATTAAGATTTGCAAAAGATATGTTTTAAAAGGATATTAGTAAGGGAAACCCGTTCCGTCAAGCGGCCTGGTCTCACTTAATATCAAATACCCGAGATGTATAGTATTATTCACACTAGGCTTTATGTATGACTTGAGGTTTATGTTATCCCCACAAACTCTTGGTGCTCAAAATTGATTTGAGCATGCCGAGGGTTGAGGATTTTCATCTTTTAGTAGACGAATGAACAAAGCTTTCGGAGAAGGGTCGGAGGCTGAGGCTAGCTATATTTAGGAGTCGTTTTTTTTTATTTCCGCTGTGTTGTATTAAGTCTGTTGTGACTATTTATTACTCTAGTCATCCAATGAGGCATCTTCATATGTCGCTCTTAGAGAATTCATGTAATAATTATATTTGATCTGAACCTGGGAAACGTTGGGATTATGTAACTTGGATATGAAATGTTGTTTTGAAATGTAATCAGGAAAGTATTTTAATTTGTAATTATTTTACGTCATATTCATGTGCTTATGATATTATGCATCCATTAACATTACTGTGTTTGGTCACCAGAAGTTAATACTATGGATGGCTACAGCATCAGTAGCACTCAGCTTCCGACCTCCTGATAGGGGATGCTACAACTTGGTATCAGAGCATAGGTGTATGAAAAACTTTAAATTAGAATGATTTTTGAAAACATTATCCTAAGGGATTAGAGAGACGATCGAGGTATGGGATAACACTTCAATAACGTACTTGTATTTGCTATATATAAGAATATGCTATATCCATATTCTCATATCTCTCTTTGGTTATTATTCTGTATCTTACAAGGCTTGAGTACCGATGTGGATGCTAGGAGCAGAAGAGTTAACCTTGGAGGTGGAAGCATCACTACGAATGGAAATGTCAGACCAAATACAAGAAGGAACCATGGTCAGCCACAAGCTGGAAAAGTGGGTGCTGGAGTTCCACAAGTTGACACAGGTGCAATTTATCAGTTCTTTGTCAACATGGACATGCTCAGTTTGGAGGAAAGCCAATCATCGAAATTGAGATGCAGTTGAAGTAGAGAACTGGCTGCTTCATTGCGAGAGGATTTTTGATGATCATTGGCTCAATGATGAACAGAATAGAAGTCATGCTTCTAGACAGCTTCGGGGACCAGCATTTTATTGTTGGAATAGTGTGACAATTGGATTAAATGAAAAGATGATGACATGGTCTTACTTTAAAAGGATATTTGAGGAGAGGTTTACATTTGAGATTGTAAAGTCCACTCTGCTTAGAAAATTTGCTATTTTAGAGCAGGGAGGAGATGATTGTGCTGGAGTATGCTAAAAGGTTTGAGGAGTTAGTGAGGTATGAATATGCTACTGTTGATACAATGATTAAGAGAAATGAGAAGTTCATTTGGGGGTTGAAACCTGAATTGGCGAAGGCTACATTACCTCATATCTGGGATCCTTGTGATGTTGTAGTAGAGGTGGCTTTACGACATGAGGGGATGCTTGCTTTTTTGGAGAGAAATAAGGCAAAGGTAGTCCAAGCAAGGCAGAGTTAGAAAAGAAAGTTCTTCCATAAGAAATGAGCTCAGAAGGGTGGAGCTGCCAAGAAGGGAACGTCCGAGGTTGTCTTCTTTAAGTGTGATAAGAAAGGGCATTTTGCTAATGAATGTCGTTCTAGTGACGGAAAGATGGTGATCGAGAAGAAGAATATCAGGTGCGTCAGCTACGATCAAATTGGACATTACAAGAACCAATGCAACGTACCTGCTAAGGATGGGAATCGAAAAGTATTTGCATTGGAGCCAGCTACCCCGAGGCCAACAGCAGAGCAAAAAAGGAAAAGCTGTGTTAGGAGGTACGCTTCTGATTCATGGTATGTAAGTCAGTGTTCTGTTTAATATTGCTGCATCGCATTCTTTTATGTTCCATTGTTTGGTAGATAAGCTTAACTTAGAACCCTCATACATAGTTAATTCCTTAAGGGTTGCAAATCTGATAGGAGTGTATGCGACACTTGGGATAAAATGTGACCTCCAAGAGTTTAATTTATTAGGTCATACCTTTGTTTGTAGTTTTCATGTATTTGACTTTGTAGGGTTTAGAATTATTTTGTGCATGGATTGGCTAAGTAAGTACGGTGCTAGAATTCTTTTACCATGATAGGAAAATGTCGCTTAGACACCATGACTATATTGATCGGATTGTATATACCATAGAAAGCCCTAGCTGTGAGGTGAATGCTTTATTGGGTGTTGTGGAGGTGAAAGACGAGTTGAATTGCGTTTTCGTTGTTAGAGGATTTACAGATGTCTTTGTACCTATAGTAGACTACCATCGAAATGAGCCACTGAGTTTCGGATAGATTTTGTACCTGGAGCAGAACTAGTAAGAAGACCGCCAAGCAGAATGACACCTACCGAGTGAAGGAGCTCAAGACGTAGTTGGTGGATTTGGAAGGAAAGAATTTTATCAAACCTGGTAGTATGCCTTGGGGAGCAGCCGTAGTGTTTGCTAAGAAGCCAGACGAATCATTAAGGATATGTATCGATTATCGTAAGTTGAATGATAAGGTGATGAAGAATCGATATCCATTGCCTAGAATTGACGATTTGTTCGATCAGTTGAGTGGAGCCTAGGTATTTTATCAGTTGGATTTAGAAATAGGTTTCCATAAGCTTAGAATAGTAGTGGATAGTATTCCTTTGATGGAATTTAGAACTAAATATGGATCGTACGAGTGGTTAGTGATGCCGTTCAGACTAACTAATGCACTAGCATTCTTTATGGATTTGATGAACCAAGTTTTCCATGAGAACTTGGATAGGTTCGTTTTGGTATTTATAGATGATATTTTGATATATGCTAAAGACGAAAGGGAGCATGAAGTTCATCTTAGAGTGGTGTTGGAAACTTTAAGGCAGCATCAGCTAAAGATGAAGTTTTTTAAGTGTGATTCCTGGAAGAAGGAAATGAAGTTTCTTGGTCATGTAGTCTCAAAGAAAGGGTTGTCTGCAGACCGACTAAGATTGAAGCAGTGAATACTTGGAAGAGACCCGAGACAATGACTGAGATAAAGAGTTTTCTTAGATTAGCTAGATATGATTGAAGATTCATTAAGGATTTTTCGAAGATAGCAGCACCGATGACCAAGCTAACGCGAAAGGATGTGAAGTTTGTTTGGACCGATAAGTGTGAGGAAGCATTCCAGAGCTTGAAACACTTATTGCCTAACGCACCTATGTTAGATGTTTCGGAAGGGAATCATGACTTAGTAGTATATACAGATGCTTGTGGAACTGGGTTAGGAGCTATGTTAATGAAAAATGTGAGGTGATTGCCCATGCTTCTCGACAACTTAGACCGCATGAGGGGAGATACCCGATGCATGATTTGGAATTGGCCGCGGTTATTTTTGTGCTGAAGGTGTGGAGGAATTACCTTTTGGGAGAAGGAATTGATTTATATACGGATTATAAGTCATTTAAGTATTTATTCTCTTGGAAGAAGCTTAATATGAGACAGTGGAGATGGTTGGAATTTATAACTGCTTATGACTTTATAATTGACTACAAATCAGGAAAAGGAAGCAAGGTTGCATATGCACTTAGCAGAAAACATTGGAATGCAGTGCTGGCAACTATAGCTGAGTGGGGAGATTTAGAATTGTTGACGATAGGTAGAGTACAGTGGAGATCTGAATCTGGATCTAGTAGAGAAACTATAGTGTTACCATGTTCAGAAGTTCAACCTGCGATGATCGAAAAGATTGCTTGTAAAACGTTGGAGGATCCATATTAGCTAAATGGATCAGGAAGTTAAAGGATGGGACCAAAAACAAGACCTGAAGGATATTAGTCTTGACCATAATGGATGGTTGTGAAAAAAATGAAGATTGTGTGTTCCGAATGTCGGAGACATTAGGAAGGAATTTTTGGAGGAATGTCATCATTCGAAGTTCACTATTCATCTAGGAGGAACAAAAATGTATCGGAACATGAAGAGGAGTTTCTTCTGTGAAGGAATGAAGAGGGATGTAGGCTTATGGGTAAAGCAGTGTCTGACCTGCTAACAGGTAAAGGCCGAACATCAGAAACCAGGTGGGTCATTTCAGCCATTAGATATTCCAGTATGGAAGTGGGATTCTATTTCTCTTTGGATTTTATAGACGGGTTGCCAAGGTCTAATAAATGAAATGAAAGTATATGGTCGTAATGGACAGGTTATCTAAGAGTGCCCATTTAATTCTAGTTAAGTCAACTAAGACAACACCTGTTTTGGCTAAGTAATTTATGACAAATGTAGTTAGACAGCATAGGATCCTACTAGTATAGTAAGTGATAGAGATCCATTATTCACTAATGAGTTTTGGAAAAATTTACATGAAATTTAAGGAACCTTGCTCAAGGTGAGTACCACTTACCAGCCATAGATTGATGGGCAAAAGGAAAGAGTTAATAAAGTCTTGGAAGATTTGTAGCTTGTATGTTAGATTTTGGAGGATCATGGGAAAAGCACACTTAGTCGAGTTTTCGTATAACAACAGTTATCAGGCTAGTAAAGGGATGTCACCATTTGAAGCTTTGTACGGAAGGCTATGAAAATCTCCCATTTGTTGGTTAGAGACCAGGGATAGGTGGGTTCTTGGTCTGGATTTAGTTAGAGAAGCTGCAGAGAAGATTGTGTTGATTCGATCTAGAATAAAGGTAGCTCAGCCGAGATAGAAGAGTTTAACAGGAGTCCGTAAAACATTTTATAGAAAGGATTGAGAAACTCGCATATGGAGTGGGGTTACCGAACATTTTAACAGGAGTCCGTAATGGTTTTTATATTTCTCATTTAAGGAAGTGTGTTCGAGATTCGAAAACTACTATAGCATTAACTATGTTAGTGGACCTAGTAATAGAACCGAAATTGACTATAGTTAGAAAGCCGGTTCGTATAGTCGCGAGAGATGAGAAGAGGTGCAACGACCCCGAATTTCAGTCATTTGAAATTCGTATATTTAATTGATTTTGAATACTCACAAGTAAATTTTATAAGTTGACTAACTTATATTTCGAATATAAGGTTTAACTAGATAATTAAGTTGTTAATTTAATATTTGAATTGCAGAAACAATTGAGATTCGAATTTAATGTAAATGAAAATGATTTATAAAGTTGAATTAAATCCTATTTGAATTAGAATGGCTTTAGAGAACTTTAAAAATTGATTTAAAAGTTAATTTGTAGAAACTGAATATTTTAATATTTAGTTAACGAGTAAAAATAGTCATTGTAGACATAGCCTCGGATTTCGATGAAACTAGTTTCGTTGGATTCGTAATGTAATATTATTGTAGGAATTCAAATTTCGTGTCAATCGGATTTACGGTTTAGTTGTGGGAAGCTGAAACGTGTAAAAATTTGTTTAAGTGAAATTTTAATTTAAATAAGTCGATTCAAAAACCTATCTTCGAAATATGATCGAATTGGCTCCTGATATATATTCCATTGTTTTCGGAATAGGGGTAAAACATTATAAACGCCAGGCGACACGCTTCGATTGGAGTTCAAAAAATTTGGCGATGAATAATGCGCAAAATTTTATATAAAAAGACCCCATTATCTTCAATTTTCACAAAACCTAATCTAACTAGGGCTAGCTGCCACTACTGTTTCAATGGCCAGGAATTTCGATTCTTCCCTCTTTAATCTCTTTCAATCTGTAAACAATTATGACAAAATACCTTATGTAATATTATAGAGAACATCGAGATCTTCGATCCCAACGGTGATGATCGTCTCTGGCGAAGCCGATCGACGACCATTTTTGTTCAATGGATGGCATTCACATGCGTTTTTCTAATCCAATATACGACCGAGCTCGACCGCACTTGGCTCGGTGGTGCACGGCGTGGAGGCACATCTGTGGTGGTCGTTGATCGTCGTGTAGACCATCGAGGAAGTCGTGGCCATCAAAATTTTGAGGTTCATTTTCTAGATGTTATAACTTCTTCATACGAGGTTCATTTTTTGAAGAAACAAATTGCGTTGTGTCCGTATTAACGAGCACTACATTTTAGAGATGGTTTGGAGTTGATTGGATCTAGTGAAAATTTTATTCGAAATAAAACACTGCAACAACTATTGAAATCAGTGTGAGCCCAACTCACTCTTTCTGACTCGCTGATATTTTTATATAAGTAAGAAATAAATTTATTTATGATGTTTGATGGCTGTTTGGATGATATATGGTATATTATATATATATATATATATATACATTGATTGGTATTTGGATATATTCTTGCCTATTGGAGTTGATGAGACCCTATAAGTTCCCATGTATGAGCGGATGACCTTTTGTACGCGCGTATGCCTCGAAGCAGACATTGTACACATATTCTAATATGTATATTTGTTACAGGTGATAGGTTGGAGGGATCCAACTGTATTCCTCACCAGCGTTGATTTTATTTACCATTATTGATATATATGTTGTTATCATGTGATAAATGATGTTTGGATGTCGTGATTGATGTATTTAGTGCTATTGCAGTATTCGGCCTATTTTTGGAAAATTAAAATGTTAAAGTGATGATCTCAAATTAAAAAGGATTTTCAAAGTGATTTTGGAAATATATGTGATATCCCAGAATTTCAAGCAATTGAAATGTGATAATTTCTCTTATAAATTATTTAAAAATTAGCCAAATTGTTCTTTTAAAACAAATAATATGGATTTTTTATATGTATATATATAAGGCTTTAAATTATTTACAAATTGAATTTGTGTTTATTTAAATGTGTGTATATATATATATATGTTAATTTTAAATTGAATTTTAAATTGAATTTGAATTTATATTTGAAATTTCAAAAGATAGATCTCTTAAAATAATATTATATTTAAAATATATTATATATGATTTTATTTAGAATATAATTGGTTTTATATTATTTTCTTTAAAGGGTTTTATTTATATAAATTAAAAAAATTATTTATTTAGTAAATTAAATATAAAAGCTTTATAAACCATTTAAAATTAATTAAAAACATGCATAATACAAGTGTTAATCTATGAAATCTTTTTAACAACAAGTGTAAGGTGATTAATAAATGTAAATGTCAAATGTTAACAAATTTAACAAGTGTCACCTATATATTTTAGTTTCTTTTATTTTTAAAAATCATAATCAAATCCATATATGCATCTAGCTCTTCTCTTCAATTCTTTTTCTATGTTCTCATTTTCAAAACAAAGAAAAACTCAAAGTATGTAACACAAATCTACAAACCAGAGAATTAAAAAAAACAACTTTTCAACAAACCTGAATTATCAAGAAATCAACAACCCCAATCTTCTCAGATTTAAAGCAATCAACTACATTAACCTGAATCAACTAAGCAAAGCTTCCAACTAATCAAAGCCTTAGTCATCTCAGTCAAAACAAGTTTTCCCGTTTCTAGATCAAAAGCATTTTCAAGTCCCTGTTTCAATAGCTCTCTATTAATCTTCTTACCGGTGAGTAAACATTCTTATTAAAAGCTTTAAGTAAATGGAAATCTGTTGCATGTGAATTTCTAGAATAAAGTTTGCTTTGCATGTATATATATAAGTATGATTTCTATATATATGAATGTGCCGGAAGTGTGCATGTGTGATGTATCTGTGTCATCTCTGTTTATAATTACAGAGCTTAAAATTTAGATCAAAATTCCTAATATCTTCATCTAATCTTTGTTAGGTTTTAGTTTTCAAACATTTTTATGTTTGTTTAAAAAAATATTTAGTTTTAAAAATAAATTTAAGTAAAATTAATTAGGATTTTATCTGGGAAATGGAAAAGACAGTAAGATTTTTAAAACATGTTAAAAATCAAACATTATAATTTGCTGATTTTAGTATATAACTTGAATCGACTTTGAAAACTATGATTTTTTAAAGGAAATTTATAATTTACAGTGTTGTATCGAGTGGGCATTTCGAAGTTGATCTGAAAATGGGTTTTGATTAATTTCTGGTTATGGGTGAACTCGGGGTGGTCAGGGTCTTTGCTGGAGGTAGGAGGAAGCTAGATGGTCTCGGCAAAAATGTCAGTTGAATTTTAAGATCACCGAGGCGCATCGCCGTGATGGTTTAGGGTTTACGCCCTAAGTTTGGTCGAGGTCTGGAACTGGGTTGCTGTGTCATCTCTGGTGGATCGGAGTTCATCGGACTGGGGTAAAAGATGAAGGGTTGGTCGGCGAACCTTTGGGCCGAGGTTCGTGGTCGCTGGTGGATGGCGTCGTCGGGACGAGGGTTTTTAGGTGACGGTTTCCGGTTTCAGGTTGTTCGGATTCCTTGATTTCGATTTTTGGTTTGTATTGTAGTTTGAATGGTCGGGATCAGGGATGTTGGCAATGGTCGATGTGCCGGAGGTTGCATCGGTGATCGGTGATGCCTCGATCACTAGTGCATGTGCACAGCGAGGTGGTTTGTCAGTGTTTGGGAAGAGAGGTTAGGGTCTCGAGGAATGACTCAGGTAATTGGGTAGGGGATTCAAGTAAGGACTCGAGTAGGAACGTGAGTCTAAGACATGTTTTCTGGTTTTAAAGTTAAAACTAAATCTGAAAAAAGAAGGAGGAAGAAGAAATCTCGGGGCAGGACTCGGGTAGGAGACGGGTCGAAACCGAAGTAAAAACTAAGCAGTTTTAAAATTTAAAATAAGCAAGCTTTTAAATTTAAAATAAATTTAAATCTAGTTCTTTACACTATAAGTGTTTTTAAATAATTGATTTACGGAAGTTATATAATCTGTTTAACTTGAATTTGTTAACTTAAAATTCTTTTTAAGTTATTTTAAAACTTAATTTAGAAATAAAATTAAGTGGTTAATTAAAAAGTAAATGTTTAGGTTTATGTGTTAATGATAATTAAGTCATTAATAAAGATAATGATTTATCTTAAAGGTTAATTAAGGTTTTGATGATTCAAGATTATTAAATTAATAAGTAATTAAAGAGTTATTAATTATATAAACAATTAATGATTAAGGATTAAGTAATTTGTAATTAAAGGTACATTTAATTAATTAGAGATTAATCAATTCGTAATTAAGGATTGATTAACTGGTAATTAAGGATTAATCAATTAGTAATTAAGTTTTATTAATTAATAATAAGTATAATTAATCAGTAATTAAAGATTAATTAATTGATTTATAAGATAATTAAAGAATGATTAATTAATTCAAATAGTTGTAATTAATTAATGATTAATTAAATAGGTTAGGTGATCAATTCTTAAATAATTAATTAAATTTGAGTTAATTAAATTAATTATAGTATGGATTAATGAATCTTGCTTATGGATGATTGATTGTATAGAAAGTCCAGATTGATTGATATCTATAGTATAATAATCTGTGATGTTCTATGATGTGATATAGGATATATCTATGATAAATGTATGATATTTATCTGTGATGAATGCAGTGTGAATTCAAATGATTGAATTGAATTGAATTGAATTGTTTGACCCTTAAACAACTTGACCTTTTAAACGACGTTTGGATTTCGATGAGACCCGGATCGGGTATCAAATTTGGTTTTTCGAAAACCACATCGATCCAAGTTAAACGATAGGTCATGAAATCTTAAGTGAAGATCGAGATGGAGTTTCAAAGTACAAGGGTTATTATCGTCAACTCTGGGGGTGATTCCAAATTTAGTGTAACGAGATAATGCCTTCGATTTCGTTCGAACCCAGAATGAACTTGTATGGATGAATGTTTTCAGACCATCATTAATGAAGGACGATGAGCATTCCAAGTTAAGTGTTCTCTAATGGTAATCGTAGCCTCAAGCCTCATCAACTGGGAATGGCTAAAACATGGGACGTGCATGCAAGGTTAAGTGGGTAGCACCCATGTAGGGTAAGATTTTCCCCTGTCTAGAGGTCCTTTTTATTGGGGTGTGTGGGCGGTTTCTTGGCCACAACCGCGGGTTTCCTTATTCGGACTATCAAGTAAGGGGTAGCTCCAGCTTTTTGATGCAGAGGATCAAGGTGGATCCTCGATACGGTGATCTACGCCACGTACTGTGACGAGCGGTACCCCAGTAGCCCTGCCATTGTATGGAATCAATCTCCAATAGGTGCCTATACGGTTTTGATTGTGCCCAATTATGTTGGAACGTGAGATGTAAGCATTCCAGCTATTTCTGTATTTTATATTGAAAACCCTAGAAACTATTATAATATAATTGGATTTCCTATCAAATATTTTGGTTATCGTAAGGGAAAAACTTGTCCTTGTTTATTTGTAGAGAGTCTTACAAGATACCTTTTATTTCAAAGGTTTTTTTCAAGTTAAAAAACTTAACCGTTTACTCACACAAGACCCATGTCTGGCCCAAAGTTTATTCTGTTTTTCTTAAACTCTTGGGTACTCAAATTTTTATAAGTAGCCAAGTGATCAGGTTTGGCTTGACGAATTTTGGTAAAAGCTTGGAGCAGGAGTATTGGCGTAACCCTATATATCTTTCCGCCGTGTTTTGTCTTTTCTATGTTGTATTCTGAATGTAATGGATAGACATGTCTTATGACTGTGTGAGTGTAACTGTGTAATTATGATGTATAATGACTATGTAATATCTATGTGAAATATTACATTTTGTTCCGTTTCCGCTGAGAGATTCTGATGTTGTTGTCTCTTTCTTTCTATCTATTCTTTTCTACCTATTTCTTTTCTTAATGATGCTACATCTTTCTATGGAATGAAAGGCGGGTCTTCACAGCTGGTATTAGAGCGCTAGGTTAAGATAATACCTAGGCTTTGGAATAGTATCTGTCTTGAGAGCGCGTAGTTGTAATTTTTATATAACTATATACCTAACTAAATTTGTTGGGTAACCTGTCCACTTTGCGAACATGAGTTCAAGAGGAAGGAGAGGCAGAATTGTAGGCAGCACATCGACCGATAATGGTAGAGGCAGACTGCTAGCGAGGCTATGAATCCAACACCGCCTCGAGTAAGTTTTGCTGCTTTGTGCAAGGATTTCACCAATCTGGAAGGGATACCATTTAAAGGATCGGAGTCCATTATAGAAGTTCAAGCTTGGTTATGCTCGTGCGAGCGCATCTTTAAGAGTTTGGATCTATCTGATGAGCAGAAGAGAGTAATGGCATTATGGCACTTCAAGAAGGTTTTGCAGCTTTGTGGGATGCAGTTACAGCAAATATTTCAGAGGATGATATTTCGCATAGTAAGTTTAAGGAATTGTATGAGGAACAGTTCATGCCGATAGCTAGAAGGACTCTTCTGTATAGAGATTTTCTGCATCTGAAGCAAGGGAGTATGTTATTTTAAGAAAATAAGAACAAGTTCAATGAATTATCTTGCTACGGACTTGGTTTGATCGACACACCCCTCAAGAAGAATGAGATGTTTGTGCAAGGAATGAGGCCTCAGTTCCACGAGAAGATGATGGCACACCTTAAAGGATCTTTCGTCGAGTTAATCGACATGGCATTAAGATATGAGGAGCTTATGAATAAGAAACCGTTGGCATCTGCAGCAACACCAAGTGGGACTTCTTCCAATCCAAATAAGAGGAAATTCAACCCAAATTGGAAGAAGCAAGGAAAAGGGGAGCAGGGAGGAAACAATGGACCTTATAAGTGCTATGTATGTTAGCAAGAGGGACATTTGGCTAAGCAGTATCCCAGGGGTAGATCTTTGCAGCAGCAGCAGCAGCAGCTTCGGAGTGGACCGGGTTCAGTTTTAGTTCAGAAATCCTTGTGTTTCGACTGTCATCAGCCGGACATATGGTGAAGGCATGCCCACATCTTCAAAAGGCCCAACAGAATAAGGTGTTTGCTCTTGAAGGTGGTCCATCTTCTTCTTCTAAAGGCAAAGGCGTTTTGGAAGGTACTTTAATTTTAAATGGCAATTTTATTGGAGTTCTGTTTGATTCTGGTGCATCTCTTAGTTTTGTCTCTTTGGATTCGGTAGAGAAGTTTCATTTTCCCCTAGTTTGGTAGACCATCCTATTTTTGTATCTAATCCTATAGGCGGAGTAACCAAGTTAGATAAGATCTATAGAAACCTAAGGATTTCTTATATGTCTCATAGTTTTTCCTGCGACCTATTTGTATTGGATTTCAAAAGGTTTGATCTTATTCTGGGTATGGATTGGTTGGATAAGTATAAGGCTGTTTTGATTTGTGAAGAGAGAACTGTGATTTTGGAAATTGAGTTGGGAAGAATCGCAAAAGTGACTTGCGTTAGTTCTGGAGTTCATTTGAGTAATCTTTTTCATGGAAGCGTGGCATCTCCTTAAGGCGTTGAATCCATCGAAGTGGTCAGAGATTTTTCGGATGTCTTCGAGGAAGTAAAAGGTTTTCCCCCGCACCGGGAGGTAGATTTTCAAAACGATTTGGTTCTGGGAGCAATACCTATTGTTCAGCCCAGTAGAAGGATGGCGCCAAGAGAGAGAAGAGCTGGTGAAGCAGACCCAAGATTTCTTAAAGAAAGGTTTGATCCGGCCTAGTTTTTCCAGTTGGGGTTCTGCCATTGTCTTTGTGACCAAGTCCGATGGGTCTTTAAGGTTCTGTATGGATTACCGGGAGTTGAATAAGGTTACTATTAGGAATAAGTATCCATTGCCCCGTATAAATGATCTTTTTGATCAACTCCATGGAGCTTCTGTTTTCTCCCAGTTAGATTTAGTTTCGAGTTTCCATTAGTTATGGGTAGTTGAGGACAGTATACCCTTGACTGCGTTCAGGGGACCCAATTGTTTTTATGAGTGGTTGGTTATGCCTTTTGGGTTAACCAACGCTCCTGCCTATTTTGTGGATTTGATGAGCCGAGTTTTTCGAGATGTGATGAATAAGTTCGTTCTCGTGTTCATGACATTCTTGTCTACTCTAAGTCTGAAGAGGAGCACAAGCGACATTTGAGAATAGTGTTAGAGGCTTTGAGGAGGCATGTTCTAAAGGCTAAGTTTTCAAAGTGCCATTTTTGGAAATCAGAGGACAGATTTTTGGGGCATATTGTTTCTGGTGAGAGTATTTCTAAAGATCCGGCCAATGCAGCAACTATTCAGGAATGGAGGCAACCGCAGACTCCGACAGAAGTCTGTAGTTTTCTGGGATTGGCAGGGTACTACAAGAAGTTTATCAGGGACTATTCTTTCTTTGCACTTAACCAAGTTGAATCGAAAAGGAGAAAAGTTTAAGTGGACCCCAAGTGTGAAGAAGCTTTTTTGGATTTGAAAGAAAGGCTGACCAATGTGCCTGTTCTAGCTATTCCTGATGGCAAGAGTAAGTTCGAGGTCTAAACGGATGCTTGTGGAGTTGGGCTGGGTGCAGTGCTGATGAAGAATGGGAAAAGTGATTGTGTATGAGAGCAGGCAGTTGAAGCCTCATGAAAAGAATTACGCACACGATCTGGAATTGTTGGTCGTCGTCTTTGCTTTGAAGATCTGGAGGCATTATCTGTTGGGAGAGAAGTTCGAGCTTTTGATGGTTCGCAAACCTTTGAAGTTCCATTTCTCCCAGAAGGATCTGAATTGGAGGCAGCTGAGGAGGGTAGAATTTTTGGCATCTTATGGTTTGGATATCCTCTATACTCTGGGGAAAGCGAATGTTGTGGCAGATGCTCTAAGTAGGAATGCAGTTATGTCTATTTTGGAAGTTGTTCCATCCCTACAGGAAAGAACCATAAGCAGTAAGATGAAGGATAGATCTTTTGAGGAATTGATTCTTGGAACTGTGGATAGTCGATATTTGGATTTCAAGATAGATGATCAAGGAGTTTTGAGGATCAACGGTCGTTTGTGTGTGCCTGCTGTGGATGGCTTGAGGCAGGATGTTTTGCGGGAATGCCACAAATCAAGGTAGAGTATCCACCCAGGGATTTCAAAGATGTATAAGGATATGAAGAGAGTCTTCTGGTGGCCGGGCATGAAGAAGGATATTGCTGCTTTCGCCAATGGATGTGTGATCTATCAGTAGGTGAAAGATGATCAGCAGAAGATCGTAGGTTTGTTGCAGCCTCTGGAAGTTCCTAAGTGGAAGTGGGAAATGATTTCTATGGATTTCATCGATGGTTTGCCAAGGACCAAAAAGGAAATGAAGCAATATGGGTAATTGTAGACTGGCTGACCAAGAACCCCCATTTCGTTCCTGTTAAGGTGACCAGATCTAGAGGGTCTTTGGTAGAGATTTTCTTGAAGGAGATTGTTAGACTGCATGGTGTTCCAGTTAGCATAGCAAGTGATCGTGATCCTATCTTCACCAGCAAATTTTTGGAGGCTTTGCAATCAGCTTTGGGTACGAGTTTAAGTTTGAGTACAGCCTATCATCCCCAGACCGACGGACAAACGGAAAGGCTGAATAGAATTCACGAGGATATGTTGAGGGTTTGTGTTTTGGATTTTGGTGGGTCTTGGGAGGACCATATGCATTTAGTGGAATTTTGGTAGAATAATAGTTATCAGGCGAGTGTCAAGATGGCACCCTTGAAGCTTTATATGGAAGACCTTGTAGATCTCCATCGTGTTGGGTAGAGTCGGGAGGTCGTCTTGTTCTTGGTCCAAATTCGAGAGGTATCTGCGAAGCTGGAGCTTATCAAGAAGAGAATGAAAGCAGTGCAGGATCGCCAGAAGAGTTATGCGGACAAGAGACGAAGATAATTGGAATTCGAAGTTGGAGATTTGGTCTTTGTCATGGTTTCCATGATTAAAGGAGCGATCAGGTTTGGAAAGACGAGAAAGCTTGCCCTAACTTATATTGGTCCGTTCCTAGTGCTTGAGAGGATTGGTGTTTGCAGCCTACAGGATTGTATTGCCAGTCCGGATCGCTGGAATTCACAATATTTTTCATGCATCTCATCTGAGGAAATACATGCACGAACCATCTCCTGTTGTAGAGCCAGCAGTGCAAGAAGATTTAGAGATTGAACCGGACTTATCTGTTATCAGACATCTAATCCAAATCGTTGATCAATATGAAAAGCAGCTCAGAAACAAGGTGGTGAAGCTGGTCAAGGTGCAGTGGAGCGAGGATCCCAGAGATTGTACCTGGGAAACTCTAGATAGTTTTAGGAAAGCCTATCCAGATTTGCGTCCGGATAGCTAGTAATGTTTGTTTGATGTAATGTTTGTTTGGTTGTTAGTGTATGACTGATATGTATGCTTGAATTGTTGAAATAAAATAAAAGTTTGGATTATCTTTTGCTTTTATATTTCGGGGATGAAATTCTTTTAAGGGGGGAGGAAAGTGATATCCCGGAATTTCAATTAATTAAAATATGATAATTTCTTTTATAAATTGTTTAAAAATTGGAAAAATTGTTCTTTTAAAACAAATAATATGGATTGTTTATATGTATACATATGTAAGGCTTTAAATAGAATTATTAATTACAAATTGAATTTGTGTTTGTTTAAATGTGTGTTCGCATATATATGTTAATTTTAAATTGGATTTTAAATTGAATTTGAATTTAAATTTGAAATTTCAAAAGATAGATCTCTTAAAATAATATTAGATTTAAAATGTATTATATATGATTTTATCTAGAATGTAATTAGTTTTACATTATTTTCTTTAAAGGATTTTATTTATATAAATTAAGAAAAGTATTTATTAATCAGTAAATTAAATATAAAAGCTTTATAAACCATTTAAAATTAATTAAAAACATGCATAATTACAAGTGTTAATCTATGAAATATTTTTAATAACAAGTGTATGGTGATTAAAAAATGTAAATGACAAATGTTAACGAATTTAACAAGTGTCACCTATTTATTTTATTTTCTTTTATTTATAAAAATCATAAATAAATCTATATATGCATATATCTCTTCTCTTCAATATTTTTTCTATCTTCTCATTTTCAAAAGAAAGAAAAACTCAAAGCCTGTAACACAAATCTACAAACCAGAGAATTAAAAGCAAAACTTTTCAACAAATCTGAATTACCAAGAAATCAGCAACCTCAATCTTCTCAGATTTAAAGCAATCAACTACAACAACATGAATCAACTAAGCAAAGCTTCCAACTAATCAAAGCATAACCATCTTAGTCAAAACAAGTTTTCCAGTTTCTAGATCAAAAGCATTTTCAAGTCCCTGTTTCAATAGCTCTCTGTTCATCTTCTTACAGGTGAGTAAACATTCTTACTAAAAGCTTTAAGTAAATGGAAATCTGTTGCATGTGAATTTCTGGAATAAAGTTTGCTTTGCATGTGTATATATATATAAGTATGATTTCTGTATATATGAATGTGTTGGAAGTGTGCACGTATGATGTATCTGTGTCATCTTTGTTTATAGTTACAAAGCTTAAAATTTAGAACAAAATTCCTAATTTCCTCATCTAATCTCTGTTAGGTTTTAGTTTTCAAACAATATATGTTTTTTTAAACAAAGATTTAGTTTTAAAAATAAATTTAAGTAAAATTAGTTAGGATTTTGTCTGGGAAATGGAAAAGACAGTAAGATTTTTAAACATGTTAAAAATTAAACATTATAATTTGTTGATTCAGGTATATAACTTGAATCGACTTTGAAAACTATGATTTTTAAAAGGAAATTTAGAATTTATAGTGTTGTATCGAATGGGCATTTCAAAGTTGACCTGAAAATGGGTTTTGATTGATTTCTGGTGAAGGGTGAACTTGGGGTGGTCGGGTCTTTGTTGGAGGTAGGAGAAAGCTAGTTGGTCTCGGCAAAAATGTCAGGTGAATTTTCAGATCACCGAGGCGGCATCACGGTGATGGCTTAGGATTTAAGCCCTAAGTTTGGTCGAGGTTAGGAACTGGGTTGCTATGTCGTCTCAGGTGGATTGGATTTGATCGGACTGGGGGGAAAAGATGAAGGGTTGGTCGGCGAACCTTTGGGTAGAGGTTCATGGTCGCTGGCGGACATCATAGTCGAGACGAGGGGTTTTTAGGTGATGGTTTCCGGTTTCAGGTTGTTCGAGTTTCCTTGATTTTTATTTTTGGTTTGTATTGGATTTTGGATGGTCGGGATCAGGGATATTGGCGATGGTCGATGCGTCGGAGGTTGCATCGGTGATCGGTGATGCCTCGATCACTGGTGCATGTGCACGGCGAGGTGGTGTGTCAGTGTTTGGGAAGAGAGGTTGGGGTCACGGGAAATGACTCGGGTAATTGGGTAGGGGACTTGGGTAAGGACTCGAGTAGGAACGTGAGTGTAAGACATGTTTTCTGGTTTTAAAGTTAAAATTAAATCTAAAAAAAGGAAGAAGAAATCTCGGGGTAGGACTCGGGTAGGAGACGGGTCGAACCTGAAGTAAAAATTGAGCAATTTAAAATTTAAAATAAGAAAGCTTTTAAATTTAAAATAAATCTAGTTTAAATCTATTTCTTAAATCTAATTCTTTACATAATAAATGTTTTTAAATAATCGATTTAAGTAAGTTATATAATTTGTTTAACTTGAATTTGTTAACTTAAAATTCTTTTCAAGTTATTTTAAAACTTAATTTAGAAAAAAAATTAAGTGGTTAATTAAAAAGTAAATGTTTAGGTTTATGTGTTAATGATAATTTAGCCATTAATAAAGATAATGATTTATCCTAAAGGTTAATTAAGATTTTGGTGATTCAAGATTAATTTAATTATATGTTAATTTTAAATTGGATTTTAAATTGAATTTGAATTTAAATTTGAAATTTCAAAAGATAGATCTCTTAAAATAATATTATATTTAAAATGTATTATATATGATTTTATTTAGAATATAATTGGTTTTATATTATTTTCTTTAAAGGATTTTATTTATATAAAGTAAGAAAAGTATTTGTTAATTAGTAAATTAAATATAAAAGCTTTATAAACCATTTAAAATTAATAAAAACATGCATAATTGCAAGTGTTAATCTATGAAATATTTTTAATAACAAGTGTATGGAGATTAAAAAATGTAAATGACAAATGTTAACAAATTTAACAAGTATCATCTATTTATTTTATTTTCTTTTATTTTTAAAAATCATAAATAAATCTATATATGCATCTATCTTTTCTCTTCAATATGTTTTCAATCTTCTCATTTTCAAAAGAATGAAAAACTCAAAGCCTGTAACACAAATCTACAAACCAAAGAATTAAAAACAAAAACCACTTTTCAACAAACCTAAATTATCAAGAAATCAATAGCCTCAATCTTCTCAGATTTAAAGCAATCAACTACATCAACATGAATCAACTAAGCAAAGCTTCCAACTAATCAAGCCTAATCATCTTAGTCAAAACAAGTTTTCCAGTTTCA
Source organism: Allium cepa (assembly GCA_030765085.1). NCBI lineage: Eukaryota > Viridiplantae > Streptophyta > Magnoliopsida > Asparagales > Amaryllidaceae > Allium > Allium cepa. The sequence continues at coordinate 479,121,836 of CM060943.1, read as the reverse complement.
AGATCAAAAGCATTTTCAAGTCCCTGTTTCAATAGCTCTCTGTTCATCTTCTTACTGGTGAGTAAACATTCTTATTAAAAGCTTTAAGTAAATGGAAATCTGTTGCATGTGAATTTCTGGAATAAAGTTTGCTTTGCATGTGTATGTGTGTGTGTGTATGTATATAAGTATGATTTCTATATGTATGAATGTGTTGGGAGTGGGCATCTATGATGTATCTGTGTCATCTCTGTTTATAGTTACAGAGCTTAAAATTTAGAACAAAATTCCTAATCTCCTCATCTAATCTCTATTAGGTTTTATTTTTCAAACAATTTATGTTTGTTTAAACAAAGATTTAGTTTTAAAAATAAATTTAAGTAAAATTAGTTAGGATTTTGTCTGGGAAATAGAAAAGACAGTAAGATATTTAAACATGTTAAAAATCAAACATTATAATTTGTTGATTCAGGTATATAACTTGAATCGACTTTGAAAACTATGATTTTTAAAAGGAAATTTAGAATTTATAGTGTTGTATCGAATGGGCATTTCAAAGTTGATCTGAAAATGGGTTTTGATCGATTTCTGGTGACGGGTGAACTCTGGGTGGTCGGGTCTTTGTGGAGGTAGGAGGAAGCTGGGTGGTCTCGGCAAAAATGTCAGGTGAATTTTCAGATCATCGAGGCGGCGTCACGGTGATGGCTTAGGATTTAAGCCTTAAGTTTGGTTGAGGTTTGAAACTAGGTTGCTGTGTCGTCTCAGGTGGATCGGATTTCATCGGACTAGGGGAAAAAGATGAAGGGTTGGTCGGCGAACCTTTGGGTAGAGGTTCATGGTCACTGGTGGACATCATCGTTGAGACGAAGGGTTTTTAGGTGATGGTTTCCGGTTTCAAGTTGTTCGAGTTTCCTCGATTTTGATTTTTGGTTTGTATTAGAGTTTGGTTGGTCAGGATCAGGGATGTTGGCGATGGTCGATGCATCGGAGGTTGCATCGGTGATAGGTGACGCCTCGATCACTGGTGCATGTGCACGGTGAGGTGGTGTGTCAGTGTTTGGGAAGAGAGGTTGGGGTCACGGAAAATGACTCGGGTAATTGGGTATGCGATTTGGGTAAGGACTCGAGTAGGAACGTGAGTATAAGACATGTTTTCTGGTTTTGAAGTTAAAATTAAATCTAAAAAAAGGAAGAAGAAATCTCGGGGTAGGACTCGGGTAGGAGACGGGTCGAACCTGAAGTAAAAACTGAGCAGTTTAAAATTTAAAATAAGCAAGCTTTTAAATTTAAAATAAACCTAGTTTAAATCTATTTCTTAAATCTAATTCTTTACATAATAAATGATTTAAGTAAGTTATGTAATTTGTTTAGCTTGAATTTGTTAACTTAAAATAATTTTTAAGTTATTTTAAAACTTAATTTAGAAAAAAATTAAGTGGTTAATTAAAAAGTAAATGTTTAGGTTTATGTGTTAATGATAATTAAGCCATTAATAAAGATAATGATTTATCTTAAAGGTTAATTAAGATTTTGGTGATTCAAGATTAATTCAATTAATAAGTAATTAAAGAGTTATTAATTAATTTAAACAATTAATGATTAAGGATTAATTAATTTGTAATTAAAGGTACTCTTAATTAATTAGAGATTAATCAATTCATAATTAAGGATTGATTAACTGGTAATTAAGGATTAATCAATTCGTAATTAAGTTTTATTAATTAGTAATTAAGGTTTATTAAATTAAGTATAATTATTCATTAATTAAAGATAAATTAATTAATTTATAAGATAATTAAAGAATAATTAATTAATTCAAATGGTTGTAATTAATTAATGATTAATTAAGCAGGTTAGGTGATTAATTCTTAAGTAATCAACTTAATTTGAGTTAATTAAATTAATTATAGTATGGGTTAATAAATCTTGCTTAAGGATGATTGATTGTATAGAATGTCTAGATTGATTGATATCTATAGTATGATAATCTGTGATGTTCTGTGATGTGATATTGGATATATCTGTGATAAATGTGTGATGTATATCTGTGATGAATGCTGTGTGAATTCAAATGATTGAATTGTTTGACCCTTAAACAACTTGACATTTCAATCGGCATTTGGATTTCGATGAGACCGGGATCAGGTATCAAATTTGATTTTTCGAAAACCACACCGATCCAAGTTAAACAATGGGTCATGAAATCTCAAGTGAAGATCGAGATGGAGTTTCAGACTACAAGGGTTATTATCGTTAACTCTTAAGGTCATTCCAAAATGAGTGTAATGAGATAATGCCTTCAGTATCGTTCGAACCCAGAATAAACTTGTGTGGATGAATGCTATCTGACCATCGTCAATGAAGGACGATGATCATTCCAAGTTAAGTGTTCTCTAATGGTAATCGTAGCCTCAAGCCTCATCAATCAGGAATGGCTAAAACAGGGGAGGTGCATGAAAGGCTAAGTGGGTAGCACCCAAGTAGGATAAGATTTTCCCCTGTTTAGAGGTCCCTTTTATTCGACTGTGTGGGCGGTTGTTTGGCCACAACTGCGGGGTTGTCGTATTCGGAATATCCAGTAAGGGGTAGCTCCGGCTTTGTGATGTAGAGGATCAGGGTGGATCCGCGGTACGGTGATTTAGGCCACGTACTATAACGGGAGGAACCCCAGTAGCCCTGCCATTGTATGGAATCTAATCTCCAATAAGTGTCTGTACGGTTTTGATTGTGCCCAACTATATTGGAACGTGAGATGTAAGCATTCTAGCTATTTCTGTATTTTATATTGACAACCCTAGACACTATTACAATATAACTGGACTTCTTGTCAAATGTTTTGTTTATCGTAAGGGAAAAATTTGTCCGTGTTTATTTGCGGAGAATCTTACGAGATACCTTTTACTTCAAAGGTTTTTTCGGGTTGAACAACTTAACCGTTTACTCACACCAGACCCATTTCTGATCTGGAGTTTATTCTGTTTTTCTTAAACTCTAGGGTACTCAAATTTTTATGAGTGGCCAAGTGATCAGGTTTGGCTTGAAGAATTTGGTGAATGCTTGGAGCGGGAGTACTGGCGTAACTCTATATATCTTTCCGCTGTGTTATATCTTTTGTCTGTTATGTTCTGAATGTAATGGATAGACAGGTCTTATGACTGTCAAATGTGATGATGTTGTGTAACTTTGATGTATAATGACTATGTAATATCTATGTGGAATATTATATTTTGTTCCGTTTTCGTTGAGAGATTCTGATGTTGTTGTATCTTTCTTTCTATCTATTCTTTTCTACCTATTTCTTTTCTTAATGATGATACGTCATTCAATGGAATGAAAGATCGGTCGTCACAATATTTTTTATAAATTTTTGAATTGTTAAGGAATGAATTTATTTTAAATAAATAAATGTTACAATTGTTATGTTATAAAAATTATGATTTTTGTGAATTTATAATCAGAATGTTATTTTTTGAATATGGAGTTAACTACTTTGAAAAATAGTTTAAATTGAGATTTTGAAATTATTATAAATAGCTTATATATAAGATTTATAAAATCGATATTTTATAAATAAAAAATACAGAAATTGTAATGGAGTTTTATAAGTGTTAAAATGAAGTTATAAATGGATTTTATAAGTAAATAAATTTATAGATTTATGAATTAATGAATTTATAAAAGAATGAATTATGCAAATAAGAGAATTATAAGCAATTAACTTATAATTTGAATTTTGGCATGTAAATGAGATATGAATGAGATTTGATAATAAAGGAATTTTATAAATTGAAGTTGTTATAAATTATAAATGGAATTTAAAAACATTGTTTTATAAATCCTAAATCAATTGAATTTGATAAGTTAAATTTGAAAGTTTATTAAAGGAATTATATTCACTACTTTTGACAGTGGATAATCCTTTAATTAAATATGTAGAAGTAGTGAGTTTGGTTAGGAAATTATATTCATGATTTTGGACAGTGAATAATCTTTTAAATTTGAAGAAATTTTTGGGAAGTGATATTTTTAAATGGAGTTAAATGGTTTAAAGATGTTTTAAAACGTGTTAAGTATCGAATACATAGATTTCAACGTTCATTGTTGAATTTTCGAGAAGTAAGGAAATGATGGACTATAACACTATTGTTATAGTAAATGATTTTCGAAAGGAGATGTTTTGTATAATATATGGATAATATATCTGTCTAATTATCGAATCCATGTACTAATGATTTTTAGATTGTCGTAACGATGTTTTAGGCAACATTTGTTTTGACCCGAATAAGTATGTTTAAAAGAATGTTTTCCTTAAAGAATAAAATATATAATTAATCCTGATTTAAATATATGTTATATTTTCTAAGTGATTGAAAATAAACTGATTTGTGAATTACTTATTATTAAATAAGTATATGGAAATGTTTTCCAATATAGAAGTTGAAATGGTACCGAGAATTATTATTTTTTAAAGATAATTTGAAGTGAATATTTGACAAGTAATTTAATTTATAAAATATTAATTAAAGGGCCTAGTTATTGCTTATGGTGCCAAATATTTATTTGTTGCTTTAATAGTTAAATACCGACTATCAAATTTGACCATTTTAGTTCCTCGAGTTCATGTGGGAATTATTTAGTCGTACACTTATTTCGTAGCCTTTTGTGTAGGCTTGATTATCGTTTGTGTTAAGGATGTTGATTCGTGTAGTGTGGAGTATTACTCCAATTTATTGAGCTTCCATCTTGGTCGAAGGATAGAAAGTTGAAAGTTGAAGACGTGATAAGTCTATGAGACTTAGTTTCCGTGTGAGCTTGAGAAACGCCTTTGCATTGTTGGTGCAAAGAGACCGGGATCGATTTATCTGAAAACCACTTCGGACCAACATTTATGCAACGATTGTATAGGTTGATTGTGATGATATTGATATTCAAGATTTTCATACTAGAGGACTGCTTGTTGTTCGTTTGAGGTTAAAATCCCAATATACATCCAATAGCAGGGGTCTCTTAGTTATGAAATATCCAATGCAAGGACTATTTGCTACTAATCCTAGGGATTTCCCGATAGGATGTTGTAGGAGAGTACCTTCTGTTTGTCATGTTCCTAGACAACTTGTATGGATGTTTGTATGACATTGCATTTATAAAGATTACATACATCAGTGGTGGCGGAGAAGACAACTTCCCTTAGCTTAGCACCCTCCTTTAGACGTATAAGCTCAAGGGTTGAATTTTTATGGAAGGAAATTAGTAGTCAACGGAAATGGCCGTGTGGCATTCAAAGTGATGTAATTTGTGATATGTGAAAGGTAATCGTTACCTCAGGCCTCATCAACCGGAAATGACCGAAACTGCGTTAGATGCGGCAAGGCTAAGTGGGTCGCTCCCATCAAGATATAATAATCCTCTTCTAGATATATTTCTTACCTCTATAACGTTCGGGATGTAAATTATTATGATTTGTATGCTATGAGGTCCCTCAGAAAAGGTCGGTAACGACTGGAGGATGGCATATTCGGTACTACCTAGTTATAGCGGTAGGACGGTCTTGTGTTGGTAGAGGAACTTTGTGATGGTTTCTCAGGACATCCATCTAGAGGTGTACCTATCGGTAGGTAGTCCCTTCACTTGGTCATTTCTATAGAAATCCAAACTCCACTACGTGCTTGCCATTTTGATTGTATTACCCATTTTGGGCTATATGCTGGAATTTAATCAATGTAATAATTTTGGCTATGATTGATATTATTTATGCAATAGACACTATTATAATATAAGAGGATTGGATATGAAATGTTTTTAAATAATAAATATAAGAGGGTTGGATATTATTTATAAATGTCGACATAATATTATTTTAAATTAGGTAAATGAAATAAAATTACCTCGATTATATTTATATATAAAGGAAACATTTTTCAAAAATATTATAGTGTATATTGTTTGGTAGTTTGAAAATATAAATATATATAAGTTAACAAAAGTTGTTTGAATAATCTAGATAAAAACAACAATTGTAAAAGGATAAATTATATAAGAAAATGAATTATAAAATATGGAATTACAAATGAAAGGATTTACAATAGTGAAATAATCATATATAAATGAAATAAAACAACATGAGTATATTTATAAACACGAGTTACAAATAAAAATGGATTTGAACTAAGAATTTGAAATTTGAATTCCGTTGATTTTGGAATTTATTTTTCAAAAGTTAAAGAGATTATATTGTTATAAATCTAAATAAGATAAATATACTGAAATGATCTTATATAAGTGAAGTGAAATAGTGAAATTGTATAAGTAAAAAGATTTATAAATGTGATTTATGAATATAAAAAGGATTTTTAAAAGAATGTAAAGCACTGAATTCGCTACCGTTACTAGGAAATTATAAGGGTGATGACTGCAGCATCATCAGTATCATTTTCGAGTTTCTATGTGATGGATTTGCTATCATTAGTAAATTGAACTTGTAGTTTTGTTGTGATAAACAAATTTTAATTTAAAATCGAAGTTGTAATTGATAAATATAAGTGGAATGAGTTTTGGATTTATAGTATGAAATAATAAAGTTTAACTTTAGTAAAGTTGAAATAAATTTGAGTTAGCATATAAAATTTATGATTTGAAATTTAACTTAAGGAAAGTTAAATAAATTGAATTGGATTTAAACCGGATTAGATAACTATTGAAATAGAAATCAAACTTAAGAGGTAAAGTGATTTTACGATATGAATTTGACAGTTTAAATAAAAATAAGCTGTATAACTTATAAAATGGAAAAATGTAAGTAAAACCAAATGTTAAAATGGTTAAACAATTTTGTTAAGCAAAAAAAAATTTGAATGTGATGAAATTAGACTTAAGTGAAAGTTAAATAGAATAGAATTTGAATTAAATTAGAAGTGAACTTAAGTTGTATAGTGAAGATAAATGCAAGTAAAAATGAAATCAAACATAACTTAAGTGATGTTGAATCAAGTTGAATTTGATATTAAAAGGAATTAATAAAGTGAAGTAATTAAATGAAGTAATTAAATGAATATGAACTTGTGTTATATAAGGAAATTCTACTTTAATTGTAAAATGAATTAGCATAAGAAATGTTGTTATTAAACAATTGAATAAAACTTAAGTTAAGAAGTTGTGAAGTAACAATAATATTGGAAGTGTTGTAAAGAAATGTGAATATAGTGAATACTAGAATTCAATCCAAATTGAATAATTGAATGAAAGGCAATTGGATATTAACCAAATTGAATGTAAACGAAGTAAATATGGATGTTGAATGTAAATTGAATAAATTTGGTTATGTTGGATGTGCATTGGATGTTAGTTGATTTTATAGAAATTTATTAAATGTTAATGAGATTGAATTAACAAAATTGAAAGCTAAAATAATTGAATTCAAATTGGAAGTTAGTAAATCTAAATAGATTTGAATTTCATTTAAATTGGAAGTGAACCAACTTGAATATGAATTAATGAATGTAAACTAATTGAAAATAAATAAATGAATGTTAGAAAAAAACTCCAATGTTAAATTGAAGGTATACTGATTTGGTTATGGATTGATTGGATAGATATTGGTTTGTTGGATGTTAGTTGGATGATATTTGTTGGATGGTTGGATATGTTACTTTTAATTGCATTTTCTTTATTGGCATATATAGTTGTTATATTGGTATATGTTGTATATTGATATTACTTTCCATACATACATGTTTCTCATTTGTTTGTTGAGTGTATAGTAGGTGCAGATGGTGTATGCTTCGCATTTAGAGCTTGCTTTCGTGCTATATCAGTCGTATATGCTCGCTAATAATATATAAGGTACATATCTCAGATTACATATCGTACTTTTATTTTTTTTTCCCTACGGGATGTCTCATCCTCGAAGATGAGATGTATATTTGTGATATATATATGTTGTGATCCTACTACTATCGAACCGTACGAAGGTGGCTATGGCAAAATTCATCAAAATTTAAGGCATTAGAAAATTTTCGAGAATTTTGGAAAAAAAATTTGATTACTAATAGTTTTGCTTCTGAGTTATAATTTGAAATAAGATTGGTTGGTTTTGAAAAAAAATATAACTAAGTATGAATTTGAAAACTTAGAAAAGTTTTTGTAAGAAGTTTAACGAATGATTTTGGAAAAGTAAAAATGTTTAAATGATTTTGTTATCTAATTAGAACGAATTGTTTTGAAAAGTTAATAGATTTTCTAGTTTTTTCTTACTTGGTAATTTCGGGGACGAAATTCTTTTAAGTAGAGGAGAATGTAACGATCCAGAATTTTAGTCATTTGAAATTCGTATATTTAATTGATTTTTAATATTCACAAGCAAATTTTATAAGTTGAATAACTTATATTTCAAATATAAGGTTAATTGAATAATTAAATTGTTAATTTAATATTTGAAATTGCAGAAATAATTGAGATTTGAATGTATTGTGAATGAAAATGATTTATAAAATTGAATTAAATCCTATTTGAATCAGAATGATGTTAGAGAACTTTTAAAATTGATTTAAAAGTTAATTTGTAGAAATTGAATATTTTAATATTTAGTTAACAAGTAAAAATAGTAATTTTTGACACAGTCTCCGATTTCGACGAAACAAATTTATCGGATCCTTATTTTTACATTATTGTAGGATTTCAAATTCGTGTCAATTGGATTTACGTTTAGTCATGGGAAGCTGAAACGCGTAGAAATTTGTTTAAGTGAAATTTTAATTTAAATAAGTCGATTTGAGACCATATCTTCCAAATATGATCGAATTGGCTTCCGATATATATTCCATTGTGTTTGAAATAGGTGTAAAACATTATAAATGCCAGGCGGCACGCTTCGATTGGAGTTCGAAAAATTTGGCGATGAATAGTGCGTGAAATTTTATGTAAAAGGACCCCGTTATCTTCAATTTTCACAAAACCTAATCTATCTAGGGTTAGCCGCCACTATTATTTCAATGGCCAAGAATTTTGATTGTTTCCTCTTTAATCTCTTCCAATCCATAAACAATTACGACAAACTTCCTTCTGCAATATTGTAGAGCGCATCGAGATCTTCGATCTCAACAATGATGATCGTCTCTGGTGAAGCCATTCAACGACAATTTTTTTTCAAATCCCGGCCGTTCACATGCGTTTTTCAAAGAAAATATACGTCCGAGCTCGACCGCAATTTGCACGGTGATGCACGGCGTGGAGGCCAATCTTGTGGTGGTCGTTGATCGTCGTGTAGACGATCGAGGAAGGCACGACCAACAAAATTTCGAACGACGTATATGGGTTTGTTAGAACGTGAAAGCCTGGGAGGAGAAGAAAAAAAAACGTGGTCCAGATCTGAGCAGCGAAATCGAACAGCCTAGATTAAAAGGTTTTTAAAATATACAAAAAAAAAATTTAAATTATAATATATAAATTCGTATAAACTTCTAAATGATATAACTTCTTCACACGAGGTCCGTTTTTGACGAAACAAGTTGCATTCGATCCGTATTAATGAGCACTACATTTTATAGCTTTTTTGGAGTTGATTGAACCTAGTGAAACTTTTGGGTAAAATTAAATGCTCGTTTTATTTCATTTGAAATAAAACACTACAACTGCTATTGAAATTAACGTGAGAACAACTCACTCTTTCGGACTCACTGTTATTTTTATATAAGTGAGAAATAAATTTATTTATGATGTTTAATGATTGTTTGGATGATATATGGAATATTATATATATACATATATTGATTGGTACTTAGATATATTCCTGCCTATTTGAGAAGATGAGGCCCTACACGTTCCTGTGTATGAGCGGATGACCTTTTGTACGCACGTCTGCCTCAAAGCAGACATTATACACATATTCTAATATGTATATTTGTTGCAGGTGACAAGTTGAAGGGATCCAACTAGATTCCTCACCAGTGTTGATTTTATTTACAGAATTTGATATTTATGCTGTTATCATGTTATATATGATGTTTGAATGTCGTGATTGATGTATTTAGCGTTGTTGTAGCATTGGGCCTATTTTTGGAAATTAAAATATTGAATTGATGATTTCAAATTAAAAACGATTTTCAAAGTGTTGGAAATATGCGTTTTATTAATTTTTGAATTGTTAAGGAATGAATTTATTTTAAATAAATAAATGTTATAATTTTTATGTTATAAAAATTATGAGTTTTGTGGATTATAATCAAAATATGATTTTTTGGAATATGGAGTTAACTATTTTGCAAAATAGTTTAAATTGAGATTTTGAAATTGTTTATAAATGGCTTATATATAAGATTTATAAAATTGATATTTTATAAATAAAAATACTAGAATTGTAAAGGAGTTTTATAAGTGTAAAAATGAAGTTATAAATGGATTTTATAAGTAAATAAGATTTACAGATTTATGAATTGCTGAAGTTATAAAAGAACAAATTTTGCAAATAAGAGAATTATAAGTAATTAATATATAATTTGAATTTTGGCATGTAAATGAGATATAAATGAGGTTTATTAATAATGGGATTTTATAAATTGAAGTTGTTATAAATAATAAATGGAATTTATAAACATTGTTTTATAAATCCTAAATCAATTGAATTTGATAAGTTAGATACGAAAGTTTATTAAAGGAATTATATTCATAATTTTGGACAGTGGATAAACCTTTAATTAAATACGTAGAAGTAATGTGTTTGGTTAGGGAATTATACTCACGATTTTGGACAGTGAATAATCTTTTAAATTAAAAGAAATGTTTTGGGAAGTGATATTTTTAAATGGAGTTAAATGGTTTAAAGATGTTTTAAAACGTGTTAAGTATCGAATACATTGACTCAACATTCATTGTTGAAATAGACGTTTTCAAGAAGTATGGAAATGATGGACTATAACACTGTTGTTATAGTAAATTATTTTCAAAAGGAGATGTTTGGTATATTATATGGGATTTATATATCTATCTAATTATCAAATCCCTGTACTAATGATTTTGGATTATCGTAACGATGCTTTACGCAACACTCGTTTTGACCTGAATAAGTGTGTTTAAAAAAATGTTTTCCTTGAAGAATAAACTATATACTTAATCCCAATTTAAGGATATGTCGTATTTCCTAAGTGATTGAAGATGAATTGAATTGTGAATTACTTACTAATAAATAAGTATATGGAAATGTTTTCCAATATAGAAGTTGAAATGGTTTTGAGAATTGTATATTTTTAAAGATAATTTGAAGCGAATATTTGGCAAGAATTTAATTAATAAAAGATTAATTAAAGGGCCTAGTGATTGCTTCTGGTGCTAAATGTTTGTTTGTTGCTTTGATAGTTAAATAACAAACTATCAAATTTGTCCATTTTAGTTCCTCAACTTGATGTGGGGAATATTTAGTCGTACACTTAGTATGTAGCCTTCTGTCCTGGCTTAATTATCGTTTGTGTGGAGGATGTTGATTTGTGTAGTGCGGAATATTACTCCAGTTTATCGAGCTTCCTTCTTGGTTGAAGGATAGCAAGTTGAAAGTTGGAGACATGATAAGTCTATGAGACTTAGTTTCTATGTGTGGTTGGGAAATGCTTTTGCGTTGTTGGTGCAAAGAGACGGGGATCGATTTATCCAAAAACCACTTTGAACCAATATTTATACGACGATTTTGCAGGTTGGTTGTGATGATATTGATATTCAAGATTTTCATAGTGGAGGAATGCTTGTTGATCGTTTGGGGTTGAAATCCCAATATATATCCAGTAGCAGTGGTCTCTTCATTATCAAATATCCAATGCAAGGACTATTCGCTACTAATCCGAGGGATTTCCCGACAGGATGTCACAGGAGAGTACCTTCAGTTTGTCCTATTCCTGGAAAAATTGTATTGATGTTTGTCTGACAATGCATTTCTAAAGATTACATACATTGGTTTTTACAAACGTACATCAATGGTGGCGGAGAAGGAAATTTCTCCTAGCTTAACACCATCCTTGAGATGTATGAGCTCAAGGGTTGTATTTTTTTGGAAGGCAATTAATAGTCAACGGAAATGGCTATGTGGCATTCAAAGTGATGTAATTTATGATATGTGAAAGGTAATCTTTACCTCAGGCCTCATCAACCGAAAATGAACGAAGCAGGGTTAGATGCGGCATGGCTAAGTGAGTCGCTCCCATCAGGATATGATCATCTTCTTCAGGATATATTTCTTCCCGCTATGACGTTCTGGTTGTAAATTATTATTATTTTTTGCAATGTGGGCCCTCGAAAAAGGTCTGTAATGAATGGAGGATGATATAATTAGTATTACCTAGTTATAGAGGTAGGCCGGTATTGTGTTGGTATAAGAATTTTGTGATGGTTTCTCGAGATATCCATCTAGAGGTGTACCCATCGGAAGGTAGTCCCTCAACCTGGTCATTTGTATGAAAATCCAAACTCCACCGTGTGCTTGCCATTTTGAATGTATTACCCATTTTGGGCAATATGCTGCAATTTAAGCAATGTAACAATTTCGGCTATTCTTAATATTATTTATGCAATAGACATTAATGTAATATAAGAAGATTGGATACGAAATGCTTTGGTTATCGTAAGGTAAAAACATGTTATGTTTATATATAGGCGTGTCTTATGAAATACTTTTGTTTTGATAAAGGACAAGTTTGGTAATTTAATAAATTTAGTTGAGTTTGTTTCTCACGCTGGTTTACCAGACTGATCCGAGTAATCTTCCCTTTCAATGCTCGGGTCAGACCTAGTATATTTATAGGTTCGGATTGGTGCTTTTGGAGCTTCAGCAGGAGAGCTGGAGATCTTCATTTTCGAATACACGTATCTGTTTTGATTATCTGCTGTGCGCATTGTTGTTGTTGTATATTATCCGCAATTACAAGGAAAAGTTTTTATAACTTTCCAAGCTGATGATTAGTGATTGATTGTCGAGCTCTAATTGATGTATGTATATATACTTTATATTTTGTAAAGATCATTGATACGATATTATATGTTATTGCGCTGCGATGTGAGATTTTGTATTGTTCTGTTTAGATCTCTCTTCTCTCTTTCTTCTCTTCTCTTATTTTCTCTTTTTTTCTTTCTTACGACTTTCCATCAGTCTGTGCTTTTTGGTTCGGATATGTGTGGTTTATTGTCGATTCAAAGGTATGGATTTGCGGGTCGTCACAAGAAGCTAACGAACAAGTCATTTGGATTAGTTAAAGTCCAGTGGAGTGACAAAGAGAGAGATTATACCTAGAGGACTGAGAGCGGGAATAGAGATGCTTATCCTGATTTGATTGATGGTATGTTTTAACTTTTTGATTGATTTGTTGAGTACCAAATCGTAATTTTGAGGAAGAAATTCTTTAAGGGGAGGAGTCTGTAACGACCCTAATTTTTAGTAACATTATTTAGGACATTTAATTAAGTTAAAATAAATAAAATAATATGATGATTTGAGGATTGAGATTTGTGTTAATTGAAAGGTAGCTGTGCCATATAACAAATGAATAAAGGGGAACTAAAATTAAATAGGTAAGGCAAATAGATAAGGGGTAAAATAGGAATAAGTATACTTTTATACATTTTTCCTAAGTATTTTAATAAGTATATAAAACTATTTAAGGTATGAGACTTAAATGTTACTCACAACGGAACGAATGAAATATAATTTATCACATAAAATATTACATAGTATTATATTACATCAGAGTACACAACTTAAACAATAGATATTAGACAGTTATAAACATCTGTCTAACTATACAACTCAAGTACAACAAAAACAGATACCAAACAAACACAGCGGAACCATAATTTATCTACACGTGTAAGCCTCCTGCTCCATATCTCCTCCAGAATTTTGTCAAGCAAACCTGAATCACTTGACTATGATACATAATATGAGTATCCAAGAGTTTAATAAAACAGAAAATAAACACTCGGGTCATACAGGGGTTTGGTGTGAGTAAACGGGTTAAATTGCTTAACTTTAGAAAACCTTTGGAAAGAAAAGGTATCACGTAAGACTTCCACACATAAACATGGAAAAGTTTTTACCTTACGCTAACTAAAACATTTGATAGGAAATCCAGTGATATTATAATAGTGTCTAGGGTTTTCAAGTAAATAAGAAATAGCCGTAATTGTTACATGATTAAATTCCAGCTACTAGCCACAAAAGTGGGTAATACAATCAAAACCGTAGGTCTCGTAGGAAGAATGAGTTTCCATCAATGGCAGGGCTACTGGGGTACCTCCCGTCACAGTATGTGGCCTAGATTAACGTACCGAGGAGTACGCACACTCCCCTGCAACACAAGGCCGGAACCATTCCTTACTGAATAGTCCCGAACAAAACAACCCCGCAGTTGGCCGCGACCCAACTGCCCACACAACCGAATAAAAAGGGGCTTCTAGATAGGAGAAAATCTTGCTCTCCAGTGGGAGCTACCCATGAAGCCTTGTTGCACCTCCCCTATTTTAGCCATTCCCGGTTGATGAGGCTTGAGGCTACGATTACCTTTATAGAACACATCTATCATAGGATGCTCATCGTCCACCTGACGATGTTCTGAAAGCATTTAATCCATACAAGTTCGTTTCGGGTTCGAACGAAACCAAAGGCACTATCTCGTTGCACTCATTTTGGAATACCCTCAGAGTCAATGACCATAGCCCTTGCACTCTAAAATCACCATCTCGAACCTATAAGTACTATTCCGTCAATTTCATTACGGAATCACCCACAGAGTTAACTGACGTATAGTCCTTACACATTGAGTCGTCACTTGCTCCACTTGGATTCACGACCTAACGTTTAATGGGAATCGACGTGGTTTTCGGATTATCCAAATATGGAAACCCGATCCAGGTCTCACTGAAACCAAACGGCATTTTAATGTCCAAGTTGTACTTAAGGGTTTAAACAATTTAAACTCATATTCAGGATGATATATAAATAGATAGATGAATCACATTATCACAATAGATAATTCATAACAACATTCATCTTCACAAAGCAGCATATCACATAACCGAGATATTTAAATCATCTTGTATCAACCAATATCAATCATCCAATATCAATCACTCAATATTGATCATCCAATATCAATCAATCAACAAATATTTAACCAATCAACCAAACAGAATTGATTAACTCTTAATCAATTTGATTACCTAAAATCCTCCTTCATTTATTTATTCCAAATAAATTAATCATCTCTAATGATCTTCCCAAATTAATATTCCTTGATTAATTATACTTTAATTACATTCAAGTAATCATCCTTAACCATATTCAGTAATTAACCTTTAATTACTATCATTAATTACAATAATTAATGATCCTTTATTCTACTTCCATTAATTAATTAACTATGATTAATTGCATTAAACCTCAATTAATTAATCACACTTAAATTAAATCACTTATATTAATCAACCTTGATTAATATTATTTATTAACTAATGAACCTTATTATTAATTAATAATTCCTTTAATTAATTAAACAATTAATTTGTAATTAATCATCTCATTAATTCATAAACAGTAATTAACAATTTGTAATTACTTATCTTAATCAATTAAATTCTTATTTAATTAAGTTAACCATTGATTAATTAATCTAATTAATAATCTTTAATTACTTCATTAAGTAATTGTTAAACAATTAAATTAATAAATAATCCTTAATTAATTAATTACTTTATTAATTAATTACATTTTAATTAATTACACTTAGTAATTAATCATAAATTAAATCTCATTCATTAATTAATTAATCACATTAATTAATTAACTAAAATAATTAAGTAATTAACTCTTAATTACTTATATAAGTAATTATCTCTAATTACTTCATTTAACTCTTGATTAATTTCTTAATTAATTACCTTAACAAGTAATTAATTCCATTATTAAATAATCCTTAATCCTTTAATTAATTAATTACTTCATAATTAATTAACTTCAACAATTATATTAACCAATTCTTTAATTGATATCATCAAGTGATTACCCATTAATCACTTCAACTAATTACTCTTATGAGTAATTCCCATCAATTACTTCCATTCTTAATTATATTCAACATTAACCATTGATTACTTCATTAAGTAATCACACTTAATTAATCCATAATTAAGTGATATTAAAATTAAATAAAAAATTAACTAATTATTTAAAATTAATTAAACAATTAATTACTTAACTTCTAATATTAAAGAAAATCTTCAATAAATTTAGAAGACAATAAATCTTAATCAAACTTAACTTATTAACAAATCATATTAAATAAGTATTCTTAAGTTAATTATCCAAATAATTTAACCTTATTTATTTTCATAAATAAATTATTAGAACAATTTCAAATTTAAACTTATTTCATTTCAAATAAATTTAAAACTTAAGCTATTAATATTTCTTAAAAATTCTGCTTAAAACGTTGGTCCAATACTTAAATTCAATACTTCTTTTAAATTGGATTTCAAAATTTCATTAAGATAATCATTTTCAAACACTCATCTTGAAACATTTTAAACCTGAAATATAAATTCAATTTACACTTTCATATGTTTAATTAACATCCACCCTTTTTTTTAAATTTTGGTTTACATTGATTTTAAAACAACAAGTTAAACTTTGTATTTTGGTTTCCTTTATGAACTTGCTTTATAATACAAAGCTTTCTTTCATTAATTCACAAAAGTTACACAGCAATCTTGCCACTACACAGACCAACCCTAAAGAAAAACACGCAACCCAAAAACCCAAGGAAAACACAGCAGTATCACGCGAACTACCCGAGACAACTCAACACCTTCCCTCTTCGAGTCGCACACGAGCATAACGCGAGAACCCCTTCGAGCTTTCTATCGTCTACCCAAAGGAAAATTTCCAGTGCACACCCAATTTACTCGTGCATGATGCACGGCAATTCCAACGTCGGCAAGCTTGCCTCCGGCCATCACCAAGTCGATGGCGACCACGTTGTGCCCCACGACAAACCGAAACCCCATAAACTTCGCCAAATCAAAATTCGACTCCATCACTCAAAAAGTGCAGAGCAACCGAACCTAAAATCCAACGGAAAGACCATTCTCGCCGTCGTTGAACTCCGCCAGACCCACCATCGAATCCCACATCCATGAACTTCATCTTCACCAAAAATGAACGAACTCGAAACATCAACCTCGACGTAATGCCACAACATTCAAGCCAAAACAAACTGTAAGCTTAAATCCTAGTTAGCTCAATTTCGAATGATTCACACATTAGAAAATTCCAATCGTATTTTTCCCTCAATTCATAACATACCAGCAAGCATCGATTCAAATCCTAGCTACAATCATCAAGTAAATCTTCGACAATAACTAAAAACTCCAAAAGCATTCAAACCCAAAATTCTCTCGAATTAACGAACTAAAAATCACAAATTTTATATCAAAATTCATGATTTACTATCCAGATTACATGCATGAACTTCAAATTAAAATTTAAGGTAGTTGATTTTCGACAAAAATTTAGTTTTACTGTTAATTCTTTCTTTTATAATTATTTTTTGCATTTTAAATTATGTAACTATTTTTAAATTTATCAACAAACCATAATAAACAACTTTTATTTAGATTTCCAGGTCTAATATAGTTTAGATTAAAAGATTTTTGTTTATCTTTGAAATTTCCTTAAGAAAACTATTTTTTCTGTAAATAACATAGATGAAAAAATAACAGTTTTCCTATTTCAAGCACAACATACACATATACCAGTACAAGTATTGATTAACAAAGCCAAATCCAACATATGCATCAATAAATTCAACTACACTAGAAAAAAATACTGTTTTTAAACCAAAATTTACTCACCTATATATCATATGCAGAGCAGTTTTCTATTCCAGGCTCTTGAAAGTAAATCAGGAAAGAATGCTTTGAATATGCTGTTGATTTCCCTTTGCATGTTCTAATTGATGATTCAAAATGGTTGAACTTGATTTCATTTAGTTGCAGGTCAATGAGAACTTCAATTTGCAGTTTGAAATTCCAGCAAATTTTTGATTTGCAGGCTTGAGGTTTGCAGATTGAGGTTGAAGATCAATTGCATTTGCAGGTTTGATTTGAATTCTTACATTACAGGTTTTGATTACAATTTTTTTTTAAAAATGAAATTTTCTAGTTTCCATTAGAATTTAGAAAGAAATGTAAACAAAGAAAAAGTGTTTTTGAAAGAAGACTGATTTTTTTCTTAAAAATATTTATTAAAAATAAAAATTATAAGTTGCCACTTGTCTTCAAGAGTTTACATTTGTTATCTAATTGACTTAATAGGTTTACATGTGTTTTAAGATGTTAACATGTTTACCCATGTCTTAAGTAATTTTTAAATTAATTTTTACTTAATTTAAATGTGAATATAACTTATTTATCAAATTTACTTTATAAATAAATATAAGTCTACCTTTAAAAGAAATATTCTAATACTAATAAAAATGCAAATAATTCTTATACATATATTTTAAAATCGAAAACATTTTTATATTTATTATTTAACCATTTTAATTTGAGCATTTTAAAACAAAGCTTGTTTAAATTCTTTTCAAACTATCATATGTTAAATAGTTTAAAAGGAAGACAAAACGAAACTTTGTTTAAAACCTTTTTAAATTATCTTATTTAAAATAAATAACAATCTTATATTTTAAAACAAACAATTATCTTATAATTGAAAATAAATTGAATTAAACTAAATTATCTTTTGAAAAATATTTATTTTGAAACAAAGCTTTTAAATTACAATTATAAATTATGAATAGATTAAATATATTCCAAAACAACTTAAATTATAATATATACACACATATATATTATAATTTGAAAATTCATCTTTTATTTAAAACAAAAGATATTCTATTCACAATACCTATCAAATATATATATTATAAATAGAATAAAGTTTCTTAGCTTTGAAAAACAAACTTATCAATTTAAATTGTTAAAAAGATATTGATCAAAATTACCAGATTAAATATTTATTAATCTTTTAAAAGATTAAATTCACCAATTTAAATTAAAATTATAAAGAAAAATTACCAAATCAATTAAATTATTAACACAGATTATTAAATTCATATTGCCCAAAATTCCGGGTCGTTACAATCTACATGAAATGGTAGTGTAGATTTTAGAAATAATTATATTAATTTGCACAATCAACAAATGTGAATTAATACGATTATTTCGGGATTATTTGAATTAATTATTGGATTGTTATTGATGTTTGTTATTGCTTGTTTATTTACTTTGACACCATCCCAGTTATCACACTGTAAGTCCCCTTTGTTATGTTTTGATTTTTTTGAATTGAAATGGAATCGGTTTGAAATGATAAATACCCAAATGAATTTGACCTAGGATAGAGAACTAAATAAAAACCGATTGGTCAATAATTTTCTTGTAAAATAAAATGAAGATTTTATTTGAATAACTAATAAGTTTTGAAAAGAAATTGGAATTTGAATTTAATGAAAGGAAAATGTTAATATCTAATATTTGAAACAAATATTAACATAATAGTTGTTGAAAGAACGTTGTTATATTTATTTGACAACAAAATTTGAAATTATTCATTAAATTAACTTGAAATTTATTTAATAATTAAGTTAAAAATTATTTAATAATTAAGTTTGAAATTATTTAATAATTAAGTTTGAAATTATTTAATAATTAAGTTTTGAAATTATTTAATAATTGAATAGGATTGAATTATTTGATAATTAAATATAAAAAAATTGAATTCTTTGATAAGAAAAATTGAATTTTGAATAAGTGAGTTTGAACTTCGTTGATGAATGAAACTGGGTTCTTTTATTAATTAAGTTTGGAAAATCTTTTAAGTAAGTTAATAAGTGAAATTGAACTTCTCGTATATGTGAAATTTAGTTTCTCTATTAATTGCGTTTGAAATTTGTAACTAAATAAATAAATAAGTGAAATTGAATTTCTTTAACAAGAAATAAAATGTGATTTATTGGAATAAATATAAGACTTGTAGTTTAAAGAACTTGATTTATGAATCGAATTGAAATTAATTTGAAGTTTTGATATAATGAAGTTAAATTTAAATAATTGATTTAATAAATTGGAAATTAAATAGAAATTGTTTGAATGATAAAATTTACTTAACGAATATTGAATGAAATCGATAAATACATTCAAATTGATTTGAATGTTAAATTAAATTAATTTAGTTGATTACAGAATGAAACTTGTATTCGAACTTGAATAAATATTTGAATTGTTTTAAATAAAATTTGAAATTGAATTATAAGATTTTGAAATGGTAATTTGGAAGTTTTAAAATGTAAATTATGGAAATGACCTTTGAAAGACAAATGAAATGTTGATTTATAAATTCGAATTGAAATTGAAATTGATTTGGTTTTGAAATGTATAAACGACCAATCGGTGTAATAATCATGAAAGTTATTTAAGAGACCGGAATTGGTTATGGACATACTCTCTGTCTAAACCGAAAACCCCTTTCATAACTATACGCGGAGTGTGATCCAGAATGAAGTGGTTGGAATGATGTACGTGATGACTGAAGAAAGAGGATGATAATGGATAGCCTTGACACTTGTGTCAAATTGGAAATGACTAAAACAGGAGCCGTGCCGGGCCAAATGGAGTTAGCCACCTCGAGCGAACACACTTCTTCGTAAACTACTCATTACTTGTTATTGATTGCTGCACCCTCGTATTTTGGGAGTGTTGTTTCGCGGTGTTGCGATCGTTGCGGCGATGCGTTTCACCAGTCCGAATCAGGCAAACGGTAGTTTCACTTCCTTGGGTATTGCCTCATGTGCCTTGTCATACTTTTATCCCTATATACGCGACCACTACGAATTTGTTTTGTGTTATACCTATGGAGTACTCCCTGATATCCCACTAGTTTACGGTGGAGTTTACAGTGCTATATAGACTATGACACTTATATAAAATGTGTTAAGGGGGATAATGGTAACGCCTTAACACTATTTTTATATTTTATATTACTAAGACATTATCTATTTAGCGTACACTATTACATAGTAGATAGTTTAACGGATCCTTAGAGGATGGTTATTCCAACATCCTTTGAGTTACTTGTATTTCAGTTTTTATTTCACTTGAGTTGGATTTATTGATATAAGAATGTTAATCCTGACTCGAGTGTTTTGTGTTTTGCTTTACGCTCGGGTCAGACTGAGTGGTTCATCTTTCGAGACTCACATTTGGAGTTGGAGCTTCGCTTGGAGATCCAGCTATCTATCTAGCTTTCAGATATTCAGTTGATCTCAGTGATGTATACTGATTCTTGTATTTGACTACTGTATTCGAGACTTTTGTTGTAACTTATTTAACTCTGTTATATATATAGTAGCTTCATGAACTACTATCTTTTTCTTCCGCTGCATATTATTGCTCTGTGTCTGTGATTCTGTGATTATTTATTTACTGTATATGTTCAGTTTTGCCAAATTTAAATTAACAATTCGGTATTTTGAATTATTCAAGTCCGACATGTGCGGATGCGAATAGTCAAAAATATCGGGTCGTTTTGTTCCTCCTCTTGTGATGGTTCATGGTGTGGTTGAGGTGGAGGCCCAGCTTGTTTGGCTTGTCGATTTTGCATCCACTCTTCAAAAGTTATAAACTCCGAAGGAATTTCTGATAGTGCATTAGTGAGAAAAACTTTGTAGAAGCATATTTTGGAGAAATTTCTTCAAAAATGGCTAAATAGGAGGGGATATTGTGAGCACATAGAAGTCTCATGATGAATGTGGGATAGATAATCAATGGTTGTGATCGAGTCCAAAAATGTTTGAGCTCATCAAATATAAATTTAGCCTAATCCACCCTTGTTCCGCTGAATAGAGCACATAGGGCTTTGTGTTCTAACTCCTTTATCTACTCATGACTTCCTAGACGAGGAATAATAGTGTTGATGATCATTTGAGTAAGAAGTCTCGCCTTTGGTCGTAGATATTTGGATGCAAATTTAGGCATTTCATCCTTCCATATTTGATGTGTTATATTGTTCCTTGTTTTGAAACGCATATCAGGAATATTATATAAATCTTTGCTTGTGTCAGAACATCGGAGAGTTCTGCCTATGATTCCCGGAATGAGCCTAATCGTGTTGCCATCAACGCTAGACCATAGCCAATTATCTTCATTTTTAGCGTTCCAAATAGCCATGCTATCCAAATTAGCGTAGAAGAGAAATATAGCCAACTGATCAATCTGAATGTTATTGGGGTTGAAAGATATCAAAGTTTCTAAACCGACATTTTCACACATTTCATCTAAATCATACATTGGGAACTTGAGTAAGTTATGAAATGGACATGTGTGAAGTTTCTTCTTTTGAATATCCTCATACATCTTGAGTGAATGTGGTGCTCGATTCATCCATCGTTTGATTTGATCATCTGAGCAAACTTGAGGGTTTGAGGAAGTTGGTTGCTCCTGTTTTCCCTTGGATATCTTAGGGTTTTTAGTTCTAGGAGGCCTTGAATTTGAGCTGGTGTTAAAAAAGGATGTTTTTGAAAAAAATAGTCCTTGTTGTACAAGTAATATGAAGTAGAATTGAGATTAGGTATAAAAAAAATAGACGCTATCTGGTTATTTTAAAGTGTCGATTGAATTTCAGACGTCCGGAAAGTAATTCAAACATCTGATTTAACCTAATTCAAACGCAGTAAATAAATTTAAATGTCTGGATTGATTTGGTAGACGTCTGGGTTTGGTCGAGGTTTAAAAATTTGATAGTCAGAGAGATTTTTCAGATGTCTGGTTTAGATATCACATGTCTGAAATAGATCGATTTTTTATAATATGGTGGCAGTGACTTTATTCAGACGTCTAGTTCATAGTTCAGACATCTGAAATAGTCGGGTATCTATTTTAAGTAAGCAAAGACAATTTTCAGACGTTTGAAAAATTATATCAGACGTTTGACATATGCAGAATGATGTAAAATTTGGAGGATATCAGAGTGTCAGACGTCTGAGGTCAATATCCAAAAGGTTGAAATGGCTAATCTTTCTAAAAATAGCCTACACATAAAGGGTGTTGCTTATTTCTAGACCTTCTATTGTTGGAAAAAATGTAGTATTATTTTTGTAAACTAGAATTATAAACATGTGTAGATACATTTTCAAGGAATAATTTGATCTATTTAGATGGTGATGGAGTTTTGCGATCATCTGACTTGTCATCCCTCCATGGCTTGAGTGGAGACCATATATTTCCATGTTCGTGGGTTCTCGGGGAACAAGAGAATCACCTTGGTGAAGGGTCCAAAAGTGTATGATACGAGGAAGATGGATCCAAGGAACTGTAAGGAATCGAAAGTTGTTCATGTGCACCCTTCTTCGAATTACAGAATTTTATCGCTACTTGCTCCAGAAAACTTAATCTCGCACCGTAACTTTTTGTTCAAAATATAATTCCTGTTGTAGATCTATTTGTTGCTTTTGATAGTGATGTATATCAATCAATTTTCTCCTTGGTATTAGGAGAAACAAATAGAGCTCGTTTGGACTTCTTGTTACCGGGAGTGAAACCCGTGTGATAGGAAGACCACCTATACGTTAGTTCCTGATTTGGTGTGGGAGTACGAAGTCATCGAGGTGTATCTGTTGAGCTATCCATTATAGGTGTCGAGAAGGATAGATGAGAATTTTCAAAAGACATGATTATATTTTGTTGTAGAAAATATGAAATGTATGTATATATATATATATATTCTTCTTGTTGTATAAAGATTTATATATAATTTCAAAAATTGTTTATAGATAATTTTCAGAAACTAACTAACTAAAAAACTTAAGGAGTTATAAATTCTAAATTGTGGATAGAATTTTTTTTAACTAAACATAGAATAAACGAAAATGTGGTTATTAGTTTAGAAATCATTAAGAGAGCTTATTCCGAAGTCATGTCGCAGTTTAACAAAAATTTGTTCATTTAGTGGTTTTGTGAAAATATCTGCTATTTGATTCTCGATATTTACGTATTCTAATGAAATAATTCCTTTTTCTACATTGTCACGTAAAAAAAGATGTTATATATCTATATGTTTAGTTCGCGAGTGATTTACAGGGTTTTTTTTGATAAATTTGTTGCACTTGTGTAATCACAATATATTGGTGATTTAATGATAGCTTGCCGAAATCCGTAAGTGTTTATTGCATGTATATTACTTGTGCATATGCTAGAGCTGCTGAAATATATTCGGCTTCGCAAGTAGATAAGGAGACACAATTTTTTTTTCTAAACCATGAAACTAATGATTGTCCGATAAACTAACATATTACACTAGTACTCTTACGATCTATTTTACATCCACCGAAATCCGCATCACTATATGAAACTAGTTCAAACGATGATCCTTTAGAATAAAACAAACCGTAATCTCTAGTACTAGATAGATATCATAAGATATGTTTAATAGCTCTTAGGTGAAATTCTTTTGGCTTTTCTTGAAATCGGGCAAAAAGGCATACACTCATCATAATATCAGGTCGACTAGCCGTCAAATAGAGTAAGGAACCAATCATGTTACGATATAATTTTTCATCTAAATCTTTTCCATTTTCATCCTTTTCCAAGTGAATGCTAGTACTCATCGGTGTAGGTTGATTGAATTTTTATCCATTTCAAAACGACATAATAGTTCGTTACAATATTTTTCTTGATGAATAAAAATACCATTTTCGAGTTGTTTCATTTGTAAATCTAAGAAGAAATTTAATTCTCCCATACGAGACATTTCAAATTCAGTTTTCATAATATTTGAAAATTAATTACAGAGATTTTCATTAGTTGAACCAAAAATAATATCATCTACGTAAATTTGTGCAACTAAAATATTGTTATTTTCTCGTTTAATAAATAAAGTTGTATCGATTTTGCCTATTTGAAAACCAGATGTAATTAAATAATTTTTAAGACAATTCTACCATGCACAGGGGGCTTGTTTTAAACCATAAAGGCTTTTTCTAATTTAAAAACATGGTCGGGATATTTTTCATGAACAAATAATGGAGGTTGTTCAACATATACTTTTTTTAATAAAACCATTTTAAAAAGCACTTTTGACATCCATTTGAAATAGTTTAAAATTGTAATGGTTTGCAAAAGAGAGTAATGTACGTATGGCCTCTAGTCTCTCTATTGGAGCAAAGGTTTCATCATAGTCGATGTCTTCTTCTTGATTATAGCCTTGAGCAACTAAACGTGCTTTATTTCTAACAATATTTTCGTTTTCATCTGTTGTTTTTAAATACCCATGTTTTTCCTATAACCGATTGATCTTCTGTTCTTGGCACTAATTCCAAACATTATTATGTTCAAATTTATTTAATTCTTCTTGCATAGCTATTATCCAAAAGTTATAATTTGAAGCTTCTTTATACTTTTTTGATTCAAAATTTGACGCAAATGCTATATGGCTTATTTGATTGAGTTAATTTCTAGTTACTCTAGAATTAAGATCTCCAATAATATTATCTTTTGGATGATCCTTAAGAATTCTAGGAGATGATATTAAAGTATTATCATTTGTCTCATTATTAAGAGAGGTTGTTGTATTTGTTATTGGAATTATTTCTTCATCGTCACTAGTATAACGATTAAGAAGATTTTCATCAAATGAAACATGTAAACTTTCTTCAATAGTGTAATTTTGTTTATTAAAAATTCTATATGCTTTGCTGCGATCCGAATATCCAACAAAGATTTCTTCATCAGCTTTTGGGTCGAATTTTTCTAAATTATCTTTTGTATTTGATATAAAACATTTTGATCCGAAAGTTTTAAAGTATGATATTTTAGGTTTTCTTCCAAAATATATTTCAAAACAAGTTTGTTTAGTCAAAGGACTTATGGTTACTCGGTTCAAAACATAACAAGCCGTGGCAATAGCTTCAGCCCAAAAATATTTTGGTAGACCACTACTATTTAATAGTGTTCGTGCACGTTCTTGTAACGTATGATTTTTTTCTTTCTACTACACCATTCTATTGAGTGTGCAGGGAAAGGAAAAACAATGACTCATTCCTTTTTTATTACAAAAATTAGTAAAAAAATCATTTTCGAATTCTCCACCATGTTCACTTCGAATATTTTTAATTTTCAAATCCATTTGTGTTTTAAGAAGAAATCTATTTATGTTTTCCGAAAGAAAATAAAAGATTCTTTTGGTTCCTATATAATTCTTATGTATTTGAGTGCGAAATTTTATTAGTGCTTATTCGTAAACAATCCTCTTATTTACGATTAACTTCTTTTAGAACTTTTATTGAGCGAATACATTTCTATGAAAAAGTAGAACATCTTCAAATCGAATATTTTTTAGTAGTATGTCGTAACTATTTTCATTAATTCTTTTAGCAAATATTTTAAACATACCAAAGGTGTCACTTTTATGTTTTAAAAATAAAGTCCATGTATATCTTGAAAAATCATCAACTATTATGAAAACATATTTGTTGTGATTTATAGATCGTACTTGCATTGGTCCATGTTGAATATGCGCTTATATGATTTTTGTTTGATGATAATAAACATATATACATTCATTTAAATGTATTTGTTAATGTACTATTTTACTTTTTATAGATTAAATAAATATTTGCTGAATAAAATTAAATAACACGGAATTTGAATTCAAATAGAAATTTTATTCAAACAAATATTTATTACAATTTTGAATAGTACAAATTCAAGCTCTCACTATACATATATATAATTTTGATTCTAATTACATCACAATTCAATTTACATAAATTCCTCGCTACATATCGCTCACGCTCGTAGTTAATCTTCAACATCATTCCAGTTAGAATCCAGCATCTGAGCAATCTACAAAAATATTCACTAACGCAGTAAAATTGAAAAAGAAATATTTTTGCAATATAAAATAAAATATGGATTTTGAAAATATTATTTGCCTCAGTTATTTGGGTTGTTCGTCATCATTTACATTCGAATTCATCACATACGAACAATGTGACATGCACAGTGTATCACTCTACATGCCACAAGGCCGTGCACACCGATATACACTTGATAATGTTACAGGGACTGGTGAGCACAGGTCAAACCCAACTTATCGGATTCAACTCAAGTGCAATAAAATAAATGTCACAACTCTCAGCACAAGGTCAAATCCGAGCTTAAGATGGATTCAACTCAGGTGAAATTTCAAAAAATAAAAAAAATGCAAAGGTCATGTCACTACAATCGTGACTCAACTCAATGCAACAACCAAAGTCAAGGCGACATGAAGCCAGTAACTTCAAACTGCTCATATACACAAGTAATTGAAAATTCTGTACTCAATACAAAGACCGGTCTATAAATACAAGTCAGTTCAAACATGTATCAAATAGCATAAGCTAAGACAAAGAGGATTAATTCAAGATCACCATGCAACAGCAAGTGATAACTCAGCAATACTCAAAGACAAGGGTGCACATAATTAATGCCGAAATCAAACCAACATAAATGACACCGTGTACACAAGTGACATAAACCTGAAACTAAAATTGAAACCATCACGATGCAACTACATAACGACAGTAAGCAATATCAAAATGATCAAGACCAATACCACTGACTCCATTGAACAAATCAATAATGAAGCAAACCACTGACTTAAGTACACCAGTGACACCAGTGATATCAAGACTCAGTGCAGCAGGCAACAGTGAATGATCAGCTACGACTCAAACACAATCTCAATGAATACAGTGAAGAATAAAAGTCGAAGCCGACCAGAATTCAGTTTAACAAAGAACAGTCGAAGTCATGGAGCTGCAGTCAATACACAATGATGAACAAAGCCACAAGATAACCAGTAACCAGAGGCAAATAGTCAAAGATCATAATCAAGCAACAACATATACAGGTTAAACCAAAACTGTAATGCTCAGGGACGAACCCAGATGAACCATTAACAAAGTCAAAGAAATCAATATCGAATAAATTCTTACAGGCATCAGCAAATCGATTTTATCAAGGCCAAGGTCAATGTAAAGCAAAACCGAAGTCACAGTGAAATCACCATAGTCATCTCAAATGAACAAGTCAAATTCGAAACCGTGGTAGCAAAGAAAATTGACCGAGTTAAACATCAATACCGTAAGATTCAAGTAAATTGAAGAAGTCGGAATCAATCTCAAACATCCAAGCAATATCAATCAGCCGAAAGCATAGTATAGAAAAAATCAAACGAACGAAAATTTAGGAGTTCGACTCCTATAAATTGCAATAATCATCATTGGCATAGATCATTGAGTTCAAATACGAAAACACTAAAGCACAGAAGCATAAATCACATATCGAAGCAAGGAGAGAACTCGATCAACGAAGCAGCCTAAGTGAGCAATATGGAAAACGATCGATCAGGGCTACATGCGAATAATCACTGATTCGATCAATTTAAAGTCGGCTCTTTGAAAAGTCCTAATTTCCAGAGCATATAAAACAAAGCCCTAATTTAGTTGCAAAGAGGAACGGCCGCCATATTCACATAAACGAACGGAGGAAATAAAAGTGACGGGCCAAATTATAAAAGGGGCCGGCGTTTATTAATAAAGGGTTTTAATTTTTATTAGGGTTATTTTAATTTAAATTGTTATTAATTTGTATTTTCTTTTCAAACCGTTTAAATTTCTAGTCGTGTGACTAGGGGACAAACTACGTGGCGTAGTTTGAGAATTCGCAACTCAGTGGCTGAGTTGTGGCTGGGTTTTGAGCGTAGAGTTAGGTTTAGTCAATAGCGAGTGTCGCGAGTTTACGTATGTAAGCGTCTGACTGTCTAATTTCTAGTAGAAACCTTGGGGCAGCACGTAGGCAGGGTTTTGCCGAAGCTGGGTAAATTCTGTGTCGTTCTATTTCTGCATTTATTATTCTGCTATTATCTGTGCTGCTATTTTTCTGTGATCTGTATTGAAATTATTTTATAAGCTTCCGCAATTAATTTTTATAATTTATACCATCACCCTATTCTCCCCCCTCTAAGGTGAAATCGATCCTACAAGTGGTATCAGAGCGAGGTTCAAAAGCCGTTTTTGTTTTAAAAATTTGATTTTACAAAAACCAATTTTTGTTTTAAAAAGATGAATTTTTAAAAATGGCTTCTTTTAATGCTGCTTTTGCTGAGGGTCAACCCATAGTTAGACCACCAATGTTCAATGGTGAATATGCTTACCGGAAAAGTAGGATGGAAATTTTTCTAAAAATCATTGACGCTTGGAATATTGTTGAGACAGGTTGTAGAGCACCGACTATAACTGTAGATAATCAGGAAGTAGATAAACCAAAGGAATAATGGACAGAACTAGAAAATAAATTACAAAATACTAATGCTAAAGCTATGAATTCTATTATCTGTTCATTGGATCAATTTGAATTTAATCGTGTCTCACATTGTCTTACTGAGCAGGAAATATGGCACACACTAGAAGTGACTCACGAAGGAACATCTCAAGTCAAAGAATCTCGCCATGCCATGCTAAGCAGCGAATACGAGAACTTCACAATGGCGAAGGAAGAAAATGTCAAAGAGATGCATGGACGACTTTCCAATATCGTATACAAATCAAAAGCTCTTGGAAAATCATATACAGAGTTGGAGATAGTCCGAAAAATCCTTAGAGTCCTTCCACGAAGTTTTGAAGCCAAAGTGACTACCATTCAAGAATCAAGAGATTTGAAACAAATGAAAGTCGAAGAACTCATCGGATATCTCACCACTTATGAGCTAGAAATGAAATTTAAGAAAGAGCGTAGGAGATACTCAAAAGAAATCAATAGCTCTCAAAGGAACAACTGAAAGTGATGACGATGACGATGATGATGCAGCAGCAGAATTGGAGCTATTAATATAGAAATTCAAAAAGTGGAATTACAAATATGGAAATTCAGCTCGAATTCAAAAAGCGAAAAGCAGAATAGCCAAAGCACTAGACTACTCTGAAGAACAGAAGATCATCTGTCACAAGTGCAACCAACCCGGACACATCAAGCCCAATTGTCCTCAAAATCAATGCGACTTTAAAAAGAAATTAAAAAGGAAAAGTTTTGCAGCCACGTGTAATACAAGTGATGAAGATAATCAAAGTTCTAGCAGTGAGAGTGAGAAAGCAAATATGTGCCTTCATGGAAATATAACCGATAGCGACGATGACGAACCAAGTGAGGTATCAGAACTTACTCACTCTGAATTACTTATTTATTTCCACGAAGTAAATGGCTGTTTTGAACGACTTAGGAAAAAATACGCTAAACTTGAATCACAAAAAGACACTTTGATAGAATTAAATGAACAACTTGACCAATTAGTTGAAAACTATCAAAGAAGGATCCCTACGTGTGATAAGTGTCCAACATTCAAAGATGAAATTAAAAAATCAAAAATAAATATAAAATCACTTGAGAATGAAATTATGATTTTAAAAGAGAGTGAAAATACTAGGAGAGAGAATTCTATTAAAAAGTGCACACAATTGTTAAACGAAAATGAATCTCTCAAAACACAAGTCCAACAATTGTCAACGACTTTAGATAAATTTCAAAAAGTGAAAAATCGTTGAATATGCTATTATGAAAGCAAATTGTTAATACGGTTAGACAAGGACTTGGATATAATAAATCGAAATTGTTGAATGCAATATTAATCAAGTTAATTCTATGTGCACAATTTGTAGAAAATATGGACACAATCACAATAATTGTTGGTATAGACCCAAATATGTGAAAACTATACCGATTTGGGTTCCAAAAGGCACATACATAAAATCTCTTAAAGTTCAAAAAATTTGGGTGCCGAAGGGAACAATTATAAATAGTTTTGGGTCTCCACAAAATTATTTTTCTAAATATTTTGCCGCTAACAACCATGGACCTATAAAGACAAATAGGTCACATAAATTTTTTTCCTGTGTAGGTGTGGTGGCAGGTTAAGGAACAACAACAGTGTTCTCTGGATTTTTGCTATTCCAGAAGCACACCGAGTGACAAAGCAAAGTTCCTTAGCCTAGTATAAAGGTGACAGAATCACAATGGGCAACCACGAAAAATTATCGTAAAGGTAAAACAGGTAATGGTATATTTTGAACGATATATTAAATGTGATAATCTGCACCATATTCTGAATTAAATCAGCCAATAATGAGATGATGAAAAAATGATGATTTTGACTCTGACTTATTCAACATAGTTGGCCAAATTATATTCTTATGCCAAAAACACTATAAAAATCTCTAGATTCTTTGAATTACTTCATATATATTAGTTTGGATTAAAAATAGCGTTTTGTTGGATAATACATTTGGTTATAATATGGCTAACTCTAAATTCACGGTTATCTGATTATTTACACGGCTTCAATTCAAATTCAAGAGAACGTCATTTAAATTGCTGTTAAAATTGAGTTTGAAATTTTTGGCGCACACTTCATGGTTTGGTCGATCAAATTCAATTAATGATAATTTTGAGTGAAAAAGAAATTCAGATGCAGATTACACTGGTAATCTAGTCGATAGAAGAATTACTGATTTTTGAGACGTTTAGTAACTGCATCGTTTTTTTTCAAAGAAAATATCTGCATATTTTTCATTTCAAATAATTTTCAAATAGCAGAAAATTTTCTTATAAAACCCCTCGAGAAAATCATTTTTGACCATATTTTCAGATTAGTCATTTTGAAAAATTGATTTCATAATTATTTTTGATTTTGATTTTAAATGTCTATTTTGACTAATCTGACTCCCTAATAATTATCGAAAAAATAAATAGTGATTGAAAAAGTGATGAGTGTTGGTATTTATCATATATTATGACTCGAGACGGTATAATTAGTAAATTTCTTTAGAAATTTAAACAAGAGTTATAAAACTTTTGTTGGTAAAAATTCCATGACCATCTCTATTTCTATCATATTTCTAACAACCAGCACTCATCAAAATTCTATATAGTTTGTCGATATGTGGTACTTTAAACATGAATCGTTCGTTTTTCATTTTATATTTCTTTTTTGAAAATAAATAAATAAATACCAAAGTATTCACTCTCATTTAAAAGTCCTCACGGTTATGCATGGGTGAATTACTTGGAATTTGTTATGTGCTTCCATGCTCATTTAAAAGTCCTCATGGTTATGCATGTATGGAATGCATATTAAAAGTTGATAATAAACAAGTTGATTCTGATCCCATTTAAAAATCCTCACCATTATGCGTGGTTAGAAGATACTTGAATTCATTTTTTTTAAATAAAATTGGAATACTACTAATCTCATTTAAAAGTCCTAACATTTATGCATGGTTAGTAGATATTCAAATTTCTGATATAAATATACAACAAATAGACACAACTGTATGGTTTTATATGATGACATAATTCCCATCATTCTAAAAGTGGAATATACGCCTAACAAAATATTTATGATTTTTGTTTGATTTTTTATTGAAATTTAATATTTATATTCAATTGAGTTTTAATGTTGAATTAATATCGATCACTTTATCTATATTTTCTCTAACACTATCATTCTTTTGCTGATAACAAAAGGGAGAGAGAAAAGTTAAGATTTTGTCAAATAAAATCAAGCAAAGGTCAAATAATTTTCTATTTGCATCTAGGCTCATTTGCATATTTTTATTTGTATGCATATATGTAGCGGGAGCTTTGTGTAGAGATGAAGCATTTAAATAGGGGGAGCAATTAGAGCATATGAATGATCAAATACATTTAACATATTCAAAATCTTAAATATATGTTTGTTATCATCAAAAGGGGGAGATTGTTGAATATGCGCTTATATGAATTTTGTTTGATGATAATAAACATATATACATTCGTTTAAATTTATTTGTTAATGTACTATTTTATTTTTTATAGATTAAATAAATATTTGCTGAATAAAATTAAATAACACAGAATTTGAATTCAAACAGAAATTTTATTCAAACAAATATTTATTACAATTTTGAATAGTACAAAAGCTCTCACTATACATATATAATTTTGATTCTAATTACATCACAATTCAATTTACATAAATTCCTCACTACATATCACCCACACTCGTAGTTTTTCTTCAACATCATTCCAGTTAGAATCCAGCATCTGAGCAATCTGCAAAAATATTCACTAACGCAGTAAAACTGAAAAAGAAATATTTTTGCAATATAAACTAAAATATGGATTTTGAAAATATTATTTGCCTCAGTTATTTGGGTTGTTCGTCATCATTTACATTTGAATTCATCACACACGAACAATGTGACATGCATAGTGTATCACTGTACATGCCACAAGGCCGTGCACACCGATATGCACTTGATAATGTTACAGGGACAGGTGCGCACAGGTCAAACCCAAATTATCGGATTCAACTCAAGTGCAATAAAATAAATGTCACAACTCTCAGCACAAGGTCAAATCCGAGCTTAAGCTGGATTCAACTCAGGTGAAATTTCGAAAAATAAACAAAATGCAAAGGTCAAGTCACTGCAATCGTGACTCAACTCAATGCAACAACCAAAGTCAAGGCGACATGAAGCCAGTAACTTCAAACTGTTCATATACACAAGTGACTGAAAATTCTGTACTCAATGCAAAGACCAGCCTAAAAATACAAGTCAGTTCAAACATGTATCAAATAGCATAAGCAAAGACAAAGAGGAATAATTCAAGATCACCATGCAACAGCAAGTGATAACTCAGCAATACTCAAAGATAAGGGTGCACATAATCAATGCCGAAATCAAACCAACATAAATGACACAATGTACACAAGTGACATAAGCCTGAAACTAAAATTGAAACCATCACGATGCAACTACATAATGACAGTAAGCTGTATCAAAATGATCAAGACCAATACCACTAACTCCATTGAACAAATCAATAATGAAGCAAACCACTGACTCAAGTACACCAGTGACACCAGTGATATCAAGACTCAGTGCAACAGGCAATAGTGAACGATCAGCTAAGAATCAAACATAATCTCAATGAATACAGTGAAGAATAAAAGTCGAAGCCGACCAGAATTCAGTTTAACAAAGAACAGTCGAAGTCATGGAGCTGCAGTCAATACACAATGATGAACAAAGCCACAAGATAACCAGTAACCAGAGTAACCAGAGGCAAATAGTCAGAGACCATAATCAAGCAACAACATATACAGGTTAAACCGAAACTGTAATGTTCAGGGACGAACCCAGATGAACCATTAATAAAGTCAAAGAAATCAATATCGAACAAATTCTTACAGGCAATTGGCAATCGATTTTATCAAGGCCAAGGTCAATGTAAAGCAAAACCGAAGTCACAGTGAAATCACCACAGTCATCTCAAACGAACAAGTCAAATTCGAACCGTTGTAGCAAAGAAAATTGACCGAGTTAAACATCAATACCGTAAGATTCAGGTAAATTGAAGAAGTCAGAATCAGTCTCAAACATCCAAGCAATATCGATCGGCCGAAAGCATAGTATAGAAAAAATCAGACGAACGTAAATTTAGGAGTTCGACTCCTATAAATTGCAATAATCATCATCGGCATAGATCATCGAGTTCAAGTACGAAAACACTAAAGCACAAAAGCATAAATCACATACCGAAGCAAGGAGAGAACTCGATCAATGAAGTAGCCGAAGTGAGCAACATGGAAAACGATCGATCAAGGATACACGCGAATAATCACTGATTCGATCAATTTAAAGTCGGCATTTCAAAAACCCTTAATTTCCAGAGCAGAGAAAACGAAGCCCTAATTTAGTTGCAAAGAGGAACAGCCGCCATATTCACATAAACGAACGGAGGAAATAAAAGAGACGGACCAAATTATAAAAGGGGCTGGCGTTTTTTAATAAGGGGTCTTAATTTTTATTAGGGTTATTTTAATTTAAATTGTTTTTAATTTGTATTTTCTTTTTAAACCGTTTAAATTTCGAGTCGTATGACTAGGGGACAAACTACGTGGCGTAGTTTGAGAATTCGCAACTAATGGCTGAGTTGTGGCAGGGTTTTGAGCGTAGAGTTAGGTTTAGTCGATAGCAGGTGTCGCGAGTTTACGTGTGTAAGCGTCTGACTATCTAATTTCTAGTAGAAACCTTGGGGGCAGCATGTAGGCAGGGTTTTGCCGAAGCTGGGTAAATTCTGTGTTGTTCTATTTCTATATTTATTATTCTGCTATTATTTGTGCTGCTATTCTTCTGTGATCTGTGTTGAAATTATTTTATAAGCTTCCGCAATTAATTTTTATAATTTATACCATCACCCTATTCACCCCCCTGTAGGGTGAAATCGATCCTACTTGCATTACGAAAACATATTTGTTGTGATTTATAGATCGTACTTGCATTGGTCCAAATAAATCTAAATGTAATAATTCTAATGGTTGTTTTGTAGAAATATTATTTTTATATTTACAAGAAATTTTCTTTAGTTTTCCAATTTGACAATCGTCACATAAATTTTCTACTTTGTAATTTATTTTAGGTAAACCTCTAACTATCTCATATTTTGCTGATGTATTAATATATTTAAAGTTAATATGACAAAATCGTTTATGCCATAACCACGGATCGTCATGTTTGGCCGTTAAGCACAAATTTGAATTTTTATTTATATTCATGTTTAATACATAAATATTTTTGTTTCTGAAATCCTCAAATATAAGTTGTTTGTTATTATCGAAAATATTACATCTATCTTTTTCGAAATTGATTTGAAAACCTTTATCGCATAATTGACTAATACTCAATAGATTGTGTTTTAGATTTTCTGCTAACAAAACATTTGTAATAATAGGAGAGTTAGAAATACCAGGGTTGATGACTTCTCCAATGCCCACGACGTATCCTTTTGAGTTATCTCCAAAAGTTACCATTCCTCTATCGATGTATGTTATATTTGACAACATTTTTGAATTTTTGGTCATATGCTTGGAGCATTCGCTATCTAGTATCCATTTCTCCTTATTTTTTATTTTGGGTACCTTCAAAATAAAAGATGTTTTAGTTGGTACCCATATACTTTGTTAGGGTTCCAGATGTTAGGAGAAGTAGGTAGCCATACCCAAGAAGGTTTGATACCTTTATAAATATAATTCTTATTATAGACTACATTTTCTAAGAAATTATTAATATGTTTTTGTCTAATCAAATTATTGTTTGTCTTAGGAATCCAAATTTTTATATTTTTGGTATTCATATTAGACTTAGGTGAACTTTAGTCTTTTTATAAATACAACTATATTTCTTAATACCATTCCCTCTTTGTTTAGGAGTATTTTTAAATCCTATTCCATTTCTATCACCTGATGGTTTTGAAGTTTTGATAAGATTTTCCAAATCCTCTTTTCCTTTATTAAATTTTGAAACATTATTTGTAATTTTATCTAATTTTTCTTTTAATTCTAAATTTTCAATTTTCAATATTACTCTTCAAGTTGACATTTTCTTTTAACAAGTTATCCATTTCTAATTTAGTTTATCAACATCAATGGTGATAGCCTTATTTTCGACCAAATTATTTTTAATTCTTTCTTGAGATAATTCTAATTCTACTTCTAAAATAATTTTTTCATCTTTTAACATTCCTACTTCAAGTTCAAACCTATTTCTTTTGGCAATATGTTCTTTGTTCAATTTTTCAGTTTGTCTAAAATTATCATCTAATTCCATGCTAAGTTCTAACAATTCGTTATAACTAAGTTCGGGACATACCTCATCAGTTTGTGCCATAAAGTACACATTGGCTTGTTCTCCGTCACTATCGCTATCACATTCTGATGATGAAGAATCCGAGTCATCCCATGTTACTTTGAAAGCCTTCTTCTTTTTGAATTTTTCAAATTTGTTCTTGTTTTTATCATTATTTAGCTTGGGATAGTCTTTCTTCATATGTCCAAGTTGATCACATTCATAGCGTTTGATTAATGTTTGATTTGTTGAGCTTGATTTTCTTCCTTTCTGAAATTTAGTCATTTTCCTAAACTTCTTGAATTTGTTGTAGTTTTTGGCAATAAATACAATTTTTTCTTCTTCTAGTTCAGAGTCTTCATTTGTTGCTGGGAATGCTATGCCCTTCTTTTTGGAATTTAGTTCTTTTCGTTCCTGAAATTAGCTTCATAGGACATTAAATTTCCTATCAACTCTTCAACTAAGAGCGCTGAAAGATCATTAGCTTCTTCGATAGCTAATACTTTCCTTTCCCACTCTGGAGTTAAATAATTGAGTATTCTAGATACTATATCAAAATTTGTGAATTTGACTTCAAGTGCCATTAAATTGTGTTGAATGGTTTGGAATCTAGATTGCATTTCTACTATAGATTCATTTTGTTTCATTTTAAATGATCAAAATTGATTTTGTAAAATTAAAATCTTAGTTTGTTTAACTTTGTTTGTGCCTTTATGTGTAAATTGTAAGGTACGCCAAATATCAAATGCGGTTTTGCATAACATGACACGTGAAATTCATTTTTATCTAATTAGCAAAATAGAGCATTCATAGCTTTGGCACTACTAGAAGCTACGGTTTTTTGTGCATCAGTACATGTGTTCATATCAGTGTCAGGTTGCTTCATATTTATTTTGAGTGGCTGATCAAATTTCTAGTCCATTAGCTTCCACAAAAATTCTCATATGTGTTGACCAATGTGCATAGTTAGAGCCATTAAAAAGTGGGGGTCGTGTTGTGGATTGTCCTTCTTAAGAAATACTTGCCATATTAAAGCGATTCAAAAACGTGTTAATGTACTTTGATCAAACCTTGTTTCGATACCAGTTGTAAGTCTATAGGGTGGATCATGTAGTGTATATGCAAGTATATGTGACAAAATATATGATGCAACTAAAACAATATTAATCTAGGTAAATATAGAATAAACACACCAGGATTTTACCCGAAGCTCCCCTTTGGAATTCGACTATCAAACACCCTCATTTCGCCCGGAGGAATAGGCTTGGTTACAATAACTTGTTCTTGTCAAGCATGTGTTCTATAACACGGATTTTAACTGCTAAGTACAAATGCTTCCAATATATATCTAAAGAGTATTGATTGAGAAGAATTGAATATATGGAAGAGTGAAATACAAGTATAGATTGCTAGAGATCAAGAATACAACAGAGTATGCAAGTAGAGAGCACAAGTAAGTAAGGTGAGTGTTCTCTTTGGTTCTTGATGATATATATAGTTGTAGAGAGATACCTTGAGTAGTTGCATACATTAACAAGTGCTATACAGTTGCTTCTGATGATGATGAAGAGTTGCAGCAAAGAGAAGTGAAGATGTCTATTCAAATGTGGCAGTTGAAATTTGAATTTAAATCCTGAGTTAAAAATCAGATGTTTGGTATTTGTATCAGATGTCTGACTCTATATATTTTTTTGTATACAGTAGTCTTTCAAACATCTGAGTGCATCAACCCGACATCTGATCCTGTCTATTTTGTTATTCCAGAGGGCTTTTTCAAATGTCTCGCTAGTGCATCTAGACGTATGAAAACTGTGCATGTTTGCTTTGTGTATCTTTCTTGTTGCTTCTTTGATCCAATTGGCATGTATTCTTTTGTAATGTTTTTTAAGCCTTGTTCTTGTCTTTCTAGTGATGTTACTCTAACAAATACCTGTAAAATAGAAATATATATGCATATTCGATTTCCATTGTATAGTTGTTGTCATCGAAACCGTAGATTTGATTTCCTAACAGATAATATTTTATTATTATCGTTTACTATTTGTTTACTTATGCTCATCCAATTAAGCATTAACTATTGTTAAATAGTTCATAAGAGGTTTTCCTTAGTAAGGCTAGGTAAATTGAAATTAGCGAACCTTGAGAACAAACCCCTTATGAATTCAGCTTCACGGTTTGACTATAAGGTGTTTGATGAAAGGGTTAAGTTAAAAGTTATCTTTTAATAGTGTTAAGCTAAAAGTAAACTTTTAATAAAAAGTTGTTTAATATAATCTGAGTAGTAGGAGAATACATTTTGACAATAAATATATAAGAAAATTTAGTTATAATAAAGTAAAATTATTTAATTAAGAGTTTAACTCACACATAAATTTATAATATTATATATGTGATGCTATATACTATTATTGATTTGTTGGATGATAGTTAGATTTGTTTGATTGATTGTTTAATTGAAATTAGTTTGGATATTACATTTAAATTGTTTAAGTGTAGTCATAGCAATTTTTTCTATATCGTCATTTGTTTAATATCATCCCGTAAACCCTTGTGTGTTTTTGAACTTGAGCTTGTGTTTTCTCGAAAGTAGATGTTTGAAATTTATTAATCATTTTGATTAATGATATTAAATTTATTAATCATTTTAACTAGTGATGTTTAAAATTAATTAATCTTTTTTATTAACGAGATTCGAATTTAACCAGGTAAGTTTAATTATTGATAGTGAACTTTGATCAATCATTTTAATTAATGATTGTTTAAATTTAATTAATTGTTTTAATTAACACTGTTTTGAAATTTAGTCAACCATTTTAATTAATGATGTTTGAATTTAACTAAATCATTTTAGTTAAGGATATTTGAAATTAAATTAATCGTTTTGACTAACGATTATATGAATCTAATTAATTGTCTTTATTAATAGTATGTAAGTTTTATAGATCGTTTTTGTTAACCATAGTTGAGATTAATTATTCACTTTAATTAATGATTATTTAAATCTAATAAATCATTTGATAAATGATATTTTGAGTTAGTTAATTAATTTAACAAATTAGTGTAAAGTAAGTTTACTAATTTGATGAAAGTGTTTTGGAAGTAATTACCTATTTTATTAGAGATAATTGTGTTTATCAAAGGAAGTTATAAATTTAATTAGTTATCTTTCAAGATAATAAATATTGTTTTAGATTTTAAAAAGAATTTTATAAATCATCCTCTATGATGATTAACATTTTTTTAAATTTTATAAAGGTTTTTAAATTGTTTATTTTCCTTTGAGATAATAAATATTCTTTTAAAATTCATAAATGCTGGTTTTAAAATGAGAACTTTTAGAAAGAAATGCTCATAAATAAAGCCAAGTGCAAATTACTTTGGGATTTTAGTAAGCAATGTTTATAAAGACATTTATTTTTGACCCTTTTTCAGTACACTTAGTATTATAAATTTGTTTTTTAAAATAACATTTTAAAGAGTTTTGAAAAATTTAGATCTCAGGTTTGTTTAAAATGATTTCAGTAGATTTTTGAGTTATCATTCGAAGTTATTTCATAAAGGAAATATATGTAGTAAGCTTGCAAAAAATTGAGTTTTTGAAATTGAAAATAGGGTATTTCATTTTTAAGTTCACTTAGTAGAGAATTAATTTAGAAATAAAAAGTATTTTTGATAAAGGATTGTTTTGGATAAATGAATTTTTACCCTTAGGTAAGGTAAGGAACAAGTTAATGCTGATTTCAATGGGTTAGATTGGATAAGAAGATTTTGATAACATTATTTCATCAAAACCATAAATTTTATTTAAAGCCTACAAGCAGCGTAAATTAATTAATATTATTGGGCCAATCCATAAATATCATCCATTATAACACCTTAAAGTAAAAAGAGTATGAAAGTTTTAATAGACATTGTTTTATTAAAACCATAGCTTTTTTAAAACATGTAAGTGGTGTAAACTATTTGTTGTTTTGGATCAGCGCACAAACATCGTCCATTTTAACATTCTATGTTAAAGACGTCAAAAGGTTGACTCAATTTTAAAGACCCAAATTTTTTTTCAAACCGTCGTCTAATGAAAATTGAAATAAAATTTGTACTTGTGCGTATTCTTGGGATATAAAAGAGTATTATACAAGTAAACAAAGTAGAATAAGTTTGTATTTCGTGTTTTATAAAGAAATGACTTTAAAAAATATTTATAAACTTAGGTGAAAATTTATGAAGTAATTCGTAAAAAAATTTGGTATTGAATAGAATACTAAATGCAAATTAAAGTGATTTAGAAATATTTCCATAGTTAAGAAACAAATAATTATGGAGGATAACTTACAATTTTGTCTGAAGGAGCATAAGTTATCCTCTAAACAATAACCAAAGGATGGTAAGCAAAATGATACACTTAGGAAATTATTTATATCCTTAGGCAATTAAGAATGTTCTAAGCCTAAGTTAAGATTTGTTTGTTAGTCGTTTAACATTTTAAATAATGTTGAGTGTTAGACTTTTCCTTTATGGAATTTGATTGATTTGATTTAACTGAATTTGATTGATTGATTATATGGTCTTGTATACCATAATTCAAAAAGTTAAAATTTAACCAAGGTTTATAAATTATTGTTTATTAGGACTTAAATCCCAGTGCATTTGGAAATGTGATTTTGGTAATTTTTAGGAAAGAAATAATAGGTGTTCACTCTTGTTATTGCATTTGGAGGAACCGGAACACCACTTGAAGCTCCATATTGTGTTAATTCTAGATTTTTATATGTTTTATTTGGAGGACCCCCTCCTTGACATTTTTGATTTTGGTTTTGATTTACTTCTCTTTTTTATGAATTCAAAAATAAAATTTTAAAATATTTTGAATATAGTATATGGTCATTTAGTTCTAAATTTTGAAAATATTTTGAAAATTATTGGATACATAGCATTTATTATAGAATATTCTCTTTATTTTGTTGCATATGTCCATTACATTACTTTTGGTTGCATCATGTTACCTGATCGCATATGGTGGTTATAATGTTTATATTACATGTGTTTATATTAGAAATAGTATAACTAAGGAAAATAAAACCAATTAGATTTACTGAAAACCAAGTAAGTACACTGATTTTCTTAAGTTGGAAGATAGTTCTTCCACTCTAAAATTTCGGGGACAAAATTGTTTTATGGAGGGAAGAGTGTAACGACCTGTAAATGAATAATGTATATTTGAATATTTAAATCATTTTTAAATATTTAAATAATGAAACTTAATAACCAAAAAAATCTTTTAAATAATAATTTATGATGTTAAAATCATTTTCACGTATATATACTAAAGTATTTAGTTCGAATAAAATAGAAAATACGACCGAAAAATGTTTTACGAAATTTCTACCTTTCAGCATCAAAAAGTTATTGGGAAACGTTGTGCACACTAATGTACACATGTAAATGCCATACGATAAGTTAATTAATGTGTTAGTGGTAATAAATCGTGCTTAGTTTAAATATAAACTTGATTTCACCTTAAGTTAATGAAATATGGCTTGAATAGTGTTAAATAGTAACATTAATGTAAAATCACTCTACTTTTGTACACATTAAGTGCAAGGCATGTTCCTACATGGGTGAGGCCCAAAATGGCCATGTAATATGATGTGGAAGGTAGATTTTAGGGGGGGCATGTGGCATTGTGTGAGTGGTGGAGAAAAAGCAAGGTTAGTTTAGTAATTTCCCTTGTTTTATCCTTATAAATACCTTCATTTCTTCACCATTCTTCGCTTTACAACTCGATTCCCAAATTCATCTCCACTTTCTTCATTTTCTTCATTTGCATTCCTATGGCTTCCATAGTGAAGTCCATAGCTTGAAAACATAAGTTAT
Organism: Allium cepa; assembly: GCA_030765085.1. Taxonomy (NCBI): domain Eukaryota; kingdom Viridiplantae; phylum Streptophyta; class Magnoliopsida; order Asparagales; family Amaryllidaceae; genus Allium; species Allium cepa. The sequence goes on along the minus strand of CM060943.1, from coordinate 479,079,201 downwards.
TTTCGCTTCCATCCTCTTAAACTAGCTAATACCCTCTCTACATCAATTTGCAATCAAACAAGACCCATATTCCCCCACTTTCATCCAAGGCGGAGCCTAATTGGGGAACGTTCGAACCCAAATCCGTATATATATGGCCCAAAAGTCCGAGCTTTGGTGATTAGGAAGTGTAGATCGATTGTTGGCAAGATTGTGTAGCGATTCGACTTCGTTTGGTTACATTTTTGTGAGTAAAACGCCCATACAACAAAAAAATTTAACTATTTTAATGCTCGTATTATTGACTTATGAATGTTTGTTGTATGTGTTTGGTGATATATCGGTTGTTGTTATGGTTCATGTTGCTAAAAGTTGTCATTTTGGAAAGTTAGTAAGCAACTAGTAGGTTTTATGTAAAAGTGGAAGTTAAAGTTAATTTTAGTGTTAGCGAATGCTCTCTACGTGTGATATCATAGCTAATTACCATGTATATATGTTCAAACCCTTGATATGTAATGTTTGTTTCAATGATAATGCCATAAACTTGTTTTTTGAAATGCCCGTATAGCGATAGTTGTTTTATCTGCACTTTCGGAAAATCACTTTTTATCGAAACCGTTTGGTTTCATCTTCGTGCTTGGTTTACAAGTTAAGCAATATTTTTATTAATGAAGTTGTCAAAAGTATATGACTATTTTAATAATGATTATTTAATTGACGTAACTATTTAATTAATAAGGTTTAAAGTTAATTAATTAACTTACTAATGACGTGGTTTAAATTTAACTAATTATTTGGTTAATGATTGATCAAATTAATTAATCATTTTATTTAATGACGTTTAAAGATAATTAATCGTTTAATAATGATGGATCAAATTTAATTAATAAATTTTCTAAAGATTTTTTTTAAATTAATTAATCTTTTTAATCAATGAATTTTAAATTAAATCTATTTATTTTAACTTTAAGTAATCTTTCCTTTAATGATGTTTTAAAGTTGTTAATCATTTAAACTAATGATATTTAATTATTTATTAATTAATTAATTAATTATTTTTAAATATTACCAATTAATTGAACTAATAATGTTTTGAAGGTGATTTACCCTTATCAATTAAAGGCATCTAAAGTTAATTTATCAACTTAATTAATGAAGTTTCAAAGTGAATTTATCAAAGTAATAAGGATCTTTTGACTTTGTTATTCATTTTAATTAATGATAAAAAATTATTTATTTATTTAATTTCATTAATTGTAATTAATTTTTAATTAAATTAATGGCATTTAAGAATGATTAACAACTTATGGATTAAAGGCTATTGAAGTAAATTCATCAACTGAATTAATGAACTTTTAAGTTAATTAATCAATATGATAAGGATGTGTTTAAGTTATTACATCCTTTTTATAGTGATGTTTGAAGTTAGTGAACTCCTTTACCAAAGTGTACTAAAGCTAATACTTGCAGTATGAAGCCTAAGCATGAATTTGATTTTAAAAATAAATTTTTTTGATTCGTTTATGGAAATGAATTAATTTCGATAAAGCGATATCACTTCTATGGAAACGATTTATTTATATACTTAATAGTAAACGTCGATGAAGCAGACTTGTCACTATTTCGAAAGTTAAGAATAATCGTGAGACATGACTTTGAGATAACATTACCTTGACTTGTCCGGTACTATTATTAACAAAGAAATAGTATAAGTTTGAATTCAACAAGTGGTGATAGGTATACAAGACTTAATTTCCATATACGATCATTCTATACCCTCGATAGTTTATTTCCCGGCTATCGATTACCTCCGCCTAACTATTTTCATCACTTTAAGACGATCTGTTGCTCCACTAAGCTTCAAAATCCTTTGTTGGAAATGACTAAATCTAAAGTACATAAGAAGGCCAAGCTATGTGGGGTTGCTTCCATTAGGATACCTTCACATAATCTAGATTTGGATTTAGAAACGTTTTTAGATGTGAAATATTAGGATTCTCGTTAAGGTTTGGCGACGTCTGGCTTGAAGGGTTTCAAGAAGTGTCATAGAGAAATGAGCTTTTTAGAAGTATATTTCTAGAGTTATACTTCAAAAGGGGGTTCACCTTCCTAATCGTTGTTGGAAATTTTCCTTTCCTTATTTGATTCGAACATTCGAATTGTTTTTCTATCGTTGCAATGGGAAGAGTCAACCACTCTTCATGATGTTTAATTACAGGTTTTGTCCACTCTACCAAGTTCGGACTATTATCTTGTTTTGTCCATTATGTCCAATTTGGATTTTGTTCAGATTGTTTCCATTCTTTTAAGTCTGGATTTTTAAACTATTTTTTCCTCTCATCTATATTTTGATTTGTTCAAATTATACTTTTCCATTCTTTCGTTTGGCTGTTGTTTATGTGGAAGAAAACCCATTCCGCTAGCTGCAGGGTCTCCCATATTATTTTTAAATACACTCCTTTTTGTTTCAGAGTTTTACTCATACCAGACATATTGTATAACCCAAGTTGTTTATTTTTCCTAAACTCTCGGGTGCCTAACTATATTTGAGTAGTTTGAGAATAGTATGTTTATCTTTGGAGCTCTTTGAAGACGGTGATCGAGCAAGTCTCTCCTTAGTTATCTAGTTATTTATTTCTACTGTATGATTATGTTCGTATATTCGGTATCTGCAAAATGTAAATTTAGAACGTATAGCTGCAAATCTATTACTTGTAGTACTTTTGTTTAACTATGATTCTTCCATCTAAGGAGTAACCTTTTGTGCTATATCATTTTGTATTATAGGTAACCATTCCGTTGTGAGGTTTTTCTATTCTGTCGTGTTTTATTCTTTATTTTACCATATGACAACTTGTCTTTCGGACGCTTGGGAAAAGGCACATGAATACTACGGATGTATTAAGTATCATTCCTAGGAATTAAAAAGTGGGTCGTCATACAAGCCAAGTAGAATGGATCGGAAAACGTAACGACCTCTCCATAAAGGGCCAAATTTTCAACCCATAAAAGCCATCGAACCTTATGTCTATTATGGAGCTGGATGTTGGTTGGAATAATTAAATAAAACAATATGCAGAGCTATCTGTCTTTGCTTTCAGAATCTCATAACGAAAGGGATAAAATATGATAATCAAATATGTACCCATTTCAAAATATTCAACTTTCAAATTATTATGTACCAAACGCATAAGCCAAGTTAAACACATTGTTTGGAGACATCAAAAATATAATTAGGTAAATAATACTTCCACTAGATCTTCATCGTCACCTTCTCTACTCTCATCGTCAAATCTAATATATAAGTTGTAATAAGGAGGTGGGTAAGAACAAAGGTGTTCGGTGAATGAAAATATTAAGTTTTACATTAATAATATATGGGCAATAACATTCAGATGAGTATTATATCTTACATATTTATTTTATTTCTCCACATTTACCTTAAATTATGGGCTAATTTCCCTATAAGTCTTAATCCATTACTATAAAAGCAAGTACAACACAACTATAAAGTATATCGGTCCTGACAATCCATCTATCATCCAACCATATACTAACAATGCGAGAGGAAACACCTAGGCTACTTAATACCTTTAAAATGGGATATAGTTAGACCTTCAAACAACCATTTAGTACCTAATCCTAGGCAAACTTCTCCTGGTACCACCTAATTGCCATTGTAAAAAAACTCTTCTAGGCCACTGAATACTTCTTAAATAGGAAAGAGGCAGACCCTTCAACAGCCATTTAACACCTTTACCTTGAAGCGGACCTCGCCAAGAGATTTCCCCTATTGCATATTAACGATAAACTAGTCCATTTAATATGTGCCTAAAAGATAATCTCGACCATTTAATAATTCTAAACCAGGGAGAGGCAGGCCCTAATATAGCCATTTAATATCTCAATCCCGAAGCAGGCCATCCTCGGATATTTATCATTATGACCCATAATCGAACTGTGACGTCCCATATTAGCCTGATTATTTGTAGGCATTGGTAGCCTTATCAGCTGGATGGACTTATCCTATAAAATTGGGACTGACTTCGCGTCCACCATGGGTAATTATTATAGGCGATGTCCTACATCAATTGCAAAAGTCATACTGTATTAGTTGGGCATAATTCTATGTGCTTTCAACTGACCTCACTTCCCTATACCTAGCCATTTTTTCCACTCTCCAACATTTAGTATAAAATTACATTAACATATACATACATACATACACATGCATACATACATATTTATAAACATCTCACCCGTATTTACACATTAAAGGCCTTATAAGGGTAACTCTTTATTTCGCCTTTTATTTATGGATTGAATTCCATAATTATTCTTAATTTATTTATTTGGTTATTTGTTAACTATTAATCTTTATATACATTATAAGTTACAGTTACAACTACCAAGTTTAAGGTTTAAAGGAATATGTTATTATTTAACTTATGCCTAATATTGAATTATGCCTAATTAGTTTTATTTTTTTTCTTATTCAGGATGTTTTATTATATTATTTTAATGTACACAACAATAATTACTATAAATGTCCTAAATTCAAAAAAAATCAAATAAAATCCAATATCATAAATAAATTAATTACGTAGAAATAGACTTGTATGCGTATATAAAGATGGAATCAAAAATATAGAAATTTGTTTTATGTTAATATAGTAGAATTATGGTCCTTCTTTTCAAAGATGCAGTTTTACAATACAAATCATTTGTGTTCCATTCAACTTTTTAAAAACTAGCATTGAACGACAAATAAATCATTCTTATTTTAAGATAGGCGGTGCAAACTATTAATAAGAAGGAAAACCTCCTTTTTCCTACTTTGCACACCTGTATCCATTTCCTTGCTTTGGAATCCTTTGTCATTCCAATCACAAATTGAAATATGGAATCAAATAGAATACAAAGTATTTATATAGTAAATATTAGAGAATCCAATTTTACTAAATTAAGATAGAACAAGTAGGATTCTAAACAACTCAAGTTTACATATTATTGGGAGTTTCGTGTTTTTAAGTTGATATATTTATGCAATCAAAATCTCCCAAGGCACAATACAAATCCAAACATCAACTACACAATACACTATTAAGGAAAAATTAATATTTTTGATTATAAATAATGCCCAATGAACCTCTTTGGAGTTACTTCATGTGATAGCCCCATCCCTTCCTTAAATTTATCCTCTATTTGTCATATAACATATAAATGTTTTACTTATTCGTATTAGATTAAGAATTTATATATTAGAGAAGATATATATATATATTATTACCTTCATCTTTAACTTATTTCAAATCTTATTCTAATCTTTAATGTTACATATATATATTTATTTATTTTTGTTTTTTAGGTTGAAGATATTTTTTATGGAGGAAGAGAGTAGGCAGAATGTTGTTTACAGTTTTAAGATTTGTATGAAAAGAATGAGGGGGCTAGCCTTTTATTTATAGTTGTTTAGATGTTCTAGAACTATTAGATTGAGAATATTTTAAAAAATTAAATCTGGGTCGTTCATGCCAAGGAAAAACCTATCCATCCCAACTATGGTCGTTTGGCTAGTCCTCCTTTGACGGTCAACCAACCCAAAGAGGTGGCCGACCTATTGGTGGTCCTGGCCGCTTACTTTTAACGTTAAATTGTAACGCTAATGTAAATATTTATTTCCTTCTTTTATCATTTCCTTATACATTAAGTTTTGTAATTTAATGATTACTTAACTATAAGTCGTTACTAACATTAATAATACTTATTACTATAAATATGTTTTGAATTATTTTCGATTCGAAAAAATTTCAAACGTCGATAAGTTCTTCATTTAAACTCCAATCGCGAAGCTCTATACATGAAAATTCCTTAGAAAAATGTCACGAACATGATGATGTAAGTTTTATGGCCAAATTCTAAATTTTCAAAATTTTCATTTTTGGCACCATTATTAGTTAACTGGTTTTCTAAATTAATTTCATGTTGATTTTATGGTATGTCACATTCTCCCAATTAAAGGAATTTCATCCTCGAAATTCCTAATGGATAGATAAGTGTAGTGTGCACTCTACAATGATGTTGTTCAACCAAGTTATCTACACATCCATCTACTCATCCAAAAGTACAATGTGATTATGTATGCAACATATCCATAGCTGAGTTCAACTCTACCGTGAATGGAACATCGCAACATATAGGCATGTATGCAAACAACTTAAATATGCAAAAAATTCTATATAAGTGCAAAGTAACAAGAAAAAGTGTGGCATTCATCACTTACCATCCAATCTAGCAACCATCATGCAACCAAAACCCATATAATACTAAATCTAGTGGAAGAAAATCTACTAAAGAAAAGCTCTAGGTGTGAAGCCTTCATCTTCCCTTCTGTTCCACAGGTGCTCTCCACTAGATTATCTCCTTATTATACTCAAACCTGCCAAATGTTTTTATTACGAAGCTTCCTAACTTCGTGATCCACTATGCATATGGTGGCATAGGGTGTTAGCGGTTCCGTCTTTATATCTACTAACCGGTCAGGCTCCGTTCTGGTAGCTTTGCTATGCAGACACTTTCACAGATGCGATACATGGAATATGGATTCCCACCAACTCAATTGGAAGCTCTACCCGATACACAAGTCTCCCCACTTTCTCCCAAATTAGGAAAAGCCTAAAAATCTTGATGTCATCTTCCTCAAGGTTCCAAATTTCACAACCATCCTTAGAGTGGAAACTTTAACAAACACCATATCCCCAATCAAGAATTCCAACTCCTTCCTTTTCCCATTGACATAGGATTTATATCAGTCCCGAGAGGTCTTCATTCACTGCCTAACACCTTAACCTTCTCCGTAGTCTCAAGTATCAAATTTGGCCCAAGTAGAATTTTTTCGATGTTCTCCTACCTATAATTTGCTAACTTGCATGTCTTCCCATATAAGGCATCAAAGGGTTCCATACTTATCGCCGCATGGTAATTATTATTATAAATGAATTCTACTAAAGTTAGATACTAGTACCAATGTCCTCTGAAATCCATGATGCAAGCCCTCAATAAATCCTCCAAGCTTTTCTTTACCTATTATGTCTGTTCGTTGGTTTGAGGGTGCAGGTGCTAAGATTCAGCATCATCCCTAAAGCTGACTATAAACTCCTCTAAAACTCACTAGCAAATAAGGGGTCTCTATCATTGATGATACAGATCGATATTACATGTAATCGGACCACTTCCTTAATGTAAATCTATGCTAGAGATGCTATGATCCTATTACCTCTTACCACAATAAAGTGAGCACTATTGGTAAGCCCATTCACTATAATCCAAATAGTTTCATTGCCTCTTTAACTTCTGGGAGACCCATCTACGAAATTCATCAATATGTGTTCCCACTTCCAAATTGGAACCTCCAATGATAATAACAGACTTCTAGGCTTTCCTTTTTTAGCTTTAATTCATTTAAATACTAAGAACCTAGCTACAAATTTTGGTGTTTGTCTCTCCACTCTCGACCAATAGAAAATATGCTTCCTGTCTCTATATAAATTATCTCCACTAGGACGATAATCATCCTTGATCAGTGGAACTCAACCAGTAATTCCTCTAGAACATCCTCACAAGAACACATAGGCATCCATCTCTACTTAACCATCCTCTTTTATTGACTGAATACTTGTTGTGATGGTAGAAATACTCTCCCTACTAGTCTTTGCCAAAAAAAATAAGTACCATCACATCCTTCTTCTACTCTTGACCGATGCAGTCCACCAATGTTGCCTTACTTCCATTACTTCTAGATATCTTGGAGTAAATTTTGATGGCAGTTGGAAATTAAAATTTGCTCCAACTAGCTCCATTCATATATAGCACATAGAGTAGTATGCCTTTGGCTAAGGGTGTTGGCAACAACATTCCCTTTGCTGAAGTTATATGGAATCTCAAAGTTGTATTATGCTGTGAACTCCATCAACCTATGCTGCCTAAGTTTTAATTCATTTTGGGGAAACAGGTATGTTATTGACTTAGGATCCATAAATAGCTCAAGTTTTCTCCCAAATGATAATGTCTCCACAATTTTCAAGGTTAATATGATAGTCTCTAATTCTAAATCATGATTCGGATTCCGCTTTCATGGTCTTTCAACTACATGCTTGCATAGACTACCGCCTTGCATTCTTGCATAAAATAGTTCCTACTCTTATGCCACATGCATTAGTGTAAATAATGAAAAGCATCGATCCAACCGGGATCATTAATACAAGTGCATTCGTTAATAGCTCCTTCAGCTTCTCGAAGGCTTCCATGTATTTCTCATCCCAAGCGAATGCTAAATTTTTCTTGGTTAGATGAATCAATGATACAACTATCTTTACAATTTTCTTAATGAACTTCCTACAGGAACTTCCAAACCAAGAAAACTTCTAACTTCAGTAGCTTTCTTTGGAATCTTTCAGTCCTGAATAACTGCTACCTTTGTAGGGTTGACAGACAACCCCTTCTTTGAGAAATGTGTCCAAGAAACCTCTCCTCCTTTATCCAAAAATGACACTTTAAGAATTTGACTTTCAACTAGTGCCTTTCCAAGGTCTCAATACCTCCCTTAAGTGGTCTTCATATCCTCCTTCACTTTTCGAGAATATTAGAATATCATCCACAAACGCTATGACGAACTTGTTCGGTTGCCCCTTGAAGACTCTACTCATCATATATAAAAAATATAAGAGGAATTCATCAACCAAATGCCATTACCTCCCATTTATATGGTTTTTCTAAAGTGCAAAAAGTTATCTTCTCCTTGCTAATTTCTACCACCCTCAATTGGTGGAATCCAATTACCAAGTCTAACTGAGAAAAGGCTTTGGTTCCAACAAGCTGATCAAATAGTTCATCTATTCTAGGTGCGGAATGCCTATTCTTCATAGACAACTTATTGAGTGCTTGGTAATTGATGCATAACTCAATAGAGTTATCTTCCTTAATGGTAAAGACAATTTGTGCTCCTCATCCTAATGTACTACGACGGATAAACTTCTTTCTCCAAATCAAGCCGAAACTCTATTTATCTTCAAGATGGAAGACTGAAGACGTCTTCAAAAACATCTGAAAATTCCTATACTATGGCTACGAATGAGAGCTCATCTTGTGATAAGCTAAGAGAATACAGATAGCTCAATGCAATAAAGCTTGCGAGAAGGGTTTCTAAGTATTATTAGTACCAAAGGAAATATACTAAGGAAAAAATGAATGTAAATAATAAAGGATGTGAATAAAATAGAATTTGTTATAGTTAAGGAAAAATCAATAGAAATAAATATATATGTTATACATACATCATTTTGTCACACAAATTTGATCTAAGAATCGAGAATGGAACTTTGAGTTTTTTACACCAGTCCGAAAGAGGATTTATCACTCGATTCTTGACAGTGAACGTTGACAAGGGTGTGTGCTTGGGTACTTGATTTTTCTATCATAGTTGAGAGCTACGCAAGAAAAATAGAAGTTTCTGAGCCTGATCGAAGTCCGCACCAGAGGATCGAGGGATTGATACTAGTTTGAAAGAAAAGTTATGTATTTGAATAGAAGATCGAATAAGATATTTCATGCAAATGATCTATGTATATCCAACGGAATTTAGTTCAAAAATATATTTTGATTTTCAGGAGGATTCACTTCTCAGTTAGGTGCTACTTCAGCTTTACCGAGTCTTTAGAGTGGAGATTAGCCATAGTCCTATTTCTTCAGAGGCAACAGCTTTGAGTCATCTTACTAGATGGTTTTAACTTTCGGTATCTTTGGTTTTTGGTTTTCTTTCGCTTTTCAGGTACCCCACACACCTTAATTTAGGGAGGTTACCATGCCGGAGCTTGATATTGGGGTGAAATGGGCGGTGGCTTTGCCGGAGCTCATTATAGGGGTGCCTGGGTTTTTTCCGTAGATACTTTTACTCAGATTAGTTACCTGCCAGGCATGTTGGCAGCACTTTGTTACGTGTTATATATATGGCTTCATGTGTACTCTCCTCGATTGATAGAAGATCATACATTTTTCGCAAAAAAATATTTTGGGAAAACTTTTTTTGGGGTTAAATTTTAAGGATGAAATTCTTTTAAGGAGGGAAGAATGTAAGGATCCATAATTTTACCACTTTGAAAATAGAAACATTTAATAAAATTTAAATTTTCAAATATAAAATTTTCAAGCTCAAATAATCTGGTTTTATGTGATAAATAATAATGATAAATGTTTTTTTAGAATTTGATTACAAAATCAAGAAGTTAGGATTTTCATTGCGAAATCGACAAAAGTTGGTTTTCGATAAAATTAGATATATGTTCAATTATTTTTTAAATGGTAAATAACTCTTTTAAACGGTTTTATAATGATAAAAATTGAATGATAAAAATTTTACAAATTTATATAAACTTGTTTTATAAAGATGTATAAACTTCGTCGCATTTTGATAGATCGACGTCATATTTTTGTAATTAAGTTTTAATATTACTTAATATGGTTTTATGGCTTAAATAAACTTGTTTTAATTATTTAAATATGATAGAAACCAATTTTCAAGTTTTCTTATATAAGTAAATAGTTTGATTAAAAACTGAAAATGTGATCAGAATTCAGTTTTCGGATTTTCGACCTTTCGTCGAACGGAAGTGATTCGAATCATTGCAAAGTTATTTGATACACATATGTACAAATGCGTAAAAACATTTAGAAACATCATAATTAGTTACATCAAAAACTATTAAAAAATCTAAGATATTTTCATAATATAATTAAATAAGTATACTTAGGCGTTAATTAATAAAAAGCAAGTTTACCATCACCTTTCACCTCCTTACACATACTTTCCATCTCATTAAATGCTAAGTACGTAAGGGACTAATCTTGCTTTGTAAAGAAGGAGCAAATGTATGGTTAAAAATGAGTTTTAATGGAAGGGTATTAGTGTCATTTGGTAGGAAGCTTAATGTATAAATAGCCATGCATATTCTCTTATTTCTACACACATCTTTCTCCTTCTTTCTCTACTTCCATAGCTTCCATCTCTCACTAAACTACTCCAAATAAAGTAATCCTATTTTTCCAACTCAAGGGAAATGAGTAGACTATAATTTTCATTAACATCATTTTTTTTTCAAAATCCAAGAGTTACTATGTTGGAATTTCAATTCTTTCAAAGTCATTTTTCACCTAGATTTTTCAAATTCGAAAATACACTCCATTATTTCAACCGTATCTCCATCAAAACAACTTAGAATTAAGTGCTTATATTTTTTAAGTTGTAGAGAAGAGAATTTTCAGTAACTTTCTATTTGCCAACTTCTCCAAATTCCGTGTGTAACTCATCCTAAAATTGGTTGGAAGATGATCCAATTTTGGGTTTGATTTTTGTAAGTTCAATGATAACCGAAGTTCTCCCCTAGGCCGAGCTCTCCACCTCCATTGCCAAGCTACATCTTCACTTAGTCCGGGACCTTATGTGTTAATAGTGCAAGAAAAAATACCATGATTCTTGGAGAAGAAGTTTGGAAAACTCTAGAGCAAGAAAAAGTAAGGAAGTGCTGATGAAATACTATCGGGTTCAATTCAATAAAGTTAGACGAAGTGGAAATGAAGGTGAGCGCTGATTTAAGAAATAAATTATGAATTAATTTTAAAATGACGTTAAATAAATTAACAAGACTATTGATAATAATTTTGATGGTTCCTTATGAAGTAAGAAGTAATATATATATATATATATATATATATATATATATATATATATATATATAGTCAAACATGTCAGGTGAAAGTAAGCTCTTATCTTTTAAAATCTTTTTTTCATCATGCTATGATATTCATGTTCACACCCTTTTGATAAATTAACATCATTTAGTTGTAATATGGATGCTTGAATGAATTAGGTTGTATAAACAAATGTATGGTTTTTAATTTTATCAACATTGTAGTTAAAGTTTATTATGACAACTTTATTAGCCATATTTAATCTGTAGTTGATTTGAAATCACATTTCTTTTATATCCTATTTAGTATACAAATTATAGTTTAGCCTCTTTTTAGATTAAATATAGTAAAAGCATTCATTTTGAGAAAATAAATAGAGAGATTTGATTTGAAAATGAAAAGTAAAGATAAAGATTTGAAGTTATTTTGATAAATGGAAGTTAATGTTTTGGATTTCAAAATAGAAACTTTAAAAAGTTATAAATTTGAAAAGTAAATAGCATATGGTTTCATATAGTTAAAAAAATTAAGAAATGGAAATCATATCCTTGAATGCAATAACAAACTGAGTATGCAGAAATGACTAGTACATTTGTCCTGCCTGTGAGATCTAGAAAGGTAAATCAAGGTATGTAACTAAGATTGGGAGTGGAGTGCCTAGTGCCCTAAACTTACCTGATCTCCATTTTCTCTTTATGACAAGGAGTGGAAGAGATATAAAGGAAAGCCCAGACACTCTAAATGAAAAGGTCATATTTAAGATTTTCAAAAGATAAAAAGAGTTAAACAATATTTTAGTAATATAAGGAATGTTCTAGTCAAACTCTGTATTAAGTTTCGAGGAGGGAATTTGTACTATCTGCATAAATTTAGAAGTGACTTCATAGTTATTCCATGCATAGTACAGATTGAATATAGAAATTATGTGACAACCCTGTATTTTTTTTTTATAAATTAATTATTTTGATTTAAGAAAAAAACTTATTTTACTTATTTTAAATGATTAAATTTTATTACTTAAATATAATTCTTGATTTTATATGAAATTATAATTCCAAACTTGTGTAATTTGAATATGTTCCTGAAATGTTGATTTTGGTCAAAATAGTCAAACTTTGACTTTTGACTTAAAATTTTAAAAGTTTAAAATTTTAAATTTTATCTTTTATTATGAAATTACATAAAATTCTAAGAACACCACTTTTCATTTCGTTGAAAACGGAGTTAAAATGTAAAAGTTATGTACATTTCAATTTCTAGTATAATTTGTTTTATTGTGCAATTTTGCCTATTTTAAATTTTATAAATCATATTTTTCTTTCTTATATTTATTTTAATATGGGTAGATATGTTAATTTATGTATATTTTCATCTCTAAATATTTTAAAAATAATAATAGGATTTTTCTAAAATTTACTATGATGATTTCCTATTTTTAAAAGGCTGTTTCCTTTTTCTGCTATTTTCTTCGTCTAAACTATATTTTAATTAAAATTTATTTATTTATTTTGTGAATTCATTTTATTTTGTGTTCTTATCTTTATTTATAAATATTTTTAAGTACATAAAAAATTTTCCAAGTTCATTGCACTTATTTTTCATATTTTCAGGACTAGTTGTAAATTTTGCTGTTTTATTTAATTAAACTATATATAATTAATAATTTATTTATTTATTATTGTTTATTTACTAAATTTTCGTATTTTTATCTGGATTTATATATATATTTCAGTTATTTAAAATTAAAAAGAATTTAGTGGAAATTTGAAAGGTTTTGTGACTCTTTAGTTGCTTAAGTCTCTTTGTTTTCCCACCTTTTCATTTTCTAACTCTTGCATTCAATTGAGGCCAACCATATCTCATTTCTTTCATCTGATCACATATCATTTGCACGTAAACAAATGTCCTCCTTCATCTCCTAAAAACTCACGGCACTTCAAAGAAAAATATGGCTTCCATTCTCCTCTCATCTTCTTCCTTTTTCCATTTGTTTGCCTTGATTTTTGCCCTGCATCTTCATGCTTTGCTCAGCCTAACCTCTCCACCATCAGCTCCACCATCTTCTCCACCATCTACAGCAGCTCCTCCTCCCCCTCCTCTGACATTAACCAAGTTTTGCCCATCCATTGAGGTTAGCATCACAAACTTTGCACCAAACCCCTTGAAATTGCCTAGCCTAGCCATATACTCCACTATCTCCTTCATATCTTGCCTTGGCCACCTCCTATTGTTCCACCACCACCACGATACAACCTTTGACCCTCCACCTACCCACTGTCCAGACTTGAACCAGATCAGGCCGTGGCCTCCCCATGTTGAAAACTCCACAAAAATTGCAAGCAAACCCTTAAAACTAGCCTAGCCGAGCCTTAATGCCAATATCCTTTCACATACTCCTCTTGGCCACCCCTAGAACCACCACCACCAGCAACCACATGACCTTTGGGTGCTGCTATACCATCACTCTCCACTGTCTAGATCTGGAGTAAGTATAGCCAGCCCAAGTGTGCCATAGGTCGAGCCAAATATGGACCAAAATCCTTGTTTATGCCTTGTAGTCATAGTTTCATGTACACATACCTTTGCACCATCATCAAATCCATGATATGCTGACCTGTTGCATCCAAACCTGATCCAAAACCATTCCATTACAGTGCTTTTCCAGTCCATAGCTGAAGCATACAAAGGTGAATGCAAGTGCAAAAGTTCTAGCTTTGAATTGTGTACTTATTCCTAGCATTGTTTTGTAATATCTTGGTTTATAATTCATGTTTGTTATTGTTTGTTTGATTTGTATTCAAGGGAATTAATCCTTGGCTCCTCCATTTGTATCTGTGTCGTGCTTTTGTTCTTGAGTAGATTCCGTTCGTGAAATTCGTTGTTGTGTCTCCAGCTCAAACCGGTGAGTTATTCTCACCAGACAATCTGTACCTATATAACTGATAAACCGACACCATTTGAATCTGTAAATGTATTGCATCATGTTATAACTGCTATATTATGATCATATGATGTTTACACCTGTTATTACACCTGTTATATCACTTGTTACTATTTATTATGCTATTCTGTTTATTTATATCAGTTTATCACACTGCAAGTTCCCTTTTGATTAGAATCACTATGGGTTGAAATGATATATACCCGAACGGACTTTGGAATAAGGAAAAATTGTTATGGGCTGAAATGATAGACCTGAATGATTTTCAAATCATTTATTTAACTTGGGATTGCGGGTTTGAAATGATAAAACCCGGATTTTTCTTTTTAAACTGCGGATTGAAATGATACATATCCGTATCACTTTACCTAGCGTAGAAAATTATATATAGACCCGTAGTTAATATATGTTTTCCTAAAATCTTTAAAGTTATTTTAGAAATGTAAATATTATATTATTTTGATTTAAATATAATTAAAAAGGATTTTTGTAAAATATTATTGATTTTATGAATAATTGTAAGTGAATTGAATTAATGGAAAAGTTAGAAATTTTGAACGTAAGTTATTTTGGAAAAATTGATTTAATTATAATTGGAAATTTAAATGAATATGAATTTATGATAATTTGAATATAAATTGAATTTAAAGTGATTTTATATCATATTAATGATTTTTAATAAAGCTGAAATGTGAAATGAATGAATATTTTAAGTTGAAATTTTGAAATATAACTAAAATTGGAAATTTATGAAATTGACTTGAAAGGGAAATTTTAGTTAAGTAAATAAAAATAAAAATAAGTTATATTTGAGAATTTTAACATAAATGTTAAGTTGAAATTTAATGTAGTGAATCTAAAATTGAACATTGCATTTTGATAAGTGAATTATTATTAAAACTTGATTTTTGAATGGAAATTTAACTTTATAAAATCATGAACTTGAGGAAAATTAAATGATGTTTATAAATGTGAAATGTATGATTTTATAAGTTAAATTTTTTTTTTAAATAAAAATATAATTGGTTGAGAAATTTTATTGAATATTTGAAGTTAATTTACTGCATTTTGAAATTCTATTAATTACAATGTGAATGATATTACAGCATTGTAAATGCTGTAGTTGACGATAATGAACTAAAAAGCTAAATTGAATTAAAGGCTATTATAGAAATTTTTTGTAAGTGCTATAATTTTGAATTTAACTAAGTTTATTTGAAATTTAAGTAAACCCTATTACAACATTTTAAAATGTTGTCTTTTGTTAAAGTGAACTGTTTTGAATGTATTTTTCCGTAGCATTTTCTAAATGCCACGAAAAGTGAATCTTTACTGTTTTAATAAACTTAAGTGAATAAATGAACATTGAAAGTTGAAAATTTTGGAAGTTTAATAATTTAATTATTAAACATAATAACTTCATTTTAGTGATTAAAAATGATTTTTGGAATATAAACTGTTTTGAAATATGAATTGAAATGGTATTTTAAATTGAATAAAATGAATAATGATATTGAAATGAATGTGGTTGTGAAAAGAGATGATATTTTGATATATTAAATGATTGAAATGTGGTTTCGAAAAGATATGATATATTGAAATGATTTGAAATGAAGTTTTGAAAGATATGATATTCTGGTATATATTAAATGATTCGAAGATGAAGTTTTGAAAGTTATGATATTTTGAAATTAAGACGATTTGAAAATGAAGTTTGAAAGATGTGATGTTTATGTATTAAAAATGATTTGAAATGACTTGATAATTATTTTGATAAATATTGAATTTGGAAGATATGATGTTTATGTATTAAAAATGATTTGAAATGACTTGATAATTATTTTGATAAATATTGAATTTGGAAGATGTGATGTTTATGTATTAAAAATGATTTGAAATGACTTGATAATTACTTTGATAAATATTTGAATTGAAAGATATGGTATGATGATATATTGAAATGGTTTGGAAATGATTTAATCTTTATTTTGATAAAGATTTGGGTTGAAATGATATTTTATTTTGAAGTATAAAATATGTTTTAAAGTTATAACTACGGGTTATAATAACGATTGGTTGTTAAAGAGACAGGGATCGGATATTGTCTTATAACCGGCCAATACCGAAAACCACTTTAACAACTGTGTACGCGGTGGAGATTCCAGAATGAAGTAGGATGGTGGCGACGTTCTCGAGGTATATTACGTGGACCCAACTCCCGTGAGTTGGCATATATGACTAAAACAGGAGCTATACCGGGCTACACAAAGGGTCGCACCCTTTCATCGAGCATGCTCCATCGGAAACCATTCTATTACTTTTGTGATTCGATTCGGTGGCGCCACATTTGATTCGGGGGTATTGTTCGAGGTGGGCGGAAGCTGCTGGCTTGCCGTCACCACCGGTCCGGGAGTGCAAACGGTGTATCCACCCTGGCATCGCCTCGCGTGCCGTGTCATATCCTTATATCGAGCCCACTACGATTTTGGTTTTAAAGATCCGACAGCGTTAAGGTTCACCATCCCCTTAACGCTATTTTCTATATGATTATACTTTACTGATTAGACACTACTGTATATAGCGCAATCTACTACATAGTAAATAGTTTAACGGATCCTTAGAGGATGGGCGGTCCCAAGCATCTTCTAAGTTACTTGTACCTTTACTACAGTTCACTTGAGTTGGTTTACATTGTATAAGTATGTATGTCCTGACTCGAGTGTTTGTATTTTTATTTACGCTCGGGTCAGCCTGAGTTATTCACAGATTTGGATTTCCACTTTCTGGAGATTGGAATCGCTGGAGATTATCTACTTGTCATGTTTATCTTTTGAAACCTGTTGTTCCTTTCAGCGCTTGTATTAGTTGACTTCTACGAAGTGAGACTTCTTTTGTACCTTATTTCCTCTATTGTATTTTATGTAACTCTGATATTTTTATATAGTAGCTTCATGAACTACTATTTCTTTTGCTTCCGCTGCACTATTATTACTCTGTATCTGTGATTCTATGATTTTTATTTACTGTATATTCTGAGATTTGCCAAATTTTTATTTACAACGCGTTATTTTGAGCAATTTAATTCCGGCATAAGTGTCTACCTATACACTTATAATGGATGCGAATGGTTGAAAATACCACGGTTGTTACAAATTAATATGGGTATGATTAGTCTAATCTTTTAATCAATATAACTAGTTTGGATTTCAGTAAACAATGTCTTAAATAACATTGTTTGTGACCCAGTTAAGACATATTTCAAAACGATGAAATTTTTAATAGATTAGGAATTAAATTTTCCTCAGTAAATGACTAGAAATTTTCAAAAGTTAAAAGGATTTTGATTATTAAAATGAAAAGAGGCATGATAAATGTTGTCTACACATATTCACAATTTTTTATCGATGATTGGATTTCGGAGAGACCGGGATCAGATTTTGGTGATTCCTATCTGAAATCCACTTTGAACAAATTTACGTTTTCGATGTAAAACATGTTGAGGATGAAGATCACTGAAAGAAAAGATCTTCATGATGAAGAGCCACTTACTGCTATAGCCTCGGTGAAATTTACAATATCATATATTATGGTGGTGGTGGTGCTCTGTTATAAAAACCTTTGATTTGCAAGGACTAATTGCTACTAATCCTAGGGTTAGTCACCATAGGATATGGTAGAAGATTGCTTTGGTTTGTCTTGTTCGTGAACAAATTATTAGACGAATGTCCGACATTGCATTTTAAAATCACATTGGTTGATCTCTATAAAATGTGTCATCTATTTGGTGGCGGAGAAGGAAACTTCTCTTAGCTTATTTCCTAAGACGTACAAGCATAGGATTTATACATTTGTAGAAATCAATTGTAACAACCCGATATTTTCAACCATTCGCATCCGCACATGTCAGACTTGAATTGCTCAAAATACTGCATTGTAAATAAAATTTGGCAAATCTCAGAATATACAGTAAATAAATAATCATAGATCACAGACATGGAGTAAATAATAATGCAGCGGAAATAAAAGAGATAGTAGTTCATGAAGCTACTATATATAAATATATGAGATACATCAGAGTTAAACAAGATACAACAGAAGAGTAACAAGATACATCAGGTACAAATCAGAATACATCACTGAAATCACTAGATACTGAAAGCAAAATAGATGGCTGGATCTTCAAGCAAAGCTCCAACTCCGAAGGTGAGTCATGAATGTTGAATCACTCAGTCTGACTCGAGCATAAAGCAAAACGCAAAACACTCGAGTCAGGACATAAATACTTATGAACTGTAAATCAACCCAAGTGAATAGTAACAAAATGCATCAGTAACTTAAAGGATGCTTGGGATCGCCCATCCTTTAAGGATCCGTTAAAATATTTACTATGTAGTAATATTGTGCTATTATAATAATGTCTACAATAAAATAAACTTACTTTAAAATAGCGTTAAGGGGTTACCCATATAGCCTTTAACACGTAATAATGCCAGTAGTCTATACAGTACTTGCATATCTCCTGATCGGGAGACCATGGTAAGATACTCCATAGGTATGACATAAATAGAAACTCATAGTAAGGCTCGCTTTGGTAGGTGACATGGCACATGAGGCTGAAACGATCCTGACTCAACCTTCGAAAATCGGCACCAAATATATCACCTATATTCAAATGTCGCAGATTCAAACGTCAAATCTGGTTCGCTGGAGCTTATAACACATTAAGTACAATAACACAGCGGAAGAAAAATGAATAATTTATATCATATACAACTCCAATGATATAATATCCAAAAATACAACAATGATCAATATCAGAGATATAATGAAATGCTACAGCGGAAACACCAATGAACCAGCAGCGGAAACAACTAGAAGTTGAAACTCCAGAAGAAACATCAATATCAGCAATCTCCATAGATAGCTCGAACCACCATCAAGTTGTACCAAGCTAAGCAAGGTCAGTCATGGAGACTAAAGACTTCAATATCCAAAGTCTCTAAATAATTCCAAAGAGAAAGCTAAAAGCTACCGAATCGATATCTACTATCTAAAAAACCTAAATCTAGACTGCCCATGTGGAATATTGTGGGCACTCAGAGTTTAGAAAGGGAACAATAAACTACAGGTCAGTCATGGGACTGGTATGAGCAAACGAAAATAGTTTATCTTTGAAAACAAACAAAGAAATAGAAGAAATCTGTAATGCTTTTTTGGAAAATGAAACTACCATAAAGCCTCCTGCCGCGCACACAATGCAAGCGCACACTTGGAGGAGATTTCTCCTTATGACAGTCCAAAATGCTTGATACGCAAAAGTCCTTTTTGATATTATTATTACTGCATAGTGGAAAACACTTCGAAAGTATAATATTAATCTTTCCAGCATACGTACCATTATAGTATGCCTACTATGGCTACCATGTTAAATGGCAGGTTCTACAACTAAAAATGTACAAGGCTCGTATTGGGTGATTGGATTTGCAACAAATGGTCAGGCTAAGGAACATCCTACTGCCACATGGGTACGCCTTAGAGGGATGTCCCGAGAACCTACCCGGCTCCTTGCCAACACAAGGCCGGGTTACCTCTGTAACTAGGTAACTACTACTCGAGCATGCCATCCCCCGGTCGTTTGCGACCTTTATCCGAGGTGCCTCTCAACCAACAACCACAAAGAAATCACAAAGTAATAGATTTGCAGTGACCACATGAGTTAAGTATCTGGGCTCCATACCATGGTACCACCCTTTTCCAGAAGGGAATGACACACCCTAAAGGGCGCGACCGTCATACCCTTGCCGCATCTTTCCTGTTTCGACCATTTCCGGGGTGTGAGGTCCTGATGCAGTCTCGTCCATAAAGCTATGCTTTACACAAAAGCCATGCTTTGATCAACAAATGATCACAACACACAACAACACTCAGCATACCACACTACCAAATTGGGAGTATATCATTGACAACTATCAACTACATAACCTCTGAGCTCGTACGTCTCAGAGAAGGGTGTTAAGCTAAGAGAATAAATTCTCCGCCACCAAACAGAAATGTATTTGATAGAGATCAGTTTTATATCTCAAAGCGTAATGTCAGACATACAACCATACAAGTCTGTTTCGGGTTCGAACAAAACCGAAGGCACTTCGTCCAATAAAGGAAGAAGTCCTTGCAGTCCGGGTATTCACAATCCCGGTCGAACTCCCCATCACATATGGAGAACTCTATACCGGAGCAACTCAGTGTAGAGTCATTCGACAGGTTATCCTATCATTCTTGAAGACACCCAGTCTTTACCGCCGGTCTTCAGTTGCAATTCATAACGTCCTATCACTATTCGGAATGGGTTATGTGATACAAAGTCCTCTCCCGGCTAAACCGAATGGTGAGCGCAATATTTAAAAACATATGGATATGGGATTACAGTTAAGTCACAACTTTTAAAACACCCAAAACCTTTCTTCAAATGGTTTAAACATATTACCATTTCAAATCTTTAAACAAAAAGATTCATTTCATAAAGTTCATCCAGTTTCACAAAGATCCATTCATAGATTTTGAAAATAATTTCCATTTCAATTAGGGTTAACTCATCCAATCTTTAAATCAAAGATTTAACTTATATCTTTCGAACCCATTTCCAAAGATTTATTCATTACTTGGAAACCATTTTCATTTCAAACTTGAAATCCCTTTAACACAAATTTGAATATCATTTCTTATATGAAAGCTTTTATTATTTGAAAACAAATAGTTTTCATTTCGAAAAAATCCAATTTCATTTATACAAGTTAAAATCTTTAGGTTAAATTCAAATTCCCAAAACAACACTTCAAAAATGGTTTAAACCCATATAAACTTGTATAACCTTTTTAAATCATAAATAGAATTCAATTTCAATTTTTTTGAATTCAAATTTAAATCAAATTTCAAAACTAAATCAAGTTATTAAAAAATAACTTTTATCTTTGAAATTCCTTTTCAAAAGCTTTTCACTTTAAATCCAATCCATTTCCAAAACCATTTAGATTCAAGATTCAATTTTAAAATCATTTCAAAAATCTGTGACTTAACCCATTTCCACATGCAATCCATATTTGTGTGTCTATAAGTGTGGTCCAGGGGTTTTACACAATAAAAGTGCAACATCATCAATTAGCACAGATTCAAATACAGCAATATATTTGATAAGCGGTATAAACTATAACACTTATCTTTATTCGCAGGTCACAGATAAATAATATAGGTACATCGCAAATAAATAAATTACATTCATCACAGATAATAAGTTACATTTCACAGCTTAATCATATCATAGAACATCATATATCAGGGATATCACACAATTCAAAGCATCCAATTCAATCCAAACATTCATAAGTAAGATCAGTTAATAATCTGATTAATTCATATCAGATTAATTACTTATGAATTACTAATCCTGGTTAACTAACATTAATAAATTACAAATCATTTTAATTAATTATTCTTTAATCATTTATTAATTAACCATTAATAATAAATTAATTAACCTTTAATTATAATTCATCAACCTTTAATTATTAAATAATTAACCTTTAATTATTTAATTCACCATTTAATTAATTATCTTTAATTAATTAATTAACCCTTAATTAATTAATTACCATTAAATTAATTATCCTTAATTGGTTACGATAAGTGACTATACCTAATCTTTAATCAATGTTAATCACTTGATTAATCCATCTTTAATCATTAATTAATTATTTTTAATTAAGTAATTGTCTTTAAGAAATTAATTACCTTTAATTGCTTTCATTAAATAATTTTCATTAATTAATTACATTAATTAATTAATCCTTAATTATAAATAATTAACCTTAAATTAATAATTAATTATCTTTAATTAATTAATTAACCCTTATTTAAGAATCATCCCTTAATCACTTTCACTAATTAATTATCCTTTAATTAATTAATTGTTCTCAAATTAATTACCTTAATTAATTAATCACATTAATTTAATTAATTATTCTTTAAATTAATTAATCTTTAACCAGTTGATTAACCAACCCTTAATTCATTAATTATCCATCCTTAATTACTTTCATTAAGTAATTACTTTTAAGAAATTAATCGTTCCTAAATTAGTTATTCCTTAATTTCTTGATTTATCGAACTTCTAACCATTGATTAATTATCCTTAATCATATAAGTTAATTTAACAATTTAGAAACATTTGATTAACTCCTTTAGTACTTTGTTAAGTTTATTTAAATGTAACTCTTTTAAAATCATAAGTTTAAAACATCTTAAACTTTATTAATTTAAAATATCTTCATTTTAAAACCTTTAATTACATATTTCAACTTAACAACAATCATTAATTTAAAAAGGATAGTTTAGAAATCAAGTTACTTAGATTGTTAAATTTTTTAAAATTGGAAATTATGAAACCCGAGCCAAATTCAGTTTTACTTGAGCTTGAAACCCATTTCCCCTGAGTCTTCACCGAGCTACCCATTTTCATTTTTTAAAATTTAACTTTGTTTTAAAAATTTAAAAACGTGTTACCATTCACGCACGAGCCCGAGAAACACCCCGAGCCAGCTAGCCAAAATCACAAACATGACTTCGAGGATTTCCCTTTCTTCTCCCATCAAATCAACACCCAGACATGCCCATGTGCACCGTGCACAAGCACGACCAAACGCGGCAGCTTCGACCAACCCTACCATCATCGAAAAGTACACCTTGACCACCACTCTATCTTCCGACCACCAAAACCTCGTGTCGATGATGAATTCCGAATTGAGCACCTAAGAACCCAACCTAGAACAAAACCAAATTGACAAACCACCTCGCCCTAACGACGCCGTCCATCAGTGACCATGAACCTTGGCCAAAAGCTTCGCCGAACTTTCCGCTTTCCTTTCCTCCAGACCGGTGCAACTCGATGCAACATCGATGATGATCCAGCCTCAAATCCAACAGCCACTCAACCTAGATCTTAAACCGTATTTCGATAAAGTGCCGACGCCACGATGGTTAATAAAACCACCAACCAATTTTCCCGAGATCCCTAACAATTCAAACTCCTCTAACAATGATCTCGTCGCCCAAATCGACATTGATCGTCGGAATTTGACCAATTCGCATTTGCCGTTCAACTCGATAATTCCCATGAATTTCAAACTTAAAAATCCCAATATTATTATCAAAATTCATATAATTCAGGCACGAATCCAGACATATGACTGAAACTTGAAATCATAAGATTTGAATTTCTGATATAAATTTTTTATTACTGTAATACTCAAGTTTTTTTTAATATTTATTGCATAAATACATTTGAAAATATTTTTAAAATTTGTATTACACTATTATGATAAATTTTCATTTAAAGGTTATCACCTAAACCTATTTATATTTTGAGATATGATTTTTCTATGGTTGTTCTTATGTCTGGAAGCACACAAAGTATATACATACGGGCATGCATAGTTCCATCCTCATACAAACATATATATACAGAAAGATCAACATTCATCCACACTATCATCACAGACATAGGATTCATAAAAAAACTGGGTTAAAAAATAAAATAAAATTTGTTCACCCAAAGTTTGGAAGCAGAGAACGGATTTGAGTGCTTAAACCTGGAAATGCTTTTGAAACTTGGAACCAGATTTTCTTTGAGCCTGAGACTTGATTTAAATGATCTTATTCTTGTTTTTTAATTGCTTGATCTTCCTTCTTTTTCTTGCTTTTGTTTGAGTCCCCCAGATTGAAGACTTTGATTTCCAGAAAACAAAGACAGTTTATTTATTTATTTTGATCTTGATATGCTTTGCTTGATTTCCTAGGTTTTACTCTTTTAAACTAGTTTGATTTTTATATTTTCTTTTTATTTTTAAAACCTGATCTTTGATTCAGGTTGTATGCTTGAAACTTAGCTTGTTTCAGATTCGAACATGCAACAGACGCATTCCAGATTGCTTCAGAAAATTTCAGAGTTAAAGAAAACTTGTAGGTTTTTGGATTTTGAAGATGAAGACAGGCTAACGAATGATGTCCAGGTTTTTAAGAATGGTTGCAGGCTCTGGTTTGAGAGGATTTGAAGTTTATTTGCAAGCTTTTAAATTGATTTATTTTCAGATTTGGAGGAATGATATTCAAGTTTTGATGTTTGATAAATTTTCTGGATTTTAAGGAAGAACTGATTTTCAGATTTGAGAAAGAAGAGCTGTTTAACTTTCTTAGCTTTTGATTTTGAAAAAAGGAATATAAGAGGAGAAGTATGGGTATTATAGGCTGAGAATCATTTAGTAAAAATAAAAGAAAATTAAATCTAAAAAAAGGCCACTTGTTTTAAAGTTTAACATTTGTCGTTTGATGTTGTTTATTAGTTAACATTTGTTACTTATTTTACAAAATTTCCTTTATTGTTAAAATTATATTTAAACCCTATTTTCTTATTTATTTATAACTTTGTTTTATATCCATATTTCAATTTAATTTATGAAACATGTCTTATTAATTTATTTTTAACCCTTATTGCAAATAAAATTTTCATATCTTAACATATGCTTTTTATTTTAAATTGTTTATGTTTTTAATATTTTTACATTTTCACAAATAAATTTTATTTCAATCGCTTTTCAAATTCAACTTAATTTAGTTCAATATATTCACTCCTATATTTTTATATATTTTACATTCATACATTTCTTATTAATTCCCAAAAGATATGTATTTTTTAAAACTTCTATTAAACCCTGTTTTAATATCATATTATATTTATAATTCTAAATATGTACATATGTAATTTTTTTTTTCAAAATATAAAACTTTTAAATCCAATTAATTTTTTATAGAATATTTATTACTAATTTCCAAATCAACTAAATAGAAAAATCTACATTTACATATATTCATTTCCAAATGTTCAAATTAGTTCACAATTAAATCCAAAAATTCAATTAAATTACAAATTTAAATTTGTCTCAAAATTAGGATAGTTACAAGGCAATGCCAAGGTAGATATACGAATTACGCACACGGGGTGGTGCTAACGTAGCAGCCACTACTCCCACCTCGGAACACACTCCCAAATCAAAATCGGAGGATGGCTATCAAATCAACCACAAGTAAGAGTATAGTATCGAAGAAGTGCGTCCGATCAGAGGAGCTACCCCTTTTGGCCTGAGATCGCTCCTGTTTTAGCCACCTTAAGCCAACTCACGGGAGTCGGGTCCACGTTCATACCTCAATAGGATCGTCGCCGCCATCCTACTTCATTCTGGAATCTCCACCGCGTACACTGTTGTTAAAGTGGTTTTTGGAGTTAGCAGAGAGTATGACAAGTTTCGATCCGGGTCTCTTTAACTACCAAACGTTATTATAACGCCGTGATCATTTCAATATAGTTTATACTTCACAAATCAAATCATTTCATTTCAAACTATATTCTTTTCAAAATAGTTTATACTTCAAAACCAAAACTATTCTTGCTTCAAAACTATATCCAAATCAAAATAGTTTATCATTTCATTTCAAACATATATTCACCTTTCAAAAATCATAATACTTTCAAAGTTATAACTCTCGAAACCAAACTACTTGAAATCATTACACTTCGAAAAATCATAACATTTCAAAATAATACATTTGAAATCATGAAACATTCATTTAAGTCTTTACATTTACAAGTTCATTCAATTAAACCCAAATTTCAAATTTCCAATTTAATTCAATTCAAACCATCAATCCAAAGCTTTAAATATACCATATTTCAAAATTAAATTTTATAATTTCATATATCTCAAATTTAACTTCATTATTACTTAGTTTTGAAAACTTCATTTTATAAATCCAATATCTTTTAAATAAACTCAAATTACAAGTAAACCAAATATCCTTTCATGCTAATATAAACTTCAAATATTCGTTCATCAAAGTCGAATATCATTCCAAATTCACATTCTTTATCAAATAAAGATTATATCATTCAAAACCATTTCAAAATCATCAAAATATCATATCCTTCAAAACCTCATTATCAAATTATTATTTGATTTCAAATTCAAATATTCAAATTTAAATATCATTTAAAAAAGAAAATATGTCATTCATTTATTATTTCAAATATCATTACAAAATAAGATTCAAAATTCCATTCAAAAATTCATTTATCTCATTACATTTCATTCCATTTAACACATAACTAAGTAAACCTTATTTAAATTCAAATTCAATTTAAATTCCTTAAAATTCAAATTTAAATATTAAATTATATTAAAAACTCCTTATATTTCACAAATAATCAATTTCCATAAGTTAAATCATTTAACACTTTAAAATATAACTCAAACAGTGTTAAAATCTATAACATTTTAAAACATTGACAAATTATAGCAACGCATCATTTATAAAGTGCTATCGTAGCTTATAGTTTCCAAAATAGTTTAATTCATGAATAATGGCATTTATAAAATGCCATAATAGATATTTAGTTATTCCAAACATAGTTAAGTTCAAAACAACAACATTTTAAAGTGCTGTCATAAAACTACAACATTTTAGACAAATTCAAAACTTAATATTTAGCTTTCTTAAAACCATAAAATGTATATTTTTAAATCAAAATTTCTTACTTTAAAAATAAATATCTTAATAAAAATCATTTAAAAATATACCATGGGGTCTGTATATAATTTTCTAACCTAGGTCAAGTGATACAGATATATATCATTTCAATCCGCAGTTTAAAATGAAAAATCCGGGTTCTATCATTTCAAACCCGCAATCCCAAGTAAATAAAATAAATAAAAATGCTCAGGCCTATCATTTCAGCCCATAACGATTTTTCCCTATTCTAAAGTCCGTTCGGTATGTAGAATTTCAACCCATAGTGATTCTATTCTAACAGGGAACTTGCAGTATCATATACAGAAACAATATAAACACTTATAATAACATGTTAATGCCATAGTATAATGTCATATATCATATGTCAGGTGACAAATAACTGACGCAGCGGATAATGACAAAACGATATAGATCGATGAAAGTAGAAAACGGTGGATTGAAGATACTGAAATGCCCAAATTCGTTGATCCGAAGATACCGAATTCTAGCTATCCTCGTCACGTTGATCGCGCACGATACCGTGAAAGAAGATCTTCAATTCTTCAAGCGTTGATCAAGCGCACTTGATTCCGCGAATCGGCTTCAACAATCGTTGATTCAAGCGCACTCGAATAACCGAAAGTGGAGATAGGAGATTACACTCAACTACCAATTTAAGATGAAAGCACACATCAATCAAACAAGAATTTTATTCAAAAATCAACCACCCTAAAATGTACAACACACTCCCTATTTATAACATTTCACAACCCTGACCTTAAGCCGTTGCCGACTTAACACTCCCCCGACTCACGACTCACTTAAGTCGTACGCGACTTATACAAAAGCGACTCAACAGATTATATCCCCATATACACACATGGCCGACTTAACTACATGTCGACTCATGACTTATCACCACACAAGTTACAACGACTTAAAAAAAATACAACTCACATTTACAACACTTAGGTCGTATACGACTTAACGACTCACGACTCAAAAAGCAAACGACTTAACATTGACATGACCTACATTCAGCGACTCAAGAGGAGAATTGCTGCATCACTTTACGTGATTCATCTTAGGTCGCGAGCTCCTTTCTTCAGCACACTCGTTAGGTCGTAGACGACCTAAAAACACTTCCCTTAGGTCGTAGCCGACTTAAGCCTTCAACCATTGGAATTTCTTCCTGCTTCTTGTTAAGTCGTGGACGACTTATAACCATGCCGTTAGCTCGTATCTCCCCCTCACATGACTCCTTAGCTCCTATAGCTATAAGTCGTATACGACTTAGAAAGCACGAACGACTTAAGCCTTTGCTAAGTCGTAACTCCTTACCATGTGACCTGTTAGGTCGTGGCCGACCTTCTTTAACCCGTGAACGGCCTAAGTCTTCCTCCTTAAGTCGTGTACGACTTATCCCTCCTTCTCTGCCCTGAGCTGCAACATCCTCCCCTGGTTGAGAGAAATTCATCCTCGAATTTGTAAATTCTTCCACAGTAGATTGTTCATCTCCATAATATGGTACAAGGTGCTTAACATTGAACACGTCAGAAGTGTACACATCCTTCGGCAGCTTCAACTTATAAGCATTTTCATTAATCCGTTTCACAATTTCTACAGGACCAATTTTTCTGGCTTTCAACTGGCTTTCAACTTGTTATAAGCGCTCATAGGAAAACGATCCTTCGTTAACACAGCATATACCATATCTCCTTCATTAAACTCAACATTTCTTCGCTTCAGATCTATGGAATTTTTATACTTCTCATTTGCTTTCTTCAATCATTCCTGAACGATTTTATGACATTCAATTAATTCATCAACAAAATCAATAGCTTGTTTAACCGTCCCCTTCGGTTGTGGTACTATCGTTAGATCCAACGGCCCCTTCGGTAAGCTTGAATACACAATCTGAAATGGACTGAAACCTGTACTACGATTCGCTGCATGTTTATGAGCAAACTCTGCTTGGCATAACTTCACATCCCAACTCTTCAGATTATCTTTCACAAGACATCGCAATAAATTTCCCAACGATCTGTTAACAACTTCTGTCTGTCCATCTGTTTGCGGATGATAAGCGCTGCTAAAGTTCAACTTCGTTCCCACCATCTTCCACAAACTTAACCAAAAGTGACTTAGGAAACAAGTAGCCCTATCCGACACAATAGATTCTGGCAATCCATGAAGTCGATAGATCTCCTTGAAAAATAACTGAGCGACATGAACAACATCCGCCGTCTTCTTACACGCAATAAAATGTACCATCTTCGAGAAACGATCCACCACAACATATATAGAGTCATTCCCCTTTTGAGTTCTCGGCAATCCCAACACGAAATCCATGCTAATGTCTACCCATGGTTTTGTAGGAACAGGTAATGGCATATACAATCCCGCATTTGTAGCTGTCCCTTTCGAAACCTGACAAACATGACATCTACGCACAAACCTTTCAACTTCCCTTCTCATTGACGGCCAATAATAAGACTGAGAAATTAACTGCAAAGTACGATCTCTACCCACATGGCCTTCTTCGTGCAACTCTTTCACAATTTTCATTCTCAAACTGCAATCTGGTACACATAATTGATTCCCTTTGAATAAGAATCCATCTATCAACACAAATTCATCAGTACTCCCATCCTTGACTTTCTCAACAAATTTCATAAAGTAAGGATCTTCTTCAACCAATTCTGGCAATAGCTCAAATCCTGTCACTTCAACCTTCATCGTTGTCAACAAATGATTCCTCCTGCTCAATGCATCAGCTGCACGATTCGTCACCCCTGATTTGTGATTTACAACAAAAGTAAACTGTCGTAGATACGCGACCCATGAAGCGTGCCTAGCTGAAATTTTGTCCTGCCCTTGCAAATGCTTCAAAGCTTCATGATCAGTATAGAGAACAAACTCC
The DNA here is from genome assembly GCA_030765085.1 of Allium cepa. Classification (NCBI taxonomy): domain Eukaryota; kingdom Viridiplantae; phylum Streptophyta; class Magnoliopsida; order Asparagales; family Amaryllidaceae; genus Allium; species Allium cepa. Next base: position 479,049,004 of record CM060943.1, on the reverse strand, counting down.
TTCTGAAACATATAATGTCTCCAATGCTTCACTGCTTGAACAATTGCGTAAAACTCAACATCATAAGTGCTATATCTCAACTTAGCTCCAGATAACTTCTCACTGAAATAAGCAACTGGTCTTCCTTTCTGACTCAAAACTCCACCAAACCCAACCTTCGACGCATCAGTATGTAACTCAAACAACAACTGAAAATCCGGTAAAACTAGAATTGGTGCTGTCGTCAATAGTGTCTTGATCTTCTCAAAAGCAACCCCTGCTTCCTCTGACCACTCAAACTTCTTTCTCTTCATGCAATCGGTTATAGGTGCCATCACACTACTAAAATGTGGAATGAATCTTCGATAGAAGGATACCAATCCATGAAAACTCCTCACTTCAGTAATCGTCTTGGGCTGTGGCCAACTCCTAACAGCTTCTACTTTACTTTCATCCACTTGAATTCCTTCTTTCGATAGAACATATCCCAGAAATAAAACACTGTCCGTCATAAACACACACTTCTTTGTTGCAGCATAAAATTTCTCCAATCGTAGAATCAACAGTACTTCACGCAAATGCTGGACATGCTTTTCCATACTTCCACTGTAGATCAAAATATCATCAAAGTAAACTACCACAAACTTCCCAATGTATGGTCTGAAAATCTGGTTCATCACTCTCATAAAAGTACTCGGAGCATTCAATAGACCAAACGGCATAACCAACCATTCGTATAAACCTTCCCTGGTTTTGAAAGCAGTCTTCCACTCATCACCTGGTCTAGTACGAATTTGATGGTATCCACTCTTCAAATCAATCTTTGAAAACACAACAGCTCCACTCAACTGGTCAATCAAATCATCAAACCTTGGCATAGGAAACCTGTATCTTACAGTGATCTTGTTCAAAGCCCGACTATCCGTACACATTCTCCACGAACCATCCTTCTTTGGCACCAATAAGGCTGGCACTGCACAAGGACTCAAGCTCTCCTGAACACGCCCTTGTTCTAATAACTCCTCCACCTGCCTTCTCAGTTCTTCGTGCTCCTTAGGACTCATCCTGTAATGTGGTCTGTGTGGTAATACTACCCCTGGCACAAGATCAATCTGATGATGAATATCCCGCAACGGTGGTAACTCCATTGGCAAATCTTCAGGAAACACATCTCTGAATTCTTCCAATACCGGCTTTACTTCCTCTGGAACTTCTACCATTTCAGTGGTTTCATGTCCAATCAACAAAAACATTTCTGGACTTTCCGCTACTTCTTCAATAAATTCTTTCAAAGTCAATAAAGTCTTCAGCTCCTCAATCTCTTCAGATTTACTCTCTTCCTGTTGTCTCTTCTTTGGAACTAAAATAATCTTAACGCCTTCAAACATAAAACTGTAGCTATTGGTTCGACCGTCATGCTGCACTTCTCGATCATACTGCCATAGTCTTCCCAAAAGTAAATGACAAACATCCATTTCCACAACATCACACCAAATGTCGTCTTTATATTTCTTCCCAATAGAAAATGAAACTCGAACTCGCCTATCCACTTTCACCTCTCCTCCTTTTTTCAGCCACGCTAACTTGTAAGGATTAGGATGCTTTTCCGTCTTCAACTTCAGCTTTCTCATAGCTTTAGTAGAAATAATATTGTCACAACTTCCAGCGTCAATCACAAATTTACAAACCTTTCCCAGAATAGTGCATGTTGACTGAAAGATGTTACTCCTCAACCAAATAGCTTCTTCTTCTTGCTTCGGTATTAAACAAGACCTCATCATCATTAGATTACATCCTTCATCTCCTCACGCAATATCCTATTCATCCTCCTCAACTGGACTAGAATAACCTTCCCCAACCTCCTCACCTTCAACTTCAGCGATCATAGTTCGTTTCTTCGGCCTCGGACATTCATTACTCTTGTGACCCACTTCCTGGCAATTGTAACACTTGAAACTGTTGTTGACCTTCGTCTTCGCAACTTCATTCACAACTGGTTTACTGATAGATTTAGGAGCATTAGAGCTTCCACTAACACCCTTCACTTGATTGTTGGAATTAGTAAACACACCACCTCCACGCCTTCCCTGCTTCTCCCAAGCCAACGCTTTCTGATGTGCATCTGCTACAGATCTAGGATCAAACATATTCACCATATCTTGAATCTGTATCCTCAACCCTCCAACAAATCTAGCAGTCAGCAGTTCCTCTGTCTCCATAATGTCATTTCGAGCAATCAGTTGATAAAATTCAACAGCATAATCATTAACAGTCTTCGTCCCCTGCCTTAGATTCTGCAACCTCTGGTACATGAGTGATTGATAATTGTAAGGTAAGAATGTAGATTTCATCAGTTTCTTCATCTTCCCTCATGATTCAATCCTTGACTTTCCCATTCTCTCCCGTGTAAGTTTAGTTTGCTGCCACCATGCTAAAGCTCTACCCCTCAACCTAGTAGCAACTAACTTCACTCTTCTATGCTCAGGAACTTCTTTAAAGTCAAAAATCTCTTCCACATTAGACAACCAATCAAGAAATTCTTCAGCTACCATTCCACCCTTGAATTCTGGAATTTCCATCTTCATACCCGATTCCCATCGACGATCATCATCTACATCCCTATATAAATTTCGAACTTGGTCTTGATCTCGATAATGAATGCTAGCTCTATCACCCTCTTCATTGAAATCAAATGTACGTCTATATCGATCCCGACCATCAACATCCCTTTGATCACGCATGTCTCTTCTACTATGTCTCTCTTCTTCTCGATATGGTTCATTCTCAAACTCTCGTGGAGTTCTCCTCTCTTCATGTGCATAGTCATGGTGATCTCTTCTTGACGAAATTGATGTTTCTCTTCTCTCTCTAAAAGATTGCGGTGATACCCTCCTCGCTTCCGTAACCAATGGTGAAACTCGGTTTCCTCCATGGTTCGAGATTGGTGATCTCCTCCTTTGATTTTGATTCAAATCATTCATCAACTTCTCTAACTTTCCAATACCTTCATCAAATTTCTCATTAATGCGTTGTTCCATTTGCTCGGCTTCATCTCTTCTATACAACGCTTCAACATTCTGATGACGATTAGCTCTTCTCGGCGGCATGATTGATTCAACACAATCTTCAAACTTCACAACTTTCCAAACCCCAAACTTGAACAACAAGTCACGACCTCCCACTAACTCGGCAATAGGCAACGACCTAGGCTTAGGTCGGCTCGGCTTCAACAAGCACGGCTTCAAGCACTTTACTTTCAAACTTTGGCGCGCAAAAATCTCACGTCCAAATTCAAACAACTTCCACACTTTGATCCAAAAGAATATGGATCGAAAACACCCAACTTGTTGCAACTTCACAATGAACACGATGAACACCAAACTTCAAACTCCTTGGCTCCAAGTCTCGTCTTAGCTATGATTGGCTAAGTCACGCTTTGATACCAAAACTGACGCAGCGGATAATGACAAAACGATATAGATCGATGAAAGTAGCAGACGGTGGATTGAAGATACTGAAATGCCCAAATTCGTTGATCCGAAGATACCGAATTCTAGCTATCCTCGTCACGTTGATCGCGCACGATACCGTGAAAGAAGATCTTCAATTCTTCAAGCGTTGATAAAGCGCACTTGATTCCGCGAATCGGCTTCAACAATCGTTGACTCAAGCGCACTCGAATAACCGAAAGTGGAGATAAGAGATTACACTCAACTACCAATTTAAGATGAAAGCACACAGCAATCAAACAAGAATTTTATTCAAAAATCAACCACCCTAAAATGTACAACACACTCCCTATTTATAGCATTTCACAACCCTGACCTTAAGCCGTTGCCGACTTAACACTCCCCCGACTCACGACTCACTTAAGTCGTACGCGACTTATACAAAAGCGACTCAACAGATTATATCCCCATATACACACATGGCCGACTTAACTACATGTCGACTCACGACTTATCACCACACAAGTTACAACGACTTAAAAAAAATACAACTCACATTTACAACACTTAGGTCGTATACGACTTAACGACTCACGACTCAAAAAGAAAACGACTTAACATTGCCATGACCTACATTCAGCGACTCAAGAGTAGAATTGCTACATCACTTTACGTGATTCATCTTAGGTCGTGAGCTCCTTTCTTCAGCACACTCGTTAGGTCATAGACGACCTAAAAACACTTCCCTTAGGTCGTAGCCGACTTAAGCCTTCAACCATTGGAATTTCTTCCTGCTTCTTGTTAAGTCGTGGACGACTTATAACCATGCCGTTAGCTCGTATCTCCCCCTCACATGACTCCTTAGCTCCTATAGCTATAAGTCGTATACGACTTAGAAAGCACGAACGACTTAAGCCTTTGCTAAGTCGTAACTCCTTCCCATGTGACCTGTTAGGCCGTGGCCGACCTTCTTTAACCCGTGAACGGCCTAAGCCTTCCTCCTTAAGTCATGTACGACTTATCCCTCCTTCTCTGGCCTGAGCTGCATCAATAACAAAGTTAACATGGTAATAACATGGCATAGCATCATATAATCATCATTAACTTGTATAAAATTTTTAAATTACTAAACACTTGTCATCAATTCACCATTTCATAAGTAGAAATGTTAGAGTGAGAAAGACTCACCTTTTCAAGCTGAAGTTAGCAAATCAAACTACACAGAAAAGATTCCAGAAAGCACGATAGCACGACACGGCACGACATTGGATTCAAATGAGTGAAGAGAGCCAAGATAATGATCTTGTCACAACAACCAAAACATGACAATGCAATATAACATATGAATATATTTAACACAAAATGAAATAGAAACAAATTGAAATACAAAGCAACAATGAACAAGATAGATTAGACTTGCTTCAATCACTCTAATACTTGGCCTTAGGGGACTCTATGCTCGGCCATGATGTATGTTAAGCTTGGGTTTGGTTCATTACTCACAGCTACAAGTGGAGATGAAGGGTTTGGAGTGCAACAACATGAAGGATACATAGGACAATGCAAAAAGAGAGGGAGTTTAGGCGCAAAAAGGCTCGGCCTTGATCATCATGGGCTTGGCCAAAGGTAAGTATAGGTCAGGTGATGGTGCAGCAACGGCCAGAGATGGTGTCAAGTAAAGTCATGGCTGGTAGTGGAGCTAAGGGTGGCGGCCAAGGTGATAAATGAAGAGTATGGTGGAATCTAGGCTTGCCTATGCTTGGTTTTTGGTGGAACTTTGCAATTTTATGGTGACGGCATCATCAAGTGGCACTGCCATATCTGGAGGAGGGAATAGGCGATGGTTGTTGGCATGTATGGAGGTGGTGGTGGTCAGTGGAGATGAAGGTGGTAGAGGCCAAGCAAAGCTAGAAGAGGAGGAAGGCAAAACAATAGAAAATAGAAGATAGAATTGAAGATGAAAGAAGCCATTTCCATTTTTTCTTTTTCTTGCCGTGATTTTTTTTTTTGTGATGAGAAGAAAATGAATTCACATGAAAAACAAAAGAGGATACATGGCTAAGGAAAGGAAATGGACGGCTAGAGTCCATGCAAATGTCAATTGAAAAATGAAAGGACAAAAGGAAGTGAAAAGTCATGGCATATGGAAGGGTTTGTGCTTCTTTACATTTCTTATTCCTTTTAAATTAAAATAAACAAATAAAATTTCAGTAAATAAAAAAATAGAAAGCCAAAAAAATAAAGTGAAAAATAAAAATAAATAATTAATTAAAGGAAAAGTAGAAAATAAATAAATATATAGTTTAATAAATGAAACTAGAATTTAAACATTGAAAACAATATACAAATAACATTTGAAAATTATAACTATACTTATAAAATGTTTTAAAATAGAAATAGATACATAACATGTCACATAGCACATAAATACACAAGATATGATAAACAAAATATTATTTAGAAACATTAAAATAAACAACTTTATTAAATAAAACAATTTACACACAATATTGTAAAAAGCATAACTTTCACAATATTAATCGGATTTCAACGAAACGAAAAGCAATATACTTAAAATTTAATTTATTTTCATTATAAAAGATAAAATTCAAAAATTCAAATATATAAATTTTAAATTTCAAAGTCAAAGTTTGAACATATTGGCCAAAATCCACATTTTTAGAAAATATTTAATTTATTCATGTTTGAAATACTAATTCATATAAAAATCAAAATATATAAAATAACAAAAATTATTCATTTTAATAAATAAAATAAAGTTTTTAAATCAAAAAATTCAATTAAAATAATTAAGTTATACAAGTAAAATAATCACAAAATACAGGGTTGTTACATCAATTGTGTGATTATAGAATGGCAATGTGGCATTCAAAGAGGAAAGTTGATGTTCTATGTGAAAGGTAATTGTCGTCTTAGCGCTCGAACCAAGAAATGACAAAAACAGGGTAAATGTGGCAAGGCTACGTGGTTCGCAACCATTGGGGTATGATCATCCCTTTTTAGATATATTTCTACCCGCTATAACGTTCGGGTTTAAATTATGTTGTGTATGCTAGAGCGCTTGGATAGGTCGATAACGACCAAGGGGAAGACATATTTGATACTATCTAGTTAGAGGTAGGTCAGTCTTGTGTTGGTAGAGGACCATCAGTTGGGCTTCAGTACATTCCTCTAAAGATGTACTACCGGAAAGTAGTCCCATACTTGGTCATTTGTTGGAAATCCAATCTTCAATACGAGCTTGCGATTTTTAGTTGAAGAGCCTAATATGCTGGAATTTAATAATGGTAACAATTTCGACTATTTGAATATATTTACTTGAAAAGTGTTTTCAATAATCGTCACTAAAAGGAATATCAAATGATTTGATAAAAATGTTTTATCTATCATAAGGTAAAAACTTGTTTGTGGTTATGTGCGGCTTGGTCTTATGAGATAATAATTTTTTAAAAAGGTTTTTGTCACCAATTTTTGATCTATGACACTTTCACTTAAGATTCGTATTTCTTGTGATATCCCGGAATTTTGGCGATATCAATTTAATAATCTGTGTGAAAAATTAAATTGATTTGATAATTTTTGATAATAAAATTTAAATTGATTTAATAATCTTCTTTTAATAAATATTTAAATTAGTAGATTATATCTTTTTAAAATTAATAAATTGTTTTCTATTTATAATATATATAATTGTATATATTGTAAATAGATAAGCTTTGGTTTGGAATTTAGTAAATAAATCAATTTTCTAATTCTAATTTATTTTGGTAAAATGGAAATTTTGATTTAAAATTTAACAATTAGCTTTTCAAAGCAATTTAATAATTAAGCATATGGTTTGTAAATACTCAAGGTAAATCTTATTTATTTAAATTTTATTTAGTTAGCTAAAATACGAATCTAAATTAGATTAACATGAAAGCTTTGTTTATTTTCTTTAAAAAAATATTACTTGAAATTATGTATAAGAGTTTAAATTACAGTTTATATATGATCTTAATATATTAAGTAATAGAAGTGATTTATAATCTCTTTTAATAAAACATTTAAATTAGTTAAATTTACTATTTTTAAATAATAATTATAATACTTAATTTTTATAAACATAAATAGATTTTTTAGAAATCGGATTTGTTATTTTCAAAATTTAATGGGAGTTATATATGCATATATATATAACTTGAATTTTAAATTGGATTTTATAATTTAATTTGAATTTGAATTTAATGTTTTGAAATTTAAAAGAATAAGTATTTAAAAATATTAGGATAAGCCTTTATTTATAATTTGTTTTGTTTTATTTTTCTATAAAAAAAAGAGGGAGAAATTTATTTATATATACATAAGAAATAAAAAATTAAGTTAAAGGCTTTTATAAATAATTTTTAAATTAAATTAAAATACTCAAAGACATGTGTAAATCTCTTAAGACATCTAATGACATGTTAAAGCATAAATTAAACATTGTGACAAATGTTAAAACTAACAAGTGTCCTATTTAATTTTCTTTTTCTTTTATTTTAATTAAATCAAAATTTTCTTATATAAACACATTATTTCTCACTTTTATTCTTTTCTATTCTTCTTCAAAACTTAAGAAAATCTTCGGCTGTAACTAAAGAAATCTGAAATCAGCATTCAAACTAAAATTTAAATTTCTTTGATCAATCTTCATTCAAACCAGAAAATTTGCTCAAAAACAAATTCCTGCCTCAAAAACCAATCTGAAATCAATATTTTCCTCTAACCAAATCAAATCAAAAACTATCTGAAATCATCTTCAAAACTGGAATGCAAATCAAAGTATAAACCTGAAACTCTTTTCCTAAAATCTGGAAATAAACCTGATCATCAATTCTGCAAACTCAAAAGCCTGCATACAACTGCAGTTTCAACCTGGCCTACATTCATTTTCAACATGAAGTTTTTAAAAGCAAATATGCAACTGCAGTTTAAATTCAAATGCAAACTACAGCAACTCAAGTTCAAAGCACATTCCAGTTCAAGTTTTTCAAAACATGATTGCTCTGTTCTTTAATACTGGTGAGTAACATTACTTATAAAAAAAATTTAAGTTTATAAAATTGGTTGCATGATTTATATATGAAATAATTATGTTTGTATATTTTTTTTTGTTGTATTTCTGGAAGTATGATATGCATATTATTTACATCATATTACCCTCTTTTGTAGTCTCAGTTTTAGATTTTGATTTAAATTCAAAATCTATTGATTTTGACTCTGTTTAAAACTGAAGATCTTAAATTAATCTTGTTTGTCATAAAGAAGATTTTAAATAAAATGAAAATTTTGTTTAAGTTAAATTAAAATTGAAATATCACTGGAAGTTCAAAACATCAATGCATGTGTAATAATCTGAAAATTCAAATACCTTAATTTATAAATTCAGGAATGTAATCTGAATTCTTAAACCAAATGATGATTTTTAAAACTAAAATCTTAATTTCTAGTAATAGGATTTAGGTGGTGTCCTTGTTTGAACTGGAATTGATGTTTGAGCAATTTCTGGTGGTCCACTGGCTATGGAAGATTGGATTTCTTCCTAGAGGTAGAAGCATGATCATGGTTTCAGGGAAAATTGTTGGGAAGTGGATCAAAGCATTGTGGTGATGGTGATTAAGCTTTGAAATTTTTAACCCTAGTTTTCTGTTGATCTGAAAATTTGTTCGATACGAACTCTAGAGGTGACGGAGCTTTCCCAAATTTAGGAAAATGATTGATGGGGTGTGGAAGAGGTCTTGGCCGGAGGTGAAGCCACTCTGGTGGTCAAAGGCATGAGATTTGGGTGGTTTCCAGCTTCGACATTGTTTCCAGATTTGAGCTTATATGCTCGATTTTGATCTTGAGTTTCTGCAATTGGTTTGAAGGTCGAAATGGTATTGGGTGATGATCGTCGACTTGCGCGTGTGATCGCGAGTGGTCGGAGTTGGCGGCAGCAATGGTGCAGGTGCACGGAGTACATGGGGTATCTACTGTTGTTTTGGGGGAAGAAGGGTACTCGAGTGATGTTTGGGCTGTTTCGTGTTTTTGCTCGAAGCTTTGGGGAATTGAACTCGAAGTAGCTATTGTGTGGGCTCGAGTGTAAGGGTGTTACAGGTTTATGTATAAACCTGACAGTACCTTAAGTTTTTAAATGAATTCAGATGGATGTGTTACTCGAGTTTACTCGAGTTATTTAGTGTTTTGTTCGGTTTAGGTTAGGTTAGGCTCGAGTGAATTATGTGTAGCTCGAGTTAGTTTTATTACAGGTTAGAAACCTGTTCTATTTTCAAAATTTAAACTGAAATTTAAATTAAGAAAGGATTTAAAATATGTTTTAAATCTAATTTTAAATAATGGATTCAAGTTTAATTTGAATTTTAGCTGGAAAAGAATAAAGTTTTTAAATTCAAATTTGTTTAAATTACCTTAAAGGGGTTAGATGTTTAAAAGTGTTTTTAAAGGAATTTGAATTTAAATTAGACTTTGAAATACAAAGGAATGATTTAAACAAAGTTTAAATCTGATTCAAATCTAAATTTGAATCTCGGTTTTAAAATAAATTTAAGTGTTTTAACAATTTTGAATGATAAAGTAAAATTTAATTGTTTTGAATTTAAAAAGGAATTTATTTTAAACTCTTGTAAAAATTCTTTTATAAGAAAAGGTATTCTTTATCATGTAAATTTAAAGTTTTTAAATTTTGTTGAAGATAAATTGGATTTCATTTTAAAACTTAAATTTAAAATGAAATTTGGAAATGAATGTTTTCAAATATATTTGTGAATGATAATTTAACTATAGATAAGAAAAAGGTTTTATTTTAAAGTTAAATTAGAATTTAATAATTAGTTATTCATTTAATTATTAGGGTAATTAAATGGATAATTAATTTATTTAATAAATTAATGAAATGGGTGATTACTTAAAGTAATAAAGGGTTTTAAACTTAAAAGTTTAAGATTAATTATTCTTAGAATAATTAACTTGTAATTTAAGAATCAATATCAAATAAGATTAGATTTTAATTAATGATTAGTAATTAATTAATCAAGTAACAAAGGATTAATTAAGTTACAGTTAACACTTAATTAATTAAATAATTAGGGGTTAATTAATGGGCTATTAATGGTTAATTAATTTGTAATCAATAATGATTAAAATAAGTTAATTACTTTAGAAAAATAATTAACGAATTGTTAATAGTTAATGAAGGTTATTAACTAAGGATTAATAAATAATTAATTAATGTGATTAATTTTTAATTGGATTAATTAATTTAAAAGATAATCATTTGTGTAAATTATAAAGTATAATTACTTATGGAAGTAATTAAAGAATTAATTACTTACTGTAATTAATTGAGTTTAATTTGATTAGATTAAGTTAATTAATTCAGTTTAATTAATTTAAAATAATCATTTGATGATTTGTGAAGTATAATTACTTATTGTAATTTAATGAAGAGTAATTACTCAGGGAAGTAATTAATGGGTAATTAATGGATATAATTAATTAAAGGTGATTTGATGATGGAAGTAATTTGAGTATAATTACTTTGTAAAATTAATGAAAGGATTAATTAGAGATAATTAATTAAGGAGTAATTAATTTATTCGGTGAAGTAATTAAGGGTAGTTAATTACTGAGTGGAGTTAATCAAAGGTGATTAACAATTAGGTTTTAAATAAAGATTAATTACTTAATGTAATTAATTCAAATAAAAAATGTAATTAGAGATCATTAATTATTATAATAAATTATGTAATTAAGAATAGATTTATTTGGAAATTATTAATCAATGAAGGAATTAATTAATGTAATTAATTAAGGATTAATGTAATTAATTATAATTAATTAATTTATGAAGTAACTAAAGATTAATTACTATATTTGTTTAAGTATAATCAATTCGTTAAATTATATAAAGGATAATTACTTGAATGTAATTGAAGGTCAATCAATCAGGGATGATTAATTAAGATGAATAATTGGTTGATGATTAATTAATTGATTGATAATTAATTAATAGTGATGTAAGCAAGTTTGGTAATGATAAAGTAATTAATTTAATTCACTTTAAATTAATTAGAAATGATGTAATTAATTTTAAATTAATTATATTTGGTGTGATTATTAATCATTGCTTATATATGAATGGATGATATTGGTTGCCTTGAATGGTTTGAAATCTCAGCTTTGAGATAAGTAATGCTGTGTGATATGGATGCTTTGATTGCATTGAGATGATAATATGAATCATCTATTTGGAATTGATTTGTTGTGTTGATAATGTAGATTATCTATTGTGATTTGTGAATTATCTATCTGTGTGTATATAGATAATGAAATTGAATTGTTTTAAGCTTTAAACAACTTGGCCTTAAAAGATACGTTTTGGATTTCGATGAGACCAGGATCGGGTTTCTAGATTAGGATATCCGGAAACCACATCGATCTAAATTTACGATAGGTCGTGAATCTCATGTGAAAGTGAAGACTCGAGGTGTAAGAACTATTCGTCAGTATAACTCTGAGGGTGATTCCGAGATGAGTTTGACGGAGTAGTACTTTCAAATTCGAGATGAAGATTCAAAGTGCAAGGGTTATCGTCGTTAACTCTGAGGGTGATTACAAAATGAGTGTAACGAGATAATGCCTTCGGTTTCGTTCTAACCCGGAACGAACTTGTATGGATTGAATGCTTTCAGAACATCGTTAGGTGAGCGATGAGCATTTTAAGAGATGTGTTCTCTAAAGGTAATCGTTGCCTCAAGCCTCATCAACCGGGAATGGCTAAAACAGGGGAGGTGCAGCAAGGCTAAGTGGGTCATGCCCAAGTAGGACGAGATTTTCCCTTTTCTAGAAGTCCCTTTTTATTTCGGTTGTGTGGGAGGTTGGAACGTACGCCAACTGCGGGGTTGTCTTGTTCGGGACTATCCAGTAAGGGATGGTTCCGGCCTTGTGTTGCAGGGGATTAGGAGTGATCCTCGGTACGGTGATCTAGGCCACGTGTTGTGACGGGCGGTACCCCGGTAACCCTGCCATTGTATGGAATCCAAAAATCCAATAAGTGCCAATGGTTTTGATTGTATTACTCACTTTTGTGGCTAGTAGCTGGAATTTAATAAATGTAACAATTTCGGCTATTTCATATTTACTTGAAAACCCTAGACCTGTTATAATATCACTGGAATTCCTATCAAATGTTTTGGTTAGCGTAAGGTAAAAACTTTTCCATATTTATGTGTGGGAAGTCTTACGTGATACCTTTTCTTTTCAAAGGTTTTTGAAAAGTTAAGCAACCTTAACCTGTTACTCACACCAAATCCATGTCTGACCCGGAGTTTATCTTCTATTTTCTTAAACTCTTGGGTACTCAAATTTTTACGAGTAACCAAGGGATTCAGGTTAGCTTTGACGAATTATGGAGGAGCAATGGAGAAGGAGGCTTCGGCGTTAGATATATAGTTTCCGATGTGTGTTCTCTGTGCTGGTATTTCTTTGTTGAGTTGTATTGAGTTGTAATAACTAGACATATGTTTTTAACTGTCTAGTATGTGATGTATATGTTGTGTAACTATGATTAGTGTTGTATACTTTGTAATATTTATGTTATTAATATAATTTATTCTTTCCGCTGTTGAGATTCTGATGTTGTTTCTTCTTTCTTTTCTCTTTTCTATCCCTTTCTTTCTTAAAGATGATACGACTTTCTGTGGAGAAAAAGTCGGGTCGTCACAGTTGGTATCAGAGCGCTAGGTTGAGTGAATACTTAGGCTTTGAAGTGTTTTTTTTCTTGAGAGTGCGTATTTGTAATTTTGAATATATATATATATATATATATATATATATATATACATACACACACACACTTCTACCTATCTATTGGTTACCTGTTCAAATTTTCCAATATAATTTATAAACGTAGATAAGGTAGTGGGGTGTGTAACACGACTACTACCAATGGTTGGAGTTTGAATGTTGAGGATGGTAGTGTATCTATCGAGACTGTAGATCTAGTTCCGTCTTGAGTAAGTTTTGCAGCTGGATGTAAGGATTTCATCGATCTCTGAAGGTAACCTGTAAAGGTTTGGAGTCCATCTTGGTAGTGCAAGTTGGATGAGTAGAGTTTGGATCTGTCGGTTAGGCAACAGCGAATAATGGTATCTTGATACTTCAGGAATTAGTAGCTGTGTGATAAGACGCAGTGACTATGGATGTCTCCGAAGATGTTTCTTTGGAACAAGTTTAGGAAGTATGTCTACTTCGATGATGTGGCTGGGTTCAGTAGGATGTTTCTGTATGGTTTGAGGTCCGAGTTTCTCGAAGAGCTTTGGATTAGGAAGTCTTTGGTGTCGGTGTCAGCAGTGCAGCTCGAAGTGTTCTGTGCTGGCAAGGAGATCCTTTGGCTAAGCAGTTTTTCTGGAGATGGAGTTCAGAAGTAGTAGAGTGGATCCATTTCTTCGATGGATTGGCTAGATAATCGCAAGCTGTTCTGATTGGTAAAGAGATAATAGTTTTTTTTGGATATTAGGCTTGGTTGATTGCAAAAGTGGCTTGCGATAGTTTGAGTGTTCTCTTGAGTTATCAGAGGTTTGTCTGCATCTGGAGGTTGAGTTTTCTTATCGACTGGATTCCAGGAGTGCTACCGGTGGTTCAGTAAAAGGATGACTTCTAGAGAGAGGTTTGGTGAAGCAGCTCAGAATATCGTGGTACATTTGAGTTTTCTTTTATGGATCTGTTGAACCATATTTCTGAGATGTGTTGTCCAGTTTGTGCTCGTGTTCATCGTCAGAATTCTTATCTACTTCAGATCAGAGTTGTGCAGCGGAAGCAGTTTAGGAGTGCTTTTGTTTTGTCTTTTCTGGATAGGAGAAGTAAGTTAGTCTTCTGATGTTTGTGGAGTAGAATTGGTGTTCTTAGTTTTGCATTGATCTTGAGGAGATCATTATGTTAGGTTGTTTTGGTCCAGTTTGTTTCTAGAGACATCAGCGAAGGTTGAGCAAATCAGGAAAGATGAAGGTAGCCCAGGATCGTCAGGAGTATTTTGTGGATAAGAGACGAAGGAGTTTGGATTCCGGAGTCGAAGATTTGATTTTGGGTAAGTTTTCTCCGATATAAGGAGCTATAAAGACTGGGTAAGTCAGCTCCGAGGTGTTTTGGATTTTTTTCAGTGTTCTTGTGAGGATTAGTGTTTGATTTTCAAGGTTGAATTGCCAGTTTGGATAACTGGGATTCGATGTGTTTCACGTATCTCTGAGGGAGTACGTGTATGATCTATCTCTGGTTGTGGAACCAGCATTTCAGGAGGATGTGATTGTTGAGTCAGACTTGTCTGTAGTCCAAAATCCTGTTTAGTTTTGTAGATCTAGTTGAATAGGAACTCTGTAGCTTAGTAGTATAGATTGTTTGGATTCTGTAAAGAGAGTATCTCGGTATTTATACTTGGGAAACTCTAGAAAATCCTATCCATAATTTTGTCTGGATAGTTAAATTTGTTTGTTTGAGTAAATTGGGTGCGATGGTTGTTAGCATATGATTGATAATATATGCTTATGTTTTAAAATAAAATCTTAGATAGATTATTAAATTACCTTTGTTTTAAATTTCGGGGACGAAATTCTTTTAAGGGGGAGGAATGTGATATCCCGGAATTTGGCAATATCAATTTAATAATCTGTGTGAAAAATTAAATTGATTTGATAATTTTTGATAATAAAATTTAAATTGATTTAATAATATTCTTTTAATAAATATTTAAATTAGTAGATTATATCTTTTAAAAACTAATAAATTGTTTTTTATTTATAATATATATAATTGTATATATTGTAAATAGATAAGCTTTGGTTTGGAATTTAGTAAATAAATCAATTTTCTAATTCTAATTTATTTTGGTAAATTGGAAAATTTGATTTAAAATTTAGCTTTTCAAAGCAATTTAATAAATAAACATATGGTTTGTAAATACTCTAGGTAAATCTTATTTGTTTAAATTTTATTTAATTAGCTTAAATATGAATCTTAAGTTAGATTAACATGAAAGCTTTGTTTATTTTCTTTAAAAAAAATATTGCTTGAAATTATATATGCGAGTTTAAATTACAATTTATATATGATCTTAATATATTGAGTAATAGAAGTGATTTATAATCTCTTTTAATAAAACATTTAAATTAATTAAATTTATTATTTTCAAATAATAATTATAATACTTAATTTTTATAAACATAAATAGATTTTTTAGAAATAGGATTTGTTATTTTCAAAATTTAATGGGAGTTATATATGCATATATATATATATATAACTTGATTTTTAAATTGGATTTTATAATTTAATTTAAATTTGAATTTAATGTTTTGAAATTTAAAAGAATAAGTATTTAAAAATATTAGGATAAGCTTTTATTTATAATTTGTTTTGTTTTACTTTTTTATAAAAAAGGGGAGAAATTTATTTATATATACATAAGAAATAATAAATTAAGTCAAAGGCTTTTATAAATAATTTTTAAATTAAATTAAAATACTCAAAGAAATGTGTAAATCTCTTAAGACATCTAATGACATGTGTTAAGGCATAAATTAAACATTGTGACAAATGTTAAAACTAAGAACAAGTGTCCTATTTAATTTTCTTTTTCTTTTATTTTAATTAAATCAAAATTTTCTTATATACACACATTATTTCTCACTTTTATTCTTTTTTCTATTCTTCTTCAAAATATAAAAAATCTTCAGCTGTAACTTAAGAAATCTAAAATCAACATTCAAACTAAAATTTAAATTTCTTTGATCAATCTTCATTCAAACCAGAAAATTTACTCAAAAACAAATTCCTGTAAATTCCCCTCAAAAATCAATCTGAAACCAATATTTTCCTCTAACCAAATCAAACCAAAAACTATCTGAAATCATCTTAAAAAATGGAATGCAAATCAAAGCATAAACCTGAAACTCTTTTCTTAAGATCAGGAAATAAACCTGATCATCAATTCTGCAAACTCAAAAGACTGCATACAACTGCAATTTCAACCAGGCCTACATACATTTTCAACTTGAAGTTTTTAAAAGCAAATATGCAACTGCAGTTTAAATTCAAATGCAAACTACATCAACTCAAGTTCAAAGCACATTCCATTTCAAGTTTTTCAAAACATGGTTGCTCTGTTCTTTAATATTGGTGAGTAACATTACTTCTAAAAAAAATTTAAGTTTATAAAATTGGTTGCATGATTTATATCTAAAATAATTATGTTTGTATATATATATATTTTTTTTTGTTTGTTGTATTTCTGGAAGTATGGTATGCATATTGTTTACATCATATTACCCTCTTTTGTAGTCTCAGTTTTAGATTTTGATTTAAATTCAAAATCTGTTGATTTTGACTCTGTTTAAAACTGAAGATCTTAAATGAATCTTGTTTGTTTGTCATAAAGAAGATTTTAAATAAAAAGAAATTTCTTTTAAGTTAAATTAAATTTGAAATATCACTGGAAGTTCAAAACATCAGTGCATGTGTAATAATCTGAAAATTCAAATACCTTAATTTATAAATTCAGGAATGTAATCTAAATTCTTAAACAAATGATGATTTTTAAAACTAAAATCTTAATTTCTAGTAATAGGATTTAGACGTTGTCCTTGTTTGAGCTAGAATTGATGTTTGAGCAATTTATGGTGGTCCACTGGCTATGGAAGATTGGATTTCTTCCTAGAGGTAGAAGCATGATCGTGGTTTCAGGGAAAATTATTGGGAAGTGGATCAAAGCATTTTGGCAATGGTGATTAAGCTTTGAAATTTTTAACCCTAGTTTTCTATTGATCTGAAAATTTGTTCGACGTGAACTCTAGAGGTGACCGAGCTTTCCCAGATTCAGGGAAATGATTGATGGGGTGTGTAAGAGGTCGTGGCCGGAGGTGAAGCCACTCTGGTGGTCAGAGGCGTGAGATTTGTGTGGTTTCCAGTTTTGACATTGTTTCCAGATTTGAGCTCATATGCTCGATTTCGATCTTGAGTTTTTGCAATTGGTTTGAAGGTCGAAATGGTATTGGGAGATGATCCTCGACTTGCGCGTGTGGTCGCGAGTGGTCGGAGTTGGCGGCAGTAATGGTGCAGGTGCACAGAGTACATGGGGTATCTGATGTTGTTTTGGGGGAAGAAGGGTACTCGAGTGATGTTCGGGTTGTTTCGTGTTTTTGCTCGATGCTATGGGGAATTGGACTCGAAGTAGCTGTTGTGTAGGCTAGAGTGTAGGGATGTTACAGGTTTATGTATAAACCTGACAGTACCTTAAGTTTTTAAATGAATTCATATGGATGTGTTACTCGAGTTTACTCGAGTTATTTAGTGTTTTGTTCGGGTTAGGTTAGGTTAGGCTCGAGTGAATTATGTGTAGCTCAAGTTAGTTTTGTTATAGGTTAGAAACCTGTTCTATTTTCAAATTTTAAACTGGAATTTAAAGTGTTAGGCAAGGATTTAAAATATGTTTTAAATCTAATTTTAAATAATGGATTCAAGTTTAATTTGAATTTTAGCTAGAAAATAATAAAGGTTTTTAATTCAAATTTGTTTAAAATACCTTAAAGGGGTTAGATGTTTAAAAGTGTTTTTAAAGGAATTTGAACTTAAATTAGAGTTTGAAATATAAAGGAATGATTTAAACAAAGTTTAAATCTGATTCAAATCTAAATTCGAATCTCGGTTTTAAAATAAATTTAAGTTTTATAAATTTAAGTGTTTCAACAATTTTGAATGATAAAGTAAAATTTAAATGTTTTGAATTGAAAAAGGAATTTGTTTTGAATTCTTGTAAAAATTCTTTTATAAGAAAAGGTATTCTTTATCATGTAAATTTAAAGTTTTTAAATTGATTTTAAATTTTGTTGAAGATAAATTGGTTTTCATTTTAAAACATGAATTTAAAATGAAATTTGAAATTAAATTTGGAAATGAATGTTTTCAAATATATTTGTTAATGATAATTTAACTATAGATAAGAAAAAGGTTTTATTTTAAAGTTAAATTGGAATTTAATAATTTGTTATTCATTCAATTATTAGGGTAATTAAATGGATAATTAATTTATTTAATAAATTAATGAAATGGATAATTAATTAAAGTAATTAAGGGTTTTAAACTTAAAAGTTTAAGATTAATTATTCTTAGAATAATTAACTTGTAATTTAAGAATCATTATTAAATAAGATTAGATTTTAATTAATGATTATTAATTAATTAATCAAGTAATAAAGGATTAATTAAGTTACTGTTAACACTTAATTAATTAAATAATTAAGGGTTAATTAATGGGCTATTAATGGTTAATTAATTTGTAATTAATAATGATTAAAATAAGTTAAATTACTTTAGAAAAATAATTAATGAATTGTTAATAGTTAATGAAGGTTATTAACTAAGGATTAATAAATAATTAATTAATGTGATTAATTTTTAATTAGATTAATTAATTTAAAAGATAATCATTTGTGTAAATTGTTAAGTATATGAGACGACCCGACTTTCTACTCCTAGAAAATCGCATCATCTTTAAGAAAGAAGAGAAAAAAGAAACAACACAAGAATCTCAAGAGCGGAACGAATAAATTATATTAATAACATAAGTATTACATAGTATACAACAATTATCAGAGTTACACAGACAATACAACACATACTAGACAGTTATAAACACCTGTAACACCTATCTAGTTATTACAACTCAATCAATACAAAAAACACTCAGAGATACCAACACAACGAAAAACTACATATCTACACGCAGAAGCCTCCTGCTCCATTGCTCCTCCATAATTCGTCAAAGCTAACCTGAATCCCTTGGCTACTCGTAAAAATTTGAGTACCCAAGAGTTTAAGAAAAACAGAAATAAACTCCGGGTCAGACATGGGTCTGGTGTGAGTAACAGGTTAAAGTTGCTTAACATTGAAAAACCTTTGAAAAGAAAAGGTATCACATAAGACTTCCCACACATAAACATAGAAAAGTTTCTACCTTACCCTAACCAAAACATTTGATAGGAAATCCAGTGATATTATAATAGGTCAACGGTTTTCAAGTAAATACGAAATAGTCGAAATTATACATTTATTAAATTCCATCTACTAGCCACAAAAGTGGGTAATACAATCAAAACCGTTGGCACTTATTGGATTTTGGATTCCATACAATGGCAGGGCTACTGGGGTACCGCTCGTCATAGTACGTGGTCTAGATCATCGTACCGAGGAGTACACCCGCTCCCCTTCAACACAAAGCCGGAACCAATTCCTTACTGAACAGTTCTGAAGAAGACCACCCAACAGTTGTGATCAGCAACCACACCACTAAGCCGAAATAAAGGGACATCTAGACAGGGGTAAATCTCATCCTACTTGGGCATGACCCACTTAGCCTTGCTGCACCTCCCCTGTTTAAGCTTTTCCCCGTTGATGAGGCTTGAGGCTACGATTACCTTTATAGGACATATCGCTTAGAATGTTCATCGTCCACCTGACGATTTTCTGAAAGCATTCAATCCATACAAGTTCGTTCCGGGTTCGAACGAAACCGGAGGCATTATCTCGTTACACTCATTTTGTAATCACCCTCAGAGTTAACGACGATAACCCTTGCACTCTAAATCTTCATCTTTACTTCAGATTCACGACCTAACGTTAATTTGGATCGATGTGGTTTTCGGATATCCAAATATGGAAACCCGATCCCGGTCTCATCGAAATCCAAAACGTGTTTTTAAGGCCATGTTGTTTTAGAGTTAAAAAAATTTCAATTCATTATCTATATACACACAGATAGATAATTCACATCACAATAGATAATCAACATTATCATCATCAACAGATAATCTATATCATTATAAAAAGATAATCCATATCTTCATCACAATGCAACCAATGCATCCATATCATATAACATTACTCATCTCATAGCTGAGATTACAACCATATAAGGCAACCAATATCAATCATTCATACATAAGCAATGATCTAATGATCACACTAATTATAATTAATTTAAAATGAATTAAATTAATTACTTAATCTTTAATTAATTTAAAATGAATTAAATTAATTACTTCATTATTATAATCCTGATTAAATTAACCATTAATTGATTACAAATCAATTAATTAATCAGCATCTCATTACTCATTTAATTAATCATTACTAATTAACTTTCTAATTACAATAAGTAATTAGGTTTTAAATTAATTATACAAGTTAATTATACTTAACCCTTTGCAATAATTAACTTTCAATTACTTAATTAATTAATTAACTAAAGTTAATCACATTATTCATTTTATTAATTAATTATCCTTAATTAATCAATTCCAAATTTACTCCATTATTTAATTAATGATTTCTAATTACATTTAATCAATATCTTACTATAAATTAAGTAATTAATCTTCAATTTAAACCACATATATATCAATCACCTTTGATTAATAACAATCCAGTAATTAACTTCCCTTAATTACTCATTCCATAAATTAATTACTCTTAACTAATTATCCCAATTAATCCCTTGATAATTTTCAAGTAATTAAATCCAAATTACTCTCATCATCAAACGTCTTTAATTACATCCAGTAATTATCATTTAATTACTTCCCTAAGTAATTACAATCCCATTAATTACATAAAGTAATTATTCATCAAAACAACAAATGTTTAAATTAATTAAACTTAATTAATTAATATAAACTAATCACCTTAAACCAATTAATTACATCAAGTAATTAATTTCTTAAATTACTTTTATTAAGTAATTAAACTTAAACAATTTCACAAATGATTATTATTATTTAATTAATCTAATTAATTATTGAAAATTAATCACATTAATTAATTGTTAAATAATCTTAAGTTAATAACCTTCATTAACTATTCTTAATTACTTTATTAAGAAATTAACTTAGATTAATCATCATTAATTACAAATTAATTAATATTTAATTATCAATTAATTAATCTCTAATTATTTGATTAATTAAGTGTCAATTACAATCTTAATTAATCCTTAATTACTTGATTAATTAATCTTAATCATTAATTAAAATCAAATTAATAATCCCTAATTACATATTAATTAACCCTAATTAATTAATTAATCTTAAGACTTAATTAATTAATTTAAAATTCCTTAATTACTTAACTAATCATCCATATTATTAATTAGTTAAATAATTAATTATTAATCTAAATTAACTTAATAATTCAAATGAATCCAAATTCTTAAACTCTAACTTAATTTAAGAAAACATTTCTTACTTATTTAAAGTATTTTAAAAACACTTTGTTTCAAATTTCACTTTAAATTTTATTTTAAAATTTTAAGTTTTAAAATGAATACAATTTTATTTAAACAAGGTTTAAAACTATTTAAAATCTTTATCTCATATGATAAAAGAAACATCCATTTAATAAAATAAGTTTTAAAGAATTTAAATCCCAATTCGATTTAAATTCAAATCAATTTAAAACAAAACAAATTCAACTTAAAAATATACTTTTAATTTCAAATCTGAAATACAACTTGAATCTTTTATTCCAGATTTAAACTTAAATCTTTAAAGCTTTATTTACATTTTACATCACCCTTTTTTTAAAAAAAAAAAATCAAATCATTAAAACCTTTCAATGTAATTAACCAATTTAAATTTAAACTTATTTTATTTTAAAAAAAACTGAAGTTTAAATTTAATTCCAGATTAAAAACCCAGATTTAAACTCATTTTAAATTCCTAGTTTAAAACTTTAAACTTCCAATTCAAATTCAATACACACATATGCTATACACTTATAAGTTTTAAAATCAAATTTAAATTTAATAACATATATTATTTCAAATCTCAGACAATTTAATTTGAATTCATATTCAATTTCAGATTTTCAAAACTCAGTTTAAATTTGCTGTTTGCATTTAAACTTTACTTTTAATTTTAAAAACAGAAAACAGGTTTCTGTTTTTATTTAAAACAACTTAAATTTCTGAATTCAAAATATTTCAAAACTCAAATTCAAACAAATTTTAAAACAGGTTCAAACTCAGGTTTAACATAGTTTAAGTTTTCTGTTTGCATTTTAAAACCTTCTTTTAAAACTTAAAAACAAAAACAGGTCTCCTTTTTATTTAAACCAAACTTAAATTTAAAAATTCAAATTAATTTCATAAGCCATGATTTAAACTATTTGAATTTATATCTAAATTCAGGTTTCAAACTTAGTTCCAATTTTAGTTTTCATTTAAATTTTTACTTTAAAAATTTTTAAAAACTGGAACATGTTCTGTTCTATTTTGAAAAACCTAAAACGATGCATATACTCGAGCAACCCATATTAACTTAGAGTTCACTACCCACATGCTTCGAGCCAAACACGAGTTAACCCGAACAAAAACACGAGAACCATTCTTCCCCAAACAACCGTTGACACCCCATAATTACCGTGTACCTGCACGAACCCCGCCGCCAACTCCGACCTCTCGCGACCCCACTCGCAAGTCGCCGACCATCCCTAAATACCATTCCGACCTTCGAATCACTTGCAGAAACCCAATTTCAAAAACGAGCTTTCAAGCTCAAAAACTGGGACAAGGTCGAACTGGATATCGCCAAAATCAATCGCCACCGATCACCAGAGTAGCTTCATCTCCGACCACGACCTCATCCAAACTCCATCTATCTTTCCCCCAAATCTGGAAAAGCTCGGTTGCCTCTTGAAATCGCGACGATCCAATTTACTGATGAACAGAAAACTAGGTTTAAAAATCTTCAATCCAAAACCCCAATCGCCTCAATGCATTAATCCACATCCTACTATTTTTTCCCCTATCACCTGATCGTCACCTCATTACCAAAGAGAACCACGGCCACCCCGACCTTCTAGGTTGACAGTTACAAACCAAAACATGTTTTCTGGTTAAACCAGAAACACTCTTCCAATTTCAAACTAAAATTCCTGATTTTAGTTTTAAAATTTAAGTATTAGTTTAAGTAATCAATTTATACTCTTGAATCAATGAAACTGGATGATCAAATTTCCATTTACATAAAACTGTTCTGTTATATTTTGACTTCTAGAGTCAAATACAGATTCTTTTTCTTTTTTTTTTTAACAAATTTGAAATTATATATTAAATAAAATTTAAACCTTAAACTTATATTACTCAACCATATTTTGATTGAGTCATAAATCCCTAACACAGATTAGATCAATTGAAATGGAGTTTTAAGCAAGTTCTAGAATCTGGAACTTAAGTATAGAAAATAATTAAACTGCAGCATGCACTACAACATACATTCACATATAAACCAGTAATGAATTTGTAAAGAGCATACAAACATGCATATTTCCAGAATAAAACAAGCAACTGATTTCATACTTTATTATTAAAGAGTGAGGTCACTCATCAGAAAATTGATGAGCAGAGCACTTGTTTTAGGAAAACTTGAATCTGAAAGGTGCTCGAACTTGAATGCTTTGAACTAAAAAAACTTCAAGTTGCTCCTATGTTTAGCTTATGCATTTAAACTTCAGTTTGCACAATGCTTTGCTTCCATGATTCATTTGCATGTTCCCAGATAAAATGCAGGCTTGATGATGTTGCATGCAGGTTTTGGAAATATACAGTTTTTTTAGATGATTTTCCAGATTTTGAAAAATGGATGCATTTGAACAGGGTTTGATTTTGCATGTGTTACAGATTTGAGGAATTTGGTTATTGGAGTTGATATGCAATTTTTAAAGAGATGAAAAATGGTTTTTCTCGGCTGAAAGAATTCTTTGATTTAGAATGAAAATGAAGAAAGAAAAAGAAAAGGGAAGATGCAAGTTTAAATAACCATACTTATGATTTATTTTAAAATCAAAGAAAACTAAAATTTAAACCATGACACTTTTCTTGTATTTTAACACTTGTCATCTTAAAATGATATTTAGATTACATTTGTTATATTAGAACCTAAAATGTTTACACATGGTCTTTTTATTAATTAGTATTTTTAAATAAGTGTAAATGAAGTCTTAAGCTTAGTTAATTAGTTTTAATACTTGGTTATTTATATAGATAAATAATTAAAGAAAACAAAACCAAGTATGGTTATAAATAAAAACAATACATATATCAATTATTTGAAAAATATATTTTTAATCATTTAAAATAAATCTATAAAAGAGGTTATAACTTATTTTTTATTTAATGAATAAATGTTTCATTTATTAATTGTATTTTAAATTTCATATTCAATTTACAAATCATAATTATTAATCAATATTTTAAAAAGAAATAAAACAAACATTTTGTTAACTTTATTTTAATATTCAAACTTAAGTCAAAATATAATTTAAACAAATAAAACATTTATCTTATATATTAAAATCATTTAGTTATTTTATTAAATAGTTTTGAAAAGCTTAAATAATAAATAAATCAAAATTTCCCAATTTTAAAATATTAAAATTAGAAAATATGCTACACTAATTAAATTTAAAGCCAAACTTATCTATTTAAAATATATATAAATATATATACATATTATAAATAGAAAACAATTTATTAACTTATGAAAAGATAAATTCACTAATTAATTATTAAATAAAATAGATTATTGAATCAATTCAAATTTATTAACAACAATTATCAAATTAATTTAATTTTAAACATAGATTATTAAATTTATATTGCCATAAATTTCGGCATATTACAATCCTCCCCTCTCAAAAAAATTTCGTCCTCGAAATTTAAAATAATGGTAATTTAATAATCTCATTAAAGATTTTATTTTAAAATACAACATATGTTAATCATATGCTAACAACCATAGCAACCAATTCATACAATTAGAACAAATCTAACTATCCAGAAAAAATTCTGAATAGAACTTCCATGAGTTTCCCATGTATAAATATCGGGATACTCACTCTATAGAATTCAAACAATCAATACTACTGAGCTATAGAGCTCTCATCTCATCTAGATCTACAACTCTAAACAAGATATCAGACTACCGACGAGTCTGACTCAACAACCAAACCTGCAGAACTGCTGGTTCTAAAACCAGAGATAGCTCATGCACGTACTCCCTCAGAGATAAGTGAAACACTCTGAATCCCAGTTATCCAAACTGGCAATTCAACTCTAGAAAACCAAACACTTATCCTACCAGAACACAGAAGAAATCCAAAACACCTCGGAGCTAGCTTCACAGACTTATAGCTTCTTGGATCGGAGAAAAACTCATCCAAGACCAAATCTCTGACTCCGGAATCCAAATTCCTTTGTCTCTTATCCATAAAAACTCTTCGGACGATCCTGGGCCTCCAACATCCTTCCTGATCAGCTCAACTCTTGCTGATTCCACTAGAAACAGAATGGATCAAAACAACCCAACACCATGATCTCCTCAAGATCAATCCAAAACCAGGAACACAACTCAACTCCATAAACAACAGAAGACAGAACTTACTTCTCCTTATCCGGAAAAGAAAAACAGATGCACTCTCAAACTGCTTCCGCTGCACAACTCTGATCCGAAGTAGAATAAAATGCTGATGAAAAACACGAGCACAAACTGGACAACACATCCCAGAAAAATATGGTTCAACAGATCCATAAGAAAACTCAGAAGTTCCTCCGAAACCTGAGCTGCTTCACCAACTTCTATCTCAAGGAACAATCCTTCCATTAAACTGAACCTCCGATACCAATCCTGGAATACTAGTCGATAAGGAAACTCGATCTCCAGATGCGAACAAACTTCTAATTTCCCTAAAGACATCCGGACAATCTTCAACAACTCAAGAGAACACTCAAACTATTGTAAGTCACTTTTGCGATCAACCTTGCCTAATTCTAAAGAAACTGCTCTCTCTACCAATAAGAACAGCTTTCGCTAGCCTAGCCAACCCACCAGAGAAACGAGTCCACTCTGCTGTTTCAGAACTTCACTTCAGAAAAACTACTCAGCCAGAAGACTCCCGCCAACATAGAACACTCCGAGCTGCACTGCTAACACCAATTCCAAAACTTCCTAATTCCAAGCTCTTCGAGAACTCAGACCTCAAAGTAACAGAAACACCCTACTGGACTCATCCATATCACCAAGCAGACTCGCTTCCTTACTCTTGTTCCAAAGAACATCTTCGGAAACATCCATAGTCACTGCGTCTCATCACGCAGCTACTACTTCTTGAGATATCAAGATACCATCACTCGCTTGCTTCTGCCCTATCGACCGATCCAAACTCAACTCATCCAGCTCTGCACTTCAAAGATGAACTCCGAACCTTAACAGGTTTCCTTCAGAGATCTATAAAATCCATACTCCAAGCAAAACTCACTCGGGACGGTATTAGGTCTACAATCTCGTCAAATACACTTCCAACCTCAAACATTCAAACTCCAACCAATGGTAGTTGTGTTACACACACCACTACCACATCTACCTTTATAACTTATATTGGAAAACCCGAACATGTAACCCAATATATAGGTAGCAATATATATATATATATATATATATATATATATATATATATATTAAAAATACAAATACGCTTTCTCAAGAAAGACACCACTCCAGAGACTAGATATTCGTTCAACCTAGCGCTCTGATACCAAATGAGACGACCCGACTTTCTACTCCCAGAAAATCGCATCATCTTTAAGATAGAAAGGGATAGAAAAGAGAAAAGAAAGAAGAGAAAGAAGAAACAACACAAGAATCTCAACAGCGAAACGAATAAATTATATTAATAACATAAGTATTACATAGTATACAACAATTATCAGAGTTACACAGACAATACAACACATACTAGACAGTTATAAACACCTGTTTAGTTATTACAACTCAATACAATACAGAAAACACTCAGAGATACCAATACAGCAGAAAACTATATATCTACATGCAGAAGCCTCCTGCTCCATTGCTCCTCCATAATTCCTCAAAGCTAACCTGAATCCCTTGGCTACTCGTAAAATTTGAGTACCCAAGAGTTTAAGAAAAACAGAAATAAACTCCGGGTCAAATATGGGTCTGGTGTGAGTAACAGGTTAAAGTTGCTTAACTTTGAAAAACCTTTGAAAAGAAAAGGTATCATGTAAGACTTCCCACACATAAACATGGAAAAGTTTTTACCTTACGCTAATGAAAACATTTGATAGGAAATCCAGTGATATTATAATAGGTCTAGGGTTTTCAAGTAAATATGAAATAGCCAAAATTGTTGCATCTATTAAATTCCAGCTACTAGCCACAAAAGTGGGTAATACAATCAAAACCGTTGGCACTTATTGGATTTTGGATTCCATACAATGGCAGGGCTACTGGGGTACCGTCCGTCACAGTACGTGGCCTAGATCACCGTACCGAGGAGTACGCCCGCTCCCCTGCAACACAAAGCCGGAACCATTCCTTACTGAACAGCTTCGAACAAGACCACCCAGCAATTGTGATCAGCAACCGCACCACTAAGCCGAAATAAAGGGACATATAGACAGGGGTAAATCTCGTCCTACTTGGGCATGACCCACTTAGCCTTGCTGCACCTCCCTTATTTTAGCCATTCCCGGTTGATGAGGCTTGAGGCTACGATTACCTTTATAGGACATATCACTTAGAATGCTCATCGTCCACCTGACGATGTTCTGAAAGCATTCAATCCATACAAGTTCATTCCGGGCTTGAATGAAAACGAAGGCATTATCTCGTTACACTCATTTTGGAATCACCCTCAGAGTTAACGACGATAAACCTTGCACTCTGAATCTTCATCTTCACTTCAGATTCACGACCTAGTGTTAATTTGGATCGATGTGGTTTTCGGATATCCAAATATGGAAACCCGATCCCGGTCTCATCGAAATCCAAAACGTGTTTTTTAAGGCGAAGTTGTTTTAGAGTTTAAAACAATTTCAATTCATTATCTATATACACACAGATAGATAATTCACATCACAATAGATAATCAACATTATCATCATCAACAGATAATCCATATCATTATAAACAGATAATCCATATCTTCATCACAATGCAACCAATGCATTCATATCATATAACATTACTCATCTCATAGCTGAGATTACAAACTATACAAGGCAACTAATATCAATCATTCATACATAAGCAATGATCTAATGATCACACCAATTATAATTAATTTAAAATGAATTAAATTAATTACTTAATCTTTAATTAATTTAAAATGAATTAAATTAATTACTTCATCATTATAATCCTGCTTAACTTAACCATTAATTGATTACAAATCAATTAATTAATCACCATCTCATTACTCATTTAATTAATCACATTACTAATTAATTTTCTAATTACAATAAGTAATTAGCTTTTAAATTAATTATACAAGTTAATTATACTTAACCCTTTGCAATAATTAACTTTCAATTACTTAATTAATTAATTAACTAAAGTTAATTACATTAATCATTTTATTAGTTAATTATTCATTAATTAATCAATTCCAAATTTACTTCATTAATTAATTAATGATTTCTAATTACATTTTAATCAATCTCTTACTATAAATTAATTACACTAAGTAATTAATCTTCAATTTAAACCACATATATATTAATCACCTTTGATTAATAACAATCAGTAATTAACTTCCCTTAATTACTCATTCCATAAATTAATTACTCTTAATTAATTATCCCAATTAATCCCTTGATAATTTTCTAGTAATTAAATCCAAATTACTCTCATCATCAAACACCTTTAATAACATCCAGTAATTATCAATTAATTACTTCGCTAAGTAATTACAATCCCATTAATTACATAAAGTTATTATTCGTCAAATCAACAAATGTTTAAATTAATTAAACTTAATTAATTAATATAAACTAATAACATTAAACCAATTAATTACATCAACTAATTAATTTATTAAATTACTTTTGTTAAGTAATTAAACTTAAACAATTTCACAAACGATTATTATTATTTAATCAATCTAATTAATTATTAAAAATTAATCACTTAATTAATTGTTAAATAATCTTAAGTTAATGACCTTCGTTAACTATTCTTAATTACTTTATTGAGAAATTAACTTACATTAATCATCATTAATTACAAATTAATTAATATTTAATTGTCAATTAATTAATCTCCAATTATTTAATTAATTAAGTGTTAATTACAATCTTAATTAATCCTTAATTACTTGATTAATTAATCATAATCATTAATTAAAATCAAATTAATAATCTCTAATTACATATTAATTAACCCTAATTAATTAATTAATCTTAAGACTTAATTAATTAATTTAAAATTCCTTAATAACTTAATTAATCATCCATATTATTAATTAGTTAAATAATTAATTATTCATCTAAATTAACTTAATAATTTAAATGAATACAAATTCTTAAACTCTAACTTAATTTAAGAAAACATTTCTTACTTATTTAAAGTATTTTAAAAACACTTTGTTTCAATTTCACTTTAAATTTTATTCATCTAAATTAACTTAATAATTTAAATGAATCCAAATTCTTAAACTCTAACTTAATTTAAGAAAACATTTCTTACTTATTTAAAGTATTTTAAAAACACTTTGTTTCAATTTCACTTTAAATTTTATTTTAAAATTTTAAGATTTGAAAATAAATACAATTTTATTTAAACAAGGTTTAAAACAATTTAAAATCTTTATCTCATATGTTAAAAGAAACATCCATTTAATAAAATAAGTTTAAAGAATTTAAATCCCAATTCAATATAAATTCAAATCAATTTAAAACAAAACAAATTCAACTTAAAAATGTACTTTTAATTTCAAATCTGAAATACAACTTGAATCTTTTATTCCAGATTTAGACTTAAATCTTTAAAGCTTTATTTACATTTTACATCACCCTTTTTAAAAAAAAATCAAATTGTTAAACCCTTTCAATGTAATTAAACAATTTAAATTTAAACTTATTTTATTTTAAAAAACAGAAGTTTAAATTTAATTCCAGATTAAAAACCTAGATTTAAACTCATTTTAAATTCCTAGTTTAAAATTTTAAACTTCCAAATCAAATTCAATACACACATATGCTTTACACTTATAAGTTTTAAAATCAAATTTAATTTTAAAAACATAAATTATTTCAAATCTCAGACAATCTAATTTGAATTCATATTCAATTCAGAATTTTCAAAACTCGGTTTCAATTTGCTGTTTGCATTTAAACTTTACTTTTAATTTTAAAAATAGAAAACAGGTTTCTGTTTTTATTTAAAACAACTTAAATTTCTGAATTCAAAATATTTCAAAACTCAAATTCAAACAAATTTTAAAACAGGTTCAAACTCAGGTTTAACTTAGTTAAATTTTCAGTTTACATTTTAAAACCTGCTTTTAAAACTTAAAAACAAAAACAGGTTTCCTGTTTTATTTAAACCAAACTTAAATTTAAAATTCAAATTATTTTCATAAGCCATGATTTAAACTATTTGAATTTATATCTAAATTCAGGTTTCAAACTTAGTTCCAATTTTAGTTTGCATTTAAACTTTTACTTTAAAATTTTTTAAAAACTAGAACATGTTCTGTTCTATTTTGAAAAACTTGAAACCATGCATATACTCGAGCAACCCATATTTACTTCGAGTTCACTACCCACATGCTTCGAGCCAAACAAGAGTTAACCCGAACAAAAACACAAGAGCCATACTTCCCCAAACAACCGCTGACACCCCATAATCACCGTGTACCTGCATCAATCCCGCCGCCAACTCCGACCTCTCGCGACCCCACTCACAAGTCACCGACCATCCCCACATACCATTCCGACCTTCGAATCATTTGCAGAAACCCAATTTCGAAAACGAGCTTTCAAGCTCAAAAACTGGAACAAGGTCGAACTGGAAATCGCCAAAAATCAATCGCCACCGATCACCAGAGTAGCGTCATCCCCGGCCACGACCTCATCCAAACTCCATCTATCTTTCCCCCAAATCTGGAAAAGCTCGGTTGCCCTCTAGAAATCGCGGCGATCCAGTTTGCTGATGAACAGAAAACTGGGTTTAAAAATCTTCAATCCAAAACCCCCATCGCCTCAATGCATTAATCCACATCCTATTATTTTTCCCCTATTACCTGATCATCACCTCATCACCAAAGAGAACCACGGCCACCCCGACCTTCTAGGTTGACAGTTACAAACCAAAACATGTTTTCTGGTTAAACCAGAAATACTCTTCTAATTTCAAACTAAAATTCCTGATTTTAGTTTTAACATTTAAGTATTAGTTTAAGTAATCAATTTATACTCTTGAATCAATGAAACTGGATGATCAGATTTCCATTTACATATAATTGTTCTGTTATATTTTAATTTCTAGAGTCAATTACAGATTTTTTTTCTTTTTTTTAAACAAATTTGAATTTATATATTAAATAAAATTTAAACCTTAAACTTATATTACTCAACCATATTTTGATTGAGTCATAAATCCTTAACACAGATTAGATCAACTGAAATGGAGTTTTAAGCAAGTTCTAGAATCTAGAACTTAAGTACAGAAAATAATTAAACTGCAGCATGCACTACAACATACATTCACATATAAACTAGTAATGAATTTGTAAAGAGCATACAAACATGCATATTTCCAGAATAAAACAAGCGACTGATTTCATACTTTAATTTTATTAAAGAGTGAGGTTACTCACCAGAAAATTGATGAGCAGAGCACTTGTTTTAGGAAAAACTTGAATCTGAAAGGTGCTTGAACTTGAATGCTTTGAACTAAAAAACTTCAAGTTGCTCCTATGTTTAGCTTATGCATTTAAACTTCAGTTTGCACAATGCTTTGATTCCCTGATTCATTTGCATGTTCCCAGATAAAATGTAGGCTTGATGAAGTTGCATGTAGGTTTTGGAAATATACAGTTTTTTTAGATGATTTTCCATATTTTGAAAAATGAATGCATTTGAACAGGTTTTGATTTTTCATGTGTTATAGATTTGAGGAATTTGTTTATAGGAGTTGATATGCAATTTTTGAAGAGATGAAAAATGGTTTTTCTCAACTGAAAGAATTCTTTGATTTAGAATGAAAATGAAGAAAGAAAAAGAAAAGGGAAGATGCAAGTTTAAGTAAGCATACTTATGATTTATTTTAAAATCAAAGAAAACTAAAATTTAAACCATGACACTTGTCTTGTATTTTAACACTTGTCATCTTAAAATGATATTTGGATTACATTTGTTATATTAGAACCTAAAATGTTTACACATGGTCTTTTTTTTGGCATGGCCGACGGGATTGAATGGTCCCCGACCATTTTATTGCAACACCAAAGAGAACAATACAAACAACAACAAGATCAAAGGCTCAAAGAAAACAGAGGAACACAAGTGCTACAATCACAAAGGAATACAACAGGAAGACAATAAAAGAACAAAAGTTACAACAGCTGGAATCTCATGAATATTCCCGGATCATAAGTGAAGAGCATGTCCAGGGAACTTTTAATCTCATGCATTATCCAAAGCTTGAATAATGCATCAGTCTTTGCATTGTTGGTATCAAAAATTCTAGTATTACGTTCTCTCCAAACAGCGTTGACAAAACTCTTCAACACCACTGAAAATATTCTTTTTTGCTGATGCTTTCCCCCTGTCATTGCATGGATTCGGTCCCACTCGATTAGGTTGTCATGAGAAGGACCAGTACTATGAATCTTTAACATCAGATCTGTCCACACTTGCTTTATTATTGAGCATTCAAAAAATAAATGCTCCGCAGTCTCTGGTAGCTAACAACAGAAGCAAAACCAAGTAAATGAAGTCTTAAACTTAGTTAATTAGTTTTAATACTTGGTTATGTATATAGATAAATAATTAAAGAATATAAAATCAAGTATGATTATAAATAAAAATAATACATATATAAATTATTTGGAAAATATATTTTTAATCATTAAAAATAAATTTATAAAAGAGGTTATAACTTATTTGTTATTTAATGAATAAATGTTTCATTTATTAATTGTATTTTAAATTTCATATTCAATTTACAAATCATAATTATTAATCAATATTTTAAAAAGAAATAAAACAAACATTTTTATAACTTTATTTTAATATTCAAACTTAAGTCAAAATTATTTTAAACAAATAAAACATTTATCTTATATATTAAAATCATTTAGTTATTTTATTAAATAGTTTTGAAAAGCTTGAATCAAAGTAAATCAAAATTTCCCAATTTCAAAATATTAAAATTAGAAAATATGCTACATTAATTAAATTTAAAACCTAACTTATATATTTAAAATATATATAAATATATATACATATTATAAATAGAAAACAGTTTATTAACTTATGAAAAGATAAATTCACTAATTAATTATTAAATAAAATAGATTGTTGAATCAATTCAAATTTATTAACAACAATTATCAAATTAATTTAATTTTAAACACAGATTATTAAATTTATATTGCCATAAATTCCGGGATATTACAGTATAATTACTTATGGAAGTAATTAAAGAATTAATTACTTATTGTAATTAATTGAGTTTAATTTGATTAGATTAAGTTAATTAATTCAGTTTAATTAATTTAGAATAATCATTTGATGATTTGTGAAGTATAATTACTTAATGTAATTTAATGAAGAGTAATTACTCAGGGAAGTAATTAATGGGTAATTACTGGATATAATTAATTGAAGATGATTTGATGATGGAAGTAATTTGAGTATAATTACTTTGTAAAATTAATCAAAGGATTAATTAGAGATAATTAATTAAGAAGTAATTAATTTATTTGGTAGAGTAATTAAGGGTAGTTAATTACTGAATGGAGTTAATCAAGGGTGATTAACAATTAGGTTTTAAATAAAGATTAATTACTTAATGTTATTAATTTAAATAAAAAATGTAATTAGAGATCATTAATTATTATAATAAATGATGTAATTAAGAATAGATTTATTTGGAAATAATTAATCAATGAAGGAATTAATTAATGTAATTAATTAAGGTTTAATGTAATTAATTATAATTAATTAATTTATGAAGTAACTAAAGATTAATTACTATATTTGTTTAAGTATAAGCAATTCCTAAAGTTAATTAAAGGATAATTACTTGAATGTAATTAAAGGTTAATCAGTCAGGGATGATTAATTGAGATGAATAATTGGTTGATGATTAATTAATTGATTGATAATTAATTAATAGTGATGTAAGCAAGTTTGGTAATGATAAAGTAATTAATTTAATTTACTTTAAATTAATTAGAAATAATGTAATTAATTTAATTCATTTTAAACTAATTATATTTGGTGTGATTATTAATCATTGCTTATATATGAATGGATGATATTGGTTGCCTTGAATGGTTTGAAATCTCAGCTTTGAGATAAGTAATGCTGTGTGATATGGATGCTTTGATTGCATTGAGATGATAATATGAATCATCTATTTGGAATTGATCTGTTGTGTTGATAATGTTGATTATCTATTGTGATTTGTGAATTATCTATCTGTGTGTATATAGATAATGAAATTGAATTATTTTAAGCTTTAAACAACTTGGCCTTAAAAGATACGTTTTGGATTTCGATGAGACCGGGATCGGGTTTTCAGTTTTGGATATCCGAAAACCACATCGATTCAAATTTACGATAGGTCGTGAATCTTATGTGAAAGTGAAGACTCGAGGTGTAAGAACTATTCATCAGTATAACTCTGAGGGTGATTCCGAGATGAGTTTGACTGAGTAGTACTTTCAGATTCGAGATGAAGATTCAAAGTGCAAGGGTTATCGTCGTTAACTCTGAGGGTGATTCCAAAATGAGTGTAACGAGATAATGCCTTCGGTTTCATTCGAACCCGGAACGAACTTGTATAGATTGAATGCTTTCAGAACATCGTCATGTGGGCGATGAGTATTCTAAGAGATGTGTTCTCTAAAGATAATCGTAGCCTCAAGCCTCATCAACCGAGAATGGCTAAAACAGGGGAGGTGCAGCAAGGCTAAGTGGGTCATGCCCAAGTAGGATGAGATTTCCCCTGTCTAGAAGTCCCTTTTTATTTCGGCTGTGTGGGCGGTTGGAACGTACGCTAACTGCAGGGTTGTCTTGTTCGGGACTGTCCAGTAAGGGATGGTTCCGGCCTTGTGTTGCAGGGGATTGGGAGTGATCCTCGGTATGGTGATGTTGGCCACGTACTGTGACTGGCGGTAACCCGGTAGCCCTGCCATTGTATGGAATCCAAAAATCCAATAAGTGCCAACGGTTTTGATTGTATTACCCACTTTTGTGGCTAGTAGCTAGAATTTAATAAATGTAACAATTTCGGCTATTTCATATTTACTTGAAAACCCTAGACCTATTATAATATCACTGGATTTCCTATCAAATGTTTTGGTTAGCGTAAGGTAAAAACTTTTCCATGTTTATGTGTGGGAAGTCCTACGTGATACCTTTTCTTTTCAAAGGTTTTTTAAAAGTTAAGCAACCTTAACCTGTTACTCACACCAGACCCATGTCTGACACGGAGTTTATCTTCTGTTTTCTTAAACTCTTGGGTACTTAAATTTTTATGAGTAGCCAAGGGATTCAGGTTAACTTTGACGAATTATGGAGGAGCAATGGAGCAGGAGGCTTCGGCGTTAGATATATAGTTTCCGATGTGTGTTCTCTGTGTTGGTATTTCTTTGTTGAGTTGTATTGAGTTGTAATAACTAGACAGATGTTCATAACTGTCTAGTATGTGATGTATATGCTGTGTAACTCTAATTAGTGTTGTATACTATGTAACATTTATGTTATTAATATAATTATTCGTTCCGCTGTTGAGATCCTGATGTTGTTTCTTGTTTCTTTTCTTTCTTTTCTCTTTTTTATCCCTTTCTTTCTTAAAGATTATACGACTTTCTATGGATAAAAAGTCGGGTCGTCACATTTCTCATGCTTGTTTCCCAGACTATTCCGAGTATTTTTATACTTGGGTCAAAACCAAGTAGTTTTAAGATTAGCTAATGATGCATGGAGTTTCTAGAGGAGAGCGGGAGATCTTCGTCAACGTATGGACGTATTTTATTTTCCGCTACATTATGCGTTGTTTGTTTTCAGCCTTTATAAGGATAGATGTTTATAACTGTCCAAGTTGAATCTTGGTTAGATGATTATATATTTTAAAATTTTCTGCTATTAAGATTATATATTGAAATAATATGTGTTATTACATTCGACTAAGATTCTGTTCTTTTTTCTTTTTCCTTTTATCCGTAAGGAACCGGGTCTCCGACACTTGGATTTGTAGGTCGTGAATACCTAGAATGTATTATTATCGATTTCCAAAGGTTGAAGAAATGGGTCATTACAAATAACATCATCCAGAAAAGTTTTCATGGGATCATTAAGAACCTATTAGACCTTACCGATAAAAGTTCTCTTAGCAAAGTTTTTATGGGGTTACTATGAACCTATTGGACCCTTCTAATAACCTGTCTAAATCCATAATAATTAATTTTTGGCGCCCTATACTTCGGTCTACTTGACCCCTTGAATGCAAGTCTATTCACTTGGGAGTTAATTCTGTTTATACTCACTATTGGGTCAACCTAGTCAGTTATCCTACCCTTAATACTCCAAAATGCAATTGTGGGTCATAAATTTTTTGAGTAAGATAATGTTGAATATGCATAATAACTTATCAAACAAACACATGAACATATAACATCCATTATTCGACATGTTAAGAATTACTTAATCTTTAGTAATATTCTCTTTGGAAACCTTTAATTCAAACATGGGTTATTTATACTTATAGTCCTTGAATTCATTTTCATAATGATATATGATTAATCCCCTAAAATCATATCTAAAATAAGGAAACACTTAGCTAATTTTAGTAGTTCGGAATAAATCAACATCGAAGTCATTAATGATGTCGACCTAAAAGCTTAGGCTCTTTGCCCTTGTTATAAAATAGGGTTTTATACATGTGGCATTACCTACTTTGACCTTGGTTTAGGTCAAAGTCAAAAACTTAATACCTTTCTAGAATTTAAGGCTTACTACCGAAGAGATATAGGCTCTTCGACTTTCTTTTAAAACATAGGCCTCCACACCTATTTAAAATAGTTTTAGTTAGCTTTGAAAACAGGCCACTTCGACCTTAAAAGTTATGATGCGACATCGTGGCTAAGAGGCATCGACACAAGGATATGAGTTCTTCGACCTTGATGCACATCGACACCCAAGACCTTCGACGACGCTATAAACCCGCTTTACTTAAACTACATCAGTTATTATGCCGCTTTTTTATATAGAGTTAAAGTCATTGAAAGCAGTGTCATCGCCTTAGTTTTTAAAAACATGCGAAGAGATGAAATGTGGCATGCTTTAAAATAGTGGCAAAGATGTACGATGTCATCGGCGTCAACAGTAAAGTGTTAGAGAGGAATTACGATGTGCCATTGCCACCAGTCCAATGTCGACGATGAGGCCAACCTCAGCATACTTGGGAATTATTACATAATTATCAATATAACTATCATATGTTTCCTTCTAGCATGACTTTAACACTCGTGAAATACGGCTTTTTATATGCTTGGAAAGGGTACAAGCGGCATGGAAACATCATAAATTTATTGAAAACTGTTTTACTACTACCAAAAGTAATTACTTTTCACCAAATCCAATTATTTGTCAAATTATGATTGATTTTCAATAAAACATTGCCATAAAATATCCTCTTTATTTTGGAAAATTATGATATTAAAAACCCATTTATAGAACAAGGTTTTACTTAACATAAAAAGTCATTTAGAGACAAAAATATTAGGTTTTACCCTTAAAACCCATATAAATAATTTCATATGATTTCCATAAATCATTGTTTAATCCAAACAAGGATAAAATCAACATAGCATATCATGTCAACATACACGAAGCATCACGGGCAAGATATGGAACAAAACAGATATAAAAAAAAGATGGTTTATCATTATTCACCGTTGTTTGATAATAGAGTTAAGATTTGAATAGTGTATTAGTTTTCCCTAACTTTGCTCTTGAATCTCCTAGATTTCATGATTTTTCTCTTAATAATGGTCAGACTCCTTTTGTTCTTTTGATTACTTAAGGTTTGTGGAAGTGAGAATGATAGGGGAGAGGGAGAATTTAAGGCATGAAGGGTTTTCTATTCCTAAACTACCATGCTCATATCTTTTATTATTATCATGTCACAAAACAATCTTATTAACTAATCAGTTAGTTATTTATGGCTCGACAATGTGGATTATCAAGTCTCAACATCGTATCACACCACACATCACATTAATCTATTTAATTTATCATAATAAAACTTCTAAATAGTTTTAATCAAAATTAAGGGTGTTAT
Organism: Allium cepa; assembly: GCA_030765085.1. Taxonomy (NCBI): domain Eukaryota; kingdom Viridiplantae; phylum Streptophyta; class Magnoliopsida; order Asparagales; family Amaryllidaceae; genus Allium; species Allium cepa. The sequence goes on along the minus strand of CM060943.1, from coordinate 479,010,117 downwards.
AGGCTCCCCTCCTTATAGAATTTCGTCCTCGAAATTTGTTAAGGACTGTATAACAAGCATACCAAACATGCAAACATCTGTAACATCACATAATAACAATACTAGCCTATCCTAGCAAACAATCTATATACATCAAATATATATGTACCCTCAAAACAGTGCATGATAAATCTCTTTAATCCTATCCTCTGTCACCTAAATATCATCTTTCTCGTTGTCACTCCATTGAAGTTTCACCAACTTGACTGTCTTGTTTCTTAACCTCTTCTCATCTCCTGCTACAACTCAAACCGGTCGCCTAACAGAAGTGAAATCTGGCTCTACTACTAAATATTTTAATGCAGTCCGAGTGATAGATGTCTTTGGATCATGAACATACTTTCGAAGATGAGAAACATGAAACACATTATGGACACAAGCCAAATTACTCGGTAACTCTACTCGATACACGAGCTTTTCGATCCTCTCTATGATCGGGAATGGTCCAACATATCTTGATGCCAATTTCACTAACTTTCCAAACTGTACCACACCCTTCATCGGTGATACTTTAATTTCCAACTGAGAACTCAAGGTCCTTACGCCTCTTATCTACGTAACTTTTCTTCCTAGATTGAGCTTCCCTCGTCCTACCTCGGATTAACTCAATCTTCTTTGTGGCTTCTCTTACTATATTGGACCATGGACCAATCCTTCTTTAGTTCTAACCAATAAGCTGGTGTTGCACGACCTTCCATACAAAGCTTTAAAAGGCATTATGTCTATACTAGTCTAATAACTATTATTATAGAAAAACCCAACCAAGTGCGAATGGTCTTCCCACGACCCACCAACATTTCGCACAAAAGCTCTCAACAAATCTTCAAGCACCTTATTGACTCTCTCTGTCTTCCCATCCGTCTATGGGTGAAAAGTAGTACTCATCTTAAACTTGGTACCTAACACTTCCTGCAGACTCTTCCAAAACTCGCTAGTGAACAATGCATCTCTGTCACTGACTATACTACTAGAAATTGCATGTAGTCTAACTATGTTGTTCATAAATAACTTAACCAATACAGATGTCGTCCTAGTTGACCTAAGGAGAATGAAATTGGGAAATCTTGGTTAGTCTATCACTATGACCCATATATTTTCATTTCCCTGATTCGACCTTGGCAACTGCTAACAAAATCCATGGATATCGAGTATCATTTCCAAACCGGTTTATCCAAGGGCTGAAGCAAACCACTTGGCTTCTGATGTTAGGCTTTCACTAGCTGAAAATTTGCACATTGCTTCACCCATGAGCCTACATCAATCTTCATACCTTCCTCGAAGAAATTTCTCTTCGTATCCTTATACATTGTAGTTCCCCCAGGATGAATTATAAACTTGGATCGATGACATTCCTTAAGAACTTCTCTCCTCAGATCACCAACATCCGAAACACATAACCAAACTTTCTTCCTTCATCATCCCCTTTGGTTAAGCCTAAAATCCTTCAGATCATCGATCTCAGTTCCACCTTCTAGCCATCTAATCTTTTTGGGTAACAATGGATCATCTCTCTGCTTAGAAGCAATTCTTTTGATCATTGCTGGTGAAATTCCAAGCAAGATAACATGGCCGTATTTTGACTAGAACTAGCAGTCAATCTTAACTGCACATTACAAATAGTCAATTCCTCTAGATCCTTCCATTCCACCAATATATCTAACATCACATTCTAACGTTTCATGCTAAGTGCGTCTGCAAGTTTATTTCCTTTCCCCGGTGTATACTTATACCAAAATCATAAGCAGTTAAAAATTCCAGCCACCTCTGCTATCTCATATTCAACTCTTTCTAAGAGAATAAATACCTCTAAGACTTGTGATCATTATACAACTCGAACGTTTCTCCTTAGAGGTAGTGTCTCCACACTTTTAATGTGAAAATTACCACTGCCAACTCCAAATCATGAGTCGAATACCTAACTTTATGTGGCCTGAGCTGCCATGAAGCATAGGCAATAACTTTATCCTTCTAATCATCAACATAGCTCCTAATCTAGTTCCACACACATCTATATACACCACTAAATCCCAATTTCTGTCTGGAACTACAAGCACGGGCGCATTGGTTAACAAATGCTTCAACTCAAGGAATGCTCCCTCATATTTATTAGACTAAATAAATTTCACATCCTTTCTTGTTAGCTTAGTCAAATGCACTGCTATCCGCGAGAAGTCTTTGATAAATATCTGGTAATAGTCAACTTATCCAAGAAAATTTCTTATCTCGGTCATCGTCTCGGATCTTTTCCAACTGTTAGCAGCTTTGATCTTAGCTGGATCGACTAACAACCTATTCTCTAAAACTACATGAAAAAGAAACTTGACTTCTTTTTTTCAAAAATGACACTTTGAAAACTTTGCTTTCAGTTGATGCTGCCTGAACATCTCAAGCCCTATTCTAAGATGAATCAATGATCTCTTTCATCTTTAGAATATATAAAAAAAAATCATCAATGAACACCAACACAAATCTATCCAAGTGGTCTTTGAAAATTTAGTTTATCAAATCCACAAAGAAAGTTTATGCATTAGTTAATCCTAGTAGCATTACTAACCACTCATATGAACCATATCTCCTTCGAAACATTGTCAACGGAGTAATGTCCTCTGCCACTCTCAATTGAAGGAACCTTGTTGACAAATCTAAATACGAAAATAATTTATCTCAACTCAACTAATCAAATAAATCTTCAGTTTTTGGCAAAGGATATAGGTTCTTTATCGTCTTTTAAATCAACTTATGATAATCGATGAACAATCTTAACGATCTGTTTGGTTTCTTCATGAACACCATGACCGCTTTCCAAGGTGAACTGCCTAGTCTAATCAAACTCTTTCCTTCTAAGTCCACTAGCTACATCTTTAACCCCTTCATCTCCGTAGGTGTCATCTTGCTAGGTAGTCTACGTATGTGTTTAACCATTTGTACAAGATCTATTCAAAACTCAATAGCTCATTTCAGTGGTAGTCATGTAACCGGGTCAAAAACATCTACCCATTATCTTACAGTTAAAACTCGATCTAATTCGTCTTCCACTTCTATGGCATCTAATGGAGCACAAATTTCTGGGATCGAATTCTCAAATGAGTATACTATTTGACCACTTCAATCAGGGTGGCTCAATGATATTTTCTTATCCCGGCAAAATATCCTAGCATCATATTTGCTCAACCAATACATACCCAAAATAATCCCAAAACCTACGAAATCAAGTACATACAAACAACTGGTAAAAGTATAACCTAGCAGCTCAAACTTTAGATGTCACACCTCATCCCTAGAGTTGCATACCCTCATATTGGATTGGCTATCCTTAAGGAAGTAATAAGGTATAATGGTTCTAAACATAACTTTTTTACCAAACACTGAGACATAAATGAATGTGATGGACCCACATCAAACAATACTCTAACTGGAATGCTATAAATCAAAAGCATACCTTCCATCAGACTTTCCTTTCTCGGTAGTAGTAGGTCTGGAAGATGATGGCTCTAAAGAGAAAACTTCTCCTTTGCCGACTCAAATCAGCTCTGGACATTGATTGTTATAGTGCTCTATCTGGTCATAGTTGAAGCACTTCACTCTTTTCCATTCTACACCCTTCTTCCTTTTACCACTCCGACACTCATGAGCATATTGTCCTTGTCTGTAGCATTTAAAGTAGATAACATCAGCATTCTCTTTCTTTGTAGCTCTACCCTTCTAGGCTCCTTTCTTCTTAAAAAACTTCCTCTTCTTTCCCTTGGAACCCTGAGTCTTTACTAATTTCTCCTTTCCAAGAGTCGAAAGCATTTCTTCCTCCCAAATAGCCATATCCACCACTATGTTTGATGGATCTCTATGATGTGGCATAATTGCTCTAGCAATCTCTGGCTTCAACCTTCTGATGAACTTCTCATTTCTCTTAATCAGGGTGCCAACAGCAGCGTATCCATATCTAGATATCTCATCAAACATAGCATAATATTCCAATACCATCATATCCTCTTGCTCCAATTCCTAAACTTCCCGATCAATATAGACTTAGCTACTTCATAAAAATCTTTCCTCGAATCTCCTTTGAAAACAAGTCTACTCGTCCAGTCCTACGCAATCTCCATTCTACCAAAATAAAGTGGCTCCCTGTAATTTTTTAGAAGCTAATCTTCTTTTTTGCTCATCGTTCAATCCCAAGTCAGCAAAAATTCTCTTGTAGTGCAACAGCCAGTTTTCCGCTTTAATTACATCTTCGGTACCCAAAAAGACATCTCACCTACATTGGTGTGATCTCGACTCAGCTTGGCATAGTTATTACTAACTTGTGCTATAGGATTGACTCCACCCTCATTAACAGCATTCCCTCCAGCTAATCCTGCAACTGCTCCAGGTTGCATCAAATTGATGAAGATCCATACATTATTTCCATCACTACTAGTAGGGTTCCAGCACCTACATTGGCTTTTGCAATTTGATTAGCATTTGCTTGTCGACCTTGGTTCCACTTGGTATTGGGCTGAGCATTTCCATTAGTTTTGTTTCTTCCTACACCTAGATTCACTCTTCTATTTTCTGTTTCCACAACATTCCTTCTCATAAATCTACATACAAGCCTTAGTAAGATACCGAAGAATGGTCTAAGAGAGAGGGGAGAATAGAGATGGAATACAAACTTATATACAGCAAATACAAGTACATTATTATAGCATTATCCCATACACCCATCTTAATTCTCTTATTCATTATGATTAATTCTCAAAAACTCTTTAGATTTATAATTTTTTTAAACATAAACCTATGCTTAGTTACCCACTTGTAACATCCCAATTCTAAGACCCAAAACTAACTTCTATGGATACTGCAGTTATCCATAGTTATTAATTCTTAATGACAAAATGTGCTATGTTAATAATATCAATAATAAAAAATTCATGAATATGAAAACTTTCAAACATGACTTAATAACAAAATTTTCACATCTCATTTCATAAATGATATTTAAAATTCATTACATAATCCCAATAATAATCCCACATTTGGAGAAAATATAATTATTACGAAATACTCCAAGAGCAATATATGAGGATGCCTCCATAGTCGATCAGAGTCGAGTGCTTGGCAATTATACAACTTTGTCATTTCATTTAGATAGACTATTTAAACAATGTAGCGGATTAGAATAGAACACCTACATAACTAGATTGCCTCCTGCATGTCTCCAAAAGCTTATTCGTCCAACATGGAAACATAAAAAACCCTTACTGTCAGTCTACTAAAATTATTTTTTAAGCATCCAAGAATTTAAGGGGAAACATAAATGCGAGTGGACAAGAAGTCTGGTGTGAATAATTGTAACATCCCCTATCTAGAGGCCCAAAGCTAAGCGCTATAGTTGTTGCAGTCATCTATAGTATTAACTTCCGATGACTTAATACGGCTATGTTAATGGTATCCATAATATCAGAAGCACTTGAATATGAAACAAATCATATATTTCAAAACAAAATTTTTCCATTACATTTCAAAATAGATGTTCCATATTCATGTTAAATATTCCCAAAATGTTTCCTATGCAATGATAAAATATACTTATTACAAAATACAACAAGAGTGACATATGAAGATGCCCCCTTGGATGATCAGAGTCATATACGCATAATTGACATAATACATACACAGCGCAAATAAATAACAAAACAAAGAACTACAACTCCTAATAGTTATCTGTTAGCCTCCTGCTCGCCTCCGGTAGCTTTATTCGTCATCCTACTAAACCTGAAAAGCCTCAACCCACAACCTACTCAAATCAATTTTAAGCACCCGAGATTTATGGGGGGAAACATAAACTTCGAGTCGGACATAAATCCTGGTTTGAATAATACTATACATCCTGATTATTAATGCTAAGTCAGACTATGCCACTTATCGAAACGGGTTTCCCCTCACTAACATTCTTTTAAAACATAGCTTTTGCAAATATTTTCCTGCAACCAAAACTGGTTAAATACTGTAAAGCATCATTATGTAAACATATATATTAGGTAATAAAAGAACTGTCTATTAAAACACTTTAGTTTTGTTTGGCTAACTATTAACCTTTGGATGACTCAAACCTACCAGAAAAATAACAAAATAATCTAACATCTATTAGACACACCTCTTTTGAACGGTTTGTACTTAACTATCTGTTAAATACTTCTCTTTTGGAGGTCTGTCCCTAACTTAACATCTCCCATGGTCACCAGATCCTAATGGTTCTGCGAGCTCACTAATAATCTATCTATATACAAATATATATTCCCTCTTATGTGTAACCATGATTTTAGTCTTACCTGTGACAAAGCTTTATACACCTGAATTTTGGACTAAATTAGCTTGGGCCAGTAGCTAATGTATAGGGTGCGACCTTATACCAGTCCCATCTAAGTCATTTTACTTAGGGATCCCTTCCCATAATTTTCCTTGAAAACCTTTTTCAACATGATTTAAGACCTTTAAATCAACTCACAAAAGGAAAATACATATACTCTATGCTTTACTCAAAGTCACCTTGCTATGTTATATTCTATATATGCTTTACTCAAACTTTGTTGATGAAAACCTTTAATCATTTGAAAGTACCCCTTTCAATCCTATTGAAAGTAACCCTTTCGAAACCATGTAAAAACCTTTTGAAACCTTTGAAAACCATCCTTTCGAAAGATTTAACCCTTAGACTTCATATCTTAAAACACTTCAAAACATTGCCTTTAAAAACCCTTGGAAAAACCTTCCATTTCAACCTTTTTGAAACCATCAGAAAAACACTACCTTTTGACTCCTTCAAAACTCTTTAGGGAACCACCCCTTCGAAACCATTTTAAATACCTTTCGAAAGCATCAAACCTTTAGAAACTCAAACCTTTCAAAAGCACTTGGGTTTAATTTAAGACATGTGGAAAAGCACGTTTCGAAACTATTAAAACCTTCTCTTTCGAAACCGTTGGGTTATACTTCAAAAGAACAAAAGGTCATTCAAAAACATCTAAGTTGAAAACTTTTCTTTTGTAACCTATTTCTAAGGAAAGAGGTGATGGTGTCGAAACCACCCTTCCGAAAGTGTTAAGGAAGTGGCTAATGAAAGCGTTGGGGAAGTGGCTAATTTTAAAAAGTTAAGTATACCTTCTGAAACCATTGACTTCGAAAGGTAGAAAGACGGCAGCTAAGGGTTTCGACCCCTTCGAAAGCATTACTTAAAATAAAAGAGCGTAACCCATTTGAAACCTCTTCATTTAAAATATTTGGCTCTATCAAAAGCCAACTGAGTCAAAAGCTATTCTTTCGAAAGCAAAGTAGGCGCTTCTTTCATTTAAAAAAATGCATACTCCAACCCCTTTGGACTCCAACGTTTCGACTATGTACTTTCCGCCTTTATCCAATACGCTACTTACCAAGTACTTGATACCATGCGCATTAGTTTCGAAACCATGGCGGGAAACATCTTAGTCAGAACCCCCTGGTGCCGAAAGTAGTGGAACACACTAAAAACATGTTATTTTTGTTTTTAACTAAAAAGAGAAACTTTTTAACTAACCTTCTATTGTTTGTCAAAATTTCATTGGTTGCTAAATACCTTTTTCAAAAGTGCTGCCAATATTTTCAGAATTAAACAATGATTTAATTTTGCGAAATGCCCCTTCTCCTTAATTAAATATATAAAACATGTAATTTCCGTACTAAATAATTTTATATATTTATCAAAGCACTTAGGAAAATTCTACAAAAATTCCATAAAATCATATTTGATATGTTTTCTAACATATATAAATTTTAGACCCAAAAAATTATTTATTTTACTGAAAATAATTTGTAACACAATAAATTATATTCTTCACCAAAAAATTAATAGGAAATCCACATTAATTAAGAAAATTATGAAATAGAAACCCACCTCAAAAATATTATTTCGTTTTACATTTAAATTCGCAAAGCACTTGGATGTCATTTAGTAGGATTTTCATATCAAACATACTATAAGAATCAATATAAATATGCCTAAATCATTAACAAGTATATGTAAACTTTTAATTATTCAAAACATGGCATAAACATGCAAAAATACTTTGGATTATCCTTAAAATCGAAAATCATAAGAAAATGAGATGTAGTAATTATTCACCTTAGCTTTGTGATTAGGATGTGAGATCTGACCTTGATTAAGTTGATTTGGTTTTCCTCTTAAGAATTTTAGCTTTCCTCTACTTCTCCTTTGCTAATGGTGGCTGGTCGTAGTGTGGTTATTTTCTTTTGTTATAAAATGAAATGACGGTGTATTAATTTTCCTAAAGGTTTACGGTATAAGGTTAATCATTTTCCTATTTTTCGCTCCCTCACTTAAGTCCATTTTACTTCATTTATTTATTCAATAATATGGCACGGCTACCCCTTAATTTAATCACAAATCTCAATCCATTAATCAATACATTATTTTATTTAATTTAACTAATTAAATATCCTAAATAATGTTACTAAAATATGAGGTGTTACAATCTCTCCTTCCTGAAGAATTTCATCCTCAAAATTACGATAAGGCACACAACAAATCAATCAAAAATGTAAAACATACCATCAAAACAAATCAGAATAAATGTCTCTAATCCTGCTCTTAGTCTCTTAAGTACATTCTCCCTCATCATTGCCCTAATGGACTTTCACTAATCCAACTGTCTTGTTCCTTAGCCTCTTCTTATCTCTCGCAACATTTCGAATTGGCTTTCTAACTATGGTCTAGTCCGGTTCTACTACTAAATCTTCTAACACTATCAGTGCTATAGTAGTCTTCGGGTCTCTAACACACTTTCTAAGATGAGAAACATGGAAAATTTCGTGGACTCCTGCCAATTTACTAGGTAACTCCACCTTATATGCGATTTTCCTGATCCTCTCAAAAATACGAAAAGGTCCAATGAATCTCGGTGCTAACTTTTATGATTTCTCGAATCTAATCACACCCTTCATTGGTGAAACCTTAACAAACACATGGTCTCCAATAGAGAACTCCAAATCTTTTCTTCTTCTATCTGCATAGCTTTACTACCTAGACCGAGCTTCCTTCACTCTCACCCTTACAAGCTTAATCTTTTATGCTATTTCTTTTACTAAATCCGAACCAGGAATCAACCTATCCCTGGTCTCTAACCAACAAATGGGAGATTTGCATGGTCTTCCGTAACTTCAAACGGTGCCATCCCAATACTAGTCTGATAACTATTGTTATATGAAAACTCGACTAAATGTAGATGGTCTTCCCATGATGCCCAAAATCTAATACATAAGCTCTTAACAAGTCCTCTAAGATCTTGTTAACTCTTTCCGTTTGCCCATTAGTTTGTGAATGGTAAGCGGTACTCATCTTGAACTTGGTTCCCAAACTTTCCTATAGACTCCTCCAGAACTCACTAGTGAGTAAGGAATCTCTATCATTAACAATACTACTAGGAATTTCATGTAGTCTAACCACATTCTTCATAAACAACTTTGCAAAAATAGGTGTCGTCCTAGTTGACTTAACTGGGATGAAATGGGCACGCTTGGTCAACCTGTCCACTATGACCCATATACTTGCATTCCCTCTATTAGATCTTGGCAACCTATCTATGAAATCCATATAAATAGCATCCCACTTCCATACCGAAATAATCAATGGCTGAAGCAACCCGCTCGGCTATTGATGTTCGGCTTTTACCTACAGACGGTTCAAACACTGTTTCACCCACAAGCCAACATCCCTCTTCATGCCTTCCTAGAAGAAACTTCTCTTCATATCTTGATACATCTTCGTTCCTTCTGGACGAATAGGGAACTTCGAACGATGACATTCCTCTAAGACTTCCTTTCTTATGTTTCCCACATTTGAAACACATAATCTACACTTCTTTCTTAACCACCCACTTTGGTCAAGACAGAAATCCTTTAAGTCACCGCTCTCCGTTCCATCCCTTAATTTCCTGATCCTTTCAGATAACACTAGCTCGTCTTCCTATTTAGAAGAAATCTTCTCAATCCATATCGTCGGACTTCTAAACAAGAAAACATAGCAGATTCTCCGCTAGACCCAACCCCGAATCCCCACTGCACTCTGCAAGCTGATAGTGCTTCCAAGTCTTTCCATTCTGCTATGATATCCAACACTGCATTCTAATGCTTCCTATTAAGCGCTTCTGCTACCTTATTGCCTTTCCTTGGTGTGTATTCAATGCCAAAGTCATAAGCTGCTAAAAACTCTAACCATCTCTGATGTCTTATGTTCGGCTCCTTCCGAGGAAGCAAATATTTCAACGACTTATGATATGTATAGAGCTCAAACCTCTCTTCCAAAAGGTAATGCCTCCACACCTTCAAAGATAAAATAATTACAACTAATTCCAAGTCAAGCGTTGGGCATCTAACCTCATGTGTTCTAAGCTGTCTAAAAGCGTAGGCAATCACTTTACCCCTTTACATAAACACAGCTCCCAGTCCTATTCCACATGCATCTGTATAAACTACCAAGTCCCGATTCCCCTCTGGAACCACCAACACAACTGCATGGGTCAACAAGTGTTCCAAGTTCAGGAATGCTTCCTTACACTTATCAGTCCATACAAACTTTACATCCTTCCACATTAGCTTGGTCGTCTGCGTTGCTTTCCATGAAATATCCTTTATAAATCTCCGATAATATCCAACCAACCCAAGGAAACTTCCTATCTCATTTACCGTTTCTGATCTCTTCCAATTATTAATGGCTTCAATCTTATCTGGATCGACTAACAATCCTTTCTCCGAAACCATGTGACCAAGAAACTTCACTTCCTTCTTTCAAAATGGCACTTCGATAACTTTTCCTTTAACAGATGCTACCTCAACATCTCAAGCACAACTCTAAGATGAACTTCACGCTCCTACTCATCCTTAGAGTATATCAAAATATCAACTATAAAAACAAATACGAACGTATCAAATTGCTCGTGGAAAATTCGGTTAATCAAATCCACAAAGAATGCCGATGCATTATTTAGTCCGAATAGCATAACTCACCATTCTTATGACCCATACCTTGTTCTAAAAATCATCAAAGGTACACTATTTTATGCCACTATAAGCTGATGAAATCATGTCGCTAGATCCAACTAAGAGAATATCTTAGCCCCACTCAACTGGTCGAACAAATTGTCAATCCTAGGAAACGGATATCGGTTCTTTATCGTCTTCTTATTTAACTTACGATAATGGATACATAGCTTTAATGATCCATCCGACTTCTTAGCAAATACTACAGCTTCTTCCCAAGGCAAAGTACTCGATCTAATAAATCTCTTACCTTCCAAGTCTACAAAATGAGCCTTTAACTCCTTCATCTCTATTGGTGTCATCTTGCTAAGTGGCCTACTTATCGGTTCCGCCCTAGGAACCAAATCTATCTGAAACTCTATGGCTCGTTTTGGTGGTAATCCAACTACCGGCTCAAAAACATCTACGAATTCACTAGCTACGAAAACGTGATTCAACTCGCCTTCTAACTCCATAACACCCAACAAAGCACTCACCTTACAACTAGGGTTTTCTATGGTATAAACTATTCGATCACTACAATCCAGGTGTCTAAGTGATATTTTCCTATCCTGGCAAAATATCCTAGCATCGTATTTACTTAACCAATCCATGCCTAATATAATTCCGAACCCTACAGAGTCAAATACATGCGAACTCTAAGTGGTCACACTTCATCCCAAGCGGCGCATACCCTCTTATCGGATTTGCAACTCTTAAGGAAGTAGCTAAATATGCGGGTTTTGGTTACGTTTATGTACCAAGCATCGAGATATAAAAGAGTGAGATGCACCAACATCAAACAAAACTTTAACAGACATACCATGAATCTGAAGCGTACCTCCTAACATAGCCTTTCCCTTCTCCTACATTACTAGCCTCGAAGCAGTGGGCTCCAATGCATACACTTGGCCCTTACCATCCTTTGTGGGATCTTTGCATTGATTCTTGTATTAGCCGATCTGATCACAATTAAAGCACTTGATATTCTTCTTTCCAACCACCTCCTTTCCTTTTCCATTTCCAGCATGACACACATGAGCGTAATGTCCTTTCTTGTGCAGTTATAGCAGACCACCTCAGACTTTCCCTTCTTTGCTTCTCCTCCTTTCTAAGCATACTTCTTATGGAAAAACTTTCTCTTTTGGCCCTGCCCAACCTGGACCTCACTCTCCTTCTTCTTCTACAAACAAGCTAACATCTCCTCATGTCTCAATGCCATTTCCAATCATATGGAACTCTGATGTGTGCTAAGGTAACCCTAGCCAAATCCAGCTTCAAACCTCTAATAAACTTTTCATTCCTTTTCAACACCGTGTCAACAATAGCATACCCATACCAGGTGAGCTCTTTGAACCTTCCAGCATACTCTAAAATAGACATCTCCCCTAGTTCCAACCAAGCAAACTTCCTAACCAACACGGACTGCACCATACCTGACATGAACCTTTCTTGAAACCTCCTCCTAAACTTTGCCCACATCATAGTCTCTTCATCCATACCAACAGTTACAGTATTCCACCAAAACAAAGTAGCACCTTAAAGTTGTCTTGAGCCAAGTCTTCTTTTATGCTCGTCATTGAGTTCGAAGTTAGCAAAAATCCTTTCATAGTGTAGCAGCCAGTTTTTCTCCTCGATAGCATCCTCAGTCCTAATAAAAGGTTTTCCTCAAAGCCTAACATAGTCTCGGCTCAAATTAGCATATGGTTGACTACTGGAGCTTCCTGAACTCCTCTTCAAGCAGCATTCCCTCCAACAACTCCAGCTGCAATTCCAGCTTGCATCATGTTCACGAAAAACTGATACATGGCTCCTATGTCCACTTAGGGAACCCTGACACCAACGTTCTCAGCATAGGTCTGACCTTGACTTCTTCTAACATTTGGTCAGGCATTTCCATTTGTGCTGATACTGTCTCCTCCTAGTTTAAACCTACCTCTTCCTCCATCCATATTTGTATTCAAGCCTCATGAGATACATAAGAATAGCCTAATAAAGGTAGAAGTCTAGAGATAAAGTATATACTTATATATAACAAATACATGTACGTTACTATAATGTTATCCCATACCCCGACCATAGCTCTAATTCCAAAGGATTATCTTTCCAAAAATCACTTTTAGTTGAAATATTTCATAAACCCATGCTCTGATACCAAGTTGTAACATCCCCTATCTAGAGTCCCAAAGCTAAGCGCTATAGATTTTGTAGTCATCTATAGTATTAACTTCTAGTGACTAAATACAGTTATGTTAATGGTATCCATAATATCAGAAGCACTTGAATATGAAACAAATCATATATTTCAAAACAATATTTTTCCATTGCATTTCGAAATAAATGTTTCATATTTAGATTATGTAATCCCAAATCGTTTCCTAAGAAATGATAAAATATACTTATTACAAAATACACCATGGGCGACATATGAAGATGCCCCCTTGGATGATCAGAGTCATATAGTCATAAGTGACTTAATACATGCACAGCAGAAATAAATAACAAAAAAAGAACTACAACTCCTAATAGTTATCCATTAGCCTCATGCTCGCCTCTGGTAGCTTTATTCGTCATCCTACTAAAACCTTAAAAGCCTCAACCCTCAACCTACTCAAATCACTTTTGAGCACGCAAGATTTAAGAGGGAAAACATAAACTTCGAGTCAGACATAAAGCCTGGTGTGAATAATACTATACAACTCGGTTATTAATGTTAAGTCAGACCGCGCCGCTTAGCGGGACGGGTTTCCTCTCACTAACATTCTTTAAAATATAGCTTTTGCAAATCTTTTCCTACAACTAAAACTGGTTAAATACTGCAAAGCATCATTATATAAACATACATATCAAGTAATAAAAGAACTATCTGTTCAAACATTTTAGTTTTGTTTGGCTAACTATTAACCTTTGGCTGACTCGGGCCTACCAAAAAAATAACAAAGTAATCTAACATCTGTTAGATACTCCTCTTCTGGATGGTCTGTCCTTAACTATCTGTTAAATATTTTTCTTCTGGACATTTGTCCCTAACTTAACATCTCCCAGGGTCACCTAATCCTAATGGTTCTATGGGCTCACTAATAACCTATCTGTATATAAATATATATTCTCTTCTATGTGCAATCATAATTTTGGTCTTACCTGTTACAAAGCTTCATACACTAGAATTTTGGACTAAATTAGCTCGGGCCGATAGCTAATGTATAGGGTGCGACCTTATACCAGTCCTATATGATATTCTAATATTTGAGTCATTTTACTTTGGGATCCCTTCCTATAATTTTCCTTGAAAACCTTTTTCAAAATTGATTTAAGACCTTTAAATCAACTCACAAAAGGAAAATACATATACTCTATGATTTACTCAAAATCACCTTGCCATGTTATATATACACACACTTTACTCAAATCGTTGTTGATGAAAACCTTTAAAAATTTAAAAGTACTCGTTTCGATCCTATTGAAAGTACCCCTTTCGAAACCATATAAAACCCTTTTGAAACCTTTGAAAACCTTACTTTTGAAAGCTTTAAACCTTAGACATCATATCTTAAAACACTTCAAAACATTGACTTTAAAAAACCTAGGAAAAATCTTCATTTCAACCTTTTCAAAACCATCAGAAAAACACTACCTTTCGACTCCTTCGAACCTCTTTTGGGAACCACCTCTTCCATACCATTTTAAATGCCTTTCGAAAGCATCAAACTTTAGAAACTCAAACCTTTAGAAAGTGTTTGAGTTCAATTTAAAACATGTGGATAAACACCTTTTGAAATCGTTAAAACCTTCTCTTTCGAAACCATCGAGTTATACTTCAACAGAACAAAACGACCATTCAAAACATCTAAGCCGAAAGCCTTCCTTTCGAAACCTATTTCTAATTAAAGAAGCGATGGTGTCGAAACCACCCTTCCAAATGCATTGGGGAAGTGGCTAATTTTAAAAAGTTAATTCTATCTTGTAAAAACATTAACTTCGAAAGGTAGAAAAGTGGCAGTTAGGGGTTTTGACCCCTTCGAAAGCATTACTTAGAAAAATGGAGCACAACCCATTTGAAACCTCTTCTTTTAAAACATTTGGCTCAGTCGAAAGCCAATCGAGTCAAAATCTATCCTTTCGAAAACAAAGCAGGCGCTTCATTAATTTAAAACAAGGCATACTCCAAGCCCTTTGGAACCCAACGTTTCTACTATGTACCTCCCGCCTTTATCCAATACGCTACGTACCAAGTACTTGATACCATGCACATTGGCTTCGAAAGCATGGTGGCGAAATGTCTTAGTCGGAACCCCCTAGTGCTAAAAGTAATGGAACGCACTAAAAACATATTATTTTTGTTTTTAACTTAAAAGAGAAACTATTTAACTAACTTGCTATTGTTTGTCAAAATTTCATTGGTTGCTAAATACCTTTTCAAAAGTGCTGCCAATATTTTCAGAATTAAAGCATGATTTTATTTTGCAAAATGCCCCTTCTCCTTCATTGAACATATAAAATATTTAAGTCTCATACCTTAAATAATTTTATATATTTATCAAAACACTTAGGAAAATTCTACGAAAATTCCAAAAAATCCTATTTAATATGCTTTCTAACATATATAAATTTCATTACCAAATAATTATTTATTTTTCCGTAAGTAATTTATAACCCAATAAATTATTTTCTTCACTGGAAAAATAATATATGAAAATCGAAACACATCTCTAAAATATAATTTATGATCTACATTTAAATTTGCAAGGCATTTTGATGTCATTTAATAGGGTTATCATATCAAACATATCATAAGAATAAATATAAATATGCATAAATCATCAACAAGTATATATAAACTTTTAATCATTCAAAACATGGCATAAACATGCAAAAATAATTCGGATTATCCTTAAAACCGAAAATTATAAGAAAATGAGATATAGTCATTATTCACCTTAGCTTTGTGATTAGGATGTGAGATTTGATCTTGATTAAAGTTGATTTGATTTTCTTCTTAACAACTCTAACTATCCTCTTCTTCTCCTTTGTTAATGGTGGCCGACCTTAATGTGGTTATTATCATTTGTGATAAAATGAAATGAAGGTGTATTCATTTTCTAAGGGTTTATGGTATAAGTTTAATCATTTTTCTACTTTGCCCTCCCTTATTTCTTAATACTTAAGTCCATTTGACTTCATTTATCTGTTCTTTAGTAAGGCATGGCTACTCCTTAATTTAATGACAAATCTTAATCCTTTAATCAACAAATTATTTTATTTTATTTAACTAATTAAATATCCTAAATAATGTTACTAAAATTTTGGGGTGTTACAATAATAATCTACCTTGTCGAACCAATAGATATCTACTAAGACCATGCCGCTGAGCGGAATGAGTTTTCCCCTTACTAGTATCTTTATCAAAATATATAAAATATGCTATGCTCCTAAATGCATAATGGTTAAAACATAATAATATATTATGAAATGAAAGAAAGCAATATACTCTGGTTACCCATCCTAACTTATATGAATATTTGTCCAAATTTATAGTTTTTCTAAGATCACTATAAACCTATTAGTTTTCATGGGCTGACTAATAGCATGTCTCAATTTATTTTAAGGACAATCTATCTAACTTCGTAGTTTTTATAAGTTTACTAGGAACCTTTTAGTTTTCATGGGCTAACTAATAACCTTCCAATCATAGCTTTCATGGGATGACTATGGACCTATTAGATTCTCCAATAACATTACTCAAAATATTATTTTTGTATGATAACTATGACTTATTAATCTCTATCAATAACATCATTTGGACATAGTTTTCATGGGATCACTAAGAACCTATTGGACCTTTCCAACAACATTTCTCATGGCATAGTTTTTATGGGGTGACTATAAACCCATTGGACCCTTCTAATAACCTATCTAAATCAATAATCTTTTAATCAATTCTAGACATCCTATACTTCTGGTTTACTTGACCTTCTATAACGACCTAAATTTTCTCGATAATTAAAATATTGAATTTAATAAGATTTTGTTATTTAAAATTGGAAGAAATTAAAATTTATGATCTATTAACGAGAAAATAACTATAATAAAATATAGTAATGTTAATTTGAGGTAATTGATAACTATTTTAATGTAATTCCAATTAATAGAATGATTAATAAGTCATAATTGGTTATTGATTGTAAATTAATTGTAATAACCTGTGTTAATTGATAATTGGATTAAAGGAGTAATTGATAATTTAAAGGTTGTGTTAATTGATGAAATAGTATGTAATTAATTTTAATTGGGTAAAATTAGTGTTGTGTGTTGTTATAACATTTGTTTGTAAACAATAAACTTATAAGTGTGATTAAAAGTTAATGGTGACAATTATTATATGTTACCTATTTATTTAGTCTGTTAAATTAAATAGGAAATCAATTGCAATTAAATGTAATTAAATATTACATTAATGAAAATTATCATGAATTAGAGAATATTAATGTAATAATATATAAACCATTGTTAACTATGCCTAGAGAGTAATGATTGATTAAATAAAAAGAATTGAAATCAAATTTAATCAATTTATTGGAAGTAAATTATAATTAACTAGATTTAATTACAGTTGAAATTAAACATTGTAATTAGTATATATTTAACACTGGATTGATATGTAAATTTGTTTAAAATTATTGTAAATGTCTAAGTGATCAAAAATGATAAATTTGTTAGTTATTAAAAGTGGAATTAAAAAGTGATTTATTCAATTTAATAATAATTTATTTAGTTAACTTGAAAATAGCCATTTTGACCACTGTTTTGGATTTTGCAGAAACCAGTTTCATCGGATCCGCAATGGTGAATTATTGTAAGGTTTCAAGTTTCGTAGCGATCGGACGTGTTGTTTCATCATACAGACTCGAAACGCGCAGAAATCAATTTAATTGAAATCAATTTGAAATAAGCTGATTATAAAAGTAACTTCTTCATATGATGGAATTAGGACTTGAAACTAGGTTCATTGAGTTTAAAACTATCGAAAACATCTATTTTGATATATGGATTGACCCACTTTCGTTTTGAAGGAAGAACAGGCTTTTGGGTCGCAATTGTCACTCATATCAATTCAATTGTCTTAATTTTTCTTATTGGGCCTTCTCCATATAAATTGTTCTGTTCTACCCCTAGAAAACTTTCTATTTCTTATTTCTGTACGTACATCAACTTCTATCTGTTCCTTCTTCTTAAATGGCAGAAATTGATTCCAATTCCAAAGGCTACAATTCATTCTCCAAACCAATTTCAATATCAAACTCCTCCAAACCATATCAAATTATATACCAATTTGAAGCTCTCAACGAGCATGATGCACTGGTGTGATTCACTTTTGCAATTGAATCGCCATTTTTCCAGAAATCAAAGATGAACCTCAGCCATCCATTCTATGTTTTGGACGATCCAACGATAGATCTTTGCCAGATTGACGATCGGGAGGTGGCATTGGGAAGGTGAAGTCGAGCAAGTCATTAAGGTGTTGTTCGTTCATGCCAGATGTCGACAGATTCACGGTGATTGGAGGTCAAAGAAGACGGCGGTGGTGGGTCAATCTCTGGTGGTCCTGGGCAGTGCGCGAGGCCATGGTTCGACGTAGGGGCGCAATATGGAGTTTTAGTGGCGGCTGAGGAGGGTTATCATGAGATCACGTGTGTAGTTGAGGTGCTAGGGTTTGGATGGTGTTCGTTGCTGATGTCGCTGAGAGGAACTGTAGATGTTTTTTATTTATTTTATTTTTAATCATATAATGTTCTAACTATCAAACCCTTTACGTACGAGCTCGAATCCACTCGCAGTTTGTTTCCATTGTGTTCGTATCGAAATTCTGGACAATATGAAATTAGTTTGGACGAATTCTGAGACCGTTCAATTTTGAGCCTTATTTTAGATTTTAAATTGATTTCGAATCAAAGGTAAGTGTTTTAACCCACTTACAACTACTAGATTATCTTATGCTAGTTAAATTGAATTTATGATACCATTAGAAATAAATTGATTGATGTTTGGTATGTTTAAATTGTCATTCTAGTTAAATTTGACTTTTATTGCATTTAATCATTGTTTAATTTAATATTGAATTTAATTCTCAATTTAATACCTGTTAATGATAATCAGTTATCTATTGATGTTTATTGGTTGATTTTGATGATGATTATGATGGATATTTATTGTAAATATTGGATGACTGGATGCTACATTTTATATCGTTATAACACTACAAGTTCCCTATGGGTTGAAATGATACATACCCGAACGATCATATAAAATAGGGGAAAATCTTTATGGGTTGAAATGATAATCCCAAGCGATTTTCATTGAATTTTTTTTAGGGTTGCTGGTTGAAATAATATATATCTGTAAAAATTTAAAATATTTA
Organism: Allium cepa; assembly: GCA_030765085.1. Classification (NCBI taxonomy): domain Eukaryota; kingdom Viridiplantae; phylum Streptophyta; class Magnoliopsida; order Asparagales; family Amaryllidaceae; genus Allium; species Allium cepa. The sequence continues at coordinate 478,990,616 of CM060943.1, read as the reverse complement.
TGGATTGAAATGATAAATATCAATATCACTTGATCATAGGGCAGAGAATTGTATACGGACAACGGAATGGTTAAATTTAACGATTTTAAATCTTTAAACTTTAAACCCAATTAAACGATATTTGAAATAGAATTTGACTGATATAGATTGAATTGTTTTAAGTAATTATTTAAAGGGTTTAAATTGAAATTTTAAAGTTGAATTTGAAGTATGAACAACATTCATCGAAATTGAGTTATTGAAATGTTGGAAACTGTAACTTTGATAATTTATTAAAGTTGGAATAGTATTTCAAGATTTGAAATTGGGTTTTAATTTGAAATCAGGACATGGTCCAGATTTGTTGGAATGGAAGAAATGGTTAAATATGATATTAATTTCAAAATATTATTATCTCAATATAAAATGTAAATCTTCTTTTAAATTCTAATTTAAGACTTTCAACTATTAAAATAAGTTAACATATTTAAACCAACTTAATCAAATTTAAACTATTTAATTTATTTTAATTTAACTTAATCTATTTTAAATCTAATTAATCCATAATAAACCTATTTGATCTATTTAATCTGTTTTTAATATATTTTAACCCATTTTAAATCATTTAAAATTTATTAAACTATATTAATTTATTTTAAACTATTTTAATTTACTGCAAAATATTTTAAAACTATTTAATCTATTTTAAATTCATTTTGATCTATTTTAAATCTAATTAATCCATGATAAACCTATTTAATCTATTTTAAACCATTTAAACTATTTTAGATCTATTTAAAGTATTTTAATCTATTTTAAATTTATTTAATCTATTTTAATCCTATTTAACCTATTTATATCTATTTAAAACTATGTTAAACTAATTAAACTATTTATAACTATCTAAATTATTTCTAAATTTCAAATGGTGTAAAGTGGAAATGTTTATAAGTAAAGCCTTAATTTTTAAAGCGAATAAGTTTTAATAATGTTATAACATAAGTTGGGATTTGAAACGATATTTGATGGTGAAATGACATATTTGGGTAAACATGATGACTTTGAAATAAGAATTTAACCTAATTGTGAATATAATTTCGAAAGTGATATGGTTTGAATTGAATATGATATGTGGATATCAATTATGAAACGATTTTGGAATTTTAAATGAATCATTTGGTGTGAAATAAGCATTTGGTTGTTAAAGAGACCGGGATTGGATATTGTCATACTCTCTGCCAATACCGAAACCACTATAACAACTGTGCACGTAACGGAGATTCTCGAAATAAAGTAGGATGGTTTGGTGAATGATTATTCATAAGGTATTTACGTGACCCTGACTCACGTGAGTCGGTTTAGATGTGACTAAAACAAGAGCTATATCGGGCCAAGTGAAGTCGCATCTCCGATCGAGTAGATTTCTTTGATACAATATTATTACTTTGTGATTGATTTGGTGGCCACCCTTGATTGGATTATGGGAGTGTATTCGAGGTGGGCGGTAGTAGTTACTATGTGTTACCAGCAGTCCAAGAGTGCAATTGGTAGAATTCTACCCTGGCATTGCCTCGAGTGCCGTGTTCACATGCCCTATTGTGCTTTCTATGAGTTTTGTTTGTATCATACCTATGGAGTGCCTCTGAGTAAACCTTACGGAGGAGCTTACGGTACTATATAGACTATGGAAATACATAAAATGTGTTAATGGGGATATGGGTAATGTCTTAATGCTATTTTAATACTTTACTTTACTGTAAACACTATTATAATAGTGCATTGAACTATGTACGTAGATAGTTTAACGGATCCTTAGGAGATGAAAATCCTGAACACCTCATAAGCTACTATACTTACATTAGACATTGGATAGGAGATGTCAAAACCCATAAACATTTCCGATGCTGTTACACTTATATTTATTTACTGCTGATTTAACTTACATAAGATCTTTTAGCTCTGACTCGAGTGTTTTGTCTTTTCAATTTGCTTGGGTCAGTCTGAGCTTTTCAGTGTATCGAAGACTGCTTTTCTAGAGGACGAAGATGAAGATTTTTACTATTACTATTTATTATATTCATACCACTGCATCATGTTATTCGCCTGCATTTGTTATTAATTTATGTTAAACTCTGATTTTGAAATGTAATTGTGTAATCAAATGCTATTTGTAAAACAGCTTCATGAATTGTTTATATGTTTGCTGTTTTTTGTCATTCCGCTGTGAGATTTCGTGTTTGTTTTATTTGTCCTCTTCTTTTTCTTATTTTGCCCCATAACAATCCTCCTTTTTGAATGGTCTAAGTCTGACATGTGAAGTTTATCGTCGATTTAAACCGTGAAAGGCGGGTCGTTACATTTGGTATCAGAGCCAGGGTTAGTGATAACCTTATTTTTGGGGGTCTGACTCATTATAAATAAGATAGCAATACCCTAGAACGAGTTGTTCAGTGTATATATGTAACATCCTAAAAATTTATTAATTAAAATGAATAATATATTTTATACCCTTAGAATTTAATTTGAAAATAAATTGGAAAAAATCTTATACAAATAAAATAAGTGAAAATTATATATGAATAAAATTCCAATTTATTTTGAGTTTAAATTTTGAAATAATGAATGTTTTAAAAAGTCATTTGAATTTTAAAATCTTATATATATATGTATATTGCATATATGAGTAGAATTGAATATATATTGAAGTTGAATTTAAATTGTTTAAGATATGTGTGAATGTATAAATGGACATAAATGGTTATATTTCAAGTTTGAATTGAAATTTGAATTTTAATCTAAAATAAATGTTTTTAAAAAATAAGTGGCTTTCAAAATATTAAGGAGTAATGTATATAATGTAAATATTGGTTAAAGCAATTCTTTTAACATTGTATAAATATATATGTACAAATGAATAAGGGGGTGTATTCATTCATAAAATGAATATGATATAAAAATATGTAAAAATTCTCTTGTCTTGTAAAATCACAAATGTTGAATATATACATGAGAGATGAAGTAAAGAAATTAACATAATTGAGATCTCATGATTATTGTTTACGAATGGCATTCCATATCATTGCTAGAATAAAATAATAAAATTAAAAAATTATAGAAAACTTTTCAGCTTCCAATTTCAAATTATTTAGCCTCCAAACCTCTGAAAGTACAGTAACGAAAAGATTGAGCATCACAAATCTCAATATTCAAAGGCAATAGTAAAAACCAGAAAAAAAAACTGCCAACCTTTTTTCTTCAATTCAAAAGTTAAAATATGAAGTTCTTTCTAAAGATAAAGCTGTAGATTTACACTCCATCTCTCAGGTAAATTTTAAAACTTTATAGTTTAGTAAATTTGTAGTTTCAAAACTCAGGTTTTTAACACAAACCAATTCAAAACTGCATGTTAATTGAAAAACAAGTGCTTCAGTTTTTGGCCAAAGAAAATAGTGCAGTAGATTTCTGAAATAATTTAAGGCAGGTGAATTTCTTTTTAAAATTTGAATTTGAAGTTGTAATCAGTAATGAAGAAATAATTTAAACCATGGTATTAATCAGTTGTAGGAGAAATCAAGATCAAAGATTAAATCTATTTCTGGTTTCAACTATAGAAAAGCTTCTCTGTTGTATAAAAAAATTCAAACTGTAAGTAATTAAAGATTGTTTGTTATTTATGAATTAAGTGATCAAATACAACCAAGAATAAACAAATATTTTTATTTACAACTTGCATATCTAAACTCTAAGATTTAAAGTAGGAAAATAAAAAAGTTTCCAGGCTTCATCCTCATTTTGAAAACTGTCAGGAGCTTTTTCTGTCTTTAGGAAAATGTGAGTAAACCTTTGATATTTTCAATCATTTTTTGTTGTGTGAATGCCTGAATGATGTAGGAAAGTTTAAATTTTGGTTTGCATTCAAGAATTTGTGAGTATATGAATGAATTTTTTGCCTGTGCATGTTGTTTTATACGGTTGCAAAACCCTGTTTTAGCTTCAGGATATAAAAACCTGTCAAAACCCCAAAATCTTTGGTTCTAGCTTTGTTTAGATCAAAGTGTTAAAATGAAAGGAGTTCAGATTCACTTAAATTGAATTTTAGAAATAAGTATATGAACCAAAATCAAGAATGCATGCCTGGGAATGTTATTTCTTCCCTATTCCTCTAAGTTCTGGTTTACAGAGTAAACCATAGCAAAATCCCAATCCCTCTCTCCCTCATTTCTTCTGAAATTAAAGTGTAAACAAGTTAAAGTATGGTTTTAACCCTGCTCTATGTTTTAGTAATAAATTAAAGCAAAGATACATAGTTTTTTTCTGGAAACTATGAAGAACACAGTCACAATCCAAATAGGCAAAAATTCGAACCTCGCCGATTTTATTTTGAGTAATGTTATTTGAATCCCCTTTAAAAATAATGATTTTAGAAAGCAAAATTCAAATTTTTCATTAACTTTTCACTGAGATATTGGGGTTGATCAGAAAATTGAATTTTTGGCAAAATCTGATGATCTAAACGTTTGTGGGTCATGGGTTCGTCGTCACAACTAGATTGAATGTTCGAGATCACTAGAAAAATACTATATGAATTTATAAATCTTTGTATTGTTAAGTCGAGATCAAATTTGGGTTTAATAACCCATTTATGTTCACATTTGAAATGATGGTGCTGCGCCATCATTAGATGATCGGGACTGCATGTCAATGGTGCCAATCGTGACGTCTATTTTGCGCGAAGCATCGGTCAAGTTCTGGTGACCTCTGGTGGCCAAAGGAGGTGGGGCGAGGCCATTTTCTAGTGATGGCCGCTGTGCTAATTTGGTCGAGATAGCTCGATTTCATTTTCGTGGTTAATCAGAGTATCTTCACGTTTGGGTAGCAAGGGGCGATCGTGGGTGATGCTCCGATGGCCTCGTCGTCGATCAGCAAGGGTCGACGTGCTTATGCACGTATACTTGCACCTTTTTGTTTTCAGCGTATTGAGTTGTTGGATAAGAAAGGGAGTAACTTGAAGCACTACTCGAGGAATTGGGGAGAAGGCTCGAAGCTGTGGTCGTGTGGGGTTAGCGTTGCACCGGGCCGTTTGAACTTAAATAAATTTTTTTAGTTGGAAAATTTCACTCGGGTCAATCTGGGTAAAATCTCGAAGAAGGGGCCATTTTTCTCGGGAAGAACTCGAGGCAGCCTCGGGTTGGCCATGAAAACAACAAAACCCAATTTTAACAAAATTTTGTAAAACATAAGTTAAATAATTTTCTGAATACATTCTTTATTAACTACATAAAGGTAGTTGTTAATGGAGGATGAAGTAAATGATATTGAAATATTTTTTTTGAAATTAATGGAATTCAAAGATATTTCAAATTGATATTTTTAAATAAAAATTGTTTTACGTTTAGCTTAATTAAAAATTGAGAAGTAAATCAAATGTTCAAGTGTTAATTTAAAAACTAAATTTATTTATATGATGAAATAATGATTTAACAATTAATGATAGTAATTACTTTATAATTAAAAGTTAATTAATTAAAGAATAGTTAATTAATAAAAGTAACTAAGATTAATTAATTAACAATTAAGAAGTAATAAATTAAGATAATCAATTAATAAATAATTAGTAAAGCCAATTAAGATGTAATTAATTCATAGTTAAGTAAAACTAATCATAATTAATAAAGATAATTATATGGTTAATTCACTTTAATCACATTCACCTTATTCAAAGATGATTGACTATCATCAAATATTCTGCACTGGATTGATATTTCTGTTATGATACTGTGATTGCTTTGCGCTGAACTGTGATTTGTGATTTGTTTTTATGTGTATGTGAAAACCCCTTTTGCCGCAAAACGGCATTTAAACTTCGATGTGACATGGAGTCGGATTTCAGTTAGTTATCCGAAACCCACATCGAACCTTGAATGTGAATCCTTGTAATTGATACACCCACATATTTTAAAATTGAACGCTCACTATTCGGATTAGCCGAGAGAGGACTTTTGTGTCATATAACCTGTTTCGAATAGTGATTCGACGAAATGGATAACATTTGAAGACGGTGTTGAAGACCTGGTGTCTTTGAAAATGATAGGATAATCTATCGATTGTCTCTGCACTGAGTTGCTCTGATATAGAGATCTCCACATGTGATGGGGAGTCCGATCGGAATTGGGGATACCCGGATTTACAAGGGTTTCTTCCTCTATCAGACGAAGTGCCTTCGGTTCTGTTCGAACCTGAAACAGACTTGTATGGTTGTGCGTCTAACACTACAGTTTGAGATATAAAGCAGATTTCTTTCAAATACATATCTGTTGGTGGCGGAGAATTTATTCTCTTAGCTTAACACCCCTCTCTGAGACGTACGAGCTCAGAGGTTATGTAGTTGAAGGTTATCAGCGATATACTCCCAATTTGGTAGTTGGCATGCTAAGTGCTGCTGTATGTGGATGGTCATTTGTTGATCATTTGGGATCAAAGCATGGCTTTCGTGTAAAGCGTAGCTTTGTGGACGAGACCTAATCAGACCTCACACCCTGGAAATGGTCGAAACAGGAAAGATGCGACAAGGTTATGTGGGTCGCACCCTTTAGGGTATGTCATTTCATTTTGGAAAACGGTGGTATCATGGTATGGAGCCCAGATACTCCACCTATGTGGTTGCTGCAATCTCATTTACTATGTGGTTGTTGCTTTGTGATGGAGGGCCCTCAAATAAAGGTCGCAAACAACCGAGGAATGGCATAGTCGTGTAGTAGTTACCTAGTTACAGAGGTAACCCGATCTTGTGTTGGCAGAGGACTGGTTTTAAGTTCTCGAGATGTCTCGCCAGAGGCGTACCCATGTGGCATAGGAAGTTCCTTAGCCTGATAATTTGTTGGAATCCAATTCCCAATACGAACCCAGTATGGTTTTAGTTGTAGAACCTGCCATTTAACATGGTAGTTATAGTAGGCATAGTATCATGGTACCTATGCTGGCTAATATTAATATTATATTTTCGAAATGTTTTCACACTATGCACTAGTAGTAATATCAAAGAACTTTTCTCATATTAAGCATATTTGTCTATCACAAGGGGAAATCTCCCCTAAGTGTGCGATTGCATTGTGTGTGTGCTGGGAGGCCTTATGGTAGTTTCATTTTCCAAAAGCATAAACGGTTTTCTTTTTATAAATCTGTTTTATTTAAAAGCAACTATCTTTGTTTACTCACACCAGTCTCATGACTGACCCAGAGTTTATTGTTTCCTTTCTAAACTCTGGATGCCCATCATTTCCACACGGGCAGCCAAGTAGCAGTTTTCCATATGTTGGTATTAGCTGTATTTTGGAGACTTTTGGTTTGGAGATTTTCTGTTTTTGGAGGCTTTTTACCTTGGAGATATTTTGAAAGCTTTTGGATCTCAAGGTGCTTAGTTTGGAAGTTCACTATCACTCTATTTCCTTGAAGACTTTTGGCATATGCTCAATTGTTGTTCTATTATGATGTTCTATTTGGAGTTGTGATATATGTATTATGATACTCTGGTGTTGTAACGGATATTATGATGATGTTGTATCTGTGATGTAATGCATGATATTCATTTTGTTTCCGCTGTTTTATGTTCATCTAATATTATTATAAGCTCCATCTGACTGGAGTTCGATGTTTGAATCTTTGGCAGTCGAATACAAGTGAGGTATTTGACGTCGATTTTCGAACATTGGATTTCGGGTCGTGAAAATATATATGAGAGAGCATATTTGTTAATGTTATAAAGGTTTTTGTGTTGTGTTACTTTCTGTTTAGTATTAATAAATTCATCTTGGTACATAGGATGTTATAGCATCGATAGGGATTTCTAAATACTTAATAAGGCATACCGACACAATATTGTTTTGAAATATAGGTAAATGAAATAATTTTGCCTATTATTATATTTTATATATAAAAGCATCATTTTATGAATTAATATGGTGGGATGTGATATGTTGTTTGTTAGGAATTGAAAGTTTACAAATATTGTTTTGTAATATAAGATTTACAAAAAAATGAATATAAATTGAAATTCAAGAACTTAAGTTCCGGGATTTTGAAACTTTCTTTCAAAAGATTTAGGAATATAATATTAGTATTATTTGGAAGTATTTTTCGATATAAATATTTCAATATGATTTGAAAGAAATGTTTTAAAAGAAAATCTTAAAGGAAAAAGTTCGGTACTCCCCCTCTTTGTCGTTGGAAAATAATTTTGGTGAAAAATGTAAGCATCATCGACATTCATTTTCAAATTTCAAAGTGTGAAGACTGCTGTAGTAATTTTACTACACATTTATTTTGATAGCCAAATCTGAATTTTTAATTTCTAAATATGATTTGGATATCTAAAAGATATGATTATATATATATATATATATATATATATATATTGTTTTACATTAATTTGAAATGAGAACCGATATTTAGTTCTTAAGTTTCTCTAAATTAGATATTTTAATTATGGTAATGAATGAAATCTTAACCATTTTAATAGTTGGAAACATCTAAAAAGGAAAATAAGAAACTAAGAGTTAAGTGATTAACGAACTATACGAGAAATAAAAAAAATTATAACTTTTGGATACGAAAATTTAGAATATGTGATTACTGAACATTTTATTAACTAAATGAATAGAATAAACTTGTGTAAAGTTCAATTCCATTCTATAAAACATGTATACAACTTACCAAAATATTAAAAAGTTGGAATGTTAATGAGAATATGTAATAGAACATTATACAAGTAAAACTTAGGAAATGAAAGTATTTAATGGAATTGTGTTTATAAATGAAGAATTAAGATGTATAAGAATATTATATACCTAAGTTAATAATTTGAATGTTACTAACCAAATGTAATAGAAAAGTGAATAATGTAGAAAATGATTATAAACTTAAGTTAACATTTTAAGCTATTCATGATCATATTGAATAGTAAAAGGTGGATACTGTAAGTAAATAATTATAAACTTAAGTTAATGTTTGAAGCCAATTATAATTAAAGAAAATAGTAAAAATGAATACTATATATAAAGGAAAAAACGTGAAAAGAAAAAGAACTAGAAATCCAAGTATGAGTTGCTTTATAAATGAATATTGATGTTGAACGGAAATCAAAGTAAATAATAAATGTGAATAGACTGAAATAAAATATATGCAATACTTCAATAATGAATTCATTGATGATCTAAATAATTGAAATGAAAATTACTTGGGAAAGTAATGAAAATGGCATTGTATGAATAAATGAGAAATGAAATTTTGTAATAATGAATGTAAAATTTTGAAAAAAAAAACATTGTATGAATGAATGAAATTATAGAATAGTAAATAATGTGAATGGAGATTAATAAGAATAAACTTAACGATATTTGGAACTATTGTTTGTTTTAGCTTGCGGGATGATTCGGAAAGGATACTTCTAACTATATAAAAATGTGTAAATAATCTATTGAGTTTTATCGAAGACTATTGAGTGTATGGTATACTTAGTAGCTTATTTATCATTTTATACAATTAAAAGTTTCTGAAACCGAACAAACCATTTGTTTTGGTTGCTATGGATGGATAATTATTTTCTTTGTTGAAAATGATGTTTGTACTGTTTGTTTGCGAATGATTATGGTTATGTTGTGATTGTTTTGTTGTTATTGGTTGAAACAATGTAATTATTTCTCTTTGCACAATTCTAACTCTTTTGGATTATATAAGTGAAGTACAGGTTTATTGAAGCAATAACTACTGTTTTTGGTTTCATTAATTAAGTGTTATTTGCCCGACAAATAGGTACACTTTCGGATTATGGTTTTCTAGCGATATTATATCGTTTTTCCCATGGTTTGGGATATATTACTTTGAAAAATGTGGTATATATTGTTATTATTAATATTATTATTTCTTCCAAACCTCTCCGTACAAAGTAAACTCTGCCAAAATTTTCCACGAATTTTGGACTTAGAAATTTTTTGTGAAAATGTAAATGTTTTTCAAACTTTTATTGAACTTGAATATAAAAGGATTTAATTTTTTATGAATTAATATATTTTATTTAAATTATTTAAATTGTGTAAATAAATTATTTATAAATTGAATACTTTGAACAAGATATTAATTCCTTAATTCCTTTTTTCTTTCTTTTTCCTTTTCGAGGACGAAAAGTTTTGAGTTGGGTAGAGTGTAACGACCCGCATTTTTTTGATAATTAAAATATTGAAATAAGATTTTGTTATTTAATATTGAAAGAAATTAAAATTTATGATTTATTAATGAGGAAAAAACTATAATGAAATGTAGCAATGTTAATTTAAGTCAATTGATAACTATTTAGTGAAATTCCAATTAATTGAAATGATTAAAAAGTCATAATTGGTTATAGATTGTAAATTAATTGTAATAACATGTATTAATTGATAATTGGATTAAAGAAGTAATTGATAATTAAAAGGTTGTATTAATTAATGAAATAGTATGTAGTTAATTTTAATTGGGTAAAATTAGTGTTGTGAGTTGTTACAACATTTGTGTGTAAGTGATAAACTTATAAATGTGATTAAAAGTTAATGGTGACAATTATTATATGTTATCTATTTATTTAATCTGTTAAATTAAATTGGAAATCAAATGCAATTAAATGTAATTAAATATTACGTTAATGGAAATTAAGATGAAATTGGAGAATGTTAATGTAATAAGATATAAACCACTGTTAACTATGCCCATAGAGTAATGATTGATTGAATAAAAAGGATTGAAATCAAATTTAATCAATTTACGGGAAGTATAAAATAATTAATTGGATTTAATTACAGTTGAAATTGAACACTGTAATCAATGTTGTAACGACCTAGAATTTTTGTTAATAAAAAAATTGAATATTTAATTGATTTTAAATATTAATAAGTAAAATTAAACAATCGAATAAATTTTATTTCGAATAATTGTATTTAATTGGATAATTAAATCGATAATTCAATATTTGAAAATACAGAAATAATTGGAAATCGAGTTAAATATGATTGGAAATGATTTGTAAAATTTTATTATATCGTATTGGAGTTAGAACGATATTTTAGAACTTTTAAAATTGAATTAAAAGTTAAATTGTGAAAATTGAATATTTTAATATTTAATTGACGAGTAAAAATAGCCATTTTTCAAACAGTCTCGGATTTTGACAAAACTAGTTTCATCGGATCCGTAATGTTAAATTATTGTATGGTTTTAAATTTCGTGTCAATCGGATTTACCGTTTGTCCGGGGCGAGCCAAAACGCATAGAAATTCGTTAATCGATTTAATTTAAAATCGATCTTTTATTGCCGTAACTCGCACAGATGATCGAATTAGCCTCCGAAACACGTTCCATTGTGTTCGAAACGTGGGGTAAACCTTAGAAACACCAACCGGCACGCTTTGTTTGGAGTTCGAATTTTTTTTTTATGAATAGTGTTTTTGGGAATTTTCTATATAAGGACGGTTTTATTCTTCATTTGCAATCAAGAAAACAAAACCCTAATTCCTATAACCTAGCCGCCGGCTATGAAATCAAGGGCCAGAAAATTGCCTCTTTCTCTCTCAATTTTCTTCCAATCCATCGATTATTTCCAGAAAACTTCAACTACAACATGGAAGAGGGTGAGGAGAGCTTCGATTCTATACGGGTGTGATCGTTTTTAGTGGAACGAATCGATGGCAATCGAAGCTGGAACGGCCGACCTTCATGCAAAGAAATCGAGACAAGGGGGAGGCTGAGATTTTCCATATTCGCGGTGAAGATAGAGAGGGTGATGGGCTACAAGATGGCGCTAGCTGATCGAGTTGGAGATGCTCGTATAGGTTGCGTGTACTAGGGTTTCTAGGCGGCGAGATGGTTTTCGTGCGTGATTTACTACCTGGGAACGAACATGAGGAAGAAAGAGAAGGGGGGACGTGAACGGCCTGGATCTGATGGACAAGGATTTGCACGGCCCTGATTTAGTTGAAGGTTGAAATAAATAAAGGAAAATGAAATTTATTTATATTTAAATTCGAGTAAACTTATAAATGTCATAACTTCTTCATACGAGGTCGAAAAATTACGAAACGAATTGCGTTGGATTCGTATTAACGAGCACTACGGTAAGGATTTGGAATGGAGTCGTTTGGAGCTAGTTTGAATTTCAAGTAAAATTAATTGTACGTTTAATTTTATTCGAAATAAAACGCTGGAACTGAATTGAAATCAAGGTGAGAACTTCTCACTCAATCGAATTAGTTTCGATTAAAATTTTAAATAGTTAGATTTAAAATTGCTTGATTGTGTTGATTATATGCTTGGATGATAAATTGCTATTTATTGTTTTGAAATAGACATTATGCGCCGTTAGTGAGCGAAGGTTATTTATTAAAAACATATACCGCGATATTTCACCTTGAAGTGGAATTGGTATTATATATGTACTTGGAGTTGATTCTCCCGCATTATATACCAGATGAGGCCCTATTGCGCCGCATAATAGCGGATAGTATTTTATAAATCTCATATACCGCGATATTCCGTCTTGAAGCGGAATTGGTATTGTGCTAACATCTGTGGATGCAGGGAAACAGGTTGGAGGGATCCAACTGGATTCCTCAAATGATTGAATTGGTTTCAATGTTGTGTGTTGATTTATTTATAATCTTTGTGATTATCTTTGTGATTGAGATCGTTAAAGGCTAAAATTTAGCCGAATATATTTTTGGTGTTGTTAGATGCCGAAAATAAATAAAATTGGATTTTTGAAAATTTAAGTTGAGATTTCATAATAAAAATTAATTTTGGAATTGATTCATTTTAAATAAATAAACGTTATAATTTTAATGTTATAAAGATTATGATTTTTGTGAAATATAACCGAGATGTGATTTTTGAAATAAATAGTTGATAAATTTGTAAAATGGTTTAAATTGGGATTTTTGAATAATTATAAACGGTTTATATAAAATGTTTATGAAATTGATATTTATAAATTAAAAATATTGGAATTATAAAACGAGTTTTTATAAGTGTTGAAATGAAGTATAAACGGATTTCATAAGTGAATGAAATTTATAGATTTATAAATTGTGAACTTATAAAATGAATAGATTTTGTAAAATAAAGGATTTATAAGTAAGTCACTTATTAATTGGATTTTGGCATTTAAATGAGATATAAATAGAATTTGTCCATTAAGGGATTTTATAAGTGGAAGTTTTTATAAAATAAATATAAGTGGAATATATAAACGTTGTTTTATAAATCCGAAATCAACTTATTTTGATAAGTTAATTATTATAGCTTATTAAAGGAAGTATATCCACGATTTTGGATAGTGGAAAATCCTTTAGATAAAATGTGTAGAAAATGTTGAATTTGGTTAATGATGTATATTCACGATTTTGGACAGTGAATATATATTAAAGAAATGTTTTGGGGAAGTGACGTTTTAAATAGAATTTAAAACGACTTAAAGATGTTTTAAAATGCATTAAATATCGAACACATAGATTTCAACATTCATTGTTGAAATAGACGTTTTCGAGAAATAAGGAAATGGTGGACTATAACACTGTTGTTATAGTAAATGATTTTCGAAAGGAAATATGTTATATAATATTGGGATTTATATATCTATCTTAATTTTGAATCCCTATACTAGTGATTTTGGGTTGTCGTAACGATGTTTTACGCAACATTCGTTTTGACCCAAATAAAAGTGCTTAAGGGAAGTTTTCCTTAAAGAATAAAATATATACTTAATTGAATTTAAGTATATTGAATATTTTCAAAATGTTGAAAATAAAAAGTTTTGTGAATTACTTATTATTTAATAAGTATGGAAATGTATTTCCAATATGAAGTGAATGTTTTGAGATTTTATCTTTTAAAGATAAATTGAAAATGAATATTAGAAATCGATTTGGAAATTGTATATTCATAGATATTTTGGAAAGGTAAATTCACTATGGAATTTATAAAAGAAAAAGAAATTTGTTTAAAAATAAACATTGATTTATTTTTAAAGTGTGGAAATGAACTTACGAATTTGGGACGTATATTTCATAAATGGGTAAGGATTTATTTAATTGGTTTAAATGAACCATTTTGAAATGAAAGTTGTAAAGTTGAAAATTAATTTGAAATTGGTTTTCAAATGGTTAAAGTGTGGAATATATATATCTTGTAAAGATAATTTGAAAAATAAATAATTTGGGAAGATTATTTATAATCGGGTGATGTTGTGAATATTGATTGATAGTTAAATAACCGACTATCAATATTGACCTTTAAATAGGTATTTTTTGCAAATTGGTTGAAATTGAATGCTACACTTATTTTTAAATTATTGCGCTCGTTATTCGGATTACCCATTCCGAATAGTGATACGACGTAATGTATAGCATTGAAGACCGGTGTTGAAGACGGGATATTTTTGAAAAGGGAAGGATTACCGTCGAATGTCTCTACATCGGCTGATCTCCGATATAGACATTTATTACCCTTTGTGATGGGAATCCGGACGTGATTAGTGAATATCCGAATTGCAGGGGCTTCTTTGGAAGTGCCTTCGGTTCCGTTCGATCCCGGAACAGACTTGTATGGTTACGTGTCTGACATTACATTTTGAGATATAAAGCAGATTTCTTTCAAATACATCTCTGTTGGTGGCGGAGAATTCATTCTCTTAGCTTAACACCCTTCTCTGAGACGTACGAGCTTAGAGGTTTTGTAGTTGAAGGTTATCAGCGATATACTCCCAATTTAGTAATGTGGCATGCTGAGTGTTGCTGTGTGATGATTATTTATTGATCATTTGTTGATCAAAGCGTGGCTTTGTGAAAAAGCGTAGCTTTGTGGACGAGACTTCGTCGAGCCTCACAACCCGAAAATGGTCGAAACAGGAATGTTGCGACAAGGTTTTTTTAGGGGTCGCGCCCCTAAGGTATGTCCATTTTCTTCTGGATAGAGTTTGTTTCATGGTATGGAGCCCGGATATTTAACCTATGTGGTTGCTGCAAATTTATTACTTTGTGGTTGTTGGTATTGAGGATCCTCGGATAATGGTCGGTAACGACTGGGGGATGGCATACTTTTTGTGGGAGTTATCAAGTTACAGTTTCATTGCACCCAGAAGTGTGTGGTAACTCGGCCTTGTGACAGCAGAGGTCCGGTTAGGCTCTCGGGGCGTCTTTCCAGAGGCGTACCCATTTCGGTGTAGGAAGTTCCTTTGCCTGACCATTTGTTGGAAATCCAAAGAAACAATACGAACCCTATACGGTTTTTAGTTGTATAACCTGCCATGGAATGTGGCTGTAACCTGCTATTGAACATGGTGGCTTTAGTAGGCATACGATAATAGTCTTATGTTGGCTAAGATTTATATTATACTTTCGAAATGTTTTCTACACTATGCACTAAAAATAACAAAAATCAAATGATTCTGTGTAGTAAGCATATTTGACTATCATAAGGAGAAATCTCCTCCAATTCTGTGTTTGCAATGTGTGTGTGGTGGGAGGCCTTATGGTAGTTTCATTTTCCGAAAGCATAGCGTAGTTCTTTTGATTTTCTTTGTGAAATAACTATTTTTAGTTCTCACACCAGTCTTTCTCATCTTAGTGAAACATAATGGGGGTTCTCGCTTCACGGTTAGGTGGCGAATGGGAGACTCTTACCCCTACATGTCCTCTCTTAGTGAATAGGGGTTGGTTAGGCGTAAGCCGTGACAGTCGAAAGGCTGGCCGTAAAAGCAAGTTTGGGATACCAGTTGTAGCCACGGCGGTTATTAGCCGCTGTCGATGGTTGAAAAGCCTAGAACTTACAAAGTGATATCAGAGCATTTGGTCAAGTGACAACCTTGGCTCTGTTGGGAATTACTCATTAGAGATAGAGTCAGTAGAATGAGTTTGAGTGTAATAATAGATATAAGTGCGTATTTGTTAGTGAATATAAATTGTTTTATATTGTGATGATTGATTTGTTGAGTGGTATATGGATTCTGGTCAATACGAGTAATTAACATTATTGATAGGGATCTCTAAACACTTGTATAGAACAATTCAGCACGATATTGTTTTAAAGCGGGTAAAGGAAATAATTTTGCCCGAAATTTTTTATTTTGATATAGAAGGAATAATTTTCTAGCTATATTATATATCTTTGGATGTTTGGTTGTTAATGAAATAATCAAATATAAGAACCTAGAGTTTGAAAGGGTTTATAACCAAATAAAATTCTATAAGTATGATTTATCCAAAGGAAGAATAACTAAATTTGATTTAAACCAGAATTTAAATTTTGGGAAAATTTGAAAAGTGTTTTAAATGTAATAAAACAAAGGATATGGAAAAGTACCTTCCATTGAAAATTTGTGAAGGTGTTGGAACTCGGTATGAGTGTCCATTTGAATTGGAATCCCGTGTGATGGGATCATGTTGATTGATCATGATGTATACTAGCGTAATTTGAGGGGTGTGATGCCTACAGTTACAAGCGATTCAACTGGGATAGCGGCGCAACCGCCGTGTAAACTGCGATCTAGATGCCATAGCGAAATTCGAGGGGCGAGATGCCTACGGTTACAAGCGATTCCACTGGGATAGTAGCGTAATCGTCGTGTGAACTACGATCTATGGCAATAACCATGGCGAAATTCAAGAGATGTGAAATCTATAGATTACAAGCGATTCTACTGGGATAGTAGCGTAACTGCCGAGTAACTGTGATCCATGGAGGAACGTGCTTTCCATATCCATTTTTAAAATGGAATATAACTTAAGATAAGTCGAACAAAATTGGAATGTGAAATTGAATTAAAATTGAATAAAGTTGATTTTGGTGTCGAAATAAATTAATAAGTGAATTAATGAAATGAAGTCATTAAGGATATGAACTTGAGTTACATAAATGAAATTCAACTTGGAATGTAAAATGGATTAGCAATTGAATTAATAAACGGGTTGAATATTAATCAATCTAATATGAATGAATTGAATGTAAATCAATTGAATGTGAATAAATTGATATGAAATAATGGATGTAAATGTTAATTCATTAAAGCTAATTAAAAGTGTTGAACCACACTGAATGTAAAGAAATGTAAATTGAATAAATTTGGTTGTAATGAATGTACATTGGTTGTTACTTGATTGTTAATTAATTGAATATAATTCATTAAGTGTTAATGAGATTGAATTCAATAGTTGATAAAATTCAATATTCAGAAAATAAATTGAATCCAAATAGAATTGAAATTGAAAATGTGAAATTGAATGAAAATAGATATTATGGTTAGCAGGATTTACAGGTGGATTAATGGAAATTGGGATTTTGATTTCAAAGATAAAATTGAATTGCTCGACAAAAGGTACGTATTTCAATTTCAGTATGGAATTTGATGATCTTCTTGTCTAGCCGTTTGGCCTTTTTTTCTTTTTGAAATCTGGGGGCCGCGGTGCCATTTTGTAGTCGTACCGAGCGAGCCGCGCAAAGGAGACTCTGGTGAATTTTTCCGAAAATTTAAGGCGTTAGAATATTTTTGAGAAAATTGGAAAATTTTTGAAAACTAAGTTTGGATTTGGAAACTTAGTTAAGTTGTTGAAAGAAGTTTAACTATGAATTTTGGGAAAGTTAAACACTTAAGAGATTTGAAAAATCTAAATTAATGGTTTGTTTTGGAAAGTTAATGGATTCTGTAACTTTTTCTTATTTGGTAATTTCGAGGACGAAATTCTTTTAAGGGGGGAAGATTGTAACGACCCAGAATTTTTGTTAATAAAAAAATTGAATATTTAATTGATTTTAAATATTAATAAGTGAAATTAAACAGTCGAATAAATTTTATTTCGAATAATTGGATTTAATTGGATAATTAAATCGATAATTTAATATTTGAAAATACAGAAATAATTGGAAATCAAGTTAAATATGATTGAAAATGATTTGTAAAATTTTATTATATCATATTGGAGTTAGAACGATATTTTAGAACTTTTAAAATTGAATTAAAAGTTAAATTGTGAAAATTGAATATTTTAATATTTAATTGACGAGTTAAAATAGCCATTTTTCAAACAGTCTCGGATTTCGACAAAACCAGTTTATCGGATCCGTAATGTTAAATTATTATATGGATTTAAATTTCGTGTCAATCGGATTTACCGTTTGTCCGGGGCGAGCCAAAACGTATAGAAATTCGTTAATCGATCTAATTTAAAATCGATCGTTTATTGCCGTAACTCGCACAGATGATCGAATTAGCCTCTGAAACACGTTCCATTGTGTTCGGAACGTGGGGTAAACCTTACGAACGCCAACCGGCACGCTTCATTTGGAGTTTGAATTTTTTTTGATGAATAGTGTTTTTGGGAATTTTCTATATAAGGACGGTTTTATTCTTCATTTGCAATCAAGAAAAAAAAACCCTAATTCCTATAACCTAGCCGCCGGCTATGAAATCAAGGGCCAAAAAATCGCCTCTTTCTCTCTCAATTTTCTTCCAATCCATCGATTATTTCCAGAAAACTTCAACTACAACATGGAAGAGGGTGAGGAGAGCTTCGATTCTATACGGGTGTGATCGTTTTTAGTGGCACGAATCGATGGCAATCGAAGCTGGAACGGCCGACCTTCATGCATAGAAATCGAGACAAGGGGGAGGCCGAGATTTGCCATATTCGCGGTGAAGATAGAGTGGGTGATGGGCTGCAAGATGGCGCTAGCTGATCGAGTTGGAGATGCTCGTATAGGTTGCGTGTACTAGGGTTTCTAGGCGGCGAGATGGTTTTCGTGCGTGATTTACTACCTGGGAACGAACATGAGGAAGAAAGAGAAGGGGGGACGTGAACGGCCTGGATCTGATGGACAAGGATTTGCACGGCCCTGATTTAGTTGAAGGTTAAAATAAATAAAGGAAAATTAAAAAATTTTATATTTAAATTCGAGTAAACTTATAAATGTCATAACTTCTTCATACGAGGTCGAAAAATTACGAAACGAATTGCATTGGATTCGTATTGACGAGCACTACGCTAAGGAACTAGATTGGAGTCGTTTGGAGCTAGTTTGAATTTCGGGTAAAATTAAACTTACGTTTAATTTTATTCGAAATAAAACGCTGGAGTTGAATTGAAATCAAGGTGAGAACTTCTCACTCAATCGAATTAGTTTCGATTAAAATTTTAAATAGTTAGATTTAAAATTGCTTGATTGTGTTGATTATATGCTTGGATGATAAATTGCTATTTATTGTTTTGAAATAGACATTATGCGCCGTTTGTAAGCAGAGGTTATTTATTAAAAACATATACTGCGATATTTCACCTTGAAGTGGAATTGGTATTATATATGTACTTGGAGTTGGTATTCCCGCATTATATAGCAGATGAGACCCTATTGCGCCGCATAATAGCGGGTAGTATTTTATAAATCCCATATACCGCGATATTCCGTCTTGAAGCGGAATTGGTATTGTGCTAACATCTGTGGATGCAGGGACACAGGTTGGAGGGATCCAACTGGATTCCTCAAATGATTGAATTGGTTTCAATATTGTGTGTTGATTTATTTATAATTTTTGTGATTATCTTTGTGATTGAGATCGTTAAAGGCTAAAATTTAGCCGAATATATTTTTGGTATCGTTAGATGCCGAAAATAAATAAAAGTGGATTTTTGAAAATTTAAGTTGAGATTTCATAATAAAATTTAATTTTGGAATTGATTCATTTTAAATAAATAAACGTTATAATTTTAATGTTATAACGATTATGATTTTTGTGAAATATAACCGAAATGTGATTTTTGAAATAAATAGTTGAATTATTATAAACGGTTTATATAAAAGGTTTATGAAATTGATATTTATAAATTAAAAATACTGGAATTATAAAACTAGTTTTCATAAGTGTTAAAATGAAGTATAAACGAATTTCATAAGTGAATGAAATTTATAGATTTATGAATTGTGAACTTATAAAATGAATAGATTTTGTAAAATAAAGGATTTATAAGTAATTCACTTATTAATTGGATTTTGGCATTTAAATGAGGTATGAATAGTATTTGTCCATTAAGGGTAAGTGGAAATTTTTATAAAATAAATATAAGTGGAATATATAAACGTTGTTTTATAAATCCGAAATCAACTTATTTTGATAAGTTAATTATTATAGCTTATTAAAGGAAGTATATCCACGATTTTGGATAGTGGAAAATCCTTTAGATAGAATGTGTAGAAAATGTTGAATTTTGTTAATGAAGTATATTCACGATTTTGGACAGTGAATATATATTAAAGAAATGTTTTGGGGAAGTGACGTTTTAAATAGAATTTAAAACGACTTAAAGATGTTTTAAAATGCATTAAATATCGAACACATAGATTTCAACATTCATTGTTGAAATAGACGTTTTCGAGAAATAAGGAAATGGTGGACTATAACACTGTTGTTATAGTAAATGATTTCCGAAAGGAAATATTATATATAATATTGGGATTTATATATCTATCTTAATTTTGAATCCCTATACTAGTGATTTTGAGTTGTTGTAACGATGTTTTACACAACATTCATTTTGACCCAAATAAAAGTGCTTAAGGGAAGTTTTCCTTAAAGAATAAAATATATACTTAATTTGAATTTAAGTATATTGAATATTTTCAAAATGTTGAAAATAAAAAGTTTTGTGAATTACTTATTATTTAATAAGTATGGAAATGTATTTCCAATATGAAGTGAATGTTTTGAGATTTTATCTTTTAAAGATAAATTGAAAATGAATATTTGAAATCGATTTGGAAATCGTATATCCATAGATATTTTGGAAAGGTAAATTCACTATGGAATTTATAAAAGAAAGAGAAATTTGTTTAAAAATAAAAATTGATCTATTTTTAAAGTATGGAAATGAATTTACGAATTTGGGACGTAAATTTAATAAATCGGTAAGGATTTATTTAATTGGTTTAAATGAACTATTTTGAAATGAAAGTTGTAAAGTTGAAAATTGATTTGAAATTGGTTTTCAAATTGTTAAAGTGTGGAATATATATATCTTGTAAAGATAATTTGAAAAATAAATAATTTAGGAAGATTATTTATAATCGGGTGATGTTGTGAATATTGATTGATAGTTAAATAACCGACTATCAATATTGACCTTTAAATAGGTATTTGTTGTAAATTGGTTGAAATTGAATGCTACACTTATTTTTAAATTATTGCGCTCGTTATTTGGATTACCCATTCCGAATAGTGATACGACGTAATGGATAGCATTGAAGACCGGTGTTGAAGACCGGATATTTTTGAAAAGGGAAGGATTACCGTCGAATGTCTCTACATCGGCTGATCTCCGATATAGAGATTTATTACCCTTTGTGATGGGAATCCGGACGTGATTAGTAAATATTTGGATTGCAAGGGCTTCTTTGGAAGTGCCTTCGGTTCCGTTCGATCCCGGAACGGACTTGTAT
The DNA here is from genome assembly GCA_030765085.1 of Allium cepa. Lineage (NCBI taxonomy): Eukaryota > Viridiplantae > Streptophyta > Magnoliopsida > Asparagales > Amaryllidaceae > Allium > Allium cepa. Next base: position 478,969,139 of record CM060943.1, on the reverse strand, counting down.
GGTTACGTGTCTGACATTACATTTTGAGATATAAAGCAGATTTCTTTCAAATACATCTCTGTTGGTGGCGGAGAATTCATTCTCTTAGCTTAACATCCTTCTCTGAGACGTACGAGCTCAGAGGTTTTGTAGTTGAAGGTTATCAGCGATATACTCCCAATTTGGTAATGTGGCATGCTGAGTGTTGCTGTGATGATTATTTATTGATCATTTGTTGATCAAAGCGTGGATTTGTGAAAAAGCGTAGCTTTGTGGACGAGACTTCGTCGAGCCTCACAACCCGGAAATGGTCGAAACAGGAATGTTGCGGCAAGGTTTTTTTAGGGGTCGCGCCCCTAAAGTATGTCCATTTTCTTCTAGATAGAGGTTGTATCATGGTATGGAGCCCGGATATTTAACCTATGTGGTTGCTGCAAATTTATTACTTTGTGGTTTTTGGTATTGAGGATCCTCGGATAAAGGTCGGTAACGACCGGGGGATGGCATACTTTTTGTGGGAGTTATCAAGTTACAGCTTCATTGCACCTAAAAGCATGTGGTAACTCGGCCTTGTGACAGCAGAGATCCGGTTAGGTTCTCGAGGCATCTTTCCAGAGGCGTACCCATTTCGGTGTAGGAAGTTCCTTTGCCTGACCATTTGTTGGGAATCCAAAGAAACAATACGAACCCTATACGGTTTTTAGTTGTATAACCTGCCATGGAATGTGGCGGTAACCTGCTATGGAGCATGGTGGCTATAGTAGGCATACGATAATGGTCGTATGTTGGCTAAGATTTATATTATACTTTCGAAATGTTTTTCTACACTATGCACTAAAAATAAAAAAAATCAAATGATTCTGCGCAGTAAGCATATTTGACTATCATAAGGAGAAATCTCCTCCAATTCTACGTTTGCATTGTGTGTGTGGCGGGAGGCCTTATGGTAGTTTCATTTTCCAAAAGCATAGTGAAATTCTTTTGATTTTCTTTGTGAAAATAACTGTTTTTAGTTCTCACACCAGTCCCATGACTGACCTGGAGTTTATTGTTCCCTTCCTAAACTCTGGGTGCCCACCAATTTCCACACGGGCAGTCTAGAGTTAGGTTATCAGGTTATTCTGGATTCGGGAGTTGCTATAGAGATTTGGAAGCAAGCTGGACGGCATGGCGTATTAACTTGCATATGTAGTATTTCTTTTCCGCTGTTTGTTGTTGTACACTCTGATGATGTGAAGTAATGTAATATGATGTAATGTAATAACTGATATAGTTCTTGTTTAAAGATTATTCATTTATCTATTATATGTTGTCCCGTTGCGATTGTGAGATTCTGATATTGTTCTGTAGTTTCTTTCTATTCTGTTCTATCTTTTTCTTTCTTCTCCTATCTTTTTCTTCTTCTTAAACCGTAAGAATTCGGTTTTCCGGCATTCGATTGCTCGGTAGTTGATACAGTAGACGTATTGATGTCGGTTTTCGAGAGTCGAAGAATCAGGTCCGTACAAATGTAATATTAGTACTAGATTAATGTGTAAATTTTCTTTAAATTATTGTAAGTATCTAATTAATCAAAAATGATAAAATTTGTTAGTTATTAAAAGTGGAATCAAAATGTGATTTAATCAATTTAATAATAATTTATTTAATTAATGCGAAAATAGTCATTTTGGCCACTATCTAGGATTTTGAAGAAACCAGTTTCATCGGATCCATAACGGTGAATTATTGTTAGGTTTCAAGTTTCGTAGCAATCGGATTTGTCTTTTGATCGTACGGACTCGAAACGCGCAGAAATCAATTTAAGTGAAATAAATTTGAAATAAGCTGATTTTAAAGAAAATTTCTTCATATGATGGAATTAGGACTTGAAATCTATTCCATTGAGTTTGAAACTATCAAAAACATCTATTTTGATATATGGGTTGACCCACTTTTGTTTCGGAGGCAGAGCGGGCTTTATGGGTCGCAATTGCCATTCGTACCAATTCGATTGTGTTTATTTTTCTTATCATGCCTTATTCATATAAATTGTTCTGTTCTAACCCCAGTAGACTTTCTATTTCTTATTTGTGTACGTACATCAACTTCCGTCTGTTCCTTCTTCTCAAATGGCAAAAACAAATTCTAATTCTAGACGCTACAATTCAATCTCCAAACCCATTTCAAAATCAAATTCTTTCAAATCATATCAAATTATATACCAATTTCAAGCTCTCGACGAGCGTAATTCACTGGTGTGATTCTTGTTTGCAATCAAATCATCATTTTTTCTGAAATCGAAGATGAACCTCAGCCAGCCATTCTTGGTTTTGGACGATCCAATGGTAGATCTTTGCACGATCGACGATCGAGAGGCAGTGTTGGGAAGGTGGAGTCAAGCAAGTCATTGGGGTGTCGCTCGTGCGTGCCAGATTTCAACAGATTCGCGGTGATTGGAGGTCAAAGAAGATGGCGGCCTTGGGTCAGTCTCTGTTGGTCTTTGGTGGTGCGCGAGGCCGCGACATGGGCGGCCTACGATGGAGAGGTGGGTGCGACCTCTCGATCTGGTGATGGCTCGACGTAGGGGCGACGATATGGAGTTTTAGTGGCAGTTGAGGGGGTTTCATGAGATCACGTGTGCAGTTGAGGGGCTAGGATTTGGATGGTGTTCGTTGCTGACGTGGCTGAGAGGAAAGGTAGATTTTTATAGTTATTTTATTTTATTTTTAATCGTATAATGATTTTACTATCGTACCTTTTCCATACGAGCTCGGATTCATGAGCGGTTTGTTTCATTGGGTTCGTCTCAAAATTCTGGACATTATGATGTTGGTTGGACGAATTCTTAGATTGTTCAAATTTGTGCCTTATTTTGGATTTTAAATCGATTTGGAATCAAAGGTGAGTGTTTTAACTCACTTGCAACCACTAGATTATCTTGTGCTAGTTAAATTGAATTTATGAGACCATTAGAAATAAATTGATTGATGTTTGGTATGTTTAAATTGTCATTCTAGTTAAATTCTACTTTTATTGCATTTAATCGTCATTCAATTTAATATTGAATTTAATTGTCAATTTAATACCTGTTAATGATAATCAGTTATCAATTGATGTATATTGGTTGATTTAGATGTTGATTGTGATGGATGTTTGATTGTTGATATTGGATGACTGGATGTTTTATTTTATACAATAACACTGCAAGTTCCCTATGGGTTGAAATGATACATAACCGAACGATCATATATAACTGGGGAAAATCATTATGGGTTGATGTCACAGCTCGATTTTTCGACGTTCGAAAATCGACATCAATACGTCCACCGTATTAAATGCTGAACAATCAAATGCCGAAAAACAGACCGTAAGGGAAAGAAGAGGAAGGTAGAAGAAGAGAAAACAAACAACATTAGAATCTCCCAATCGCAGCGGAACAATATATAATAGATAATAACTGATGTTTATACAAAAAGAACTATATCTATTTTATACATTACATCATCAGAGTACAAAATCATCAATAGAAAAATATTGGACAGTTATATTAACTTGTTCCCACAAAAGCTAACTACACAGCATACCAAACACAGCAGAAATAAGACAGATACGTGTGATACGTCTTGCCATCCAACACATCCCCTGAGCTCCATAGCAGTCTATCCAGAATCTGTACTCTATAATACTCGGTCCGACCCGGGCATTATAGTAAAAAAACACCTGAGTTAGTGTGGAAAACCAGCGTGAGAAAAGTACACTCAATTGGATTATTAAAGTTTTCGAAAATCCTTTAAAATCAAAGGTATCTCGTAAGACCACGCCGTATATAAACATGTCGGGTTTTTACCATACAATAACCAAAACATTTTTATCAAATCCGTCTGATATTATAATCGTGTCTATAGAAAGTAAAATAGAATCTAGCTGAAATGCTTGCATCTCACGTTCCAGCATAGTTGGGCATAATCAAAACCGTACAGGTGCTTATTGGAGATTGGATTCCATATAATGGCAGGGCTACTGGGGTACCGTCCGTTACAGTACTTGGTCTAGATCAAATCACCAAGGATCCCCCTGATCCCATGCAACATAAGATCTTAGCTACCCCTTACTGGATAGTCCGAATAAAATCACCCGCGGTTGGGATCTTGTAACAACCCAGTATTTTGTTATTATTTTAATTGTTTATTTTAATTATATAAATTGAAACTCATGATTTAAAAACTTTATTTGGTTTATTAAAATGAAACATTTTTGTTATTTTAAAAGTATATTTTGATTTTATAAGAATTATAATTTCAAACCGGAATAAATAGGATATTTTTAGAAAAGTGTATTTTTTGTCAAATTAGTCAAACTTTGACTTTAAATTTAGAATTTAAATATTTGAATTTTTGAATTTTATTATGAAATTAGATTAAATTTCAAGAATACTGCTTTTCATTTCGTTCAAATCTAATTTATATTGAGAAAGTTATGATTTTTACAATATTGTCTATAAATCGATTTATTCAACAATATTGTTTATTTTAATTTAAATAGACAATAGTTTTATTTGTCATATCTTATTCTAATTTATATATGTGAAATATGTTGTTTTGTGTATATATTTTATCTTTTAAATATTTTAAAGTGATGTTTGAATTTTCCAAAGTTTATTGAATTTGTTTTCAATTTTTAAAGCCTAGTTTCCATTTTTATCTATTTTCTTAATTTAATTATATTTATTTAAAATTTATTCATTTATTTTTATTCATTCATTATTTTTTTGTGTTTTTAATCTATTTATATGCATTTCTATATGTATTTAAAATTGCAAAAAGAATTAGGAAATTTGAAAGGTTTTGACCTTTTATATGCATGCCTTTTCACATTCACTCTTACATTTTCACACCAATCACCACATCCCTTCATTTGCTGCCATATACACTTTATTTTAGCTGACTCCTTCCACTTTCTCACATAAAAAAATATATTCTAAAACTCTAAAAAAAATTCGGCCACCGCCAAGAAGAAAAAGTTTGGTAAAATTTTATTCTTTTTCACCTTTTCCATTGTTTTGTATTGATTTTTGTACTTGCATTCACCTTCTTGTGTTCGGCCTCCCTTCTCCAGCACCATGGCCGCCTCCACCACCACCACAACTAGCCACCATCCCCTCCATTCCATTGACATTCCATGGCCGAGGCCATATATGATTATGATCCACAAAAAAAAATTACACAAACTCCACTTATATATGCTAGCCGAGCTCCATTTTGTTCCATCACTCCAACCACCACCTTGGCCGACCTTATGCACCACCACCACCAGCCACTTGTTGACCTAAGACCTCTGCCACACCTATACTTGACTCACCAGATCTTTCCTTGCATGATCATGCCTTGGCCAAACCATTTATGGCATAGAAATCCATTGTGTTGCCTTGTATTTGTGTGTACATGCACACATATCCTTATACTCCTTCATATCATGTTATGGCAGACCTTTGTACCCTTAAACTGATCCAAATCTTTACCATGGAAGTGCATTTCCAACCTATGGCCGAGTATATGATTGTTGAATGCAAGTGCAAAAGCTTTGGCTTTGTGTTGTGCATTTTTTTCTAGCATTGTTTAATAATATTTTGGGTCGAAATTTATGTTGTATATATTTGTTTTGTTTGCTATGTGACAAGGCAATTAGCTTTGACTCTCCCACACTCAAATCGTAGTCATGCTTTCGTGTCTTTGAAGACCTTTGTTTTGTGTATTTGGTTGTCATCTCCAGCTTATATAAGTGAGTAAATTCTCACCAAACAAACTTATACTTATATGACTAGCAAACTGGTTACAATTGAATCTGTAAAACATATCATCATGTTATATATGCTATGCTATGATCATATGATGTTCACCTATGCTTATACACCTGTTATACCATCTGTTACTACTATATAATGTTATTCTTTTTATTTATATCAATTTATCATGCTGCATGTTCCCTGTAGATTAGAATCACTATGGGTTGAAATGATACATACCCGAACGAAATTTAGAATAGGGAAAAATCGTTATGGGCTGAAATGATAGGCATGAATGATTTTTAATTATTTTATTTTACTTGGGAATGCGAGTTTGAAATGATAAAACTCGGGTTTTCTTTGTAAATTATGGATTGAAATGATATATTATTCGTATCACTTTACCTAGGCTAGAAAATTTTATACAGACCCGTGGTTAATATATATTTTTCTAAAATTTTTATAAAATATTTCAGAAATGTAAATATTATAATATTTTGATTTAAACTTAATTAAAATTGATTTTTATAAAGTATTATTGATTTTTTAAAAATTTATAAGTGAAATAAATTAATGGTAAATTTAGGAATTTGAAATATAAGTTATTTTGGAAATTATGATTTGGTTATAAATGGAATTTAAATTAAGTAGGAAATATGATAAATAGATTTAAAATTTGAATTAAGATGAATTTAAAATGACTTTATAAAGCGTTAATGATTTTTGAATAAGATAAAAGGTTAAATAAACGAATATTTAAGTTGAATTTTGAAATATAACTTAGAATGGAAATTTGTGAATTTTGGTTAAAAATGAATTTTATGTTAAGTAAATAAAATGAAAAATAATTTATATTTGAAAATTTAAACTTAAATGTTGAGTTAAAATTTTAGTTATAAAGAATTGAAATTGAATGTTGAATTATATAAGTAAATTATTATTAAATTGATTTTTGAATGAAAATTAACTTTATAAAATCACGAATATAAGGGTATTTAAATGATTGTTTTAAAAGTTAAAATATATGATTTTATAAGTTTAAAATGATTTAAATAAAAGTTTAATTCTTTGTGAAATTATATTGAATATTTGGAATTTAATTAACAGCATTTTTGAAATGTTATTATTTCTAATATAAAGGATATTACAACATTTGTAAATGCTGTAGTTGATAGAAATGAACTAAATGGCTAAATTGAATTAAGGGCTATTATAGCACTTTGTGAGTACTGTGTTGCTGACATTAACTAAAGTTTTATTTGAACTAAAGTAACCTTATTACAGCATTTTTTTAAATGTTGTCCTTTATCAAATTGAATTGTTAAAGTTGAATTTTCATTGTTTTAATAAATTTAAGTGAATAAATGAACTTTGAAAGATTAAAATTTAGGAAATTTAGTAATTTAATTATTAAATATAATAACTTCATTTTAATGATTTAAAATGAAGTAATTTTTTTTGGAATATAAACTATTTTGAAATGTGTGTTGAAATGGTACTTTAAATAAAATGAATGTGGTTTTGAAAAGATATGATATTTTGATATTTTGAAATGGATTTTTGAATGATATCGAATTTTGAAATGATATTTGACTTCGAAGTATAAATTACTATTTTGAAATTTTAACCACGGGATGTATTTAATTTATGGTTTAACTAATCCTTAGAGGATGGACGATCCCAAGCATCCTTTAAGTTATAGTGCATTACTACTACCGTTCACTTGAGTTGGTTTACATTATATAAGTATATATGTCCTGACTCGAGTGTTTTGTGTTTTACTTTACGCTCGGGTCAGCCTGAGTATTTACGACTTAGCTTTGGATTTCTTTTCTGGAGCTAGAAATCGTTGGAGATTCTGCATGCCTAGTTATCTATTCCCTTTCAATTTCAGTTGTTCTATTTTGCTCTGGTATTTATAAACTTTTATGTATTTGAGATTTCTATTGTATATGTTTTTCAAACTGATGTTATGTAATTGTTTTGAGAGTTTGTTATAGTAGCTTCATGAACTACTATGGTATTTTAATTTTCGCTGCGAGTTATTCTGATATTTCTATGTCTGTGATTCTGTGATTGTATTTCATTTGCTCCAAATTTTATTACAATGCGACATTTTGAGCAATTCAAGTCCAGCATGTGTAGATGCGAATGGATGAAAATATCTAGTTGTTACAGTTGGTATCAGAGCTTTGGTTTTAGGCAAACCTTAGCCTACGGAGCAAAAACTCATTAGAGATAGGGTAGAAATACCCCAGAATGAGTGAAATCAATCTCAGAATCCTTTCTTTGTGAGAGAACGTATTTTTGAAGTATAAAATGATTTCCAAATGATTTTTAAAGGACTTTCAAAGATTATTTTGGCATAAAAAATTTCTTATTTTGAGACCAAGATTATCTAAACTTCATTCCTTCTGTATCCACCTTGTTAGAAATCTCTTGGTTAGGATTCTTATCGATTAGGATTCCTTGAAATTTGGAACGCTCCTACTTGTTCTGAAATCCATTCTTGGCCTCCCTATTTTACCCTTTTGATTTTGGGGCATTCCATAACTCCACTTTGAATGACCTCTATAAAGATCGATGATTCCGCAAATTTTGAATGATTTGTAACGGGTTGAAACTCCTTTACAATTGGCATTGATTCACCGGAGATTTATATATCCTCGGTTTATAGTGCTATCTATCTCCTGCTCTATATGGATCCTATCTCTTGCAATCGAATGTCAATTTGCCTTAGATTTCCACATTGATTATATTCCTGAAGTTATGGTTGACCAGCTAAGGTCGCCCGCGATTTATAAGGCGTATCCATCTTCTATTTGGTAATTAAATTATCTTATCTTTGTTCGAGCGTCTCTTCGAACCAGAATTCTATTTGATTTGAGTTTCTCTAAATTTGAATCTCTGTTTGTTCTAAAATCTATCCTTGAATGATTCCTTGGAAATTTGTGTTTGGTTGTATGTTGAAATTGTGCATACATCGAAATCATTATTTTAACAAGGATGGCCCTATTTTGTACATAAAAGTGAAATGTTTTCAATAAGGATTTTATATCTTTTGAAAATGAAAATTTGAAGCTTTGAAAGGATTATATTTTTTTCTTCTTGAAAATTTGAAGGTTTGAAAGGATTTGAAATTTTGAAAATTTTATAAGAATTTGACTTATATAGAATAATTTATAATTGAAGGGTTTTGAATTTGAATTTCGAGGAATCGAACTTCGGTGTTTTGAAATCGGTTTTAAGATTTTTGGAAATTACATTATAATAATATGATTTTAAGATATTTTTCGAATAAGAAATGTTTCAAATGTATTCGAATGAATTCCAATGATTTTGAAGAGATTTCAAAGAAGTTTTAAGAAAATAAAAGTCCAAAACCCACTTATGTCGTTGGAAATAATTTCGGTGATGAATGCATGCATCATCGACATTGATTTTCAAGTTTCTGAGTGGGGGAAGGCCACTCTAGTAGCTTTGCTATGCGAGTGATTTTGGGAAATCAATTTGATTTCAGATTTTGAAGTATGGTTTGATATTCTACAGATATACGTGTGTATATATATATATATATATATTTGAAATGATTTAAAGTAAGCCGGTATTCTGTCCTCTAGATTCAGATTTGTTTTGGTATAACCCTATCTTTTGGAATTGGTTTACGAATTTGTTGGTGATTTCCAACTCTTGGATTGAAAATATGAATTCTTCGACTATTTTGAAGGTCGAGCATTTCCACATCAAGGTTAACTTTTCAAAGCTAGGTAATTTTGAAAGGTATAGGGTATCTGATAAAGAATATAAGTTTAGTTTGGTATGATTAAAGTATAAAGTAATATGATTTATACAAGTTTGAAACTATTTGTTGAGTGAAATAAATAAGATTATTTTGAATTATAGTGGTAGGAAATATAGATTTGTAATGTTTTTAATAAAGTATATATATAGAATAATAATCTTTCCAATGGTAAATTGGATTTTTCATACAGAAATAAATAGTTTGAAGGTTTTTAAAAAGCGATGGTTTTAAACTTTGTAACCATTTTAGATATTTTGATGATTGAAATGGTTTGGAAATGATTTAATCTTTATTTTGATAAAGAATGTGAATTTGAAATGATAATTGATTTTGATAAATGAATATTTGAACTTTATAATTGTATGAAAGGATATTTGATTTACTTGTAATTTGAGTTTATTTAAAAATGATGGATTTATGAAATGAATATTTCAAAACTAAGTAATAATGAAGCAAAATTTGAGATATATGAAATTATAAAATTTAGTTTTGGAATATGGTATATTTAAGCTTTGAAATAAATTAAAGATTGAATAGTTTATCTTATGGATCAAATCTTTATTTGAAATTTGATAATATTTGAAATTACTTTGTTGGAAAACTAAACTGAATTGAAATTGATGGTTTGAATTGAATTAAAATTGGAAATTTTAGATTTGGTTTTAATTGAATAAATTTGTGAAATGAAAGAATTAAAGGAATGTTTTATGATTTCAAATGTATGATTTCGAAAGGTTATGATTTTCAAAGTGTAATGATTTCAAGTATTTTGGTTTCGAAAGATTTATGGCTTTTACAGTATCATGATTTTTGAATGTGAATATATATTTAAAATGGAAATAAATTTGTTTGACCTAAATTTTGTTGGTTTGGAAATTTGGATTAATTTCTAAATCTATTGTTTTAAGAAACTTTGAAACTGAATATATGTAATTAGGAAGAAATGATTTGGCGAAATCATATATGATTTTGAAACTGAATTAATATTGAAATGGTTTAAAATTGAGAACCTTGTTTATTTAAATACTTTGATTTGGGAGTTATCAAACTTATATAAAATTGATTTGTATATGTATGAAGTGATTTGAAACTATTGATTTGTAAAGGTACTCAATTTGTAAATTGAAATCTTATATAACCAAAGTCTATATAAGTGTGATTTGATATACTATTGATTTTAGGAAGTATTTGATTTGAAAATGAAATCTTATATATGACGGACTTTATATAAGTATGATATTTGAAAGTGATTTTGAAAGGTACTATATGATACATATTTCGAAGTGAAGATATGAAAAGTGCCTTCTCCTTGATATCCGCTTTGTGGCCACACTACGGATTCATTCTATAGATATTATTCTCTCTGATTTGGGTTTTTGGGATATGATACTCGAGTGTCCATCGAATTCCATGGCAATCTCCATGTTCTTATGATCGCGACTGCATAGCGTAATTCGCCTGGTTGAGATGGCCTGGGGGTACGGATGTTTCATGGGGGATATAGGCGTAACCATTGTGTATCATGCGATCTATGTAGGTCGTATTAGTAGCAAAATCCGCTGGCTGAGATAGCCTAAGGGTACGGATGTTTCCTGGGGGATCCAGACGTAACCATTGTGTATTTGCGGTCTACTAGTCATCATGGCGTAATTCTCAGGCTGAGATAGCTTACAAGTATGGATGTTTCCTAGGGATCCAGGCATAACCATTATGTATCTGCGATCCATGGTTAGACAAATGTTTTGTTTTGGTTGTGTTGTTTGGATTGTACTTTCCATATCTGATTTAAAAAGGTTTTAAAGTATTTTCACTGGGTGTTGAAATAAGTCTACCAAGTACCTAGAGAATTCTAGCTTTGCGCCTGATCAACGCATGACCAGAGTCTGCAGGAACGAAAGTAAACTTGTTAAGACATCGAGTTATAGAAGTATTTTGATAAAGTATTATATAAAGGATATTTTTGATCATTTAATTTTCCTTTCTAAATAATTTAAAATGTTTTAAATATTGTTTACTTCGAACTATCAAATTTGAATCAAATGACTATTCATCATATTATAAAATGTATATTATAAAATGTTTAAAATGTTAAATATAAAATTTTAAATTGAAACTTATATAGTTTTAAATATGGTTCATCCTTTTCTTTCAACCTATTCTCCCTTCTAGCTATTTCTACCTTCTCCTTCTTTGAGGGTACTTTCTGTATTATGGAAAAGTTGGTTTTTTTGGCTTATCATTTGGATTTGTCCGAAAAGCTTTCTGGAGTGCATGATGTATTCCACATCTCACATGTTTGCTCGTATCTTCATGACCCATTTCTATTTGTTCAGCCTTCGGCTCTTGATAGTTTAGATATTGAGCCCAATCTGACTGTCGAGAGGAAGCCACTTCGTACTGTCGACATAGGTACGAAGCAGCTAAGAAGGAAATCTATTAGTCTGATCAAAGAATTTTGAAGCACATATGATTGGTATTGTACCTGGGAAACGGAGGAGAGCATTCGTGCTTCGAATCCGGAATTGTTTTTCCAGGTGCTATTTGTTTGTCTATCTTGTTTTTCCTTATTTTCTTTGTTCGTTCTTTTCAAGGACGAAAATATTTGAGTGGGGGAGAGTGTAACAACCCAGTATTTTATGATTATTTTAATTTTTTATTTTAATTATTTAAATTGAAACTCCTGATTCAAAAACTTTGATTTATTAATTAAAATGAATAAATCTTGTTATTTTAAAAGTATATTTTGATTTTTTGTGAATTATAATTTCAAACTTGGATAAATAGGATATTTCCAAAAAAGTGTATTTTTGTTCAAATTAGTCAAACTTTTACTTTTAAATTTAAAATTTAAATATTTGAATTTTTGAATTTTATCTTTTATTATGTAATTAAATTAAATTTCAAGAATACTTCTTTTTGTTTCATTGAAATGTGATTTATATTGAGAAAGTTATGCTTTTTACAATAATGTGTATAAATTGATTTATTCAACAATATTGTTTATTTTAATTTACATAAATAATAGTTTTATTTGTCATATCTTCTTCTAATTTATATAGATGTGAAATATGTTATGTTATGTATATATTTTATCTTTTAACTATTTTAAAGTGATGCTTGAATTTTCCAAAGTTTATTGAATTTATTTTCAATTTTTAAAGCCTAGTTTCCATTTTTATCTATTTCTTAATTTATTATATTTATTTAAAATTTATTCATTTATTTTTATTCATTCATTATTTTTTTGTTCTTTTATTCTATTTATATGCATTTTTATATGTATTTAAAATTGCAAAAAGAATTAGGAAATTTGAAAGGTTTTTGACCTTTTATATGCATGCCTTTTCACATTCACTCTTACATTTTCACACCAATCACCACATCCCTTCATTTGCTGCCATATACACTTTCTTTCAGCCGACTCCTTCCACATTCTCACGTAAAAAGCTATATTCTCAAACCCTAAAAAAATTCGGCCATCTCCAAGAAGAAAAAGTTTGGTAAAATTTTATTCTTTTTCACCTTTTCCATTGTTTTGTATTGATTTTTGTACTTGCATTCACCTCTTGTGTTCGGCCTCCCTTCTCCAGCACCATGGCTGCCTCCACCACCACCACAACTAGCCACCATCCCCTCTATTTCACTGACATTCCATGGCCGAGGCCATATATGATGATGATCCACAAAAAAAATTACACAAACTCCACTTATATATGCTAGCCGAGCTCCATTTTGTTCCACCACTCCAACCACCACGTTGGCCAACCTTGCGCACCACCACCACCAGCCACTTGTTGACCTGATACCTCTGCACATCTATACTTGACTCACCAGATCTGGCCTTGCATGATCGTACCTTGGCCGAACCATTTATGGCATAGAAATCCATTGTGTTGCCTTGTATATGTGTGTACATGCACACATATCCTTATACTCCTTCATATCATGTAATGGCCGACCTTTGTACCCTTAACCTGATCCAAATCTTTACCATGGCAGTGCATTTCCAACCTATGGCCGAGTATATGATTATTGAATGCAAGTGCAAAAGCTTTGGCTTTTTGTTGTGCATTTATTTCTAGCGTTGTTTAATAATATTTTGGGTCGAAATTTATGTTGTATATATTTGTTTTGTTTGCTATGTGACAAGGCAATTAGCTTTGACTCTCCCAGACTCAAATCGTAGTCATGCTTTCGTGTCTTTGAAGATCTTAGTTTTGTGTATTTGGTTGTCATCTCCAGCTTATATAAGTGAGTAAATTCTCACCAGACAAATTTATAATTATATGACTAGCAAACTGATTACAATTGAATCTGTAAAACATATCATCATGTTATATCTGCTATGCTATGATCATATGATGTTCACCTATGCTTATACACCTGTTATACCATCTGTTACTGCTATATAATGTTATTCTGTTTATTTATATCAATTTATCACGCCGCAAGTTCCCTGTAGATTAGAATCACTATGGGTTGAAATGATACATACCCGAACGAACTTTAGAATAGGGAAAAATCATTATGGGCTGAAATGACAGGCCTGAATGATTTTTAATTGTTTCATTTTACTTGGGAATGCGGGTTTGAAGTGATAAAACACGGGTTTTCTATGTAAACTACGGATTGAAATGATATATTATCCGTATCACTTTAGCTAGGCTGGAAAATTTTACACAGACCCGTGGTTAATATATATTTTTCTAAAAATTTTAAATATTTTAGAACTTTAAATATTATAATATTTTGATTTAAACTTAATTAAAAATGATTTTTATAAAGTATTATTGATCTTCTAAAAATTTATAAGTGAAATAAATTAATGGTAAAGTTAGGAATTTGAAATATAAGTTATTTTGGAAATTATGATTTGGTTATAAATGGAATTTAAATTAAGTAGGAAATATGATAAATAGATTTAAAATTTGAATTAAAATGAATTTAAAATGACTTTATAAAGTGTTAATGATTTTTGAATAAGATAAAAGGTAAATAAACGAATATTTAAGTTGAATTTTGAAATATAACTTAGAATGGAAATTGGTGAATTTTGTTTAAAAATGAATTTTTATGTTAAGTAAATAAAATGAAAAATAAGTTATATTTGGAAAATTAAACTTAAATGTTAATTTAAAATTTTAATTATAAAAAATTGAAATTGAATGTTGAATTATATAAGTAAATTATTATTAAATTGATTTTTGAATGAAAATTTAACTTTATAAAATCATGAATATAAGGGTATTTAAATGATTGTTTTAAAAGTTAAAATATATGATTTTATAAGTTTAAAATGGTTTAAATAAAAATTTAATTGTTTGTGAAATTATATTGAATATTTGGAATTTAAATAACATCATTTTTGAAATGTTATTATTTCTAATGTAAAGGATATTACAACAATTGTAAATGATGTAGTTGATAGAAATGAACTAAATGGCTAAATTGAATTAAGGGCTATTATAGCACTTTGTAAGTGCTGTAGTTGCTGAAATTAACTAAGGTTTTATTTGAACTAAAGTAACCCTATTACAGTATTTTTTTAAATGCTGTCCTTTGTTAAATTGAATTGCTTTAAAAGTAACTTTCCGTAGCATTTTCTAAATTCTGGGAAAGTTGAATTTTCATTGTTTTAATAAATTTAAGTGAATAAATGAACTTTTAAAGATTAAAATTTTGGAAATTTAATAATTCGATTATTAAATATAATCACTTCATTTTAATGATTTAAAATGAAGTAATTTGTTTTAGAATATAAACTATTTTGAAATGTGTGTTGAAATGGTATTTTAAATAAAATGAATGTGGTTTTGAAAAGATATGATATTTTGAAATTTTAACTACGGGATGTTTTATTTTATTTATGGTTTAACTGATCCTTAGAGGATGAACGATCCTAAGCATCCTTAAGTAATAGTGCATTACTACTACAGTTCACTTGAGTTGGTTTACATTATATAAGTGCATATGTCCTGACTCCAGTGTTTTGTGTCTTACTTTACTCTTGGGTCAGCCCGAGTATTTACAGCTTAACTTTGGATTTCTTTTCTGGAGCTAGGAATCGCTGGAGATTCTGCTCGTCTAGTTATCTATTTCCTTTTAGTTTCAATTATTCTATTCAGCTCTAGTATTTATAAACTTCTATGTATTTGAGATTTCTGCTGTATATGTTATTCAAACTGATGTTATGTAATAGTTTTCAGAGTTTGTTATAGTAGCTTCATGTACTACTATGGTATTTTAATTTCCGCTGTGAGTTATTCTGATATTTCTGTGTCTGTGATTCTGTGATTGTATTTCATTTGCTCCAAATTTTATTACAATGTGGTATTTTGAGCAATTCAAGTCCAGCATGTGTGGATGCATATGGCTGAAAATATCTGGTTGTTACAGATCAGCAACCATCCACACAGCCAAATAAATGGGACATCTACACAGGGATGACCTTACCCTAATTGGTTGCTAGCCATTTAGCCTTGCTGCACCTCCCCTGTTTTAGCCATTCCAGATTGATGAGGCTCGAGGCTATGTGTTACCTTTTTAGCACACATTTACTTAGAATTCTCATTGTCCTCCTGAAGATGTTCTGAAAGCATTCATCCATACAAGTTGCCCTGGGTCTGGACAAACCGAATCACCGTCTTCATCATCTTTGCGTATTCATTCGGAAACATTCAAACCGGATCAAAGTGGTTTTCGGGTAATTAAATCTGATCCTGGTCTCTTCGAAATGATCATTGTATTGGCCAATGTTGATAGTCGATTATTTAGCTATCAAATCACATAATAATCCAAACAATTGCTTTTATTTCTACTGAAAAGCACGAAGTCTTAATAACGTAGATTTTAAATAATTTAAATCACTTTATCCAAAGATATATATATACTTTAAAACATTTAAAATTAAAACTACTTAAAAGACTTTATTCAAAATAATAGTTATGAAATTCCATAATAATTATCAACTAAAACTTTGCCAAAACTACCTTTAAAAATAAAAGTTATTTATATAAAGTATAAATATTTAGTAACTATCTTTTAAATCATAATACTAGTTAACCTTAAAAATAATTACTACAATAACTAAAGTAATAAATATTCACTTTAAAATCTTAAAACAATTTAAATAATAAATTCCTCTAGGACATTCTTTAAACAATTTTAATACCTTTAACTTATACTTAAAAATCTGCTTTAAAAAACATACTTGGCTTTTCACGAAATTTCACTTCCCATTCCAATATAACCGTCTAATCATTTATAAATCCTTCTTGATTTATCCCAATTTAATTTACGTCTCAACCCATAAATTTCTTTCCCACGCCTTTAAAAATAAAACCACTATTTATTTTTAAAACAAATTACCCATTCCTTTATAAATTCCCACTGTGAATTTATATTTCAAAATATCCACCGATATCTTATTCCACTTTGTAAATCCAATTTATAATTCCATAGTCTCATCCTCCTTTTAAAACACAGTTTCGAAACCTAAATAAATTTCCAAATCGATTTCCAAAATTTACTCCATTTTAAAATAAATTCATTTGCAGACCCTAATCTATTCCAAAAACCATTAATTTCAGATCATCCTTTAATTATGATTTAAAATCTTATTGAAATCTAACATTATCAACTTCATACTTTATTTCAAATATCCCCTTTCTAATTCTCTAAAACCATTTAAAACCTTAAATTTTAAAATAAATTCTTTATTTCTTTAAACAATATTACTTAAGTTTCAAAATTCATTTATTTTCATTTATTCAAAAACCTCTTTCCCCATACTTGGAATTTTTTTGGTAGGATTTTAAATCAAACTCTTTATCCTTTGCCAAATTCATGCTTTTAATTAATCTAATTTCACTATTTTATTTTACTTATAATTCTCTCATTTATTTCCTTTAAAATTCAATCATTATATTTTTGATATCTCAATATACCCAAAATATATCCAGTCAAACCATAGTATTCAATATTTTCAATTCCCAATGTAATCCATATAATTTATCACATATTATCTAATAAAACGTATCACCGAATATGAAAATAAATTCCAACATTTTGAGGAATCCAATTGGAACCCTCCAACCTGTTTCCCTGCATCCATGGATGTTAGCACATTATAAAAATACCAATCCCACTTTGTGGAAGATGTCGCGGTATAAAGGGTCATCCGTTATTATGCGGGGCGCATAGGGTATCATCCGCTATATAATGTGTGAATATCAATCACTTCAATATATATATATATATACACTACTATATATAATATCACATCCAGATAGATAATAAATCATTAATTCTAGAAATAAATCTATTAATTTAAATTTAAACTACTTTAAATTAACGGTAATCCAAATGAGTGAGATTAACTCACTTTGATTTTTGTTTGCAACTCATTTCCATTCCGGCTTGTTTCTCGATTTTTTTTGACCTTGTATAAACATCATGCATATGGCTTATTAATATTTGAATTGATCGAACAATTAATTACTTATTTAACTTAACTAACACTTTGGTTTTAAACTAATAATTTAGTTTTAAACTAATTTTCTTTTAAAAATCTTTTAGTAACTAAAATAATTAAATAAATTTATTAAACAAATAAATCTTCATAATACATTATTTTAAAATTAAACTAGTAAATTTAAAATGTATATATGTATATTTATTTTTATTTGAAACTTACACTTATAAAAATAATCTATATATATCTCATAAAATCTAATTTATATAGATTCTTTCAACATTTAAAATTCCTATTTTTTTCAATCCTTATCTGTAAAATAATTTTCGGTTTTCCCATAATCTTATACATGTATATATATTCATTCCTGTTTACCTATATATAATATATTTAATAAATCCCAATGAAATTAAATGTCCTTCTAACTTATATATTTATTAAACTAAAAACAGAATAGGTTTGCTGTAAAAAAAAATTATTTTATTTCTGTGTATATTTTTTTTTAAATCTTAAACAGTAAGATTGCTGCATATATACATATACATATGTAAATCTATAACTTTGAAGAAACTAAATTGTTTTATAAAACTTATTGTTATTATATATATATATATATATATTATAAATATTTATACAGGTATTAACATTAAATTGAAAGAGAAAACATAAAAGGTAAATATATACCTCACTCCCTATTCCCATCTACCCACCCAACCCGTCGCCGCTAGCTCGCACATCACCAGGCGAACTATCACCGATACGCACTCCTCCAAGCTCGACTATGTTAGCCGCCAACCCTAGTCGAAATGAACCCGAATCGCGCCTCCAGGAAATAGTCGCCACTCACGACACTCGATTGAAGTCTGAACCCTAGAAATGCAGCCTCTCCATACGATCAATTACGCGAGCCCCTCCCTTCCTTCGAATGCTGCCGCACCCTAACCAAGCTCTTCCCTTGCTTGCGATTCGCCGCAACGTGCTCAAGAATATGAAAAAGCGGCGAACTTCGAGATGAATAACGTTCTCTTCTCTCTTTTTTTCTTCTGAAGGAATTTGTTTTTGATTTAGGATGGGGAATTCGGTTTGATTTATATTTGAAGGGAATGGAACGAGGTTTGATTTGAGAAGATTTTTTTCGACCAGTTTTTACTTTTTTTTGTTCGATTTTGTTTTAGAATATGAGAAAAAAGAGTGGTTTATCATTCAACAAAGAATCGATTTTTAAAAGAGAAGTTAGGAGGAGACGTGTGTTATACTAGGGAGAACAAGTGTTGTAAACTGCCTTGCGTGTCTGCATACAATAGTGGTTGAGAAATGAGAATAAAAGACACGAACGGGAAATATTTTTAAATTCAAATTTAAATCGACTTCAATTCGAAGATTAAATTTTTTACATCCTATCGAGGTGTGCCGCTAGGCATTCATAATATTATACCCCTATTTCGAATGCAATGGGAAAGGTTTTGAGTCCTAATTCGATCGTATGGAGAAGATAGCTTTTTGGACCCAGTTATTACATTAAATTTCGATATAGATTTTAGAGCTTTATCTACCGTACGATCATGCAACAACTCCAAACGCTGCAAAAATTGAAATCCGTTAATAATACACCGTTACAGATCTAGTGGAAAGGGTTTCATCGAATTCCGAGACTGGACCTCGAAAGGCTATTTTTAATTATCAATTTAAACGATATACTTTTAAAACTGAAAAAATCATCTTTAAATTCAATTTTAAAAGTTCTATTATCTTCAGTATTGTCAATATAAATTTTACAATCCTTTAAATTATTTTAACAGGCTTAAAAATCGAGATTTCATATCTTTACCTAATTGCCCATTATTAAATTAAATAATTTAAGTTATCAACAAATGGAGATATTTGCAATTTAAGTTAAAAATTAACTGTTGAACATTTAAATCAATTAAATATTCTAATTTCAAATATCTAAAAATTTCGGATCGTCACATTCCTCTCCCCTCAATAGAATTTTGTCGCCGAAATTACTGGTTAAGAGGAATGGTCAACAACCCGTTAACTATTTTCCCTAAAACCAAACAACTTTAAAACATCTTCCCAAAACAATCTTTTTATTAAAGATACACTAACCCTCTTACTAACTTCCCAAACTCAACCACAGGTTCCAATCAATAATAGCTACTTAACAATTCAAATTTCAATCTAAATCAAAATTTTATCAAAAATTTTTAACTCTCTAAATTTTCGAAAAATTTCGCCTGTGTCTCCTTTGCGCAGCTAGATTGGTACAACTACAAAATGCCTCCACGGGCCCCAAAATTCAAAAGAAAACAAAAGGCCAAATGTCTAGACTAGAAAATCATCAAATTTCATATCGTAATCAAATACATACCATTTTGTCGGGCAATTCAAATTTATCTTCTGAAATCTGAAACACCTATTTTTCCTTTGCTCATAAAACACGTGTATATCCTACTTAGAAATAATATCCAATCATAGTTTCCAAAAATATTTTATATATTTTTTACAAAATTTTCAATATCTACTTCATTCAAGCACGTACGATATACATATATCATCCGTACGCAATACCAAATCCGATCGCTAACTCGATCACACAATTTCACTTCTGAACTTGTATCATCCACCCGACTTCCTAGTGCGGACTCAGATCTGGTTTCTTGATCAGAAACCTTAATTCTCCTTGCATAGTCATAAACTATGATAAAGAATTTCAGAAACAACCAAAAATCCATATCCAGAGTTCACCGTCGAAAATCGAGTGAAAAATCCCACCTCGGATCGACATAACTACCTCGAAATTCCGTGCTCGAATCTGGATCAAATTTCTATGCGAATAAAATATTATACGTACATCCTACGTATTAATCTCAATTGATTGTTAATTATATCAATTTTATTTTTATCCACATTTATTTCAATTTCTATTCACTTATCCACACTTATCATTTCACCACTTTTTATTTAAACCTTCATTCAAATACTAACTTAGAATATATTTTTCAATTCTAGATTACTTAAGAATCCCACTATCCATTTCTTAAGTTCAATATAAATATTTTATACACTTCTTATATTTGTTTTCACCTTGCCACTTAAGCTTTCACATCTATTTCCATTTAACTTGAATTTTCAGTTCCATTTTGAATTCAATTTATCTTCAATTCTTAATTTATTTCCAAATCAATTAAATATTGAATTCTACTCACCTTATCTCAAACTCATTCTTAATTAACCATTTCTTTAATTAGTTCCACTTACTAATTTATTACGAATTCCCATGAATTCTAATTCCTAGAACTTTTCTTCTTTTAGTCCAACCCGAACTTCTACTTCACCTTATTTAACACAATTCAAATTCAGTTCCAATGTTCAACTTGAATTCCATTTACTTACTCCTTTAAAGTAACTTGTTCATTCACAAATTATTTCTAACTTCATGAATTTTATTTCAATGCCATTTTACTTAACCTACATAGTCTTTCCTTAAAAATTTACTTTATTTTACTTAATTCAATTACATTCCATTTCCATTCAAATTTGTAAACCTATATAAATTTTCCAACTTTACATTTCATTTACTAATCTCTTTAATTTATTTCATCTAATTGGTTTACTTCCTAGCTTAATTCATTTCCACACTTACTTTTATTTTAACTCTTCTCAAGTTGAACTATATTTTGACCAATTTCAACACTATTTTATTTAGCCTGCTTAGGCTTAAATTACCCATTCCAATTAACCTTTTTCAAACTCTTATAAGTTTTAAACTTAATAATATTCCATAGCCATTTTTAAATAAGATTCTAGAGTTAAAATAATCGCTTAAGTATTTCAAAACCATTTTTGAAATCAATGATATCCAAAATAAAACTATTTCAATATCAAACCCAATTTCCCAAACAATTCCAATTCAAAACATTCTAGTGGCAATTCCACCTTTGGAAACTCGAAAATGAATATCGATAATGCTGCAACCATTATTGGAATTATTTTCCAACGACCGAAGAGAGTTCAATGCTTTTACTCTTTTAAAAGCCCTTTTTAGATATTTTAAATTCCAAATCCCACCAGATTTCATATCCAATTCAAAAATATTTCCAAAATAATATCATAATTATTTCTCCAAAACATTTGATAACCAATTTCAAACCTAAAGGAATTTAAACTTTTCCCAAAATTTCAAATTTCAAATCCTTATAATCTATATTCCAACATTACTCTGGAATTTTCTCTCATTTCAATTATAAATCTCGTTTATGATTTACATTTATGAATTCCATATGTATATGAATTTATTTCTTAGCTTTTAGTTATGATTTCAATTCCTTGTTCAATTTCCACACAATAATGATAATAATTTAATTTTATCGTTTCCTAACAACCAAGCAACCATACATTCTTATGATAATTTACAAAAATTATTTCTTTTTACATACAAAAATAATTTTGGGCAAAATTATTTAATTTACCCTATTTCAAAACAATACTGTGTCGGTTTGCCTAGTTTAAGAGTTTAGAAATCCCTATCGATAAAGTTGTCCAGACTGTACCGACCAGAATTTATAAACACTCAATTGATAAGTCAACACAATATAAAACAATTTTATATTCACTAACAACTACACGCTCATATCTACTAATGTGCTCAAACTCATTCTAGAGTACCACTGACTCTATTCTAATGAGTAATCCTTGCCAGAGCCAAGGTTCTCGCTTAACCTTTCAGCTCTGATACCAACTGTCGCAGCCCGATTTTTTAACTCTCGAAAATCAACATCAATACATCCACTATATTAAATGTCGAACAATTAAATGCCGAAAAATAGACTGTAAGGGAAAGAAGAGGGAGGTAGATAAAGAAAAAGCAAACAACATCAGAATCTCACAATCACAGCGGAACAATAAATAATAAATAATAACTGATCTTTATACAAAAAGAACTATATTTGTTTTATACATTACAACACCAGAGTACAACACCATCAACAGAAAAATACTGGACAATTATATTAACTTGTTCCCACAAAAACTGACTACACAGCATACCAAACACGGCAGAAATAAGACAGATACGTGTGATACGTGTCGCCATCCAACACATCCCCTGAGCTTTATAGCAGTCCATCTAGAATCAGTTCTATATAATACTCGGTTTGACCCGAGTATTATAGTGAAATAACACCCAAGTCAGTCTGGAAGACCAGCGTGAGAAAAACAGACTCAATTGGATTTATTGAAGTTTTCGAAAATCCTTTGAAATCAAAGGTATCTCGTAAGACCACGTCACAAATAAACATGTCGAGTTTTTACCTTACGATAACCAAAACATTTTTATCAAATCCGTATGTAGTTATAATAGTGTCTATAGAAAGTAAAATAGAATCTAGCTGAAATGCTTGCATCTCACGTTCCAGCATAGTTGGGCACAATCAAAACCGTACAGACGCTTATTTGAGATTGGATTCCATACAATGGCAGGGCTATTGGGGTACCGCCCGTCACAGTACCTGACCTAGATATGAGTACCAGGGATCCCCCTGATCCCCTGCAACACAAGATCGGAGCTACCCCTTACTGGATAGTCCGAATAAGATCATCCCGCAGTTGGGATCAGCAACCGCCCACACAGCCGAATAAAAGGGACATCTAGACAGGGATGACCTCACCCTAATTGGTTGCTAGCCACTTAGTCTTGCTGCACCTTCCCTATTTTATCTATTCCCGGTTGTAGGCTAGAGGCTATGCGTCACCTTTTTAGAACACATTTACTTAGAATGCTCATTGTCCTCTTGACGATGTTCTGAAAGCATTCATCCATACAACTTTCCCTGGGTCTGGACAAACCGAATCATCATCTTCACCATTTTCACGGTATTCATTTGCAAACGTTCAAATCGGATCGAAATGGTTTTTGGATAATTAAATTTGATCCCCGTCTCTTTGAAATGATCAGTGTATTGGCCAATATTGATAGTAGGTTATTTAACAATCAAATCACACAATCATCCAAACAATTGATTTTATTTCTACTGAAAAGCACCAAGTCTTAATAACTTATATTTTAAATAATTTAAATCACTTTATCCAAAGATATATACATACTTTAAAACATTTAAAATAAAAACTACTTAAAAGACTTTATTCGAAATAATATTTATGAAATTCCATAATAATTTTCAAGTAAAACTTAGCTAAAACTACCTTTAAAAATAAAAGTTATTTACATAAAGTATAAATATTTAGTAACTACCTTTTAAATCATAATACTAGTTTAACCTTTAAAATAATTACTACTATAACTAAATTAATAAATATTTACTTTAAAATCTTAAAACAATTTAAATAATAAATTCCTCTAGAACATTCTTTAAACAACTTTAAAACTTTTAACTTATACTTACAAATCTTTTTTGAAAAACATACAGGCTTTTCACGAAATATTACTTCCCATTCCAATATAACCGTCTAATCATTTATAAATCCTTCTTAATTTATCCCAATTTAATTTACGTCTCAGCCCGTAAATTTCTTTCCGACGCCTTTAAAAATAAAACCACTATTTATTTTTAAAACAAATTACCCATTCCTTTATAAATTCCTAACATGAATTTATACTTCCAAATATCCACTGATATCTTATTCCACTTTGTAAACCCGGTTTATAAATTCCATAATCTCATCCTCTTTTTAGAAAACAGTTTTCAAAAACTAAATAAATTTCCAAATCGATTTCCAAAATTTACTCCATTTTAAAATAAATTCCTTTACTGACCCAAATCTATTCCAAAACCATTAATTTCATATTCATCCTTTAATTACGATTTAAAATCTTATTTAAATCGGACATTATCAACTTCACACTTTATTTCAAAATTCCCCCTTTTTAAATTCTCTCAAACCATTTAAAACCCTGAATTTATAAATAAATCCTTTATTTCTTTAAACAATATCACTTAAGTTTCAAGATTCATTCATTTCCATTTATTCATAAACCTCTTTCCCTATATTCGGAATTTATTTGATAGGATTTTAAATCAAACCCTTTATCCTTTCCCAAATTTATTCTTTTAATTTATCCAATTTCACTATGTTTATTTTACTTAGTATTCTCTCATTATTTACTTTAAAATTCAATCTTTATATTTTTGATATCTCAATATGACCAAAATATATTCAGTTAAACCATAGCATTCAATATTTTCAATTACCAATATAATCAATATAATTTATCACAGATTATCAAATAAAATATATCACCGAATATGAAAAAAAAATCCAACATTTTGAGGAATCCAGTTGGATCCCTCCAACCTGTTTCCCTGCATCCATAGTTGTTAGCACAATATAAAAATACCAATCCCACTTCGAGGGGGATATCGCGGTATAAAGGGTCATCCCCTATTATGCGGGGCACATTGGGTCTCATCTGTTATATAATGCGGGAATACCAATCACTCCAATATATATATATATACACACACTACTATATATAATATCACATCTAGACAGATAATAAATCATCAATTCAAGCAATCAATCCATTAACTTAAATTTAAACAATCAAAATTAATGTTAATCCAAATGAGTGAGATTAACTCACCTTTAATTTTTGTTTTTAACCCATTTCTATTCCGAATTGTTTCTCGATTTTTTTGACCTTATATAAACATCATGTATATGGCTTATTAATATTTGAATTAATCGAACAATTAATTACTTATTTAAGTTAACTAACACTTTGGTTTTAAAATAATAATTTAGTTCAAACTTATTTCCTTTTAAAAATCTTTTAGTAACTAAAATAATTAAATAAGTTTATTGAACAAATAAATCTTCATAATACATTATTTTAAAATTAAACTAGTAAATTTAATGGATATACGTATATTTATTTTTATTTGAAACTACATATATGTATATATATACACTTATAAAAATAATCTATATATATCTCATAAAATCTAATTTATACAGAATCTTTCAACATTTAAAACTCCTATATTTTTTTCAAACTTTGTCTGTAAAATAATTTTCTGTTTTCCCATAATCTTATACATGTGTATATATACATTCCTGTTTACCAATATATAATATATTTATTATATCCCAATGAAAATAAAATCTCCTTCTAACTTATTTATTTATTAAATTAAAAACAGAATGGGTTTACTGTAAAATATATATTTTCTTTCTGTACATATTTTTTAAATCTTAAACAGTAAGATTACTTATTTATACATCTACGTATATAAATCTATAACTTTGAAGAAAATAAATTGTTTTATAAAACTTGCTGTTATTATATATATATATATATATATATATATGTATGTATGTATGTATGTATGTATGTACGTACGTACGTACGTATGTATGTATGTATACAAATATTAACATTAAATTGAAAGGAAAAAAATAAACTGTAAATATATGCCTCACTCCCTAATCCCAGCTACCCACCCAACTCATCGCCGCAAGCTTATACAGCACCAGGAGAACATCACCAATATGCACCCCTCCAAGCTCGACTACGCAATCCGCCAACTCTTGTCGAAACGAACTCGAATCGCCCCTCCAGGAAATAGTCGCCACTCGTGACACTCGATCGAAGCCCAAACCCTAGAAATGCAGTCGATCCATACGATCGCCCACGCGAGCCCCTCCCTCGTTCGAATGTTGCCGTAACCCTAACGAAGCTCTGCCCTTGCTTTCAATTCGCCGCAGTGTGCTCGAGAATATGAAAAAAGCGGCAAACTTCGAGATGAATGAGGTTCTCTTCTCTCTTTTTTTCTTCCGAAGGAATTTGTTTTCGTTTTAGGAAGGGGAATTAGATTGGATTTATATTTGAGGGGAATGGAACAGGATTTAGTTTGAGAAGATTGTTTTCAATAATTTTTTTCTTTTTTTTGTTCGATTTTGTTTTAGTAGATGAGTAGAAGGAATGGTTTATCGTTTAACAAAGAATCAATATTTGAAACAGAAGTTAGAAGGAGACGTGTGGTATACCAGGGAGAACACGTGTTGTCAACTGCCTTACGTGTTTGCATATTACAGCGATTGAGAAATGAGAACAAAAAACACAGATGGGAAATATTTTTAAATTAAAATTTAAATCGACTTCAATTCGAAACTTAAAATTTTTACATCCTATCGAGGCGTGCCGCCAAGCGTTCATAATGTTATATCCCTATTTTGTACGCAATGGGTAAGGTTTCGAGTCCTAATTCAATCATATGGAGAAGACAGCTTTTTGGACCCAGTTTGTAACAACCCGCATATTTATCGATTTTTATATTTAAATATTTTATTTAAATATTTTATCGTTAACCGGATTTTGGTCCGAAGCTACTTTTTGCAAACGGTCAAATTAGGACTCGAGACCACTTCCATTGAGTTCGAAACGTCGTTTGCAATCTTCTGAGTATAAACATTGATATGTTTGGGGTTAGTGGAATTTCACCACTTTTTCACTCGAGCCTTTGGTTTGGACTTTTAGCCCATTAGGCCCAAGTTCCACCCCCCTTCTTCTTCATTGCTTCATTTCATTTCCTAACACTAAAGCTTCAACAAAAATGGTGAATGGAATGAGAAATTAAAACTCCAAAGTCTTTGTTTTATTGCAACTCCAACATTCAACTCCAAATTCAAGAAGAAGACATCGGATTCAAGCTTGTGGTTGCTTCTCCATTTGCCTTCAAGCTTTGTTCTTCATTTTCATTGGGTTTTGGAGCAAAGGTGAGATTTTTATCTCACAATTCTAGTCTATAACTATATTGGACTGTTAGGAATGATTCCCCATCACTTTAGCATGTACATTTGCATTTGATTTGGATTGGATTGGCGAAAAACTCCATTTTTTAGTTGTTTGGTGAATTGCCTGAGCTTAGGTCGCTCTGCCTAGGTTAGGTCGCTCGGAATCATTAGCTCGCGTGCGTGGAAAAGTCACGGCCTGCATATTTTGTTCGCCTCGGATTTAGGTCGTAGGTCGTTGGACTTTAGGTCGTTCGCGTATAGGTCGCTCGCGACCTAACCCTTAGGTCGCTCGCGTGTTATCGCGCTAGGTCGCACTGCCTTGAATCTTCACTTCGGAGTTAGGTCGTTTCACTTTAGGTCGTAGGTCATTTCTGGCCTTAAATCCCCCCTGCAGCGTTAGGTCGTTAGCCTCGGAATTAGGTCGTTTTCGACCTTATATCACAAGGCGGCTCTAGGTCGCTCGATCCTGCTAGGTCGTAGGTCGCGCATCACTTTAGGTCGCTCGCGTGTTAAAACCTTAAGTCGCTCGTGTGTTAAAACCTTAAGCCGCTCGCGTGTTAAACCCTTAGGTCGCTCGGCCGATGCACGCGCTAGGTCGCGAGTATTTAAGTCCTTAGGTCGCTTGGCATTGTGACCACTTAGGTCGCACGACCTTGTTAGGTCGCTCACCCTTAGCTCGCGTACTTTCTTAGGTCGCGCATCCCACTAGGTCGCTCGACCCTGTTGTATTTTTAGTTCGCAACCATTAAGTCGGTCGACCTTGCCTAGGTCGTTAGGTCGGTCGGTCCTATCCCTTAAGTCGCGTGACCGTGATAGGTCGCTTACCTTTAGGTCGCATGACCTATGGCCACTTGCTCCAGTTAGGTCGCTCGGCCACTTTGTTAAGTCGCCCACCTTTTTAAACTTAGGTCGCATGACCCATTAGGTCGCATGGCCCCTTAGGTCGCTTGGCTTCACTAGGTTGCTTGTCTTCACTAGGTCGTACCGTTTTGGTCGGGGCGCTGCCCCGTACCCCGCCGGGGGCGCTGCCCCCTGGACCCCCGCGACCTGACCGGGCAGGTCGAACCCCGTAAGCGGTGGCGTTGCCCCCGCACCCCCACCTTGGGGGGTTGCCACCCCCCCGGACCCCCCCTCCGTAGGAGATCTTATCTGAAAAATATACAACAGAACTTGCTGAGCTGATTTCCTTGGATTTTTATCACATCTTCGAATGTGACCTTCGTGATTGATTGTTTCTACAATCGCTTCTGTGATTTGTCACTTTAAAATATAAAGGTTTCAAAACTAGTAGTAAATATCAAAACTCTTTCAACAAAATGATTTCAACTCTATTTTTAATAACAAAGCTCTTTTCTTAAACCGTTTTCCAATCTATTAGTATATACTAGCCTTTACCTCACTCGGATGAGAAATCTAATTAAACGACTTAGTAAAACAAGTGGTATGAAACGCTTGCGTTCACTTCGTCGGTTAATTCTTGGACTTGTTCGATTGAACCTCTTGTGACAATTTTATTAGTGAAGATTTACAGTTTGTTCGTAAATATT
This sequence comes from Allium cepa, assembly GCA_030765085.1. Classification (NCBI taxonomy): domain Eukaryota; kingdom Viridiplantae; phylum Streptophyta; class Magnoliopsida; order Asparagales; family Amaryllidaceae; genus Allium; species Allium cepa. The sequence goes on along the minus strand of CM060943.1, from coordinate 478,939,818 downwards.
TAAGTTAAGCAAGTGGTTATGGGACATGAAGCTAAACTTCTATATTTACTAGCTTAGTGTAATTGACACTTCTCGTTGATCTTGATGATCGCTTTATGAATTAGACTAGCAATTGCGCGATGTCTCTTTCATTGCAAGGTTAGACTAGACACCACTTGTGTGATTCCATTCACACATACCTTTCTGCTTTTTGGTTAGTCTTGACCTCAATCTGTGTGATTCCACTCACACATGTGGGGTAGCTCCCCATGGTCTTCGGACCGTCATGTGATAGGCCTCTTTCCCTTTTTATTATTTCTGGATTTCTTGTGTTGATTTCTGGAATTTATCTCTTTGACTTGTCATGAGTACAAGTTTAGGGTATGATGCCCTCTTTGGATCTTTGAGAAGATTCTTGTGATATTGATTTATCTCTTATCGGTTGATCTCCTGTTGATCATTATTTGCATACTTATAGTAGTATGTCAGTATGGATATTTTATGTTTATGCCATATCTTTTATTTTATATCATGTCATCTGATATTTATAGCTAGACTGATCCGTTTATTATTTTCTTATAAATAATACTCGGGTCAGGCCGAGATGTTACAGGTGCTACTGCTTGACTCCTCCCCCAGTGATTCACTACTCAGACTTTTGGCTACTTGTTTAGATTAGCAGCTTTTGTTGTTTACACTTGAGATATAGACTCATAGTTGTATCCTTTGGTATAGCACGCGTTGCTATTCTTTTGTATTATCGTGGATCTTTTTAGACTACTACTCTGATGTACACTTTTATGTGATATATATTCATATCTCTTTCCGCCTTGGTGATATGGATATCTGTGATTGATTCGCATGTTATGCTTACTTCTATATTTGTTTCCGAAGATCATTTTATAGCCACCGTGTGACAAGGAATTACATGGATGGTCGCTCCTCAACAGCCTTATTCTCCGCGCTAGTTGACAGCACTACACCGTAGTGTTCTTGGCTAGCGTGGGTATAGAGGTGGGGCGTCACACAGTTATTACATTAAATTTCAATATAGATTTCAGCGCATTTATCTACCGTACGATCACACGACCACTCCAAACGCTATGAAAACTGAAATCCAATAATAATACACTATTATGGATCTAATGGAACTGGTTTCGTCGAAATTAAAAGACTATGCCTCGGAAGGCTATTTTTAGTTATCAATTTAAACGATATACAGTTAAAACTGAACAAACCATCTTTAAATTCGATTTTAAAATTCTATTATCTTCAGTATTGTCAATATAAATTTTACAAGCCTTCGAATTATTTAACAGGCTTAAAAACCAAGATTTCATATCTTTACCCAATTTCCAATTATTAAATTAAATAATTTAATTTATTAATAAATGGAGATATTTGAAATCTAAGTTAAAAATTAACTTTTAAACATTTAAATCAATTAAATATTCTAATTTCGAATATCTAAAAATTCAGGGTCGTCATAGTTGAAATGATAGACACAAGCGATTTTCATTGAAATTTTTTTGGGTTTGCGGGTTGAAATAATATATACCTGTAAAAATTTAAAATATTTGCAGATTGAAATGATAAATATCCGTATCTCTTGACCATAAGGTAGAGAATTATATATGGACAATAGATTGGTTAAATTTAACGATTTTAAATCTTTAAACTTTGAATCTAGCTAAACGATATTTGAAATAGAATTTGACTGATATAAATTGAATTTTTAAGTAATTATTTAAATGATTTAAATTGTAATTTTAAAGTTGAATTTGAAGTATGAACGACATTCATCGTTATTGAGTTATTGAAATGTTGGAAACTGTAATTTTGAAAATCTATTAAAATTGGAGTTGTATTTCAAGGTTTGAAATTAGGTTTTAATTTGAAATTAGGACATGGTCTAGATATATTGGAATGGAAGAAATGGTTAAATATGATGCTAATTTCAAAATTTTATTACCCCAATATTAATTGTGAATGTTCTTTTAAATTCTAATTTAAGATTTTCAACTATTAAAATAAGTTAATCTATTTAAACCAACTTAATCAAATTTAAACTATTTAATTTTTTAATCTAATTTAATCTATTTTAAATCTAATTAATCCATAATAAACATATTTAATCTATTTTTAATATATTTTAATCTATTTAAAATCATTTAAACTTTATCAAAATATAGAAAACTATTTTAATTTATTTTTTAAACTATTTAATTTATTTTAAACTATTTTAATTTATTTTAAAACTATTTATTCTATTTTATTTCTGTTTAATCTATTTTAAATTCATTTAATCTACTTTTAAATCTAATTAATCCATAATAAACCTATTTAATCTATTTGAAACCATTTAAAATATTTTAAATCTATTTAAAGTATTTTAATCTATTTTAAATGTATTTAATCTATTTTAAACCTATTTAACCTAATTTATATCTATTTAAAACTATATTAAACTAATTAAACTATTTATAAATATCTAAATTATTCTCTAAATTTCAGATGGTGTAAAGGGGAATTGTTTATAATTAAAGCCTTAATTTTTAAAGAAAATAAGATTTAATAATGTTATAACATAAGTTGGGATATTAAATGATATTTACTGGTGAAATGACATATTTGAGTAAATATGATGACTTTGAAATGAGAATTTAACCTAGTTGTGAATATAATTTCGAAAGTGATATGATTGAATTGAATATGATATGTGGATATCAATTATGAAACGATTTTGGAAATTTAAAAAACCATCTAGTATGAAATAAGACTTTGGTTGTTAAAGAAACTGGAATCAGATATTGTCACACTTTGTCAATACCGAAACCACTTTAAAAACTGTGCACATGGTGGAGATTCCAGAAACGAAGTAGGATGGTTTGGCGAATGATTCTGTATAAGGTGTTTACATGACCCTAACTCCCGTGAGTTAGCTTAGTTGTGACTAAAATAGGAGCTATACTGGGCCAAGTGAGGTCGCACCTACGATCGGACAGATTTCTTCGATACCATACTATTACTTTGTGATTGATTTTGTGGCCACCCTTGATTTGATTATGAGAATGTATCCGAGGTGGGCGGTAGTAGCTGCTATGCATTACCACCGGTCTGGGAGTGCAATTGGTAGAATCCTACCCTTGCATTACCTCGAGTGCCGTGTTCACATGCCCTCCCGCGCCTTCAATGAGTTTGGTTTGTACCATACCTACGGAGTGTCCTCTGAGTAAACCTCATGGAGGAGCTTAAAGTACTGTATAGATTATGGAAATATATAAAATGCGTTAAGGGGGATATGGGTAACGCTTTAAGGCTACTTTAATACTTTACTTTACTACAACACTATTATAATAGCGTATTGTACTATATATGTAGATAGTTTAATGGATCCTTAGGAGATAAAAATCCCGAACAACTCTTAAGTTATTGCACTCACGATAGACAGTGGATAGTAGATGTCAAAACCCGTAAACATCTCCGAAGCTATTACTCTCATATTTATATACTATTAATTTAACTTACATAAGATCTTATATTTCTGACTCGAATGTTTTATCTTTTCAATTCGCTCGGGTCATTCTGAGCTTTTCAATATATCGAAGACTGCTTTTCTAGAGGTACGAAGATGAAGATTTGTACTATTACTATTTATTATATTCATACCACTACATCATGTTTGTAACGACCCATAATTTTCGATAATTAAAGATAACTAATTTAATAAAGTTTAGTGATTTAATGTTGGAAGAAATAAGCAAATTTGTGGTTTAATAACAAGATAATAACTGGAATGAAATGTAATAGTATTAATTTAAGGTAATTGATAACTGCTTAAATGTAATTCCAATTAATTGGAATGATTAAAAAGTTATAGTTTATTATAAATTGTAAATTAATTGTAATAATGTATGTATTAATTGATAACTGGAATAAAAGGTTAATTGATAATTTAAATGTTGATTAATTTTTGAATAATGGGTAGTAAATTGTAATAGGATAGAATTAATATAGAATATGTTGTTTGAACATTTGTTGTAACTAATAAACTATTAAATGTGATTAAATGTAGAAAATGTGACAATTGTTATTTGTTACTAATTAATTTAAAAAATTAAAATTATGTGAAATTAAATGTTACGTTAATATGAATTAAGACGATAACTGTAAAAGATTAATGAATAAAATGTATAAGAATGTCGATTGCACCCATAAGGTAGTAGTTGATTTAATAAAAAGGAGTAAAACAAAGATAAATGAATTTATTGGGACTTTAAAATTTTAATTAATACGAAAATTTGACAAGTATTGAGTATAATTGAAATATTGCAAATACTAAGGGAAAGGTGATAATTGTAAGATATTATTGTAATAAGATGTAAAACAATGTTAAATATTTCCATAAGATAATTATGGGGTGAATAATAAGATTGAAATAAAAAATAATCAATTTATTGGAAATTAAAACATAATTAATTGGATTTAATTACAGTTGAAATGGAACACTGTATCAGTGTAATGATTAACACTGAATTGATAAGTAAATTTGTTTTAAATTATTGTACATGTCTAAGTAAGCAAAATTTATGAAAATTGTTGGTTATTAAATTTGAAATTAAAAAGTGATTTAATCAATTTAATAATTGATTTAATTTATGTGAAAATAACCATTTTGGCCGCTGTCTCGGATTTTGACGAAACCAGTTTCATCAGATTTGTAATGGTGAATTATTATAATATTTCAAGTTTCGCAGTGATCAAACTTATCGTTCAATCATACGAACTCGAAACGCATAAAAATCAATTTAATTGAAATCAATTTGAATAAGCTGACTTTAAAGCTAACTTCTTCATATGATGTTATTAGGATTTGAAACATGTTCCATTGATTTTAAATATATCAAAAACATCTATTTTGATATATCGGATGTCCCACTTTCATTTTGGAGCCAGAACAGGCTTTTTGGGTGACAATTGTCATTCATACCAATTGCGTTCAGTCTTTTTTATCGGGCCTCAGTTATATATATAGTTTTTCTTTCAAACACTAGTAGTCATTCCCTTATTCAGTACGTACAATTTCATCTGCCCACTTCTCCTTCTCAATGGCAAAAACAGATTCCAATTTCAAAGCCCTATTCCAATTTCAAATTCAATTTCAAAATCAAACTCCTCAAAAGCCTATCATATTATACACCGATTCGAAGCTCTCGACGAGCGTAACCCAGAACTACAATTAGTTTTTCCCAGGGAATCACTATTTGTTTTGAAATTGAGATTGAACCTCAGCCATCCATTTTAGGTTTTGATGATCCAACAGTGGGACGATGGCACAATGCAAGTCTCAAGAATGCTATTCGTACTTGTCAGATGGCCGTATCACCACAAATTGACAAAGTTGTAGGGCAGTGGCAGTTCATCCCGGTCGGAGATAGCCGCGATCATGGTGGAGGGGCGTTTGGCGAGTCGAAGACGATGGTGAGGCCTGATCGTGGTGGAAAGCGATGTAGGTGGCGGCAAAATTGGTCAATGGCTAGGTTCATGGCGGCTGGTTCGCATTGTTCTAGAAGATGTATGCTATGGTTCTTCGCACGTGCATTGATGCTGACATGGCTATTGGTGATGGTAATGCTTTTTATTTATTTTATTTAAAATTTAAATTTCTGATCATTCTAACTTGCATAAATATTGCATACGAGCTCGGATTTGGATGCGGTTTTCTCCGTTACGATCGTATTGGAATTTTTGACATTATGGAACTGGTCAGGTTTGATTCTGAGCCTGTTTGAATTTTGGACCTAGATTGGATTTTAAATCGATTTAGAATCGAAATGGAGTGTTTTGACTCACAATTACTAAATTATCTTATGTTAGTTAAATTAAATTTTTGATATGATTTGAAATTGACTGATTGATGTTTGGTATGTTTAAATTGTCATTCTAGTTAAATTTGACTTTTATTGCATTATCATCGTTTAATTTAATATTGAATTTAATATATGTTATTGATAATCAGTTATCTATTGATGTCATTGGTTTTTTGGATGATGATTGTGATGTATGTTTGATTGTTGATATTGGATGTTATATTTTATATTGTTATCACACTGCAAGTTCCCTATAGGTTGAAATAGTACATACCCGAACGATCATATAGAATAGGGGAAATCATTATGGGTTGAAATGATAAACCTAAGCGATTTTCATTGAAATAAATTTGGGATTACTGGTTGAAATGATATATACCTGTAATTTTAGTATTTGCGGATTGAAATGATAAATGCCTGTATCACTTGACCATAGGGTAGAAAATTATATACGGATACCGGATTGGTTAAATTCAATGATTTTAAATTCTTTAAACTTTGAATCCAGTTAAAAGGTATTTGAAATAGGACTTGACAGATATAAATTGAATTTTTTTAAGTAATTATTTAAATGGTTTAAATTGAGAATTTAAAGTTGAATTTGAAGTATAAACGACATTCATCGAAATTGAGTTATTGAAATATTGGAAACCATAACTTTGAAATCCATTAAAATTGGAATAGTTAAATTTGATATTTCAAGATTTGAAATTGGGGTTTGATTTGAAATCTGAACATGGTTTAGATTTGTTGGAATGGAAGAAATGGTTAAATATGATGTTAATTTCAAAATTTTATTATCTCAATATAAATTGCAAATGTTCTTTTTAATTCTAATTTAAGATTTTCAACTATTAAAATAAGTCAATCTATTTTAAACCAACTTGACCAAATTTAAATTATTTAATTTATTTTAATCTAATTTAACCTATTTTAAACTAAATAACCTATTTACTCTATCTTAATCTATTGTAATCTATTTTAATATATTTAACCTATTTTAAATCATTTAAACTTTATTAAACTATATTAAACTATTTTAATTTATTTTAAACTATTTTAATTTATTTTAAAAGTATTTTAATTTATTTAAAAACTATTTAATCTGTTTTAATTCTATTTAATCTACTTTAAATTCATTTAATCTATTTTAAATCTAATTAATCCATAATAACCTTATTTAATCTATTTTAAACTTATTTTACCTAATTTATATCCATTTAAAACTATGTTGAACAAATTAACCTATTTATAATTATCTAGGTTATTTTTTGAATTTCAAATGGTGTAAAGTGGACTGTTATAACTAGAGCCTTGATTTTAAAGCGAATAAGGTACAAAAATGTTGTAACATAAATTGGGATTTGAAATGATATTCGTGGGTGAAACGACATATTTAAGTAAGTAATATTTTGAAAGTAATTATGATTTTCGAAAGTGATATGGTTTGAATTGAAAAAGATATTTTGATATCAATATGAAACGGTTTTGAAAATGTAAAAGAACCATCTGGTGTGTAATAAGCGGTTGGTTGTTAAAGTGATCGGGATTGGATATTGTCTTACTCTCCGCCAATACCGAAAACCACTTTAACAACCGAGTACGTAGTGCATATTCCAGAAATGAAGTAGGATGGTTTGGCGAACGATTCCGTATGTGGAATTTACGTTACCCTGACTCCGGTTAGTCAGCTTAGATGTGACTAAAGCAGGAGTTATGTCGGGCCAAGTAAGGTCATTCCTCCTATCGGGCACATAAATACTATATTTTGACTTTATGAATGATTTGGTGGCAACTCTTGATTTGATTATGGGAGTGTGTCCGAGGTGGGAAGTAGTAGCTGCTATGCGTTACCACCAGTCCGAGAATGCAATTGGTATATCTACCCTGGCATTGTCTCAAGTGTCATTTTCACATGCGCTATCGCGCCTTCTACAACTTTGTTTTTTACCATATATATAGAGTGCCCTCTGATTAATCCTCTCGAAGGAGCTTACGGTACTATATAGACTATGGGAATATATAAACTGGGTTAAGGGGATATGGGTAATGCCTTAAGGCTACTTTGATACTTTACTGTAGACACTATTATAATAACGTATTATACTATGTATGTAGATAGTTTAACGAATCCTTAAGAGATGAAAATACGAAACATCTCTTAAGTTATTGCACTCATGTTAGATGATGGATAGGAGATGTCAAACCCTGTAAACATCTCTGCGTCGTTACACTCATATTTTTACTATTGATTTGACTTACTTAAGATCTTTTAGTTTTGACATGAGTGTTTTGTCGTTTCATTTTGCTTGCGTCAGTCTGAGCTTTTCAGTATATCGAAGACTGCTTTTAGAGGATGAAGATGGTGATTTGTATACTAATATTATTTATTTCATTTATTCGGCTGCATCATGTTGTTCCGCTGCATTATTTATCTGTTACTGTTGTATATACTCTGATTTTGTCTTGTAAAAGTGTAATCAAATGTTATTTATAAAACAAGCTTCATGAACTGTTTATTTAATTATTATATTATGTTATTCCTTTGCAAGATTCTATATTTGTTTGCTTTCTTTCTGTGTTTTTTTCTTATTTACCCCTAACAATCCTCCCTTTTGAATGGTTTAAGTTTGACGTATTTGGTTTATTGTCGATTTAAACCATTCAAAAAGGTGGGTCATTACATTTGGTATCAGAGCTTTGGTTTAGCGATAACCTTAGCTTTGTGGGGTCTGACTCATTAGAGAATGGGTAGTAATACCCTAGAATGAGTCATTTAGTGCATATATATGAGAGAACGTATTTGTTGGTGTTATAAAAGGATATTGTATTATGTTAATTTGTTCTGTTTAGTATTTATAAATTATGGTCGGTACATGGGACGCTAGGGCATCGATAAGGATTTCTAAACACTTAATAGGGCAGACCGATACAATATTGTTTTGAAATATAGTTAAATGAAATAATTTTGCCTAGTATTATATTCTGTATATAAAAGAATAATTTTATAAATGATATAGTTGGATGAAATATGTTTGTTGTTAAGTAGTGAAATTTTATAAATATTGATTGAAAATAGGATTTACAAATAAAGTAAATATAAAATGGAAAATTTAGAACTTAAGTTCCGAGATTTTGAAATTTCTTTCAAAAGGTTTTGGAATATAATATTAGTAGTGTTTAGAATTATTTTTCCGATATGAATATTTCAAGATGATTTGAAAAAAAGCTTTAAAAAGGAATTTTAAAGGAAATACGTTTTGTACTTATCTCTCTATCATTGGAAAATAGTTTCGGTGATGAGTGCATGCATCATCGAAGTTCATTTTCGAGTTTCAAAGTGGTAGACGGTTGTAGTAGTTTTACTACACCTTGTTTTGATAAAGGAATCTTAATTTTGAATTTCTAAATATAATTTGATCTATAAATGATGAATTTATATATATTATTTTAAAATGATTTGGAAATATAAGTCGGAGTTAGTTCTTAAACCTTCTAATAATTAGTTATTTTCAGTTAATGTAATAAAATGAAATCTTAACTATTTGAATGTTTGCAAGCTGCTAAGATGTGAAATAAGAAATTAGATGTTAAGAGATTAATGAAATATAAAGAAACTGAAGGTTGTCATTTATAAATTAAGAAATGGAAATAAGAAAATGTAACTATTGAACATTCTGTTAATAAAATAAATACGATAACTTATGTAACTTTCTATTGCATTCTAAAAGGACATATATATAACTTACCAAAATGTAAAAAATTGTAATGTTAAATAGGATATGTAATAGAATATTGTACAAGTATACTTTAGTGAATGAAAGTGTTCAATGGAATTACTTTTATAAATAAGAATTATAATATTAAAAATTGTTATAAACTTAGCATTAATAGTTGAAATGTTACTAATAAAATGTAATAGAAAAGTGAATAATGTATGAAAATGATTATAAGCTTAAATTAAAATTTAAGCTATCTATATTCAGATTGAATAGTAAAGGGTGAATACTGTAAGTAATGGATTATAAGCTTAAGTTAATGTTGAAGCCATTTATAATTAAAGCGAGTACTATATTAATTGAATGATTATAACTTCAAAAAACATTGAAATGATTTGAAAAAATGGATTTAATATTCAATAATATTATATATGGAAGAATGAATGTGAAAAGGAAATAATCTATTGACGGTAAACTAAATTGTAAAGAGACTTACATAATAATGGATAATATAATGATTGAAATGGAAATAACTTATGTAAGGAATAAATGCAAAGCAATGAAAGGAGAAAAATGGCGTTGTATAAATGAATGAAAATGAATTTTTGTAAGATTTGAATGTAAATTAATTAAATAAGCTTTTTTGAATGAATGAAAATAGACAAGCAATGAATAATATGAAAGGAATTTGTAAGAATAAACTTAACGACATTTGAAATTTATTATGTTGGCTTATGGGAAGATTGGGAAGTAATACTTTAAATTGTTTAGAATGTATAAATAATCTGTTGAATTTTATCTAAGGTTGTTGAGTGTATGGTGTAGTTAGTAGTTATCTATCATTTTATACGATTAAAAGTTTCTAAACCCGAACAAACCATTGGTTGGTTGCTATGGATGAATAATTGATTTTTTTGACTGGAGTTGATGATTGTACGATTTGTTTGTAAGTAATTGTTGTTATGTTGTGATTGTTTTGTTATTATTAGTTAAAATACCTTGAATGTTACTCTTTTACATAATTATTAACCTCTTTTGAATTGTATAAGTGAAATATAGGTTTATGAAAGTAATGGTTATTGCTTTTGGTTTCATAAAATAAGCGTGTTTGCCGACAAATAGGTACATTCTCGAACTATGATTTTCTAGCGATATTATATTGTTTTTCTATGGTTGGGATATATTATTTTGAAAATATGTTATATATTCTTATTATTGATATTATTATTTCTACTAGACCTCTTCGTACAAAGGAGACTCAGCCGAAAATTTTCGTAAATTTTGGACTTAGAAATTTTATTTATGTATTAACTTGAGTATAAAAGGATTTAATTTTATAAATTGATATATTTTATTTAAATTATTTGATTATGTAAATAGATTGATTATAAATTAATATTTTGAACAAGATATATTGATCTCTTATTTCCTTAACCCCTTCTTTTTCCTTTTCGAGGACGAAAATTTTTGAGTGGGGGAGAGTGTAACGATCTGTAATTTTCGATAATTAAAAATTGTTAATTTAATAAAGTTTTGTGATTTATTGTTGGAAGAAATAGAAAAATGTGGTTTAATAACATGAATATAACTGGAATGAAATGTAATAGTATTAATTTAAGGTAATTGATAACTGCTTTAAATGTAATTCCAATTAATTGGAATGATTAAAAAGTTATATTTGGTTATAGATTGTAAATTAATTGTAATAATGTGTGTATTAATTTGTAACTAAAATAAAAGAGTAATTGATAATTCAAACGTTGGTTAATTTATGGAATAATGGGTAGTAAATTGTAATTGAATACAATTAGTATAGTGTAAGTTGTTATAACATTTGTTGTAAGTAATAAACTTGTAAATGTGGTAAAATGTGGAAAATGTGACAATTATTATTTGTTACCAATTTGTTTAATGAACTAAAATTAAGTGAAATTAAATGTTACGTTAATTTGAGTTAAGATGATAGCTATAAAATATGAATGTGATAAAATGTATGAGAATGCCAATTACATTGATAAGGTAGTAATTGATTTAATAAAAAGGAGTGAAACCAAGATAAATGAATTTATTGGGGTTTAAAATTTTAATTAATGCGAAAATTGACAAGTATTCAATATAATTGAAATATTGCAAATAATAATGGAAAGGATGATAATTGTAAGATATTTGTGTAATAAGATGTAAATCAATGTTAAATATGTCCATAAGATAATGATAGAGTGAATAATAAGACTGAAATCAAAACTAATCAATTTATTGGAAATTAAAATATAATTAATTGGATTTAATTACAGTTGAAATTGAACACTGTAATTAGTGTAATGGTTAACGTTGAATTGATAATTAAATTTGTTTTAAATTATTGTAATTATAAAGTGATTTAATCAATTTAATAATAATTCATTTAATTTATGTGGAAATAGCCATTTTGGCTACTGTCTCGTATTTCGATGAAACCAGTTTCATCGGATCCGTAATGGTGAACTATTATAGTATTTCAAGTTTTGTAGCGATCGGATTGGTCGTTCGATCATACGGACTCGAAACACCTAGGAATCAATTAAATTGAATTCAATTTGAAATAAGCTGATTTTAAAGCTAACTTCTTCGTACGATGGAATCAGGACTTGAAACCTATTCCATTGAGTTTAAAAATATTAAAAACATATATTTTGATATATGGGATGTCCCACTTTCATTTCGGAGGCAGAACGGGCATTTTGGGTCACAATTGTCATTCATACCAATTCGATTGTGTTCATTCTTTCTTATCGCTGTCATTTCCTTATTCAGTATATACAATTTCATCTGCCCACTTCTCCTTCTCAGTGGCAAAAATAGATTCCAATTTCAAAACCATGTTCCAATTTCAGCTTCAATTTCAAAATCAGACACCTTAAAAGCCTGTCATATTATATACCGATTCGAAGCTCTCGATGAGTGTGACCCATATCTGTAATTTATTTTCTCTAGCGAATCACTATTTGTCCTAAAATTGAGATTGAACCTCAGCCGTCCATTTTAGATTTTGATGATCCAACTGTGGATCGTCGACCATTCGATGATCGGGGAGCGGCGTTGGGAAGAGAGCACGATGCAGGTCTTAAGGGTGCCATTCTTTCTTGTCAAATGGCCGTAGATTTGGCACAAATTGATGAAGTTGAAGGGCAGTGGCAGTTTATCCCTTGATGGCCAGAGATGGTAGCGATCATCGTGGATAGGGGGTTTGGCGAGGGGAAGACAATGGTGAGGCCTGATCATGGTGGAAGGCGACGTAGGAGGCGACAAATTTGATCAACGGCTAAGGTCATGCAGCTGGTTCGCGCTGTTCTAGAAGACGTGTGCTAGGGTTCTTCGCGCGTGCACTGATGCTAACGGCTATTGGTGATGGTAATGCTTTTATTTATTTTATTTAAAATTTAAATTTTCGATCGTTCTAACTTGCATTACTTTTGCATATGAGCTCGGATTTGGACGTGGTTTCTCCGTTACGATCGTATCAATATTTTAGACATTATGGAACTAGTTTGGTTTGACTCTGAGACTGTTTGGATTTTAGACCTAAATTGGATTTTAAATCGATTTAGAATTGAAGGGGAGTGTTTTGACCCACTTACAATTACTAGATTATCTTATGTTAGTTAAATTAAATTTATGATGTGACTTGAAATTGACTGATTAATGTTTGGTATGTTTAAATTGTCATTCTAGTTAAATTTGACTTTTATTGCATTATCATCGTTTAATTTAATATTGAATTTAACTGTCAATTTGATATATGTTATTGATAATTAGTTATCTATTGATGTCATTGGTTGATTTGGATGATGATTGTGTTGTATTTTTGATTGCTGATATTGGATGTTATATTTTATATTGTTATCACACTGCAAGTTCCCTATAGGTTGAAATGATACATACCTGAACGATCATATAGAATAGGGGAAATCATTATGGGTTGAAATGATAAACCCAAGAAATTTTCATTGAAATAAAGTTGGGATCCTGGGTTGAAATGATATGTACCCGTAAATTTAAGTATTTCCGAATTGAAATGATAAATGTCTGTATCACTTGACCATGGGGTAGAGAATTATATACGGACAACGAATTGGTTAAATTTAATAATTTTAAAATCTTTAAACTTTGAATCCAATTAAAAGATATTTGAAATAGAATTTGACTGATATAAATTGAATTATTTTAAATAATTATTTAAAGGATTTAAATTGAGAATTTAAAGTTGAATTTGAAGTATGAATGACATTCATCGAAATTGAGTTATTGAAATGTTAGAAACCGTAACTTTGAAATATATTAAAATTGGAATAGTTAAATTTGATGTTTCAAGATTTGAGATTAGGGTTTGATTTGAAATCTAAACATTGTTAGAATGGAAGAAATGGTTAAATATGATGTTAATTCCAAAATTTTATTATTCTTAATATAATCTGTAAATGTTCTTTTAAATTCTAATTTAAGATTTTCAACTATTAAAATAAGTTAATCTATTTTAAACCAACTTGACCAAATTTAAACTATTTAATTTATTTTAATCTGACTTAACATATTTTAAACAAATTAACCTATTTAACCTATTTAATCTATTTTAATCTATTTAATCTATTCTAATATATTTAACCTATTTTAAATCATTTGAACTTTATTAAACTATTTATTTTATTTTAAACTATTTTAATTTATTGTAAAACCATTTAATCTATTATAGTTCTATTTAATCTACTTTAAATTCATTTAATATATTCTAATCTAATTAATCCATAATAACCTTATTTAATCTATCTTAAACCTATTTTACCTAGTTTATATCTATTTAAAACTATGTTGAACTAACTAAACTATTTATAATTATCTAAATTATTTTCTGAATTTCAGACCGTGTAAAGTGGACTGTTTATAATTAGAGCCTTGATTTTAAAGCGAATAAGGTATAAAAATGTTTATAATCTATGCTGGCATTGCCTCCAATGCCGTGTTCACATGCCCTATCGCGCCTTCTACGACTTTGTTTTGTACCATATCTATGGAGTACCTCCTTGAATAAACCTCACGAAGGAGCTTACGGTACTGTATAAACTATGGGAATATATAAAATGTGTTAAGGTGGATATGGGTAATGCCTTAACGTTGTTTTAATACTTTACTTTACTGTAGACACTATTATAATAGCGTATTGTACTATGTATGAATATAGTTAATGGATCATTAGGAGATGGAAATCCTGAACATCTCTTAAGTTACTAGATAGAAGATGTCAAACCCCGTAAACATCTCCGACGCCGTTATACATATTTTTACAGTCGATTTAACTTACTTAAGATCTTTTAGTTCTGACTTTAGTGTTTTTTCTTTCCAATTTACTCGGGTCAGTCTAAGCTTTTCAATGTATCAAAGACTGCTTTTGGAGGACGAAGATGGAGATTTGTATACTAGCATTATTTATTTCATTTATTCCACTGCATCATGTTGTTCCACTGCATTATTTATTTATTACTACTGTATGTATTCTGATTTTGTATTGTACAAATGCAATCAAATGCTATTTATAAAACTATTTCATGAACTGTTTATTAGATTAATATATTTTGTCATTCCGCTGCGAGATTCTGTGTTTGTTTTTCTTTGTTTCTTTATTTTTTTTCTTATTTACCCCATAACAATCCTTCCTTTTAAATGGTTTGAGTTTGACGTGTGTGGTTTATCATCGATTTAAATCGTCCAAAAAGGTGGATCGTTACAATGTTATTCCACTACATTGTTATTTAATTATGCTGAATGTAACTCTGATTCTGAAATGTAATTGTGTAATTAAATGTTATTTGTAAAACAGCTTCATGAACTATTTATTTGATTATTATATATTGTCATTCCGCTATGAGATTCTATGTTTGTTTTATTTCTCCTCTTCTTTTTCTTATTTACCCCCACAACAATCCTCCCTTTTGAATGATTTGAGTGTAGCATGTGTTATTTATCGTCGATTTAAACTATCTAAAATGGTGGGTCGTTACACCTTTTGGACATAATTCTACTCACTTCGAAGTTAATTCTGTTCATACTGAATGTTAGGTGAACCTAGCCAGTTAGCCTGCCTTTAATACCCCCAAAATGCAATTATGGACCATAAACGATGTGAGGAAGATAATGTTAAATATACATAATGACTGATCAAACAAACACATGAACATATAATATCCATTATTATACATGTTAAGAATCATTAACTGTAACATCCCGGAAATTTTAACAATATCAATTTAATAATCTGTATTAAAAATTAAATTGATATTGATAATTTTGTTAATAATTATTCAAATTAATTTAATAATCTTCTTCAATAATTATTTAATTGGTTAATTTATCTTTTTAAAAATAATAAATTGGTTTCTATTTATAATATAAATATATAGTTCATATTGTAAATAGAATAGCATTGTTTTAAATTTAATAAATAAAACATATTTTTTAATTCTAATATTTTTAGTAATTTGGAAATTTGTTTTTATTTAATATTAGCTTTTCAAAGTTATTAAATAAATAAATCTTGGTTTAGATTTAATAAATGAATCATGATTTAAAATTCTAATATATATATTAATAATTTGAAGATTATGATTTTAATTTAATATTAAGTTTTCAAAGCTATTTAATAAATAAATATATGATTTTAAAATTGATAAGAAAAATATTTAAATGTTTAAAATAATTTTGTCTTGAGTTTTAAATTTAAAATGAATAAATAAAAAGTTTTATAGCTTAACAAAATAGGTGATTTATTAATTAAGACATAATTTCTTTTATCATTATTTTAATTTAATAATGAGATATTTTTTTAAAAATAATATTAATAGTGTATTGTATTTATAAATAGATTTTGAATAAAATGGAAATTTTTATTTCAAATTTAATTTGTATTTATAACTTGATTTCTCATATTAGATTTTGAATTTGATTTGAATTTAAATTCCAAAGTCTAGATTTTAGATTGTTTTAATTTTTATATGTATAAGCTTTATTTTAAGTATAGTTTTTTTTATTTCCTTTATAAATTTATATACATATTTAAATTCTAATTAATTAATCAATTAAGCTTAATACATATATATAAACATGTTAATTAATATGCAAATTACTTTTAAAAGAGACATGTGTTGTACTCTTAAAACCTATTTTAACAAGTGTTCAAAGATTAAAACATTTACTTGACAACTGTTGAAAATAGTACAAGTGTCATTTTGTTTTAATTTTCTTTTATTTAATTAAATCTGAAAACTACATCTATATAAACTTGCATTTTCATTCCTACTTGTTTTTCTCATTTCCTAAAATCAAAAGAAAACTTTTCCTGTTCTGTTCTCAAACCAGAAAAACCACTTCCCAGTAAACAATTTCCAAAATCTAACAATGCATTCATTTCTCAGTTCAAAAATCTGAAACCATCCCTCAAAATAAATCAAAGCTTAGATCAAAATCCTGTAAACACCCTTCAAGCTCAAAAACAAAACCTGTACTTCAATTCTTAAATCAAAAATCAAACTCTGTAATTCATTTCCCAACACAATCCATGTAATCAGTTCATTTTCACAAAGATGAAACTTGTAAATTCATTTTATCAAAGCAAAGACCAAACCTATCAACAAGTTTCCAAAACAATTTCTAAGCTTGTAACCAAAATGAAAGTTTCAAAGGCAACCTGAAATATCAAGTTTTCAGCAGAAATTAAATTTCAACCTGCATCAATTTAACAAGAAGCAAGCTCAAAGTATAGTTTTTCAAACATCAACACACTCCCTGTTTTCAAGGCTTCGACCCAGTTTTTCCAAGTATTCAAAGTTTTCAAAGCTTCATCTCCGTTTAAATCATCTCTGCATTTTGGTTAAAAGGCGAGTAACTTTTTTTTAAAATTTAAAATAATAGAGGTTGCATGCTTGTATACTGAAATAATTAAGTATTGCATGTGTGAATATTGATGTGAAGTGTATTTGTATGCATGTTATTTGAATGTCCTCTGTTATGTTTTCCAGTAACCCTGTTTTGTTTTAAATACATATTCATTTTGGTCCAATCTCTGTAGAATTTAGATTACATACAATAATTGTTTGTTTAAGTTATTAAATAAGTTAAAATTTAATTAAGTTAATATTAAACTAGGATGGGCTCTGGAAAACCAAATAAGTGAGTAAGTTCAAAGATAACTAAAAATTTAAACATCATGTTTTTTGGATTCTTGAATATAGATTCAATACTAAAATCATAATGTGATTTTTAAAACAAAAACTATAATTTTTAGTAGAAGGGTTAAGGAGCAGTTAGGGGATGAACTGCATATGAACTTTGGGGTTGCTCTGGTGATTCATGCATCTGGAGGGAATGGGGTTCTTCCTGGTGATAGAAGAGAGGTAGGAGAAGCTGGGGAAAATGCTAATTAGTGATGTAATTCACCACAGAAGATGCTGTAGTGGAATTTTCTTTAGAACCTTAGTTTTACTGTGAGTTAAGAATTTGATCACTACAACTAGTGACATTGATCGAGTGTTGAGATATTTTAGGAATGGATTGTATGATCATAGTTGAAGCCATGGCCGAAGTCGCTGACCTTCTGATGGTCGGAGTGGCGAGCAAGAAACGTTGACAGGTTTGGGTCATGGAGGGCTCTGATGTTTCAGGTTTTAGAATTGGTACTCGGTTTTGATTTGAGAAAGTGAGGTGGTTTTGGAGAGTCGTGATGTCGTCAGGGGATGATCACCGATGGGTAGAAGTGTTGGTGGATGGCTGGTGATGGCTAGAGCCACGGTGCACGTGTAGTGGAAGTTCAGGTGATTTTTTTTAGTGTTGTGCAGTTTTTGAACTCGGGAATGTCTCGAGTTATTCGAGTTTCTGACTCGAAGCAAATGAGGAATTGCTAAAGTATTTTTGGGGGGTGACTCGGGTTAGAGAGTTGTTACAGGTTTTGATAAACCTGTACCTGTTTGTTTAAAAAAAAAATTTTTAAAACCTGAACCATTCAAATGTAAAGGAAGTTTAAACCTAGTTTCTAATTCAAGTTTAAAATATAGAGTTCAGGTTTAATTTTAAGTTTCTTTTTTTTAATAAATAATAATATAAAGTTTTTCAAAATTAAACTTGTTAAACTACTTTATAAAGGTAAGTAGTTTGAAATTTAAAACTGAAGCTTTTAAAAAAAATGTAAGCAGGATTTTAAGTTAAAGTTAAAAATTGGAATTTCAAAGATTTAAAATAATTATTTCAGTTTTGAAATAAAAGAAGTTTTAAATTTGAAGGGTTTAAACAAATTTGTATGTAAAGTTTAAATTTAAATTATTAAATTTACAAAAAGAATTTAGTTTCAAACCTTATGAATTTCTTATATTTGACAAGCACTTGTTTGTTTTGAAATTTAAAAATAAAGTTTTAAATTGTTTAAACTTTGATTAAGTTTAAATTATATTCGTTTTAAATCTTGTATTTAAAATGAAATTTAAAAGTAAGTTCAAAAATACTTTATTTTAAATAAATTTGTTTTTAAACATAATTAAGAAATGTTTTAACTTAAAATTAAGTTAAGAATTAATGTTTTGAAGTTAATTTATTAAAAGGGTAATTAAGGAATAATTAATTAATTTAATTAATTAATTAATTAAGGTTTAATGAGTATTGATTAAGAATTAATTAATTTGAAACTAAAGATCATTAATTAGATTATTTAAATTAATGATTAAGGAATTATTAATTAGTAATAAAGTTTTAAATCAAGGTTAATTAATTAAATAATTTGAGTTTAATTAATGGATAATTAAAGATAATTTAATTTGTGATTAATCTAAGTTAATTACTTAATAAAAATAATTAGAGAATGGTTAATGTAGGTCATTAACCAGGATTATTTTAATAATTAATTAATGTGATTAATTTTTAAAATTAATTAGATTAATTAATTTAATAATAATCATTTGTGAATTGTTGAGAGTAATTACTTAAGGTAATTAATTGTGTTAAATGTGATTGTTTAATTTAATTAATTAAGTTTAATTAATTTTAAATACTTGGGTTTTAAAGATAATTACTGTATGTAATTAATGGGTTGAAAATTACTTGGTAAAGTAATTGATTAATAATTACAGGTTGTAATTAATTGAGGATTTTTAAAAATGAAGTAATTTGGAGTATAATTACTTAGAAATTAATCAAGGGATTAATTAAGAAATTAATTATGGAATAATTAGTTTGTTTTAATGAAGTAATTAAATGAGTTAATTATTGAATATGGTTAATCAAGGAGGATTAATAATTATAGGTTAATTACTTAGGGTAATTAATTTAAGAGGATAATTTATTAAATATAATTAAGGATCATTAATTAATATAATTAATAATGTAACTAGAGTTGATTAATTATGATTAATTAATCAATGATTAGTAATCAAGGGTAATTAATTATTGTAATTAATTAAGGAATAATGTAATTAATTATAGTTAATTAATTAATTTAAGTAATTAAAGGTTAATTACTGTTTTTGGTTGAGAATAATTAATTTGTGAAATTAATTAAGAATAATTACATGAATATAATTAAAGGATAATTAATCAAGGGTGACTAATTAGGGTGATTAATTTGAATGATTAATCGATTGATTGCAAATCAATTAAATTGTTAAGTAAGCAAGTTTTATATTAGTAAGGTAATTAATTTAATTTATTTTAAATTAATTAGAGATAGAGGTAGTTAATTTAAATTCATTTTAAATTAACTATAATTGCGATGAGTAAATTATTGCTTATATATGAATGGATGGTATCGATTGCCTTGAATGGATGGGATCTCAGAAATGAGATAAGTAATGGTGTGTGGTATGAGCGCTTGGTTGCATTGTGATGATAATATAGATTATCTATTGTGATGATGATATGGGTTACCTATTTTGATATGGATCATCTGTTTATTATGATAATGTGGATTATCAATTGTTATTTGTGAAGTTATCTATGTGTATATAGATAATTGAATTGTTTTAAACTTTAAAACAACTTGCACCTAAAAGACACACTTTGGATTTCGATGAGATCGGGATCGGGTTTCCATATTTGGATATCCGAAAACCACATCGATCGAAGTTAACGGTAGGTCGTGAATCTCAAGTGAAGATGAAGATTAAGAGTACAAGGGTTATCGTCGTTAACTCTAAGGGTGGTTCCAAAATGAGTATAACGAGATAATGCCTTCGGTTTCGTTTGAACCCGAAATGAACTTGTACGGATTGAATGCTTTCAGAACATCGTCAGGAGGACGATGAGCATTCTAAGTGATGTGTTCACTAAAGGTAATCGTAGCCTCAAGCCTCATCAATCGGGAATGGCTAAAACAGGGGAGGTGCAGCAAGGCTAAGTGGGTCATGCCCAAGTAGGACGAGATTTTCCCCTGTCTAGAGGTCCCTTTTATTTCGGCTGTGTGGACGGTTGTGGAGCTTCAACTGTCGGGGTTGTCTTATTCGGAACTGTTCAGTAAGGAATGGTTTCGGCCTTGTGTTGCAGGGGAGCGGGCGTACTCCTCGGTACGTTGATCTAGGCCATGTACTGTGACGGGCGGCACCCCAGTAGCCCTGCCATTGTATGGAATCCGAAATCCAATAAGTGCTAACAGTTTTGATTGTATTACCCACTTTTGTGGCTTGTAGCTGGAATTTAATGAATGTAACAATTTCGGCTATTTGATGTTTATTTAAAAACCCTAGACCTATTATAATATCACTGGATTTCCTATCAAATGTTTTGGTTAGCGTAAGGTAAAAACTTTTCCATGTTTATGTGTGGGAAGTCTTACGTGATACCTTTCTTTTCAAAAGGTTTTTGAAAATTAAGCAACCTTAACCTGTTACTCACACCAGACCCATGTCTGACCCAGAGTTTATTCTATTTTTCTTAAACTCTTGGGTACTCAAATTTTTACGAGTAGCCAAGGGATTCAGGTTTTCTTTGACGAATTGTGGAGGAGCAATGGAGCAGGAGGCTTTTGTGTGTAGCTATATAGTATTCCGCTGTGTTGATTTCTCTGAGTAGTTTCTTGTATTGTATTGAGTTGTACAACTAGATAGGTGTTTATAACTGTCTAGTATGTGTTGTATTATCTGTGTAACTCTGATAGTGGTTGTAAACTATGTAATATTTATGTTATCAATATAATTTATTCTTTCTGCTGTTTAGATTCTGATGTTGTTTCTTCTTTCTCTTCTTTCTTTTTTCTTTTCTATCCCTTTCTTTCTTATTAATGATGCGTCATTCAGTGGAGATGGATGGCGGGTCGTGACAGTAGTATCAGAGCATTGGTTGAGTGAATACCTAGGCTTTGTAGTGGTGTCTATCTTGAGGGTGCGTATTTGTAATTTTTAAATATATATAACTAAATATATTTATTCTGCCTATTTGTTGGGTTACCCATACAGGTTTTCCAATATAAGTTATAAAGGTAGTTGGGGTAGTAGTGTGTGTAACACGACTACCATTGGTTGGAATTTGGATGTTTGAGGTTGGAAGTATTTTTGTCGAGATTGTGGACCTAATACCGTATCGAGTGAATTTTTCTGTGATGAATGATTTCATCGATCACTCGAGGAAACCTGTTAACGTACGGAGTCTATCTTTGAAGTTGGATGAGTAGAATTTGTATCTGTTAGTTGGCAGAAGCGAGTGATGGTATTTTGATACCCTAGGGAATAGTAGCTGCGTGATGAGATGTACTGACTATGGATGTCTCCGAAGATGTTTTCTTTGGAACAAGTTTAAGGAAGTAGGTCTACATCAGTGATGTGGCTGTGTTCAGCTTGTGTTTCTGTTGATTTGAAGTCCAAGTTTCTCGAAGAGCTTTGGATTAGGAGATCTTTGGCATATGTGTCAGCAGTGCAGCTCGGAGTGTTTTGTGTGGGTAGGAAGCCTTCTGGCTTAGCAGTTTTTCTGAAGTGGAGTTCAGAAGCAGCAGAGTGGACCCGTTTTAGGTAGATTGGCTAGTTAAGTGTAAGCTGTTCTATTTGATTAAGGGGGAACAGTTTTCCTTGGAATTAGTCTGGAGTGATCGCAAAAGTGACTTGCGATAGTTGTTCTCTTGGGTTATCAGAGTTTTTCTGGATGTCTTCTGATAAGTCAGAGGTTTGTCCGCATTTGGAGATTGAGTTTCCTTATCGACTAGGATTCCAAGAGTACTACCGGTGGTTCAGCTTAATAGTAAGAATGGTTCCATGGGGTTGAGTTTGGTGAAGCAGCTCAAGTTTTGGAGAAGCTTCTGAGTTTTCTTTATGGATCTGATGAACCACATTTCTGGAGGTGTTGTCCAGCTTGTGCTCGTGTTCTTCTTTAGCATTCTCTTCTACTGCGAATCAGAGTTGTGCAGCGGAAGCAGTTGGGAAGTGCATTTGCTTTCCTTTTCTGGACAGGAGAAGTGAGTTAAGTCTTCTGTTATTTAAGGAGAAGAGTTTGTGTTTCTTGATTCTGGTTGATTCTTGAGGAGATCATTTTGCTAAGTTGGTTGGTTTTGTTTGTTTCTTGAGACATCAGCGAAGGTTGAGCTGATCAGGAAAGTTGTAGGCAACTCAGGATCGTATGTAGATTTTTGTGGATAAGAGACGAAGGAATTTGGATTCCGGAGTCGGAGATTTGATCTTGTATAAGTTTTCTCCGATCAAAAAGTGAGCTATAAGATTGAGTAAGGTTGGAAAGCTAGCTCTGAAGTGTTTTGGATCTTTTCTGTGATCTTGGAGGTTAAGTGATTGATCTACAGGACTGAATTGCCAGTTTGTATAACTGGGATTCGATGAGTTTTACGTATCTCTGAGGGAGTACGTGTATGATCTATCTCAGGTTGTGGAACCAGCAGTTCTGGAGTTTTGGTTGTTGAGTCAGACTCGTCTGTAGTCTGATATCTTGTCTAGTGTTATAGATCTAGATGAATAGGAGCTTTGTAGCTTCATAGTATTGATTGTTTGAATTCTATAAAGCGAGTATCCCGTGTATATATATATATATATATATATATATATATATATATATATATAAACATACATACATACACCTAGGAAAAACTCGAAGAAATTCTATCTAGAATTTTGTCTGGATAGTGAGATTTGTTTGATTGGTTGAATTGGCTGCTATGGTTGTTAGCACATGTTTGATGTATGCTTTGTTTTAAAAATTAAAATCTTTAATGAGATTATTAAATTACCTTTGTTTCAAATTTCGGGGACGAAATTCTTTTAAGGGGGAAGGATTGTAACATCTCGGAATTTTTAACAATATCAATTTAATAATATGTATTAAAAATTAAATTGATATTGATAATTTATTAATAATGATTCAAATTGATTTAATAATCTTCTTCAATAATTATTTAATTGGTTAATTTATCTTTTTAAAAATAATAAATTGGTTTCTGTTTATAATATAAATATATAGTTCATATTGTAAATAGATTAGCATTGTTTTAAATTTAATAAATAAAACATATTTTCTTATTCTAATATTTTTAGTAATTTGGAAATTTGTTTTTACTTAATATTAGCTTTTCAAAGTTATTAAATAAATAACTCTTGGTTTAGATTTAATAAATGAATCATGATTCAAAATTCTAATATATATTAATAATATGGAGATTTTGATTTTAATTTAATATTAAGTTTTCAAAGCTATTTAATAAATAAATATATGATTTTAAAATTGATAAGAAAAATATTTAAATGTTTAAAATAATTTTGGCTTGAGTTTTAAATTTAAAATGAATAAACAAAAAGTTTTATATCTTAATAAAATAAGTAATTTATTAATTAAGACATAATTTCTTTTATCATTATTTTAATTTAATAATGAGATATTTTTTTAAAATAATATTAATAGTGTATTGTCTTTATAAATATATTTTGAATAAAATGGCAATTTTTATTTCAAATTTAATTTGTATTTATAACTTGATTTCTAATATTAGATTTTGAATTTGATTTAAATTTAAATTCCGAAGTTTAGATTTTAGATTGTTTTAATTTTTATATGTATAAGCTTTATTTTAAGTATAGTTTGTTTTTATTTCCTTTATAAGTTTATATACATATTTAAATTCTAATTAATTAATCAATTAAGCTTAATACATATATATAAACAAGTCAATTAATATGCAAATTACTTTTAAAAGAGACATGTGTTGTACTCTTAAAACCTAATTTAACAAGTGTTCAAAGATTAAAACATTTAACTTAACAAATTTTGAAAATAGTACAAGTGTCATTTTGTTTTAATTTTCTTTTATTTAATTAAATCTGAAAACTACATCTATATAAACTTGCATTTTCATTCATACTTGTTTTTCTCATTTCCTAAAATCAAAAGAAAACTTCTCCTGTTCTGTTCTCAAACCAGAAAAACCACTTCCCAGTAAACAATTTCCAAAATCAAACAATGCATTCATTTCTCAGCTCAAAAATCTGAAACCATCCCTCAAAATAAATCAAAGCTCAGATCGAAATCCTGTAAACACCCTTCAAGCTCAAAAACAAAACCTGTACTTTAATTCTCAAATCAAAAAGCAAACTCTATAAATCATTTCCCAACACAATCCCCGTAATCAGTTCATTTTCAGAAAGATCAAACTTGTAAATTCATTTTCTCAAAGCAAAGACTAAACCTGTCAACAAGTTTCCAAAACAATTTCTAAGCTTGTAACCAAGATGCAAGTTTCAAAGGCAACCTGAATTATCAAGCTATCAGTAGAAATTAAATTTCAACCTGCATTAATTTAACAAGAAGCAAGCTCAAAGTATATTTTTTCAAGCATCAACACACTCCCTGTTTTCAAGGCTTCAACCCGGTTTTTCCAAGTATTTAAAGTTTTCAAAGCTTCATCTTAGTTTAAATCATCTCTGCATTTTGGTTAAAAGGTGAGTAACTTTTTTTAAAAAAATTAAAATAATAGAACATGGTTGCATGCTTGTATACTGAAATAATTAAGTATTGCATGTATGAATATTGATGTGAAGTGTATTTGTATGCATGTTATTTGAATGTCCTCTGTTATGTTTTCCAGTAACCTGGTTTTGTTTCAAATACATATTCTTTTTGGTCCAATCTCTGTAGAAGTTAGATTACAGACAATAATTGTTTGTTTAAGTTATTAAGTAAGTTAAAATTTAATTAAGTTAATAATAAACTGGGATGGGCTCTGGAAAACCAAATAAATGAGTAAGTTCAAAGATAACTAAAAATTTAAACATTATGTTTTCTGTATTCTTGAACATAGATTGAATACTAAAATCATAATGTGATTTTTAAAACAAAAACTATAATTTTTAGTAGATGGATTAAGGAGCAGTTAGGGGATGAATAACATATGAACTTTGGGGTTGCCCTAGCGATTCATGCATCTGGAGGGAATGGGGTTCTTCCTGGTGATATAAGAGAGGTAGGAGAAGCTGGGAAAAATGCTAATTGGTGATGTAATTCTCCAGAGAAGATGCGGTAGTGGAATTTTCTTTAGAACCCTAGTTTTACTGTGAGTTAAGAATTTGATCACTACAACAAGTGAAGTTGATCGAGTGTTGAGATATTTTGGGAATGGATTGTATGATCGTAGTTGAAGCCATGGCCGAAGTCGCTGACCTTCTGATGGTCGGAGTGGCGAGCAAGAAACGTTGACAGGTTTGGGTCGTGGAGGGCTCTAATGTTCCAGGTTTCAGAATTGGTACTCGGTTTTAATTTGAGCAAGTGAGGTGGTTTTGGAGAGTCGTGATGTCGTCAGGGGATGATCATTGATAAGTAGAAGTGTTGGTGGATGGCCAGTGATGGCCAGAGCCACGGTGTCGTGCAGTGGAAGTTCAGGTGATTTTTTTAGTGTTGTGCCGTTTTTGAACTCGGGAATGACTCGAGTTATTCGAGTTTCTGACTCAAAGCAAATGAGGAATTACTCGAAGTATTTTAGGGGGTGACTCGGGTTAGAGAGTTGTTACAGGTTTTGACAAACCTGTACCTGTTTGTTTAAAATATTTTTTTTAAACCTGAACCATTCAAATGTAAAGGAAGTTTAAACCTAGTTTCTAATTCAAGTTTAAAATATAGAGTTTAGGTTTAGTTTTAAGTCTCTGTTTTTTTTAATAAATAATAATATAAAGTTTTTTAAAATTAAACTTGTTAAACTACTTTATAAACGTAAGTAGTTTGAAATTTTAAAACTTGGAGTTTCAAAGATTTAAAATAATTATTTCATTTTCAAAGATTTTAAGTTAAAGTTAAAGTTTTAAGCAAGATTTTAAGTTAAAGTTAAAAATTGGAATTTCAAAGATTTAAAATAATTATTTCAGTTTTGAAATAAAAGAAGTTTTAAATTCGAAGGGTTTAAAGAAATTTGTATATAAAGTTTAAATTTAAATTATTTAATTTAAAAAAAGAATTTAGTTTCAAACCTTATGAATTTCTTATATTTGACAAGCACTTGTTTGTTTTGAAATTAAAAAAAAGTTTTAAATTGTTTAAATTTTGATTAAGTTTAAATTATATTCATTTTAAATCTGGTATTTAAAATGAAATTTAAAAGTAAGTTCAAAAATACTTTGTTTTAAATAAATTTGTTTTTAAACATAATTAAGAAATGTTTTAACTTAAAATTAAGTTAAGAATTAATGTTTTGAAGTTAATTTATTAAAAGGGTAATTAAGGAATAATTAATTAATTTATTAAGGTTTAATAAGTATTGATTAAGAATTAATTAATTTGAAACTAAAGATCATTAATTAGATTATTTAAACTAATGATTAAGGAATTATTAATTAGCAATTAAGTTTTAAATCAAGGTTAATTAATTAATTAGAGTTTAATTAATGGATAATTAAAGATAATTTAATTTGTGATTAATCTAAGTTAATTACTTAATAAAAATAATTAGAGAAGGGTTAATGTAGGTCATTAACCAGGATTATTTTAATAATTAATTAATGTGATTAATTTTTACAATTAATTAGATTAATTAATTTAATAATAATCATTTGTGAATTGTTGAGAGTAATTACTTGATGAAGTAATTAAGAAATTAATTACTTAAGGTAATTAATTGTGTTAAACGTGATTGTTTAATTTAATTAATTAAGTTTAATTAATTTTAAACACTTGGGTTTTAAAATAATTACTGTATGTAATTAATGGATTGAAAATTACTTGGTAAAGTAATTAATTGATAATTACAGATTGTAATTAATTGAGGATGTTTAAGAATGAAGTAATTTAGAGTATAATTACTTAGAAATTAATCAAGGGATTAATTAAGAAATTAATTAAGGAATTATTAATTTGTTTTAATGAAGTAATTAAGTGAGTTAATTACTGAATATGGTTAATCAAGAAGGATTAATAATTATAGGTTAATTACTTAGGGTAATTAATTTAAGAGGATAATTTATTAACTATAATTAAGGATCATTAATTAATATAATTAATGATGTAATTAAAGTTGATTAATTATGATTAATTAATCTATGATTAGTAATTAAGGGTAATTAATTAAGGAATAATGTAATTAATTGTAGTTAATTAATTAATTTAAGTAATTAAAGGTTAATTACTGATTTTGGTTGAGAATAATTAATTTGTGAAATTAATTAAGAATAATTACATGAATGTAATTAAAGGATAATTAATCAAGGGTGATTAATTTGAATGATTAATCAATTGATTGTAAATCAATTAAATGGTTTGGTAAGCAAGTTTTATATAGGTAAAGTAATTAATTTAATTTATTTTAAACTAATTAGAGATAGAGGTAGTTAATTTAAATTCATTTTAAATTAACTACAATTGTGATGAGTAAATCATTGCTTATATATGAATGAATGGTATTGATTGCCTTGAATGGATGTGATCTCAGAAATGAGATAAGTAATGGTGTGTGGTATGAGTGCTTGGTTGCATTGTGATGATAATATAGATTATCTATTGTGATGATGATATGGGTTACCTATTTTGATATGGATCATCTGTTTATTATGATAATGTGGATTATCAATTGTGATTTGTGAAGTTATCTATTTGTGTGTATATAGATAATTGAATTGTTTTAAACTTTAAAACAACTTGGACCTAAAAGACATGTTTTGGATTTCGATGAGACCGGGATCGGGTTTCCATATTTGGATATCCGGAAACCACATCGATCCAAATTAACGGTAGGTCGTGAATCTGAAGTGAAGATGAAGATTCAGAGTACAAGGGTCATCGTCGTTAACTCTGAGGGTGATTCCAAAACGAGTGTAACGAGATAATGCCTTCGGATTCGTTCGAACCCGGAATGAACTTGTATGGAGTGAATGCTTTCAGAACATCGTCAGGAGGACGATGAGCATTCTAAGTGATGTGTTCACTAAAGGTAATCGTAGCCTCAAGCCTCATCAACCGGGAGTGGCTAAAACAGGAGAGGTGTAGCGAGGCTAAGTGGGTCATGCCCAAGTAGGACGAGATTTTTCCCTGTCTAGAGGTCCCTTTTATTTCGGCTGTGTGGACGGTTGTTGAGCTTCAACTGTCGGGGTTGTCTTGTTCGGAACTGCTCAGTAAGGAATGGTTCCGGCCTTGTGTTGTAGGGGAGCGGGCGTACTCCTCGGTACGTTGATCTAGGCCACGTACTGTGACGGACGGTACCCTAGTAGCCCTGCCATTGTATGGAATCCGAAATCCAATAAGTGCCAACGGTTTTGATTGTATTACCCGTTTTTGTGGCTAGTAGGTGGAATTTAATGAATGTAACAATTTCGGCTATTTCATATTTATATGAAAACCCTAGACCTATTATAGTATCACCGGATTTCCTATCAAATGTTTTGGTTAGCGTAAGGTAAAAACTTTTCCATGTTTATGTGTGGGAAGTCTTACGTGATACCTTTCTTTTCAAAAGGTTTTTGAAAATTAAGCAACCTTAACCTGTTACTCACACCAGACCCATGTCTGACCTGGAGTTTATTCTGTTTTTCTTAAACTCTTGGGTACTCAAATTTTTACGAGCAGCCAAGGGATTCAGGTTTGCTTTGACGAATTGTGGAGGAGCAATGGAGCACGATGCTTCTGCGTGTAGATATATAGTATTCCGCTGTGTTGATTTCTCTGAGTAGTTTCTTGTATTCTATTGAGTTGTATAACTAGACAGGTGTTTATAACTGTCTAGTATGTGTTGTATTATCTGTGTAACTCTAATAGTGGTTGTAAACTATGTAATAATTATGTTATCAGTATAATTTATTCTTTCCACTGTTTAGATTCTGATGTTGTTTCTTCTTTCTCTTCTTTCTTTTCTCTTTTCTATCCATTTCTTTCTTATTAATGATGCGTCATTCAGTGGAGATGGATGGCGGGTCGTGACATTAACCTTTAGTTATATTCTCTTTGGAAACCTTTAATTCAAACTTAGGAAATTTTAGAATTAAAGTCCTTGAATTCATTTTCATAATGATACATGATTAATTGCCTAATATCATATTTAAAACTAGGAAACACTTAGCCGTTTTTAATAGTTTGGAAAAAATCAACGTCGAAGTTATTAACAACGTCGACCTGAAAGCTTAAGCTCTCTGCCCTTTTTATAAAATAGGGATTTATACATGCAGCATTACCCACTTTGACCTTCATATGGGTCAAACTCGAAAACTTAATACCTTTCTGTAACGACCTACCTTTTTGGACATTTTAAGAAGACGCACATGCTAGACTCAAACCATTCAAAAGGGCAGATTGCTATCGGTAAATAAGAAAGGAGAAAGAAATAAAACAAATACAGAATCTCGCAGCGGAATCAAAAAATATAATAATCAAATAGCAGTTCATGAAACTGTTATATAAATATGTTTGACTATTCTTTTACAATACAAAATCAGAGTTATAGAATCAGGAATGAATAAATAATAAAAACAGCAGAGCAACATGATGCAGCAGAATATAATAAATCATAATTGTACAAGTCTTCGTCTTCGTCCTACAGAAATAAGGTCTTCAACCCTGAAATGCTCAGGCTGACCCGAGCGAATTGAAAAGATAAAATACTCGAGTCTGAACAAAAAGATCTTATGTAAGTTAAATCAATGGTAAGTATGATTGTGACGACGTCAGAGATTTTTATAAGGTTTGACATCTCGTATCCAGTATCAAACGTGAGTGCAGTAACTTAAGAGATGTTCGGGATTCCCATCTCCTAAGGATCCATTAAATTACCTACTATGTAGTACAGTACGGTATTATAATAGTTTCTACACTAAAGTATTAAAATAGTGTTAAGGTGTTCCCATATCCCTCTTAACACATTTTTCTATATTCCCATAGTTTAGACAGTACCGTAATTCCTTCATAAACTGGAGGGCTACCAGAGGGCACTCCATAGGTATGGTACAAAACAAAATCATAGAAGGCGCTCTATGGCATATGAATACGGCACTCGAGGCAATGCCAAGGTAGATTTACCAATTGCAGAACTAGGCCGGCGGTAACACATAGCAGCTACTATCATCCACCTCGGAACACACTCCCAAATCAAAAATCAAGAGGCGGCCACCAAATCATCACAAAGTCATAATATGGCATCGAAGAAGCATGTCCGATCGGAGGAATGACCTCACTTGACCTAGATATAGCTCCTGTTTTAGTCACATCTAAGCTGACCCACGAGAGGCAGGGTCATGTCATGCCTTATACAGAAATCGTTTGCCAAACGGTAAAGACCCGTAAGTCCGTACTCCTTGAATAGACACTAATCTCCTTTGTTTAATTCAAGATGAACGAAAATACGAACCCTTAGGGGTTTTAAGAAAAATTTAAGAAAAGAAAAGGTAGAAGAAGAAGAAGGTAGATAGATAATAGAGAGAAAAGAAAATAGAAAAGAGGACAGAAAATTTTAAAATAGAAGAAAATAGAAGATAGGAAATTTTAAAAATAGAAGAAATAGACAGAAAGGAAACAACAGAACAACATCAGAATCTCACAATTCGCAGCGGAACAACATATAATAATAAATGAATAATCTTTAAACAAAGAACTATATCAGTTATTACATTACATTTCATTACATCATATCATCAGAGTGTACAACATCATACAACAACAAACAGTGCAGCGGAAAAAGAAATACTATATACTAGTAATACGCCATGCCATCCAGCTTGCCTCCAGCAACTCCAGAATATCCTGATAAATCTAACTCTTAACTGCCCGTGTGGAAATTGGTGGGCACCCAGAGTTTAGGAAGGAAAACAATAAACTCCGAGTCAGTCATGTGACTGGTGTGAGAACTCAAAACAGTTTATTTATCTTTAAAATCAAATAGAGGAATATTTTTATTTCAATTCGCAATGCTTTTAAAAATGAGACTATCATAAGGCCTCCCGCACACACACACACAATGCAAACGCAGAATCGGAGGAGATTTCTCCTTATGATAGTCAAAGATGCTTGATACGCATTTAATAGAACATTTCATATTATTATTAGTGCATAGTGTAGGAAAAATATTTCGAAAGTAGAATATAAATCTTAGCCAACATACGACCATTATCGTATGCCTACTATAGCTACCATCCAAACAGTGGTGACCACCATAAGTGAATGGCAGGTTCTACAACTAATACCGTACAAGTTTCGTATTGGGAATTGGATTTCCAACGAATGATCAGGCCAAGGAACTTCCCATTGCCACATGAGAATGCCTCTGGATGGACATCCCCGAGAACCAAACCGGATCTCTACCAACACAAGGCCGGGTTACTCCTAACTGAGTAACAACTGACCGAATATGCCATCCCCCGGTCCTTTGGGACCTTTATCAACCGAGCGCTCGTAATCAATTCACACAATCATAAAGTGTTTTCAACATGAGTAAGTATCTGGGCTCCATACCATGATACCACCCTTTTCCAGAAGGAAATGGACACATCCTAAAGGGTGCTACCCCTCATAACCTTACTGCTTCTTTCCTGTTTTGACCATTCACGGGGTGTGAGGCTCGACGAAGTCACGTCCACAAAAACATACTTTATACAAAAGCCATGCTTTGGGTCAACAAATGATCAACACAATGATCACAAGGATAGACGATCAAATAAACGATCCTATCACAAATAATCAACGCAATGATCATTTCAGCATCACTCAGCATGTCACATTACCAAACTGGGAATATATCGCTGATAACTTCAACTATATAACCTTTGAGCACGTACGTCTCAAAGAAGGGTGTTAAGCAAAGAATAAATTCTCCGCCACCAACAGAAATATATTTGAAAGAAATCGGCTTTATATCTCAACTTGTAATGTCAGACATACAATCCATACAAGTTTGTTCCAGGCTCGAACAAAACCGAAGGCACTTCTTACGAAGCCCTTGCAATACGGGTATTCACAATCCCGATCGAATTTCCCATCACTTAGGAGATCTCAATACCAGGAGCTACCCAGTGCAGAGACAATCGATAGGTCATCCTATCGCTTTCACAAATACTCGGTCTTCAACACCGATCTTCAAATGCAATTCATAACGACGTATCACATATTCGGAATGGGTTATACGACCCCATGGTCCTTTCCCGGTTAACCCGAATAGTGAGCGCTTATTCAAAAATAAGTGTGCATTCAAATTCAATCAATTCACATCAAATTACCCATTCAAAGGGAAATACTGATAGTCGGTTATTGAACTATCACTGGATATGCACACATCACCAGATTCCAAATAATTTTCCAAATTATTTACTTTCCAAAAATATCTTCACTAGATATTAAATTTCAATACCTCAAAAATAAATCAACATTTATTTTTAAACAAATTCTTCTTTTTATTTATAAATTCCATAATGAATTTATATTTCAAAATATCCATGCATATACAATTTCAACTATCCATTTCAATTTATCTTCAAAAAGATAAATTCTAATTATTCACTTTATACTGGAAAACAATTCCATACTTATTAAATAAGTAATCCACAATCCTTTATTTTCAACACTTAGAAAATATTCAATATACTTCAATCGAAATTAAGTATATATTTCATTCTTTAAGGAAATCATTCTCTTAACATATTTATTTGGGCCAAAACGAATGTTGCGTAAAACATTGTTACAACAACCCAAAATCACTAGTATAGGGATTCGAAATTAAAATAGATATATAAATCTCAATACTATACAAAACATTCCCTTTCGAAAATCATTTACTATAACAACAGTGTTATAGTCCACATTTCCTTTTATTTCTCGAAAACGTCTATTTCAACAATAAATGTTGAAATCTATGGTTTCGAATCTCAACACATTTTAAAACATCGTTAGATCGTTTTAATTCTATTTAAAACATCATATCTAAAACAATTTCTTTAACGTATTATTCACTATTCAAAACCGTGAATATACTACCTTAACAAATTTCATCATTTCTATTCACTTTAACTTAAAGGATTATTCACTGTTCAAAATGTGAATATAACTCTATCTCTAAGTTATAACAATTAACTTATCAAAATAAGTCATTTGCGGATTTATAAAACAACGTTTATAAATTCCGTTTCTATTTATTTATAAAAACTTCCCTTTTTATAAATTCCTTTATTAACCTATTCCAGTTTATAACTCAATTATAAACTACAAGTTCATATTATAAGTTAATTACTTATAAAACGATTATTTTACAAAATCGTTCATTTAACTTCCCAAATTATTAATCTTAACTTATAAGATTGTTTATTTATCCAAAATTTATTCTTTCGATAACTTTATAAATTTTATAAACCTATTGCTTATAAAATTTCATTTATAACTTCACAGTTTATAATTTCATAAATTTCATTCATTTAGGAAATTCATTTTCACTACATTCAAACACTTATAAAAACTCGTTTTATAATGTCCATAATTCAATTTATAAATATCCATTTATAAATCTCTTAATATAAATCAGTTTATATTATTATTCTAAAACGTCTTTAAATTCCTTTATAATTTCATCATTTCGATTTATAAAATAATCAAATTTTATAAATCCTATATTTTAACTTTTATCATATATTCAAAAATCCAATCTAAATTATTTTATAAAATCATTAGTTCATATTTCTCAAAAATCGACTTTTAATCGTATTTCTAAAAATCAGCTTTTTTAACTATATTTCACAAAAACCATAATTTTTATAACTTTAAAAATTATAACGTTTATTTATTTATAATGGATCAATTCCAAAAATATAGTATATTTTCAAAATCACTTTAAAAAATCATTTTAAAATCCCAAAATCTGGGTCCAATGATGCTACACACCAAATAGTCAATCACGACTAACAACGATATCATATATCGATATGATAATCCATCAAATATCAAAATATCTGAAATAAAATAAATACTGTTGAGGAATCCAGTTGGATCCCTCCAACCTGTTTCCTGCATCCAAAAACATTAGCACAATACCAATTTCGCTCCAGTACGAAATTATCGCGGTACATGTTCTTAATAAATATTATCCGCTTAATAACGGCGTAATAGGGTCTCGTCCGCTAAACAAAAAATGCGGGAAATCAACAACTGCAATATATACATATGCCAATATATATATATTGATATTATATATAATACCAATTTCACTGTTTATGAAATATTCGCGGTATATGTTTATATTAAATAACATCCGCTTACTAACGGCGCATAATGTCTATTTTAACAATCAATAATTTACAGTCATCATTCATACATGCATTCAAATATTTTAAATCTACCTATTTAAAATAAAATCGAAATCTATTCGATTGAGTGAGAAGTTCTCACCTTGGTTTTAATTTCCGTTTTAGCTTTTATTTCGAATAAAATTTAAACGCGCGTTTAATTTTACCCGAAATTCTCACTAACTCCAAACGACTCCAAACCAACTCCATCGCGTAGTGCTCGTCCATACGATTCCAACGCAACTGGATTTGCATTTTTTCGACCTCGTATGAAAAAGATACGAATTTTACAAGTTTGCTCGTATTTTAAATATAAATTCAACATAAATTAGAAATCTAAACCCACATAAGCCCTTAGATCCAACACCATCGCATCATGACCGTCCATCCTCTCTCCCTACCCAGGCCACACGCGCGCGATGCTCTTCTCCAGGTGAACAAAATGCGTGAGAACCCATAGCCGTGATTTAGGTTTTACATGCCACACCACCATCATCGACTCTGACAACGATCAGGACACTCCATCTTGCACGCCTCCCCTAGCTCCACCCACGCCCAAAGCTGCCTACAGCTCGGTGGTCCCCAGCCCCCTCAAAACGCGTGCGAACGTAGCACGTTCATGTTGGATTTGCCGATGATCTATGCAACCATATCCAATCATAGCCGTTGGATATGAAGCTCTCACTACACTCTTCAATTTCTTAGTTGAAACTATCTCGAATTAATTAGTGGATTTGTAGAAAATTGAAGGAGAAGTTTGGTGTGTTTCTGGCCATCCAATTCTAGGGCCGGCTACTACTTTAGGGTTAGGGTTTTATCAATTTATGAAAGGTAGGGGCTATTTATAAGGAACGAGCGACACTATTCATCCCGGAAATTCCGAACTCCGATTTAGACGCCGTAACCAGCGTACCTAGGGTTTATCCCGCGTTCCGGACACAATGGAACAGGTTTCGAAAGCTAATTCGGAAGTATGTGCGAGTTATGGCTATAAACGCTCAATTTAAATTAAACCGATTTAAGTCGATTTCTAGGCGTTTTAATTTGTACCGGACAAACGGTAAATCCAAACGACTTGAAATTTGAAACCTTACAATAATATCACATTACGGATCCGATGAAACTGGTTTCGTCGAAATCCGAGACTTTTTGAAAAATGGCTATTTTGACTCGCCAAATTTAAATTAAAAACGATTCGATGCGTTTCGAGCTGCCACGATCAAACGATAACTCCGATTGATACGAAAATTGAAATCCGGTAATAACTAACTATTACGGATCCAATGAAACTGGTTTCGTTCAATTCTGAGACTGTTCAAAAATTGACTATTTTACAGTCGATTATTAAATATTAAAATATTCAATTTTCACAGATTAACTTTTAATTCGATTTTAAAAGTTCTAAAATATTTCTATAACTCCAGTATGATTAAATAAAATTTTCCAAATTATTTTCAATCATATTTAACTCAATTTTCAATTATTTCCATAATTTAACGTATTAAATTATCGATTAAATTATCCAATTGAATCCAATAATTCAAATAAAAATTTATTTGACTTATAAATTCACTTATTAATATTTAAAATTAATTAAATATTCAAATTTTAATTTCTAAAAATTCTGGGTCGTTACAATCTTCCCCCCTTAAAAGAATTTCGTCCTCGAAATTACAAGTAAGAAAGGTTACAAAATCTATTAACTTTCCAAAATTCATAGTTAAACTTCTTATAATACTTTACTA
This sequence comes from Allium cepa, assembly GCA_030765085.1. NCBI lineage: Eukaryota > Viridiplantae > Streptophyta > Magnoliopsida > Asparagales > Amaryllidaceae > Allium > Allium cepa. The sequence continues at coordinate 478,902,790 of CM060943.1, read as the reverse complement.
AGTTTTCAAATCATACTTAGTTATCTTTTCAAAAACAAATTATATCATTTAACTTTCAATTCCAAATCAAAGTTTAAGTTTTCAAAATTTTCCAATTTTCTCAAATTTTTTCTAACGCCTTAAATTTTCGGAAAAATTCGCCATAGTCTCCTTTGCGCGGCTCGATCCGAAAAAAAATGACAGTATATATATCACAAATATACATCTCATCAAGTAATGAGGCATCCCGAAGGGAAAAAAGTGTAAAAGTACGATATTTAATCCGAGATATGTACCTTATACTTTATTAGCAAGCATATACGGCTAATATAGCGCAAAAGCGAACTCCAAATGCGAAGCAAACGCGATCCACACCTATTAAACTCAACAAACAACATGAGAATCATGCATATATGAAAATAGTATCAATATACAACATATAGCAACATAATAACTATATAAGTCACATAGCAAATGCAACAATAGCAATATATATTCAACCAATTAACATTCATAATCAATAATATTCATTCATATTCTCATTCATATATAATGAATTGGTTTTCAATTTAAATCACATTTGATTCATTAACATTGGATTTTGTAAACATTCCTTCTCAATTCAATTAGTTATCATTTACTAATTTAAATCCAATTCACCTTCAATTCTATTCAAATTTATTTACTTTCCATTTGAATTCAATTACATAGCTTTCAATTTCATTAAATCTTAATGAATTATAAACAATCAACTAACAACCATATAACAACCAATGTATATTAGTTACAACCAAATTCCTTTGCTTATATTCATTCTCATTCAATTTATTCAACTTCTAATAACATTTGATTTCAATGAATTTATACTTATATTCATTATTTCTTATCAACTTGTTTTACATTTAATTGCTTAACATTCATTTAATTCAATTGCTAAAGTTGAATTTCATTCACATAACTCTTAAGTCATATTCCATTTAACTTTAAATTCACTTTATATTTTATTTACAACTCATATTCATAAATATAGTTTCACTTCTTATATATATATATAAGTTTATTTCACAATTGTAAATCACTTTAATTATAATTCAATTCTTATAATTCTTTTATTTATACAATTATCCTTTTATATAGATTATTCAAACAACCTAACAATCAACTTATATACACTTTAATAATTCTGAAAAATTATTTCTTTATATATAAAATATAATCAAGTAAAATTATTTCATTTACCCAATTTTAAACAATACTGTGCCGAATTGTTCTATTCAAGTGTTTATAGATCCCTATCAACAACGTTAATTACTCGTATTAACCAGAATCCATATACCACTCAACAAACCAATCATCACAATATAAAACAATTTTATTCACTAACAAATACGCTCTCATAACTATTATTACACTCAAACTCATTCTAGAGTACTGCTGACTCTATCTCTGATGAGTAATACCCAACAGAACCATGGTTGTCGCTTAACCATCAGCTCTGATACCAAATGTAAAGTTTGTGGTCACAACCGGTAGGCTTTTCAACCATCCCAGCCCCACCGTGGCTTACACTGATATCCCAAACTTGCTTTTACGGCCAGCCTCTCGACTGTCACAGCTTACGCCTAACCAACCCCCTAAAAGAGGATGTGTGGGAGTAAGAGTCTCCCGTTCGCCACCAAACCGCGAAGCGAGAACCCCCCATCACATAGCCCAATAGCTTAACAAGACTGGTGCGAGAACTCAAAACAGTTTATTTATCTTTAAAATCAAATAGAGGAATATTTTTATTTCAATTCGCAATGCTTTTAAAAATGAGACTATCATAAGGCCTCCCGCACACACACACAATGCAAACGCAGAATCGGAGGAGATTTCTCCTTATGATAGTCAAAGATGCTTGATACGCATTTAAAAGAACATTTCATATTATTATTAGTGCATAGTGTAGGAAAAATATTTCGAAAGTAGAATATAAATCTTAGCCAACATACGACCATTATCGTATGCCTACTATAGCTACCATCCAAACAGTGGTGACCACCATAAGTGAATGGCAGGTTCTACAACTAATACCGTACAAGTTTCGTATTGGGAATTGGATTTCCAACGAATGATCAGGCCAAGGAACTTCCCATTGCCACATGAGAATGCCTCTGGATGGACATCCCCGAGAACCAAACCGGATCTCTACCAACACAAGGCCGGGTTACTCCTAACTGAGTAACAACTGACCGAATATGCCATCCCCCGGTCCTTTGGGACCTTTATCAACCGAGCGCTCGTAATCAATTCACACAATCATAAAGTGTTTTCAACATGAGTAAGTATCTGGGCTCCATACCATGATACCACCCTTTTCCAGAAGGAAATGGACACATCCTAAAGGGTGCTACCCCTCATAACCTTGCTGCTTCTTTCCTGTTTTGACCATTCACGGGGTGTGAGGCTCGACGAAGTCACGTCCACAAAAACATACTTTATACAAAAGCCATGCTTTGGGTCAACAAATGATCAACACAATGATCACAAGGATAGACGATCAAATAAACGATCCTATCACAAATAATCAACACAATGATCATTTCAGCATCACTCAGCATGTCACATTACCAAACTGGGAATATATCGCTGATAACTTCAACTATATAACCTTTGAGCACGTACGTCTCAAAGAAGGTTGTTAAGCAAAGAATAAATTCTCCGCCACCAACAGAAATATATTTGAAAGAAATCGGCTTTATATCTCAACTTGTAATGTCAGACATACAATCCATACAAGTTTGTTCCAGGCTCGAACAAAACCGAAGGCACTTCTTACGAAGCCCTTGCAATACGGGTATTCACAATCCCGATCGAATTTCCCATCACTTAGGAGATCTCAATACCAGGAGCTACCCAGTGCAGAGACAATCGATAGGTCATCCTATCGCTTTCACAAATACTCGGTCTTCAACACCGATCTTCAAATGCAATTCATAACGACGTATCACATATTCGGAATGGGTTATACGACCCCATGGTCCTTTCCCGGTTAACCCGAATAGTGAGCGCTTATTCAAAAATAAGTGTGCATTCAAATTCAATCAATTCACATCAAATTACCCATTCAAAGGGAAATACTGATAGTCGGTTATTGAACTATCACTGGATATGCACACATCACCAGATTCCAAATAATTTTCCAAATTATTTACTTTCCAAAAATATCTTCACTAGATATTAAATTTCAATACCTCAAAAATAAATCAACATTTATTTTTAAACAAATTCTTCTTTTTATTTATAAATTCCATAATGAATTTATATTTCAAAATATCCATGCATATACAATTTCAACTATCCATTTCAATTTATCTTCAAAAAGATAAATTCTAATTATTCACTTTATACTGGAAAACAATTCCATACTTATTAAATAAGTAATCCACAATCCTTTATTTTCAACACTTAGAAAATATTCAATATACTTCAATCGAAATTAAGTATATATTTCATTCTTTAAGGAAATCATTCTCTTAACATATTTATTTGGGCCAAAACGAATGTTGCGTAAAACATTGTTACAACAACCCAAAATCACTAGTATAGGGATTCGAAATTAAAATAGATATATAAATCTCAATACTATACAAAACATTCCCTTTCGGAAATCATTTACTATAACAACAGTGTTATAGTCCACATTTCCTTTTATTTCTCGAAAACGTCTATTTCAACAATAAATGTTGAAATCTATGGTTTCGAATCTCAACACATTTTAAAACATCGTTAGATCGTTTTAATTCTATTTAAAACATCATATCTAAAACAATTTCTTTAACGTATTATTCACTATTCAAAACCGTGAATATACTACCTTAACAAATTTCATCATTTCTATTCACTTTAACTTAAAGGATTATTCACTGTTCAAAATGTGAATATAACTCTATCTCTAAGTTATAACAATTAACTTATCAAAATAAGTCATTTGCGGATTTATAAAACAACGTTTATAAATTCTGTTTCTATTTATTTATAAAAACTTCCCTTTTTATAAATTCCTTTATTAACCTATTCCAGTTTATAACTCAATTATAAACTACAAGTTCATATTATAAGTTAATTACTTATAAAACGATTATTTTACAAAATCGTTCATTTAACTTCCCAAATTATTAATCTTAACTTATAAGATTGTTTATTTATCCAAAATTTATTCTTTCGATAACTTTATAAATTTTATAAACCTATTGCTTATAAAATTTCATTTATAACTTCACAGTTTATAATTTCATAAATTTCGTTCATTTAGGAAATTCATTTTCACTACATTCAAACACTTATAAAAACTCGTTTTATAATGTCCATAATTCAATTTATAAATATCCATTTATAAATCTCTTAATATAAATCAGTTTATATTATTATTCTAAAACGTCTTTAAATTCCTTTATAATTTCATCATTTCGATTTATAAAATAATCAAATTTTATAAATCCTATATTTTAACTTTTATCATATATTCAAAAATCCAATCTAAATTATTTTATAAAATCATTAGTTCATATTTCTCAAAAATCGACTTTTAATCGTATTTCTAAAAATCAGCTTTTTTAACTATATTTCACAAAAACCATAATTTTTATAACTTTAAAAATTATAACGTTTATTTATTTATAATGGATCAATTCCAAAAATATAGTATATTTTCAAAATCACTTTAAAAAATCATTTTAAAATCCCAAAATCTGGGTCCAATGATGCTACACACCAAATAGTCAATCACGACTAATAACGATATCATATATCGATATGATAATCCATCAAATATCAAAATATCTGAAATAAAATAAATACTGTTGAGGAATCCAGTTGGATCCCTCCAACCTGTTTCCTGCATCCAAAAACATTAGCACAATACCAATTTCGCTCCAGTACGAAATTATCGCGGTACATGTTCTTAATAAATATTATCCGCTTAATAACGGCGTAATAGGGTCTCATCCGCTAAACAAAAAATGCGGGAAATCAACAACTGCAATATATACATATGCCAATATATATATATTGATATTATATATAATACCAATTTCACTGTTTATGAAATATTCGCGGTATATGTTTATATTAAATAACATCCGCTTACTAACGGCGCATAATGTCTATTTTAACAATCAATAATTTACAGTCATCATTCATACATGCATTCAAATATTTTAAATCTAACTATTTAAAATAAAATCGAAATCTATTCGATTGAGTGAGAAGTTCTCACCTTGGTTTTAATTTCCGTTTTAGCTTTTATTTCGAATAAAATTTAAACGCGCGTTTAATTTTACCCGAAATTCTCACTAACTCCAAACGACTCCAAACCAACTCCATCGCGTAGTGCTCGTCCATACGATTCCAACGCAACTGGATTTGCATTTTTTCGACCTCGTATGAAAAAGATACGAATTTTACAAGTTTGCTCGTATTTTAAATATAAATTCAACATAAATTAGAAATCTAAACCCACATAAGCCCTTAGATCCAACACCATCGCATCATGACCGTCCATCCTCTCTCCCTACCCAGGCCACACGCGCGCGATGCTCTTCTCCAGGTGAACAAAATGCGTGAGAACCCATAGCCGTGATTTAGGTTTTACATGCCACACCACCATCATCGACTCTGACAACGATCAGGACACTCCATCTTGCACGCCTCCCCTAGCTCCACCCACGCCCAAAGCTGCCTACAGCTCGGTGGTCCCCAGCCCCCTCAAAACGCGTGCGAACGTAGCACGTTCATGTTGGATTTGCCGATGATCTATGCAACCATATCCAATCATAGCCGTTGGATATGAAGCTCTCACTACACTCTTCAATTTCTTAGTTGAAACTATCTCGAATTAATTAGTGGATTTGTAGAAAATTGAAGGAGAAGTTTGGTGTGTTTCTGGCCATCCAATTCTAGGGCCGGCTACTACTTTAGGGTTAGGGTTTTATCAATTTATGAAAGGTAGGGGCTATTTATAAGGAACGAGCGACACTATTCATCCCGGAAATTCCGAACTCCGATTTAGACGCCGTAACCAGCGTACCTAGGGTTTATCCCGCGTTCCGGACACAATGGAACAGGTTTCGAAAGCTAATTCGGAAGTATGTGCGAGTTATGGCTATAAACGCTCAATTTAAATTAAACCGATTTAAGTCGATTTCTAGGCGTTTTAATTTGTACCGGACAAACGGTAAATCCAAACGACTTGAAATTTGAAACCTTACAATAATATCACATTACGGATCCGATGAAACTGGTTTCGTCGAAATCCGAGACTTTTTGAAAAATGGCTATTTTGACTCGCCAAATTTAAATTAAAAACGATTCGATGCGTTTCGAGCTGCCACGATCAAACGATAACTCCGATTGATACGAAAATTGAAATCCGGTAATAACTAACTATTACGGATCCAATGAAACTGGTTTCGTTCAATTCTGAGACTGTTCAAAAATTGACTATTTTACAGTCGATTATTAAATATTAAAATATTCAATTTTCACAGATTAACTTTTAATTCGATTTTAAAAGTTCTAAAATATTTCTATAACTCCAGTATGATTAAATAAAATTTTCCAAATTATTTTCAATCATATTTAACTCAATTTTCAATTATTTCCATAATTTAACGTATTAAATTATCGATTAAATTATCCAATTGAATCCAATAATTCAAATAAAAATTTATTTGACTTATAAATTCACTTATTAATATTTAAAATTAATTAAATATTCAAATTTTAATTTCTAAAAATTCTGGGTCGTTACACAAACCATCCTACTTCATTTCTGGAATCTCCACCACATACAGATTGTTAAAGTGGTTTTCAGTATTGGCAGATAGTATGACAATATCCGATCCAGGTCTCTTTAACAACCAAATGTTTATTTCACACCGGATGGTTCTTTCACATTTCAAAAGTAAATTCTCAATTTATATCGAAATATCATATTCAATTTCAAAGCGTTTTTTTAAAAATCATATTCCCTTACAAATCATATTCACTTCAAAAATCATATTCCCTTTCAAATCATATTCACTTTTGAAATTTATATTCACTTTCAAATCACATTTCACTTTCAAAAAACATATTTACTCAATATGTAAATTCTCAAAAAGGTATCGATTCTAAATTACAACTTAAGTTGTGTCATCATTAAGAATTTAAATATAAATACTTCAACTTTACACACTCTAAAATTTTAGAAAATAGTTTGATTACCTAAACAGTTTATATAGTTTAAAATATTTTAAATAGATTTAAGAAGGTTTAAATAGTTTCATATTTAATTTAATTAGTTTTAAAATGATTTAAATAGATTAAGTATACATTTAAATTATATTAAGTATATTATTAAATAGATAAAATAGATTTAAAATAGATTTAAATTATATTAAATAGATTAAATAAATTTAACAGGTTTAAAATATGTAAAATAGATTAAACTAGATTAAATGAGTTATAGTAGATTAAATTAATTAAAATAGTTTTAAATTTAAACTTATCTGAAATGGATCAAAGTTGTCCAACCATTTCCCATAACTCAATTCCGATAAGTTCCTTTTATTTGACACTTTAACTTTGAAATTTCCAAATTTAAATCCTTTGAGCAACTCATTAAATCAAATTCCAATTTTCAACATTTACACTTAGATTTTCGAAAATAATTCAGTTTATATAAATCAATTTCTATTTCAAATTACCAGTTAACTGAATTCAAAATTTAAATATTTACAAATCATTTAATTTAACCAAACCGGTGTCCGTATATAATTTTCTACCCTATGGTCAAGTGATATGAATATTTATCATTTCAATCCGTAATTTAAAACTTTACGGTTATATATCATTTCAAACCGTAATCCCGAATTAAATAAAATCTGTAAAATCGCTCGAGTCTTTAAACCCATAATGATTTTTCGCTAATCTATAGATCGTCCGGGTATGTATCATTTCAACACATAGAGAACGTGCAATATTATAACAATATAAATTCCAACATCCAGTCATTCAATATCAACGATCAATCTTACATCACAATCATCATCCAAATAAATCAATAACATCAATATATAATTGATAATCAACACAGATATTTAATTGACAAACTAAAATTCAATATTAAACGGTAATTAAATGCAATAAAAGTCAAATTTAATCAGAATGATAATTTAACATACCAAAAAGCAATAGATTAATCTCTAGTCATATCATAAATTAAATTTAACTAACATAAGAAAAATCTAGTAGTTGTGAGTGGGTCAAACCCTCGCCTTCAATTTTAAATTGAATTAAAATCCAATTTATGGATCAAATTCAAACAGTTTCGGAATTCGTCCAAATAAGCGTCAAAATGTCTAGAATTTCGATACGATCTCAAAGGAACAAACCGCGTGTGAAACGAACCTTGTATGAAAATGTTATTGAAGTTAGAAGTTACACGACTTAAATTTGAAATAAATAAAATGGATAAATAGTACACGTACTCACTTCCTTACATGTCAAATAAAATGGATAAATAGTACACATACTTACTTCCTTACATGTCATCCCTTCACATAACCCTAATTCACGCAATTACTGCCTCAATCCACAGCCGCTAACATGTCTAACATCCCTCAATTTTTTCCGACCCTTTGATCATCAACGACGTGATCAGACTATGCCACTATCTTGACCATGCCGAGCCGCACCTAACAGAACCTCAGCGATGCACGCACCCCTTCCCTTGGCCTCATGCCAAACACGAAGTTGAACACCTACTTAGACCAAATCCGACGAACTCGCTGATGACATCGACCAACAATCACATTGATCAATCCTGCTCGACAACCTCTACGCATCCATGCCTTTCGATCGTCCCCGTGACGCAGACCCACCACTAAACGAGGTGATGGCCTATGGATGGCCAAGAACAAAACATTGATTTCAGGCCAAACGGTGATTTGAATCGAAGAACGAATTGTTGCAATGGGTTATCATCGAGCTTCAAAACTATATATAATTTGATAGGGTTTGGAGGAGTTTGATTTTTGGATTTAGAATTTGATTTGAAATTGAATTGGGTGTCTGCTATTGAGAAGGAAAAGTGGACAGATGAAATTGTACGTACAGACAAAGTGAAATAAGAAATAGCTAGGGTTTAACGGGCTATATATAGACAGGTTCGAAAATAGAAATGAATGGACAAGATTGATTTTAAAGTTGAATGATAAATGACCCGAAAAGCCCGTTTCGTTCCCGAAACGAAAATTAGTCATCCCATATATCAAAATAGATGTTTTCGATATTTTTAGACTCAATGGAACAGGTTTCAAGTTCTATTCCATCGTATGAGGAAGTTAGCATAAAATCATCTTATTTCCAATTGATTTCAATTGAATTTAATCAAATTGATTTCTAGGCATTTCGAGCCAGTACGATCAAACACAAGTCCGATCGCTACGAAACTTGAAATCGTATAATAATTCACTGTTACAGATGCGATGAAACAAGTTTCGTCGAACTTCAAGTCAGTGGCATAAATGACTATTTCTGCGTTAATTAAATAAATTTACATTAAATTAATTAATCACTTTTTATGTTCAAATAAATTAACTGACCAATTTTTATCATTTTTGATTGCATAGACATTTATAATAATTAAAATAAGTTTACATAAAATTTCATTGTTAGTTGATTTCCAAAATACAATGTCACTTTCAACTGCAATTAAACCAATTAATTATAATTTAAATTCAATAAATTAATTAAATTTGATTTCATTCTTTATATTCAATCAATTATTATTATAGTAACATAGTTAACATCTGTTTATATCTTATTTCACTAATATGCTACAATTTCCATCTTTTATTTGTATTGACTACTATATTTCCATTATATTGAATTTTGTCAATTTTATTATAATTTAGAATCTCAATAAATTAATTTGTCTTTGTTTCACTCTTTTATTTCCATTAATTATTGCCTTGCAAACAAACTTAACATTTCTATACATTTTATTTCATTCACATTTTACAGTTATTGTCTTAACTTATATTAATGTAACATTTATTTACATTTATTTGTAATAGATTAATTAGATTGGTAACAAATAACAATTGTCATCATATCTACATTTAATAGCATTTGTAAGTTTATTATTTACCACCAATTGTTATAACAACTTATACAATACTACTCTTATCAATTACAATTAATTGCCATTTTTTTCATTAATTAATCACTTTTTAACTATCAATTAATCTTTATATCCAATTATTAATTAATGCACATATTACCATAATTTATTTATAATCTATATCAATTTCAGCTCTTAATCATTTTAGTTAATTAGAATTTCATTTAAAGCAAATATATTACCTTAAATTAATATCGTTACACTTCATTTCAGTTATCTTCTTTTTATTAACTCACAATATTTCTTCCAACATTAAATCACAATTCTTATTAAATTAACAATTTTTAATTATCGAAAATTTATGGGTCGTTACACTCTTCCCCACTCAAAATTTTTCGTCCCCGAAAAGGAAAAAGGTGGGAAAAGAAGAAATTAAGTAATCAATATATCTTATTCAAAATATTAAATTTATAAACAAATAAATTTACAAAATTGAATAATTGAATAATTAAATAAATTATATCGATTTATAACCATTAAATTCTTTTATACTCATGTAAACAAAAGTTTGGAAAACCTTTCACAAAATTTTCAAAGTCCAAAATTTACGGAAAATTTCGGCAGAGTCTCCTTTGTAAGGAGAGGTCTGGGAGAAATAATAATAACAAAATATATCACATTTTTCAAAGTAATATATCTCAAACAATGGGAAAACAATGTAATATCGCTAGAAAACCGTAAATTGACAACGTACCTATTTGTCGGGCAATTAACGCTTATTTTATGAAACTTAAAGCAATAGCAATTGCTTCCATAACCTGTATTTCACTTATATAATCCGAGGATATTAATAATTATATAAAAGAGAAATATTTTAAGTTGTTTTCAACTAACAACAAAACAAATCAATACAACATAACAATATTCATTTGCAAAAAAAAGCATACAGTCAGCATGTGCAATCAAAGTAATTAACCATTCATCCATATCAAGCAAAACAATTGGTTTGTTCGGGTTTTGACGCTTTTAATCGCATAGAATGGCAACTAAACTACTAAGTATACCATCTACTCAACAGTCTTAGATAAAACTCAACAGATTATTCATATATCCTAAACAATTCGAAGTATCACCTCCCAAACATCCATAAGTTAAAACAAACTATGATATCCAAGTATTATTTATGTTGTTCTTATAAATTTTCTTTCACAACATTTATTGTTCTTAATTTTCATTCATACTATGATTATTTTCTTTAATTTACATTTACTTCTTACAAAATTTTGACTTCCATTCACTCATATAATACTTAATTCCATTTATTTACATTCATTTGTTTGCATGTGTTATTTGCATTTTTCTTACATATGTTACACACACACAATTATTTAAACATATGTAAATCAATACTTAAAGTACTACATAGGTTTCTTTGTAAATAAATTCACATTCATTCACTCAATACTTATTTTCAATTACTTTCATTCTTTACTTATAAAATTCATTCATTTTTTTAATTTATTCACATAATGACAATTTCTTTTTATTACTTTACATTCATTTTTTACATAAGTCACTTCCATTCAATTGTTTATAATAACCAGATGAATTCATTATTCAAGTATTACATACATTTTATTGTAGTTTAGTTAACATTTATCAATTTATATACTTGATTTCATTAGATATTAATATTCATTAGTGCATAAGTTCATACTTAAGTTTCTTACTTTTTAATTTACATCCATTACCTTATATAGCGTCAATGACTATTGAATCCATTTTCTAAATCATTTCAACTTTCCTGATGTTATAGCCATTTAATTTAATATAATATTTATTTTATTATTTACTTTAATTATCAATAGCTTCAAATATTAGGTTAAGTTCATAATCCTTTACTTACAGTACTCATTTTTCCATTACATTTAATTTGTAGTATTTCAATTATAACTTAAGTTTACAACAACTAAAATATCAAAGTTCTTATTTATAAAAGTAGTTCCACTGAACATTTTCATTACTTAAGTTTTACTTGTTTAATATCCTATTACATATCCTATTCAACATTACAACTTTTACTAATTTAGTAAGTTTTATATATATATATATATATATATATATATATATATATATATGTGTGTGTGTGTCTGTTAGAATGCAATAGAAAGTTAAACAAGTTATTATATTTATTAACAGAATGTTCAATAGTAACATTTTCTTATTTTCATTTCCATTTTATTTACAGTTTACAAATTTTCAGTTTCTTATTTATTTCATTTTAACATCAAATTTATTATTTTCATTTTAGAAGTTTCCAATTATTAATATAGTCAAGATTCCATTCATTACCATAATTTCAATTTCTAGTTGGTAGAAACTTAAGAATTAAATCACCGGGTTCCATTTAATCCCTTTTAAAATTATATATATATATATATATATATATATATATACACACACACACACACACACACACTCAAAACTTATATGTATCCAATCATATTTAGGAAAATTTAGATTTGCTATCAAAACAAAAGTGTAGTAAAAATACTACAGCAGCCTTCCTACTTTGAAACTCCAAAATGAATGTCGATGATGCGTGCACTCATCACCGAAATTATTTTCTAACGACAAAGAGGGGAGTATAAGTTTATTCCCTACAAAATTTCTTTTTTTAAACGTCTTCCAAATCATCTTGAAATAATTATATCTAAAAAAAATTTCAAAATACTACTAATATTATATTCCAAAATCGTTTGAAAGAAATTTCAAAATCCTGGAACTTAAGTTCTCAATTTTCAATTTATATTCATTTATTTGTAATCTCATTTCTCAAACAATATTTATAAACATCACTACCTAAAACCAAATATATTACAATCAGATATTTCATTTATAAAATTATTATTTCATATACAAAAATATATAATAGGCAAAATTATTTCATTTACCTACATTGCAAAATATATATTATGTCGATCTGCCCTATTAAGTGTTTAGAAATACCTATCGATGTCATAGCGTCCTATGTACCAACCAAAATTTATAAATATAAAACAGAACTAATTAACATAATATAAAAATCTTCTATAACACTAACAAATACGCTGCCTCATATATATACACTCAGTGATTAATTCTAGGGAATTACTACCCTATTTTATATCAGTCGGACCCCACAAAGCTAAGTTTAGCGCTAAATCAAAGCTCCGATACCAACTATAATGATCTGCCTTTTTGGACGTGTTAAAAAGACATACATGCCAGACTCAAACAACTCAAAACGGCATATTGTTATGGGGCAAATAAGAAAGGAGAAAGAAATAAAACAAATACAGAATCTCATAGAGGAATGACAAAATATAATAATCAAATAACGGTTCATAAAGCTATTATATAAATACATTTGACTATTCTTTTACAACACAAAATCAGAGTTACAAAACATGAATGAATAAATAATGAATGTAGTGGAACAACATAATGCAATAGAATATAATAAATAATAATAATACAAGTCCTCGTCTTCGTCCTCTAGAAATAAGGTCTTCAACCCTGAAATGCTCAGGCTGACCCAAGTGAATTGAAAAGTAAAAACACTTGAGTCAGAACTAAAAAGATGTTTTGTAAGTTAAATCAATGGTAAGTATGAGTGTGACGGCGTCAAAGATTGTTACGGGGTTTAACATCTCCTATCCAGCGTCTAACGTGAGTGCAGTAACTTAAGAGATGTTTGAGATTCCCATCTCCTAAGGATCCATTAAACTATCTACTATGTAGTACAATACTCTATTTTAATAGTGTCTACAGTAAAGTAGAGTATTAAAATAGCATTAAGGCATTGCCCATATCCCTCTTAACGCATTTTAATATATTCCCATGGTCTATACGGTACCGTAATTCCTCCGTAAACTAGAGTGCTATTAGAGGGCACCACATAGGTATGGTACAAAGCAAACTCATAGAAGGTGCTCTAGGGCATGCGAACACGACACTCGAGGCAATAACAGGGTAGATTTACCAATTGCTGAACCGGGCTGGTGGTAATGCATAGCAGCTACTACCGTCCACCTTGGAACACAATCCCAAATCAAAAATCAAGGGATGGCCACTAAATCATCACAAAGTCATAATATGGTATCAAATAAGCATGTTCGATCGAAGGAATGACGTCACTTGGCCTAGGTATAACTCTTGCTTTAGTCACATCTAAGCTGACACACGGGAGTCAAGGTCACATCATACCTTATGCAGAAATCGTTCGCCAAACCATCCTACTCCATTTTTGGAATCTCCACCATGTACACGGTTGGTGAAGTGATTTTTAATATTGGCAGAGAGTATAATAATATCCAATCCCGGTCTCTTTAACAACCAAACGCTTATTTCACACCGGATGGTTCTTGTACATTTCAAAAGTAAATTCTCAATTTATATCAAAATATCAAATTTGATTTCAAAGCATATCTTTCGAAATCATATTCACTTTCAAACTATATTTACTTCAAAAATCATATTCACTTTCAAATCATATTCACTTTTGGAATTCATATTCACTTTCAAATTATATTTCACTTTCAAAAATCATATTTACTCAATATGTAAATTTTCAAAAAGGTAAATTCCAAATTACAAATTAAGGTGTGTCATCATTAAGGATTTAAATATAAATACTTCAATTTTACACACTCTGGAATTTTAGAAAATAGTTTAGGTAATTATTAACAGTTTAAAATAGTTTAAACCGATTTAAAATGGTTTAAATAGATTTATATTTAATTTAATTGGTTTTAAAATGATTTAAATAGATTAAATATTGGTTTTAATAGATTTATATTATATTAGGTATATTTTTAAATAGTTTGAATATATTTAAAATAGATTTAAATTATATTAAATAGATTTAAAATAGATTAAATAAATTTAATTGGTTTAAAATAGGTAAAATAGATTAAATTGGATTAAATGGGTTATAATAGATTAAATTAATTAAAATAGTTTTAAATTGATTATATTTGTTGAAACTAGTCTCAAATGGATCAAAGTTATCCAACCATTTCCAATAACTCAATTCCGATAAGTTCATTTTATTTGACACTTCAACTTTGAAATTTCCAAATTTAAATCCTTCGAGCAACACATTAAATCAAATTCCAATCTTCAACATTTACACTTGGATTTTCAAAAATAATTCAGTTTATATAAATCAATTCCTATTTCAAAAATCCAGTTAACTGAATTCAAAATTTAAAGATTTTCAAATCATTTTATTTAACCAAACCGATGTCTGTATATAATTTTCTACCCTACGGTCAAGTGATACAGATATTTATCATTTCAATCCATAATTTAAAATTTCATGGTTATATATCATTTCAAACTACAATCCCAAATTAAGTAAAATCCATAAAATCGCTCGAGCTAATCATTTCAATCCATAACGATTTTTCCCTAGTCTATAGATCGTTCGGGTATGTAACATTTCAACCCATAGGGAACATGCAATATTATAGCAACATAAATTACAACATCCAGTCATCCAATATCAACGACCAACATACGTCACAATCATCATCCAAATAAATCAATAACATCAGTAGATAACTGATAATCAATACAGGTATTAAATTGACAAATTAAAATTAAATATCAAATTAAACGATAATTAATGCAATAAAAGTCAAATTTAACCAGAACGACAATTTAACATACCAAACAACAATAAATCAACTTCAAATCATATCATAAATTAAATTCAACTAACATAAGAAAGATCTAGTAGTTGTGAGTGGGTCAAAATACTCACCTTCGATTTTAATTCGAATAAAAATCTAATTTAGGGCTCAAATTCAATTAGTCTCAGAATTCATCCAAAACAGCGTCAAAATGTGTAGAATTTTGATACGATCTTAGTGGCACGCATGAAACAGACCTCGTATGAAAAACTTATTAACGTTAGAAGTTACATGAATTAAATTTAAAATAAATAAAATGGATATATTGTACACTTACTGACTTCCTTACATGTCAGACATTAACATAACCCAAATTCACGCGATCACTGCCTCAATCTACGGCCGTCAACACGTCTAACTTTCCTCAGTTTTCGCCCCCTCTCTGATCATCAACGACGCGATCAGACCATGCCACCATCTTGACCACGCCGAGCCACCCCTAACGTAACCTCTACGACGCACGCGCGCCTCCCCTTGGCCTCATGCCGAGCACGAAGTCACACACCTTCTAGGGCCAAATCCGAAAACTCGTTGATGATATCGACCAACTAACCGCATGGATTGAACCTGCTCGACAACCTCTGCGCATCCATGCCCTCCGATCGTCCCCAGGACTCAGATCCACCGTTAAACGAGGCGATGGCCCTGGACGACCGAGAACAAAACATTAATTTCAGGCTAAACTGTAATTCGAAGCGAAGAACTAATTATTGCGGTGGGTTACGCACGTCGAGAGCTTTAAAAAGACATATAATCTGATAGGGTTTGGAGAAGTTTGATTTTTGGATTTGAATATGATTTGAAATTGAATTAGGAATTTGTTTGTCTGCCATTAAGAAGGAGAAATGGACAAATAAAATTGTATGTAGAGACAAAATGGAATAAAAATAGCTAGGCTTTATAACGGGCTATATATAGGCAGATCCGAAAATAGAAATGAATGGACAAGACTGATTTTAGACTTGAACGATAGATAACCCGGAAAGCCCGTTTCGTTCCCAAAACAAAAATGGGTCATCCCACATATCAAAATAGATGTTTTCGATATTTTTAAACTCAATGGAATAGGTTTCAAGTTATAATTCCATCATATTAGGAAGTTAGCATTGAATCAGCTTATTTCAAATTGATTTCAATTGAATTTAATTAAATTGATTTCTAGGCGTTTCAAGTCCGTACGATCAAACGACAAGTCCGATCGCAACGAAACTTGAAATACTACAATAATTCACTATTATAGATCAGATGAAACTAGTATCATCGGAATCCCAGTCAGTGGCCAAATTGGCTATTTTCAGGTTAATTAAATAAATTAATATTAAATTAATTATCACTTTTTATGTTCAAATAAATTAGCTAACTAATTTTTATCATTTTTGATTACATGGACATTTATAATAAATTAGAATAAGTTTACATAAAATTTCATTGTTAATTGATTTCCAAAATATAGTGCTTGGTTTCAAATGCAATTAACCCGATTCATTATAATTTAATTTCAGTAAATTGATTAAATTTGATTTCAATCTTTATGTTCAATCAATTATTACCCTAATAACATGGTTAACATCCGTTTATATCTTATTTCACTAGTATGCTACAATTTCCATCCTTTATTTGTATTGACTAATAATTTCTATTATATTGAATTTTTTCAATTTTATTATAATTTAAAATCTCAATAAATTAATTTGTCTTCGTTTCACTCTTTTATTTCCATTAATTATTGCCTTGCAAACAAATTTAACATTTCTATAGGTTGTATTTGATTTACATTTTGCAGTTATTGTCTTAACTCGTATTAATGTAACATTTATTTACATTTATTTGTAATTGATCAATTAAATTGGTAACAAATAACAATTGTCATCATTTCCATATTTAATAGCATTTGTGAGTTTATTATTTATCACCAATTGTTATAAAAACATATACAACACTAATCTTATCAATTACAATTAATTACATCTATTTCGTTAATTAATCGCTTTTTAACTATCAATTATTCTTTGTATCCAATTATTAATTAATGCACATATTACCATAATTTATTTACAATCTATATATTTTTAACTCTTGATCATTTTAATTAATTGAAATTTCGTTCAAAGCAGTTATAAATTACGTTAAATTAATACTATTACACTTCATTTCAGTTATCTTCTTTTTATTAACTCGCAAATTTTTATTTCTTCCAATATTAAATCACAATATCTTATTAAATTAACAATTTTTAATTATCGAAAATTTACGAGTCGTTACACTTTATATGATTTTTTTACTTATTGTCGAAGAGATATAGGGACCTCGACCTTCTTTTAAAACACAGGCCTCCTCGCAAGTGGCATTGTGGCTAAGTGGCATCGACACGAGGATATAAGTTCTTTGAGCTAGATGCGCATCGGCATCAAAGACCTTCGACGATGCTATAAAACTTCTTTACCTAAACTATGTAGGTTATTTTTTTATATAGAGAGTCAAAATCATTAAAAGTGGCATCGTAGAGAGTCAAAATCATTAAAAGTGGCATCGTCGCCTTAGTTTAGGAAAACATGCGAAGAGATGAAATGTATCATGCTTTAAAATAGTGGCAAAAGTGTACGACGTCATCGACGTTAATTGTAAATCCTTTAAAGTGTTTGATAGGAAATACAATGTTCCCTAGCCACTAGTCCAATGTCATTGACGAGGTCGACTTCGGCATACTTGAAGCCATTCCAACATTACCAAATTAAGTATCCTATGTTTCCTTCGAGCATAACTGTTACACTCATGAAATGCGGCCTACTATAGGTGCAGAGAGGGCACAAGCAGTAGGCAGTATCGTAAACTTACTGAAAACTATTTTATTACTTCTAAAAGTAATTACTTTTCACCAAATCCAATTATTTCTCAAAATATGATTAGTGTTCAACAAAAAATTACATTTTCTCTACAGAATTACTGCTGCACTCAAGTTCCAAAGTTCAAACCATATTTCAAAATAATTAATTACTATTAGTAATTAATTAACCCTTTAAATGCTTAACTAGCAAAATTATTTCACAACAAACCAAAATCACCTGGCAAGAATACCGAAAATTCATAGAAATTTAGAAATATGAAATTCTTCGTCACATAAAAATTTCAAAGCCAAATTCCATATTTTATTATTTTAAATAGTTAAATATGAAATTAAGCTATTTCCTCCATAGGAAATTCATAAAATGTTCTCTTTATTTTGAAAATTTATGAAATTAAATGCCATCTCCAAAATAATGTTTTACGTAACATATCAAAAAGTCAAATCATTTAAAAATCTTAGGTTTTAACCTTAAAACCAATATAAATAATTCCATATGACTTCCATAAATCATCATTCAATCCAAACAAGGATAAAATTAACATAGCATATCATATCAATATACAAGAATCATCATAAGAAAGATTCAAAAAATAGATTTAAAAATGAGGTGGTTTATCATTATTTACCTTGGTTTGATAATAGAGTTGAGATTTGATGAGTGCTTTAGTTTTCCTAACTTTTCTCTTCAATCACCTACTTGATTTTCTCATTTTCCCCTTAGTAATGGTCGGCCTCCTTTTGTTCTTTTGATTGCTTAAGGTTTTTGAAAGTGAGATGATAGGGGAGAGGGAGGGTTTAAGGCATGAAGGTTTTCTATTCCTAAACTATCCCTCTTATATCTTTTATTACTATCATGTAACAAAACAGTCTTATTAACTAATTAGTTAGTTAAGTATGGCTCAATTGTGTGGATTATCAAATCTCAATTCCTCATCCCATTACACATCACATTATTATATTTAATTTATCTAACTAAATCTTTATAATAATGTTAAACGAAATTGGGGGTGTTACACTACCCCTCCTCTCTACAGATTCAGCACAATTATAGGGTCAATAACAAGATTGGTTTCTAATTATAATGCTTTAGCTACATTTCTGGCTATGAATGAACGTGGCATTGCTGAATTGAATAGAGTATGTCTAGTATTCCCAAAAATAAAAGTTATACCTTCCACATTAGCTTTTCCCTTGTCCTTGGGAGGATGTTTTCTTATGACAAGTAGAGCTTCAATAGAATAAGCTTGCATAACCTATCTCCCTTTGACTAGCTCCAAATACTGGTTTTTTAAGTGCCCTTCCTTGTTGTAGTTTTAGCATCTCCACTTAACCTCCTCTATCATTAAGCTCACTATGCATTTCTTAGAGACGTGTCTCTTCTTGTGGCATCTCTTCCATGTCAGACTTCCCCCCATGAACTTTACCTTGGCCTTTTCATCCATTCAAATATTCCATTTCTTTGTTTTATCTTGATTATTGGACTGCCTTACTTTCTCTTTTTCTTCTTCACCCACTGTTTAAAGACTGGCCATTTTTACTAGTGCCTCATAGGTGGTACCTGCAGGAACTTGAGTTAAGATTAGTTACCTTAAGAGAAAATTTAGGCCCTTTTAAATTTCATTGCCTTATTTGCTTGGGTGTCAACCAGACTCGTTCAAAATTTGGCTAACTCTCTGAACTTGTTAATATACTCTTTTATTGTGAAGTTTCCTTGTTTTAGATGGATGAAATTCTCTAATTGTAGATTCACTTCCGCATTGGGCATAAATCGCATCTTGAAACGAGCCTTAAATTCAACCTAAATTATGCCTTCCTTGGCATTCTCTGTTATCACTATGGTCCACTAATTCAGTGCATTCCCTTTCAATTGCCATGCGGTTTACTTCCTCCTGACTCAATCTTTCAATTCTAGTTCCTATAACAATCACAATCATAAATCTAAGCTTTGGTTTCTACAAATTCCTCTATGCCTAAGAACACTCGTCCACCCATACTTATCCTTACGTAGATTAGGGAAGTCTAGTGGTTGGAATGCTGGCTCAATCGGCAGAGCAACTGGTGCCACTGGTGCAGTTTGATAGGGAATGGGGGATTACCTAGCTAGCATGCCTAGCATGGTGAGTATTTCTAAGGTAGTTAGGTTCTCGACCTCGGATCCAGTATTTTCAGCCATAATGAACTCTCTATAGGTTCAAAGTTTGGTCATGACTTCCTATGATGGTATTACTCTCTGAATTAAGAATTCACCTAGTGTTTTGTACATGTCCATGTATGCATACTGATATGTATAGTAGAATTTAAAAAACATTTAAAAAACAAATATGTACTTTTATGTATTCTTATTCGCATTGATCGAGTAACCTAAGTTATGATACCAAATGTTACAATCCTCCCCGAAACGAGCCTAATTTTTTTACCCATAAAAGCCCATCGAACCATACGTCCATTACGGAGCTGTCAGTTGGTTGGTATAATTAAATAAAACATTATGCAAAGTTATTTATCTATTCTTTCAGAATCACATAGGGGAAGGGATAGAATATAATAATCAAATAAGTACCCATTTCAAAATATCTAAATCTTGGAATTATAATGTATAAGAACATATCAACAACGTTAAATACGTTGTTTGGGTACATCAAAAACACAATTAGACAAATATTACTTCCACCAAATCTTCATCATCTCCTATACTACTCTCATTATCAAATCTAGCTTGTAAGTTTTATTGAAAAGGTGGTCAAAACAATAAAGTTTGGTGAATGAAAATCTTAGTTTTACAAATAATAATATATGGGAGGTAAACATTTAGATAAGTATCATGTCTTACCTATTTATTATATTTTTCCACATATATCTCCAACTATGAGCTAGTGGCCCTACGAGTCTTACTCAATGCTATAAACAAAATGCAACTATGGAGTATATTGGTTTTGATAACCCATCTTCCATCCAATCATATACTAACAATGCAAGAGGAAGTACATGGACTATTTAATGCCCTTAAAATGGTAAATGGCAGACCACCCAATAGCCATTTAATACCTAACCCCAGGCGAACCACTTCTGGTACTACCTAACTATCATTGTAGAAAATCTCTTCTAGGCCACTAAATACTTCCTAGATGGGGAAGCACCATTTAATACCTAAACCTCAAAGTGGACCTCGTCAAAATATTTTCCCCTAATGCACATAAAAGAAAACACCATCCATTTAGTACATGCCAAAAATATAATCCTGACCATTTAATACTTTTTAAATTTGGAGAGGTAGACTCTAACATGGACATTTAATACCTCAACCTTGAAGTAGGCCTATTTTGGTATATCCGTTATTATGACCTATAGCACAATCATGATGTCCCACATTAACCCGCATATTTGTAGTTACTAGCAGCCAGATTACCTTAGCAGACTTATCTTACAAAATTAGGACTAACCTCGCATCTACCATGGGTACTTATTATAGTTGATGTCCCACATCAGTTGCAAAAGTCACACTGCTTGTAACATGATTAGCTAGATAGACTTATATATGATTTCAACTAACCTCGCGTCCTATAACTTAGCCATAGTTTCCACTCTCCAGCATTTAATATAAAATTCTATCAACATACACACACACACATATATGTATAATATATACACCTTACTTATATTTATGGATTAAAGGCCTTATAAGGGAAACTCCTTATTTTGCCTT
Source organism: Allium cepa (assembly GCA_030765085.1). Lineage (NCBI taxonomy): Eukaryota > Viridiplantae > Streptophyta > Magnoliopsida > Asparagales > Amaryllidaceae > Allium > Allium cepa. Next base: position 478,880,378 of record CM060943.1, on the reverse strand, counting down.
TTATCTATGGATTGAATTCCATAATTATTCTTAACTTATTTATTGATTTTTTTTAATTGTTAATTATTATATATATATATATATATATATATATATATATTATAAATTCACAATTATAACTGCCAATTTAAAGGTTTTAAAGGACTATGTTAATATTATATTTATGCCTAATATTAAATTATTCCTAATTAGTTTTATTTGTTTCTTATTTAGGTTGTTATTTTATATTATTTTAGTCTTCACAACTGTACTTACTATAAATGTCCTAAATTTAATATAGAAAACACATAAAAGCCAATATTATAAATAAATTAACCATATATAAATATACTTGTATGCAAATTCAAAGATGGAATTCCAAACATAAAAATTTATTTTATGTTAATATAATAGAATTATGGTCCTTCATTTCAAAGAAGCGGTTTTAAAATATAAAAAAATTTATGATACATTCAACATTTAAATAAATTGCGATGAGCTGAAAAAAAAATCATTCTTATCTTAAAATAGGTGGTGCAAACTACGAAAAAGAAGAAAAACATTATTCCCCTTACCTTGCATAACACTTTCTATTTCCTCGCTATGGAATCCTTTGTCGTTACAATCCCAAATTGAAAAGAGGAACCGAATAGAATAAAAATTATTTATATTGTAAATATTAATGAATCTAATTCTACTAAACTAAGATAAAACAATATGATTCCAAACAACTCCAGATTTACATATATAGAGAGATAGTGGGGTTTAAAATTGATAGATTTGTGCATACAAAATCTTCCAAGACACAGTACAAATCCAAACATCAAATACAAAATACATTATGAGGGAAAATTATGGTTTCCACTCATAAATAATTCCCAATGAACCTCCTTATATTTTCTTTGTGTGATAGCCTTATCCTTCCTTTGAATTTATCCTCTATTTGTTGTATAACATATAACCGATTTACTAAATCATATTAGATTCAGAATTTGTAGATTAAAGAAGATATATATGTATGTATGTATGTATGTATGTATGTATGTATGTATGTATGTATGTATGTACGTGTGTGTGTGTGTGTGTATAGAATTTATTACCTTTCTCATTAAATTATTTTAGATCTTGCTCAAATCCTTAAAGATATATGTTTATTTGATTTTCGGGTTGAATGGATTTTTGTGGTGGAAGAGATCGGTAGAGTGTCATTTACGATTTTAAGATTTTTATAAAAAAAATGAGGCTACCGACCTCTTATTTATAATTGCTTAGATGGGCCAGAACCATTAAATCGAGACTATTTTGAAAATTTTAAATTCGGGCTATTCAAGCTAGGGCAAAACCAAGCCGTCACAAATATAACCGATCAACCGGTCCTCTTTAGGCAGTCCACGGGTCTCCTATGAGCGGTCGACCGATTTGTGGTCCTAGCCACTTATTTTTAACATTAAATGTCAACATTATTATAAATATTTATTTCCTTCTTTTATGATTGCTTAAATGTTAAGTTTTGTAATTTAATTGTTACTTTAATGTTAAGCTATTATTAATGTTAATAATATTTATTACTTTAAATATGTTTCAAATTATTTCGATTCAAAATTTTCAAATGTCAATAAATACTTCGTTTGAACTCTGATCGCGAAGCTCTATATATGAAAATTGCTTTGAAAATCCCTGCAAACACAATAGTGCAATTTTCATGGCCAAATTCTAATGTTTACAAAATTTCCATTTTTAGCGTCATTATTAATTAACTGATTTTTCATAATTAACTTTTTGGTAACTTTACGAGGTGTTACATAGAACTTATCCTTATTCTCTTGATTTGCGGGAGTTCATGTAGCTTCAAGGAGCTGTGCAACAAGCAACATTGGTTTAACATTTAGAGATGCACATGGGGTTCACACTTCATGGCGTAAAAAACATGGTACTCAATAGCGTGTGTGATTACATCACAATGCTCAAGTCATTATTTCAGTGCTCTCGATCTCACATTTTGACATTGAAAGCGAGGAAGGGTGTCGAAGATGTCTGTAATAATTGTGCAATATAGCAGGGTAGTGGCTGAAACTACTAAGGAGTCGTATTGTTGAATGACTTCTTTATCTTCAAGTTGAATGACGTGGAGCCTAGGATCATTTTCCATTGAGACGGTTATATGGATGCTTTGGTAGGCCGTAAATTGTGGGGTTTGTATATTCAGTGCGTCTCTAGGCATTGTGGTGTTCGCTAAGCATGTACGTGAAGTTTAAAGGGTTCAACATTGGGAAGGTTACATAAATGCTTTCATAAGCCATAAATCATTGAGTTGTATATTTAGCACGTGCTTGGGCATGACGATGCTCGCTTTATGTATATGCACGGTTTAATTAGTTTAACATTGAGAAGTCTACTTAATGTATAGTTAAACGGTTTATTATCCGACCATATACTAGGGTATTCCAAGGATTATATGGTTGTCTGATGTCCAATCTTCACGTGGAAATTGTTATACATTGTATTTAGGTTAAGACATATTGGGGATAGTTACCTCGTAGTGCATACACCGATAACTTCCATATATTATACATAAATACAAATGAACACCCCTAAGTTATGTACGTGATAACTTTTGACGACCCAGATTCAGCGCTCGAAAATCAACATCCATACATCACCCGTATACGAATGCCGTAGATTCAAACGTTGAAGTCCGATTCGCCGAAGCTTATAACACATTAGATGAATAACAACACAGTGGAAACAGAAGAATAATTTTATTGGTACACAACAATTGATACAACATGATACAACATGAAGTGATCAGCATTATCAGAGATAGATGCAATAGCGGAAAAAACACAGCAGCGGAAAACAACAGCAACAGCAGCAGTAGTGGAAAGATAACATCTAACATGATCTTCAGGAGAGAAAGAAAATCCAACAGATTGCATCTTCATTGCCAAAGCTCCAAAAATTCCAATCCAAGAAGCTCGAACCACCATCATGCTGAACTTATAGCAAACTCGGTGTAGAACCAAAGACCGAAGGCTATCGAATCTACATCTACTAGCTGACTATCAGATAACCTGACTCTAGGCTGCCCGTGAGGAAAATTATGGGCAACCTGAGTTTAGAAAGGGAACAATAAACTCCAGGTCAGTCGTGGGACTGGATTGAGTAAACAAAAACAGTTGTTTGGTACAAAAACAAACAAAAAGAAATAAAAAGAAATCTGCTATGCTTTTTGGAAAATGAAACTACCATAAGGCCTCCAGGCAGACACACAATGCAATCAAACACTTGGGGGGGATTTCTCCTTATGATAGTCAAACATGCTTGATACGCGAAAATCCATTTGATATTATTATTAGTGCATAGTGTGGAAAACATTTGCAAGTATAGTATTAATCTTAGCCAGCATAGGTACCATTATATTAAGCATGTTATAGCTACCACCTGAGGTGGCAGTTTATACAACTGAAATCGTTAAGGGCTCATATTGTTTTGTTTGGATTTTCAACAAATGGTCAAGGCAAAGGAACTTCCTTTTCGAATGGGTACGCCTCTGGAGGGACTCCCCGAGAAGCTAACCGGATCTCTGCCAACACAAGACTGGGTTACCTCTGTAACTAGGTAACTAACTGTCACGAGCATGCCATCCCCCGGTCATCACCGACCTTTATCCTGGGATTCACCAACAAATTCCAACAACCACATAAGTTAAATATCTGGGCTCCATACCATGATACCATATTTTATCCAGAAGAAAATGCATATAGCCTAAGGGGCGTGACCCCTATAACCTTGTCGCATCCTTCCTGTTTCGACCATTTTCGGGGTGTGAGGTTCGATGAAGTCTCGTCCCACAAAGCTACGCTTTTCACAAAAGCCATGCTTCGATCAACCAATGATCAGCACTTAGCATGCCACATTACCAAATTGGGAACATATCACTAGTAAATATCAACTACATAACCTCTGAGCTCATACGTCTCAGAGAAGGGTGTTAAGCTAAGAGAATAAATTCTCCGCCACCAAACAGAAATGTACTTGATAGAAACCAGCTTTATATCTCAAAGTGTAACGTCAGGCATACATCTATACAAGTCTATCCTGGGTCTGAATGGAACGGAAGGTACTTCAAAAGAAGCCCTTGCAAATCCGGGTATCCAAAATCCCGAGCGGACTCCCCATCATATATGGAGATCTCTATACCGAAGCAACTCAGTGTAGAGACATTCGACAGGTAATACTTTCGTTCTCGAAAATACCTGGTCTTTAACTACCATCTTCAATTGCTATCCATTTCGTCGTATCATTTATTCGAAATGGGTTTTATGATTTAAAGTCCTCTCACGGCTAATCCGAATAATGAGCGCTTATTTTAAAAAGCATATGGATATATTGGGATCTTAGTTAAGTCACAACTTTTAGCCCAAAACCTTTCCTTTTGAATGGTTTAAAAAAAATTCCATTTTTAATCTTTCAAATAAAAGATTCACCCTTTAAGATCCTCTTCAATTTGAAATAAGATTTACCAAATCTTTAACAAAGATTCATTCATAGTTTCAAAACTATTTCAATTTGATTCACCCATAGCTCGAAATCCTTTCAACAAAAACTGGAAGTTCTTTCTTTATATAAAAGCTATTATCATTTGAAAACAAAGGCTTTCGTTACGGGAAAATCCGATTAAATTTGCTCAAGTTATAGCCTTTTAAAAGCATAAACAAGAAAATCGGCGAACTGTCGTATCCTCGGCAAGTTCTATTTTGGGTTAAATTTAAATTCCCCAAAATAAGTCAAAAAGGGTTTAAAATCCATATATTACATAACCTGTATAACCTTTTTTAAACCATATTATTATTTTAATTTCAAAAACTTCCTTTTCAAACCGTATATTAAAAATAACTTTAACTTCAAAATTCCCTTTTCAAAGTTTTTCACATTTAACCCAAATCACTTCCAAACCATTTTGGATTCAAAATTCAACTTTTAAAACCATTTTTAATAAAATTATGTTAAATTCAAATACCCTTGACTTAACCCATTTCCCGTGAAATCCATATATGTGCGTATGTGTTGCCCAGGGGTTTGCACACAACGAATACAATATCATAACCATCACAAATCCAAGCACAACAAAATTAATAAGCGGTATATTCCTATAACGCTTATCTTCCATTCACAGATAAACATGTAAATTCAACACAGATAAATAAATTACATTTATCACAGCACAATCCAAAGCAATTCATATCACCGAGTATCACAAATTACATATCAAAGATAATCAACAACCAAGGCATTCAATATAACCCAATCATCCATAAGCAAGATTAAATTAATCACCTGATTATAATTAATTAAATTTAAACCAAATAAATTAATTACTTATGATCTTGCTTAATTAACATTAATTAATTACAAAACATTTGTTATTACTTTAATTAATATTTAATTAGTCATTCTTAATTATCCATCTTAAGTAATTATCCTTATTTACTTACATTAATTTATTATCCCTTAATTAACCACATAAATTAATTAACCTTAAATTAATTAGTTAATTGACCCTTAATTAATTATCTTTTAATTAATTAATTATCCTTAATTAATTACATTAATTAATTATCCCTTAATTAATTATCCCCTAATTACTTACATTAAGTAATTATCCTTTAAGTAATAAATCATCCCTTAATTACTTTCATTAATTAATTAACCTTTAATTAATTAATTATCCTCAAATTAATTACCTTAATTAATTAATCACATTAATTAATTATCCTTTAAATAATTAAGTAATCAATTCTTTGATAAATTACATTGAGTAATTATCCTTTAATTACTTCCATTAAGTAATTGTTCTTAATTAATTTCATTAAGTAATTATACTTTAATTAATCAAAGATAAACCGTTTATCTTACTTAATCAGCATAGTTTTCCTTGATCAAGATCTTAATTAATTAAGGATAAATCCTTTATCTTAATTACTTACTTAATTACATCATTTAATTAAATTAAATGCTTGAAATTAATTTGATACAAAATCACTTTAGAAACTTGTTTAATAATTTTACTTTGAAACATTGTTAACATTATCCTTTACTTTTAAAACTTTGATATCCTTTGCTTTGAAACTTCCATTATTACTTTTAAAACATAGTTAATATTTCTTGAAAACTTGATTACATTTACTATTGCTTTTAAACCTTGAAACTTGTTTTAAAAACTTATTTTAAAACTTGATTAATAAATTTACTTCGAAAATACTTGGTTTATATTCTTTCGAAAACTTATTCAATTAAATATACTTTAAAACTTAGTTAACATTTGTTGAAAATTTATTGAATCATTAAGTTTTAATAAAACCCGAGCCAACCTCTAAAAATCCTTAGCCCGACCCCAAGCTTCTCTTCACATCTCTCATCTTCGAACCAATCCTTGCATTTACATGAGCATGAACCTGAGGAAACCTTCTTTCTCCCCAATCTCAAACAAACCTAGATACATAAGTGATACTTGTATACGTGCGCAACCAAACGCTTCGATCACCATCACCGTTGCCAACAAGTCGTCGTTGACTTCCTCCATCGATCCCAACCACCCAAACTTTGAATCGAACTCGAAGTCGAAATCGCACTCGATAAACTACCACTTAGAACAAACCGATACCCAAAAACTTCCATGCTTCGCAACCTCCGATGATCTGAAGCTTTGCCACTACGCCCAAACCCTTGCCAGGGTTCCAAGCTCCAATTCCCCTAGGTGGGATCGCTTCTAGTTCGCCCACGTCGATGTAGTTGCCTCGACTTTGTGATCGACTAAAATAGGTCCTCAAACCCTAAATCAACGTTGACTAACCTCACCGATAATCTAAAAATTCACTCACCATTTTTCTGATGATCTCCAGCCTTCAAGCTACCTTCGGCATCAAGCTCAACCTACAACTCGTCGTCGTTCATCGGAGTTTGACGAAAAATTGAAAACCGTTCAACTCAAAATTTCTCAATATCTACTTGCTTAAAAATCATGAGACCTTGATCTAAATTCATAATTTACTAATTCGAATCTGGTTATGAAATCCTAACACGAATTTATGATCATCAAATTTTGAATTATATATGATTTCCACTAATTTATCATTTTTGAAGAAGTTACCTAATATAAATTCTTGAAACCATTTTTAAAATTGATATTGCATTGTTATAATCCTTTTCTCTCCAGAAATCATAGCTTGAATTTGTTTAAGTGAAGAGATATGAATAAATTTGAGGATTCTTGAGTCTATGAAATTAACAGAGGGTATACACGCAGACATGCACACATATATCTTTATATATATATATATATATATATATATACACACACATATACATATACATATATACACACACACATACATACACATGCATCATATTTTCATTCATACAAACATATTTCCATGTTATTAATCTCATCCATCATCACAGACATGGTAAATATAGAGGATTTGGTTTAAAAGTGAAGTTTACTCACTTGTTTTGATGTAGAACAGAGAACAGGTTGCTTAACTGATCTGGAATCTGATGTTGATCTGGATTTTAATATTGGAACTGAAGCTGTTAATTATTGAGTTAAACTTTGATCTTGAATCTTGCTTGTTGATCTGAACTTGATTGTTTATGAGCTGAAGCTTTTGTTTTGATTTTAGTTTTTTTTCTTCAGGTTTTGAATTTGCTGAAATTTTGTTTTCTTTAGTTTGCTTTAATTCTCTCTGGTTTGAAAAAAATTAAGCATATAAATTTTTGAATGAAAGGAAATGGAAGTAGGTGTATAGTTATATACATATAATCTTGTTTTATTATTTTTGAAATAAATGGAAAATTAATAGTTGACACTTGTAAATGCATGAAAAAATTAGGCTCCCACTTGTAATATCTAGATATATTAAGCCTACACATGTTATTTGCATGAATTTCTTAATTTACAAATGTCAACACACATTTTTTTCTGTTTAAACCCTTTACTTATAAAATTATTAATTACTTATATTTTCATAAATTTATATATTATGTTATATATATACATTTCTTTTTATATTTTCAATAATTAATTAATGCATTTCCTTTTATAAATATTTATTTAACCTTAAAGAAATTGATTTTAAAATCTAATTACACATACACACACACACACACACACACACATATATATATATATTATTTTAAGTTTATTTTTTTAAATATAGAATTTAACTTTAAACAACGTTTGAAAATTATTTATATCAAATTCAAAATATGAAACTTTCTAATCATGATGTATATACATATATATATATGTGTGTACATTATATTATACAAACTTAGGAAACAAATTTTATTAATTTTAAAATATGGAGTTTTTAAGTTCAATTTATTTTCAAAATATTTATTTTTGAATTTCAAATCCAAAATTCTATTTACAATTTATATATATTTATATATATATATATATAATAAACACATATCTCATTTAATTTTGGAAAAAATTCAAATTAATTCACAAATAAATCCAAAAATTTATATAAAATACAAATTTAAATTCGACATAAAAATGGGATTGTTACAGATTACCCCCTTAAGAAAATTTCGTCCCCGAAATTCGCTAGACAGGGAGACAAACAAGGAACGGATGAACACATTGAAAGATATAGAAATGTATTACCAGATCAAACTGAATATCTATTCTACATTTGGCTTACCAAATCAAAATATCATCAATAAATGAAAGAACGAATTTATTCAATACTTCATAAGATACTCGGGTCATCAGGCCTAAGAAATATGCAGGGGCATTGGTTAGTCCGAAGGGATAACTAACCGTTCATAGAATATATCGAGACCCATAAAAGCAGGCAAACGGATACAATTTAATTTAGCTTCATATTTTGTTAACCAATTCATTTCAATTTCAATTTCAAATTCATTAAAGTTAAAGTGAAAAGATTGATAGGAAACTAATGAAGAGAATACGAAATAGGAACCTTTCTATAAGGTAAACAAAGATTCGCAGGGCCACCACCATACCAAAGCTTCTTCTTGTAGCTGTTAGGAAGCCATCAAAGGATTGAATTTGGATGATGATCAAAAGAAGGTTGAAGGAAAGAGTTGTTCCCAACCATCAATGTTGTTGCAGGGTGCTAACCATTTTAGTGGTACTCCCCTGTCCCCTACCTCATCATCTTCTTGCATCATCTCACTATTAGTAAATAGTAAGAGAATTGACTGAGGCATATAGACAAGATCTCTTAGGGAATATACTCATTCTAGGGCATTTATATCCCTATCTTTAATGAGTTACCTAATGTGTTATACTCCAAAGCTAAAGTTCTTACTCAACCTTTAGCTCTAATACCATATGTGACGACCCGGATTCAGCGCTCAAAAATCGACATCCATACATCACCCATATTTGAATTCTTCAGATTCAAATATTGAAGTCCTATTCGTCGGAGCTTATAACGCATTAGATGAATAACAACACAGTAGAAACAGGAGAATAATTTTATTGATACAAAACAATTGATACAACATGTTACAATATGAAGTGATCAACATTATCAGAGATAGATACAACAGCGAAAAAACACGGCAGCGGAAAACAATAGCAATAGTAGCGAAAAGATAACATCTAACATGATCTTTAAGAGAGAAGAAAAGCAGCATAAGTTAGAAACTTAAAGAAGATCAACAATAATAATGTTAATCGAAGTGAAACTTTCCAAGAATTTTTGCTCTATCAAAGAGCGGTAATGACACGCCAGGTCACTGACGGGGAAAGGCGGGTGGACATAGGTGAAGGACTCAAAATTTAAGATAGATAGAGCTATCTCTTTGAAATTAATGGAAGGATAAGAAGATGATGGCCTGAGAGGAAAACGCTTTAGAGCACGAGTCGTCTTCAAAGCTTATTGCATTTGTTCGAGTGCGGCCGAAGAGCTAGAAATGGTAACATGAGAGAGGGGATCAATGGCAGTAGGAGTTTGCTCGAATTTATCTTGGGGAACTTCAATGATCAAGCCCTCTGAAACTTTATCAAAGGATGAATGTTCTTCCTCTTTTATATCGACAACTTTTGCTACCATCAGAGGAGGTTCAGCTTCAGCTGATGATGCCAACTTCCTTTTGATGGCTATCTTAGTTTTAGCGAGAGATTGGACGATGGATGACGCACAGGAAGCAGCTGGAAGAGGAGCAGTACCACTATCGGGATTTGTAGCCTAAGATGCAGTTGTAAAGAATTCATACAGACTAAAAGTCAGCAGAATAATTCGGAAAGCAACATAGAAATAGAAAATAAAGGCAGTGTTTATGACTTGTCGAAACGGTTAGAGCAAATAGGTGTCATGGGAGAGAAACATTCAAGGTCTCCCAAGGAGAGGAGATGTTTACTCTTTGCTATATGTTGGATCAAAGGAGGAAGCCCCAAAACCCTTCGATCGGGGGGATAACAAAATGTTTCTTGAAGTTAGAAGGGATCAACAGCCTCAGTCGGTTTCCAATCTTATTAGAGGCTGCAATTAGAGATTCCACCATTCTTTGGACCGCCTCATTTAGTTCTTTAGTAGGAGAACCTGACATAAGACAAAGATTAGACAAGAGAAGTAACAAGGTAGAAGAAAAATTATGAAAATCAGAACTTACAAGGAGAAGAAAAGGTCCCAATGATATTTGGGAAGCATCTAACAAAGAAAAATCGGTTCTCCCAATCTTTAAACTTATTACTCCCTTCTGATATCAGTTTCTTTGGGGGGGTTTCTCTGAAGATTTGATGGTTGGGATTGCTAAGCTTGACTAGTCTAACCAAGTACTTCAGTACTTCAGCGTTTAGAGATGGAAGGCCAGACTCTAAAGTCGTTAGCTCTAGAGACAGAAAATAAATGTAAACATTCGGGGACAGATGAATTGGAGTGATCTAGAGATAAGAAAGAAATCTAGGCAGGAACTCTAGAAAACGCAGAAACCTCCCGTGCCATATGTGGATGGCAATATTGGAAAAGAAACCTTTGAGAGGGTTGGTGAGGTATCAGATTCTTTAGGTGGGATAGCTTCCACACCAGAGATTCCATAGTCGTTAAGGATGGCATCTGCTTCATCATGTGTAGATATCAAGGAGTGCATTGAAATGGCTTCAAGCTTCTTCGGAGAGCTCATGGTTCTGCCAGGTAAAAACATTTCAGTTAAAATTTTTAGTTTACCATGAACTTATCATTCTTTCAAGAATTAGTAAAAACCTATTGAAGTAATTTAAATATAAAACCAAACATGGAACTTCAAATTCTTGGGAGAGAGTTAAAGTTAAAAATCAAAATATAATGTTTCGACCGAGTCGAAAGAGAAGGATAGATTAATTTTTAGATAGACACCTTTCGACAGTGTCAAACGCTTACACATGAACATACACTAAGCTATCGACAAGGTTGAAAGTGGTGGTTATAGTATATATCCAATCGACACCCTTCAACAATGCCGAAAGCACAATGAAGAACCAGGTTGTTAGAAGCAAATAGTCAAAGCTAACATCAAAACCTGAGAAAAGCATATACAACTAGTATTTCATAAACAAAATAATAAGACCCTTCGAAACTGTCGAGACTTATGACTTGAGTTTTCTTAGAAGATATATGAATGTCTTCGAAATCATATATGCTTATTGAGTCGAAAAATCCTAAGTTAAAATCTTGTGAACTTAGAACGTTCTGACAATGCTGGAGAAAGGTGAATGTAAAAAGATTTCGAATCATTAGTTACAGGAGGTTTCGATAGGTTCAAAAATAAATTATGGTTTTGAAAGAACACAAAAGGAAAAATTACAATGGAGACAAAAGATTTCGACTAGGCCGAACCATTTTTCCTTTGAAGGAGTTAACTACATGCCACTTACCGTAACCTTTTGACAAAGATAGTCAAATTCACGCTACAGTACCTTTCGACCCCATCGAAAGTGGCTAAGAAAGCATAAATCTATGTTGCCACCTCAATCACTTTTGAAGGGGTAGAAAGGTAATTCTGTGGTGCCAATTTTTCACCCGTACAACTCAAAGCTTCCGAGCGAAGAAAACAACAACCTTTTTTCTTACCCAAACCCAATTGTAAATCTAGGAATTCAAAAATTAACTGGTAACAAATAAATCAAAACCATCAAATTATAGATTTCAACATGAATTAACCACTTTGAATTTCAAAAGTTATGAAGCGAGAATTTAGATTCTCTAAAAATAACAGTAAGTATGAACGCTAAAATTTAGGTTCAAGACGAGAGATAAATGTCATCGATTCTTGAAACTGAATCTCGATATTCTCTCGAATGAATAAAATTTAAAAAAAAAATCAAATGACTCTCAGTAAATCAAATCAAACTTACTTTAAGGAAATTAAAATTTAAACATTTCTAAATCAAAATCTAAATTATAAGATCAGAGAGGCTAAAATTCATAGAAAAACATAAGAAACGGAGAGAAAGAGAGATTCGCAAAATAGAAATAATCTTTAACTTACAATTAGATTTGTTTATTTCTTTGATTGAGGAAGGAAAAGTTTGAGAACTTTAGAACGTCTTGAAAATTTGGTTTAATTGCAGAAAAGTGAAATGAGAAGAGAGAAAAACGTGCTTTATAACAAAAGACGGAGAAGGCAATGGGTCGTCTGATCAAATTTAAACAGACGCCCCAGATCTATGCAGGAAGACTAAGGGGCTGGAAATTTCTAGGTTTCGACACAATAGACTTGGAAAGTCAAGCGCATCCCTTCATAAGGGGGAAAATGTTACTACCAAATTCTCCCTTCGACTTAGTCGAAACCTATTTAAGCAAAGGTCAAGGAAGAGTAAGAGAAAAAGGTTCCGGCTAGACCTTTGGAAGGAGTCAAAGGGATGCTACAGTCAAAGTCCAAAAGGTTATAACCTTTCGAAGGTGTCAAAAGAGTCGAACTCCCCTTTCCATCTTTTGAAGCAGATGATCCTATATGCTTGAGGACCTTTCGAATGAGTTAAAGTAACGCCTTTCGAAAGCTATGATGGTCAACTCTTTAAGTATGTTCCAAACCTTTCGAAACTAAAGGTTTCGCCTTTACTCAAATTAATCAAAAGTAAGTATTGTCCAGAACAACCATTTCGAAACCAATAATAAGCCTTTCGAACCTGTCGAAGCCAGTGGGATCCAGGAGGGTTCCGCATCAGGTCACGTGCAAGAGCTTAGACATAATCAATACCATCGAAACCACTAAACAAGACCCATCGATAGAGTTGGAAGCTATACAAAGCAACATAGAAAAGAGAAGCATAGCCGTTCCTTTCGCCAAAGGCGGAAGCATATTGAATTATTTGGCAAACACCTTTCGACCTAGTCGAAAGCTTTAGGGTTGAAAGGTGCTAACCCTCATCTATAAATAAGAACCAAGGGGTCAGGTTTTGGGGGTTCTGAATCTTGCCATTCTAAACTTGTATTTTCTTTATTAAAAGAGTTGTAAACCCTAAAATCTAGATTGATTTAGGGATTTTGAGGAATAAAGTCAACTTTAGCTTGTGAAAAGGAAGTCTTAAATCTTTCAAATTAATTTACCGTTTTAAAAGCATCTTTTAGGTTTAACTTTGTGTTTCAAGTGTTGCCTACATCGAAAGGACCCTTCTGATATAGTCAAAACATAGCATGTTCAAATTACTTAAGTCATATATTCCAAACTACCATTATCTAAGCTTCAGCTTTTGACAAGATGGAAATCTAACCATCAATTATTCAAACCATAGAAACCCCAAGGTGCCAAAAGATCAAGCTTTCGACAAGGTCGAAACCCCAACTCCAGATTCCTGGTCCAAATCTTATCACTTAAACAACTTCGCTATCGACATGGTCAAAACCTATGTATTAGATTCTTAGATAAAGCCCTAACACCTTAACAGCAAAAGTCATCGATAGGGTCATAACCCACTAAAGATAACCATTATCAAGTGGTTCCTAAAGTGATCCATCTAGGTATCTCAAATGCTTCGAAAGGAAAGCTCTCGAAGACAAATCTACACTATTTCATCAAGGTCGAAAGGTAATCAAGAAAGGAAAACTACTGTTTCGACTGAGTCGAAAAGTCAACATAAGCAACTTTTTTCTAAAGCAATCAATTTGAAAGGAAATTCAAGGAGGATCTACACATTTCACTCTTCTCCATTTACCTAAGGAACAAACCATGTCCCTTTACACAACTTTAGGGTGTTGACAATATTTTTTGTTAACAGATTGAGAATCAAATGATGGTAGAAAACCTTTAGTTTTCAATTTTTTTAGTCATTTCTCACTTAAATGACCTAACTTACAATGCCAAAAATATTTTTTATATTGTCTTTTGAATTACTCACAGCACGGATAATTTAAATTGATTTCATAAATTTCATTATCTAAAAACCATCACTAACAAAAGACGATGGCGGTCGGATCTGGTATTCCCGAAACCCTAGGTGCGGAAGAAGATGATGGTGGCGGAGGATGGAAGGAGGTTAAGCATAGGGGAAAGACTAAGATCTCGTTTGCTGAAGCTCTCAAATCAAATAAAGGGACACAAAAGGCGAAATCCTAGATAGAGGCAATCGGATCTAATATAGAACTTAAGGGTACTGCCAATTACTATGAACCACAATCCAATGGAGATGACTTATTTCAACTGATAGATGAAGAAGATTATGATGAATCTAAACGCCGCTGGCAACATTCGATTTATGCTTATGTGGCAGGCAAAAGGCCATACTTCGTTCATTTTAACGCCTATATTAAACGAGCTTGGAAACTGAAAGGGTCTTGGGATGTATTTCCTCAAGATAATGGCTTTTACTTGATAAAATTTGAACTGGAAGAGGATTTTCAAAGAATCATTAATGGAGGACCTTGGTTCATGGATAACAGATTAATCTTGATGCGTAAATGGGAGGCTGATTTTAATTTTGAACATGCTATGCTAACAACCTATCCTATTTGGGTAAAATTTAATAACTTGGATCTTGCTTTGTGGAATATGAGATGTATTAGCAAACTTGCAAGTCTAGTAGGAAGGCCAATTGACATTGATGAAAATACAAGAAAACATAAGAGAATCAAATATGCTAGGGTTCTAGTTGAAATTTCGGCCAGCACTTTTCTGCCAAAAGTAGTAAAAGCCATAGACAAGCAGGGTAATATATATAAACAAGAGGTGGAATACGAATTTATTCCACCTAAGTGTGGTGAATGTTTGTGTTTCGGACATACTAACCAGCAGTGTCAAAGCAAAATTGCCAACGGATAGAAGAAAGTTTGGGTAGAAAAACCTAAAAGCACTACAGACTTACCTGAAACTAGTAGCCCAAGAAATAAAAAGGGGGTTACAAAAAATTTACAAAACATCTCCTCCACTATAAATTATCAACCAGAGTATCAACAGGAGGACACTATGGAGTCGGGCTGCGAATTAGTGCAAGCATCTTATCTAACTCCTGTTCAGATAGAGAAGACACCTTATACAAGGGATCACTTGAAGAGCTCTGACCCACTGGATCCACCTGCATCACACTCTGAAAATCACCATCAAACATCGCAGGTTCAGGCTCTGCAGGTAGTGGTTCCACCGTCTGTTGAACAAAAGGAAAGGGAGGAGGAGATGCCAAGCTCCCTAGCAGATATCCACAAGCTGGGGATTGAACATGAGTCGTCTGGAGACGAGGAGGAAGAAGTTGTCCGAAGATATCAGTAAGTATACAGAATGCAACTCAGCATATGATAACCAATTTCTCACTAATGTTAAAGGCAGAACTGTTAAATCAGTTTCGGTAGGTACTGCTCCGGTTACTCGGAGCAAATCTACCAAAAAATCATAATGTCTATCATATGTTGGAATGTGAGAGGTCTTAACAATGATACACGTAAACTAGACCTCCACATTTTGAAGGCTAAACATAGGCCTACTATTTTAGCTCTTCTGGAGAATAAATTGAACAATAATAATTTATAGATGATGAGAACCAGTTTGGAAATCAGTGGCATTTTGCAACAACCCAAACTAAAGGTAGAATTATAGTGGGTTGGGAAAGTAGTTATTGGAATGGCAATATCATAAATATGAATGATCAACAAATAACTATTAAATTTCACAATATAGGGGGGCTAGAGATACTAAATAACTTTGTCTATGCTAAAAACCTAGCCTCTGAAAGAATGGAATTATGAAAACAAATAACTGACAATTCCAACAACATCAACATTCCTTGGATAGTCACAGAAGATTTTAATGCTGTTTTAAAAACTAACGAAAAGAGAGGAGGTCTTACATTGAGGGTTGCACAAGTACTTGAATTTAACACCTGTGTATTATCCAGTTGACTTGCTGAAGAATACCACTCTGGCCTGAAATTCACATGAAAAAGTGGTGAGTCCAAGAAAATCACATCAAGATTAGATAGAGCACTAGGAAATTCAGAGTTGTTTAATAAAATTCCAAATTTTAAAGTGACTGTTCTACCTTGTTCTACAAGCGATCATTGCCTCCTTTTGTTGCAATTCAATGAAGATGGAAAAATGCGTAAGGGTAAACCTTTCCGTTATGCAAATCATTGGCCTTTGATAGAAGGGTTTGATGAAGTAGTGAACTTTAACACAGTAAGGATTCCTCCAGGTAATCACATGTATCGATTTGTAATGCTCATCAAAATCAAGAAAAAAAGACTCAAGGATTGGAACAAGTGCAGACCCAAGACCACAGACAAAATCATAGAAATCCAACAACATTTAGAAAACATACAGCATAGACTTGACGATGACACTCTACATGAAGGCCTACATGCAGAGTTCTATACACTACAAAGAAACCTTAAAGAAGAAATAAATAAGCTGGCAGTAGAGCTGAAGCAAAAAGCCAAAGAGAAATGGCTTATATAAGGAGATGAATGTAATAAATTTTTCTATGCTAAAATGTCTCTACGACAACATCATAATAATTTGCAGAATTATTTAGACAAGCATGGTGATGCATCCAGACATCTCAAGGACATAGAAGACCAATCAATTTCTTATTTCTCAAGATTATATAATAGTGATAATACTAATCAATTACCGTATATCATCTGTAGAAGGAAAATTTCCACTGAGGGAGCTAACATGCTGATAGCTTCGATTCTGGTAGGGGAACTGAGAGATGCTGTCTCCTCTATCCACAGCGATTCCTCCCCCGGACCTAATGGAATGCGGGCAGCCTTCTTCAAAATGTATTGGATAAACCTAAAAGAATTTATGTTAAAAGCATATAATGAAGCCCTTGAAACTGGTGAGTTCATTCAAGAAATTAATCATACTTTCATATCTCTCATTCCTAAAACAAAGGAACCAGAAAGAATTGAAGAGTACAGACTTATAGCCTGCTGTATTGTCATCTACAAAATTCTTAGTAAAATTATCTGTAAGAGACTAAATAAAGTCCTTCCAGACTTAATCTCACAATGTCAAAGTGCTTTCATCAAGGTTAGACTCCTTTCAGAAAATTCTCTGATGGCTCATGAATTAATCAGTAATTTCAGTAAACAAGGGGCTGATAAATTATGCATTAAAGTGGATTTACAAAAGGCCTATGATAAGGTTAACAGTGGATTCATCATTCATATGCTTGAATCAATGGGGGTCCCAACGAAGATGTTAAAATTGATAAAATTATGTCTAGACACTCCAACATATTCAATTATGATTAATGGTACCCCTAAGGGGTATATACAGAGCAATCGTGGAATTAGACAAGGTGACCCTTTATCCCCTTACTTGTTTGTTGTAGCTATGGAATGGTTCACTCTGCAAATGGAACACGCAAGTTTCCAGGAATACATTTAGCCAATGTACAATAACCCCCCAAATGTTACATATTTAATTTATGCAGATGACCTGCTAGTGGTGGTCAAAGGCAACTTGAAGGCAATAGACAAAATCGAAGCCATTTTTGAGGAATTGGAAACTTATGTTGGGCTTAAACTGAATGAATCGAAAACTAAATGTTATTTTAACAAACACTGCTTAAACAAGCAGGTTATGCTAGAGAGATTAGGTTTTACTGAGGGGCATCTCCTACTCAAATATTTAGGGGTTCCTCTTTCCAACAACACTATCACTGATGCGGAATGTGGCAAGCTAATAGATGACATCAGAAATAAACTTCAAGGCTGGAGATCGAAGCTTCTATCTTTTGCAGGCAGAGTATATTTAGTGCATACAGTCATCACTTCCAAATTATTGTTTTGGCTACAATCTTTTCAAATTCCAGATTGCTCTATTGCAAAAATTAATTCGGTGTGTGCTGATTTTATATGGAGAGGGAGGATGCATAAAGTTAAATACTAAGACTTACGTAGGAAAAAGATAGAGGGTGGAGTTGGATTGAAAAACCTTTTTGAACTCAAAAAAGTGTAATGTCTAAAATTAGCTTGGAATGTTTTAAACTCAAATTACTTATGGGCAACATGGATAAGATCTAGATATCTAAAAGAAAATTTCTGGACTATTAAAGTAGACAACAATGCTTCAGTCACTTGGAAGAATATTCTTAAGGTCAGAGATGAATTTCAGATGTATCTAGATAGAGTGATTGCAAATGGTAGAAATACTGACCTTTGGAGGGACCTATGGCTTAATTCAAAAAGCTTTATTGACAGGTTAGGATGGGATACTTTCTCGGCATATGGAGCTACAAATTGGAAGGTGGCTAACATTGTGGAAAATGGAGAATGGTGATGTACCAACAATCTACTAATCCTTAATTATCAGGAGGAAATACGACATAAATATATTCATAAAGAAAAATTTGAGGACAACTGGATATGGAACGCAAATTCAAACAGTCAATTCAAGTTTCGAGAAATATGGGAAGAATCAAGAGAAAAATATCCAGAGGCTAAGTGGTCTACAGTAGTCTGGAGCAAATCAAATAACCCTAAAATGGCGCAATCACTCTAAAGGCAATTCTGGGTAAAATACCCACTAAAGATAGATTACATAAATAGGGTATTTTGGAAGACATAACATGTAACTTTTGTCACGGAGCTGAAGAAACACACGAATATTTATTCTTCGATTGTGAATACTCAAAAAAAATATGGAGTGCTCAAAAAATAAGATGTCTACTCACCAAGAATGTGCGAAGCTTAACAGAAGAGGTGGAGTACCTGCACCATAGGAGTAACCTCTCGAAGTTGATGAAGGAGATTGGCAAAATTGGCCTCATAGCTTCCCTGTGGTACATCTAGAAGGAGAGAAACTGTAGGGATTTCGGAAACAAACAGAAAGAATCATTAATACTCACAAATCAAATAAGAAGGGAAATCAGTATCATAATTCGGAGAATTCCAAAGAAGATCCTTACCACTGCATAGGAACAAGAAGAACAACTATTGGAGAAGTTGAGGAGGAGGATGTCGAGTGAAGGAGCTCAATTAACGAACTGGCAGCCACCATGAAAGAACCCTAAAAACGGAAGGCTGAGTTGTGGGAGGTAGTTTATGCCTGCTGTTTGTTTGTTGTTACAACTTATTTGTATTCTCATCATCTAAAATTTTCTAAAAATACTGTATACAGTAGAGTAAATATATACACACTTATGCAAATAACATATTTTATGGTTCGAGTTAAATATGCTAAATAATTAACTTAATGTAAAAAGGTAAAGTTGACTTTTCCTTTATTTTATATTGAAAAAATGTATAAAAGGTATTATCGCATCACAACAGAGATGATGTAATGGACTGAGAAGGAGGGGATGGCTTGCGTGTGTAAGAGGGTAAGGGAGAAGGTGAGGTTGCAACTTCATGTAGAGGGTAAGGGGCTAGTGGTAAAAAGGCAATCTTAACATTTCATTTTATATAAAAAAAATCATTTTTAAAATTTCATTTCACTTCACTTTCATTCATTCCAAAACACTTGTCTTATTTTTCAAAGCTCCATCCTTCTTTCCCATGGCTTCACTAAATTTTTAAATGAAAAATCTATCTTTTTTCCATTTTCAAACCTTAAACCAAGCTAAAATATACTTCATTTCCTCTTTACGCCTCCTCTCTTTCAAAAACAAGACCCTAACCCTATTTTCAATCAAGGCCGCGTCCCATCAAAGCCAAGGCCGAGCCCACTCCACCTTAGGTCGAGCCCCTCTATTCTTCCCAAAGCTTTAAAAATCAATTTTTTACAAAGAAAAACCAAGTTCGTGTGTTGGTGCAAGGTGTGGTGGTAGTTTGATTTGGTTCGTGTGGAGTTTGGTGAGTAACTCTCACCTTTGAAAGCAAAATTTTAAAATTTATGTTTGGTGATAAAAACATTTGTTAGATGTTTTGTTTGGAAAGTAATGTTGATTGTGTTTGTACATATGCATTTATATGTGATGATTTATGATGAATGGAAAGTGTAGTCGATATATTTAAGTGATAATGTACAAGTAATAACCTTACCTTTCTTTAGGAATGTTATATACCCTTGTATATATGTATATGCTTATGTATATGACACTTAAATTAACTTATTTTGACATCGAGATCCTATTTGTTTTAAAAACTTGTTCATTTTCATGTTTTTTTTGAAATGTTTTCAAAAAAGTTTGCACAAACTTTACTTTGATTTTCAAAACCTTTACCAAAAGTTATAGAAAATATTTAAAGGCTATTTAGCGATATAAAATAAGTTAGAAAGTTATAGAATAACGATACTCGCTATGTATGTTATTCATAAATCGACCACTGTTTTGTAAACTAAAATGATTTTTTACTTTAGATATGTTTGAAAGGTATTTTAAAATATATTATAAGTATTAAAAAGGAACTTTAAAATGGTAAAAATATTTTCAATAATTATTAATTAAGTAAAGGATAATTATTAAGTAATTATTAATTTAGTGAAGGATAATTATTAATTAAGTAAAGGATAATTATTAATTAAGTAAAGGATAATTATTATTTAATTATTAATTAAGTGAAGGTTTAATTATTACTTCTTTAATTAATTAAAGGTTTAATTACTATTTAATTAGTATTTAAATAAAGGTTTAGATTACTTTTAATTAATTAATAAGTTCTTAATTTTAATCACTACATTTTCAAAATTTGGTTTGTTTGAAAGCACTTTCTTTTACAAAGGTTGGATTTTAAATATAAAGTTATCTTTGTTATAACGACCCTGACTCGACCTTCAAAAAACGGCACCGAATATGACACTCGTATTCAAATGTCGCAGATCCAAACGTCGAATCTGGTTCGCCAGAGCTTATAACACATTAAGTACAACACAGCGGAAGAAATGAATAATACATTTGATATACAACATTTGATAAAATATCTGATACAACTGAATGATACAATGAATATCAATATACATGTGACAATAGCAGCGGAAAGAAAAGATAACACTAGCAGCGGAACAACATCTCCAATTGAGAAAGTAGTCTTCAAGACAGAACTCCAGTATCGGTAATCTCCATCTCCAAGGCGCCAATCTAGAAATAGCTCGAACTCCCAATCAAGATGAAGTGAAGTAACTCGATCCAAATGCGATTGCCAAATCCTAAGGTTGAAAGCTATCGAATCTACACCTACTATTCGATTATCTGAAAAACCCAACTCTAGACTGCCCGTGTGGGAAAATTTTGGGCACCCAGAGTTTAGGAAAGGAACAATAAACTCCATGTCAGTCGTGGGACTGGTATGAGCAAACAAAAACATTTGGTCTTTAAAACAAACAAAAGAATTTAAATTTGAAATCCGCAATGCTTTTTAGAAAATGAAACTACCATAAGATCTCCCGCCACACACACAATGCAAACGTAGAATTGGAGGAGATTTCTCCTTATGATAGTCAAATATGCTTGATACGAGAAAATTTCTTTGATATTATTACTAGTGCATAGTGTAGAAAAACCATTTCGAAAGTATAATATAAATCCTAGCCAGCATAGGAATTTTGCACTTATGCCTACTATAGCTACCATGTTCAATAGCAGGTTACCACCATATTCCATGGTAGGTTATACAACTAAACCGTACAGGGCGCGTATTGTTTTGTTTGGATTTCCAACAAATGGTCAGGCTAAGGAACTTCCTACTGCCACATTGGTACGCCTCTGGCGGGACGTCCCGAGAACTTAACCGGATATCTGCCAACACAAGGCCGGGTTACCTCTGTAACTAGGTAACTACTACTCGAGCATGCCATCCCCCGATCCTTTGGGAACTTTATCCGAGGTACCTCTAATCCAACAACCACAAAGCAATCACAAAGTAATAGATTTGCAGTATCCACATGAGTGAAGTATCTGGGCTCCATACCATGATACCACCCTTTTTCAGAAGGGAATGACAAACCTTAAAGGGCGCGACCCTCATAACCTTGCCGCATCTTTCCTGTTTCGACCATTTCAGAGGTGTGAAGTCCTGATGCAGTCTCGTCCACAAAGCTACGATTTATACAAAAGCCATGCTTTGATCAACAAATGATACACAGCAACACTCAGCATGCCACATTACCAAATTTGGGAGTATATCACTAATAACTATCAACTACATAACCTCTGAGCTCGTACGTCTCAGAGAAGGGTGTTAAGCTAAGAGAATAAATTCTCCGCCACCAAGTAGAAATGTATTTGATAGAGATCAGTTTAATATCTCAAAGTGTAGTGTCAGACATACAACCATACAAGTCTGTCCCAGGTTCGAACAGAACCAAAGGCACTTCCGTAAAAGCCCTTGCAAATCCGGGTATCCACAATCCCGATCGGACTTTCCATCACATAGGGAATCTCTAAACCATAGCTACTCGGTGCAGAGACAAACGATAGGTTATCCTAACGTTCTTGAAGACATGCGGTCTTCAACACCGGTCTTCAATTGCAATCCATAACGTCGTATCACTATTCGGAATGGGTTATATGACACAAGGTCCTCTCCTGGCTAAACCGAATAGTGAGCGCAATATTTAAAAATATATGGATATGGGATTTCAGTTAAGTCACAACTTTAAAATTCAAAACTATTTCAAATGGTTAAACAAATTACCATTTCAAATCTTTTAACAAAAAGATTCATTTCAAAAAGTTCACCTAGCTTCACAAAGATCTATTCATATATTTTCAAAACAATTTCCATTTCAATTAGGATTAACTCAATTAAATCTTTAAATTAAAGATTTAACTTATAGCTTTCAAACCAATTTCCAAAGATTTATTGATAACTTGGAAAACTATTTTCATTTTAAACTTGAAATCCTTTTAACACAAATTGGACGTTCATTTCTTATTTGAAAGCTTTCACTATTTGAAAACAAATAGTTTTCGTTTCAGAAAATTCCAATTATATTTATACAAGTTAAAATCTTGGGTTGGATCTAAAGTCCCAAAACAACACTTTTTAAATGGTTTAAAAACCTATATAAACACATTTATAACTTGAATAACCCTTTTTAAACCAGAGTTTCCAAATCATAGAATTCAGTTTCAAATATTGAATTCAAATTTAAATAAAATTATTTAAATTTCAAAACACAATCAAGTTATTCAAATTGACTTTTGTTTTTGAAATTCATTTTCAAAAGCTTTCAATTCTAATTCCAAAACTATTTTGGATTCAAAAATTCAATCTTTAAAACTATTTAAAAATCTATGACTTAACTCGTTTCCACATGCAATCCATATTTGTGTGTGTATAAGTGTGGTCCAGGGGTTTTACACAATAATAGTTCCACATCATCAATCAGCACAGATTCAAATACAGCAATATTTTTGGTTAGCGGTATAAACTATAACGCTTATATTTGATAAGCGGTATAAACTATAACGCTTATCTTTGATTCACAAATCACAGATATATATATATATATATATATATATATATATATATATATATATCACAGATAATAAATTACAATAAACATAGCTTAAATCAAAACAGAGCATATCAGGGGTATCAAACAATCATCCAATAGAATCTAAACTTTCATATGTGAGATCAGTTAATCCTTTAAATCAATTTGAATCAGATTAATTACTTACGAATAATTTACTAATTATGGTTAATTAATATTAATCAATTACAAATTATTTGATTAATTATTATTTAATCATTTATTAATTCACAATTAATAATAAATTAATTAAACTGTAATTATTAATTAAAAAACCTTTAATCGTTAAATGATTATCCTATAATTAATTTATTATTCTTTAATTAATTATTCTTAATTAACTCCATTAATTAATTACTCCTCAATTAATTATCATTTCTTAATCACCTTTATTAATTAACTAACCTTTAAATAATTATCCTTAATTAATCACATTAATTAATTAATCATGTTAATTAGTTATCCTTAAATTAATTATTGTTTGATCACTTGGTCAATCAACCTTTAATCATAAATTAGTTACGTTTAATTAAGTAGTTATCTCTAAGCAATTAATTACCCTTAATTACTTAATTAATTTATTAATTATCTTTATTGATGAATCATCTCTTAGATACTTTCATTAATTAATCTTTAAGTCATTATTTAATTAACCCAAATCATGTAATTATTTTACCTTAATTCTTAATGGATTAATAAAATTTAATAAATCACCTTGATTAAAACAAATAACCCTTTAGGATAAATAAAATTTAATAAATCACCTTGATTAAAACAAATAACCTTTTAATTTAATCATATTGATAATTAATCACCTATCCTAATAATTAATTATTAAATTCTATTTGAAAGCATTAAAAATAAAATATCAATTTTTAATGTTTAACTTAAAAATTAAATTTTGAAACTTTGTTAAAAACTCATTTAATTTTCATTTTAACTTCTAAAATATGATTAATAATTTGAAAACTTTATTAAATTCATCATTTGTTCACCCTCCTATATTTGTCAAAACTTGCTTTAAACATTTAAATAGTTTAAACTTTGTTAAATATTTAACTAAAATTAAAAAAAACTTGCTGTGTTATCACTCTCCGAGCTACACATTCATTTACCCGAGCCAAACACACAAATTCACGAACTCGACTTCGAGTTCTTCCCAGAACAACCCGCGTAGAATCAAATTTTTCAAAACTTAAGTTTTCTAACAGTTTACTTGGTATGTCAAAAACTTACTCGAGTTGAAACTTGAGCTATCTCGCTACTCTCCCGGAGCTTGCTTCGAGATCAAGCCCTTCTTCATCATCTCCCTCAACTCAATACAGCTGACAACAATCAACGCTGTGCACATGCACACGAACCCCAACCACCTCCAGCCACCATCGCGATCCTCGGCAAGTCAACAACGATGCTGTCAAGCCTCGCGACCACCCAAACTCGTGAAAAAATCCATCAATCAAAATCTAATGTTTTGAAACCTTACAAGACGAAACCCATCAACTGAAAACGTCACGCATCACCACCACCGTCGATATGACGCCCCGCCACTGCATCCAGACCCTCGTCGAAGTTCACTGCACCAATTCCCCCAGGTGCGGTAGCACTCGATCCACCCCTGCCAGCGTATGAACCCAAGAATCAACGCCAACCAAACTGGGCATTAAAACCCTAAATTAATGCCGCAACATCTCTACAATGGTTGATAAAAACCCTGAGCATTTTTCCAACATTCCTTAGACCTTCCCCCTTCTCCAGTGACGAACATGGCATCCAATACGTCGTTGATGAAGGAGAAATTGATGAAAACGGATTCTCAGTAAAACCCAAAAATCCTATCTCAAAACAGAACTAAAATTTATGATTTTTGTTTTAAAATTCATCATTCGTAAGATAGAATCAGGTTATATAATCAATACAAGGAATTATGAATATTAAAGTTCCTGATTATTTTGGATTGTTAATGTTATTTATTAATTTTGAAATAAATATTCAACATAAACCCTTGCAATTATTTTTAAAAATAACATTAAACTCATATAATCATTTTCCATTCAAAGATCTTAACGTACATTTGTTTATATGAAGAGAAAAATGAATTATTCAAATAGACCTGAACCTGTAGCACACAGAATATAAGCATATGCATACATATCCAAATATGCTTACAGTGTATATAGCCTAATTCAACTGTATTCAAGTTGAATACATCCAGACAAACACACATACATCATCACAGCGCAAAAATGTCACATGCATCAAAATCAAAAGATAATGGGTTGAAAGTTTGCTCACCTTGTAGAAGCAGAGAACAGTTTAGCTTTAAACATCTGGAATTTTGATTTTTCACTTTTGTTCTTGACTGTTTGTTATTGAGCTTGATCTTACAGTGATTTGTAATAGTGAATCTTTGATCTTTTATTTGATTGCTGAATTTGTTAAAAACTTCAGTTTTGTTTTATTTTTCCAGGCTGTAGATATAACATATTCATTCAATATTTCCAAACCATGATCATCACAGGCAAGAAAATCAAAAGAAGCTGGTTAAAAAATTAAGTTTGCTCACCTGGATCTTGAGAAAAACTGAGACAGAGAACAGGAAAGTGTTTGAGCCTGGAATGAAAAGATTTGGGGCTGGAATTTTCTTCTTTAATCTTTTTGATTCTTAGATCTGCAACTTAGATTGATTCAGTTGCTTTGAATCTTTGCTTTGCTACTAGTTAACAACTTTTAAATTCAAATCTTTAAAGAAAATCACTTGCCTTTATTTATTTTCAGAGAAAACTGCACTGTCTCTGGCCAAACTGCAGCTGTGATTTCATTTGTAAATATGCAGTTTTTTGAATTGTTTTTTATGTTAAAAACTTAATTTTTTTTTGAAATTACAAATCCATTAAACTTTAGAGTTAAGAACTTACCTGAGATTGATCTTGCTTGAAGTTGGATTAGTTATTTTTCTCTTGATTCCCAGGTTGAGAACTTTTTGCATTGATCTTCATTTTCAAATTTCCAGGTTGATTTTTTTTCAGATTGAACTTTGTTTTTGAGTAGAACTTGCAAGAGGTTGTTGATGAGATATTTCATTGCTTTCAGATTTGAGATCTCAATCTATTGTTACTTTTTTTTTTCAGATTTTGCTGAGACACTATATGATTGAGCATGGGAAGATGGAAAGTTTTTATAAAAAATTTATCCTATTATTTTACTCAATCAGATATATTGAATGCCATGTGTAAAAACAAATGATTATGAAATCCCAATGCATATTGATTTCTTTACTCATCTCCTTTATGTATGTTTACATTTGTATTTTTGAAAGATAAAAGAATTTTTTTTTATATAAAATTTTATATCATATTTACTTTATAAAACTTTTCTTTTTTTCTTTTTTTTCTTTTTCATCAACATATATCACAATCTTTATATTATTTTCACACTTAAATAAATACAATTTTTTTTATTAACATATGTGTTGTGTTTTGTTTTATATCTATATTTACAATAATAAGATCTTATCTCCATTGTTTTTTTTCTTCACACTCAATCTTTAATTTAGTTCATACATTTATTTAAAATTTATATTTACACAATTTACATTCATACATTTTATTATTATTTATTTTTGTACCACTTTTAAAAAGAAAAGAAGGATTTAAAAATTCAGATTTCATATTAAAAAATAGTTACATTTATATATATAAGAGAATTAAATCATAAATCTTTTGAAATTTATTACTTCTTCCAAATATTAATATAATTAAAAAATTTAGAAAACAACTATCATTAACTTTTTATTAATCTCAAAGCTTTTATTTTCTATTTTATTTTTAATACACTTTATTTTAAAATCCAATATTTGTTTGTAAAATACTTATACTTAAATTTCAAATTAAATTTCTATTTAAAATCAAAAATTATTTATTTATTCTAGAAATCTCTAATTAATTCGCAATTTATTTTCAAAAATTAATTTAATTGCCAAACTAAACATGGTAAATTTTCAAGAATGTTACATTTTTCCATGCCATTAAGTAGCAAAACAAATATGATAAGTTAAGCTAAAACATTATGGAAAGTAAGTCATCTTATATTTAACACTAAAGGCCAATGAGTAGACTTTCCACTATGTATGAGTTTTAGAACTTGATTTTTTAGACAGGGGACAGAGAAGTCGAAATGTCAGAGATGTGATAAATATATGAGAGTTAATTCGATAAATGGGTCATGATAAATTAAGTATATGGAAGATATTTCATTGTATATTTAACACTAAATTATGAGGCATGGAAACTCATCTCTATCCCAAGAAGTAAGAATTTATGTCAAGTTAAAGATAGTTTTCTAACCTGTCCAACCTCATTGTTAATCAAGGGATAGCACTATTTGAAATCAAAAAGTAGGGATAAGTATAGGATGTCTTACTTTTCACATGAAAATCTATACTCGTCCTAAATAGTGGTATTGTCCATTAGCGATAACTTGACCTGTTTTAAAAATTTTGGATGTTGGTTCGAAAGAGACTGGGATTAGGTAATATAATTTATCTAAAAACCACTTCAAACCAACATAAGCAGTCGAGTTAAAAACATCTTAAAGATGATGGAACTGAAGATGGAGATCTTTGAAATGTGCTACTAATCCTAAAGGTGATTTCAAAAAGAATGTAGTGGAAGCAGTGCCTTCGATTTGTTCATATTCTAAACAACTTATATGGACGAATGCTAGCATTGCATTATCATCTGTAGGGAAGTATTAGCATTTCAAGTGGGATTGCTATATAAAAAGATAAATGCAGCCTCAAGCCTCATAACCGAGAGTGACTAAAACAGGGGATACGCAGTAGGGCTATGTAGGTTGCACCCATTAGGGTATGGTCATCTCTTGATCTAGAACGTAATTTCAAGACTATGTATGCTAGTGACTCAGGTACGTTTGTTAATCATAATTGGGGTGGTGACATCTTGGTACTATCCATGGATAGGCCTGCCTTGTTTTGGTATAGGGTCCATGTGAGGCCCTTGGTATATTATATCTAAAGGTGTACTATTACATGTGGTTCTCAGTAGCTTTGTCGTTATATGGAATCCATTCTCCAATAAGTGCCTATACGAACTTAATTGTATACCTATTATGCTAGAATATTATTAATGTAACCATTTCAACATGATCAATATTATTTTAAACCCCAGACATTATTATAATATCTTCTAATTGAAATGTTTTGGTTATCGTAAGGTAAAATCCATGTAGCATTATCTTACGAGATACCTTTATTTTTAAAGAGTATTATAAGTACAATAATTCAGATGTTTGGAGTTTACTCACACCGGAGCCATGTCTGACTCGAAGTTTTTTCCTTTCCCTAAAACTCTTAGGTACTCAAATTTGTATAAGTAGCCAAGTAGCCCATGTTCTAATGGATGCATTTTTGAGGAGTATAAAGCATGTGGCTTTGGTGTTAACTAGTTATCTATTTTATTTCCACTATGTATGAATATTTTTTATTAACATTATAGGGGCGGGCAGTTATAACTGTCACTGGCTGAAGTTCGTACTTGTGTAACTCTGATGTTACATTTTGGAAGTGACTATATGTACTATCTTATACTCTATTATATATGATTGTTTTGTGTCGTGAGATTCTATATTTCATTCTTCTCATCTTCTCTTTTCTTTTTACCACAATGACTTGCCTTTTGGACACTTGGATTATCGGCACATGGATACCGTGGATGTATTAAAAGTCATCTCTAGGAGTAAGAAAGGGGGATTATTACACGTGGTATCAGAGCTATGGTCGAGCGAACACCTAGGTCTTGGTTAGGGTCAACTCATTAGAGATAGAGTTAGTAATACCCTAGAATGAGTTTAGTCTACGCGAGCACGTAGTTTATATGTATGTGTGTGTGTGTGTGTGTATATATATATATATATTAGAGTTATTTTGATCAGCTTTGATATGTTTGATTCGGTACCCTTTGTCCTTAAGATTATCTCGTCTAAGTATTCTAATGTTATCTTACTATATCTAGGTACAAAGAATAGTAATAAGGAAAGAAGGGGTTAGAGGAGCTAGTGGCACGATGACCACTAATGGTCGAGCTCCGAATATTGAAAGAGTTGGAGTAGTTGAAGAGCAGCACCAAAGTAGCCCTATGTGGACTTTGCAACTCTATGCAAAGACTATAATAATCTGGGAAGAAACCGGTTTAAGGACACGGAATCCATCATCGAAGTCCAAGCTTTGCTTCATCCTTGCAAAAAGATTTTCAAGGGTTGGATATTTCAGATGAGAAGAAGCGCTTTTTAGCACCTTAGTAGTTGCAAGATGGAGCTACGACATGGTAGGACTCTGTTACAACGAATGTTCCAAAGAATTATTTTTCTTAGGCTAGATTTAAGGAGGTATTTGAAGACTAGTTTATGCCTCTATAGGAAAGACCCGAATGTATAGGAGTTTCTTGGATCTTAAGCAAGGAGATTGGTCGGTAGCAGAATATGAAACTAAGTTAAATGAGCTATCATGATCTGGCCCGAAGTTGATTGACACCCCACTTAAGAAGAATGAGATGTTTATAATGGGAATGAGGGAAGAATTTCAAGAGAAGATAACTTCCCATCTAAAGAGATCTTTAGATGATTTAGTAGATATGGATTTGAGGTATGAAGTTTCGGAGAAGAAGAAGCCGATGGAAGCACCAAGCAACAATAATAGTAACCCAAATAAGAGGAAGTTCAACCTGTAATGGAAGAAGAGTAGAAGGGAAAGTCAAGAGGAGATGAAGGGAACAAATTTAAGGATGTGAGGGTTTTCAGTGTAAGCATATGGGCTATCTGAAATGGTTTTGTAAGAATTTCGAAGCTTTGAAGCAGCAGATAGGACTTATCAATCCAATGGTTCGGAAAACTATCAAAATCCAGACATATGGTAAAGGATTGCCCGCTAATGAAGAAGGGTCCGTAAGTCAAGGTTTATGCCTCCAAGTATAAAAAATCAACCTCGAGGGATGTTAAGGAAAGGATTTCTTGAAAGTATTTTAATTGTCAGCAGCATTTTTGTTCGAGTATTATTTGGTACCAAGGCTACCCATAGTTTCATTTCTATATAATTAGTAGGTAAATTGCAACTTTCCTTAAGAGTTGTAGAAACCTCTATTTGTGTACCTAACCCTATAGGAGGTACAAACAACTAATTTGTGCATGGTTTGTGAGGATGTGCAAATTACTCACGTCACCCACCATTTTTCATTTCACTTGTTTGTTCTAGGTTTTATGAGGTTTGACGTTTTACTCAATATGGATTGGCTATCGAAAAAAGAAGCTGACTTAGATTATGTTGAAAGAACGATATCTTTAAAAAACAAATTGAGGGACTTCTGGAAGTATCATGTGATGAACCAGAAAATGAATGAGTAGTTTTCTTTATGCCTTAGAATCATCCCAAAAAGAGTTAGCGCCAATAGCAATTACTAAGGATTTCCTTGATATTTTGAAGATGTTAACTATCTATCTCCACATTGGGAGACTGAGTTTCGTATTGACTTAATTTTCGGTTGGAAGCCTATTATTCAACCTATTTGTAAATTGGATTCAAGAGAGAAGAAAGAATTAAGGGATCAGACCAATGATATGTTGTGAAGAGGTCAGATTGGACCAAGTCATTTAAATTAAGGAGCAACTGTAGTTTTTATCGCAAAATATAACGGACCTTTTTAGACTTTATATGGATTATAAGGAGCTGAATAAGCATACCATTCAAAAGAAATATCCCTTACCTTATATAGACGACATATTTGACCAACTCCATCGTGCTTGAGTACTTTTCCAAATGAACCTTGCTAGAGGCAGTTAAGGGTAGTAGAGGATAGTATACCCTTAACAACATTTAGAGTACCAGATTGTTTCTTCGAACGGTTGGTGGTGCCTTCGGGGTAAAAAATGCACATGCTTACTTTATAGATCTAATGAACTAAGTTTCTAGAGTCGTGTTGAATAAGTTTGTGTTAGTCGTTACAGATGATATCCTTGTTTACTCTAAGCCCGAGAAAGAACAATGGCACCATTTGGAAGTGGTGTTAGAGACGTTAAGGAAGCATGTTTTAAAAGCAAAATTTTATAAGTGTCATTTTTGGTAGTCAGAAGTAAGGTTCTACGGACATGTTGTGTCGGGAGATGACACTTCAGTTGATCCAGCAAAGGTAGTGGCTGTTCAAGAGTGGAAGACACCACAGACTCCAACAGTTGTCAGAGGCTTGTTAGGCCTGGCTGGGTATTATAAAAATTTCATCCAAGAGTACTCAAAAATTGCCTCACACCAGACCAACTTGACGAAGAAAGATGCGAAGTTTGTTTGGAGTAAGGAGCATGAGGAAGCGTTTATTGAGTTTAAGAGGAGGTTGACCAGTGCTTCGATCTTAGTTATTTCGAATGAAAGCCGAGGATTGACAGTGTATACCGATGCATGTGGTGTAGGATTGGGTGTAGTTCTGATGCAGCACGGTAGAGTTATCGCTTAGCTAGCAGGCAACTGAAGCCTTATGAGAAGAATTATGCAACACATGATTTGGAGTTATTAGCTGCAACGTTTGCATTAGAAATAAGGAGGCATTACCTGTTGGGCGATAAGTTCGAGCTCGTCACGGACGATAAGTCCTTGAAGTATTTTTCACACAAAGGATCTGAATATAAGGTAGCAGTCGACCCTCATGCGAGTAAAATTGTGGATTATCGATTTTCTGAGATGATGATAAACGGATTAGATGGTTTGCTTGGGGACGAACTATACAATGTGTGAAACTGATGCTAATGGTCCAAAAAAAAGTTATCCATATAAATACTAAGCTAATGAAAACCTAATTATCCATTAAAAACTTACAGTAACCAAACTCTACTAAAATTTTCTCCAACTCTAATTTTTGAAATTCCAAAAACCAAATCTATTCAACCCGAGAGATTAAAGAAAGCAAATAAAAGCGAACCAAGGTGATCTAAGGAGGAGCTATCGATATGGAGACCAAATTATCAAGTGCAAGGATTAATAAGAGCTTAGGCTAGAGGTGAGAGGGCACAAATTTGATAAGTTGATTATTATAGTTAATTTAGACTATTGTAATTCATTAGGATGTTTGCAAATCCTAAATTGAATATGCTAATATGTTAAAATCTGAATTTTAATCTAAACCCTACTTTAAATTTGTCAGTTAACTATTAATTAGAATTATGCATGTTCTCTTTTCTCAAATTAAAAACCCAAAAAACCAAAAACCATCAAACCAATTGCATACTGTTGATTAGACTGTAATTAGGGTTCACAAATCACTGTTAATGACCAGATTTAAATGCATAAATAGTCGATAATAGAAACTGAGAGAAACCCTAGAAATTGTTTGTCAACGATCGACCGGGGAATCCTAATGGTCGATCGATAGCGATGGACCGAAGGGTATAAGCAGTTGACAGTTCGTATCAAAATCTAGCAACCTAAACCTCGGCCTAAGGCCCAAAAATTTATGAATAAAAATTATATAAAACATGAATTATTGTGCGCCTATTTAAGGGTAATTAGATGCACATTAAGATTTATAGGAAATTTAGTTCCTTGTGAGCGGACATTAGGTTGTGGAGGTGTTGGTAAATATTGTTTAACCAATTAAGGATATTAATCGATTTAAGGTGATGTACTTTCACAATCGGCACTCATAGAAGATTCCAACAGTGGGCATGCAGCTGGAATGGATACCTGATGGAGTGGGTTTGACATAACTAGAGGTCCCAGCATTCATAAATTCCTCACGAACATGATACAATTCGAGATAAGGACTTAGAGTGTGCAATAAGAGGCCAACACTATGATCGAAATGTGGAAGTGGATGTAGATAATGAGACCTTGCGATAAGTCGGCATTTCGAGTTATTTCTTTCTAATCGTAGTATGAGGGAACGTTCCCGATAGCTTAATGGTTGTAATAGTAGTGGAAGTTTATGTTCATAGTAGCTTAGTGGTAGTGTCTTTCATTATTAGCAGCCAAGAGGGCGGTGTCTTATACATTGAGTAGCTTCTATGCACAAATATACTTCTAAAAACTTTTCATATGTTAAAATCTATTGTTGGGGACTATTTTGATTTTAGTATATAATATATTTATATTTTATTCAAAAATACAAATATGTTCACTTACTATCTACCTAGGAATCCTAAATCTAGGCTCTAATACCAAATGTAACAACCCGAATTCCAGTGGGTCTGGATTTTTCGCAAAAATGCTAAACCCAAGCTCATTAAAACCCAAGTTGGGAATCTGTTACCCTGCAAATAGGAAAATACGAATATATCAGAACTCAATTAATATCTCATAGCGGAATTGACTAAAATATAATAGTAAGTAAATACTCACCAATATAATAACACTTTCTAAACAAGTGTCTTAATGCTGGGAAGTCTCTGCCATCTACCTAACACGTAGGATGTTATGAGTAAGGGGTCGGAACTAAAGTTTTGTTGAATAGATAAATTATACACTTTTAAGCTTAGTTCTACATATATCATTTTATTTCCATTTTCTCTTATATTAGGTTCATTTGGTTACAATATTATCGCCTCTGTTTGTTAACCATGCCCATCTACTCCATAATAGATTAAAACCTAATAACTAATATATACATATATGTAGTTATAAGCCCAATGACCATATTGGTCCTAGGTACCACCCATGGTACCTTCTGTATCCTCCTCGCAAAAGGCTCCATCGTCTCGCTTCAAGAGCGTTTCGTAACTACATCTGTAAAGGACTGCTTCGTAAGGCCTACAATACAGATGCTCCATCGTCATGCTCTGTAGCTATATCTGTAAAGGACTGCTTCGTTGGGCCTACAATATAGATACTCTAGTTGGTCTATCTCTTTTTCATTGTGGCTATGATCCCACGCAGCCACCCCTCAACTAAATGAAAGACTTCTAAAGAGTTAAGTGGCCCTGCCCTACTGCAAACAATCTAACATCCAAATGGCGGTGCCCCTCATTCAATGTCTCGATAGTGAAAGAATTATTGGCCTGATGGTTAACTCTAGTTTTTACCGAAATCGCTATTAGTCTTGAAGCTGGTCGATATCCGTATGCAACTATCCTTAAACTTACTTGCATGTACTAGACATACGAATACCCTACTCCTAACACCAAGCCCTTTTGATTGCCTACAAAGGTATGCTTCGTTAGGCCCATAATGCAAATGCATTGAAGGCATACTCTCTTGATGGAACACCTACAAACCTGCCTTCGGGTGTGCAGCTTCATTAGGCCTACCCAAAGGGCCATCCTAGAGTACCCTCACATCCCGTTGAAGTTTCGTACTTCCTTGAAGCCCAAAAATATTAAGTTAGATGTGCTTCTCCTTTTCTGAAATCCATAATGAACTGTTTCATTAGACGCTTCATCCTTTGGGCTACTCCAAACGCATCTCAATTCTTTTATTAGAACCTAAGTATAATCTTTTAATTTGCGATTAGTTTACTTTCTTATTCTGTTGGCTACTTATTTACCCTAATTAGCATATTCTTGCCCTCATCTCACCTCTATCTATTGTGAGATTTCCATTTATTTAATAGAGAATGCTATTGGTATGAGCCACATTCATTATTTTGCTTATTTAACTTAATATAAATCTTATGTTCATTAAAATAAGCCTCTTTTATCATTCATGTTTTATTTGCTTATTGACTTAATATAAATTATTTAAATAAGCTTCTACCATTATTATTTCTCATTAATTTATTTAAAGTCTCAAAATTAGCTTTTCTGTTCTTATTACTTAATTATAACCTATGTTATAATTCTACCAGGAATTGTCATTTCCTCTTCTTTTATAGTCCGTACATAATTCCAGCATTTATTTTATATTCTAATCTGCCTTCTTTTATTATGATATAGAATATTATTTTATTCTCATAAGTTATATAATTCACTTATCATAACAATTATCTTCTTAAATAGTCTACGCAATAAATGTAGACTTAGGTTCATTATCGTTTACAGCTTCAAGCTCTTATCTAATAA
Organism: Allium cepa; assembly: GCA_030765085.1. Classification (NCBI taxonomy): domain Eukaryota; kingdom Viridiplantae; phylum Streptophyta; class Magnoliopsida; order Asparagales; family Amaryllidaceae; genus Allium; species Allium cepa. Next base: position 478,844,481 of record CM060943.1, on the reverse strand, counting down.
TTTACTTGATTCATGTCATACTTTGCTTTATTATCTTCTATTTTAGGAAGTAATTCTATTTTATTTGGTTGGTTATGAAAACTATATTTAAAAATCCATTCCCATATTTTAATATTAAATATACTATAAACAATAATCTGTAACTGCTAGATTTTTCTTTTGCTATTTTGGAATAGTGTAAGATATAGTGATTTCTCTATTTTACACTAATTCTCTTTTTCTTTCTTTTATTCTAGCAATTACGTTCATTATTGTCTTTTAAATACTAAATTATAGAAATATATCCTATTTTCTAAACCAACCAAGTAATCTCTTAGTTACTCCAAAATCCAGTTATTAGGTTAATTAACTTTTCTCATTTTAACATAATTTATTACAGTAATTCTATTCCTCAAACTTTTATTACTTTACACTTATTTCCTTCATTTTAGTATTATTAATTATTAAATCCATGTTCACATTTAATCTATTCTAATCCATACGCAAAGAAAGAGGAGAAAATAGAAGAAGAATGACGCTTGCATAGAAATCCAAAACGTAGAAACAGATGTAAATAAATACTAATACTGTGAATAAACTATAAATTCCTTATAGTTCACCATAACATAATTAATAGGATTAATTGTTGAATAAAAATTTCTAAATGGGAATTTAACGATAATATATCTTAAACATAAAGGATATATAAATAAATCCATTCACATTGCTAGTTTTCCAAATCTCCGTATTTTTATTTCAAATCGGTCCCTACCATCTATATTCACCTCCCTTGTAATCCCTATTTGGAATTACAAATGTTATATTTACAAACCTATAATATTTGAAAGAGAAAAGGAAGAGATTTGGATTAGAAATAGCAAATAAAACTCATATTTAGGGTTTTACCTTTGACATAGCCTTCTAATTTGAACCAATTTTTAATTCCATAATTAATTCTGTTCTCTTTCTATTTAGATCTAAATTTGTGTAAATTAGATGTAAAATTTTGTTATTAAGAAAGTGTATAAGAGATAGAAAAATGGCAGAGCTTCTATAGGCAAGAGAATAAAAATGAGACTCTGAACCTATATTTATGGTGGTTCAAATCAGTGCTAACCATTAGATATAAAACCCTAAAATCTGAAGCCTACACTCAATCTATGGACACTAAATTAAGATGTTTTATTCTACGTTTTTTTTTATTTCAAATTGATTCTCCAACAATCTTTTCATTAATCACTTTCCCTTCTCTCTCGCAATCTATGGAAACATATATTTTTAAATTTGACGTTTATTTTAAATAAGATTCTTCTGTTAATCACCCAATTAATAGATTTCATTTATACCTAGAATTAATTTGCTATCCAATTAATACCTATTTGCACTGTGATTTCTTACCAAATTAATATGCCAATCAGCACCATATTAATTCGTCATATATATGCATATTAATTTATCTTATTCCTATAATTATTGCATGCATATATTCTATAATTGAATTTTGAATCACATTCTTAATTATATATGTTACCATAAGTCTCCATGTTTATTAATTGACAATTGATTACTTGCATAAATTAGTCTCCCTGCATTTTATTCTCTTACACTAATATATATGTTTCTAATCATATAATTAGTTGCTACAATACATGTTCCCTTTCTTGTCAGTTCCTGTCAATTAATCACCTCTACTTGAATATTATTTTCCCTTTTGAACAAACACTGTCAATTAATCTCCCCTATTAATTGATTTTATATAATTTCTCTCTTTAATTTATTTGTTATACAAATATATATATGTATTCCAAATAATATTAATTAGTTGCCCCATTTACAAACATTTCTTTGTTTTAAAATTTCAAACGTATATAACTTAAATAAATTATTTGCATATATAATTGTAATTCAACGTAGGGTGTTACATAAAACGCAAACATTAAGGGGAGCCGGCCATGATGAAGGAAATGAGAAGAGAAACGAAAAAAAAGCTAAGAATTAAAGCTAGGGGAATAAATCTCAATCCAATCTCCTTATCTTATTCAAGGTGAATAATAATTCATTCCATCTCTATTTGTTTTATAATTATATGTTTTCGAATATAAGGGTAAATTCGTTTTAATGATGATTTGGATGATGTTACGCTTAAATTAAATTGGTTTGATTTAAATAAGAAATTTTAAATAAGATTATATGCGGTTTTAGGCAAAACCGATTGATGTTGATGTTTAAATGCTATGGAAATTTTATGTTATGTAACATGATTTTGGAGTTGGGTTTTAATTCTGATAATTTTCCAAGCTATGGAAAGATTACTATGAATTTCCAAAGAAAATATGGTTATTTGGGTTTATAAATTTATTTCGAAAATTATATTAAGAATTTGGGTTTGAATTTTGATAGGTTAGATAACATGATTAAAGTGAATTTTTGGATTTTTTTGAGATATTTCCTAAGTAATTTGCTATGAAAATTAAATTATTTTTGAAGGACTCATTCGCAATATTGGTATTGCTTAATGGAAGGGCTTATTTGCTAACTTAACCATGGTTTAGATCTGAAATTAGCAGCGGTTATTTTTGTAAAGAATTTGAAAAGTTAAGGCAACCAATCGTATTTTTACACGTGGCAGGTTGGTTAGAAAGTGTTTGCTTTAATTAGTACTTAATCAGGTTTACCTAGAAAAGTTAGTTCCGCCTTCTTTGGAAGTACCTTTCGACTTAGAGCTTCCGCCTTCAATCAAGTAGAAACCTCACTAAGCCGAACCAATGCACAAGGTATCACTTAGATGATACGTGGTGGATTGGAGAAAGGTGGAAGGCATGGTGTTGAAAGTATAGCTTTCGATGGGGTCGATGCCTTTTCGTTTGTTTTAAAAGTGAAGCACCCACTTTTATTAAAGCCTTCTAAGGAGTCGAAGCATATGGTTTCGAAAGAGGTTTTCTAAATGCTTTCGAAGTGGTTGGCATCACCTTATGTTTAAAAGAAAAAGCTTTTGAATAGGTTCCTTTACTTATAAAATAATACTTTCGAAAGAAGGGATTCCGACCTAGTTGAAGCTCTACTATCATTCTTTAGCCTTTTGAGTGTATTAAATTCATCAATGCTTTCGAAAGGTAGTTCTTGTTTTAAAGATGTTTTAAGCCACTTCATAAATGCTTTCGAAAGCGTCCATGGGTTCTGAAGGCATTGGCTTCGAAAGGAGGGTTTGATGCTATCCTTTAGTGTTTTATCTAAATGATTTGAGGCTTTCAAAAGGGATGGTATCGATGCCATCAAGTTTTCCCCAATATTTTTATATGATAAAGGAATGGTTTCGAAAGAGATACTTCCATTTATATTCACTTTGACCCAAATGATATTATTAAGCACAAACCCAATGGTTTCGAAAGGAGGACTTTCAATGGTTTTGGAAGGTATACTTTCAATGGTTTCGGACGGGTACTTTCAATGGTTTCCAAGTTATGCTTCTAAAAGATGACAAATAATACTTTGTTACATTCGAAAGATTTCGAATGAGAAGTTTTAAAATGTTTCGAAAGGCAGGGGCCTATGTTTTGAAAAGAGATTTGTATGCTTTCGAAGGTGGTTATCCAATAAGGTCGAAAGAAATGTTTTGAAGGTTTCAACGGCCTTACTTTTCGAAACAAATAAACCAATCTCATTTTTAAAGGAATACCACGGAATAAATAAATAAAGTGTTTTGAAAAGGAGTTTTTGAAGAAGTTTTATTTGATTAAAAGGTTAAAGGGATTGACTAAGTTATTGTGCTTACTTCTTCATATATGTATATATTCGCATTTTAATATACCCAACTATATTCTGGGGAAAGGACAGAATAACCAGCTTGGTTGACCCGGTAGTGAATATAAATTAAGGTAACTCCTGAATGAGTAGAATCGCATCCAGGAGGTCGAAAAGACAATAATAAAGGATGCTAAAATATTAAAGGAAAATATTGGCATGGGCCAATAGGATCTTAATAAGCCTACGAAAACTGTGTATACGAAAAGATATTGGTAGGGGCCAATAGATTCATGGTAGGCTAATGAAAACTATGTATAAATGGAGATGTTAGAAAGACAGGTTCATAGTTAGCCCATGAAAGCTATGATTTGATATTGGCAGGGGCCAATAGGTTTATAGTGAACCCATGAAAACAATATCCGTATTGAGATATTGAAAGATGTCAATAGGTTCCTAGTCAACCCATTAAAACTAGGATAAGAAGGGAAGATATTGGAGTCACCAATAGGTTGCTAATCAACCCATGAAAACTAGGATGAAAGTAAAGATATTGGAGTTACCAATAGATTCATAGTGATCCCATGAAAAACTATGTAATTGGACAGGGGGTCCTTAAACATTTTATCGATTATTAGTCAGCCCATGGAAACCATTAGGTTAATAGTAATCCTAGAAACTATAATTATAACAGATAGTCAAAATGAATGGGGATGGGTAATCCAGAATAGATTCATTTGTTTTGCATATCATCATATCATATTGTTTTGAATTGTTTTAATCATTTTTGATATAGGAGCACAATATATGGTTTTATAAAGGTTTTAAGATACTAATGAGGGGAAAACCCATTCCGCTAAGCGGCGTCGTCTCATTAGATATCTGAATGGTTTGAGATGGTAGAATATTATTCATACTAGGCTTTATGTCCAACTCAAAGTTTATGTTTTCCCCTTAAACTCTTGGGTACTTAATTGATTTTGAGTAGTTTAAGAGTTGAGATTTTCTAGTACCTTATTAGACGAATAAAGCGAGACGTATAGGAGGCATGATAGATATCTAGAGTTCTCTTTTACTTGATCCTGCTATGTTGTTTGTAATGGAAAAATTGTTATATTGCCTATATACTCTGATCATCTAAGGGGGCATCTTCATATGTCGCTCTTGGCGTATTTGTAATAAATATATTTTCTCTAAACGTGGTTAACGATTGTGGGATTATGTAATGATTTGGAAATGTTTTGAAATGGAATGTGATTTTTTTCTTTATGTTTTAATATTTTTCCATATTCAAGTTTTTTGTGTATCAATGTATCTAACATCGCTATATTTGGTTGTTGTGATATCCCAGAATTTTGAAGAATTTAAAATTAGATAATCATCTTAATAAATTAATTAAATGGATAAAAAAATTTATTTTCAAATATAAATAACCAAAATAATTAATAATATGATAATTTTAAATATAGTTATAAATAGATTTTTAAAGTAGAATTATTATTTTTGAATTAAAAAGTGTTTGTTTATATGTATATAATTGAGATTAATTTTAAAAATAGATTTTTAAATAAATTTATTATTTTCAAATTTAATTATTGTTTGTTTAAAGTTAATGTAAATTTGAATTGATACTAAATTTGATTTCAAATTGAATTTGAATTTGAATTTAGATTTAAATTTGAATTTAAATGAATATTTATATCTTAAAAATATTTTGGTTTAAAATAATATATGAATGAGTTTTATTTAAAATAAGATTTATTTCCTTAAAAAGAATTTGCCAAGAAAGGTTTATTAAATTGTAACATAAATACAAAAGGTTTATTTTAACATTTTAAAATGGATTAAAAATATTATATATGATTTTATTTAAATTATAATTGGTTTATACTTTATTTTCTTTTAAAGATTTTATTTTTATAAAATTTAGAAAGCATTTATTAATTACAAATATATTTATTAATTTAGAAAATTAATATAAAAGCTTTTAATTTCTTTTAAAAATAAATATAAATAAGATTAATGCAAGTGTAGCTTTTTAAAATCATGTTAAAACACATGTAAGTTAATTAAGGAATGGTAGTGACAAGGGTTAACTTTTAAAAACAAGTGTCATAATTTATTTCTTATTTCTTTTAATTTTAATAAATTATAATTTTAATTTTAAAAACATACTTCTTCATCTTTCCATTTATTTTTCTCAACTTCAAAAAAATAAGAGAAACTCCACTTCATTAAACCATTCTTTCAAAAACCAGAAAATGCTTGAGCCAAACACTGAAATCCTCAAAACAAATCAGTAATCTTCCTCAAACCCAAAATCAAACAAATGCTATCCCTATAAACAGCTTTTCCTTCAAAACTGTAACCAATATTTTTTTCAAATCAAAAGACTTGAAAGTGTTAGTCTGGAATCTTTTTTTTTCAAGCCTGTAAGCAAGAATCTTCGAATGCAAGCCCGTATTTCTCCTCAAAAAAAAATATCCACCTCTGTGCAAATTTTTGAAAAATCAAAAGCCTGAACCATTTTTCAGATTTGTAAGCAACTCAACCCTGTTGTCATTTTCAAATCTGGAATTTTGCAAAGCAATTTTCAAAAAAAAAAAAAATCAAGTCTGCAGCATCTTTCAAAAATAGAGATCTTCAAATGCAACCTGGAAGTACAAGTTTTAAAAAGCATCAGCAAATTCAAGCTTTCCAGTTTCAAACTGTCAAGTTTTAAATTGTTTTCTTCTACAAAATTTAAAGCTTCCAGCCTCTGCTCTTTAATCGGTGAGTAAACTTTTTAAAATTTAAGTCGAAATAAATATATGTGTGTCTTTTTGTTTAAGAATTCTAAGATGAATGTTACTGTGTTTGTGCATAGATATGAATTATCTCTGTGTTTATGTGTGATGCAAGTGCATGTCTGTTATATTTAATCACCTCTGTTCTTGGTTCTGTAAATTAAAATTTTGATCAAAATCCAATCTTACTCACCTGGTCTTTATTAGGATTAGAAATTCAAACATTGTATGTTTGTTTATTCCTAAGTTAAAGTTTAAAATTAGTTTCAAGTGAAATAAAGTTTGGAATACTTTTGGGAACAGAATAGAATAGAAGAAACATAATGTATGATGAAATCCATCATCTTAGATTTCTGATATATAACTATAACTTGAATCTATTTTGAAAATGAGGATTTTTAAAGAAAAAATCAAAAAATTTAAATTAATATTGAGAGTGCATTTCTAAAATAACTGGAAAATGCATTTTTGGTGATTCCTAATGATCTACCGATATTGGGTGGTCGGGGCTTGGTCTGGAGATAGGGGAAGGTTCGGCGAGGCTTGGAAAAATATCCGGTGGTTTGTTTGATCAATGTGGTGTCGGCGGCGAACAAATTTAGTTTCTAACCCTAAATTGGACGAGCTGAGGTTTGTGAGTGTGTTTGGGTGATCGAGCATTGATGTTGAGGTGATGAATGGTGTGTCGACGTTATCGAAGGTGATTATCGGCATCGGTATTGATTGTGCAGGTGCACAAGGATGTTTGGGGTGTCTGTTGTTTGGGTAGGTTTTGGCTCGAAGGGTTGACCGAGTGTTTGAGGAAGTAACTCGAGTTCATACTCGAATGGTTTAGTGGGATTAACCTGTAAGTTTTTAAAACTTAAACTAAGTTTAAGTAAAATTAAAATGGGTAGAGAAGATGTTTGCTCGGGTTAGACCCATGATCTTCAAGTGTGACTCGAAGCAGCAGAGATGTTAAACAGTTTTTTTTAAAGGTTTAAATCAAATTGTTTTTGAAATTTAAATTTAAATCTAGTTTAAAGCTTTTTTTAAAACTTACCTTTTCTAATTGTTTTCTTTAACTATTAATTAAGTAGTTTTGAAAACTTGATTGATTTAGATTTTGTGAAATTTAAAGTGATTTTAAAACATTAATTTAAAATGAAAGTTTAAGATTTTATAAAAGTAAGTTTTAAAACACAAATTGTAATTAGTTTTAAAACCTCTACTTGATCATATGTACGTTATTTTAAGCAAGTTAAGTTTTGCTAACTTTAAAATTATCAAGTTAAATGATTATTTATTCTAAAACTTAATTAATGAAGTAATTAAGTAAAGGTAATTATAATGTTTTAAAAATGTTAATTATAATTATGGTATTTATAAGATAATGTTTTATCTTAAAATGATTATGGTTAAATGTCTTGAGATTAATTAGTTTAATAAGGGATTAAATATAATTAATCAATTTGATTAATTAATTATAAAGGATTAATTAAGTAATTAACTAAAGGTAATTAATTGGTTTGATTAATAATTAATTATGGGTTATTATTTAATTAAGTAAGTTTAATTAATTGTAATTAAAAATTATTAATTAAAGATTGTTAATTAATTATCAAAGATTAATTAATTGAGTAATTAAGTAATTAAGGATTAATTAATCAAGTAATTAAGATTTGATAATTTAGTAATTAGAAGGCTGTTAATTAAGTAATTAGAGGTTACTTAATTAATAATTAAGAATTACTTAATGTGTAATTAAGTTTTTGATTTTTATTAACTAATGCTTAAAGGATGATTAATATATAATTAAATATTAATTAATTTATTAATCAAAAAGTTGATTAAGGATTAATCAAAGGTGATTAAGGATTAATCAAAGGTAATTAAAGATTAATCAAAGGTAATTAAGGATTGATTAACTGTTTAATCAATTGATAATTATGGATTAATTAATTTGTAATTAAGGTTGTTAATTAATAATTAAGTTTATTAATTAATAATTAAGAGATAATTAATTAGTTAATTAAAGGTAATTAATTAATTATAAGAGTAATTATGGATTAATTAATTTGTATTAAGAGGTATTGATTGATAATTAAGGTTATTAATCGATAGTTAATGGATAATTAATCAGTTACTTAAAGGCTGATTAATTGATTATAAAAGTAATTAAGGATTAATTACTTTGTATTAAAGAAGATCAATTAATAATTGAGGTTTATTAATTGATAGCTAAAGGATAATTAATCTGTAATTATAGATTAATAAATTGATTGATAAGATAATCAAGAAGTGATTAATTAATTAAATGTGTGTAACTATTAATGATTGTTTGAGCAGGATTAGGAGATTAATTCTTAAGTAATTAATTTAATTTAAGGTGATTAAATTAATTATAACATGGATTAACAATTCCTATTTATGGATGATTGTTTGTGTAGAATATCTGTACTAGATTATATATATTGGATGATATATATTGGATGATAAATATTGGATGATATCTATTGGATGATATCTATTGGATTATATCTATTGAATGATATGTTGTGATATTCTATGATATGATATTTGATATATCAGTGATAAATGTGTGATATTTATCTATGTTAAATGTTGTGTGAATTCAAGTATTGAATTGAATTGAAATGAATTGTTTTAAACTCAAAAACAACTTGGACCTAAATGATGGCATTTTGGATTTCGATGAGACCGGGATCAGGTTTCTAGATTTAAATATCCGAAAACCACATCGACCCAAATTAAGCGTTAGGTCGTGAATCTCAAGTAAAGATGAAGATTCAGAGTGCAAGGGTTATCGTCGTTAACTCTGAGGGTGATTCCAAAATGAGTGTAACCAGGTAATGCCTTCGATTTCGTTCGAACCTGGAACGAACTTGTATGGATTGAATGCTTTCAGAACATCGTCAGGTGGACGATGAGCATTCTAAGATAGATGTGTTCTAGAAAGGTAATTGCAGCCTCAAGCCTCATCAACCAGGAATGGCTAAAACAGGGGAGATGCAGCAAGGCTAAGTGAGTCGCGCTCAAGTAGGACAAGAGCTTCCCCTGTCTAGATGTCCTTTATTATTCGGTTTGTGTGGGCAGTTGGTCTGCAGCCAACTGCGGGGTTGTCTTATTTGGAACTATTCGGTAAGGAATGGTTCCGGCATTGTGTTGCAGGGGATTTAGGGTGGATCCTCGATACGTTGATCTAGGCCACGTACTGTGACGGGCGGTACCCCAGTAGCCCTGCCATTGATGGAAACTCATTCTTCCTACGAGCCCCTACAGTTTTGATTGTATTACCCACTTTTGTGGCTAGTAGCTGGAATTTAATGAATGTAACAATTTTGGCTATTTTCTATTTACTTGAAAACCCTAGACCCTATTATAATATCAATGGATTTCCCATAAAACGTTTTGTTTAGCGTAAGGTAAAAACTTACCCGTGTTTATGTGTGGGAAGTCTTACGTGATACCTTTTGTTTTCAAAATGATTTTTAAAGTTAAGCAACTTTAAACCGTTTACTAACACCAAACCCATATCTGACCCGTAGTTTATTTCTATTTTTCCTAAACTCTCGGGTACTCAAATTTTTATAAAGCCAAGAGATCAGGTTTTGGCTTGACGGATATTGGATAGCTTGGAGCAGGAGTCCATATGTAGCTATATCTATATTTCCTCTGTGTTGAAGTCTCTGTTTATGTTGTATTTTAGATGTATGATAGACAGGTTTTATAACTGTCTAATGTGATATGTTGTTGTAATCTGTGAACTCTGATATGTAAATGACTATGTAATATCTATTTGATATATTATATTTTGTTCCGTTCCGCTGTGAGATTCTGATAAGTTGAGTTTTTTCTTCTTTCTATTCTATTTCTACCTCTTTCTTTCTTATCGATGATGCGTCTTTCTGTGGAATGAAGGGCGGGTCGTCACAGTTGGTATCAGAGCGTAGGTTGAGATAATACCTAGGCTCTGGATTGGTATCTGTCTTGAGAGCGCGTATTTGTAATTTTTATATAATTATATATCTATCTAACTTTGTTTGGGTATCTGTTCGGATTTCCAACAGGAGTTCTAGAGCAGTTTCATCTCTTTCTCTTTGTTTGGTCGACCATCCTATCCTTGTATCTAATCCTATAGGTGGAGTAACCGAGATAGATAAGATCTGTAGAGGCTTAAGATTTCTTATCTCCCCCATAGTTTTCTTGTGACCCAACAATATTGGATCTCGAAGGGTTTGATCTTATTCTGGATATGGATTAGATGGATAGTAAGGATTGTTTCTTTGAAGACTGAGTTGGGAGGAATCACAAAAGTGACTTGCGATGATTTCGGAGTTCTTTGAAGCATCTGTTGCTTGGAAGCGAGATAGCTCCAGAAGGCTAGAGTCCATCATTGTGGTTAGAGATTGTCCGGATGTTTTCGGAGAAGTGAAGTTTTTCCTCATCGGGAGATAGAATTTCGGATCGTCTCAGTTCCAGGAGCAGTGCCTGCTGTTCAGCCTAGTGAAGGATGGCGCTGAAGAAGAGAGAAGAGTTGGGGAAGTAGATCCAAGATTTCTTTGGGGAAGCATTTTGTTTCTAGTAAGGGTATTTCTGTAGATCCAGCCGGGGTAGCTTCTATTCAGGAGTGAAGCAACCGAAGTTTTTTGGATATGGCAGAGTTTTACAGGAAGTTTTCTAGTCTGTTCTAAGATTTCTTCAAATTGACTCGGGAAGGAACAAAGTTAAGGGGACCCGAGTGTGAAGAGGCTTCCTTAGATTTGAAGGCAAGGCTGACCAGTGTGCCTGTTCTGGCTATTTCTTATAGCAAGAGTAAGTTGAGTTCTATACAGGCGTTGTGTGTACCTGTTATGGATGGATTGAGCCAAGGATGGCCAGTGTTCCAGTTTTGAGATTAGTGGCCAAGGAACTTTGAAAATCATCGGAAGGATTTGAGGGAAGGAGTTCTATTAAAGAGTCTTCTGATGGCCGAGCTTGAAGAAGGATGTTGCTGCTTTCATCTTTGGATGAGCGATCTGTCAGCAGGTGAAGGTGATCAACAGAAGACCGCTAGTTTTTTGAAGCCTTTGAAGCTCTGAAATGGAAGTGAGAAGTGATTTCTTTGGAAGTTCATCGACGTTTTGCCAAGGACGAAAGAGGGAAATGATGGAATATGGGTAATTAAAGACCGTTTAATTAAGAGCACCCATTTTATTCCGATCATGGCAACTCGTACTGCAGCATCTTTGGCTGAGTTTTTTTTAGAAGAAGTTGGTCCAAATGCTTGGTGTTTCAGTCATTATTGTTAGTGATCGTGATCCTATCTTCTCCATCATGTTTTGGGAGATTTTGTGATCAGCTTTGGGTTCGAGTTTGAATTTGAGTTCAGCCTATCATTCCCAGATCGACGGTCAGACGGAAAGGCTGAATAGAATTGTTGAGGTTGTGCTGAGGGATGTGTTTTGGATTTTGATGGGTCTTGGAAGGGCCATCTGTATTGAATGGAATTCTAATTTTTGTAATCAGGCAAGAGTCTAGATGCACCCTATGGAGATTTGCTTGGAAGATCTGGTAGATCCTCATTCTGTTGGGTAGAGTCGAGAGATCACCTTGTTCTTGTCTAGTTTGATCCGAGAGGCATCTGTGAAGGTGGAGCTTATCTAGAAGAGTTTGCGAGCAACATAGGATCATCAGAAGGATTTGTGGACAGGAGACAAAGACAATTGGAATTTGGAATCTAAGGATTTAGTCTTTGTCAAAGTTTCCCGATTTTAAAGGAATTATCAGTATTGGAAAGACGGGAAATTTGCTCCAAGATGTATTGTTCTGTTCCGAGTGCTTGAGGACATTAGTGATTGTGGTCTATAGGATTGAATTGCCAGTTTGGATGGCTGGAATTTATGTTTGTTTTTCACATATCTCGTCTGAGGAAATACGTGAATGATCTATCTTTGTAGGGATCTGCAGTTCAGTAGGATCTGGTAGTTGAACTAGTTTTTAATGTGGTCTGATATCTGGTTCAGATTTTTGATCAGAGTAAGAGGAAGCTCTGAATCATAGTGGTATAGCTAGTTAAGGTTCTGTGAAGCTAGGATTTCAGAGTTTGTCTTGAGAAACTCTGGATAGTTTTAGGGAGGCTTATCCGGATTTATGTCCAGGTAGCTAGTGTTGGTTGTTTGAATGAATTGTTTGTCAAATAAATTGTTTGTCTATATGAATTGTTTTGTTTGCTTGATAATGTATGGTTGATATGGATGCTTGGATTGTTGAAATGAAATAAAAGTTTTTGGATTATCTCTGTTTTAAATTTCAGGGACGAAATTCTTTTAAGGGGGGAGGACTGTGATATCCCAGAATTTCGAGGAATTTAAAATGTGATAATCATCTTAATAAATTAATTAAATGGATAAAATTTGTTATTTTCAAATATAAATAACCAAAATAATTAATAATATGATAATTTTAAATATAGATATAAATGGATTTTTAAAGTGGAATTATTATTTTTGAATTAAAAAGGTGTGTGTTTATATATATATATATATATATATATATATATATAATTGAGATTAATTTTAAAAATAGATTTTTAAATAAAGTTATTATTTTCAAATTTAATTAGTGTTTATTTAAAGTTAATGTAAATTTGAATTGATATTAAATTTGATTTCAAATTGAATCTGAATTTGAATTTAGATTTAAATTTGAATTTAAATGAATATTTGTATCTTAAAAATATTTTAATTTAAAATAATATGTGAATGGGTTTTATTTAAAATAAGATTTATTTCCTTAAAAAGAATTTATTAAGAAAGGTTTATTAAATTGTAAAATAAATATAAAAGGTTTATTTTAACATTTTAAAATGGACTAAAAATATTATATATGATTTATTTAAATTATAATTGGTTTATACTTTATTTTCTTTTAAAGATTTTTATTTTTATAAAATTTAGAAAGCATTTATTAATTTACAAATGTATTTATTAATTTAGAAAATTAATATAAAAGCTTTTAATGTCTTTTAAAAATAAATATAAATAAGATTAATACAAGTGTAGCTTTTTAAAACCATGTTAAAACACATGTAAGTTAATTAAGGAATGGTGGTGACAAGTGTTAACTTTTAAAAACAAGTGTCATAATTTATTTCTTATTTCTTTTAATTTTAATAAATTCTAGTTTTCATTTTATAAACATACTTCTTCATCTTTCCATTTCTTTTTCTCAACTTCAAAAAAATGAGAGAAACTCCACTTTGTTAAACCATTCTTTCAAAAACCAGAAAATGCTTGAACCAAAACATAGAAATCCTCAAAACAAATCAATAATCTTCCTCAAACCCAAAATCAAACAAATGCTATCCCTGTAAACTGCTTTTGCCTCAAAACTGTAACCAATAATTTTTTTCAAGACAAAAGTCTTGAAAGTTTTAGTCTGGAATCTTTTTTTCAAGCCTATAAGCAAGAATCTTCAAATGCACGCCTGTATTGCTCCTCAAAACAAAAATATCCACCTCTGTTCAAATTTTTGAAAAATCAAAAGCCTGAACCATTTTTCAGATTTGTACGCAACTCAACCTTGTTGCTATTTTCTAATCTGGAATTTTGCAAAGCAATTTTCAAAAAAATAAATAAAGTCTGTAGCATCTTTCAAAAATAGAGATCTTCAAATGCAACCTGGAGGTACAAGTTTTAAAAAGCATCAACAAATTCAAGCTTTTCAAGTTTTCCAGTTTCAAACTGTCAAGTTTCAAATTGTTTTCTTCTGCAAAATTTAAAGCTTCCATCCTCCGCTCTTTAATCGGTGAGTAAACTTTTTAAAATTTAAATCGAAGTAAATATATATATGTCTATTTGTTTAAGAATTCTGGGTTGAATGTTACTGTGTTTGTGCATAGATTTGAATTATCTCTATGTTTATGTGATGCAAATGCATGTCTGTTATATTTAATCACCTCTGTTCTTGGTTCTGTAATTAAAATTTTGATCAAAATCCAATCTTACTCACCTGGTCTTTATTAGGATTAGAAATTCAAACATTGTATGTTTGTTTATTCCTAAGTTAAAGTTTAAAATTAGTTTCAAGTAAATAAAGTTTGAAATACTTCTGGGAACAGAATAGAATAGAAGAAACATAAATGTATAATGAAATCCATCGTCTTAGATTTCTGATTCATAATTATAAGTTGAATCTATTTTGAAAATAAAGATTTTTAATAAAAAAATCAAAAAAAATTTAAATTAATATTGAGAGTGCATTTCTAAAATAACTAGAAAATGCATTTTTAGTGATCCTGATGATCTACTGATATTGTGTGGTCGGGGCTTGGTCTGGAGATAGGGGAAGGTATGGCGAGGCTTGGAAAAATATCCAATGGTTTGTTTGATCAACGTGGTGTCGGCGGCGAACAAATTTAGTTTCTAACCCTAAATTGGACAAGCTGAGTAGCTTGGACCTCTGCCTTTTCTCTGATGCATCGAGTTCGATGTAACTTTGGGATTTGGTTCGTGGAAGTTTGGCGATGATTGACTGGAGTTACGGCGACTCTGGTGGTCGGAGGATGGTGATCGAGGCATATTCTGATAAGTATTTGGGATTCCAATTTCAACTGCCTAGCACGATTTTGATTTGAGGTTTGTGAGTGTGTTTGGGTGATCAAGCGTTGATGTTGAGGTGATGAATGGTGTGTCGACATTACCGAAGGCGATCATCGGCGTCGGTGTTGATTGTGTAGGCGCGCAAGGAAGTTTGGCGTGTCTGTTGTTTGGGTAGGTTTTGGCTCGAAGGGGTGACCGAGTGTATGAGGAATTAACTCGAGTTCATACACGAGTGGTTAGTGGGATTAACCTGTAAGTTTTTAAAACTTAAACTAAGTTTAAATAAAATTAAAATGGGTAGAGAAGATGTTTACTCGAGTTAGATCCGAGTGATCTTCGAGTGTGACTCGAAGTAGCAGAGGTGTTAAACTGTTTTTTTTTAAAAGGTTTAAATCAAATTGTTTTTGAAATTTAAATTTAAATCTAGTTTAAAGATTCTTGTTTAAACTTATCTTTTCTAATTGTTTTCTTTAACTATTAATTAAGTAGTTTTGAAAAATTGATTGATTTAGATTTTGTGAAATCTAAAGTGATTTTAAAACATTAATTTAAAATGAAAGCTTAAGATTTTATAAAAGTAAGTTTTAAAATACAAATTATGATTAGTTTTAAAACCTATACTTGATAATATTTAAGTTATTTTAAGCAAGTTAAGTTTTGTTAACTTTAAAATTATCAAGTTAAATGATTATTTATTCTAAAACTTAATTAATGATGTAATTAAGTAAAGGTAATTATAATGTTTTAAAAATGTTAATTGTAATTATGGTATTTATAAGATAATGTTTTATCTTAAAATGATTATGGTTAAATGTCTTGAGATTAATTAGTTTAATAAGGGAATTAAGTATAATTAATCAATTTGATTTATTAATTATAAAGGATTAATTAAGTAATTAATTAAAGGTAATTAATTGGTTTAATTAATAATTAATTAAGGGTTATTATTTAATTAATTAAGTTTAATTAATTGTAATTGAGAATTATTAATTAAAGATTGTTAATTAATGATCAAAAATTAATTAGTTAAGTAATTAAGGATTAATTAATCAAGTAATTAAGTTTTGATTAATTTAGTAATTAGAGGGCTGTTAATTAAGTAATTAAAGGTTACTTAATTAATAACTAAGAATTACTTAATGTGTAATTAAGTTTTTGATTTTTATTAATTAATATTTAAAGGATGATTAATCTATAATTAAATATTGATTAATTGATTAATCAAAAAGTTGATTAAGGATTAATTAAAGGTGACTAAGGATTAATCAAATGTGATTAAAGATTAATCAAAGGTAATTAAGGATTGATTAACTGTTTAATCAATTGATATTTATGGATTAATTAATTTGTAATTAAGGTTGTTAATTATTAATTAAGTTTATTAATTAATAATTAAGAGATAATTAATTAGTTAATTAAAGGCTAATTAATTAATTATAAGAGTAATTATGGATTAATTAATTTGTATTAAGAGGTATTGATTAATAATTAAGGTTATTAATCAATAGTTAATGGATAATTAATCAGTTGCTTAAAGGTTAATTAATTGATTATAAAAGTAATTAAGGATTGATTACTTTGTATTAAAGAAGATTAATTAATAATTGAGGTTTATTAATTGATAGTTAATGGATAATTAATCTGTGATTAGAGATTAATAAATTGATTGATAAGATAATCAAGAAGTGATTAATTACTTAAATGTCTATAATTAATTAATGATTGTTTGAGCAGGATTAGGAGATTAATTCTTAAGTAATTAATTTAATTTAAGGTGATTAAATTAATTATACCATGGATTAGTAATTCCTGTTTATGGATGATTGTTTATGTAGAATATCTGTATTGGATGATATCTATTGGATGATATCTATTGGATGATATATATTGGATGATATCTATTGGATTATATCTATTGAATGATATGTTGTAATATTCTGTGATATGATATTTGACATATCAGTGATAAATGTGTGATATTTATCTATGTTAAATGCTGTGTGAATTCAAGTATT
The DNA here is from genome assembly GCA_030765085.1 of Allium cepa. Lineage (NCBI taxonomy): Eukaryota > Viridiplantae > Streptophyta > Magnoliopsida > Asparagales > Amaryllidaceae > Allium > Allium cepa. The sequence goes on along the minus strand of CM060943.1, from coordinate 478,827,378 downwards.
GAATTGAATTGAAATGAATTGTTTTAAACTCAAAAACAACTTGGACCTAAAAGATGGCGTTTTGGATTTCGATGAGACCGGGGTCGGGTTTTTAGATTTGGATATCCGAAAACCACGTCGATCCAAATTAAGCGTTAGGTCATGAATCTCAAGTGAAGATGAAGATTCAGAGTGCAAGGGTTGTCGTCGTTAACTCTGAGGGTGATTCCAAAATGAGTGTAACAAGATAATGCCTTCGATTTCGTTCGAACCCGGAACGAACTTGTATGAATTGAATGCTTTCAGAACATCATCAGGTGGACGATGAGCATTGTAAGATAGATGTGTTCTATAAAGGTAATCGCAGCCTCAAGCCTCATCCACCGGTAATGGATAAAACTGGGGAGATGCAGCAAGGCTAAGTGAGTCGTGCTCAAGTAGGACAAGAGCTTTCCCTGTCTAGATGTCCCTTATTATTCGGTTGTGTGGGCAGCTGGTCTGCAGCCAACCATGGGGTTGTCTTGTTCGAAACTGTTCAGTAAGGAATGGTTCCAGCCTTGTGTTGCAGAGGATTTAGGGTGAATCCTCGGTACGTTGATCTAGGCCACGTACTATGACGGGCGGTACCCCAGTAGCCCTGCCATTGATGGAAACCCATTCTTTCTACGAGCCCCTACGGTTTTTATTGTATTACCCACTTTTGTGGCTAGTAGCTGGAATTTAATGAACGTAACAATTTCGGCTATTTTCTATTTACTTGAAAACCCTAGACCCTATTATAATATCACTGGATTTCCTATCAAATGTTTTGGTTAGCGTAAGGTAGAAACATACCCGTGTTTATGTGTGGGAAATCTTACGTGATACCTTTTGTTTTCAAAATGATTTTTAAAGTTAAGCAACTTTAAACCGTTTACTCACACCAGACCCATATCTGACCCGTAGTTTATTTCTATTTTTCCTAAACTCTCGGGTACTCAAATTTTTATAAAGCCAAGAGATCAGGTTTTGGCTTGACGGATATTGGATAGCTTGGAGCAGGAGTCCATATGTAGCTATATCTATATTTCCTCTGTGTTGAAGTCTCTGTTTATGTTGTATTTTAGATGTATGATAGACAGGTTTTATAACTGTCTAATGTGATATGTTGTTGTAATCTGTGAACTCTGATATGTAAATGACTATGTAATATCTATTTGATATATTATATTTTGTTCCGTTCCGCTGTGAGATTCTGATAAGTTGAGTTTTTTCTTCTTTCTATTCTATTTCTACCTCTTTCTTTCTTATCGATGATGCGTCTTTCTGTGGAATGAAGGGCGGGTCGTCACAGTTGTCAAGGATTAATAACTATGGATGACTGCAGCATCCATAGCCTTTAGTTTTGAGCCTCCAAGTAGGGGGATGTTATAAAGAATCCCTAGGAATTAGGATCATATTGAGAGAACGTATTTGGAAAGTTTTTGGAAAAAATGGATTTTCAAATAGTTTTCAAAACAAATTCAGAGTTTTTCAAAATGGACGTTTTGAAATTTATGTATAAAAGTAAATATTTTTCAAAACATTTATACAGACCACAATCTCTCTTTTTCATGCCTATGCTATCTTTGGTTCGTGTCTATGTTATCCCTCTTATTCATGCTTATAATATATGTGAAAATTTTCTAATATAATTTTTGAAATTCACATATAGAGGATAACTGATCCTAAGGTTTAGGATCTAGCGATGCAACCGAAATCCTAGGCGTGAACATCCTTATCTGGATCGTCGATACCTTCAGTATAGGGGACATGCTGAGCTCAATCCCGCTAGAGGACCAACAAAGGAAGCAATAGGTATGGCACCTGCCTGCTTACCTACCACTACATACTTTTCTAAGCTTTGCAAAGACTTCTCAAATCATGGAGGAAAGCCGTACTTAAGGACAAAGCCTTATGTGGATTTGAGGCCATGAATCTGCGTTTGTGAAAAGATCTTTGGTCTGGTGGGTTTGATTAATAAGGCAAGGATGCAGTTATCTACCTGGCAGTTACATGGTGAGGCATTGAGTTGGCGGGAGGTAGTTGAGGCTAAGATCAAGGGAGTGGTGATTACTTAGGATGATTTTCACAGGAAATTTGAGGTAAAGTTTCTTTATAGGGCAAAGGATGATGTGTAGTTATAGAAGTTCCTTCAGTAGATGTATGAAAATATGTCTGTTAAGTGGTATGTCGATCAGTTCAACGAGCTAGCTAGATTCGGTATGCACCTGATTGACACACCAAACAAGAAGGATCTCAAATTTGCTGAAGGGATGAGTCAATCTCTTCAAGACTTAGCTCTGAGTCATATTTCTATGGGTGCTACATATGAGGGTATAATTGAGATGGCTTCGCTAAATATCGTCTCCAAGGGTAAAGCTAAGGGATAGGAACCCAAGAAATCTATAAGGAAAGCACAAAAGAACTAGTAGAAAGGTGGAGGTGGACCAAAGGGGAAGATTTAGAAGAACGATATGCACTGTAGGAAGTGTGGCAGGATGGGACATTTTATGAAGGAGTACAGCACAAATCATTTTAAGGTTGTGTTATAACTATGATCAGTTTGGACATTTGAAGCAAGCTGCACAACACTACCGAGAGCTTCTACTCAGACTCCTACTCAGTTGGTTCTGGCTTATGCACTAGAGGTAGTCCTTAGCTCGAGCACACAGCCAGTAGCAGGCAAGGGTAAGAAAGTGGTGGTCGAAGGTGTGTTGACTCTTTGTAGTTTATCCATTTGCGCTTTATTTGATACTAAGGCTTTACTGTCTTTTATTTTTAGTAGAAATTTTGATGACTTACACTTACTAGTATAGTCATGGACCATGTGTTATGTCAAGCCCCAAAAGAGGATTGGCATATTTGTCTATGTGTGTAAGGGTCTGAAGTTGTTTATTTTAGGAGTCAAGTTTGGTTGTTATGCCTTCATACTGGTTCTGGATTTAGATTGATAGTAGGCATGGATTGGATGACCATGTATGAGGCTATTTTAGACCATGATAGGAAGATCGTTAGATTGAGAACGTGTAGTAGACGTGGCTTAGTGGTTTATTGCGATCCTCAAGGATCTGTTATATCGAGCTACTTATATTCATTGGACCTATCACATGACGAGCTTAAAGAGATACATTTAGTTAGAGATTTCCTAGATGTTTATGATAAGGATACCGGTCCCCCGCTTCAGAGAAAGATCGAGTTAAGGATCTATCTTATTGAGAATGCTAGCCATGTCACCTTACCATTAAGGCATATGGCTACAAAGGAAAGACGCAAGTTGAATAAGCAAGTGAATGTGTTTTTGGAGAAGGGTTTTATTAAGAGAAGTATGTTTGAGTGCAGAGTACCAGTCGCCTTTGCCACCAAGCGGATGGTTCTCTGAGACTCTACGTCGATTATAGGGAGCTAAGTAAATTAACCAAGAACAATCTTTATCTATTATCTCGTATAGACAATCTCTTTGATCAGTTTGTTAGAGCTAGTATATTCTCACAATTTTACTTAGCTACCAGATTCCATCAATAATGTGTAGCCGAGGATAGTATTTAGAAGGCAACATTCCATACACCTAACGAATTGTATGAGTGGTTAGTCATGCCTTTCGAACTGACCAATACACCAGCCTACTTTATCACTCTAATGAGCCGAGTATTTAGGGGGTTACTTAACAAATTCGTTGTGGTATTTGTGGATGATATTCTTGTATACTCAAGGAGTGAGGCGGAGTATGTGTTGCATTTAGGAGAAGTGCTTAGTACACTCCATGCACATAAGTTGAAGGCGAAGCATTCAAAGTGCCACTTTTAGAGAGAGGAGGTACACTTTCCGAGACACATCATCTTAAAAGGTGGTTTAGCAATTTATTCTAGTAAAGTGTCAATAGTTCAGGATTGGCATTTTCCGAAGAATGCTAGAGGGTGAGATTTTTCTTGGTCTAGCAGGCTACCGTCACAAGTTCATTGAGGACTTCACAAAGATCTCTGCCCAACTAACCGGTCTAACAAAGAAGAATCTTGTTTTCTTATAGGACGCGAAGTGTGAAGATGCTTTTGTCAAGTTAAAGGAGGCGTTAACTAGCATGCTAGTTTTGGTGCTGCCGGATGGGACAAAGGCATTTATCGTTTATACCGATGCCTATAAAACGGGGTTAGGTGCGATACTGATGCAAGAAGGGTGGGGATAAATGTAAGTAGACAGCGGAAGACCCATGAGAGGAACTACCCTACACATGATCTTGAGTTGGTAGCCGTTGTATTTGCACTTAAGTCATGGAGGCATTATCTTTTAAAGGAACAGTTTGAGCTATTTATGGATCACAAGTCCTTAATATACTTGTTCTCCCAAAAGGACATGAATTTGAGGCAGGAAAGGTGGATGTTGTTATTAGCATTGTACGACTTTGATATCTCTTATACCCCAGGCAAGGGTAATGTAGTGGAAAATGCTTTGAGTAGACAGCATGTAGTGTTGAGTCCCTTGTTCTTGGAGTGGAGTATATTTCTACCTTTAATTTTAGACCATCATCATATATTATCTCAGGATTACTAACAGCTTCATATTTTCAACCAACATTGGTGGAGCATATTGGATCTAAGCAGAAAAAGGATAAGGACCTAGTAGATATTTTTGATAGGATTGGTATAGGGGATCATCGAGTCATTTGAGGCATTATGTCATTGAGTCGAAAGGATGGTTAGAGAGAGATGATAGGCTTTGTGTTCCAATAGTATGGATTTGGTAGATACAGTATTAGCAGAGTGTCACCGTTCTTGTATGACCATTCATCCTAATGGAGACAAGTTGTATCGCGACATGAAGCAAGTTTTCTATTGGCCTGATATGAAAAAGAAAATAGCGGAGTGTGTAGTTAGATGTATGACTTGGCAAAGTATAGTAGAAGAAGTTGAGAGGATTGTTGCAGCCATTGGATATTCCTCGGTGGAAGTGAGAGAGTATTTCCATGGATTTTGTAGATGGTCTACCTAGGAGGGGGAGAGGGAATGAGAGCATTTGTGTCATAGTTGATAAGTACACCCATTTAATTTCAGTGAGGAGTACTAGGACGGTAGCATCGTTGGTAGCTCTATACATTAGAAAAGTCATTGGGTTACATGGAGTTCCTTTTAGCATAGTTATTGACCGAGATCCTTTTTCACTAGTGATTTCTGAAGGAGTCTACATGAGGCATTGGGGACTGAGCTGAGTTTGAGAACTGCATATCATTCGTAGACAGACGAATGGATGGAGAGAGTAAAGTGGCTTTTCAAGGACTTGCGATGGATGTGCATTTTAGACTTTAGATGTTCTAAGGAGGATCGTTTACCATTGGTGAAGTTTACCCACAAAAATAGCTATCAAGCTAGCATTAGGATGGAACCTTTTAAGGCGTTGTATGGTAGACCCTGTAGAACACCATCGTGTTAGTGGAATACGACGGATAGAATTATTTTGGATCAGATATAGTGAAGGAGACATCGAAGAAGGTGGATCTGATCCATATAAGGATGAAAACCTCTCAAGATTGGTAGAAACCTTATGCTAACAAGAGACGAATGGATTTGGATTTCGCAGTGAGAGACATGGTATTCGTGAAGGCGTCACCCCTTAGGCATGTAATGGATTTGGTAGTTGGGGGAAGCTAGCATTGAGATTTGTAGCTTCCCGATAGTGGCTAGAGTAGGGAAATTGACATATAGAGTAGAGCTTCTGGATAGGTTGGTAGGGGTACAAGATGTTTTCCATGTATCGCATTTGTGAAAGTGTTTACACGATACAGTACCATGGTCTAGCTAAGTCAATTAGAGGAGGTTGAGGTAGAGCGAGAGTCACTTGTTCACGTTGCACACATTCTATTCTCGAGCATGTTATAAAGAAACTCCGTGATAAGGAGATCAGACTTGTCAAAGTCCAATGAGGAGAGATGATCCAGTAAAGAGTACATGGGAGCTCGAGGAGAAAATCCATGCTACCCGCCCATAACTCTTTTTTGGTACGTTTTCAATTTAATTCTTGTAAGTATAAACTACTTATATGTATGACTTAGGTGGTACACCCTTTAAGTAGAGACTATTAGATGCTAGGAAAGGTTGTAAACATGTTGATAAGACATGTTATGAATGATTGGTGATAATGGATGTACATGGATGTATTGTTTCATTGTGCTCTTTCACATATAAGACGGTATATCTTCTAGGTATGCACATGCACACTTATATCCAGTTGCATGTTATTTCTTAATTACTGTTGTGCTAGTGGATGTTATGCATATGGATATTGCATATGAGTTGTATGATTGTGCATATATATATATAGAATTGCAAGTAAACATTTACTTAGGATGCTGCATACATTTAGATGCATGGCATAAGCATTTGCATGATGGAGGTCGACTAGATCGGCAGACCGCCTACTTTTGCATTAATATAGATTTACGTGCATTTCATATTGCATATATATATATACACACATGTTTCATTAAAAAAATTGTAAAAACAGTGATTTCTCGTTGATGATGGATGAGTAGACGATTGTAACTATTGGCTGCTGTGTGTAGAAGTCATGTTTTTCCATCCTCAAAGATTTCAGGGATGAAATCCTTTTAAGTGAGGGTGAATGTATAATCCAGGAAATTTAACACAAATTTAATAGATATTTAAATGGAAAGTTAATATGAAAACTAAATTTAATGAAAATAAGGTTTTAAAATAAAATTTTCATAAACATTCAAATTTGGCTATGAAACTTGCACTATTGTATCGCAGTGAATTTTCGGATGATTTTCATATATAACACTTTGTAATTCGAGTTAGTACACAGGAGTTACGGGTACATGAATGAATTAAGAATTTAACACTAAAAATTTGAAAATTAACAACACCACAGGTCGACCCAAGGTGATTCATAGTCGATCGGTAGCGGTCGACTATGGTAGGGGCAGCTCGACCCGCATGTGAGTAAAATTGTGGATTATCAGTTTACTAAGACGATGATAAACGGACCACATGATTTTCTTGGGGACGAAGTGTACGATATGCAAACCTATGCCATGAAATATTCACCTATACTAATCTAATAGTCCAAACTAAAACCCTACCCATATAAATACTAAGCTAGTGAAAACCTAATTCTATATTAAAAACTTGCAATAACCAAACTCTACCAAAATTTTCTCTCTACCCTAATTTCTAAAATTCCAAAAATTAAATCTATTTAACCTAAGTGATTGAAGCGGGTAAATAAAGGTGGATCAAAGCGATCTTAGGAGGATCTATCGATTAGGGGCCCAAATTCTCGAGTACAAGCATTAATAAAAGCTTTGGTTAGAGGTGAACGGGCACAAAGTTGATAAGCTGATTATTGTAGTTAACTAAACTATTGTAATTAATTAGGATATTAGCAAACCCTAAATTGGATATGGTAATATGTTAAAATCTAAGTTTTAATCTAAACCTTGTTTTAAATTGTCAGTTAACTATTAATTGGAATTATGCATATACCCTTTTCTCTTGAAATTGGAAACACTAAAATCGACAAACACTAAACCAATTACAATCTATTGATTAGACTATAATTATGGTTCACAAATCACTATTAACGGCCTAATTAAATGCATAAACAATCGATGATAGAAATTTAAAGAAACCCAAACATTGTCAATCGACGGTCAATCAGTGTAGTCGATCGTTCGTATCAATAATTGGCAACCTGAACCTTGGTCTAAGGCCCAAAAATTTATAAATAAAAATTATATAAAACATGAATTGTCATGGGCCTATTTTGAAATGACTCGGATTTTTTTTGACGTTTAATTTGGAATATTTAAATGGTTTAAATATTGAATTTGGATTTATAATTTAGTTACTAAGATTTTAAAACTAGAATTTCAAGTGATTTCGTTAATTTTCGAAATCATCGATTTAATCGACGCGATAAAATAGCGATCTGGGACACAGTCTTGGAATTCGAAAAAAGCAGTTCCATTAAATCCGTAATAGTGTATTATTATTGGATTTCAAATTTCTTAATGTTTGGAGTTATCGTTTGATCGTATGGAATAGAAACGCGTTGAAATTAATATCGAAATTTAATATAATAATTGGGTCCAAAAAATATCTTCCCCATATGATCGAATTAGGACTTGAAACCTTTTTCATTCCGTTTGGAATAGGGGAATAACAATATGAACGCCTACAGACACGCCTCGATAGGGATTCGAGATTTTGAGTTGTGTAAATCGAGACATTTTAAAATTTAAATAAATAATTGTCTAGTCAGTATTCTTTTCAGTTGTAATTCCATCCCTTCGCTGTGCTTTGACCCATTCAAACACGCTACCCCCAAATCACACACGACCTTCCGTTCTTTCAGTTCAAAATCAAAATCACATACTCTCTTTTTTCAAACCCAAATCGACATTATAAAGAAAACAAATGTCGCATTCTCCTTAGTTTTAAAATCACGTAATCCTCTCTTATTCTTCAAAATCGAACTCAAAAATGGAGAGCCATTCCCTTCTTTCTTTTTAAATCGTGTATTCCTCCTCAAATGAATCGATTCAAAATCGATTTGAACAATCAATTTGATAAAAGGGAACCGCGATCGAAATTGCTAGTTCCAGGGGGCAAGAGGGAACTCAGGTGGTGCGGCACGTGTCTCGGGGTGCAGTCGCAATTGAAGAAGCTCCTTAAGGAAGCGCGTACAAGCAGGGTGAGCAGTGGCATTGTCATAGCCGTAGTTAGAGTTTGGAATCGCGACAGCTTCGTGCTGCACGTGCGACGTTACTCTATGGTCACTTAGGTTTCCTGGCGAAGTGCAACTAGTTGGAAGCGATGCAGGGTTTGGTGAATATCTCTGGTCGAAACCGCGATCGAAATATTTGACTGGAGCTCGATGGCAGCATGGTGGCAGATGAAGTTGAGGCTGAGGATGGGTTTCGTTTTGGGGCTGCTGTGAATCCTATACATGGCTTGACTGGAGCATTGCCTGCCCGTCGAGTTGGTGATTCACGTGCATTGGGCGTTGGGGTTATGGATAGCCATGGTTCCTGGTCAAGTATTGGTGGAGGTTGAGGCTTGTTTAGCTTATGCTAGGGAAGGAAATGTTCGTAAGGTTCAGGAGCTGTTGAAAAGGTATAAAACGGTAAACTTTAATTTAAGTTTTCTTTGTAAGCATAACAACAACAACAACAATAATAATAATAATTTTTAATCTATCTAATCTGTAAAAAAATTCATGCGAGGATTAAAAATATTTCAAATACTACAATGGAAGAAAATTGGGATGGATTTGCAAATAAAAATCAAGGTGAGAAAATTCTCACTCATTTGGATGCCAAATTTAATTTTAATTAGTTAAAATAAATGATTGGATGCTTGGTTGAAGTTATTGATTATTATCTGTTGAATGTTAAATATATAGTGTGTGTGTGTGTGTGTATTAGTGGTTGGAGTGATATTCCCACAAAATATAACGGATGAGACCCAATGCGCCCCGCATAATAGCGGATGACCCTATATACCTTAATATCCCCCTAAAAGTGGGAAGAGTATTTTTATGTTGTATTAACATATGTGGATGCAGGAAAATAGGTTGGAGGAATCCAACTGGATTCCTCAAAATGCTAAATTTAATTTCATATATTGTGATACATGGATTGTATAGAATACTTTATTATAGATTATTGTTGTGATCGAAATTATTAGATGTTATTGTAGCAGTAGCCAGAATTTTGGTATTTTAAATACCATAAATATATTCTTTGAAATTTGAAGGAATAAAAAGGGAATTTTTGATATAAAAATAATTTATATTAGAATTGGGGTTATTTTAAAGAAAATGAGTTAGAAAATTATATTTGATTTTTGGTACTTAACTACTATGAATTATTAGATAGAGATCTTAAAAATAAATTATATAAAAGAATTTATAAATGATATTCTGTAAATATAAAAAGGAGTTGAAGTCGGTATTAAAAATAGACTTGAAGTTATAAATAGATTTATAAAGAAATGGATTTATAAAATGGAATTTTATAAATAAGATTGTTTTTTATAAACAAGCAAAACTCAAAGGAGTATAAGAGTTTATAAACGATGTTTATAAATAAGGTAAGAGATATCGGTTGCTAAATTGGAAATATAAAATTCATAGGTGAATTTATATTAGAATATGGAAATAGAGTGACAAAAATAGTGGATACTATTTTTGAAAAGCGAAAATAGTTAAGGAGATCGGAATGGAAGTGACGTGATGTGATTTGGGAGGAATTTATAAAATTGAATTGGTTATTGAGGTTTCAAAAATATTTTTTTAATTCTAAGAAGTTAAATTTGTTTTTAAAAAGAAAATTTTATTATTTAAAACAATGGAATTTTAAACTAGTTAGGATTGAAATACTTTGGCAAGTAGATTTTCAAATATTAAGTACTTATTTTAATAAATTCCAACTTTTAAAATCAGCTTCGAAAATTTAATTGTTTATCAAAAAAATGAGTTATTGATGTTATAAAAGTGTTTTTCGATATTTTAAATAATTACTTGACATGTTTTAAAAATAAATTATTTTCCATTTTAAATACTTGTTATATATATATATAGAGTTTTGAAGTGATTGAAAATTTTTATTTATAAATTCCCCAGAGGTTCGTAAATGGGGATTTTAAATGGATGAGATTTTGAGAGGAGGAACTTTATAAGGAATTTGGAGGAAATGAATTTCAAAATGTTGAATGTGGGAATTTTGAAAATGAAATCTGAATTTATAAAAGAAGTTATAAATTGTTGAATGGGTTTATAAATGAGTATAGTGGGTTTTGAAAATTGAAAAAGGGAATTTATTAGTGACTCTGAAGACTTATGAGATATGCTATGAAATATCCTCTTAAGTGTTGATACTTGAAAAGATTTTGGAAAAATAAGATTTATAATACTTTCCTATGTATAAAAATGGAAATTTAAAAATATTTCTAAGCGTTGAGATGGTTTGAAAATATCCTGTTATGGATTTAAGTATTTGAAATTGTTTTCAAATATTGGAATATGAAAAGGGATTTGAATATATATCTTAATAAAGATATTTCGAAGTAAATGTCTGAAGAATGATAAAATAACGCCCAATGTCTGCTTATGGATGTTTTATTGATAGTTAAATAATCGACTATCAATATTGGCCAATTTCGTTAATTGTTTCGAAGAGACCAATCTTGGATTTAATTATCCGGAAACCACTTCGATCCGGTTTGAACATCACGAATGGATACCGTGGAGATAGTGAAGACGGTGATCTAGTTCGTCCAGACCCAGGACAAGTTGTATGGACGAATGCTATCAAAACATCATCATTGGAGGACGATGGGCACTCTATGCAGAATTGTTTCTCGAAAGGTAACTCTTAGCCTCAAGCCTCATCAAACGGAGTGAATAAAACAGGAGAGATGCAGCAAGGCTAAGTGGTCACACCCAATTAGGGTATGTTATCATTTTCATTCTAGATATTGTTGAAAATCTATAAATTATGGATATGGTTGTGCATGAAAGAAGGAGCGCTTGATTTTTAAGGGTGGTAACACCCAAGGTGATAACATAATCGGTCTATCCAGATTAGGGTTAGGCCGTTCTTGTATAGACGGAGATCCCGAAGAGGTCCTTGGTACATTGTTCTAGAGGTGTACTGTGATGGCGGTTCCCCAGTGGCCCGGTCATTGTATGGAATTCATTCTCCAATAAGCGCCGTATGGTTTTGATTATGCCCAACTATACTGGAACGTGAGATGCAAGCATTTCGGCTATTTTCTATTTACTTTGATTAGACATTATTATAATACCAGATGATTTTGATAAAAATGTTTTGGTTATCATAAGGTAAAAAACTATTCCGTTTATGTGTGACGTGGTCTTACGAGATGCCTTTGTTCTCAAAGGATTTTGAAAACGTTAATAATTCAAATTGAGTGTGTCTTCTCACGCTGGTTTTCCAGACTGACTCGAGTGTTATTTTATTATAATACTCAGGTCAGACTGAGTATTACAGTTTCAAGTTAGAATGTTACGGAGCTCAGGAGATGAGCTGGAGGAGTTAGGACGTATATCCGTACATGATTTACATTTCTACTGTATGAGGACAAGTGATTATAACTGTCCAGATTAGTGTATTGATTTTTGTACTCTGATGATTGTAAGTATAAGCATATACATATTTTTTTGTATAAAAAAAATCTGTTATTATTTTTTGTTCCTCTACATTTGTGAGTTCTATGTTGTTGTTTCTCTTCTACCTCTTTCTTCTTCACCAGAAAGATTCGTATTTTCCATTCAAGTTGAGTTAAACTAATGTGAATTATGGTCGACTCAAAGGGGTACGGATTTGTGGGGATGCATGCTAGGACTTATAGGGAAGATAGTTCTCTATGAGTGAACATTAGGTTGTGAAGGTGTTGGGTAAATGTTCTTTACCCGATTTAGGATAGTAATCGATTCAAGGCTATTAACCCAAAAAATAGATCAACACCCTTGAGTATGATATGAAAGTACTAGCCTAGTAGAATAGAGCAAATATAATAAAAAAATAGTAGAAAAGTAAATGAGACACAGAGATTTTATGTGGTTTGGCTGTTAACTAAGCCTACATCCACTTTGTAGCTTTGATCATTGATTTGATCTAGCTTGAATGAGATTACAAGGTGACTGAGAAGAATTGGTTACAAGTACAAGGGCTAGACAAGTTCTAAGTCCTAGAAACGTCTATGGTTGCTACTGTAATGACTGTGATGTACAGGAAAGAGTTGAAGTATGGATGGAGATCCTGCATAGAGATAGTAGAATCCAGTTCCTTTCTTGGTTGCTCTGTGATTTGTATTTATAGAAGTAGTAGTCATGCTGGGTCAGAAGATTACTGTCAACTAGGTCCAAAAGTCGGCCCACTCTTACATTGAAAAACCTAGGAGCATACGAGTTAAACCTTTAACTTGGTACCGAGTTAAACCTTTAACTCGGTACCGAGTTAAGCTCCTTAACTCGGTAACAAGTTAAGGATTTGGCTCCAAACCATTCCCGAACTTTAGTTTTTCTCTTCCATTTCCTATCTGAGGTGCTTTTAACTCTTTTTTCATTGCTTTTGGCTTGGTTCTAGTGATTCGTTTGATTGTAGTTAATTTATCCTGACTTCTTTAATACCATTTTATCAATCTTGTGACTGGACGTGCTAACCTTGAAGAAAACACTTGATATCAACATAAGGGAATTGTATAAGAATAGTGTGAAACTTTGATTAAGAATGAGGAGGAATCCTTAACTCTGTATTGAGTTAAAGGTCCTTAACTCGGTGTTGAGTTTAGATATTAACTTTAATCAACATGAAATTTCTCCGTGTCCATTTCTTGCTTCCATTCGATGTACTTGCCAAGTTCAAAGTCATTTAGTCATCGTTTGGATCTTTTAAGTCAGCGGGTTAACACTTTCTCTCTAAAGTATGCCTTTTGGATATAAGGTGTGCTTTGCTCAAGAACAATTTCTAATAATCGGTCTATGATAGTTGAGCTTTGCGGCTACTTCAAGCTTGACGAATCGTCAAGTTCATTTGGATTCTCTTTTCAATCACGTGTCATTCTAAACCGGTTACAGCCTAAGACTCTAGACTATGCCTAAATGTAGTTTATACATCACAGTCATTTCAATTTAATTTGGAGTTATTACATCACATATCTCTGATTACATCACATATCTATTTTCGAAGCTATTATATCACATATCCAAAATTGTCTCATGTTCATCCAGGATTTATAAGTTTTATTTTAATTACAAGGCGTTCAAATCCTTTTATCAAGTTTGTATCCACTCTAGGGCATGGTCTCATCGAGCCATTTATCTTCCAATCTAGGACTTGTTCTCTCCGGACCATCTTCATACACTCTGGAGTTCAATCTCTTTGGTGGTCACTTGTCGAGTCCAATATGCTTGCTCTCCGATAAGGGGTCCCAACGACCGAGTAGGCTCATCCACTCACCCTCCAGTAATGGGACCTACCCTTGACCTCTTCGAGTTCTTAATGAGCCCAGTCCACCTAATATCTGGCAAGGGGACTCAAGGACAAACAGGCTCATCCCCTTGCTCTCCAATGAGGGGACTTACTTCTTTCACACCGGCCCCGTCTCTCCGGATAGTAGCTTAAAGCAATCCAATCTGTACAACCTATCCGCTCACTCTCTGACGAAGGGCCTTGCACCCTGCACTTTGGCCCCGTCTCTCCAGTTGGGACTTAAAAGCGATCAATATTGTACAAGCCTATCCACTCGCTCTACGGCAAGGGGACTTGCACCCTACACTCTGACTATGTCTCTGAGGATGGGACTTATAAACGAACAATATCAGTCATCATATTCAATGTGGATTTTTCAAAATTTAGATGTCTGAATTAAAGCAAAGCAAACAAGAAAAAAATTTAATCGTTCATCTCGGACATTCGACTCAGAGTGTGCCTAGATACTAGTGTAGGTCTCGTACAAGTGTAAGAAGGCAGAGGTTGTTATCATCCTAAATAGTCATCTCAGCTCACAGCGTGCCTAGGGACCGTTTGGGATCCTGTACATGTGTAAGCGACCTGAGGTTATTGTCTTTATTATAAAATGCAAAAAGAAGAATATAAGACAAGAAACCGAAACGTAAAGCATGGGAATCAAGTTTGACTCTTGTTTATCCGATCATGGGATTTCGAGCCTCAGACCAGATCCCTGGTTATTCCTTGACGTATTCACTGCAGGTGGTGCTTGCTTCGGCTGCACCATTGTAATTCAGTTCCTGCCATACTATTGCAGTTGGTTGCACCAAACCACTTCTTTTATTAGATCACGAAGGTGTCAGCACTCATTTATTTCATCTCCATACAGCTCAATGAAGATGCAAAACTTTCCAGATCATTTCTCCCGATTAGTAGGTTCTCTTCTAACTAACTTTCGATAGAGGATCTGCTCTCGGTATCTAGATATATCCTCTTTGGGATTCAATCAAGTCAGCAAAGGAAGGGAATTTCGGCTCCCTCCTTTGTCATTTTGGTTCCCTAAAATTATCATATGTTTCCTTTGTCTTTTCCATTTCCTGCTCCGGATAGTCCTTTATCATCTACAGCGTTAATTTCATCATCCTCATCCTTAGCTTTGATGTCTTCTTGACACAATTATCTTTCAGCTACATAGTAGAACTCTACAAGATCCATTGGTGGATCCCTCTCAAGTGCAACTTTGAAATCGGTCTTCCTCACTACTTCAGATACTGCTGCCATTAAGATTATAGATGGATCCAACCTACCCACGAATGTGGTTGCCATGTTGAATCTTGTCAAATAGCTTCTCAAGGTCTCTCCGAGCTTTTGTTTCACGCTTGATAGCATCATCAAATTCTTCGGTCGTGAGACATGAACTCTGAACTGCCTCAAGAACTTACTCACTAGATAGATCTACATGCTAATGGACCTATTCTCCAGCTGTCTAAACCACATCATCGCCAAGTCTATCAAGTACAATGGGAAGCACCGCCCCATTACCTCCTCAGAGGAACCTAACACCTTCATATGTCGGATATATCTCGTTAGATGAATTAAAGGATTCGACTATCCATCGTACATTTCCAACATCGAAAGCTTGAAATCGTGAGGATTTTTCGTATTCTGGATATTGAAAGCGAATGGATTTCAGTTCACATCCTCTGAGCTTTGACCTTGGAGTCCACCATTGATCATTCTCCTTACCAACTCAGCAAGCAAGTTTTTACCGTTAAGCAATATTTTTCCCCATGTTCCTATAAGGGAGTTATGGAACATACCCTGGCACATATTCCTCCAGTTGCACATTAGTGTTCTGATCTACAACTTTGGTTCATTCTATGCTCCGTTCCTATGGAGAAATTCTGGCACATATCCCTCCATTTGTTGTGCATTTATATTTTGATTTGTGTTTCTAGCTCCAACGCTGTCCATTCACAGCATTCCAGCAGCCACACCAATGTTTCCCCTAGTACAATCCTTTCGGTATAGATTTGGCTTGGGTTGGTTCCGAGCTGTTCTGTTTGTGGGGGCATTGTTCCTGTTTTCTTCTTGTCCTTGGTTATGTAGATTGATTGATCAGAATTTGAGGACACCTCTTGGCTTCCCATAGGCTCTAGTTGACTTCCTCCAACCCTGGATCTAGTGTTGGGCCTCTTCATCTTCTCCAAAACTCAAAATCAAGCTTCAAGTCTTCAAATCTTCAAACCTGGCTCTTGGTTCTCAGTGAAAGCACAAAAATTTTAACCCAAAAAATGGGTCAACACCGTGGAGTATGATGTGAATGAACCAGCCCTGTTAGAACAGAGCAGATATAATAGAAAATAGTAGAAAAGTAAATGAGACACGGAGATTTTTATAGTGGTTTGGCTGTTAACTAAGCCTACATCTGCTTTATAGATTTGATTATTGGTTTGATCTAGCTTGAATGAGATTACAAGGTGATTGAGAATGAATTGGTCAGAAGTATAAGGGCTAGACAAGTTCTAAGTCCTAGAAAAGTCTACAGTTGCTACCTTGGCGACTGTGATGTAGAGGAAAGAGTTAAAGGATGGATGGAGATTTCGCATAGTCATAGCAGAATCCGAACCCTTTCTTGGTTGCTCTATGATTTTTATTTAAAGGGGTAGCACTCACGTTGGATCAGAAGCTTGCTATCAGCAAGTCCAGAAGTCGGCCCACTCTTGTACTAAAAAACCTAGGAGCATAAGTGTTAAACCCTTAACTCGTTGCTGAGTTAAGATCCTTAACTAGGTACCGAGTGAAGGATTTGGCTCCAAACCATTCCATGACTTTGGTTTTGCTCTTCCATTTCCTATCTGAGGTGCTCAGCTCTTTTCCCATTGCTTTTGGCATGGTTTAAGTGATTCGTTTGATTGTAGTTGAGTTATCCTGACTTGTTCAATATCATCTTATCAATCTTGCGATTGGACAGGCTAATCTTGAAGAAAACACTTGATATCAACACAAGGAAATTGTATAAGAAAAGCATGAAACTTTGGTAAAGAATGAGAAGGAATCCTTAACTCGGTGCTAAGTTTAGGTGTTAACTCCAATCAATATGAAATTTCTCCAAGTCCCTTTCTTGCTTCTTTTGGATGTAGTTGCCAAGTTTCAAATTGTTTCGTCATCATTTGAATCTTCTATGTTCGGTTGAAATCTACTTTGCTAAAAAGCAGGTTAATAGAGGCAATGTAATTTCATGATTGGTGCTCACAGAAGGTTCCAACCACGGATGTGCAACTGGTGTGGATACCTGATGGAGTGGTTCTAGCACAAGAGAAGTCTTAGTATTCACAAATTCCTGATGCACATGATACAATTAGATATAAGGACCTGGAGCATGCAATAAATGGCGAACGTTATGATCGAGAGATGGAAGCAGATGCAAACAATGAGACCTAGCAATAAGTTTGCACTTCGGATTCTTTCTCTCCAAGCGTAGTAAAAGGGAACATTCCCAGTAGCCAAGTGATGGTAATAATTATGGAAATTTATGTTCATAGTAGCCTAGTTGTAACGACCCAGAATTTGACCGCTTTAAAATATACTATTTAAAGTGATTTGAAATATAAAATATGTAATCTTATATGATTAAAACCAATATTAGATAGGATTTGGAAAGAGGAGTATACATAAAAATAGTAACATTTGCCTATATCGACACTTTAGAAAAGTAAGTTTCAATGCCTAAATGAATTATTTTAATTAATTTATGGGTGTTTATATTTTTAAATAGCAATGTAAAAATTTATTTATTTAAATTTGGCATAAATAAATAAATAATTTAACTAAAACGTCAAATGTGACTGTAAAACACGTTGAAATCCAATGTTTTGTCGATTAAAAATTATCGCAACGTTGTCGCTCCTTTATTATCTTATATAGAGACATATATTCAAATAGTGTAAGTATTAATTAATTCACTAATCAAGTTTACTTTTACTAAACATGCTTAGAAAATTCTGGAATATAATTAATAAAAAGTAGGCATAAAAAGACAAAAAAAGTACGAAAGTCAAAAAGTAAAACATCAAATCAAACAAACATAATTATTACTTTCTTTACTTAAGATCTAAGTGAACTGATATAAAGTAATGATTTGAAATGTGATGTTAAGTGTTGAAAAAAATAAGGTAACTTAAGAAGTAAGTAAGTATTTTGGTAATTTGGTAAAAGGATATTTTGGTAACTTACCACTTCATTTTTTTCATCTATAGATACCAATCATTTTCTCACTTTTTTTTCACACTATTTTTACCTTCTTCTTCCTCCTCCTTAAAGCTCTCTTTAATGTCTTCTTTGAAGGAGGAGGCTATGCGGTAGGATCGTGTAATATGGAATAACGGAATAGTCTAGGTAGATAAAGTAGGTAAATGCAAGGAGACACCAGGATTTTATACTGGTTCGGACCTCTCGTCCTACGTCCAGTCCCTAAGCTTCACTTAGGAATTTCACTAACTAACACCCTCACTTCACCCGGAGGAATAGGTTTACAACTTACCCGAACAACCGAACGGGATTTCTTGCCTCAACTACCGAAGAGGACTTCAACTCAATTACTAAAACACAATATTTGACTTGTTGTGTTCTTGTCAACACTAATGAGTCTAATGTAGTACAATATTCCTATAATCTTATCCTCGAGAGTATGCAATGTGTTTGTGAAGATTTAGGAAATGTGAATTGCTATGAATCAAAAGAATGTTATAAACAAAAACAATGATTCAAGCAATAGATTAGTGATTGCTTTGAGAATATCTAAAAAATATGAATAAGAGAATAGTTAGATTAAAGCAAGAGAATTCGGTGAATTAAATGATGTTAGAATCATGTATATATACTTGTAGAAGAGATGCATATGTTGTCAAAGGTTGCAAACAAGAGATGCTTCCATTTCCATTAATGAATGGTTGCAACTCTTGGGAGGAAGAAGGTGTCTTTTCAGAGAAAATTCGCAGGTTCAAATTCAGTCGACTGAGCAGGGAATTCAGTCAACTGAAAATATGAAGTAAAATTTTTGGGACCAAATTCAGTCGACTGTGTAGGAAATTCAGTCGACTGAAACTGTGCATGTGTATAAATTTGTTCCAGTTTCAGTCGACTGACTGTTCCTGTTCAGTCGACTGAACTCATAAAGCCTGCATAGTTAAAACTTAATTGAAAAATGAAGTTTATAAAATTTTTCTAGTGTTCGTGCAAGCTTCTTGAGGATAGATTTTAACAATACATCTAGACTAGTGACATATGTAAAAACATACTTTAAGTTTGTTTGGACTTCATCTATCTTCCTTTAGCATTTGCATATATTTCTTCCTTGTTTGTTAAAGCACATTATCATTGATCAAAATCTTTGTGTATCAACATTCTTCCCCTTTTTGATTGATGACAATACTGATTTGTTCTAGAGACGTTTTACTTATTTTCTCCCCCTGAATGTATGCACTATCTTTCCTATAAAACAAAGTTAGTACCATAGATTTTCTCCCCCTTTGTCATCGACAAAAAGGAAGAACTAACAACAGTAATAATTTATCAAAACAATCACTGAAGCATAGAGAATATTTGCATAATCATCACTGAAGAAAAATAAAAATGTTGTGACAGACAAGCATAAATGGCTATTTATACAAGCCACTAGAAAATTAAAAATACACATCAAAACAAAAAAATCACTCATCTCTATCCCAGTCATATGAACCTTCTCTACCTGTTTGGTTCACGTATGACGGGTCCTCCTGTTGGTGGTCTATGTGCTCTTCCTCCTTGGCCACAACTAGCCCCGCTAGCGCTGCTACTTGTATGCTCTTCGAATGTCGTCCATGTAAACGTGGGTGCCGGATGTTTGCCGCGAGATGTTGAAGCAGTAGTGGTGCTTGAGCACGAGATTGCATCCCAAAGCTTGTTGAAGAATCCTTTGATTTTGTCAAGCTTATGATCTATCTTTTTAAGACGAGTGTCAAGAATTTGTTGATTTCTTGACAATATCCCCAAGGATTGGTTGGTAGTGAAGCTCGGGTCAACAAGACGAATTTCATCATCTTGCTTGAGATGTTCTTCGGGGCGAGGTTGAGGAGGTTGTTGTTGTTGTTGTTGTTCTTGATGCCTTGCTTCCCATTCGACGAGTGATATTATGCGAGGAGGTCGAGATGGGAGTTGCATTAGGCTTATGGTCCGGTGGTTAATTTGATGGACCATTGTATTCTCCGACTCAGGTAATGGCGTATCGACATTGAGGAGAAGTCGCATGATGTACTCTCCAAAGTAGATAGTGCGCATTTTGCCATTATTGAAAGTGAGAAACTCATCAAGAATAAGTTGTACCCAATTAACTTGTATATTGACAAAAATAGCATATAGAGCTCGATAGTTATTTGGGTAGACAATTTCGTACGAGCCCGTGCGAGGATTAATCGTTCTCATTAGGGCTTTATGGAGGATTCTCGCCATAGGTCGAAGGGAGGTGGACTTAAAATCCCAAAAGTTGATATTACCATCCATAAATCGATGGTTGATGTTGTCGCGAATGTGTGGATTGAATTCTATCTCCTCTAGCTTTCTCCCGACATTTAGAGACTCTAAAATGTGTGCTATTCTATCCAAGGAAAACCAAACTTTCTTTCCACACACCATACTCCAAACACTATTGTTTGGATTTCTTGGACTTTGGTGTCTAAGATTAAGATTAGCATAAAATAATTTTACCATTACATGATTAATGACATGGTCATTTCTTTTCAAATCTAAAAGAGAAGTTAAACCTGCCGGATCTGTTAACGCTTGGATGTTGTAGGTTTGAAAGCTTTGACAATCAACGAAAGAATGCTCGAAAATTTGGGAATTCTTCATTTTGTTCCATCGAGACAGCGGTTCCATCGTAAAGCCATTGTGCTATTTGAGCATCAATTGGCTCGGAGGATGAAGAAGATGAAGCTCTTGATCTTTTTGGTGCCATTTGGGTGAGAATTGAGTTGATTTTGAGGAATTTGGGGCTAGGGTTTCGAAATTGATTTGGGAAGAAAGTTTGTAGGAGGTAAAAAGTGAATTGGTAGGGTAAAATCTGGCGGTTAAAAGGGGAAATTTTGCCTGGGAAGTGGCGTTCAGTCGACTGAATGTACTCTTCAGTCGACTGAATCAAAGGCCGAAATTTTCTGTGATAGATTTAGTCGACTGAACAGTACATTTAGTCGACTGAAATTTTTGCTGAAATTTTCTGTTGAATTTTGAGTCGACTGTGCAGATGATTCCAGTCGACTGAACTATGTAAATATTGTTTTCTGTCATATTTTCAGTCGACTAAGCAGGGGCGTTCAGTCGACTGAAACATGCATTTTTTGTTGTTTTAGTTAATTTTTGAAATTAAACAATTTATTTAAAGAAATAGTTAAAAAAATATTGATGTAACAACATACAAATATTTCAAAATTTAACTATTTCTTTGGGGATGGACTTGGAGTTTTGTTTCCTTCATTCTTCATGTAATTTATATCCCATGAATTCGGACTATATTGAGGAGTCTTAGGAGACGTCCAAGGATTCAGAGGATCGACTGGTGTACGATAAGGTGAAGACGGATCAAGTGAGCTAACAGGGCGAGGTAGGGGTTCAGCCACTTCGTTCTTCTTTGATCCACAGAAGCGTAAACCGATTTGCTCTAGGAAGCTCAAACGTCTTGCCGTAACTTTTTGCTCGAAGTATAGCTCTCGTTGAAGATCTATCTGTTGTTGTTGAAAGTGATGAATTTCATCAATCTTTATTTTTGTGTCAGGTGAAATAAAGAGTCTGTGTTTCGCCTTTTTAGATTCTGGTGTGAAACCAGTACGATAATTTTCCCATTTGTAAACCGGCTCATGTGCTGGTGTTGGTGTGGGAAGTTTTGGCGACGTTGGAGTGTTATCAACTGATGAGGTGATATTGATTGGAGAGAAGGAGTTATTGGACGACATTTTATGTTGAATTAAGATTTTATACATAAAATTGAGATGAAAATAAAAATATTTTTAAGAATTTATTTATAGTAGAATTTTACTAAACAAATAATGGTTATAATTTAATAAGATTTTTTAACTGTATAGAGATTTAATGGTAAAGAGAATTTGTTAAAACGTATGATTCTTATTTAATAATTCGGTTTAAAAAATGTGTGGTCTATAAATTATATAATGTAACATATAACATAACTGAAAATATTTGAAATTCTTATTCAGTCGACTGAATATTTTGTTTTAGTCTACTGAAATGTGGGAATATTTCTAATGTATTTCTAATTAATATCTTTAAAGGATATTATACCTAATTCTCGTTGAAGTTTTATGAAGGAGTTTTCTAATAGAGGTTTAGTAAATATATCAGCAATTTGATTTTCGGTAGAAATATGTTCTAAATTAATTATTCCTTTTTCGATATTGTCACGTAGAAAATGGTGACGAACATCTATATGTTTTGTACGATAGTGATTAATCGGATTTTTAGATAAGTTAATTGTACTTGTATTATCACAGTATATTGTAGAATTTGTTAAATTTATATTAAAATCTTTAAGTGTTTGTTGCATGTATATAACTTGAGTGCAAGCTAAAGCAGCTGATATATACTCTGCTTCGCAGGTGGAAAGCGAGACACAATTTTGTTTCTTACTAAACCAAGATACAAGTGATTTTCCAATGAAATGGCAAGTACCACTTGTAATTTTTCTATCTGTTCGAGATCCACCAAAATCAGCATCACTATATGATACTAAGTCAAATGGACACTCCTTTGGATAGAAAAGACCGAAATCTTTAGTTTTGTTAAGATGTCGCATTATTCGTTTTACTGCTCTTAAGTGTGAATCTTTAGGATCAGATTGAAAACGTGCACATAAACAAACACTCATCATTATGTCAGGTCTACTAGCGGTTAAGTAAAGTAAGGAACCTATCATACTTCTAAACAATTTTTTATCTACACTTTTGCATTTTCATCTCGATCGAGATGTGTAGTTGTACTCATAGGAGTAGGTTTAGCAGAATTGTTTTCCATGCCGAATCGTTTAATTAAATTAGTACAATATTTTTCTTGGTTTATAAAAATTCCATTTGTTAATTGTTTGATTTGAAGTCCGAGAAAATATGATAATTCTCCCATATGAGACATTTCGAACTCATTAATCATTATATTTGAAAATTCTTTACATAAATTTTCATTTGTTGAACCAAAAATAATATCATCTACGTATATTTGAATTATTAAAATATCTTTGGTAGTATTTTTAATAAAAAGCGTTTGATCTACTTTTCCAATTTTAAATCCCGAGTTTAATAAATAACTTTTAAGTCTTTCATACCAAGCACGAGGTGCTTGTTTAAGACCATATAGTGCCTTTTTTAATTTAAAAACGTGATCCGGATATTTTTCATGTATAAACAACGGAGGTTGTTCTACATATACATTTTCTTTAATAAAACCATTTAAAAATGCACTTTTAACATCCATTTGATAAAGTTTAAAATTGTGAAAACATGCAAAGCTAATAGAATACGTATTGCTTCAAGTATTGCAACGGGAGAAAAAGTTTCTTCAAAATCAATACCTTCTTCTTGATTATACTCTTGTGCTACTAGTCTTGCTTTATTCCTTGTTATATTACCTTGTTCGTCTACTTTATTTTTGTAAATCCATTTTGTTCCTATTACTGATTGATTATTAGGACGGGGAACTAATTCCCAAACATCGTTACGTTCAAATTGATTTAATTCTTCTTGCATTGCGATAATCCAATAATCGTCTTTTGATGCTTCTTTTGGATTTTTAGGTTCTGTTGATGAAATGAAAGCTACATGACCCATTTGATTTAGTTGATTTCTTGTTCTAACTTGAGAATTTATTTCTCCTATTATATTTTGAGTTGGATGATCTCGTAATATTCTAGTAGGAGATCTTAGTTCATTATTATTATTTTCAAGGTTTGTTTCTTCTATATTTATTAATTCTTCATCATCTTTTATATGAAAATTTTTATTAAAATTTTCATCAAAAGATATATGCAAAGTTTCTTCAATTAAGTTTGTTCGTTTATTAAATACTCGATATGCTTTGCTTCGTTCTGAGTATCCTACGAAAATTCCTTCATCAGCTTTTGAATCGAATTTTCCTAGTTGATCTTTTGTATTTAAAATGAAACATTTTGATCCAAATATTTTAAAATAAGATATATCTGGCTTTTTATTATTAAATAGTTCATAAGAAGTATTTTTAGTTAATGGTCTAATTGATATTCTATTTAATACATAACATGCACTAGCAACGGCTTCTGCCCAAAAATGTTTTGGTAGAGAACATCCATTTAACAATGTTCTTGCGCATTCTTGTAATGTTCTATTCTTTCTTTCTACAACTCCATTTTGTTGAGGAGTTCTAGGAAAAGAAAAATTAAGATTTATTCCTTTCTTTTTACAAAAAGCTTCAAAAACTTCATTTTCGAATTCGCCTCCATGATCGCTTCGAATATTTTTAATTTTCAAATCTTTAGTGTTTTGAATTCTTTTGACAAATGTTTCAAAATGCTCAAAAGTGTCACTTTTATTTTTCATAAAAATAGTCCATGTATATCTTGAAAAATCATCAACTATTACAAATAGTATCGATTATGATTAATGGATTGAATTTGTGTTGGTCCAAATAAATCCATATGTAGTAATTCTAATGGTTGTAAAGTCGAAATATTTTTCTTAGATTTGAAAGATGATTTCATTAATTTTCCTTTTTGACAATCATCACAAAGATTTTTTATTTTAAAGTTTATTTTGGGTAAACCTCTTACTAATTCATTTTTAGAGAGTTTTCTAATGGTTTTAAAATTTATATGACAAAATCTTTTGCGCCATAATCAAGGATCATTATCTTTGGCAAGTAAACACATACTTGAATTATGATTAATATTCATATTTAAAACATAAATATTTCTATCTCTATTTCCTTCAAAAATAAGATTTTGGTTTTGATAAAAAATACTACATTTATTATTCGAGAAAGTTATTTTAAAACCTTTGTCACACAACTGACTTATGCTAAGTAGATTATGTTTCAAATTTTCAACTAATGAAGCATTTACTATAGAAGGTAAATTTGATGTACCGTAATTGTTCACATCTCCTTTGCCACTGATATACCCTTTTGAATTGTCTCCGAAGGTAACCTAGCCACCATCAAAGTATGTGATGTTTGTAAGCATATCGTTGTCTCCGGTCATGTGTTTTGAACAACCAATGTCTAATATCCATTTCTTCTTTTTGAGTGGGACCTGAAAATAAATATGAAATTATTGGTACCCACCTTTTAATAGGGTCCTAAAAAGTTAGAGTTTAGGAAACCAAACTCAATTTGGTTTAGTATCATTTTTATAAATATAGTTTTCATTATGATGAACATTATCCATAAAAGTTTTAATATATTTATTTCTTATTAATACATTGTTAGTTTTTGGTACCCAAATTTTAACTACCTTGTTTTCTACTTTTGTTTTAATAGTTTTCTTTGGCAATATTTGTTGTTTTGAATCCATATTCCTCTTAAAATTTGTATCTTTCTTTTTAGGAATTTTTGACTCCTTTTTATATCCTAATCCATGTTTACTTGAAGAAGATTGAGAATTTTCTAAAATCTTAGATACATTTTCTCTTCCTTTGTTAAAATTAGAAACAATTTTAGTAATGTTATCTAATCTAGCTTGAAGACTATTATTTTCTAACTCAACTTGTTTAATCTTAGTTTTTAACTCATGATTTTCAGAAGCAATTATATCATTCTTTGTTTTTTGAGTTTCAATTTCTTGACTTAAAACTGATAATTGAGTTTCCGAATTTGAATGAGATTCTTGAACTTTTTCAAGTTCTTCTTCTAAGATTTTATTTTCATCTTTTAACATATCTCCTTCAAATTCAGCTTTGTTTTGATTTTCACGAGTTTCTTTGAGTTTCTTTTTAAGAGTTTTTATTGTGCTTAAAAGTTCAGTGTTTACTTCAATTAAATCGTTGAAAGTTAATTTATTTACCTCAGATTCTTGAGCCATGAAGCATACATTTGCCTGTTCATTGTCTCTATCACTATCATTTTCGGATGAAGATGAATCTGAATCGTCCCATGTTACAGAAAATGCCTTATTTTTGATTTTATCCTTCTTGTTTTTGTTGTTGAAGTTTTTCTGATTTTCCTTCATTTGTTCTTGACAATCTTTTTGCATGTGTCCTTTCTTATGACAATTGAAGCATTCTATATTTGAGGATGAAGGTTTGTTCAAGAAATTCTTTTTGAATCTGTTTTTGTTTCCTTTTCTATACTTTAAGAATTTCTTGAAATTTTTGGCTATAAATGCTAGATCCTCATCTTCAGACTCTGATTCTTCCTTTTCCGCATGAAAAGCAACATTCATTCTTTCTTGAGCTTGATACTTTTTAGCTTGCATATTTACTTCATACGACATAAGATTTCCAATCAATTCTTCTGGTTTCATTATAGATAGATCATTTGCTTCCTCGATTGCTAGTACTTTTCTCTCTCATTCATCAGTGAGTGAATTTAGAACTTTAGACACAATGTCAAAGTCCGTGTATTTTTCTCCTAGTCCGATTAGAGCATGATGAATATCTTGAAATCTTGAGTACATGTCATTGATGGATTCATTTTGTCGCATTCTAAAATTTTGGAATTGATTCTTCAGCATGGATATCTTTGTTTTCTTAACCTTGTTTGTGCCTTCATGTATGACTTTAAGTGTTTCCCATATCTGATATGCAGTAGTACATATGCTAACACGGTTGAATTCATTTCTATCCAGGATGCAAAATAGCATATTCATAGCTTTGGCATTTGCACTAGCTTCATTCTTTTGAATTTGTGTCCATGTAGGATAATCGGTTGTGGGTACAACGAACTCTGCTTGAGTAGCATTACAGGCTTTGAAACTTGTTGCTTGCATATAAATCCTCATCCTTGTAGACCAATAGTTATAGTTTAGTCCATTGAATAGAGGAGGTCTTTGGGTAGATTGTCCTTCCGCAAATGTAGAACTATAGGCAGATGTTGTGCTTGTACTTTCGTTATTTTCCATATTATCAATATGTCTAATAAAGGTGTTATGGTTATAGGACAACCTTGCTCTGATACCAATTGAAAGAGGAGGCAATGCGGTAGGATCGTGTAATATGGAATAACAGAATAGTCTAGGTAGATAAAGTAGGTAAATGCAAGGAGACACCAGGATTTTATACTGGTTCGGACCTCTCGTCCTACGTCCAGTCCCTAAGCTTCACTTAGGAATTTCACTAACTAACACCCTCACTTCACCCGGAGGAATATGTTTACAACTTACCCGAACAACCGAACGGGATTTCTTGCCTCAACTACCGAAGAGGACTTTAATTCAATTACTAAAATACAATATTTTACTTGTTGTGTTCTTGTCAACACTAATGAGTCTAATGTAGTACAATATTCCTATAATCTTATCCTCGAGAGTATGCAATGTGTTTGTGAAGATTTAGGAAATGTGAATTACTATGAATCAAAAGAATGTTATAAACAAAAACAATGATTCAAGCAATAGATTAGTGATTGCTTTGAGAATATCTAGAAAATATGAACAAGAGAATAGTTAGATTAAAGCAAGAGAATTCAGTGAATTAAATGATGTTAGAATCATGTATATATACTTGTAGAAGAGATGCATATGTCGTCAAAGGTTGCAAACAAGAGATGCTTCCATTTCCATTAATGAATGGTTGCAACTCTTGGGAGGAAGAAGGTGTCTTTTCAGAGAAAATTCGCAGGTTCAAATTCAGTCGACTAAGCAGGGAATTCAGTCAACTGAAAATATGAAGTAAATTTTTGGGACTAAATTCAGTCGACTGTGCAGGAAATTCAGTCGACTGAAACTTTGCATGTGTATAAATTTGTTCTAGTTTCAGTCGACTGACTGTTCCTGTTCAGTCGACTGAACTCATAAAACCAACATAGTTAAAACTTAATTGAAAAATGAAGTTTATAAAAAATTTCTAGTGTTCGTGCAAACTTCTTGAGGATAGATTTTAACAATACATCTAGACTAATGACATATGTAAAAACATACTTTAAGTTTGTTTGGTCTTCATCTATCTTCCTTTAGCATTTGAATATATTTCTTCCTTGTTTGTTAAAGCACATTTTCATTGATCAAAATCTTCGCGTATCAACATTCTTCTTCTCTCTTTTCCTAACTAACTTTTTCAAAATCATATCAAATAACCTCCAAGCACAACCAAACTTTGCCAAAGACATTAAAATACCATTAAAACATGGTTTAGTATCTAAGAAGAGAAGAAATGATGGAAGAAGGGGTGGAATAGGAGGAGGCTGAACCATATGAGAAAAGGAAGCAAGTCGTGAAGCTCCGAAGCAAGAAAAAGAGAAGGAAGTGCCGCCGATTTCATTCCATGGAGCTTGGAGCAAATTCAAGGTGTTGCAGAAGCTCTATCGAATTTTCCAAAGTTGGTTGAAGTTGAAAACAATAGTGAAGCGTTGGATTGAATGAATGTTGGCAGAAAGTTAATGATTTGGTTAAAGGTGGGTACACATATTTAAAGTTACTAATTTCTAAAAATATTTCAAGTTAATAACATGAAAAGTTTAGTATATGTTGGATGATTTAATGGATGATAACTTGGTTGATATTATGGTTGATTATATGTTTGTGATATGGATGATAACTTGGTTTAATAAATGATAATAAAAATGGTTAGTAAGCATAGTTAATTTAATAGGAATTCAAATCCATATAAATATGTGTATGAAAAATATTGTTTAAAATGAGTTTAAAATGATTTAAAAATGTTTCATAAACACTTAAAAGTGTTTCCATGAAGTTTGAAAAGAAATTGAAATTTTGGTCAAAAATAGGCGCATCGCGTAACGGTAGTTCACGATTTTGTGCCATAAAAGTCAAACGAGCGTAAAAGTTGTAATATAGCTAGAAAATCTTCGAGATAAGAACTTTTCAAACTATTATATCCATAATTTTCCAACGAAGAAAGAAAATCGAGATTTCGATAAGTAGATATGAAGATATGAGTAAAACAAGTTTTTGGAAAAATCGCGGTTTTGCAATTCGTAATCCAAACTGGATTTCTCTGAAAATGATGTTTAAAAATTGTTTAAAAATATGAAATAAATCTTAAAAATATTTTAAAATGTGTTAAAAGTGATTTAAGGAACAAAAATAGATTTTCAAATAATAAAAAGTCGTTTTAATCAATATAGTTTTAAAAAGCACTTTCCGTAGCACTTTTTCGCAGCACTTTCCAATAACTTTTGAAATATAGTTTTAGCACAACCGTTCTTTTTCAAATCTTTTATAAAGGTTTTTAAATGATTAATAGTATTCTAAAGGTGATTTGAAGGATTTATCGAATGGTTAAATAAACAAATAAATCTTTTAAATAATGATTTGGAAGTTATAAATCATTTCTAGAAATGAAAGGAGTATGCGAAAACGACTAGTACATTTATCTTGCTTGTGAGATCTAAACGGTAAAACAAGGTGTGTAACTAAGGTTAGGAATGGAGCAACCAGTACTCTGAACTTACCTGTCTTTCATTTTATCTTTTAGACTAGGGGTGGAACAGATCGAAAGTAAAGCCTGGATGCTCAAAAAGATCATAATTAAAATTTTCCAAGATAAAAGAAAAGGAACAAATTCTTTGAATTTTTCATAAATGGTCTATATATACAATTTATAAAATTGATATTTTATAAATAGAAGGAAAGGATTATACAAGTGTTTTATAAATATTAAAAATGGGATTGTAACCAAATTTGTATATGAATCCGTAAATATAATTTAGAAATGAATTTGTAAACGAATTTATAAATAAAGAGATTTGAAAAGAATGAATTGGTAAATAAGGAATTTATAAGTAAATTAACTTATAATCGAATTTGGACATATAAATGAGATATAAATGGAATTTGTTAGTAATGGAATTTTGTATATGGAAATTTATAAAATATAAACAGAATTTAAAAACCCTGTTTTGTAAATCTGAAATCATTTTAAATTGATAAGTTAAATATGAAAGTTTATTAAAGGAATTATATTCACGATTTTAGGCAGTGAATAATCCTTTAAATTAAATGTGTAGAAGTAATGAATTTGTTAAAGGAATTATATTCATGATTTTGGACAGTGAATAATCCTTTAAATTATATGTGTAGAAGTAATGAATTCGATAAAGGAATTATATTCACGATTTTGGATAGTTAATAATCCTTTAAATCAAATTTCTAGAAGTAATGAATGCAATAAAGGAATTATATTCACGATTTTAGACAGTGAATAATCCTTTAAATTAAATGTGTAGAAGTAATGAATTCGATAAAGGAATTATATTTACAATTTTGGACAGTGAATAATCCTTTAAATTAAATGTGTAGAAGTAATGAATTCAATAAAGGAATTATATTCAAGATTTTGGACAGTGAATAATCCTTTAAATAAAATGGATGTTTTGGAAAGTGATATTATAAAAGGGAACTTAGATGGTTTGAAAATAAAATAAGTTGTGAATTTACTTTATTAAAATAAGCATATGAAAATGTTTTCCAAATACCTAATAAGTGAAATGGTTATGAATATTATCCTTTTAAAGATATTTTGAAATAAATAATTAGGAAGTGTTTTGAATTATAAATGATTAATTAAAATCAGACCCAGTGATTACTTCAGTGCTAGATTTTGATAGTTAAATAACCGACTATCAAATATGGCCATTTTAGTTTCCCAACTTGATGTAGAAACTAATTAGTCATACACTTAATACGTAACTGGTTGTGTAGGCTTGATTATCGTTTGTATTAAGACTGTTGATTCGAGTAGTGCGGAGTGGTTACTCCTATCTACCGAGCTTCCTTCTTGGCCAAATGATAGCAAGTTGAAAGTTGGAGATGTGATAAGTCTATGAGACGTAGTTTCTATGTGAGGTTGGAAAACGCTTTTGCGTTGTTGGTGCGAAGAGACCCGGATCATATTTATCTGAAAACCACTTCGGATGAACATGTATGCGACGATTATGCAGGTTGGTCGATGATATTGATGTTTAGGATTTTCACAGTGAAGGGCTGTTTGTTAATCATTTGAGGTTAAAATCCCAATATACATATAGTAGTAGTGGTCTCTTCGTTATGAAATATCCAATCCAAGGACTATTTGCTACTAATCCTAAGGATTTCCCGACAGGATGTAATAGGAAAGTACCTACGATTTGTCCTGTTCCGGGACAACTTATATGGACGAGTATCTGACATTGCATTTCTATGATTACGTACATTGGTTTTTACAAACGTGCATCAGTGGTGGCGGAGAAGGAAACTTCTCTTAGCTTAACACCCTCCTTGAGACGTACGAGCTCAAGGGTTGTATTTTTATAGAAGGCAATTAGTAGTCAACGAAAATGGCAATGTAGCATTCAAAGTGATATGATTTGTGACATGTGAAAGGAATCGATACCTCTTTGGCCTCACTCCCAAAAATGATTGAAATAGTGATAAAAGCAACAAGGCTAAGTGGGTCGCTCCCAATTAGGAGATATCATCACTCTTCTAGATATATCTTTACACACTATGACACCGTGTATCTGATTTTTGTTGTGTATGCTCGTGGCCACGAATTAAAGGTTGGTAACGACCGGACTGATGACATGTTCTGTGCTATCCAGGAAGGGGTGGGCCGATCATGTGTTGGTTTAAGTGGACAGTATCTACTCTCTAGGTACATCCCTCTAGAGGTGTACTATGTTGGTTTGGAAAGGTAGTCCCTTTACCCAATCATTTGTATGGAAATCCAAAATCCAATACGTATTTGTCATTTTCTATTGTAGCAAGCCTTATATTACAAGGTGTATGCTGGAATTTAATAATGTAACCATTTCAGCTAGTTTAATATTATTTGTGTGCAATAGAAACTATTATAATATAAGAGGATTTGGTATGAGATGTTTTGGTTATTTAAGTTAAAAACCTTGTCGATATTTATTTGCGACTCGGTCTTACGAGATACCTTTTGTTTTGATAAAGGAAAAGTTTTGGTAACTTTAAAATTCAGTTGAGATGTGTTTCCTCATGCTGGTTTACCAGACTGATCCGGACATTCCACTTTTCAGTGGTGCGGTCAGATCGAGTATATTTACAGGTTCAAATTTGGTGCTTTTGGAACTTCAGCAGGCGAGCTGGAGAACTTCATGTCGTATATACGTATCTATTTATTTTTCTACTGCATTGCATTGCATTGTTGTTGTTATAAATTATCAGCATTTGTGAGGACAGGTTATTATAACTATCCAAGCTGACGATTATTTATTGTGTACTCTGATATTGACTTATGTATATTATAGTTTCTCTTTGTAAAGATTATTGATCTATATTATATATTATACCGCCGCGATATGAGATTCTTTATTGTTTTGGTTTTGCTTCTCTCTTCTTCTTCTCTTCTCTTGTTCTTTATTCCCTCTTTCTTCTCACCCTCTCTTTTCTTTCTCTTGATTATCTACAATAAGTGCCCTCTAGGTCGGACATGTGTGGTTTATTATCGAATTCAAAGGGTGCTAATTTCGGGTCGTCGCGCTAGTAGCGGTGTCTTTCATTATTATTAGCTAAGAGGGCGGTGTCTTATACATTGAGTAGCTCTAGAAGCGGTTGTCGATCATTAGATATGAAATTCAATCCTTATTTCGACCCATTGAATTGGCCTACACAATTTGTGGTATAGGAATGTAGTAGATAAGAACCTTTAGGTACAGACCTTAGGAATTCACAGATACTTGTATCACACTTTATATACATGTAGACATGGCAGTGGGTGACTGGACCATTCTAGATGCTTGGAGAACTGGGCTATATTTGGAGTCTGTTTTTATCCTATTTTACTCTCCATGTGTTATTCTAGCTTATCAGTACATTTTTCTTCTTACATGAGACTTTAAGGGATATTTTATTATGTACTCTATATTGGATCATGTATTGATATTTTTCTGAGACTATGACCTGATATTTTCGTGGATTAATGCTTTTCTGTGTTGTATACCCGTTTATTTCCTTCCGCCATGGGATCCGAAAGTGTAGTATATCTTAGATTATATCTGCATGTATTTGTCTTTGAGACGTGAAATGTTTAAATCCTACCAGTCCGTATTTCTTGTCATAGCGTGAGTTCGAAAGTCACATTAGACATTGGATCGATGTGTCGGAAGGTGTAAATATATACATATTAATTAAGTCCTCTGTGAATTACCTGATTTCCACTACTTCCCTAACATTCGTTCATTATATTGCCTTAGCAAATGTAATTATCTAGTATGCTTTTCATTTTTGGCTTGCATCTTTTTAATAGTAAAATCTTCTCTCTCATCACATGAATCCCTGATGTTATGAGATGTGCCTTCTTTTTGCCAATGGATTATTATATTTCCGTTAAATCCTTGAAGTTAACCTGGAGACAGACTCCTTTTCCCACCTTATATGGTCTCATTGTCACAAATAAAGTCTTCACGTTGTTAGAGGATATCATTGATTTTTGGTAATTTTCAAGAATAAGATATAATAGTAATGGTGATGGTGCTAAGCTTGCTTCATGGTATGTTTAGTGTTGCTTTTTTTAAGATTTTATTTTCATTCACCGCTATGTATATAAACAAGTGGATGGGTTAAAGTTATGGAAAATCATCTCCCAATATACAGTGGAGCCCGAGAATTCAATCCCATTGGTCAACTCCGTTCATACTAATGAAGAAGATTCCTATCTATCAATTGACATTCCAGTAACAAGAATTATTGAAAGTGAAAGCTATGGTATTACAAATTCGACACATATTTTATATAGAAGAACCGAAGAGGAGGAATTATTTTGGAATTTTCAAAGTGAATGTCGCAAAGAAGAGAGACCAATTAATAGGCATAGAGAAGATGCTTCTTTTGCGCTAAGAGATGCGTCCATTTCCTTTGAATAATGAAGTAAATATATATATATATATATATATATATATATAAGATCATTGACCAATTCATTTTGAAATGCTTTTAAAGTATTCCATACTAACATGAAATGGAATTTTGGCATTCTAGATAGGTCTCAATAATTATGTCTCTTTTGAATTGTCATTGTTCATTTGCAAGTGTAACAGTCAAAATTGAATTGGTATTCCTATTCAGAAAATATTCTTAATCTCAACCGGACCAATTCGATGGTGGTGCACATGTCGTACATTGGACTTCCTAAAAGGCCCAACATTCTCTATAAGAATCTAACATTTAAATAAAATTAAGTTTGTCACTGGATACCCCAAAAAATCTGAAATCGCTTGCATTCATATTTGAAAAAAAATATCGAAAATCTAAAAACGGGATACGTTTGCAAATATGATAGTATCTGCATTTGAAAAATATCCTCCTTGGTCTTTATTAAGATAAGTTTATATCATGCATATTTACTACACAAATTCATTGATATTTACTCTTTTATCAATGTAATAATCTATATCTTGTGTATGCAGATGACTATTCGTTGCTCAAAACTAACTTTTAATCATCGTATTTTTTGTTTCTTACATCTTTGTAAGCATTAGTATTAAAATAGCTTTATGTTGAACAAAATTATTTATAATTTAAAATAGTTTAGTTAAGAATAGATGTAGATAAAATCGATATCCATCTGTATCTCTGAATATGAATATCCAAAAATGATTTCGGATGCAACATTTTAGAATGTCTGCTAATAGATCTAAAAAGGATTCATCTTCATTCTTCCATTTTACTATTTCTCTTTTTGCAAATAATTGTTCCTTAGTATGTATAATATGCCGCCAAAGATGCAACAATTTACTTTTTTTGATGTCATGCTAATTTTAATAAAATTATTAATACCACCTCTTCTATTGTTTCATTTGGTTGAAAAACACCGCTCGATAGCAAATCATCATAGAGATTAATCATTGATAATTGAAAAACCACCGAATAGCGATCTACAATCATATGGTCCGTCTGGTTTCATTTTCAATTTTACGTTTTGCATTTTCAACATTCATTATGGATTATAAGGGCGACGAAGGATAAGTTTAAAATTTCAGGTCATTAAGACGACGATTGAGGGATGACGGAGGGACGATGACGAAGGTGGCAGATTGTTTTCCATGCTTAATAAAACAATAAAAAAATTCTAACCTACGGCTGACTCAGGCCTACCGGTCATCATAGTTAAAAGGCAATATTAACAATAGTATGCATGCTTGCAATATGGGTAAAACAATAGACTATTTATCCAATCATCATATTTTTCTAAAGATGACTATAAACCTACGGCTGACTCGTGCCTACAAGATATATCAAATTATCTAACCTGATGTTAAAAGGCATGGACGGTCTGTTTGAAACTTACTATTCCTAGGGTCAACTGATCCTAACGGTTTTGCGGGCTCACCAATAACGTAACTCATCTCTATATATTCCTTTCAATGCGTAAACCTACTTTTAGTCTTTCCCTTGACAAATCCCTACGCAGCAGAATTTTGGACTTATATTAGCTAGGGAAGTATAGGGCATAACCCTATACCAGTCCCATTTGGTTTATTAATCTCTGATTCAATTCGTCCTATCACAATTATCTAAAGGTGATCAGAACACTAATCTCTTTAGTAAAATTCTAGTCTAAATACTCTTCTAAATTCCTTGAATACATATTTCTTTATAAATAATTTAACCCTTGAAATCATATTTTCAGAACAAGAAAAATATAGCATTTTACTTTATCCAAAATAATTATGTTATGATATATGATTTTATAAAGTAATATCAATGAATCTAAAAATCTTGTGGAAGTTATCTCACTTCGAAACCACAGGCCATAGAGCCAAAACAATATAAAATCTTTATACTAAAAACACGACAAGGTACAGGCGATGAAGGTCTTCGCCCCTCTAAATATGTTAAGATCTTATATTTATAAAACACAAGGGTATCAAGTCGAAATTGTCCTCTTCGTAAATCATATTTTAAAACCTTAAAAGATAATTGGCTAAAACAACATAAGTGACATCATTAGGGCCGAAGTGATAATAGGCGTCAACCTATCCTTCTTTGAAACAAATGTTAAGCTTTAAAAGCGACAGCCATTGAGGCCGAAGTGATAATACACGACAACATAGTCGATAAGAAAAGCGGAATCTTTAGAGCCGAAGAGATTAATTTGAAAATATAGGGTCAACATAGTTAAATCTCAATGCCGTTGCCATAAGTAAATAAGCGGCTCCATTAGTGTCGAAGTCATTAAGAGTAGCACCATAGCTGTTTTCGAAAACATATGGCAAAGAATGAAGTCAAAGTAGATAAAATATGACATCATATGCAGAGATGATAATAAACGGCTACATAGCCTTGTTCGAAAATAAGTGATAAAGATTAAAGTTGGCAGGCATTAAGGTCGAAGTGACAAAACACGGCGTTTGTGCCTTTCGAAGACATTAACGACAGTATGCACGTTGTTGCTTTATGATATTAGCTTTGGCACTGAAGATACATGGCAAAGAATCACGTCGTAGATCATGACATCGACTTCGATGTTGTGCCTCTTACTTCAATGTATTTCACATCAACGATTGTTGATGACCTGTACGTTGTCCATGATTGACGTCGAAGATCTTAGAAGTGGCAAGAAAGAAGGTGGCATTAACTTTATCGACATGGCACAATGGTAGTTAACATCAAAACTGAAATTTTACTAATAAAGCAAGTTCTTTTCCAGTTACTCCATATATTTGTCACATTAATGTTGGTTAACCAAAATTTATCATATTTCTTTTCTAGAAAACTGATCCAAAATGGTTTATCATTTTCAAAATATTTGTAAATCTTTAACCTTATATTAATATCTTAATATAATAATTAAGCTCTTCTAACTTAACAATTTATTACCCTTCATAAACTTTAGAAAAACCCCCAAAAAATCATAATAAGTCAAATTTATAATTATATTCATTAACATATAAAAATTTCGAGACTAAAATATAATTTAATTATCTTAAACAATTAAACCCAAAATATCTCATTTTCCAATCTTAGAAAATTCATCAAATGTTCTCACTAAACCGGAAAATTATGAAATCAAAAATCCCTTTCAAGTAATGTTTCTAACATCGTATTAAAATTTGAAGTCATTTGGGTATCATATGCTAGGTTTTCTAACTCAAACATATCACTTAATTTCATAAATAAATTCCATAAATTCACCGATAAACATATAATCATACAAAATATCATACCATGACATAATATGAACAAAAGAATCATATTTATGCTTAAAACAAAACATAATTTTTAGAGCATAAGATGCATAACTATTATTCACCTTGAACAGTATAAGAAGGTTGAGATTTGTATTAGATTTGATTCCCCTAAGCTTTAGCTTTAATTTCCTAACTTTGTTTCTCTTGGTATCTCCTAGCAATGGTCGGCCTAAACCCTTTAATTTTGTTTGTGTGAATGAAGTGAGGGAGAAAAGACGAGAATAGGTTTTATGTTTAGGAATTTAGGTCCATTCCCAATTTGCTCTTAGCATATATTCCTCCGTCTTATTTAAGTTTTAAACCATTCGATTAGTTCATTCATTAAGGCACGACCCTATTAATTATCAAATCTCAATCTCCTTAACCCTTTTATATTATTTCATTTAATTTGTCAAATTAAATTCTTAAATAATAGTAATCAAAATTAAGGGTGTTACAGAAAAATACATATGTCGTGCCATATTTTTTGTTTTGACGGAAACGTAAACTAAAAATGACAAACCAACCTGGTGTGTCCTAGACTGTAAAAAAAGGCCAGCCTGCGATGTCGCATGCTTTTAACATGGATGCCCATGCAGTTTTGATGTTAATAAGTAAAATATCAGATTATGAAAGTAAATGGCACAAAGGAAAGGAAGTGTGCTACTATTTACACCTAAGTGTTTTTCTTTTCGCTCCCTAAACTAATGACGACCTTAAATAATTCTATTTATTTCTTCCTAACACCAATTACTATTTTTTTCATCATGTGAACAGACACCCAAAATTCAAAACGCTTATTTCTCACTTTCTTTCGGAACAAACGCCAGTGTCGAAGGAAAAATAAAAAAACACGTCAGTAGCTCACCGCCTCTCAACAATCTATGCCGTCGTCGCGTAAACATTCCTTCGGCTTTTTTACGAAACCCTAAAATTTCAAATCATAGTTGAATTGGTCGTGGTTGATTGATTTGTTGAAAAATCAAAAAAAATCTAAATAACATATATTGTTGATTTGCTTAAAAAAATAGACTTTAAAACTTGAAAAGAAAACTAACACATTTGTGATTATCACGATCGGGATTATATGCTAAACCGTCAACTTCCATCATCTATTAGGGAAAAAAGGAAATTTTTAAGGATTTGAAAATTTTTAAAAATATGTAAGATTTGTTGAGAAGAGATGAGCGGAATGGTTGTGTAAAGCTGGATGAAAAAATAGAATATGGTGATCAGAAATACATAAAAAGTATTAACGTCTAATAAAATAATAGCGATGGGCGCGCGGAAGAAAAAATCCAGATGGTAATAATAGCCCACTAAACGAAACTATTGCGCCCTTGTATATTATTTTTTTGAATAGAATATCCCGCCATTCTTATCATTTAATCATCTAGGCGTATCAAATCATCATATTTTGTGCCCTTGTCTGGTAATTAAAACATATTCCATTTACTCATGCGTCATAAAAATCATAGTTTAGGAAATCATCTTGCGTCAAGAATGTTCTTCTAAAGAAATCCATTGAACATGACATGTTTAGAGCCTTAGGAAACATTGAGACGCACCAAAACTTGAACATGCTTATAGGAAAAAATGATAAGGATTAAAATTGAACTCGTTTGTGGGATCCAGTTTTTTTGCACAATCTTTGATAAAGTAATTATTCATATGCCAATTATAAATTTTCAAGCAATTAATGTTCTAACGATAGTTGAGATTAGGTTAGTGATTATTTAATTGCTCATAGCTAGATTTAGGGTTTTGGTAAAGGTTAGCTACAAGTTAAATAGAGTGCACATAGGGCCTTCATTAGGTGGGAACATGATCACACATATAGTTTAGTGTTAATAATAATGCAAGTTATTATAGTGTAGCTTGTCATAGACTTCAAGTGGAATATAAGCTAGTTTTGTTTATAACTTTGATGCTATGTGACTACATGATGTGCAATATTTCACATTTTTCATATTATCATCAATTTGTATATGGAAAGGAAGTTGTGCAAGCTTTTGCGAAATAACTGCTTTACTAAAGTTATGTACATGAGAAGTCAATATCAAGTAAGATCACATTTTTCATTTTCCATCGTACAGCATATCATGTTCGATAAGCGATGTAATACTTCATTATGAAATGAAAGGTACAGGGGACAAAAAAAGTTTTTTTTTTTTCAAATTTATCAGCATATAGTAAAATCACAACGGATAATTCAGAACTAGTAAAAACAAACGTTGCAGTAATGATTGTAGAGTTTATAGTACAAATAAATTACTGTCTTGGTCACTAAGCAGATACATAAAATTATTCAAGATTTAGTATTATTTATTTCAAGTGAAGAGTAATATCCATGCACTTGCTCTGTATGTCATTCAGTAGATCAGCAATTTCAGTGGTACAGTGCTTCCAATTTATTTA
This sequence comes from Allium cepa, assembly GCA_030765085.1. NCBI lineage: Eukaryota > Viridiplantae > Streptophyta > Magnoliopsida > Asparagales > Amaryllidaceae > Allium > Allium cepa. Next base: position 478,787,615 of record CM060943.1, on the reverse strand, counting down.
TTTAATTTTCCATTCTAGCTTCCGGTAGATGAGATGTCCTAGCTAGTTGAAATTTCAAGCCTAGGCAAAGAGTAAAAAGGGGGAAAAAAATAAAAAAAAAATAGTAACATTATTTTAAGTCACAAAGAATTAAACCACTAGTAAATGTTGTTGGTTTACTTGCATATGCAGAAACTTATGAAAAGAGACAAAAAAATGTATTAGAAAAAGATGCTTAGACATAGTGATACATTCAAATATGGTATATGCACAGCATGAACAGCCATGTCTTTGGATAAGGAAACCAGAACACAGACTGCAACTGGTTCATTCTCAGAGCAACTAACAGCATACACATACACACAAATGTGTTAAATATCACATAAGAATATTCAATATAAACATATTATATATGTGTGTTTATATGTGAATTGTCTATAAGGAATATTATGTATGATCATGAGCTGGACCAGGAACCAATTTTCACTCCATTCAGAACCCATGCCCTGTCTTGCTCCCACAACACCAGCACTGCTACCTAATTTTGCCCATCTTTCTCTTTGTATTTTTTTGTATATTCCTTATTTTATGCTCTTTCTTCATCTGCAGTATTTACACGGTGGGTTTGTCATTGTGTAGGTTATTGCCAGAAATTTCAATACTTCCAATCTATTCAGGCTAGCCAGTAGTTTTCAAAATAACTGGGAGAAAAAGAAAAAAAGTAGCAGTGAATCATCTAGTCGGTTTATACTTGCTCTGAGTTTATAATCAAAGCTGGTTCCCTAAGTTAAAAAAATAAAAAAATAAAATAAAAAAATTTAATCATGAGATTTTAAGAAAGATTACGAGGGTTAATGATGAATTGTACAATGTTCCAACCCGAAATTACAAAAATACGATATGTATTATTACCAGTAGTGAGCTTTTAAGTTCCAAATAATAAACCCTTACAATTTATTTCATGTGCAAACTGTTTAAGGTGCATGCTACAACTAAAATTTAAATAAAAAAAACACAGAAGAACCCGGCACTTCTGAGGAGGGTACAGTAAAACGGTCCACTGATCTAATCTCACATACTTCCGGGTACAACTAATAACTTTGTATATAGCAGACAACCTGGAACAAAAAAGTTCCTCATCGTATTCTCTAACAGCCATATATCATCAGTACAATTACAGTTTGAGTATTTTTTATAACAATAATAAAATTACATGTTGTATTGACATTTGTTTGCCCAAGCACACCTAGATTTATTTGTAGTTTTGGTAAATATTGTTATCAAAAATTTAAAAAACTTGTGATTTTTATCCCGATTCAAATTAGGTATTGGCAATCAAGATTCGGAGCTCAACTAATATTATAGAAGAATCATTGAATTCATGTCAAAACAAAGATAACGTATGCTTATTTGAATCAGAATTTCAAATTTTTAAGTTTCTTATACAAAATAAAGATAAAAACATCAAGGAAAACATGTTTTTTTAAGGTTAAATGTTGAATCTCAAGCATTAAAATAAATTTCGAAAATATAAATTGTTATTATAGTGGAAAAACGAATGAAGGATTTTACATACTACAGATTATTTGATAATCTTTATAGAGCATAATTTCTAGCATACAAGTTAAACTCTAGCTAATTTCAAGTACAAACTTTGCAGTTAACAATTTAAATCTCTTTTCGAGAACCTTGTAAATTTCAAGTTCTATGAATTGAGAATAAGTAGCACTGCAAAGAGAAATATTGTACCTTTTCATTTTTTGTTGTTTAATCTTCATCATATTTTATGGAATTATTTTCGTGTTTTGACATTATTTGTTGGGTTCATATATGGGGTCTCCATGTCGTAATGTGTGGTCCTGAAAATGACAAAATCTACTATCCATGTGTTACCCTACCAATTTTTGTAGTCAAATAGTTAGTTGGCAGGGGTAGCTTCACAAACGTATTATTTCAAGTTATATTGATTATCATTACCATCAACTTTGTTTCCAACATAAATTATGCATGCTTTTTATTGTTTAGTATTTGGTATAAAATAAACAAATATAAATCTAATCTATTTGAATATTCAAGGATTACGACATTATCTTCCACCTCTCTTTTTTTTTCTCCCTCGGGAAATACTTCATTTTATGTGTATGTTAAACAAACCTTGAGACAGTGATAAGCAGATCTTGTTATATCTCACTACAAATTAAATAAGAAACAGGCTTTATGCTTATAATGACAGATCTTGCTACCAAAACAAAAAGGAGAATCACGCTTGCAAGTAGAAACGCAACCACTTCAAAGAAAGTATGCCGGCCATGTGCATGAATTCATCGATGAAAGCTTAAGTGTACCTCATAAACCTTTATCCTGAAAAGACCAATCAACAATATATGTCCATAGAAATGAAGGACCCATTAAATGAAATGCTGCATATATGCTTCGGCCGCAAAATCAAATAAAAGGAAATATAATGTAGGTGCAATGTCAATATGCATGTCAATTAAAGTTGAAAGGTAACATTACACAAAAAGGTGGAAGCATTACGTTCAAGGTTCCAATTTCTCCATCCAAACGAAGCTTAAAATAGTCCAACTAAAAAGATAGTTCATGCATCCTATAGCTAATAACATGGCCCCATTATATTTGCATCGGTGAAATCAGATGCGAAATTGACTAGAAATAGAGATCGAAAAGTAATTAGACATAACTTTTTTTAGAGGAAAATTACAACAGGAGTTGTCTAATTGTACAATTGAATCACTGTTGACACAAATTTGCATTGATGTTTATCATGTGCATACCCACTAACCCCTTCCACTGTTAACCCTTCCACCAACTATGAATATTGAATCAATTTAAAGTACTAACATCAAAATACCCATGCATCCTATAACTAATATATAACACTGGCTCCATAATATTGCATCTGTGAAATCAGATGTGAAACTGACTAGAAATAGAGATGGTAAAAGCAAACATAACTTTTGAGGATAAAATAATAACAATTGTTGTCCGATTGTACAATTAAATTGCTATTAGTACAAATTGAATCGATATTTATCTGTGCATATACTCACGGACCCCTTCCACTAACTACGAATATTGTTTCATTTTCAAGTACCAACATCTAAATGGCAGTTAGTCACTCGGTTTCATATCTGTTCAAGAAAGAAGAATATTGAAGAAATTATTACATTTGCATGGCCCCATATGCATGTCATAAGGTTTAAACACAACCAAATAACTCAAGTTCATCCAGTGTTTGCGTGATTGACGTTACACCTAATACTATTTGATGCATTTACTTTTCTGGCTTCAGTTTAAATTTATTTTTCGACAAATAATTCCTTTCCACTTAGAAGGGAAATCTCTCCAAATCCTACTAACTATAAAGAAAAAAAAAATGAATGGCTTTCATGAGAATAGGGGCATACATATCTTTATCATAATCTATCCAGCTTGAGGAAAAAAGAGCGCAAGTTTAGAGAAATGTTACACTCCAAAGTCTCCTTCAAACTCAAAAAATGGCCCACTTTTGTCCCCCATGACATTTCATTATCACTTGTTCATTCAAATTCTATGATTATTTTTATTTATATTATTTTATGTGAGATATTTATTAGTCAAGTGTTGTGTGTGCTTTATGCTGCATTCATTGTGTTTATTATTATTTTTATTTTATTTTTCTTTTGCTTTTTTTTTTTTTTTTAATTGAAGTTTACATTCATTGTGTGTGTATTCGTTAATTGGTGCCGCAAAAAGAATAGTACAAACACAAACCATTTATTTAAAGAAACCTTGCAAAGAAAACTTAGCAATTTCATATTTGTTATAACAGTAAAGTTGATGCGATAAACATTGAAAATAATATAAATAACTTCTCGTATTACTATTTAGACTACTGTTGATCTATTTGCTCTTGCTTGTGACTTCAGATTATTATGTCATTACAGCACAGAAAATAGTCTTATTTATCCAACGGAAAACGAAATTTGAATATAAACAAATTTCGTGAACTATACATATGCAAACCAATTTGTGGTGTTCTCTTCTATGGCAAGTACACAACATGTCTGTTATTTAAGATATCGGTAGTCAAAGTTGTAGGCTCCTTCATAGATAGATATGTCCAGAAGGTCACACGATGCACTAAAATCAGCATAGGCATGACTACACATTGGGGATGTATGTAGAGCTTACTCGAAAGCAGTAATCTCAAAGAAAGTTTCACAAATAATTATAACGTTAACAATTCGTTACTCTGAATACAAAAATACGAATCCAACATACTTGCATAAAATCAGGATAGAGATAGAGAAATGACCACTAGTTTATCTCAAGAAAAGATTAAGAAATTAAGAGGTCGACACGATTTGTTATCTTTAATTTGTAGTCAATCACAAAGTCAGAGAGTATCATAATCAGAAAGGAAAAGGAAAAGGAAAACGATGCAGCGCTTATATGCACTAGATATATTTCAGGACAGAATAGGGACACACTGATTATTCTGAGGACATGGGATTGATATCCTAATGTCATTTTTATTGGAAGATAACTAATAATAAGTATTAAGGCCTGGAGAAAATAGAAAACACCATACTTCGCGGTCCCAACTAAAAAGTGATGAGGTGGTAGACATGGAAATTACCTTCAAATGATGACGATGATGAAAACTAGCATTTGCTAATATTAGCTATACGAAAAAGGAGCTCTACTGTACTACCATCTTCGTGTCATTATCATGATATAAGTTCCTAGAGATGCATGTCTTCAAAATAAAGATAAATCTATAGTTTAACCCAAAAGGTCCAATTTGGTCACTCAAAATTAAAAGCCTTTTTCTTGAAGTTGGTCTCCTTCAAAGAAAGCAATCTGCAAAATTACAATCCGTCCCCCGGCATGATATGTATATATTTACACACATGGGTGTGTATGCGTGCACGCGCCCGTACACACAGAGACGCCATGGATGATAACGGTGAAGCATCATATTGGAGATGGGTCCAAGCTTGAAAGATTGAAGACCAAAATATGTTTAATTAAGACTAAAAAGATAAAACCAGAATCAAAAATAATTTAGACAGCCATATTTTGTATTTTTTTATATTAATCTTTTTTTAGTGTTTTTACAGACATGAGCATACAATACAAATCCGATTTTTACCAATAAGCATCTAGAAATTGCAACGAAGGACAAATGGTGCTTGTCATCTTTTATATTATTCTCACCCGCATATTAAAAAGAGGAAAGGTGGGAAGGCCCCAAAAAATAAAAATAAAAAATAAAAAATAAAAACTAAAAAATAAAAACAGTATATATATGTTGATTTTAGCCTACTTCAAGTAAATAGTGCACGTAAGTTTGGGAATCAAAGCACATGGTTTGCTATGTGCCAAATATGTATAGATGGTACATATTTGCATAGTTAATGTGCAAAAATTAGCATAATGTAATGCGTATTGCTATTTAGTCAGTGCAGACAGCTAACAGGATTATACTTAAATCTACTAGAATAGGACACATGGGCAAAAGTTTGAACATGACATCAAACTTAGAGCCAAAGAACTAGATATATGCTAGATATAACTCTAAATAATCATAGAACATTTATTGCATAATCCCTCCATTATTAAACGAAATTCAAAATTACCTAGCTAGTTTGCATGGTTTATATACTTCTAAGTCAAGTATTAGAGTGAGCCTATAGTTTGTTTTTTCCTGGGCTAATTAGTTAAGAAAATTATTCTTCCATACCCTATATAGAAATTGAATAGAATCTTCCCGTGACATACTTAGCTCCTTTTTCTAGTTTCCTACCTACTAAAAGTCTTAGTTAAACTCCTCTAGCCGAAGTAGACAATTGTATAACAAAAGAAAAGAACCTACTTGAGTGTCCTTCGGGTTATAACTTAGTTTTTATTTCGTATTGTTCAAGTGGTCTCAATCATAACATAGAAATTAAACCCTAAACATCATGCTCTTGATTTGTTGTAAACTAACAAGATGACATCAAAGATCGCCAAATCTCAATTAAGGCCCACATAAGCTAACATATTCTAACCAAGAAGACTAATTAACCACTTAAACCTAAGATGATCGACCAAACGTAATTAAAAAATGATTTATTAACTATGGCCTTTCGAATCCAACTGTTAGCTTGTGTGTATAATTGAACCAATATCAACTTTTAGGATTCGTTCAAATGACCAATGTCATGATAATCCAAGTAAGTTAATACTTATAATAATATTCATGCACTCAAAATGTCACTACCTGCCTCCATTATATAAACTAAAAAATATTGGTAGAGGTTGGGTGGAGTTCACTTAAAGTCAAGTAAACTAGTGATTCAAGGAGATTAGTTTATTGTTAGATTAGAAAATTGCGCAAAAAATAAACATAGACCAAAGTCTAGAATGTTGGAAGAGGTTAGTTTATTGTTCAATCAATTCTATCATGTGGATTTCAAAAGATTTTGGTAGATAAGTTTATTGAACTAAATTTCAATTAACACTTATGACAAGAAGGCTCTTGGAGTCTACATAAATTATAGAGAGCTTGTAGAGACGTGTTTGTGATGCACATGTAAGACAACGACCATACATACATTACAAAATTATCATAGACAGAACTTAAACATGAATTGAAGGATGCCTAAATTTGGGACTTACTTAGGAAGATTTTTAATGTTTATATATGATGATGTGGATGGATTAATGTTGGAATAAAATAAAAATGCACCTACTAGGTAGATACATATATGCATTATTATTTATATATTTAAACAGAACTCTTTGACAAATTGCATCTATTAAGCGCAGTCAGCAGATAAAGCTTTACATATAAGATAAAAATTCAATATTAAATTACATTTTTGGAGCATAGATCTATTCCTGCCTCTTAATAAGATGGCCCAACGCCGAGCTATCTCTTTATTTTTATTCCTTTAATAGATATAACAACACTTGTTCGTACGAGATCTAGTATATTTATATAAAGTAGTCGTTGGATGATCATTTATTTTGAACTTCTATACAATAATAACTACATGCTAACTTAGTATAGACATGTATAAAATATAAAGTGTATTCATTAGATAAGTTGCACAGCCATAAAAAAAAGTAAAAAAAGTTGATCCACTTGCTTGTAGTTCTATTGTTGATTTGAATATATCTTTCCCACGTTCATTAGAATCTAATACACTTATTATTGAACAGATAATCAGGCTACTTCATGTCAAATAAATTTTTTAAACTTCATTCAGAAAGACAAAGTACAAAAATTGCATGCAATGCTAATGTATGTCTATTTATATACATATGCATGTATATATGTATATGGGAAAATCTACAGCGACACAAAATATTGATATAATCGGTGTCCAGATGAATCTTAAATATTAGATTGTGTTCAGATTTTCACCTCCTACGTAAAGACAAAATAATCCAACGACATATGTTTGTATCAAACTTTTTGTTTAATTTTATGTCACAGACATATACACACATACATTCGCGTGCGCGTACATATATACACACACCATATATATAGAGATATGTGTGTATGTATACACATACATATATACACATGTACATACATATATACATATACACACATACATATATATGTAGACGCATACATACATCGACATGACAAGTGTAGCGTAGTTGGTTAAGACATATGACACTCGCGTGTAAATTCGTGAATTCAAACCTTCCCATATACACACATTTACATACACACATACCTGGGATAAGAATACAGAATGGTAACTTGAGAGGAGAATGGTTCGCCACATGTGTTCCTGCAGTAAATAGCCCTTGTTATTTCGCTGCACAAGAAAGAAAAAATGTTGGATCAATATAGAAACCAAAAAAGGACATAAATTAGTACCATATATTGCCGTGACAAAATTAAGTATTATTTTTCCTGTCCGTTTTTTGTTGATACGTCAATAATTTATGGGTGCTAAATATATAATAATGAGTTCTGGTTGCATATATTTAAAGCTGTAACTAAACTATAATTTGAATTAATATCATAAGAGCGTTTATGTAACAATGCTTCCTGAAATCGTACTAATACAGTAGTTCAAATGAACATTAAATGTCTCACATAGTAAACAATTCCTTGGGGTAAATGATTTTCATATTTGCATAACATTAGTAATACAAGAAAAGGGCTACAAGTTCATGTTTTTTGATGTTAACTCTCTACAGAAATAGATATGTAAATTTGGTCCATATTTTTTGAAAAATATAAAACGCAAGGTAACTTACACTATTTTTACTCACAGAAAATGCAAGGTAACTTACACTTTTCTTTTCTAACAGAAAATGCAAGCTACTTTGTGTTTTCTGTTTTAGATTTTTTTTTGAAACTTTGGAAATTTTTGAAAATCACAAATTAACTTATAATTTCTACGCAAGCTAGTTTATGTTTTCTGAATTTGAAATTTTATTTAATTTTTGGAAAGTGCAAGTTAACTTGCTTTATTTATTAGACAAGCGAAAACTATTTTGCGTTTTCTGATTTAGAAAAAACAAAATTTTAATTTAGATACTTATTCCTATACTGACTTTTCTTGTAATAACATCTGATCTTTATGTGCGCGAAGCCCAATGTAATAATTGGCAGAGATCCTTTTCTAAGTAAAACAACATTAAGGCGTTGATACTATAAATGGTAATGGAGGTAAAGGATGGAATAAAATGATGAAGGAATAGACATTAAATCCTTGGCCTTCTTGAGAATAATCATATGCATACAATCAGACCCTGTTCAATCATTTTTATGTCAATTCATAGCTTGACTCCTTGAATAAATGATACAATATTAACATTCAGATTTCTATACAAGACCTTTGGAAGTATACATTTTCAAATACTATATTGTTTAAGATAATCTCCAATGGCACTGATACACAATGATAACAAGCACCTGTAATGACTTGACAAAAAGAAATAGGACTGCCAAAACTCTAGCAAATTTTCTTTCAATACTGCTAGTTTTTAGATGATCACCAATCTATGTAATCTTAGTGCTTCAATCGTAATTGATTGAGGTTTAATACACATGCGTTTATTTGACTGCATGATTGCTCAGGTGTTACTGCTTTGATGAAAAATCAGCAGCAATATCCAAATCCAAATACAAAAAGAAAATAAAAAAACAATTTTTTTTTTATTTTTAAAATAGTTTCATGTCATCAACTTCTGAGATACGTAGCCAAAAGTACACATAATCAATTTCAACAGAAAACTTATACCTATCGAGTTTGTTAGGTAATATACTGTTAAATGGACTGGAAACAACATACAGCATGCTCCAGGAAAAAAACAGCTGATGCAACTAGTCCATCAAAATAATGGTGGTCGTAATTATCTAAAAAATAACAAATACTGGCATCCAAATTGCATTTGAATACCGCAAAAAGTGTATTGATAATGATAATACAAGAATTGCATTTGAATTCCAAATTTTCCAAGTGCCCCTGCAAATTAGCAGGCTTGTATATAAGCCCACAATGTGGTTTTACCTTCCGATTGAATTACCTCATAAACGATAGCAATCATACATGCACCTCAACACTCTTTCTAACCCAGTCCGAAAATTATCCAACAAAATACTAAAAAAAAACAAAAAAAAAAACGCTTTGTTATCTTACATTTCAAAACAAAAAACACTGATGTGGTGTTTGGTTTAAAAACGAAATTTGGATTTTCTGTTTTCAAATATATATATTAGGGTTGTCAATGGATATCCGAAAAATCTGAAATCTGTTCGCATCCGCATTTGAAAAGCGGATATATATCTGATATCCGAAAAAACTGATTACATCCGCAATCCGAAATTTATCTTTCCGGTTTTTATCAAGATTATAATTCAAATTATGTGTATTTTAGTACAGTGAAAAACATTTGTTTATTATTTTTTTGATTTAGTAGTTATAATATATACCTTTAATGTTTTTTAACTGCTCAAAACTATTTATCATCATCATATTTGTTAATTTTTAACATTTTTATAAGCAATGAGATTGAAAAATATTTATGTTAAACTAAAATTTTCTTTTTATAATTGTTGATTTATCAGTCGTTAGCGGATAGGATAATTATCCGATATCCGTCTGTACCCGCGGATGTGGATATCCGATATCCGAAAATGCTTTCGGATGCGGATATGACATTATCTGCATCCGAAATATCCGTTGACAGCCCTAATATATATCATATATGACAGGAGTGAAGTAGAATAGAGGCGATCGAAGGAAAATGAAAGGACAACGGAGCAGAAGAAAGAACGACGGAATGATGGATTGCTTCTTCTGCTTTTATTATTTTTCGAAACACGAAAAATAAAAATAAAAAGTTGTTTTCAATTTTGTATGTTAATTTCGTTTTCTAAATTGATCATTTTCGACAATATATATTTCTTGCGCATTTTTGTATAGGCGAAAACCCGGAACTAAAAATATCAAACCAAACATAGTCTGAATTTTTTTTCCAGCAATGTTAAAAGCGTCATGCTGGAGCGACCCTTTCTCCTTTTTTTTCCTTTCTTTCTTTGTTTTTTTTTCTTTTATTTTTTATATACACCAAAGTTCTAAATACTTTATCGCTGACAAAAGCAAATATATACAGCCCAAAGTAGTAAAATATGTACACATATTTCCATCGTAATGTTAAATACCAGCCCATAAAGTTTATAATAATCGGCCCAATGCCTCAGACCCGAAATCTAGAAAAGTTCACCGCCTTAATTGGAAAATATCAGTTCATTTACGCTTCATTCAATATTCAGCTCAACAAATAATGTTGTAACTCAAAAACGACGAAACATCTTCTTCTCAAAATTATTATCGCAACCATCTTCTTCAAGCCTGACTTTTTCCTCAACCGTGTAAAGCAATTTCGTTGTTTCTCGAAGCACAAGATCAGAAAAACTTCATCGATCTGTGCGGTTGTCAATTACTGACGTATCTCTGGCCGAAAATCTCATTTTTAGCGCGTGTATATATGTATGTATGTATGTAAGTTAATCGATTTTTAATCCAGCATAGTTCAGAAGAAGTTAAAACATTCAAATTGAGCCAGAACGAATCGAAATTTGACCGGAAGTCTTAAAAATGCATGATAAAAGAAACCCCGAAAGTTTGAACCAAAAACACGCTAAGTTTTTTGATCGACACCGATCCGATCTAATTGGATCGGTACCGATTCAAATTATTGACTTGTGGATTCTCCAATACACATGCATTATATTCCTACATCTTTCCTAAACTTATCTACCAAGTTTGATAACATTCTAAGCATTCAAGTTGAAGAACTCAAGGCTTATCCAATTCGGGTTATAGTTCAATCTAATTTACATGTGAACCATCGTCAAAACAGGTTAATGTGCTATGAAATCCCATGCAGAACCACGCATACAAGAAAGAAAGCCAACAAAATAGGAGTAGTAAAAAAATTGCACAACATTTTGGATCGATACCGATACGATCCAAAAAAAGTTAGATCCAAATCACCCCAAATCTTACATGCCTCCTCCTATGGATAACTATAGGCTTCTGGTACTCTGTTCCGATCCAAGTGCTATCAAAATCCTATAAATATCATCTTATCTTCAACAGAAAGGGGGCTGGCTGCTCTGATCACTGAAAACTCTACTGCTAAGATTCTTTAAGTTTCTTCCTCCTCCAATGGCTAGCATGGCACAATTGAGATCCTTCCTTTTGTCTCCAACAATGGTGGTATGATCTTTCCATATTCAATCATTAGAATTGTAAACAACTAGGTCTTGTGATCAATAGTCAATCTATTATTAAAATCTCTAAAGTGGACTATGGCTTCGTTAGCAGCTGAACCCTTGTAAAAATCTTGTATTTCTCTACTTTATTTTGTCTTTTCTGTAATTTGGAGAGTGTTTAGCTCTACTTTATTTGTCCTGATAAACAGGGCTATTGCTTTCACAATCATATCAAGGTGTTAATGCATTTTTTGGGTTAACATTTAGGTGTTTTTCAGTGAGAAAACTAAATCCAGCCTTAGTTATAGCTATCTACTTTGGATTAGATAGGTTCAGAAGTTAGATCCTCAATCTATGCTCAGAAGATCCGCTGTTGAGAATCAATGGCACCAGGAAGAAGGAGAACTGCTTCTGGAAGATCCATATGAGCTGTAATTGTTGGAGAAGAGATTAATCCTTAGCAAATTGAAGTTAATGGCTCCAACACAGAAGATCGGGCGCTAGGATTCTCGATTCAACATGAAGTTTCCACTAGAGATGAAATAAATAAAATGTTTGATGAAATTAATCAGAAGATGGAAAAAAATCTAAAGAGCTCTTTTGGATAAATTGAATGCTCTATTGGTCATACAGTCACATCTGCTCTAAGAACCATGACAGAGACCGTGGCTGCCATGGAACAAGAGAATTCTTCCATCTCTCCCCTAAATAGGAGAAACATAAAGCAGCAGCAGAAAGGAGTGATAGGTGGAAACGTAGAAATTAATATGGAAGGAAAAGTAAACATCCACCAACTACGAGGCAACCAGCTACAAACCTGAATCCAGGAGCGAAAACCCCACGAAAAGATATAGTTATAGATCTCTCTGACTCAAAAGATGGTGTGCGACTTGACGAAGCGAAGTTGGAAGGAAATACCAATGCATTCAATGATGTCTGGGAGATCCAAACTACCCATACCAGACTAACCACAAGCCAATGAAACCCTAAGGAAGTGTCTCTCCCGAAGACAGGAGAGCCTAGACTTTAGCCCACTCACTAAGATCATTTGCAAAATCAAACACTTAGTGTAGTCAGTGACAGCCAACCCCTAAATTATCGGACGTATGAGGCATATATCGTGGACATGGTCAAGCGACTACTAGATGAAAGCAAAGATAGAAGAGATGATGAATGTGGATCCGCTCTAAGTTAGACTCCCTTCACTGATGACAATATGAATGACCAGTATCCTAAAAAATTCACGGTGCCAACTATTCCGTCTTACGATAGGACGCGACACACGAAACCCCACTTGTATAAGTAGAGTTGGTAAAAACGCTTCGACTGTCATTCGATGTAGATGCTTCCTGATTTTCTTTGAAGGAATTGCTTCCATGTGGTTTACTAGGCTTCCACCGAGATCCATCTCCACCTTTGATCAACTAGCAATAGAATTCCTTGATCAATTTAGGCTTCGAACAACACAACCAAAAGATGTGATGTCCTTAACCAGCTTATTACAGGGGCCGAATGAATCTATGAAGTCCTTCATGAATGGTTCAACACCACAGTGACTGAAATTAGTAATCCAAACGAGGATATGGTTTTCATGGCCTTTGTCCGCGCTATCCACCCAAAACTGAATTTAGAAAATGGATCAAAATGAAACAATCTACCACTAGAAAGGACTTCAACCAAAATGCGAGCCAATATTTGAGATTGGAAGAGGCATAAGAATTAGAAAGGTAATCTGCGAACTTACAACCAACTAACATTGGACAGAGTGGTATGGTGGCAAACCATGACATAAATACCTTCAAGACCGCTGAAGGGAATGTAGGAAAAAATGGAAATCAAAAAAGGAAGAACCACAATTCCAACAATCAAAATGGAAGTAGAAAGCGACTAAAAGGTTTAAGGCCCGAAGAATACACCCCACTTAACGATACCTCAGAAAACATCTATCTCGTTACACAAGGGATGGAAGAGTATAAGAAGCCTCTTAAAAATGAAGCAAGGGAATAGAAAAAGAGTTCTGGAAAATACCACGGCTTCCATGAGACATATAGCTATAATACGAATGAGCGTCGTCACCTGATGAACTTGATTAAGGAGCTGAGTTTGGAAAAACAAGCTTCAGTAGTATGTGAGGAAACCATAGAATCCTGATCAACCCAGAGCGCCTCAGGCTCCTAGAGATAGAGGGAATCAAGCTGGAACCAGCAAAGAGGAACCCTGCGGACTGACCAGAGACTCATCATAGGAACAATATTTGGAGGACCTCATCTCGCACAGAAGAGTTGGGAATAAATGGAGCGGTATGCGAGCTCATTAAAGCACGCTCTGAAAGATTCGTGCTTTGCGATCAAAGATGAACCCTTGCCAAGCAACGGAGAACCCTAAACGATGACATAGTATTCCAAAATCGAGACACTAAAGGAATAGAAACTCCTACTCTCGACCCATGTTTGTGACAGTAGGAATCGGACCTGCCATGGTTCGATAAGTATTGGTAGACGGTGGAAGTTCTGTGAATATCCTTTTCAAACGCGCCTTTAATCAGACGAAGATCGGTATGAGAGATGTATCTGTCTATCGAACAAAGATCAAGGGATTCACCGGTGAACCCAAACAACTCGACGGAACGATTAATTTATGAAATGAGCCACAAATCCGTACCCTTAGAGTTGACTCTAATTCTCCCTCGATCAACTCAAGATGTATGGAAATACGAATCATTTGGGTTAAAGAAGAAGAGGTAGAAGAAGAACATAGAAATCAACATCGGAATCTAACCATCACAGCGGAATAAAGTATAATAGATAATAAATGATCTTTACACAAAAAAAATACATCTGTATATGCATTACATCATCAGAGTACAACATCAGAGTTCAATACAAACAACAACACAACTCAGGACTGTTATAATACCTCGTCCTTCCCAAAAACCGAATACATAGCGGAATATTTCATACAAGTACGGAAGTATGTATCGCCATCCAGCTCCACTACATCCTGTAACAACCTGCATATTTAACGATTATATATTTAATTTTTTTTTATATATAGCGTCGTTAGTCGGATTTAGGTCCGAAAAGTTACTTTTTGCAAATGGCCGAATTAGAACTCGAAACCATTTCCATTGATTCCAAAATGGCGTTTGCGATCTTTTTGAGTATAAGCTTTGATATGTTCGGAGTAAGTCGAATTTTGCTGTTTGCTAAGTAGGCTTTTGGGTTTGGGTTTCACCCAAACTATTCTATAAACCAACTCAGCCCTTTCTCTCCTTCCATTCACACATTTTCATTTCTTAAGCTTAAGCAAAACTGAAAATGGGGGAAGAGAATGGGAAATAGAAATTCCAAGCCCTAGTTTACCTTGCAAACTTGAATTCTTGCTCCAAAATCAAAGAGAAGCTAGTGGTAAGCCTCCTCTTCATCTTCTCCAACTCTTTCTCCTTCAGTTTCAGAAAATTTCCTAAACCTGACTTAGGAAAATACTTGTTTTGATCTTTGATTGAAGCTAGTAGAGTTGAAGTGGAGAGTGGTTGGTTGTTTTCTTTGCTATTGAGCTTCTCTATTCTTGTTTTGAATTAAAAGGTGAGTTTTAAACTCATATCTACTTCTCTTGATATTATTGATGTTAGGTGAGATTTTTATCCCACATTTATGTTTACAGCTATCTTGGGTTAATAGGAATGAATTCCTAATATGTCTACATGTTCATTTGCTTTCGATTTGGACTGCTGTGGTGAAATTGCCAAATATTGTTTTTGAAGCCAAATCTATGAAAATCCTTCTATGGTTGATGTTTATGTTGTTCGGAGTGTTTGGGTGAGTCGTTAAGGTTGGGTAGTCGTTTGACGTAAGCCCATAATCAACACTCATCCGATTGCTTTCGATTGGTTTTGGCCTTCAATGGCATAGGTTCAGGAAATGCCTGACCATCAGGTTTCAGACGTCTGAATCCCTATTTCAGACGTCTGAATCCCTATTTCAGACGTCTGAATCCCTATTTCAGACGTCTGAATATTGTTCTGGGGAAGATTTTCATACCAGATTCAGACGTCTGAAATTATATTCCAGACGTCTGAATTGGCTAAATTTCAACCAGAAAGGAAATAGGCAAAATATTGCCTATTTCAAACGTCTGAAAATTGGGTTCAGACGTCTGAATTCTCTTTTGAAAGAGAAATTAATTTCCAGATTCAGACGTCTGAACCACTTCTTTCAGACGTCTGAACCTGCTGTTTTTTGCCAATTTGCCTTGTTCGTTTAGTTTTCCAAATTTAATCGATGCTTGTTGATTCCAATTAGTTGTTTATGCCTATTTGACCTTGATGGTTCCTTTTTGATTTTATTCACAGGTTTTATAAATGATTTCTTCAATTCGTATTAAAACCTCGCTTCTCCAATTTATAAATTCTATTTAAAACACACACGCAATTTCGCACTCCGAGCGAAGTGGGAGGAGAATTAAATGATTAGATAAAACGCATGCAATGAACACTTGCGTTCATCCTTTCAGTTAATTCCCAATCTATTCATTTGAACGTTTTGACCTTTGGTCTGGTTTACCGATGAAATAAGGTGAACTTTGTACTGCTTTGAGTGTGAAATTGACTGACGGATAGTAAACCGTTTAGTGCGAACGAGTGGTTATGGGACTCACGTTAACACTTTTCAGATTCCTTTTTGAGAGTTATGACACATTCTTCCAGTTAGTGGTGTCCAGTACTGGGCCTTCGGACCTTCACCACTATGGTTTGTTGCCTTCGGGTGCGTTGCCTTCGGGTTTGCACCTTCAGGTTTGTTGCCTTCGGGTATGTTGCCTTCGGGTTTGTACCTTCGGGTTTGTGCCTTCGGGTTTGTTGCCCTATTCGCTTTCGGAGTTAGGTCTTTATGAGCCGCTCGAGTGATATTTGGGTTTGGAGTCTTCGGGCTCATGGATCCTTGTTTATACAGTACTGAGCACGTGAAAATTTTATGATGTTTCATTGATATGTATATTCCCCAGGCATCGCCCTTCGGTGTTGGTCTTTTTGAGCCGCATGATATGTAGCGATTACCTTGTGGAACTTGTGTTACCTTTATTGGTATTTGTTATTGCCTTTTGGCTTGTTTTGGGATATTCCTATCCTTTGTTTCTATGAGTTGCCGATGATACGAGGCTTGTTATCATATGATTCATCTTTTGATTAGATGATTGTGTTATCTCTTTCAGAGATATTTGTTATACCTTGTGACCTTGCAGGTTTATTGTTGTTCAGTTTATCTAACTGATTTGTTTGGCTAGACTGACCCGTGTATCTTATACTCGGGTCAGACCGAGATGTTTCAGGTTAGGTGCTTTTGGACTTAGCTTATTTTGCTTCCGCATGGACTATTCAGCTTGCTCCTTTTTGTCATAGCTTTTTGTGTAGTCCTATTTTGTTGTAACTCTGATATTTATTCTTCTGGATTTGTCTGTATATTGTGATTTGCTATACCACTTGACATATATTATTTTGTATACTCTGTTATGTACCAATATATGTGTATATGATGATCTATTGTTCTGTGATATATATTACATGTGAGTTGTTATATTCTGTTCTGATAGATCCTCCAACCACCTATGGTTTTGTTTTAAGTATTCATTGGATATGTCGATCTGCTTTGTATGATTATTGTCGATGTATTCAATAGATAGTTAGAGCAAGGCTATAGATGGTCGCTCCTAACCAGCCTTATTCTCCGCGTTAGTTGACGGCATTATCCTGTAGTGTCCTTGGCTAGCGTGGGTATAGAGGTGGGGCGTCACAGCGTGGTATCAGAGCGAGGTTCAGAACAAAATATGATAAACACAGAATAGAGGCACATATTACGATACATCAGAGTGTAATAAGTGATACAAATCTTTGAATCATCATGTCTCTCTATTCCTTCTTTGCCTTTTGTGGTAGATAGAATTTGGGGAATACATCTGGGAATGTATTTTATTCCATAGTATTCTGTATAGAAGTATCTACCTTGTAATAATCTTGTTTTTATCTTACTTTCAGCGTATGGCTGGAAGAGGCAGGGGACGACGTTCGGATGTTGGGCGACCCAGTGGTTCACATCCGGATGACGTTTATATGTCTGCCGATCAGTTTTTGGAATTGTTTAGGAACACTCAGCCTCCAGTTCCTCCTCGAGTGTCTCCACTTCGCAAGTCTGCCTTTGCATGCTAGTGCAGTGATTTTTCTCATCTTGGAGGAAAGCCGTTTAAAGGCTCCGAGTCCGTTCTTGAAGTCCAAGCTTGGTTTCGCACGTGCGAGTGTATCTTCTCTCGTATGGATCTTTCTGATCATGATAGAGTTCTTGTAACTTCTAGCTTATTACAAGAGCATGCTCTTGATTGGTATGAGCTTCTTATAGCCGAAATTGATGAGTCTACTCTCTCTTGGACTCAGTTTTGGGAGTGGTTCGAACTCAAGTTCGTTCCTGAATCTGAAAAGTTTTATTGACCCGTCGCTTCCTTGAGTTGAAGCAAGGGAAATCTTCTGTTTCTGAGTATGTTGCATCATTCGAGGCTTTATCTAAGTATGGTCTTGAATTCATTAGCACTTCTTATAAGAAGAATTTAAAGTTTGTTTCTGGTCTTAAGAAATATCTTAAAAAGTCCTTGTTGCACCAGCTTAAGCTTTCTTTTGAGGAGTTAGTAGATTCAGCACTTCATCTCGAGACCGTCGAGAAGGAGTATGATAGTGATGTTGATGTTGAGGTTTCCAAGAACCCCAATAAGAAGTAGTTTCCATTTCAGAAGAGGTCTTTTCTTTCTAAGAAGAAAAAGACTGGTGGTTCTATCTCTCAGCCTCAGTCTTCTGGAACACCTTTCATTCGGAAGTGTTTCAATTGTGGTTCTCCTGATCATATTATTCGAGCTTGTCCTAAGCCTCTCTTCTGCCGTTATTGCAAGAAGGAAGGTCATCATGTTTCCACTTGTCCTACTGTTCCGGCTGGTGCCAAGTCTAGCAAGCTTTATGCTGCTAAGGCTTCTGAAGGTCCTTCTTAGCCCAAAGGTATATCTCCATCTATTTTGGAAGGTTCTATTTTATTTCATGATCATAGTATTCGAGTTCTTTTCGATACGGGTGCATCACATTCTTTCGTGTCGAAAAAGCTCGTTGATGATTTATCTTTGGATGTTTCTTGTTTGGTTACTTCTTTAAGGATTGCGAATCCTATTGGGGGATCCGCGACCCTTAGCCTGCTTTGTGATGATGTTGAGATTGTTTTATGTGGCTTTTCTTTTCGTGCGAGTCTGCACGTTATTTCTAGTCTGGGATTTGATTTGATTTTGGGTATGGACTGGCTAGTAAGATATGATGTCAGGATTATTTGTTCGGAGAGAATTATATATCTTCGACATCCGAATTCGCCTACTCAGCTATCTCTTATTCTTCGGAATGTGGATAATTCCGAAATGCCTTTATATTCTCTTGACTCATGGGATGATGATGATATATCTCGTATTCCTATTGCTTGTGACTTTTCTGATGTTTTTGAGCCTGTTTCGGGTTTGCCACCCAAGCAAGCAATTGCGTTCCGCATTGATCTCATTCCAGGCACGCAGCCAGTTAGTCATCCTCCCACGAGGATGTCTACAAAGGAAAATGAGGAACTCCAGAAGCAGCTTTTAGAGCTTGAGTCCAAGCAGTTGATTCAGTCCAGTTTTTCTCCGTGGGGATCCGCGGTCGTCTTCATGAAGAAGTCTGATGAAACTCTTAGGCTTTGCATTGACTACGCAAGCTTAACGAGTTAACCATCAAAAATAGGTATCCATTGCCTAGGATCGATGATATGTTCGATCTATTGAGTGGTGCTAAGGTCTTTTCTCAGCTTGACCTTGCCACGGGTTTTCATCAATTACGGGTCGCGGAGGATAGCATACCTCTTACCGCTTTCCGCACTCGTTATGGTTCTTTTGAGTGGCTCGTTATGCCGTTCGGTTTGACGAACGCTCCTGCTTTCTTTGTCGATCTCATGAATCGGGTATTCCGGGAATATCTCGACAAGCTCATCCTTGTATTCATTGATGATATCCTTTTTTACTCTAAGTCTGAAGCCGAGCATGCTAATCACTTGAGTATTGTCTTGAGTACTCTTCGTCACCATCAGCTTAGAGCCAAATTCTTCAAGTGCCATTTTTGGGAGAATAAGGTTAAGTTCTTAGGCCATGTTGTATCTTCCGACGGCATTTCTGTCGATCCCTCAAAGATCGAAGCCATCCAGAATTGGAAGAGGCCTGAGAATGTGCATGAGATTCGTAGTTTCCTTGGATTGGCGGGTTATTACCGTCGGTTCATTAAGGATTTTTCCTGTGTTGTGCTTCCTCTCACCAGCCTTACTCGGAAAGGCATTCGTTTTATTTGGTCTGACAAGTGTGAAGCTTCCTTTCAGACATTGAAGGAACTTCTCACTAATGCTCGTATATTGGTGGTTCCTGAGGGGAATCATGATCTTGTTGTCTACACCGATGCTTGTGGTAGTGGTCTCGGTGCTGTTCTTATGCAGAAGGATCGGGTAGTTGTTTATGCTTCTAGGCAACTGCGTCCGAATGAAGTTCTCTATGCCACTCATGATCTTGAGTTAGCCGCCATTGTCTTTGCCTCGAAGATTTGGCGACACTATTTATTAGGCGAGCGCTTCATTCTTTATACCGATCATAAATCTTTGAAGTATTTGTTTACTCAGAAGGAACTCAATATGAGATAACAGCATTGGCTCGAGTTTCTTGCTTCCTATGACTTTGATATCTAGTATACCCCTGGAAAGGGTAATCGTGTTGCTGATGCGCTTAGTCGCAAACATTCGGCGGTAGTTTCTATGATGCTTGCCGAATGGAATATTCTTGAGACTCTATCTTTTTGTGAAATTCGTGATCGAGGTTGATCTTCTGATTCTCCTATTCTATCATTTAGTTTGGGAGCTCGACCCATTTTGTTGGATCATATTACCGATGCTCAGCGGCGTGATCCTGATTTGTTGCATCTTATTCAGCTTTGTGAGTCTGGATCCTGTGATGAGGCGTTGCGGGATTTCAGCATTGATTCTCATGGGTGTCTTCGCAAGAAGAACCGTCTTTTTATGCCTTCTGATTTTGCACTTAGGCATGACATTCTTGATGACTGTCACCGTTCTAAGTATACCATTCATCCTGGTAGTAGTAAGATGTATGCCGATATGCGTCGTCTTTATTATTGGGAAGGCATGAAGCGCGATGTGGCGAGTTATGTGAGTAATTGCATAACTTGTCAGCGTATTAAGGCCGAACATCAGTGTCCTTCTGGTCTTCCTCAGCCTCTAGAGATTCCATTGTGGAAATGGGATCAGATTTCTATGGATTTCATTGACGGCCTACCTCATTCGAGATCGGGCCATTCTAGCATTTGGGTTATGTTGATCACCTCACCAAGTTTGCTCATTTTGTTCCCATTAAGTCTAATAGGACTGCTTCTCATTTGGCTAAGTTGTATGTCAAGGAAATCGTGAGACTTCACGGTGTTCCTAGTTCTATTGTGAGTGATCGTGATCCTTTATTCACGAGTCATTTTTGGAAGAGTCTTCAACAAGCTTTAGGAACAAAGCTTAATTTTAGTACAGCTTATCATCCGCAGTCTGACGGACAGACTGAATGGGTGAATCGCATCTTGGAAGATCTTCTCCGTATTTGTATTTTTGATTTCGGTGGTAGTTGGGATGATCACCTACCTCTTGTAGAGTTCTCCTACAACAATAGTTTTCAGTCCAGTATTAGTATGACTCCTTTCGAAGTCTTATACGGAAGGCCATGTCGATCACCTTCTTGTTGGTTGGAATCTAGGGAGAAGCTTATTCTTGGTCCAGATTTTGTTCGTGACTCTTCTGAAAAGATTGATCTTATCTGGTTGAGAATGAAAGAGGCACAGAGTCGCCAGAATACGCGGACAACCGTAGGAAGCCTCTCGAGTTCTCGATTGGTGATCTTGTTTTTATTCGTGTTTCTCCTTTGAAAGGGGTTATGCGTTTCAGTACGACTGGGAAATTGGATCCTTGCTATATAGGACCATTTTCTATTACTGAACGTATTGGCCCTGTGGCTTATAGAGTTTCACTTCCTGCTCATTTATCTGGCATTCATGACGTGTTTCATGTCTCGCAACTTCGGAAGTGTCTTCGGGAATCGGATTCTGTTATTGATTCTCCTGATTTGCTTGAGCTTGAGATCTCACCAGACTTATCTATTGTACAGCAGCCTATTCGCGTACTTGACACGGAGGTGCGACACCTTCGGAACAAGGACGTGCCGCTCGTTAAAGTTCAATGGTCCGCTAACCCCAATGACTGTACTTGGGAAACCAGAGAGTTTATTGAGCGATCCTATCCGGGTTTTCTATCTTTTCTTGGAAACGGTGAGTATATCTTTTCATCTCAAGCTTATTTTCTTTTCTTTTGAATGATGTATGTATGTAGTTGTTACAATTATCGTCTCTAGAAATTGCGGGGACGCAATTTTGTTAGGAGGGGAGATCTGTAACAACCCGCATATTTAACGATTATATATTTAAATTTTTTATTTATATATAGCGTCGTTAGTCGGATTTAGGTCCGAAAAGTTACTTTTTGCAAATGGTGGAGTTGGAACTCGAAACCATTTCCATTGATTCCAAAATGGCGATTGCGATCTTTTTGAGTATAAGCTTTGATATGTTCGGAGTAAGTCGAATTTTGCTATTTGCTAAGTAGGCTTTTGGGTTTGGGTTTCACCCAAACTATTCTATAAACCAACTCATCCCTTTCTCTCCTTCAATTCACACATTTTCATTTCTTAAGCTTAAGCAAAACTAAAAATGGGGGAAGAGAATGGGAAATAGAAATTCCAAGCCCTAGTTTACCTTGCAAACTTGAATTCTTGCTCCAAAATCAAAGAGAAGCTAGTGGTAAGCCTCCTCTTCATCTTCTCCAACTCTTTCTCCTTCAATTTCAGAAAATTTCCTAAACCTAACTTAGGAAAATACTTGTTTTGATCTTTGATTGAAGCTAGTAGAGTTGAAGTGGAGAGTGGTTGGTTGTTTTCTTTGCTATTGAGCTTCTCTATTCTTGTTTTGAATTAAAAGGTGAGTTTTAAACTCACATCTACCTCTCTTGATATTATTGATGTTAGGTGAGATTTTTATCCCACATTTATGTTTACAGCTATCTTGGGTTAATAGGAATGAATTCCTAATATGTCTACATGTTCATTTGCTTTCGATTTGGATTGCTTTGGTGAGATTGCCAAATATTGATTTTTGAAGCCAAATCTATGAAAATCCTTCTATGGTTGATGTTTATGTTGTTCGGAGTGTTTGGGTGAGTCGTTAAGGTTGGGTAGTCGTTTGACGTAAGCCCATAATCAACACTCATCCGATTGCTTTCGATTGGTTTTGGCCTTCAATGGCATAGGTTCAGGAAATGCCTGACCATCAGGTTTCAGACGTTTGAATCCCTATTTCAGACGTCTGAATATTGTTCTGGGGAAGATTTTCATCCCAGATTCAGACGTCTAAAATTATATTCCAGACGTCTGAATTGGCTAAATTTCAACCAGAAAGGAAATAGGCAAAATATTGCCTATTTCAGACGTCTGAAAATTGGGTTCAGACGTCTGAATTCTCTTTTGAAAAAGAAATTAATTTCCAGATTCAGACGTCTGAACCACTTCTTTTAGACGTCTGAACCTGCTGTTTTTTGCCAATTTGCCTTGTTCGTTTAGTTTTCCAAATTTAATCGACGCTTGTTGATTCCAATTAGTTGTTTATGCCTATTTGACCTTGATGGTTCCTTTTTGATTTCATTCATAGGTTTTATAAATGATTTCTTCAATTCGTATTAAAACCTCGCTTCTCCAATTTATAAATTCTACTTAAAACACACACACAATTTCGCACTCCGAGCAAAGTGGGAGGAGAATTAAATGATTAGATAAAACGCGTGCAACGAACACGTGCGTTCATCCTTTCAGTTAATTCCCAATCTATTCGTTTGAACGTTTTGACCTTTGGTCTGGTTTACCGATGAAATGAGGTGAACTTTGTACTGCTTTGAGTGTGAAATTGACTGACGGATAGTAAACCGTTTAGTGCAAACGAGTGGTTATGGGACTCACGTTAACACTTTTCGGATTCCTTTTTGAGATTTATGACACATTCTGCCAGTTAGTGGTGTCCAGTACTGGCCTCCGAACCTTCACCACTACGGTTAGTTGCCTTCGGGTGTGTTGCCTTCGGGTTTACACCTTCAGGTTTGTTGCCTTCGGGTATGTTGCCTTCGGGTTTGTACCTTCGGGTTTGTTTCCCTATTGTATCGCTTTCGGAGTTAGGTCTTTATGAGCCGTTCGAGTGATATTTGGGTTTGGAGTCTTCGGGCTCATGGATCCTTGTTTATACAGTACTGAGCACGTGCAAATTTTATGATGTTTCATTGATATGTATATTTCCCAGGTATCGCCCTTCGGTGTTGGTCTTTTTAAGCCGCATGATATGTAGCGATTACCTTGTGGAACTTGTGTTACCTTTATTGGTATTTGTTATTGCCTTTTGGCTTGTTTTGGGATATTCTGGTCCTTTGTTTCTATGAGTTGCCGATGATACGAGGCTTGTTATCATATGATTCATCTTTTGATTAGATGATTGTGTTATCTCTTTCGGAGATATTTGTTATACCTTGTGACCTTGCAGGTTTATTGTTGTTCAGTTTATGTAACTGATTTGTTTGGCTAGAATGACCCGTGTATCTTATACTCGGGTCAGACCAAGATGTTTCAGGTTAGGTGCTTTTGGACTTAGCCTATTTTGCTTCCGCATGGACTATTCAGCTTGCTCCTTTTTGTCATAGCTTTTTGTGTAGTCCTATTTTGTTGTAACTCTGATATTTATTCTTCTGGATTTGTCTGTATATTGTGGTTTGCTATACCACTTGACATGTATTATTTTGTATACTCTGTTATGTATCAATATATGTGTATATGATGATCTACTGTTCTATGATATATATTACATGCGAGTTGTTATATTCTGTTATGATAGATCCTCCAACCACCTATGGTTTTGTTTTAAGTATTCATTTGATATGTCGATCTGCTTTGTATGATTATTGTTGATGTATTCAATAGATAGTTAGAGCAAGGCTATATATAGTCGCTCCTAACCAGCCTTATTCTCCGCGTTAGTTGATGGCATTATCCTGTAGTGTCCTTGGCTAGCGTGGGTATAGAGGTGGGGCGTCACACAACCTTTCCTGTAATCTATAATACTCGGTCTGACCCGAGCATTATAGTTAAATAACATCCGAGTCAGTCTGGAATACCAGTGTGAGAAAACCGCACTCAAATTGATTATTAAAGTTTCAAAATTCTTTTGAAAACAAAAGCATCTCGTAAGACCACGCCACAAATAAACATGTCGGGTTTTTACCTTATGATAGCCAAAACACTTTTTATCAAATCAGTCTGATATTATAATAGTGTATATAGAAAGTAAAATAGAATCTAACTGAAATGCTTGCATCTCACGTTTCAACAATAGTTGGGCACAATCAAAACCGTAAAGGCGCGAAGGGAGAATGAATTTCCAACTAATGACTAGGCACTGGGGTACCACCTGTCACAGTACGTGGCCTAGTTCACCGTACCGAGAATCCCTCCTGATCCCCTGCAACACAAGACCGGGACTACCCCTTACTGGATAATTCCGAGTAAGATCACTCCGCGGTTGGGGTCAGCAACCGCCCACACAGCCGAAATAGAAAGGGTCATCTAGACAGGGATGACCTCACCCTAATTGGTGTTACCCACTTAGCCTTGCTGCATAACCCCTGATTTTCAGTCATTCCCGGTTGATGAGGCTCAAGGCTAAGCGTTACCTTTTTAGAACATATCACTTAGAATGCTCACCGTCCACTAGACGATGTTCTGAAAGCATTCATCCATACAAGTCTGTTTCGGGTTCGAACGGAACCGAAGGCACTACTCCTACTACATCCATTTTAGAATCACCTCAGGATTAGTAGCGACTAGCCCTTGCATTTCATTGCTCCACCTTCGAATCCAAACTCTTGTTTTCCACACGAAAACGTTCAAACCGGATCGAAGTGGTTTTCAGGAAATAAATCACGATCCCCGTCTCTTCAAAATGATCAGCGCATTGGCCAATATTGATAGTCGGTTATCTAACTATCAAATAACATTCACAAACAACCATCAGACATAAATAATTTCGCTAAATTATTTATTAATCTCAAAATATGTTCACAAGATATATTTCCACTTTTCAACCCTTTGAAAACAGTTTTCAAACCACACTCTTCTCATGGAATGAATTCCCAAATATTTATTTCCACTAAAACATCAGGTACAATACTTTAGATTTTTAAAATAATTTAAAACACTTTATTATAAATTATACTTTAAAACATTTAAAATAAAAACTACTTTAATACCTTATTCAAAAACATAAACTTTAAGATTATTTAAAATAAAGCTACCTTATAAAATATAAAACTAAGTTTTTCTCTTTTAGAAACATAGTACCAAGCCACTTTTAAATAATTTCTTCTGTAATAAATTTGAAAAAGACTTACATTAAAATTTAAACACTTAAAAATAATAAATTTTCTAAAACATCCTTTTTAAAACAACTTTAAACTTTAAATTTATACTTATAAATTTGTTTTGAAAACGTACTTGGCTATCCAGGGAAATATTCTTCTCTTTCACATCTTTTAAAAATAAATCACTATTTATTTTTAAACAATTTTACCCATTCCTTTAATAAATTCCCATCATGAATTTAGTCTTGCAAATATCCACTGATATATTACTTTACTTTTATAAACCCAGCTTATAAATTTCTTAGTCCCATCCCATTTTAAAATTCCAATCTCAAACAATTAAATCAATTTTCAAATTGATTTCCAAGTTACTCCATTTTGATATAAATTCCCTTACTTACTCAATTTATTTCAAAAACCCATTAACTTCAGATTCTATTTCTTAATTTTGATTTAAAATCTTTTCAACTGAAAATGCCAATTTCATGTTTCCCAAATTCCTTCTTTATCCTTCCAAATAAATTTAAACCTTGAATTTTAAAGTAAATTCTTTATTCCTTTAAATAATAACACTTGAGTTTTTAAAATTCATTATTTTCCCTTTTATTTCAAAATCTCCTTTCCCATATTTGGAATTTATTTATTAGAATTTTAAAATCACATTTTGTTCTTTTCTAGTTCATTCTTAAATTTATTCAATTCTCTATAATTATTTAACTTAAAAATTCACTCTTTTATTTTCTTTTCAAAAATCCAATTCTATATATTTTGATAACTCAGTGTACCGAAGTATATTCAACTAAACCATAGCATTCAATATTCTAATTATCAATATAATTCATCACAGAATATCAAATATTCAAAACACAGAATATTAAACAATCTAAATAATTTTGAGGAATCCAGTTGGATCCCTCCAACCTATTTCCCTGCATCCACAGATGTTGGCACAATACAATAATACAATTCCACTTGGAGGTGGAATATCACGGTATATGGGTTTTTATAATATCATCCGCTATTATGCGGTGCATAGGGTCTCATCTGCTATATAATGCGGGAAATCAATCACTCCAATATATACTATATACTACTATATATAATATAGCACATCAAATCAATTCAATCATTCAACCAATTATTTAAATTTAACCATTTAAATTTAAATAGCAATCCAGAAGAGTGAGATTAACTCACCATTGATTTTTGTATGCAATCTATTTCCAATCCAGCTTGATTTCTTCATGATTTAGACCTTAAATAAACATTTTCCATTCTATTAACACTTGAAGTACTTGAACAATCAGTTACGAATAATTAATTTATTTTTAACAATTTGTTCGAATTAAAATTAACTTTAGATTTTTAAAGTGTTTTTAACTAATTGAATTCCTCCTTTGAAATCACATCCATTTACAAGAACATTTATATAAGTTTCCAAAATCTAAAATTAAATAAACTTAATATTATTATTATTTTCCCTAAGTTGTTAGCCAACGTTTAAACTTTAATAATTACCTAATTTACTTTTATGTAATTACAAAAAATTCCCAAACAACAGGAAAAAAAAGAAGAACTCATACCCAGAGCAGAGCACAGACCAAGGCCATCTCCTCTCTCGGATACGAGTCGAAAACACGACTAAGCATGCGTGAGACGACACCAAGTTCTTAAATCGGAACTGGACCCGACATCGCCATCGACCCATCCATGACGCCCTCATCCCCTCGGCATTCCCGCACCCACTCAAACATCTTCAAGGCAAACGAAATCAGTACGATCTCGACTACGAGAACAACTAACCTCCCATGAACCACCGTGCCTCATGAAGCACGTGCTCTGATCGACTCGCCGACCAGAAAACCCCGCTACTTCCTATGTATCTCTTCCCCTTCCACTGTCGCACCTCGCGAACGACGCGATTGCAATGAGGCCGAACCCTCCAACTGCTAGCCTCGCACGAGCGTGCTCACTTCTCGTGGTCGCCGCCTCGGCTGACTTCGCCTTCCATGACAGTCGCGTTTCCCCCCTTCTGTCCATTCATTTTTTATTAGGGAACGAAATTGATTTGTGAGTTTGATTTGGAAGGGGGAAAGGGACGATCAGTTCATAGTCTGTAGATCAATTATGTTGAAGGGAGGCAGTTCGATTTTGAGTTGGAGATTTGGTTTTCGACCGAGAGAAGAAAAAAAAAAGGTTCTCCATAGAAACAGGAAACAATTAAAGCGGCCATTCCCTTTTTTTTGAGATATCACACAGGAATTGAACGCAAATTTAAAGAGGAGATAGGCGGCTTTGAAAAGATTTGAACCGAGGTAAAGAAAAAGTTGCGTGTTGAATGCCTGCTACAGAGAAGGAAAAAAGTTTCGATGTTGAAAGGAAGCAGGCTGAGGAAGGGATCTTTGCTGGGTTGACTATGTATATAAATATATTATTATTATTATTATTTTATTTCTTATTTTATTCAAATCCAAATCGTCTCGATAAATGCAACTTAGAATTTCAAACTCCTATCGAGGCGTGCCACTAGCCATTTATAATGTTATACCCCTATTCCGTACACAATGGAAAAGGTTTCGTGTCCTAATTCGATCCTATGGAGAAGATAGCTTTTTGGACCAGTCATCAAATTGAATTTTCGATATAGATTTCAGCGCGTTTATCTACCGTATGGCCAAACGATCACCCCAAACACTACGAAAATAATACACTATTACGGATCCAATGGAACTGGTTTCGTTAAATTCCGATACTGTGCCACGGAAGGCTATTTTCAAATATCAATTTAAACGATATATTTTCAAAACTTAACAAAACACTTCCAAATTCAATTTTAACACTTTTACTATCTTCAGTACTATCAATATAAATTTTACAAGCCTTTAAAATATTTTTAACAAGCTTGCAACTCTAGATTTTATATTTTACCCGATTCCCAATTATTAAATTAAATAGTTATATCATCCAACAAACCGCTATATTAAATTCTGAATCTATTTTACTGAATAAAAACCAAACTTTTCATATTCAAAATCAATTTATAATCCAAATTAAATATTTAAACCCATCTAAATATTCGAAACTCGATGACGAAAAATCCGGGTCGTTACATTCCTCCCCCTTAAAAGAATTTCGTCCCCGAATTGCTAAGGCAGACGAATGCTTCAACCCATTAACTTGCTAAAACCCATTTAGTGAAAATCTCATATTCACTTTTTCTAAACTTTAGTTCCAACTAAACAATTAGTTTCGACCAAAACAATTTGTCCTCAACTCCATTTCCAAAATCCTTTTATCTCAACTCCAATTTGAAATCGTTTTGTCGCTAACAAAAAATTTCAAAAATTTTCCGACTCCTAAAATTTTCAAAATTTTTTGGCAGAGTCTCCTTTGTACGGAGGAGCATTTACAATTTAACAAGAGATATAAGTATATATACATCGACCCACACAGTCGGAAAAAAAAAACAATAGTTCATATTTTCTAACTTTTATTTCGTAGGCGTACCTCTATTTAGCATTTTTTAGCAAGCGACTTATTATTTTAGCAATTAGTGCAACCAAAATCCTGCCAAACGGCCTTCAGGTACCTTTACTTACTCAATTTAAACATATAGGCACTATATATAAGAAATTTATTAACATTGCACTTACTTTCAATAGCTAAACACATGCATTTCATAAGCAACATGCACCAAACATTTTCCATGAGCAATTTACATGATTTCAAAACTAATTCAATTGCTTTCAACCAATTCATATGCCATTTCATTCAATTTTAATGGTTTACACTTCAATTTCTTACATTCAATTTATTTTTAAACCAACAACTCACATTTATTTCAATTGATTCTAAATCAATTTTATTTACTTCTACCAATCCACAGAATTTTTATTTACTTCCGTTTAAGTCGAACGACTAATTTATTCTATGCAATTCGATGATATTCACTTAATAGAATATCCATTTTAGTTTTTATCCACATCCAATTGATTCCAACTCATTTTATTTTAAATTCCATCCCATTTCTAGTTTATTCACCAACCATACATTTGTGTTTCATCTCATCTCCGCATTGGTTTCATTTTAAAACCATTTCATGGAGCTTGACAACATTTGATGCTTATATCAATAACCATTTTTCAAATTAATTTAACCCAAACTTTTATTTAGTGGGCTTCTGTAACGACCTGATAAATTTATGATATTTTTATAAATTTAATTTATATGTTTGCTAATTTAATCCAGTATAAAATTAAAGTCTTAGGATTTTAAAAGGATGAATGTAGGAGTTAGATAGTAACTGTAATTACAGGTAGAGATTTAAAAGGTTATATGACATAGATTTGAAAATAACTGAAAGTTGTGTTGTAGTTATAAGTCTTAATTTGTTGGTTTAATGGTATTAATGTAACAGTAACTGAATTGGATTACATACACACAAACATTTGAAAAATTTATTAGGTGGACTAAATTGGTTAAAGTTCATAAGTTGTGCATTTCAATTTAGTAGAAATTCTAAACGATAAACGAAGATTTAAATAAACGCTAAATTAAAACTATGTAAAATGGTGACTTAAGGCCTAGTTATAGGAATTGGAATATAATCCAAAATTTAATTAATGATAGTAACGTAGTATTAGCTAATAAATAGATTTCAATGCAGTAACCAAATGAAAGGAATAGGAATGAATATATATATTGAATAGGAATGAATATATATATTGGTTTGAAATGAAATAAAAATGTGTCACATTTAGATGGAGTAAAATTTAAGAAACCTATAAATGTGGAATCAGTAAACATTTGTAAAAATATTGCCTAGAATAAAATTCATTTAATATAAGAATTCAAAGGTGGAAGATTTACATTTGGATTGAAAGGTATAATTAATTGAATTGGTGATTTGGGAATTTAATCCAAGGGTTACTCTAAAAATAAATACGGATAAAAAGAGGTTAAACTAAGGAGGGGCATTAATTGATTTTAAGGCTTATTTAATACGTTAATAGGCAAGACTCCGCATTCATACATTTATACAAAGCTAAATAGAAGCACAAGTGTGATATAATGTAAATAGATGGATATCAACCTTTATTTATATGTTAATGGGATTTAATTTCTATTGTATAAAAACCGCAATTTAATGAAGATTGAAATAGCTAATTCATACGTTAGTTGATTTAGCTGGAATATGAAGATATTTAATGGAATAGTGAAATCAAATGGGAATGTGTTTCCATTGTTCATTTGAATTCACATTCATCATAAAAACTTATTTGAAAACCAAAGGAATAATAAAGGAATCAAGACTTAATTAGTAATTTGGATTTAAGACATGGCAATTTGGATTTATTGCAACATTTAATACCATAGAATTTAGTAAAGCTTATTCAAATTTTAGTTGACCATTTGTGATATAACTTTTTGAAAACAAGACTTTATTTATGAATTGAGTATTTGATTCAACGAATGGTAATTACTTCATTTAAAAATGGAATTTAACGTAAATTAGTACGTTATTAAAGTTAAATGAAAGCTGTAAACATTTGACTTAGAGAACAATTGAGTGAAATCTTAACTAATGTAAACTTCATCATATTGACATCCATAACTGTGAATCATAGGAAGAAGGTAAATAAATGAACTTAACCAAACTATTTATGTTGAATATTGAAAATTTGAATAAATAAATAGTTAAGAAAATTAAGGGAATGGGAATAAAAATTTATTTATAATTTGGAATTTTAATTACGGTGAAAAGGGTTAACTGCAATTAAAAGTAAGTTGAGATGGAAATCAAGTTATTTATTTAATTTGGTTTAAGATGAGAGTGTATAAGTATAAGATTAGGTAATTTGTGAGAATAAATTTATAATTCCCGAATAATAAGAAAACGCAGAGGTTAACACTGCGAAATTTATATACTTATAAATTTTAATTCACATCCAAGCTTGCTAAATTATTTGGAATTGATTGGATTATATAAGTAATGAAATTTGGCCAATATTTAAAGTTGAAAGAAAATTTGGATTTTATGATTAATTTTAATTTATTTAATAAATATTAAAAATAGCCATTTTTGTCACGAACTCGGATTTCGACGAAAACAGTTTCATCGGATCCGTAACGGTGAATTATAATAATGTTTCAAGTTTCGTTGCGATCGGACTTGTCGTTTGATCGTACGGACTCGAAACGCCTTGAAATTTACGCATTTTGAAATCAATTTGAAATTTTGTTTTTTTAGCATAACTTCTTCATACGATCGAATTTGGTCACGAAACTTTTTCCATCGCGTTCAGAATATTTTAAAACACCTATTTGGATATATAGTTTTAACAAATCCGACTCCGGAGGCATAGCGGGCTTTTTGGACCATGGTTTGTCACGCACGTTCGCGTATCCAGTCTAGCTACCCTACCTCTAGCCTATCTATAAATATACATCTATAAACCCTAGCTCCTTTCTTTTTCATTTGCTGTAAGTTCATTTCTTCACTCTTTTCTCTTTCCCAAATGTATACATCTCAGATCCAATTCCAGATCCATCCACAGTTCAAAATCAAAAGTCAAAACTCAAAAATTTCAGAAAATTCCAGAAAAAATATATGTTGAAGTATTCGATACGCGTAATATACTGGTGAAATTCGTTTTTCAATTGGAGCTGTCGTTTATCCAGAATAAATTCAAACAGCCCCAAAACCGTTCATCATCGCCGTAACAAAAGTTGTCGGATCGGAAAAACATTTCTGGGTTTTGGAGAGGGAACCGAGGGGATCGCATCTGTGTAGTTTGTTTCGAGTTTCAACGGTTGGATTGGCGGGAATTTTCGATTAGGGTTGATAAAGTATGGGTTGCGTGCGTGTTTTCCTCTGTTCGAAGGTGCGTGCGTTGCTGTAGCTATGCGCTTCTCTTTAGGTGACGTGGCTTGTGAAGGTGAATGTGTGTCATTTGTTTATTTCCAATTTTTGAATTCAATCACCATTTTTCGCCATAACTTTCTCATACGAAGTCGGATTCACACGAATTTTTTTTTGTTAGGATCGTAATTTAATTCCGGACTCGATGACGCTGGTTTGGACGAATTCTGAGACGGGCGAATTTTTGGGTTTAAATCGGGTTTGAATTCGATTTAAATTCAAAAGGTGAGTGTTTTAACCCACTCACAATTACTAGAAGCTTTTATGTTTGTTAAATAAATTTTAGAAATGAATAGAAATTTATTTATGAGCTTTTGGCATGTTATTTCATTCATATCTGTTGAATTGCATTTTTTTAATTTAGCTGTTAATTAAATTGATTGATTGCGTATTAATTGGCTGTTAGAAATTATTGTTGCATATGAACTGCTAGTTAACAGTTATATAAATTATTGGGGAATATAAACTGTTAGATAAATAGTTGATAAATCTAAATTGAAGAAAACTGCTAGTTATTACCTGTTGTATATTACCAAACACATATTGTTATTGATAGATGTTTGTGATTGGATGATGGATGTTTTGTGATTGGATTATGGATGTGTTGTTGAATGGATGTTTATTTGGATATCATTAAACTGCAAGTTAGCATACATTTCACATTTCATTCGGGATTGTGGTTTGAAATGATAAAACCGCAAAGTTTTATTTTTAAATTGCGGATTGAAATGATAAATATCCGTATCACTTGACCATAGGATAGAAAATTATATACAGGCACCGCGGTCTATATATAACTATTTTAATGTGATTTCTATGGTTTGGATGGAATACGGTTTATAAAAATCTTAAATTTTTATACTGAATAAATGTTTTCTTCCATATTTATATGCATATGAAGTTGAAATTTTGAAATAAAAAGGTGAATAAATTTCTTTATTAAAAATGGAAGAAAATTAAGAAAATGGAGTTTGATGATTTATATCCTATATTTAAATATTAAGTTGGAAATTTTAAAGATATGATATTTATAATTGGATTTTTCCCAAAATATTTTGAAATGAATATTCTAGTAAAAATTGAATTTGGAAATATATATATATATATATTTTACTAGAAATTGAAGTCTTATTAATTATGGATTTTATGTGAATGGTCAAGATTAATTAATAGAATATTGATTTCGAAAGGATAAAAAAAATCCAACTTTAGTTGAAATATTAATGCTCAAAATGGATATAAATATATATAAAATTGAAATGGTTTTGGGGACTTGAAGTAATATTTTGGATTTTGGATTAACTTTTAAAGAAGAAATATTTGGAAAGCCATGTAATTTATTTCTTTATAAAGCAACAGTAAAGTTAAGCCTTTGAAATTCATATACCGTTGAATATCCAAACCAATTGAGTTTTAAAAGTTATGGTTTGAAATTATGGATTTCCAAAAATATTATGCTTTGAAAATATTCGATTTTCAGATATTATGAAGTTAAAGCCTTTTTATTATTGGAAAGGAATTATATTTGGGATAAGTGGTAAAATATGGTTTTGGGTTTTGGAATGATATCGTAATATTATGGTTTTGAAATGGATTATATTCTGGTTTTAAAAGTATAAACTGTTTTAAATAACCGCGGTGTTATAATAACGATGGGTTGGCAAAGAGACCGGGATCGGATATGGACATACTCTCTGTCGATACCGAAAACCACTTTGACTAACCGTGTACGCGGTGGA
Source organism: Allium cepa (assembly GCA_030765085.1). NCBI lineage: Eukaryota > Viridiplantae > Streptophyta > Magnoliopsida > Asparagales > Amaryllidaceae > Allium > Allium cepa. Next base: position 478,752,653 of record CM060943.1, on the reverse strand, counting down.
GTTCCAGAATGAAGTAGGTGGTGGCGACGTTTCCTGTAAGGTAAACACGTGGACCCAACTCCCGTGAGTTGGCATAAGGTGGCTAAAACAGGAGCGATTCTCAGGCCAATGAGGTCATTCCTCTGATCGGACGCTCCTCTTCGATATTATACTTTGACTTGGATTGATTCAGTGGCCACTTCTATATTTTGATTTTGGGGGAGTTAGTTCGAGGTGGGCGGCAGCTGCGCGCTGCGCGTTACCATCAGCCTGGATAGCAATTGGTATATCTACCCTGGCATTGCCTAGTTGTGCCGTGTCACCTACCCTATCGCGCCTTGTACGAGTTTGGTTTTCTCCCGTAGCCCGTGTGATATCCTCTAGTGGCTTCCCGATCAGGAGGGACTATGATATTGGATGGACTACTGGGACTATTACGTGTTAAGGGCTATATGGGTAACCCCTTAACGCTATTAAAAAGTAAGTTTATTTTATAAATAGACACTATTATAATAGCGCAATATACTACATAGTAAATAGTTTAACGGATCCTTAGGAGATGTAAATCCCGAACATCTCTTGAGTTACTGTACTCATATTTATTTCTGTTTATTTAACTCACATAAGATATTCTAGTCTGACTCGGGTGTTTTTGTCTTTTCAAATTCGCTCGGGTCAGTCCGAGCGTTTCAGGATAGCAGGTTTTAGCTTTGGAGGACGAAGACGAAGAATCGGTATTATTTTATATATAGTATTACACCACACTCTTTCTATTCCGCTGCATTGCTTGTATTGGTATGTGTAACTCTGATATTTATTGTAAAAGAAGAATCAAGCTTTTGTAAACTGTTTATGAACTGTATATTTGTTATTATATTTTATCCTTCCGCTGTGAGATTCTATTTTGTTTTATTTCTTCTCTGTTTTTCTTATTTACCCCATAACAATCCGCCCTTGCGTATGCTTTGAATTGGCACGTGTGTCGGTTTAAAGTGTGTGAAAAGGCGGGATGTTACAGTTGGTATCAGAGCTTTGGTTTAGCGATAAACCTTGGCTTTGTGGGGTTTGACTCTTTGTTAATAGGGTAGTAATATCCTATGGGAGTCACTGAGCGTATATATATGAGAGAGCGTACTTGTTAGTGTTATAAAAAGATTTTTATATTGTGTTGATCTGTTCCGCTTTGTATTTATAAATTCTGGTTGATGCATGGGACGCTATGTCATCAATAGGGATTTCTAAACACTTAATAGGACAGACCGACATAATATTTGTTTTTAATATAGGTGAATGAAATAATTTTGCCTATTATATTTTCTATATATAAAAATAGTTTTATAAAGATATATATATATATATATATATATATATATTTGGTTGCTATAGATTGGATGTTAGAAAATAAGAATATCTATAATAACTGAAGCTAAGTTGAAATTATGATAAATCAGATTGGAGATTTTAGAACTTAAGTCCGGGATTTTTCCAAATATGTTTTCAAAGAATTTATGAAAAATAATGGTTCGGTTTATAAGTATTTTCTTATATAAATATTTCGTATAAACTGGAAGAATTGTTTTAAAGAAGATTTTGGAAAAGAATTAAATTCTGTACTTTCCTCTCTGTCGCTGGAAAATAAATTCGGTGATGACGGCCGCATCATCGACCTTCATTTTCGAGTTTCGAAGGGGAAAGGCCACTGTAGTAAATTCTACTGCAGATTTATTTTGAAATTTCTAAAAATTTTCTTTTATTGTTCTAAATATAATTAGAGATATAAAAGTTGTAAGAACTTATTTATCTATTATTTTGAAATAAATTGAAATTTAACCCGGTATTTAATTCTAAATTTTTCCATTAATTAATTGTTTAAAATTTGTTAGTGAAATAAAAGTTAAGTAATAAATGAATTGAAACCTCTAATTGAAATAAGAGAATAACTGCAAAGCTATAAAGAGGAATTTGCATACATATGAGACAATGGGTAATATGAATAAACATTAAATTTAATTAAAAGAATGGAGATTAAACTTGTATAAGTTCAATTGCAATTTCCTTAACATAAATAACTTACCCAAATATAAAAGTTGAAGTGTTAAATGAGGAACTGGAATTGAATATTTTACAAGTAGGAATTTAGGAAAAATGAAGTATTCAATAAATTACTGTTATAATAAGAATTTATTGGTATAAACTTAAGTGATAATTGAAATTTTACCCAAATTAAAGGTGAGTATTATTAATAGGTGATTTTAACTTAAGTAAATAAAATGAAATTCTTTAATAAATAAAGATTGATGTGTAGGGTTATAAACTTAAGTATGTTTTAAAATGCTACTAGTAATATAATAAAAAGTAGGTAATATAAATAAATGTCTGTAAACCCTAGATAATGAATTAATAAGATCCTTTATTTATAAAAATGGAGGTTTTAAGGTTAATAATTTAAGTGTAAGTAGAGGGTTACTGTAATTAAATATAATAAAACGTAAACATTAAATAAAGGAATGAAATTAAGGGTAAGTTGAAATTGTAATTTATAAAACGAATATATATTTATTGAACCATTAATAAATAAAAAGGAATTGAGAAGAAACTTGTAAATTTTCACTTGCATTCTTAAACATACATAACTTACCATATAATAAAAGTTGCAATGTTAGTAAGAAAATGTAAAGGGAAATCTTACAAGTGAAGATATTCAAAATATTTGTTGTTATTAATGAGAATTTATTTTATAGACTTAAGTAATAAAAGGAAACTTAAGTAATAAAAAGGAAATACAAATATAATGAATTTGGTGATAATTGGAAAATAAACTTGTAAGAAACAAAGAAATCCCTCATAAATGAAGGAAAGAAAAATCAAAACACTGAATTATGAAATAAATGTATAATGAGATATTTTGGTGTTGATTTGAATTGTTGGTTGATGTATGTTGTTGGGTAAGGAATTATGGAGTTGTTAGATTTACAAATAATCTATCTTTGTTCCATCTTAGGCTGTTGAGCAACGGATGCACTTGATAGTTATTCTTCATTCGTACAACTTCAGAATCTGAACCCGAACAACTAATTGTCGTTTGATTTAAATGATTGGTTGTTGTATGTGGTTGTGCTGTTTGTTAAAATGTATGGTTGTTGCATTTGATTGAGTATGAATGATTGAATCCACTTGAATAGTTCATTTAAAATAAATATTTAACCTTTTAGATTTTATTAGTAAATACAGGTGTTGGAAGCAACTGCTACTGCTGTTGGTTCCAAAATAATAAAGCGTATATTGCCCGACAATAGGTACGTTTTCGGATTACGTTTAAAGCGATATTTTATATATTTTTCCCGTGTTGGGATATAATATTTTGATTATATATGTAATATACTTGTATATTTGGATATTATATTTTCTCCAGAGTCCCTCCGTACAAAGGAGACTCTGCCAAAAATTTTCGAAAATTTTGGACTTAGAATTTTGTTGAAATATTTTTCCAACTTTAATAACTCAAGTATTAAAGGATATAATGATTATAAAACAGGAATATTTCATTTAGGAGGATTAATCCAGGAAAATATTGTTTATAAATTAAAAATTGAAATAAAAAGTACTGTTTATTCTTCCTTCTCCCTTCTTTTTTTCCTTTTCGGGGACGAAAAGTTTTGAGTGGGGGAGATTGTAACGACCTGATAAATTTATGATATTTTTATAAATTTAATTTATATGTTTGCTAATTTAATCCAGTATAAAATTAAAGTCTTAGGATTTTAAAAGGATGAATGTAGGAGTTAGATAGTAACTGTAATTACAGGTAGAGATTTAAAAGGTTATATGACATAGATTTGAAAATAACTGAAAGTTGTGTTGTAGTTATAAGTCTTAATTTGTTGGTTTAATGGTATTAATGTAACAGTAACTGAATTGGATTACATACACACAAACATTTGAAAAATTTATTAGGTGGACTAAATTGGTTAAAGTTCATAAGTTGTGCATTTCAATTTAGTAGAAATTCTAAACGATAAACGAAGATTTAAATAAACGCTAAATTAAAACTATGTAAAATGGTGACTTAAGGCCTAGTTATAGGAATTGGAATATAATCCAAAATTTAATTAATGATAGTAACGTAGTATTAGCTAATAAATAGATTTCAATGCAGTAACCAAATGAAAGGAATAGGAATGAATATATATATTGAATAGGAATGAATATATATATTGGTTTGAAATGAAATAAAAATGTGTCACATTTAGATGGAGTAAAATTTAAGAAACCTATAAATGTGGAATCAGTAAACATTTGTAAAAATATTGCCTAGAATAAAATTCATTTAATATAAGAATTCAAAGGTGGAAGATTTACATTTGGATTGAAAGGTATAATTAATTGAATTGGTGATTTGGGAATTTAATCCAAGGGTTACTCTAAAAATAAATACGGATAAAAAGAGGTTAAACTAAGGAGGGGCATTAATTGATTTTAAGGCTTATTTAATACGTTAATAGGCAAGACTCCGCATTCATACATTTATACAAAGCTAAATAGAAGCACAAGTGTGATATAATGTAAATAGATGGATATCAACCTTTATTTATATGTTAATGGGATTTAATTTCTATTGTATAAAAACCGCAATTTAATGAAGATTGAAATAGCTAATTCATACGTTAGTTGATTTAGCTGGAATATGAAGATATTTAATGGAATAGTGAAATCAAATGGGAATGGGTTTCCATTGTTCATTTGAATTCACATTCATCATAAAAACTTATTTGAAAACCAAAGGAATAATAAAGGAATCAAGACTTAATTAGTAATTTGGATTTAAGACATGGCAATTTGGATTTATTGCAACATTTAATACCATAGAATTTAGTAAAGCTTATTCAAATTTTAGTTGACCATTTGTGATATAACTTTTTGAAAACAAGACTTTATTTATGAATTGAGTATTTGATTCAACGAATGGTAATTACTTCATTTAAAAATGGAATTTAACGTAAATTAGTACGTTATTAAAGTTAAATGAAAGCTGTAAACATTTGACTTAGAGAACAATTGAGTGAAATCTTAACTAATGTAAACTTCATCATATTGACATCCATAACTGTGAATCATAGGAAGAAGGTAAATAAATGAACTTAACCAAACTATTTATGTTGAATATTGAAAATTTGAATAAATAAATAGTTAAGAAAATTAAGGGAATGGGAATAAAAATTTATTTATAATTTGGAATTTTAATTACGGTGAAAAGGGTTAACTGCAATTAAAAGTAAGTTGAGATGGAAATCAAGTTATTTATTTAATTTGGTTTAAGATGAGAGTGTATAAGTATAAGATTAGGTAATTTGTGAGAATAAATTTATAATTCCCGAATAATAAGAAAACGCAGAGGTTAACACTGCGAAATTTATATACTTATAAATTTTAATTCACATCCAAGCTTGCTAAATTATTTGGAATTGATTGGATTATATAAGTAATGAAATTTGGCCAATATTTAAAGTTGAAAGAAAATTTGGATTTTATGATTAATTTTAATTTATTTAATAAATATTAAAAATAGCCATTTTTGTCACGGACTCGGATTTCGACGAAAACAGTTTCATCGGATCCGTAACGGTGAATTATAATAATGTTTCAAGTTTCGTTGCGATCGGACTTGTCGTTTGATCGTACGGACTCGAAACGCCTTGAAATTTACGCATTTTGAAATCAATTTGAAATTTTGTTTTTTTAGCATAACTTCTTCATACGATCGAATTTGGTCACGAAACTTTTTCCATCGCGTTCAGAATATTTTAAAACACCTATTTGGATATATAGTTTTAACAAATCCGACTCCGGAGGCATAGCGGGCTTTTTGGACCATGGTTTGTCACGCACGTTCGCGTATCCAGTCTAGCTACCCTACCTCTAGCCTATCTATAAATATACATCTATAAACCCTAGCTCCTTTCTTTTTCATTTGCTGTAAGTTCATTTCTTCACTCTTTTCTCTTTCCCAAATGTATACATCTCAGATCCAATTCCAGATCCATCCACAGTTCAAAATCAAAAGTCAAAACTCAAAAATTTCAGAAAATTCCAGAAAAAATATATGTTGAAGTATTCGATACGCGTAATATACTGGTGAAATTCGTTTTTCAATTGGAGCTGTCGTTTATCCAGAATAAATTCAAACAGCCCCAAAACCGTTCATCATCGCCGTAACAAAAGTTGTCGGATCGGAAAAACATTTCTGGGTTTTGGAGAGGGAACCGAGGGGATCGCATCTGTGTAGTTTGTTTCGAGTTTCAACGGTTGGATTGGCGGGAATTTTCGATTAGGGTTGATAAAGTATGGGTTGCGTGCGTGTTTTCCTCTGTTCGAAGGTGCGTGCGTTGCTGTAGCTATGCGCTTCTCTTTAGGTGACGTGGCTTGTGAAGGTGAATGTGTGTCATTTGTTTATTTCCAATTTTTGAATTCAATCACCATTTTTCGCCATAACTTTCTCATACGAAGTCGGATTCACACGAATTTTTTTTTGTTAGGATCGTAATTTAATTCCGGACTCGATGACGCTGGTTTGGACGAATTCTGAGACGGGCGAATTTTTGGGTTTAAATCGGGTTTGAATTCGATTTAAATTCAAAAGGTGAGTGTTTTAACCCACTCACAATTACTAGAAGCTTTTATGTTTGTTAAATAAATTTTAGAAATGAATAGAAATTTATTTATGAGCTTTTGGCATGTTATTTCATCCATATCTGTTGAATTGCATTTTTTTAATTTAGCTGTTAATTAAATTGATTGATTGCGTATTAATTGGCTGTTAGAAATTATTGTTGCATATGAACTGCTAGTTAACAGTTATATAAATTATTGGGGAATATAAACTGTTAGATAAATAGTTCATAAATCTAAATTGAAGAAAACTGCTAGTTATTACCTGTTGTATATTACCAAACACATATTGTTATTGATAGATGTTTGTGATTGGATGATGGATGTTTTGTGATTGGATTATGGATGTGTTGTTGAATGGATGTTTATTTGGATATCATTAAACTGCAAGTTAGCATACATTTCACATTTCATTCGGGATTGTGGTTTGAAATGATAAAACCGCAAAGTTTTATTTTTAAATTGCGGATTGAAATGATAAATATCCGTATCACTTGACCATAGGATAGAAAATTATATACAGGCACCGCGGTCTATATATAACTATTTTAATGTGATTTCTATGGTTTGGATGGAATACGGTTTATAAAAATCTTAAATTTTTATACTGAATAAATGTTTTCTTCCATATTTATATGCATATGAAGTTGAAATTTTGAAATAAAAAGGTGAATAAATTTCTTTATTAAAAATGGAAGAAAATTAAGAAAATGGAGTTTGATGATTTATATCCTATATTTAAATATTAAGTTGGAAATTTTAAAGATATGATATTTATAATTGGATTTTTCCCAAAATATTTTGAAATGAATATTCTAGTAAAAATTGAATTTGGAAATATATATATATATATATATTTTACTAGAAATTGAAGTCTTATTAATTATGGATTTTATGTGAATGGTCAAGATTAATTAATAGAATATTGATTTCGAAAGGATAAAAAAAATCCAACTTTAGTTGAAATATTAATGCTCAAAATGGATATAAATATATATAAAATTGAAATGGTTTTGGGGACTTGAAGTAATATTTTGGATTTTGGATTAACTTTTAAAGAAGAAATATTTGGAAAGCCATGTAATTTATTTCTTTATAAAGCAACAGTAAAGTTAAGCCTTTGAAATTCATATACCGTTGAATATCCAAACCAATTGAGTTTTAAAAGTTATGGTTTGAAATTATGGATTTCCAAAAATATTATGCTTTGAAAATATTCGATTTTCAGATATTATGAAGTTAAAGCCTTTTTATTATGGGAAAGGAATTATATTTGGGATAAGTGGTAAAATATGGTTTTGGGTTTTGGAATGATATCGTAATATTATGGTTTTGAAATGGATTATATTCTGGTTTTAAAAGTATAAACTGTTTTAAATAACCGCGGTGTTATAATAACGATGGGTTGGCAAAGAGACCGGGATCGGATATGGACATACTCTCTGTCGATACCGAAAACCACTTTGACTAACCGTGTACGCGGTGGAGTTCCAGAATGAAGTAGGTGGTGGCGACGTTTCCTGTAAGGTAAACACGTGGACCCAACTCCCGTGAGTTGGCATAAGGTGGCTAAAACAAGAGCGATTCTCAGGCCAATGAGGTCATTCCTCTGATCGGACGCTCCTCTTCGATATTATACTTTGACTTGGATTGATTCAGTGGCCACTTCTATATTTTGATTTTGGGGGAGTTAGTTCGAGGTGGGCGGCAGCTGCGCGCTGCGCGTTACCATCAGCCTGGATAGCAATTGGTATATCTACCCTGGCATTGCCTAGTTGTGCCGTGTCACCTACCCTATCGCGCCTTGTACGAGTTTGGTTTTCTCCCGTAGCCCGTGTGATATCCTCTAGTGGCTTCCCGATCAGGAGGGACTATGATATTGGATGGACTACTGGGACTATTACGTGTTAAGGGCTATATGGGTAACCCCTTAACGCTATTAAAAAGTAAGTTTATTTTATAAATAGACACTATTATAATAGCGCAATATACTACATAGTAAATAGTTTAACGGATCCTTAGGAGATGTAAATCCCGAACATCTCTTGAGTTACTGTACTCATATTTATTTCTGTTTATTTAACTCACATAAGATATTCTAGTCTGACTCGGGTGTTTTTGTCTTTTCAAATTCGCTCGGGTCAGTCCGAGCGTTTCAGGATAGCAGGTTTTAGCTTTGGAGGACGAAGACGAAGAATCGGTATTATTTTATATATAGTATTACACCACACTCTTTCTATTCCGCTGCATTGCTTGTATTGGTATGTGTAACTCTGATATTTATTGTAAAAGAAGAATCAAGCTTTTGTAAACTGTTTATGAACTGTATATTTGTTATTATATTTTATCCTTCCGCTGTGAGATTCTATTTTGTTTTATTTCTTCTCTGTTTTTCTTATTTACCCCATAACAATCCGCCCTTGCGTATGCTTTGAATTGGCACGTGTGTCGGTTTAAAGTGTGTGAAAAGGCGGGATGTTACAGCTTCCACCCTTACTCGAAGCCAAGCTTCTATTATTTTTAAACTTAAGTTAATTTACTTCCTTCAAACTTTTTCAATTTCATAACTTAAGTTCATTTCTATTTAATTTGATTCTCATCAAATTCAATTACCCCATTCTTTTTATCCATTTTAATTTTAATACCATTCTCAGTTTGTTAAAATAATATCCAAGTACATATTTAACTCATTTATACTCGAATTGGATTTTATTTGCAACTCAAATCATTTCTATTATAATCCAATTCCATTTCATTTGACAACTTCGAATCATAATTAATCCACTTACAATATGCAATGAATATTAATGAATATTATTTATACTCAAGTTCTATTTCTATCGTTTAATTCACAAACCAATTTTATTAACTCACAATTCAACTTTTATTTAACCAAATTTAACCCCATTAACATTTCCAGTTAACTCATTTATTTCAAATTAGTCCCCTTCCCACTTGCAATTCAATATTTGATTTTTATCTTCAAAAATCACTTTATTTAATTTTCTTGAGTTCAATCTTATTTTATATCTCAAGTTCGGATTTTTTTTTCATTTCCAAAACATCAAACAATATTATTTTAGACTATTATTTTACTTTTCCATTTTTATTTTAACTTGAGATCTTTATTTAGCCCAAGCACATTTTTATTTACACACTTTCAATTCTTTGATATGTTATCGAAACTTATTTATCCAAATTCAGTTTTATTTCCATCTAACTTCGCTTATGCTAAATTCAACTTCATACCCTTCTCTCTTAAATTTATTTAGGTAAGAATTTAATTTATTTAATATCATCTACAACTCATTCGAATTTTATTCAATTCACTTCTATTCCAATATTTATTCAACTAGATTTTATTTTCATTTTAATCCAACTCCAACTCAATTTCATTTGGTTTTAGTTAATTTCAATTCAATTCCAACTTAATTTTTATTTTCTCATTCAATCATAACCTATTTAAGTTTCAAAATTTTAATTTCTTCACTTTATTCCAAGTTAAATTTTATTTTAACCTTCTCACTTTTACCTTTAATTCTAAAACCCAATCCGCATATTTCTCTTCAAAATCATTTACCATTTATAAGTTTATAACTTATCTCTTGATGATCTCTAAATTTTCTAAATAAGGATTTCAGAATTTTTAAACACCCTGCTTTTGTTTCAAATCATTTTGAAATCACCTATATCTCAAAATCACACCTCTCAAACCTTTAAACCAATCCTGGGTTTTTTATCCTCCACAATTTTCCTTTGAAATCTCCAAAACAAAACTAGTTCTTCTGAACAAATCAATTTGGCAGCAGTCCGTCACTTAGAAACTCGAAAATGAACATGGATGATGCTGCAGTTATCACCGAAGTTATTTTCCAAAGACTGAAGTGAGCTCAATGCTATATCCCTTTTCAAAATTTATTTGAAACAATTTCCTTTCAAAAATACCTCGAAAATAATAATGCTATTATTTGTCTTCAAAACACTTCGAAAAACACTTCCAAAATCTTCGAGGTTTTAAATTTTCAGATTTTGTCTTAAATCAAATTTTAACTATAATTCATTTGTATAATTAATGCTCATACAAATTTCCATTTGATGATACAAGTCATTCCAATTTTTATAATCTTATTTGTTTAAAATATTATCCTCCAAACATCCAAGTCATATAACTATTTAAGAAAGTATTTCTTTTATATCAAAATATATTTTTGGGTAAAACTATTTCATGTACCCGCTTTCGAAAACAATATTGAGTCGAATTGTTCTATTATGGTGTTTAGAAACCCCTTCGATACAGTAGTCCAGTCTGTGGCGACGAAGGTTCATATGCCACTCAATAAGTCAATCAACACAATACAAAACCATTTTTATATCCACTAACAAATACACGCTCATAACTATTAATACACTCAAACTCATTCTAGAGTGCTACTGACTCTATTTCTAATGAGTAATTCCAAACAGAGCCAAGGTTATCGCTTAACCTTTCAGCTCTGATACCAAGTGAAATGACCCGCAAATCTGTACCCTTAGAGTTGACTCTAATTCTCCCTCAATCAACTCAAGATGTACGAAAATACGAACCATTTGGGTTGAAGAAGAAGAGGTAGAAGAAGAACATAGAAATCAACATCAGAGTCTAACCATCACAGCAGAATAAAATATAATAAATGATAAATGATCTTTACACAAAAACAAATACATCCGTTTATACATTACATCATCAGAGTACAGCATCAGAGTTCAATACAAACAACAACACAACTCAGGACTGTTGTAATACCTCGTCCTTTTCAAAAACCGAATACACAGCGGAATATTTCACACAAGTACGGAAGTACGTATCGCCATCCAGCTCCACAGCATCCTTTCCTGAATCTATAATACTCGGTTTGACCCGAGCATTATAATTAAATAACACCGAGTCAGTCTGGAATACCAGCATGAGAAAACCACATTCAAATTAATTATCGAAGTTTCAAAATTCTTTTGAAAACAAAAGCATCTCGTAAGACCACGCCACAAATAAACATGTCGGGTTTTTACCTTACGATAGCCAAAACACTTTTTTATCAAATCCATCTAATATTATAATAGTGTCTATAGAAAGTAAAATAGAATCTAGCTGAAATGCTTGCCTCTCACGTTTCAACAATAGTTAGGCACAATCAAAACTGTAAAGGCGCGTAAGGAGAATGGATTTCCAACTAATGACTAGGCACTGGGTTACCACCTATCACAGTATGTGGCCTAGATCACCGTATCGAGGATCCCTCCCGATCTCCTGCAACACAAGACTGGGACTACCCCTTACTGGATAATCTCGAGTAAGATCACCCCGCGGTTGGGATCAGCAACCGCCCACACAGCCGAAATTAAAAAAGACATCTAGACAGGGATGACCTCACCCTAATGGGTGCCACCCGCTTAGCCTTGCTGCATAACCCCAGATTTTCAGTCATTCCCGGTTGATGAGGCTCAAGGCTAAGCGTTACCTTTTTAGAACATATCACTTAGAATGCTCACCGTCCACTTGACGATGTTCTGAAAGCATTCATCCCTACAAGTCTGTTCCGGGTTCGAACGGAACCGAAGGCACTACTCCTACTACATCCATTTTGGAATCACCTCAGGATTAGTAGCGACTAGCCCTTGCATTTCATTGCTCCACCTTCGAATCCAAACTCTTGTTTTCCACACGAAAACGTTCAAACCGGATCGAAGTGGTTTTCAGGAAATAAATCACGATCCCGGTCTCTTCCAAAATGATCAGCGCATTGGCCAATATTGATAGTCGGTTATTTAACTATCAAATAACATTCACAAACAACCCTTTGAAAACAGTTTTCAAACGACACTCTTCTCATGGAATGAATTCCCAAATATTTATTCCACTGAAACATCAGGTACAATACTTTAGATTTTTAAAATAATTTAAAACACTTTATTACAAATTATACTTTAACACATTTAAAATAAAAAATACTTTAGTACCTTATTCAAAAATATATACTTTAAGAATATTTAAAATAAAGCTACTTTATAAAATATAAAACTAAGTTTTTCTTTTTTAGAAACATAGTACCAAGCCACTTTTAAATAATCTCTGCTATAATAAATTTAGAAAAGACTTACATTAAAATTTAAACACTTAAAAATAATAAATTTTCTAAAACATCCTTTTTAAAACAACTTTTAACTTATACTTATAAATTTGTTTTGAAAACGTACTTGGCTATCCAAGGAAATATGCTTCTCTTTCACATCTTTTAAAAATAAATCACTATTTATTTTTAAATTTTTTTACCCATTCCTTTAATAAATTCCCACCGTGAAATTAATCTTTCAAATATCCACTAATATATTACTTTACTTTTATAAACCTAGCTTATAAATTTCTTAGTCCCATCCCCTTTTAAAATTCCAACCTCAAACACTTAAATCAATTTTCAAATTGATTTCCAAGTTACTCCATTTTGATATAAATTCCCTTACTTACTCAATTTATTTCAAAAACCCATTAACTTCAGATTCTATTTCTTAATTTTGATTTAAAATCTTTTCAACTGAAAATGCCAATTTCATGTTTCCCAAATTCCTTCTTTATCCTTCCAAATAAATTTAAACCTTGAATTTTAAAGTAAATTCTTTATTCCTTTAAATAATAACACTTTAGTTTTTAAAATTCATTATTTTCCCTTTTATTTCAAAATCTCCTTTCCCATATTTGGAATTTATTTATTAGAATTTTAAAATCACATTTTGTTCTTTTCTAGTTCATTCTTAAATTTATTCAATTCTCTATAATTATTTAACTTAAAAATTCACTCTTTTATTTTCTTTTCAAAAATCCAATTCTATATATTTTGATAACTCAGTGTACCGAAGTATATTCAACTAAACCATAGCATTCAATATTCTAATTATCAATATAATTCATCACAGAATATCAAATATTCAAAACACAGAATATTAAACAATCTAAATAATTTTGAGGAATCCAGTTGGATCCCTCCAACCTATTTCCCTGCATCCACAGATGTTGGCACAATACAATAATACAATTCCACTTGGAGGTGGAATATCACGGTATATGGGTTTTTATAATATCATCCGCTATTATGCGGTGCATAGGGTCTCATCTGCTATATAATGCGGGAAATCAATCACTCCAATATATACTATATACTACTATATATAATATAGCACATCAAATCAATTCAATCATTCAACCAATTATTTAAATTTAACCATTTAAATTTAAATAGCAATCCAGAAGAGTGAGATTAACTCACCATTGATTTTTGTATGCAATCTATTTCCAATCCAGCTTGATTTCTTCATGATTTAGACCTTGAATAAACATTTTCCATTCTATTAACACTTGAAGTACTTGAACAATCAGTTACCAATAATTAATTTATTTTTAACAATTTGTTCGAATTAAAATTAACTTTAGATTTTTAAAGTGTTTTTAACTAATTGAATTCCTCCTTTGAAATCACATCCATTTACAAGAACATTTATATAAGTTTCCAAAATCTAAAATTAAATAAACTTAATATTGTTATTATTTTCCCTAAGTTGTTAGCCAACGTTTAAACTTTAATAATTACCTAATTTACTTTTATGTAATTACAAAAAATTCCCAAACAACAGGAAAAAAGAGAAGAACTCATACCCAGAGCAGAGCACAGACCAAGGCCATCTCCTCTCTCGGATACGAGTCGAAAACACGACCAAGCATGCGTGAGACGACACCAAGTTCTTCAATCGGAACTGGACCCGACATCGCCATCGACCCATCCATGACGCCCTCATCCCCTCGGCATTCCCGCACCCACTCAAACATCTTCAAGGCAAACGAAATCAGTACGATCTCGACTACGAGAACAACTAACCTCCCATGAACCACCGTGCCTCATGAAGCACGTGCTCTGATCGACTCGCCGACCAGAAAACCCCGCTACTTCCTACGTATCTCTTCCCCTTCCACTGTCGCACCACGCGAACGACGCGATTGCAACGAGGCCGAACCCTCCAACTGCTAGCCTCACGCGAGCGTGCTCACTTCTCGTGGTCGCCGCCTCGGCTGACTTCGCCTTCAATGACAGTCGCGTTTCCCCCTTTCTGTCCATTCATTTTTATATTAGGGAACGAAATTGATTCATGAGTTTGATTTGGAAGGGGGAAAGGGACGATCAGTTCATAGTCTGTAGATCAATTATGTTGAAGGGAGGCAGTTCGATTTTGAGTTGGAGATTTGGTTTTCGACCGAGAGAAGAAAAAAAAAGGTTGTCCATAGAAACAGGAAACAATTGAAGCGGCCATTCCCTTTTTTTTGAGAGATCACACAGGAATTGAACGCAAATTTAAAGAGGAGATAGGCGGCTTTGAAAAGATTTGAACCGAGGTAAAGAAAAAGTTGCGTGTTGAATGCCTGCTACAGAGAAGGAAAAAAGTTTCGATGTTGAAAGGAAGCAGGCTGAGGAAGGGATCTTTGCTGGGTTGACTATGTATATAAATATATTATTATTATTATTATTTTATTTCTTATTTTATTCAAATCCAAATCGTCTCGATAAATGCAACTTAGAATTTCAAACTCCTATCGAGGCGTGCCACTAGCCATTTATAATGTTATACCCCTATTCCGTACACAATGGAAAAGGTTTCGTGTCCTAATTCGATCCTATGGAGAAGATAGCTTTTTGGACCAGTTATCAAATTGAATTTTCGATATAGATTTCAGCGCGTTTATCTACCGTATGGCCAAACGATCACTCCAAACACTACGAAAATTGAAATCCGATAATAATACACTATTACGGATCCAATGGAACTGGTTTCGTTAAATTCCGATACTGTGCCACGGAAGGCTATTTTCAAATATCAATTTAAACGATATATTTTCAAAACTTAACAAAACACTTCCAAATTCAATTTTAACACTTTTACTATCTTCAGTACTATCAATATAAATTTTACAAGCCTTTAAAATATTTTTAACAAGCTTGCAACTCTAGATTTTATATTTTACCCGATTCCCAATTATTAAATTAAATAGTTATATCATCCAACAAACCGCTATATTAAATTCTGAATCTATTTTACTGAATAAAAACCAAACTTTTCATATTCAAAATCAATTTATAATCCAAATTAAATATTTAAACCCATTTAAATATTCGAAACTCGATGACGAAAAATCCGTGTCGTTACATTCCTTCCCCTTAAAAGAATTTCGTCCCCGAAATTGCTAAGGCAGACGAATGCTTCAACCCATTAACTTGCTAAAACCCATTTAGTGAAAATCTCATATTCACTTTTTCTAAACTTTAGTTCCAACTAAATAATTAGTTTCGACCAAAACAATTTGTCCTCAACTCCATTTCCAAAATCCTTTTATCACAACTCCAATTTGAAATCGTTTTGTCGCTAACAAAAATTTTCAAAAATTTTCTAACTCCTAAAATTTTCAAAATTTTTTGGCAGAGTCTCCTTTGTATGGAGGAGCATTTACAATTTAACAAGAGATATAAGTATATATACATCGACCCACACAGTCGGAAAACAAAAAAAAACAAACAATAGTTCATATTTCCTAACTTTTATTTCGTAGGCGTACCTCTATTTAGCATTTTTTAGCAAGCGGCTTATTATTTTAGCAATTAGTGCAACCAAAATCCTGCCAAACGGCCTTCAGGTACCTTTACTTACTCAATTTAAACATATAAGCACTATATATAAGAAATTTATTAACATTGCACTTACTTTCAATAGCTAAACACATGCATTTCATAAGCAACATGCACCAAACATTTTCCATGAGCAATTTATATGATTTCAAAACTAATTCAATTGCTTTCAACCAATTCATATGCCATTTCATTCAATTTGAATGGTTTACACTTCAATTTCTTACATTCAATTTATTTTTAAACCAACAACTCACATTTATTTCAATTGATTCTAAATCAATTTTATTTACTTCTACCAATCCACAGAATTTTTATTTACTTCCGTTTAAGTCGAACGACTAATTTATTCTATGCAATTCGATGATATTCACTTAATAGAATATCCATTTTAGTTTTTATCCACATCCAATTGATTCCAACTCATTTTATTTTAAATTCCATCCCATTTCTAGTTTATTCACCAACCATACATTTGTGTTTCATCTCATCTCCGCATTGGTTTCATTTTAAAACCATTTCATGGAGCTTGACAACATTTGATGCTTATATCAATAACCATTTTTCAAATTAATTTAACCCAAACTTTTATTTAGTGGGCTTCCACCCTTACTCGAAGCCAAGCTTCTATTATTTTTAAACTTAAGTTAATTTACTTCCTTCAAATTTTTTCAATTTCATAACTTAAGTTCATTTCTATTTAATTTGATTCTCATCAAATTCAATTACCCCATTCTTTTTATCCATTTTAATTTTAATACCATTCTCAGTTTGTTAAAATAATATCCAAGTACATATTTAACTCATTTATACTCGAATTGGATTTTATTTGCAACTCAAATCATTTCTATTATAATCCAATTCCATTTCATTTGACAACTTCGAATCATAATTAATCCACTTACAATATGCAATGAATATTAATGAATATTATTTATACTCAAGTTCTATTTCTATCGTTTAATTCACAAACCAATTTTATTAACTCACAATTCAACTTTTATTTAACCAAATTTAACCCCATTAACATTTCCAGTTAACTCATTTATTTCAAATTAGTCCCCTTCCCACTTGCAATTCAATATTTGATTTTTATCTTCAAAAATCACTTTATTTAATTTTCTTGATTTCAATCTTATTTTATATCTCAAGTTCGGATTTTTTTTTCATTTCCAAAACATCAAACAATATTGTTTTAGACTATTATTTTACTTTTCCATTTTTATTTTAACTTGAGATCTTTATTTAGCCCAAGCACATTTTTATTTACACACTTTCAATTCTTTGATATGTTATCGAAACTTATTTATCCAAATTCAGTTTTATTTCCATCTAACTTCGCTTATGCTAAATTCAACTTCATACCCTTCTCTCTTAAATTTATTTAGATAAGAATTTAATTTATTTAATATCATCTACAACTCATTTGAATTTTATTCAATTCACTTCTATTCCAATTTTTATTCAACTAGATTTTATTTTCATTTTAATCCAACTCCAACTCAATTTCATTTGGTTTTAGTTAATTTCAATTCAATTCCAACTTAATTTTTATTTTCTCATTCAATCATAACCTATTTAAGTTTCAAAATTTTAATTTCTTCACTTTATTCCAAGTTAAATTTTATTTTAACCTTCTCACTTTTACCTTTAATTCTAAAACCCAATCCACATATTTCTCTTCAAAATCATTTACCATTTATAAGTTTATAACTTATCTCTTGATGATCTCTAAATATTTTAAATAAGGATTTCAGAATTTTTAAACACCCTGCTTTTGTTTCAAATCATTTTGAAATCACCTATATCTCAAAATCACACCTCTCAAACCTTTAAACCAATCCTGGGTTTTTTATCCTCCATAATTTTCCTTTGAAATCTCCAAAACAAAACTAGTTCTTCTGAACAAATCAATTTGGTAGCAATCCGTCACTTAGAAACTCGAAAATGAACATGGATGATGCTGCAGTTATCACCGAAGTTATTTTCCAAAGACTGAAGTGAGCTCAATGCTATATCCCTTTTCAAAATTTATTTGAAACAATTTCCTTTCAAAAATACCTCGAAAATAATAATGCTATTATTTGTCTTCAAAACACTTCGAAAAACACTTCCAAAATCTTCGAGGTTTTAAATTTCCAGATTTTGTCTTAAATCAAATTTTAACTATAATTCATTTGTATAATTTATGCTCATACAAATTTCCATTTGATGATACAAGTCATTCCAATTTTTATAATCTTATTTGTTTAAAATATTATCCTCCAAACATCCAAGTCATATAACTATTTAAGAAAGTATTTCTTTTATATCAAAATATATTTTTGGGTAAAACTATTTCATGTACCCGCTTTCGAAAACAATATTCAGTCGAATTGTTCTATTATGGTGTTTAGAAACCCCTTCGATAAAGTAGTCCAGTCTGTCCCGACGAAGGTTCATATGCCACTCAATAAGTCAATCAATACAATACAAAACCATTTTTATATCCACTAACAAATGCACGCTCATAACTATTAATACACTCAAACTCATTCTAGAGTGCTACTGACTCTATTTCTAATGAGTAATTCCAAACAGAGCCAAGGTTATCGCTTAACCTTTCAGCTCTGATACCAAGTGAAATGACTCGCAAATCCGTACCCTTAGAGTTGACTCTAATTCTCCCTCAATTAACTCAAGATGTACGAAAATACGAACCATTTGGGTTGAAGAAGAAGAGGTAGAAGAAGAACATAGAAATCAACATCAGAGTCTAACCATCACAGCAAAATAAAATATAATAGATAATAAATTATCTTTACACAAAAACAAATACATCCGTTTATACATTACATCATCAGAGTACAGCATCAGAGTTCAATACAAACAACAACACAACTCAGGACTGTTATAATACCTCGTCCTTTTCAAAAACCGAATACACAGCGGAATATTTCAAACAAGTACGGAAGTACGTATCGCCATCCAGCTCCACAGCATCCTTTCCTGAATCAATAATACTCGGTTTGACCCGAGCATTATAGTTAAATAACACCTGAGTCAGTCTGGAATACCAGCGTGAGAAAACCACATTCAAATTGATTATCGAAGTTTCAAAATTCTTTTGAAAACAAAAGCATCTCGTAAGACCACGCCATAAATAAACATGTCGGGTTTTTACCTTACGATAGCCAAAACACTTTTTTATCAAATCCGTCTAATATTATAATAGTGTCTATAGAAAGTAAAATAGAATCTAGCTGAAATGCTTGCCTCTCACGTTTCAGCAATAGTTAGGCACAATCAAAACTGTAAAGGCGCGTAGGGAGAATGGATTTCCAACTAATGACTAGGCACTGGGGTACCACCTATCACAGTATGTGGCCTAGATCACCGTATCGAGGATCCCTCCCGATCTCCTGCAACACAAGACTGGGACTACCCCTTACCGGATAATCCCGAGTAAGATCACCCCGCGGTTGGGATCAGCAACCGCCCACACAGCCGAAATTAAAAGAGACATCTAGACAGGGATGACCTCACCCTAATGGGTGCCACCCGCTTAGCCTTGCTGCATAACCCCAGATTTTCAGTCATTCCCGGTTGATGAGGCTCAAGGCTAAGCGTTACCTTTTTAGAACGTATCACTTAGAATGCTCACTGTCCACTTGACGATGTTCTGAAAGCATTCATCCATACAAGTCTGTTCCGGGTTCGAACGGAACCGAAGACACTACTCCTACTACATCCATTTTAGAATCACCTCAGGATTAGTAGCGACTAGCCCTTGCATTTCATTGCTCCACCTTCGAATCCAAACTCTTGTTTTCCACACGAAAACGTTCAAACCGGATCGAAGTGGTTTTCAGGAAATAAATCACGATCCCGGTCTCTTCCAAAATGATCAGCGCATTGGCCAATATTGATAGTCGGTTATTTAACTATCAAATAACATTCACAAACAACCCTTTGAAAACAGTTTTCAAACGACACTCTTCTCATGGAATGAATTCCCAAATATTTATTCCACTGAAACATCAGGTACAATACTTTAGATTTTTAAAATAATTTAAAACACTTTATTACAAATTATACTTTAAAACATTTAAAATAAAAAATACTTTAGTACCTTATTCAAAAATATATACTTTAAGAATATTTAAAATAAAGCTACTTTATAAAATATAAAACTAAGTTTTTCTTTTTTAGAAACATAGTACCAAGTCACTTTTAAATAATCTCTGCTATAATAAATTTGAAAAAGACTTACATTAAAATTTAAACACTTAAAAATAATAAATTTTCTAAAACATCCTTTTTAAAACAACTTTTAACTTATACTTATAAATTTGTTTTGAAAACGTACTTGGCTATCCAAGGAAATATGCTTCTCTTTCACATTTTTTAAAAATAAATCACTATTTATTTTTAAACAATTTTACCCATTCCTTTAATAAATTCCCACCGTGAAATTAATCTTTCAAATATCCACTAATATATTACTTTACTTTTATAAACCTAGCTTATAAATTTCTTAGTCCCATCCCCTTTTAAAATTCCAATCTCAAACACTTAAATCAATTTTCAAATTGATTTCCAAGTTACTCCATTTTGATATAAATTCCTTTACTTACTCAATTTATTTCAAAACCCATTAACTTCAGATTTTATTTCTTAGTTTTGATTTAAAATCTTTTCAGCTGAAAATGCCAATTTCATGTTTCCCAAATTCCTTCTTTATCCTTCCAAATAAATTTAAACCTTGAATTTTAAAGTAAATTCTTTATTCCATTAAATAATAACAATTGAGTTTTTAAAATTCATTATTTCCCCTTTTATTTCAAAATCTCCTTTCCCATACTTGGAATTTATTTATTAGAATTTTAAAACCACCTTTTATTCTTTTCCAGTTCGTTCTTAAATTTATTCGATTCTCTATAATTATTTAACTTAAAAATTCACTCTTTTATTTTCTTTTCAAAAATCCAATTCTATATATTTTGATAACTTAGTGTACCGAAGTATATTCAAGCAAACCATAGCATTCAATATTCCAATTATCGATATAATTCATCACAGAATATCAAATATTCATAACACAGAATATTAAACAATCTAAATAATTTTGAGGAATCTAGTTGGATCCCTCCAACCTGTTTCCCTGCATCCACAGATGTTCGCACAATACAATAATACCAATTCCACTTCGAGGTGGAATATCGCGGTATATGGGTTTTTATAATATCATCCGCTGTTATGTGGCGCATTGGGTCTCATCCGCTATATAATGCGGGAAATCAATCACTCCAATATATACTATATACTACTATATATAATATAGCACATCAAATCAATTCAATCATTCAACCAATTATTTAAATTTAACCATTTAAATTTAAATAGCAATCCAGAAGAGTGAGATTAACTCACCTTTGATTTTTGTATGCAATCTATTTCCAATCCAGCTTGATTTCTTCATTATTTAGACCTTGAATAAACATTTTCCATCCTATTAACACTTGAAGTACTTGAACAATCAGTTATTAATTATTAATTTATTTTTAACAATTTGTTCTAATTGAAATTAACTTTAAATCTTTAAAGTGTTTTTAACTAATTAGATTCCTCCTTTGAAATCACATCCATTTACAAGAAAATTTATATAAGTTTCCAAAATCTAAAATTAAATAAAATTATTATTATTTTTATTTTCCCTAAGTTGTTAGCCAACTTTTAAACTTTAATAATTACCTAGTTTATTTTTGTGTAATTACAAAAAATTCCCAAACAACAGGAAAAAGGAGAAGAACTCGTACCCAGAGCAGAGCACAGACCAAGGCCATCTCCCCTCCCGGATACGAGTTGAAAACACGACCAAGCATGCGCAAAACGACACCGAGTTCTCCAATTGGAGCTTGACCCAACATCGCCATCGACCCATCTACGACGCCCCCATCCCCTCGGCATTCCCGCACCCACTCGAACATCTTCGAGGCAAACGAAATCAGTACGATCTTGACTACGAGAACAACTAACCTCCCATGAACCACCGTGCCTCACGAAGCACGTGCTCTGATCGACTCGCCGACTAGAAAACCCCGCTACTTCCTGCGAATTTCTTCCCCTTCCACTATCGCTCCCCGCGAATGACGCGATTGCAACGAGGCCGAACCCTCCAACTGCTAGCCTCGCACGCGCGTGCTCCCCTCTCGCGGTCCCCGCCTCGCCTGACTTCGCCTTCCATGACCCTCTCCATGTCATGCTCGCCGTCGAAAATCTAGGAATCGAACGCGATTAAGTCACGTTTCCCCCCATCTGTCCATTCATTT
Organism: Allium cepa; assembly: GCA_030765085.1. Classification (NCBI taxonomy): domain Eukaryota; kingdom Viridiplantae; phylum Streptophyta; class Magnoliopsida; order Asparagales; family Amaryllidaceae; genus Allium; species Allium cepa. The sequence goes on along the minus strand of CM060943.1, from coordinate 478,729,999 downwards.
TTTTTATCAGGGAACGAATTTGATTCGTGAGTTTGATTTGGAAGAGGGAAAGGCACGATCAGTTCATAGACTGTAGATCGATTATGTTGAAGGGAGGCAGTTCGATTTTGAGTTGGAGATTTGGTTTTCAACCTAGAGTAGAAGAAAAAGGTTCTCCATACAAACTTGAAACAATTGAAGCAGCCATTCCCCTTTTTTTGAGAGATGACATAGGAATTGAACACAAATTTAAAGAGGAGTTAGGCGGCTTTGAAAAGATTTGAACCGAGGTAAAAAAAGTAGCTTGTTGAATACCTGCTATAGAGAAGGCAAAAAGTTTCGATGTTGAAAGGAAGCAGGCTGAGGAAGGAATCTCTGCTGGGTTGACTATGTATATAAATATATATTTTTATTTTTATTTTATTTCTTATTTTATTCAAATCCAAATCGTCTCGATAAATGCAACTTAAAATTTCAAAATCCTATCGAGGCATGCCGCTAGGCGTTTATAATGTTATACTTCTATTCCGAACACAATGGATAAGGTTTCGTATCCTAATTCGATCGTATGGAGAAGATAGAATTGAATTTTCGATATAGATTTCAACGCGTTTATCTACCGTATAGCCAAACGATCACTCCAAACACTACGAAAATTGAAATCCGATAATAATACACTATTACGGATCCAATGGAACTGGTTTCGTCAAATTCCGAGACTGTGCCTCGGAAAGCTATTTTCAAGTATCAGTTTAAACGATATAATTTCAAAACTTAACGAAACACTTCCAAATTCAATTTTAACACTTTTACTATCTTCAGTACTATCATATAAATTTTACAAACCTTTTAAATATTTTTAACAAGCTTGCAACTCTAGATTTTATATTTTACCCAATTCCCAATTATTAAATTAAATAGTTATATCTTCCAACAAACCGCTATATTAAATTTTGAATCTATTTTATTGAATAAAAACCAAACTTTTCATATTCAAAATAAATTTATAATCCAAATTAAATATTTAAACCCATTTAAATATTCCAAACTCAATGATGAAAAATCTAGGTCGTTACAATTTACCCGTAGAACTCGGAGAAGGTGACCGAAGAGTCACCCTCATCCAAACCTTTGTGATCGTAGATGAAATTTCTGCATATAATGTCTTCCTAGGGCAGCCGACCTTGGTAGATTTCAAGATTGCTTTAGCTCTGTGGTGTCTAACTATGAAATTTCCACTGAAAAATGGAATCGGGGTAATCAAAGGGGACCATAGTGCTGCTAGATAATGTTATATCGTAGAACTACGCAAGTCTAAAAGAAAAGAAAAGGGAAAGAATGTGGGGGAGAACCCTCCACATTCGTGAACCTAACGAATAACAACTACAGAGCCGTCCTGACTTAGGGACCATAGCCATTTTGATAAGGCTTTGGATCCTAGGAAAAAGAGTTTACGGGAGGAATAGACCGCAATGGCAGAATTGACGATGTCTGTCCCAATTGATATGGATGACCCAACACGGGTCCTGAAAATCGGATCACTTCTTGGATACATGATGCAACTAGAACTTATCAGATATGTGTGGGGTGTTGCCGGAGATTGCATGTCACACACTTAACATTGATCCCATGTATACGCTAGTGAAGCAGAAAAGGCACAGTCTGGGACCCGAGCAGTCCAAAGCGCAAAAAGAAGAAGTGGATAAACCGATGGTGAATGGTTTTATCCGCGATGCAACTTACCCTGAATGGCTATCCAACCCTTTCTTAGTCAATAAGTCCAACGGGAAAAGGCTAACTTGTATCGACTACTCGGATCTAAACAAAGCTTGCCCGGAAGACAACTTTCCTCTGCTCATAATCAATCAACTCGTGGACGGGATGGCTAGATATGAATTGCTATCATTTATGGATGCATATTCAAGATACAACCAAATCATGATGCATGAACCTGATCAAGAAAATACCAATTTCATTACTGATCTGGGACTATACTATTACAAAGTGATGCCACTTGGCTTAAAGAATGCTGGGGCAACCTACCAATGACTAGTGAACACCATGTTTAAACTCGAATTAGGAAGAGTATGGAAGTTTATGTAGATGGCATGTTGGTTAAATCACGCATAGCTGCAAATCACCTGGACAACCTCAATGAAATGTTTGAGATACTCCGCAAATATGGAATAAAGCTCAATCCACTTAAGTGTCACCTCAGGGTAGCCTTTGCAAAGTTCTTGGGATTCATCATAAGTGCCAGAGGCATTGAAGCAAATCCTAAACAAATTGCCGCTTTACGGGAAGTCGAAGACCCGAGGAACGAGAAAGAGTTACAAAGCTTGAATGGAAAGGTTACAGCACTAAGCCGATTTATCTCAAAAGCAATCGATAAATGTATACCATTCTTTCATGCGCTAAAGAAGGGAAAGAAGAACTTCGAATGGAATCAACCTTGTCAAACTACGTTTGAAGAGCTGCTGCTACATATGGAAACCCCGCCATTCCTATTCAAGCAGGTAGATGGAGAAGATTTGTAAATCTACTTAGTAGTCTTGCCCCATGCATTGAGTGTCGTACTCGTATGAGAAGAAGCTAAGATCCAGTGACCCGTATATTACATCAGTAAACGGTTCACTCGAGCAGAAAAGAATTATCCAAAATTTTGAAAAAATGACATGTTGCCTCTTAATCGCATCCAGAAGGTTAAGACCATACTTCCAGGCACACAAAACCAAAGTGCTCACAAATCAACCCTTGAAGCGAGTGTTATACCACCCCGAGACCTCTAGACGGCTAGTCAAATAGAACATCGAATTAAGTCAGTATGAAATAACATACCACCCTCGAAAGGATCAATGGCAAGTGTTGGCTTATTTCATTACTGAGTTCACAATACGAGATAACAAGGAATAAATGACCTTGGAATTGGAGGCACACTGAAAGTTGTTCGTTGGTAGTGCATCTAACAACTTCTTCTCAGGAGCGAGGGTAGTGCTTGAGACTCCCTAAGGACAATCCGTTTTCTATGCCTTGCACTTAGAATTTCTTGAAACAAATAACGAGGCAGAATATGAAGCATTGATAGTTGAGCTTAAAGTTGTGAAGGAACTCGAGATAACGTCCATACACATTTATAGCGACTCTCAGCTAGTCGTCTGTCAGGTGAAAGGCGAATACCAGGCCCGAGAAGAGAACCACGCCCCATACCTATCTAAAGTGCATGAACCGCTGAATGACATCGAGCATTACACCATAACTCATATCCCAAGGGAACAGAACACAAAGAAGGATTATCTATCCAAGCTAGCCAGTTCCAGAGAAGCTCAGTCATTGGGGCTAGTCCTGGTTGAAACCCTCACCACTTCAAGCATAAGCGAGATGGATATCGACTAGATTTTAGAAACAACCAAGGAACTAGAAACATGGATGATGCTTATCAAAGACTCTGCTCATAGGAACTCTCCGAAAGACAAGAATCAGCGGAAAAAGCTTCTTTGAAAGACACCACGGCTCGCGATATAGGATGTGATATTCTATCGAAGGAGATTCTCTACTCCTTTGAGTGGATCTGTGACCATGACGAAGCTCGAAGGATCCTAAGAGAAGTTCATGAAGGTGGCCGCAGAGATCAACCCAGGGAGAAAACCCTTGCAAATAAAGTTCTTTGGTATGGATAATTTTGGCCAGTAGTAAACTGCAATGTAGTGGATAATGCCAGGCGGTGTGATCAATGCTAAAGATTCAGCAAGATCAAAAGAAGTCCCTCAACGGAGCTAACATAAATGGTCAGTCCATGGCCACTCGCAATCTGGGGAATCGATCTAATAGGTGTATTACTAATAGCTAAAGGAGAAGCCAAATACGTTATCGTTGCGGTTTACTATTTCACCAAATGGGCCGAAGCGGAACCGCTGGCCACTATTACCATAAAGAAAGCTTTTAAATTTGTTACTAAAAACATTATTTGTAGGTTTGGTGTGCCATAGAAAATCATCATGGATAATGAGACTCGATTCGAAAGCGCTGAGTTTAAAGGCTTTTGCAAACACTTTCGAATCGAGAAAAGCTTTTCCGTTATCGCACATCCATAAATAAATAGGGAAGTAGAAGTAGTAGATAAGATCATCAAGTCCACCATCAAAAAGTGGATAACTAAAGCTAAATAAAATTAGGTCAATGAACTTCCACTCGCACTATGGGCTTGCTGGTAAATGCACAAATCTGCAACTTGGTACTCTCCATTCGTCCTGGTATATGGTTAAGAAGCAATGATCCCAAATGAGCTAGAAGTCTCTTCTTATCAAAGGAAAAACTTCAATCCGAGGCAGAATGATAGCTCCCACTCAAGTCGCTCAATATGGTCGATGAGAAGAGGGAAGAAGTTGAATTAAGGACTATTGCTCACCAGAAAAAGGTCACATGGTACTTCAACTACAAAATTCATAACCGTACATTCGAGGTGGGAGAGCTTATCCTTAACAGGGTCTACCCCATACTAGAGCATTCAGACCAAATTAGGAAGGACCTTATGTGATCAGTCGGAAGCTAGAGAATGACACATTCAAGCTATCAATAGTTAACGGAGCCCAAATTCCCCAAGCATGGAACAGTGAATTGATACATCCTTACTTTCTCTAGGACTATCTTATGTATTTTCTATTTCCACCAAATAATCCATTCAGGAATACCGGAGGCATTATAAGTATGCAAAATTTTCCCAACTTTCATTTATGAAGTTGCTTTGCTTTTTGAACTAATAAAACTGTATTCACAAAAGTAAACCGCTGAGTCGATGGGGTCAAATCAACTTAGAATCATCCGATCCCTCCTTGAGATAGTGGAACCATACTCAAGTATGACCCACCTACCTGCCAGGCAGATGGAAGCAAATCGACTCAAACCGTTGAATCGGTTGAACATGATCCCCGCCTTCTAAGAACCAATGTTGTTCAGTCAACACCGGGAATGTCCCAATCAAATTTGCGCACCTCCATAAGCCATGCATTACTTCTTGAGTCGTGGAACCACACTCTCGAAACATGAACTCCTCGCGTTGCCCGAAGATTGGTAATATCAAAAAATTCCAAACCGTTCTTAATCGATGGGTCATATCAATCTCAAAAGTCGAGTATCCCATAAGCCAAGCACACTTCCAAAAGCCACGCATCTTATAAGCCACGCACACTCTTAAAAACATCGCATTTCATAAACCACGCACACTCTCAAGTACCTGTATTGTCCCGACAATGACGGGAAACTCGTCTATTGCAAGACCAACAAGAATCAATCCACTCCCGCCATCAGGAGTAATGGGCAACAATGTCTCACAATTAAAAATCAACAAACAATTCTGATTGTTGACCGACAAAACCTCTGAAATCGAGATGTCCAAATCACAGGTTCCCAGATATAGGAACTGCAAAATAGACTTAGTTATAGACATCCGGAGGACCTCATGGATCAACCAATTATTTTGTCAAGTGTTTGAAGTAAACAACCCCGTGAACTAGGGGCGTGCACACCAATAGCCAATCAAAAAACCAAGTACTTCACAGTTCTTTTACTCTAAACAAAGAATCTTGGTAGTGACTACATGACTAGATAGAATAGTGATAAATAAAATTGGCACAAGTGCATGAAATACAGATAAGTAGACAAATAAAGTTACAATCAAGATGTTAACATTGTATTACTTTTAACGTTTTCAACGTACAACAACAAACAGTGGGTGCCATGCCTGCACAATATCAAAAAAAAAAAAGGAAAATACACAATATCACTATGACAACAACAAGAAAAGTGCTAAGTGCAGACTCTACACTCGTACAAAAGGTGATAAAAAACAACAAAAGGAGGAAAAAAAATCAAGACGGGTTCTCACCGCTTCCTCGATCTCCTTTCCCACCTCTAATTTGCATTTTCTCGGGAGTGAGAGCTCTTCGATGACCTCTTTTGTGCTTCAACTTCTCCTTTTTCAACAACGATCATCTATTGCTTGGTCTTCAGCTGCTCGACCTCTGCTCTGTCCAGTTGGCTGCCTTGGTCTGCTTGCTCTCGTGTATCACCAGCTGTTAAGCTCTCCTCTTGAGAAATAGTGCGGTCGTCCAAACCATGCAACACCCCGATTTTCTCAGAATGGGACCGGGCTACGAACCAGAAGTGGAGACGATGGTTGATGTCGTTAAAATAGCGGTAGACCGACATAGTGATTAGAAGGCAATTCAGTGGGAAGAGAAGGTTGATCTACAATATCAGAATAAAGGGCGTTTATCTCGGTAACCTCTTCAAGCATGAATTGAAAATCTTCAAGCATGGGAGAGATAAGAAAGTTACCTGCTGTGGGGGTTTGTTCATGTGTAATGACTTCGAAGCCTTCGTCGTTGCCGTTATTTGACAACTGGACGACTATAGGAGAAGTGGCAACGATCCTCTCACTGGTATGAATATGCAAAGACGGCTCGCCAAGCTCGAAGGAAAATGTTCAGTCGTAGCCTCTTCGGGTGTGGCTATGACACCGATGGTTTCACACTCCCTTTCTAGCATTAAGATTTTCTGGCATTCCATTAGAGCTAGGCAAGATTCTTCATTAAAGTAGGCCTGAACCAGCTCCTCTTCGGTGTAATCGCCACCCATATCTTGAAACCGGACCAGAACTTCTTCCCAAACTATGGCAAACATGCGAGGGAGAAACGAACCCAAGTAACCGAGGCTGCCTTAATGAAGCATGGAATTAACATAGAAGCCTAAAATGGTAGCATCCAAAGCCTTCCATTTTTTTAGCAAAAGCATCTTGGAGCTCTAAAAGGCTGGCTTCCGTGCTAGCATTCCCTACTGCTAGGTGATTCTTCTCAGGTTCCAAAGTCAAAATTTGCGTACGTAGAGAGGCGATTTTCTAGGATTATTCAGCGACGACTTTCTTGTCCGCCTCAACCATTGTCTCGCTTGCCTTTACCTTTTCTTTTAGAACTGCCTCATTGGCGTGGCACTTCTTTATTTCACCATGAGTATGAGCGCAGTTCAGCCAGTTGACTCTTTCAGCTCCTTGAAAAGAAGCACTCCTATTTTCTTTCTTCAAGGCGTCATCCCTCTCCTTCTTCAATCTCTCAATTTCCGAGCCATAGTCCGCAAGCTGCTTCTCGTATTTTTCTTTCCGGGCTTGAATGAAAGAATCTCTTGGTAATTGTTTCGATTAATGATTGGAAGCCGCTCGCACAATTCCTCCCACTCTTTAGCTCATTCCAAGCCGCTCTAAATCGCATGGGGAAGGGGTAAATAAGGTTCTATGCGAACTAACTTCAAGTCGAGTTTATTGAAAATAACCCCCCTTAGGAACAAATAAGAAATTTAGCCTATAAGAATGATAGACCAGCAGGAGAGAATGTAGGGGGATCGCCTTGAAACTGGAAGAGAAGCTGCCACTGCAGCATAAGTGGAGGAAGTCACGATGCCGGAAGCGGCAACGATGATCCGAGTAGAAGTATGAAGCTGTATGGAGGGTGCATGTTCTTGATCTTTCTTCGGCTTCTTTGATGGATCTTCCCTTTCAATCGAGCGTTTTCTTTTCTCATGGCCGCTTCCTCTGTCATGGGGTTGATCCTTCTCGGTTTGATAGTGTTCTTTTGCCTCTTTATCTATTCTCCTCCTTCTCTCTTCATCAGTGTCATGGGAGATTTAGTATCTGGATGAATACTTTTCCGAACACTGAGACTCAAATACTCAGTTAAAATCATTATAAAAGCCATGAGACACGATCCCACGGTAAACAAAAAAATGACTTTTGGAAAAAGGCATTTCATGAACTAAAATATCCTAAGAGAATAACAACGAAATGCATGGTCCTAGTGAAGTGTGTGCTATAGTTTAACGATCCCAGCAGAATAGACAAACCGAATCGATCGTCAACTAACTTCAAAACATCCATTTCTGTAGGAATGATTGGGTAGGTTGGGAAGGTAACCCTTTCGAAGTAAAGTCATCCGTTAGGGCACCCATATCTACAAAAATGTTGCTCACATCTCCTAAGCCAAAATCAGCGCCCTCCGGCAAAGGGCTAGGAACGGCTCATTCTTGGGAGGAGCTTCTTTAAAACATTCCTTTAAAGGAGGTGAGGGAGTACGTTCGGGACTCAATTCCAAGGCCTTGTCACTTAAATCAACATTTCCTTCGTCGGTATATATATCCCATTCTTCTTTGATTAAAGGGAGCACCTCATTGACTTCTCCTTCCACCTTTCCCTCAATCAGTGGAGCTTTTCCCATCCGATAAACAAACTCTTCTTCTTTCTCTTCTGAGATCGAATGCATCATGGATGGACTGTCAACCCCAACTTGAACATGGGCCTTTTGGGAAGTTTTTTCTGACCAGCCGGACGAGTCACTTTCTTCCTCCTCATCATCATCATCACCACCTATCGGAATCATGAGAAGAAAAAACTGAGCGAGTCCAGGTTTTAGAGCGAGAAGGGGCACTAACGAATCCAATAGACCTCCCAAGATGTAATAGCCCACACCACGCGAATATTTTCATCTACAAGCAAAAACCTGATCGTGCGCTCTCAAGCATCGATCGCTTGCAAGGCATTGGGAACCTGATCGAGCATTCGAGAGAACTAAAAAAGAATAGATGATCGTTTAGAGTACTTCTTAACAGCTAAATAAAATTCCATTCATGGTGAATGAAACTTAGCCCCCATGGTCCACAGACAAGTGAATCACTCTGGACACTTGGAAAAAAAGAACTGCTTTTTAAATGAGGGAATCTAGCTAGGAAGATTAAGTATAAGCTTTTGGCTGCATTGCGCCTCAATAAAAATGAGTGATGGGTTAGCTTCGCTCTTTTTAAATGACATGAGATATTGTAGCTCGGCAAAGCTCGGGTCTCGCTTGAGTGTTTGCATGAATATGATATACAATCAGGTATTCGAGAGGATTTGGAATGAAGCCAACCCCATGTTCGGAAGAGTTTCCATAAGAAAGTGATTAAATGGAGGCACTGCACCATACATACACGTGTAGCGATGGCAAGCCACATATCCGGAAGGTGGCCTATGAGAAAATTCCCTTTTTGACGGTAGATGCATGTCATCCTTCGGGATGCCATATTGTGAACAAATGTTTCACAACACCCTGTATGTAAGGATCGAACAGGCTTTCTTCGGAGGATTAAGTAGAACCTTAAAGTTGGGGGGAGTGTTGTCAATAACGGGGCTAACCGGAATGAAACAGCCATATTTCCCTGAGACCACGGAAGTAGCAATCTAGCTTGGATTAATGAAGACTCCGCTTCAGAAATATGTGAGCTTCTTTCAATTGACTTGCACCGGGAGGACTTGCGCATCATTCTATATGAGAAAGCCTTTGTTTAAAACGATCTGGTGTGCCAAATCCTTAAACTATAAACACCTAACCCGATTGATGCTTAGAATTTGGAAGGTAATTGACATGTACCAATCACTGATCGGACTCCAAATATTAACCATGAGTGTGCATGATGCATAATCTATGTAAGAATAAGCTCGGCGTCCTGAATATTGTGAATAGACTATTTCATGTAGACGACTCACTCACACCGAAAAAAGCGATCTATGTCAGTTATTAATGTCTTTTCTTCTAAATTTACCTATTATCGATCAACAATTGATAACGGATCCGTTGTCCAAAGTGACATAGAAAGCTCTTCCTGCTCCAAGTACACTGACTGTGCAATGATAAGACCAAACCATTATGAGCGGTTATAGGCCAATGAGTTCGAATCAGGAAGAAAGTTATCTGCATAAGTCGATTTTAGTTTCCTGGAAAGTGATGAAAACCTAAGTTGCATGAAAGATGTTATCCTAAGTTATTGTCACCTCCTAGAAAAACCAAAATCAATCTACAATCCGCAGAATGTCGTGCCACAATCATCTTTGAAACTTAGTACAAGTTAGTTCTAATTCTATGGATGAAGATAGCAAAACATATCGAGTCCTAGCGCAAAACTCTAACTTTGTTCCATGAAGAACTTCGGACTCGATTTACTATCTTCTTCCACAAAATCACAATCGGCTCGAAACTTCCACTACATCTGTCATCAACAAAAGCACACCATCGATCAAGATGTAATATTAAGTCAAAACCCACTCTACCAACCTTCGAAATTGAGAAAAAAGATGGTCTTCAATTCAAGATAGCTCAAACTAGGGTGATGGGTGAGATGGATTGGTAGTGCTCCAAGTTAGGTGTAATTTCGGCGGTGGCTTCAGAAGGCGGCAGTAGGTGGCGCTAAGGGAGAAGATTAACGGTGGTGGTTCTCGGGCAACGGCTGGTAATGGATCGGCAAAAGCTTCATGATCTTTGGTTCTGTTTGGTTGGAAAATTTAAAGTGAAAAAATGGAGATCCGTTTTCTTTTATAAAAAAAGGAAAAGAAAAGATGGACATTTACTCTTATAGTTTATCATCGCTATGATCTTTTTTCATTCAAGCTTGCTTCCTTCCCGGTCTAGCATCACTTCTTTATTAATTTTGTTCTTTAAAACAATATTAAGAATGTAATACTAAGAATAATCAAGAATATGGAGGTATCTGATGATATTCCTGCTAATAATTTTGTTTCCATATTAATATCGATCTCCCTTAAGATAGTACCAATCAATGGTTTCTTTTTATTTCTCAAGATTATATTACAAATATCTATGTGGAAATTATATGTTATGTGAGGCTTGAATAATCTGCAAAGATGGTGTCTTTAAAAAAAGCAATTTTTCTTTCGAAAACAAAGGCAGTGCCTCATATAGGAAAATCCGTTTATATTCTATCACTTTACTTTATGTTTTTATCTTTCCAATTTACTAGCCACTAATTTTTTTTTACACTTCTAACGTTTTACGTAGACCTTGAAATTAAGAGTAATGCATGTATTTAAGAGGTGACTACATGATGGTCTACAACTTGATCTTGAGATCCTACTCTCTCAGGTAATTTTCTTACTGTTTAATTTGTTGTCTTTTCCAACAAGGAACCTATGTATCATATTATTCTATTACTGTTTCCTTAATTTTAGATTTAAAATTGTTTTTTGCACCCTTTAAGTTTTGGCATCCTTTCATTACTAATCAAGGAATTTTATTAATTTTACGTTCATTTACTTTTCTTACCATATTCTAAAGTTTGATAAATTTGAAATTATAGTATGAGATTCTTTAAGAATCAACCAAAACATGTGTAGGTTAGAAATATTAGAAGTGTGTGAGCTATAGAGAAAGGTATATAGTATTCTTAGATTATAAGCTACTTGCAACTATATTTTTGTATTTGTTTCAATAATCATGAAGCAACATACTTAATGCATTATAGTCACACAATCACTATTTGTTTACTAATCTACCTCTGGCTAAATCATGTTTTAAAAATAAAAAATTATACTCTTTTTCTTTATTAGTGTTTTCAAACATAACTTTATGTTTGTCCAAAAACAAAGCAAATTCTCGTATATCATATAATATCACATAAATCTATGTTATTTCTAAATAAGTAAAAAAATGCTACTCAAACAAATTTATTATCAAAAATGTTTTATCCATAACAAAATCTTTGCTACATGGTCCTGGGCTAGTAGAAAAAGGAATCTTCAATTTTTTCCAGAGCTTAGCATAAACATATAAGAATTTTGTTTTACAAACAAAATCATGGTGTAAACTTAAAACTTCTCCATTAGAAATACAATTCATTAGCTCACAACACTTTTTTCATGAAATATCTATCTTCCTAGGACAAGTTTTCATATTGTTATTTCAGGGAAATCAAAAATGAATCAAGTAAAAACAAGCTATACATTCGATTTGAAGACCTAACATTCTTACAATCATCCTACAATTGATCACTGATCGATGTTCTTACTAGTCTTTTGGGCGGAAGACTCATTAGAGAGAAATAGGACCTACAGTACAAAATCAGGTAATATACAGTCAAATCATTATATTACAGACCGTTTCATAAAACTGGAATTGTTATTTACATTATATATATGTTCTTTAGACGAATGCAATAGACTCCCCAGTAATCAAATTCCTCGACATTTTCCATACGGAAGGCACAAAAGGCATGTCATAACATACAATTGACAAAATTGAAACAATTAAGATATCAATGGAGAATTGTTCTTATGCATTAGAGTCAGTATGATGTTCAGTTTGCCTTCAAGTGTGACTTCTATTGCAAAGTATTTTCTTGATATGTTAAGCCAAATTATTAATTGATGATTAACGAAGTATTCATTTTTTTGCATGATTTTAAAATCGAAGAAATCACGAGGAGTCTACTAATGTAAACATGTTTTTCACATGCAGTGTATCGATAGCTGGCTCATTATCATATCCATTGTGTAGGAGAGACATCTAATTTTTTCAAGTTATTTTTTGTAAATTATATATACCTGGGCATTAGTTATTTGTACATATATAAGTGTGAATTTTATGTACACTATATATTCATTTGACTGAATATAACAATGACTACAACTGCTTTGATTTGGTTATTTGGGTTGTTTGATATCTTAGTTTTATAGATAATAATAATGTATGTTTTTTCCTAGTTTATTTCTAAAATAGAACATTTATAAATAACTAATATTTTCTTTTACCTACACATAACCATTAAATTTGACCAAAATATGAATTGTGTAACAGACCAATAAAATGATGCCACGTGGGCTAATAAAATAACGCCACATGGTCCAATAATATTGTGCAACGTAGACCAATAAAATGATGCCATGTGGAAAATCAGATAATGCCGTTTGGACTAATTAAATGATGCCACATGACCTAAGAAAAATGATGCCATATGTACTAATCAAATGATGACACGTGGACAAATTGTTGTTTGATACATGGACCAACAACAAGATGCCAAGTGGCTGCATTGATGTATGCTACGTATATGTTGCTATGGCAACCATGTATGCAGCCACGTAGGATGACACATCATCAAACACATCAGTCGATGACTCATCATTTGATTAATAATTTAGTGGGGTCCATGGATTCTTTTACTTACCAGTATTAATAAGTGTAGGTAAAAACTATTTCCCCACTAATCTTTACCTACTAATGTCTACCAATTTAATATTGGTAGCTAAAACATATAATCCACCATTAGGCTAGTTTTACCTACACTTACAATTGGTAGGTAAAGACATCATTTTCTTGTAATATGTGCAAAAATTGCACAACGTTTTGGATCGGTACCGATTCAAAAAATTAGTTCCAAATCACCACAAATTTACGTGCTTCCTCCTATAGATAACTACAGGCTTCTGGTACTCCGTTTCTAATCCAAGCGCTATCAAAATCCAATAAATACAATTTTATCTTCAACGGGAAGGGAGCTGGTTGGTCTGATTACTGAAAACCATGCTACTAGGATTCTTCAACTTTCTTCCTCCTCAGAATGGCTACCATGAGACAATTTAGATCCTTCCTTTTGTCTCCAATAATAGTGGTCGGATCTTTCCTCATTCAATAGTTAGAATTGTAAACAGCTTGTACTTGTGATCAATAGTCAATCTATTAATAAAATTATAAAGTGCATGTAGGCTTCGTTAATAGCCGAACCACTACAAAAATCTTGTGTTTTTCTACTTTATTTTATGCAATTTAGAGAGTGTTTAGCTCTACTTTATTTAGGGTGTTGATCCATTTTTTAGGTTAACAATATATATATATATATATATATATATATATATATATATATATTTCCTCCAAAAAACTAATCCATTCCTCCATTTTTTACACAATGTCTCCCAAGGATTTTTACTACTTTTCCCTTTCATAAAATATTAAACACGGATGTTTTTGCTTGTTAATGGTAGAAATTGGAATTCTGAAACATTACATCCAAAATTGAAAAGATTGGGTATATTGTGGATTTAATAATTTAAGTCTTCCTGCTGAAACTAGGTAATATCATCCCCCAACCTTTTAGTCTTCCTTTAATTTTGTCAATCAAGCTTACAGTCTTTATCTTATGTTCACACTTGTAAGAGGGATTATCGGATTTCACCTTATCCACCTATATTTCATAAATCCAAAAACATAAGAGAAAATATTAGGTTGAAATTAAAAAAATCAATCTATTTATTTATAAAATTACGAAAAACAAACAAATTTAATGATAATTAATAATTTTGAGCAGGGAATATGCATTTAATATAAACTGGTTTAAAAATTTCCATGTTATTTATTCTAATTTCTTAATTTGATACGGATTTTGGATATTCGGATCAGGTGATCTTGGTTTATTTAATTCAACCGAAGATACATCTTTGCATCACTAAATTGCGGAAAAAACATTAAACATCATGTGAATTAAGCATGAAATTCGTCGCATATGTGAACTGGTTTAAAATTTTCAGCCAAACTACTGGACTAAAAACTAGAAAATTGTGTTCAACTAGAATAGCAAATTCGGATTATTCAAAAGAAACGAACAATCAATGGTGGCATGTCGAATAATATCAACTTAAGAAGGTAATGCCATATTGTTCGCATATGACTGCATAGTCTATTCCTTCTATTGTTTTCCAAATGCAGTAGTATCTATTTATAAATTGTGCCCCTGGAATAATATATGCCCTTAGAAAGTCATTGGACCTAGCTAGCCCAGATTATAGGGTTCAAATGATAGCCACTTGAGTCCATAAGAAGATAAACAATCTAATTTCGCTAAAACTGCAATATTAATATTGCTTATTAGTTACAGTATAGATGTGTAATATCTAGTGGCACTAGGTAGTTAAATATGTGATATCCAATTTGGTTAAATATTTTATTAAGGACCATATAGCAAGTAATTTGAATAACCTCAATAATATTGGTAGAATATTTGTACATGACGGGGACTCATTTTTTCTAAACGATAAATGATAAAATTAATCTTGGTTATTTAGAATCAGTTAAGAATTTGGAATTAGATCAGTGGTATGATTAGGGTTAAGCTATTCTGGGATATCAATATCAAATCCTGGATTCAGCTGTGATCAAAGATGGACATCTCACTGGATTTTTCAAATTATTGCAGGTATATTAACCTATTGTATAATTGAATTATTTTATTGTACATGTTGAATTATTCAATTGTTTAAAATAAAAATATTGTAATTTGCAATGCTGGTTCTTCGAGTACATGACTGTTTGTCGTTATATGCTAAAAGAAAGTCTAAAGCAGTTGTCTTACCCTAGAATGAAAGGTTAGGAGAATGGAAATAGAGCCATAACACATGATACTGTAAGATATTTTTTTCTAGTACTGGTTATCATATCGATCATCGGTAGGCAAGTCATATAAATTAGAATCCATGGAACACCTCGGTCACATCTGATTTGAACGAGGTTCAAGTTTCTCGTACTCCGTTGATAAAACAATTGCGTCTACTTGTTACTCCAGGAGAGCTTTATGAGTTAATTTTAGGAAAGCGGTGTTTTTGGTAGTTGACCAGTCAGATTGTCATACCTTTAGATCCTTTCGTGCATATGACACATACCATGACATACATACCTATGCAGAAATGTAACAAACGATATACCAAGATGACTGTCAACTGTACTTCTACCAGGGCCAAGACATTGATTACAACACATATTGGAGGTTGATTGCAAAGATGTTGGTCCATTACTTGTTGTTGCAGTCTTTACTGGGAATATGGATTTTTTTAGACCTTCTACTTTGAAGTAAGGCATTCAAGCTCCCATCGTTATGTCTTGAAAAGTCAATTATCTGTTACAGTTTTGTCCACCTCCCTAGCAAGTAGATTGGGCATAGGATCCTGGATGGTATATGCAATGGATAGGGCGAGAACCATCACCAATCCCTTATTTTCCTGACTTACCTCCGGTCCCCTCGCACTACGCAGTCGATAATTTATGGGAGATGAACAGGGGTATGCGATATCTAGTGCTTCAAGAATCACAGAACTACGAAGATGGATTGTAGAGGATAAATGATGTGGTAAAAGATTTTGTAAATTATCAATATCTAGTCCTATAAATGTTGTACATTCTATTGTTTTCTATTTTAAATTTATGTTATTTGGTATATTTTTTCTATAGAACATGGAGATTAGAAGGCAACTTGGGTTATGTCTACAAACCCGAGTTACGGGTCACTTCAAATATCTTAAATAATGAAAAATAATCTGACGAATGCAACATGATGAGGAAGACGAAGACAAAGATGAAGAGGAAAAAATTAAGTGCATGACGAAGAGGGTAATGGAGATGACGATGAAGACGACGATGGAGGCATCCATGGGGTAGTACGGACAAATAGATATGGGGTTAATTTTAGAGTTCCAACCACTTTAGCTTTCACTTTAGGTACCGTACTACACAATAATGGTTGAATATTAGTTCTTAGTATAGTCGGTATTTCTCGAACTTCAAATATATAATCACCTGTAGAAAAAAGTTAATTTTTAGAAATAGAAAGTGTTTTAAAATATAAGGATTTGAAAAATGCCCCTTGGATAACATTTGCTTTAAACAGCATATATGCTTTAAACATTTATATACTATTCCCATGAGACATTCATATACCAAAAATAAGATTTGATTGTTAATGCAGGTTCCAACCACATAATGGGTATAGATAACGAAAAAGGGAAAAGTGGTGTAATTGTGAGCAAGATGACATCTATATTTAAAGGGAAATCAAGCATAAGTCAAAAGATTTGGAGTCCATTGGGTTTGGATGATCTATGATTTGTGATTTGTTCAGTGCATAATGCCACATTTGTTGCTTTGTTTGTATATTTTTGATGTCCTGAACATGATGCCAGAGTTGAGTTATGTATATTGATATGTGATTGTTTAGTTCATGAATTTTAGTGTTTCAAAATTTGGATATTGGGTTCAATATATTTCTAGTGTATTGGTATGTACTTGTATGTTGTATGTGCATCTGTGGATTACGCTGTTTAATTAAAAAAATTGGCCCTTAAACTATAATCATTTCACTGTTTAAGGTCTAAACGGATTATCATTGCATCGTTTATAGCTTAAGTGGAAAAATGATTACCTTTTAAAGCAAAAGGGATTTCAAAACCCTAATAAAACCTTCCTTTTTTGAAAAAATAACCAAATGACTTAACCTTCTAAATTAAAAAGAAAAACTAAAATAAAATAAGTGCCTAATAGATTGTTCAAAATTCAAATAAAATCCAAAGTTCATAGCAATTTAAAGTTTTTAAGAAATTTAAAAAATATAAAAATCACTTGAAATTTATAGTGTTATAACTTTTGATAAGTTGCAGAAAGTATAAAAATCAAATAAAGTTTATAACCATTTAAACTTCTCAATGGCTATAAATGGCTATATTTTCTCCCATAAATTCTATGCAAATCAAACACATTCAGTCAAACGGCCCTATCTTAAAAAATAAAATGTCATGAAATAGCTTTAGCGATGAAGAAGTTGAAAATGAAAATCTGGATTTCGACTGCTCCATTAGTAATATTGATAATGGTACAGAGGAAAATCAGACCGATTTTGATGAAGACGACGAGCTGTGTAAGCAAAGAGAATTTCTTCAGTTAACATTGGACACAACTACTGATAGTGATGAGTTAGAGCTAATGATGCAAGCAGTAACCATCTACTAACAAAGGATCCAAAAATTCATACTAGAAGGATCTTCTAGTGGAACTCATGGAGGAAGCATATTTGGCTGTGTAGACAAAAGGAAGATGCGTGATCATAAAGTTGGAACTGCTGGATTATTGAAAGGCTACTTCAACACACCTTGTACCTACGGCCATGAAGATTTCAATCATTGTTTCCGAATGAGTAATAATATGTTTATATGTATTTTTAATGGAGTTGTCAGACATGATAATTATTTTGTTCAAAATGGTAATAATGATGGTACCTTAGGATGTTCACCTTATTAGAAAATTATAGGAGCATTACATGTTATAGCTTATAGGATAACCCCTGACGCATTTAATGAGGTGGTCCGAATGGGTGAGAGTACAATTAATTTAAGTTTACAACAGTTTTGTATAGCTATCATTGAACTAAATGGTGTAGAATATCTATGATTTCCAATGCAAAACGATGTCAACAAACTCAAAAGGTTAGAGGCCAAAAGAGGTTTTCCTAAAATGTTGGGTAGTCTCGACTGTATGCATTGGAAATGGAAAAATTGCCCCAAAGCCTGGCATGGTCAGTTTATCGGTTATTATCCAAAGCTAAAATGATGCTAGAAGTAGTTGCCTCACACGATCTTTGGTTTTGGCATGCGTACTTCAGATGCCCGAGTTCCATGAATGATGTTAACATGTTACACTAGTCACGTCTATTTAAGAATCTTGCTCACGGAAATGCCCATGTATGCAATTTAAGTATTGCTTGAAATTCTGTTGATATGGGAAATTATTTAGCATATGGCATATATCTATCATGGGTTACGCTAGTTCAAATAATTTCAGATCCAAAAATAGAGATAGAGAAATATTTTTCCTAAAGACAAGAGGCTGCGAGAAACGACATACAACGAGCTTTTAGGGTTTTACACGCAAGGTTTGCCATTGTAAAATTCGATTAAATTATGGAAGCCAAAGGTATTGAGCAATGTGATGCAAGCATGTATTATACTACATAATATGATCATAAAATAAGAAAGAGGTTCATTTCCATCTTATTTAGGATACAATCCAGATAACACAGCTACAGTTGTTGTTGATAGAAATCCAAACACTAATGAGGTTTTCTTGAGATGATTGCATAGAACCAAATCCAGAGAAATACATGAGAAATTTAAAGATGACCTGGATGAGCATTTAAGGCATTTAAAAGGAAATCGATGATGTTGTAATGGTTATTGTCCTAATTATGTTGTAGTGGTTATTGACAATCAATCATATCATATGCTATTTAGTCAATTCAACTTATAGTTTTTATGATATTGTAATATCTAATCTCCTTCGTGGACAATGACTAGTCCTATCAAAATATCTTTTAGCTGTGCAATATCTTAGCTACTTTAGTTTTCAAAAACATTTAACTAAAGTGTGTGTGAGTATACTCATTGTAAATAACAATCCTTCTTTGCTAATTTACATCAACACAGAATTTGTTCAACAATGGTGGATCATAGCCACATTTCTCTCCCTTCATCATATGACTATAAAGGTCCCCTTGAGCACTCAATGCCTTCCAATCTGTCATCACCAGACACTTATACTGATTTCTACATTGAAATGCAAGATAGACACTATGAACATTTGCAAGAGCTTAAACGAGAACAAGAAGAACTTCAAAGATAAGTGAGGGAACATAGACATCGAAAGAAAGACTAAGTTAACAGCAAAGACGTGCTTCAAGGCATCGACAACAACAAATCATCCTTCCAAAAATCAAACAAGAAGTTGAATCGCCAATTAAAATATGTGAATGTGTATACATCGCTATAGAAGATGTCATTCAAAGAGAAAATGATGTTGGCTATCGTTATTTCAAATGCCACATACATCCAAGAGGTTGTGGCTTTTGGCAGTGGATTGATGATTGTTTTCCTCAACGAGTCACTGACTACGCTAATGAATTAGAGTATTAACTAACAATGTTGCAAACTTAATCTGTTGGGTGGCAAAATGAAATTAATTGACTTCATAATCAGCTTCATGGATTAAATATTAGCAAACGAAATTAAGTTATTAGGCCTAGTGTTTATGTTTGATAATATTAGATGATGATGTATGACATTGTACTGCTATTTTTAGTACTGTTATTGATTTCTTCGAAACAGATTAATATTTCGATATATAGCCCATACAAATATTGTAGAATATATATACAAATAGTGATAGATAGATATTTAAGCCTAACAAATACTCATGAGGTTGTTACTCAAATTGCAACATATAGTTGTTCCATAGCTCGTATGCATCGTTCCCCATAAAGCTTGAGTGGTACTCGAAGATGTAACGTGAGTCGTAGGTTGAACATGACAGTTGAAAAATGTCCTCCTCTTTCACTTCAGCTATTATTTTGACGTACCTCATGCATGACTTACTAAATATGACAAATGTACTTCTTTTGTCAAGAATCCTCCGTATGAATCTACAATGTGAATGATTGTTGTATGTTTCATTAAGGGTTACGCAAAAATCTTGATCAATCTCTTCTTCCATATGAAGGGTGTCTGCTTGAATGTATGCTTTTATCAATAATAAGCAATCCACTGGAGTCCATGCTTCAGTTGTCATTTTGAAATTTAATATCTTAAAATAAATTCTGCATTCATATATATAGTATAAAATATTAAAGAGCAAAGAAGCATAAGTGAATAAATTTCTATATAGTTGTTAAACTATTCAATGCAACAAAAAGTTGACCGATTCTTACGCATACAAACAATATTTGTATATAGTTGATTAGAGTAGACATTATAAAAAACAGGTTGAGTTGACAGCCCATTGCAAGAAAGAGGTGATAAGACTAGAAAATGCCAAAAACAGATGATTAGGAGAGACACTGTGTACATTATTTTCGTGACAGTTGATAAGACATGCAATAATCTGCTACTAGGCAATGCCAAAAATAGAAGATTAAACCAGATGCTATAAACATTGTTTTCATGACAGTTGACAAGACATGCAATAATCGGCTATGTTTTCTAGCCACTGCAAAAACCAGCTGATATGAGTGCACATTATGAAAAACTGGTGGTAACTCTAGACATTGTAAATATGAGATGAGAAGACCACCCAATGGAAAAAGCAAATTGCATCAATTATATATATATCGTGTATAACACATTACATACAGTCTTCATACTCAAACAAATATGTCTCTACTAAACAAAAGAACAAAAAAATTAATGGAAAATTCAAACAACAACAATGTTGATGAATTGAACTTGTATGATGATAGTGTCACAAACTTTATAAGTTTACCGTCACAGTCAGAAGCTTCACAAGTGATGCCGACACAATTCCTTACTCCACAGCAAAATCAATTTCTTATCCAAATTAACTTAGCATAACCAATAAACCCCAAAAGGTTCACAACCAATAATTCCTCCTATAGAAACCACTCAAGAAACCCCTTCAAATGCAACTACAAGTGACAAAGGGAAAGGCAAGGCAAAAAGAGCTTACAACAAAAGAAAGCCTAATCCTTAATCCATTGAAATCTATTGATACAAGCACCGATAGCGGTAAGACATGGAGAGCACATGACTATAAGGTATTGGCCAATGCATGGGTTAAAGCGTACGTAGTTCCGTCAGGACGTTCCACTAGGAGATTCTTCTATTTGAGAGTAAATGAGATCTACAACTAGGACTTGGAATGCCAAAAAAGTGATCTTTTGAGAGCCTAAAGATAACATGGTATAACTTGAATAATATGTGTACCAAATACAAAGATATAATAGTACAACGAGGAGATAGACAAAGGAGTGGACAGTCGTTTATAGAATTGAAAGACAATTATGATAAATATACCATGATACTTATAGCGGTGATTTCCAGGCCCATGAAGCATTTGAAATTCTTTCATTGAAGGCACGATGGGCATTCTCGATGATGAAGAGGATGTTGGTATGGGAGAGACCAAAGAATTAACCATAAGAAACATAGCTTCAAGAATCTCAATGGATTCATCCCCTTGCAATTCAAATGAATCTCCTATGTAAGTGCATATAGAGGGGAACAATAGTAGTCCATTGACTCCTACTTCAGGAATGTTGTATGGTGTTATAGGTTGCGCTGAAGGAATAAAATCAAGCAAGAGATCGTTGTTGCAAAACATGGAAGTAAGTGACTTGGCAATGGCTAGTTACAAGCTAACTTCATTTCTAAGTGATATCTCAATTACATCCGCCTCAAAAAAATGGAACGGTAAAAGCTTAAAGAGCATAAGTTAAGGATCTTGGAATCGCAGGTTCAACAAGATGCGGATAGAATTGGAACACTATGAGAGAAAAACAAATTGAAGATGGCACATGAAAGACGTTTATGAGAGAAATAAAATGAAGAGTATTTGGCAATAGATGTTTCTCATTTATCTGGAGAGTTTCTGGAGTACATTTTGGCTAAAAAACCTAGCATTTTTAGGGCGCAACAATGATAGTATCAAGCCAAAAGGAAGATTTAGGATGTAGAAGCATTGCAATAGTATTGCTGTATTACTAATTTACTGCTTTCTGATTTCAATTTACTGCTTTCTTATTTCAGTTTCTATGCTTGACTGTGAGTTTGTAGGTTTGTCTTGGGTTTATTAAATGATTAAGCGTCTTAATTGTTATTATGTTTTTGAATTTGATTAGTGTTAACTTTATATATAAACACATGTGTGTGTATATAATTTGTAAATAATAAACAAAAAAAAACAAAAAAACAAACACATATTATTTTCATGAATTTGCTTATCAACTTAAAAGCCACTTAAATATACATAATTTGACATAAATAATTAAAATCTAAACAAATAAATAAATAAATTCATAAATAAACAAGTAAAAAAAGAAATAAAAAATCTAAAAACTAAACCAATCAAATAAATTCATAAATAAACAAGTTAAAAAACTGCAAAAAACTAAACTAATAAATATAAAAAACAAAAAATCTAAGCTAAATAAATAAAGTAAACATGAACAAAAGTAAAATGGATTTCTAAATCCTCTTTTGGCTATAAACCACAATCTGATTGCCGTTTACAGATCGCTACTAAAAAATAGGGAGAATCCCTACTTTACTTCTTTCTCCATGCACGAACTGCCACTGCTAGAGCATAGGGAAAGAAATTAGAGCGGGATTTCCCCTCATTTTTCAAAGACTTCACGCTGCTGCAGTTGGTCTACGTATTTTACATAACTTGTAAAATACTAAAATTGCAACAAGCCTATAACCAGGGTGTATAATACATGCATCTCACGTGCTTATTAGTTTGATTTAGACTTACGCATTATACATATGTTGTTTCAAATGTGATGCAAACATAGGTAAACATTTCAAATGCTAGTTATTCAAAACCAAAAGTGGTAAAGAATACTTGATTGTCTTACATGGTTCAAATCATCAATGTAAGCATAGATAGCAACAAGTATTATGAGGTACTGTACGAATTGACATCAATATAGTGTTGTTTTTTTTTACTATCTTCAATTATTTGTTGTCATTTCGCTAAATAGTTGGCATGCAAAAAGTAAATTTGATGTCTCATGATAAAAATAATGGAGTTCATCATCATTGAAAGAAAATGTACAGTTTGTAAAAGTGGAAAAACTATTGTTGCTTGCGTACCATTTGTTTCGTTAAAATCAATTAGTTTCTCTCTCTTTTCATAGATGAAATTTGGTGATACGATAGTAGGTTTTCGGTGGTCTATTCTAGAAAAACAAAAAAACAAAATCAAATCAAAACCATGCTCCATTAATTTAGCCAACTGAACATTAACCCCATCTTTTAATTTTACCCACTAAAATTATAAAAAAGAGAGTTGCTGTCAAATATTCAATTTGTACATAAAAAAAATTCTACCTTTTGGATATAGACTAAAATAAGTTGTTTTTTTCCTTTGTGAAAAAAAAATCAAAAAGTGACAAAATTTAATAGCTTTTAAGAGTAGCTTATTAACTTAATTAAAAACTATTTTTTTGTTTTTTGAATTATAAAAATCGATTCAGCAATAAAAATAATTCAACAAAATAAAAAAACTAAATATGAAATTCAAAGTTCCAAACTATGACTTTTAAATTCAAAATCTCAAAACCAAATTTTAGAAATTAAATTTTCCAAATGTAAAAATTAAAATTAAAATTTTGAATTTACAAATGTTAGGATTGAACTTTCAAATTCCAAATCTGAAACTCAAAATTTTAAAATTTGAATTTTGAAATTTTAAAATTTTGAATTTTGAGTTTCCAAAGTACAAAATTGTAAATTTACAAATTTCAAATTTTAAATTAAGTCCTAGAATTCGAAAATTTTAAATTTTCCGAGAATTTTTTTCAATTACATGACTTTGTTTTCCCCTTCCCCCGACTTTTCTTCCTTTCCCCTACCAGCTACTATTGCTTCTCTCTTTCAATCTCACTGACCATACCTCCTCACTATTACGCACAATCTTACCATCGTATAACGTTCACCTTGTTCCACTTTCAACTCCCACAAACCTTACTTTCCTATCATTGTTCCATTCAGATCCATCTCGTATCCACCGACCTTTAATCCACATTTCATGCCACTATTTCACAACCACTATCTCCCACTACTCCATCACCTTGGATATCACCGCTCAAAACTAAACCTAGAAATGATGACAAGTCTATCCCGATTGACTTTAATTTGGACTACGCTAGGAAGCCACATACTGTACTTATTGCAGTAAAGCAAGTTGTGATTAGCTACTGGCATGATCATCTTATAGGGTTTTTTCTAGATGGTAACCTATCCTACACTGTTATTATTACTTATCTAAACAAGGTTTGGAAATTGAAAGGCTCTTGTAAGTTTAAATTCGATACATATAACTTCTACTTGAGTTTAGCTGTGAAGAGGATAGACAAAACATACTTGAGGCTGACCACTTTTAATAAAGGGTAAAATGTTTATTATAACCACATGGAAACTCTCTTTTGGCAAATATCCACTCTATCATTAAAAGTGTATCCTTTTGGGTTCACTTTCATAAAATACCACCGATGGCATAAACATTGCTGGGTATTAATTAGATTGCTAGCCAGCTAGGTAGATTTATTGTATGAATGAAGCAACGGAGAAACATACCCTACAATAACCTGGTGTTGAGCAGTAATTAAATTAAATATAATAATGGTGATCAATAAATTAAAATGAATTTTAAAATATTGAATAAAAATATTTGGATTTATTTTTATATCTGTGGATTTAAAAATGATATTAATATGGTAAAAGTGATTGGATAATTTTATAAAATCTATTGTTATTAGTAAAAGTTATTGGAATATATATTAAAGGAATAGAAGTTTAATCTTATTTAAATGTAATTGGATAATTTTATCTTATCATTAAAAGTGATTTCAGTATTTTCAAATTATATTTACGGAAAATACGGCAATATATAATGTGATTGGATAATTCACGTATCTTCACTCTTTCAGTCTTCATAAAAAGAAAATAGAAAATCCTCTTTTTTTCTTAATTAAAAATCAAATAAAATCCTATAAATTCAAAGATTAATATATGTTGCTCTCAACACCAAGCTACATCTATTTTCATGAAGAAGTGGAAGTTTTGATCAAGTTTTAGAGCATGATGATTTTCAAAGAAGAGAAAATAAATGGGTAGAAGACTAATTATGTTAGCGTTAGCAAAGGTGAGTGTTATCACACTCACAACAATGTTTATATATTTCGTTTCATCTTATATACATGTTGTTGCATATGGATTTTGTAACGACACCGGTTTTGAGTTAAATTTGAATTGGTAATTTATTTAAATTTTTGGGGATAAATTTGAATTTAAATTAGTAATTAATATAATTTTTGGATTAAATTATGAATTTATTTGATTTTTCCAAATAAAACAAGATATTTGTTTATTTATTATATATGCATATTAATTGATTTAAAAAAATAGAATTTGGATTTGAGATTCAAAATAAATATTGGAAATAAATTGAAATTTGGATTTGAAATTCAAATATAAATGTGTTGAAATACAAATTGGATTTAAAACTATATTAAAAATTAATAAGAATTTGTTCTCTAATTTTAATATACATATAATTTTAAAATTTTATTTTGAATTAAATACAAATGATTTGCAAATCAATTGTTTAAAAGTTAAATCCTATAATATACATATGTGTGTCGATTATATACATATGTATATTTAAGTTGACTTTAAATTGGACTTTCAAATTGAATTTGAATCAAATTTTAAATTTCAAAAGATAGACATTTTAAAAATATTTGGATGAGTTTTTATTTATATATAATTAGTTTAATTGCATTTTCTTTAAAAAAGAAATTCATATATGCATTTACATAAGAATAAATAAATTAAGCAAAAGGCTTTTTCTTAACATTTAAAAATAAATAAAGATTACTTAATTATAAGTGTTAACATATTAAGGCTTCATATAGCAAGTGTAAATTAATAATCAACTTAAGATGACAAATGTTAAATCTTAAAACAAGTGTCACCATTTGGTTTAATTTTTCTTTTATTTTTTTAAAATCAATTTAGCCCTTATATAACATATTGTTTTCTCATTCTTCATTTTCTTTTCTTCAATTCAAAAACTAAGAAAATCATAATCTGCAAATTCATTCTTCAACCCTTCAACCTGCAAAAGATTTCTCAAACCAAATTTCTCAAAATAAAATCAGTAATCAAAATCCTTTCACAAACCGGAAAATTTATCCAAATCAAATCCTGTAAAATTTCTCAAACAAAAATCTGAAAATCAAACTATTTCTCAAACAAAAGCTGTAATCAACATTCACATACTAGAGAACAAATCAATTCAACAACCTATAATCTAGAGCCTGCAATATTTTCAAGTTTCAAATTCAAAACCTGAGATGAAACTAAGCCTGAAATCAAAATTAACAAGCCTGCAAGCATTCTTAAAAAGTGGAATGCAAATCAAGGTCTGCAGCATCTCATTCAACCTGAGAATTTATCAAAGCAAGCCTGGAATCAAGGCAGTTTCTGTTTTCAAGCATTCCAGAAAGATCAGTAATTCAAGTTTTAAAATCAAAAAAAGAAATCTTCAGCATCTTACTTCAGCAACTCAAAGTTTAAAGTTCAAAAGCTTTTCAAAATAGAAATGAAGCCTCTGTTCATTTGACAGGTGAGTAACATTTTTTTTTTAAATCTTAAGTATAAATCTGGTTGCCTGATCATCTCTGGAATAAAGTACGGTGGTGTGTGTATATATATGAATTATCTATGAATATTTGGATGATAAATGTGTGCATGTCTATTTCACTTATGATATCTCTGTTCACAGTTTTCAAGACTCAGATTTGCAAACAAAAAAATTATTTTCTTTTGATCTAATAACTGTTAGGACTTAGAATATAAACAAAAAGTTGTTTGATTTATCATAGATCAATGTTTAAAATTATAAGTAAGTTAAAAATAAAATTTGAATGTCTCTGGAAACAAAAAAACAACAGGCAAGTATTAGTTTTGTCAAAATTCAAACGTCCTAATTTATCAATTCAGAAATGTAAACTGAATCATCAACCAGAAACATGATTTTTAAAACTAAAATCATAATTTTTAGATTGAGGAAGAAAGAGAAGTTTGGGGTTGACTAAATTTTGTAGTTTGGGGGTTTCTGATGACCTCGATGGTCTGGGAGGTCGGGGTTCCTTCTGGTGGTAGTAGGATGATCGGTGATGATGGAAAAATTGTCAGAATGGAAATCTAGTGGTTGGGAAGGCGGATGTGTTTGAATTTGATCTGTAAACCTAGTTTTGGCAAGGTCATGATATTTTGATCACCACGACACCTTTGGATGTTCGAGTTCAACATAACTCTGGGGATCAATTGTTTGGACGTTGACGAGGGCTTGGCCGGAGGTGCTCACACTCCGATGATTGGAGAGACGAGTACGAGGAGATTCCAGATGTTGCTTTTGGTTCCAGTTTTGGGTTAGTAGGCTTGATTTTGATATCGAGTTTGTACTGGTGATCTGATGGTCGGTGTTGGATGCGAGGGTGGTTGCCGATATGGGAAGGTCATCGGGGGTGACCAAAGATGGTCGGAGCCACCGTGCATATGAACGCTGCATTGTTTTGTGCTTGGTAAAGTTTGGGTTGATGCAGAGGATTTGTACTCGAGTATATCTCGAGTAGTTCGAGTGTTTGCTCGAAGTTTTTTTATTTTGCCTCGGAGTATTTTTAATTGTGGCTCGGGTCAATTGTTGGTTACAGGTTTTAAAACCTGTCAATGTTTTAACTTTTAAAATGAAATTTGAAATTTGAAAACAAGGTTTAAACTGAGTTTTAAATCTAATTTTAGGATATGGATTCAAATCTAAATTGGTATCCTAGTTTTAAAATAAAATAAAGTTTTATCAAATTAAAATGTTTAAACAAATTTAAGTTGTTTAAAGTATTTTTTAAAATGATTTGAATTTAAAATGAATTTGGTTTATACTCTTTTAAATTTCTTTAATTAGAAAAGTATTTCTTTAATATGTGATTTAAAAGGTTTTTTAAATTGTTTTTAAAATTTCGTTAAAGATAAGTTGTATTTATTTTAAATCTTAATTTGAAATGGAATTTAAAAGTAAATTCAAAAGTAAAATGTTTTCAAATGTATTAGTAAATGATAATTTAGTCATTAATAAGAATAATGTTTTTATCTTAGAGATAATTCAGATTTAATGATTGGAATAAATTTAATTATTTAGGTAATTAAAGTATTTAATAAAGTAATTAAGGAATTGTTATTAGTTAATGAAGATCATTAACTAAGGATTATTAAATAATTAATTAATGTGATTAATTTTAATAATTAATTAGATTAATTAATTAAGGATAATCATTTGTGGAATTGTTTAAGTATAATTACTTAATGAAAGTAATTAAAGGAATTAATTACTCGGTGTAATTATTTAAAGTAATGTGACCAGTTTAAGTTAATTAATTAAGTTTAATTGATTTTAAATAGTCATTGGATAATGGGTTAAGTATAATTACTTAGTGTAATTTATAAAGAATAATTATTAGTGAGGTAATTAGTGGGTAATTACTGGATGTAATTAATTAAAGGATAATTAATTAATAAAAGTAGTTTTGGGTTAAATTACTTTGTGTAATTAATAAGAAAGACAATTACTTAGTGGAAGTGATTAAGAATTAATTACTTAGATTAATTAATTTAAGAATTAATTGATAATATTTTTTTAGAACTTTATTAAGTAATGTAATTAATTAAGGGTAATTAATTATTGAATGTGATTAATCAAAGATTAATGAATGTTATTAATTAAAGAATAATTAATTGAATAAATAATTAAGGGATAATTACTTAAAGGTAATTAAGGAATGATTAATCAAGGAAGATTTGTTAAGGTAGGTAATTAGAGATAATTATTGAATTAATTTGTAATTAATTAATGTTAAGTAAGTAGGATTAAGGTAATCCAAGTAATTTGCTTAGATATTAATTAAATTAATAAAGAATTTATCAGTCTTACTTATGGACGTTTGAATTCTATTGATTGTTGAATTATTCGATATCCCTGATATGTTATGCTTTGTGCTATGAATTGTTTTGGTGTGATCTGTGATGATGTAATTTATTTTCTGTGATAAATTTACATTGTTTATCTATGAATCTGTGAATGGAGATAAGCGTTATTGGATTATACGCTTATCAACGATGATGTGCTTGAATCTGTAGTAATTGATGTTGTTGCACTATTATGTAAAACCCCTTGACTACACCTTACACACACAAATGTGGATTACACGAGGAAATAGGTTAAGTCATAGATTTTTGTAATAATTTTGAAGTTAATTTTGAATTCAAATGGTTTGGAATTGGGTTCAATATGAAAAGTTTTTTTTTGAAAAGGAGTTTTAAAGACAAAAAGTTATTTTGAATAACTCGATATAGTTATGAAATTTAAATAATTTGATTTAAATTTGAATTCAAGTTCCGGAATTGAATTCTATATTTGGGAAATATGGCTTAAAAATGTTATATAAGTTATAAATGTGGGTTTTAAACCATTTTTACAATATTATTTTGGGAGTTTGAATTTTTTTATACTTAAAGAGCTTTAACTTGTGCAAAGATAATCGGATTTTTCCGAAACAAAAACTATTTGTTTTCAAATAATAAAAGCTTTCATATAAGGAAAGAATTTCAATTTGTGTCAAAAGGATTTCAGTTGAAATGAAAATGGTTTTCCAAATTATAAATGAATCTTTGGAAATGATTTTGAAAACTATGAATTAAATCTTTGATTTAAAGATTGGATGAGTTAATCCAATTTGAAGTGGAAATTGTTTTGAAATATGTAAATGAATCTTTATGGAAAATGGGTGAACTTTGTGAGGTGTATCTTTTTGTTTAAAGATTTGAAAATGGTAATTTGTTTAAACCATTTGAAAAGAAAGTTTTTAGTTTTTAAAGTTGTGATTTAACTGAAATCCCAACATCCATATGTTTTTAAAAATTGCACTCATTATTCGGTTTAGCCAGGAGAGGATCTTGTGTCATGTAACCCATTTCGAATAATAATACGACGTTGTGGATAGCGTTTAAAGACCGGTGGTGAAGACCGGGTATTTTCAAGAATGAAAGGATAACCCATCGAATGACTCTGCACTGAGTAGCTACGGTATAGAGATCTCCATATGTGATGGGGAGTCCAATCGGGATTGGGTATACCCATATTGCAAGGGCTTCTATGGAAGTGCCTCCGGTTCTGTTCGAACCCGGAACAGACTTGTATGGATATGTGTTTGACGTTACACTTTGAGATGTAAAACCAGTTTCTATCAAATACATTTATGTTTGGTAGCGGAGATTTAATCTCTTAGCTTAACATCCTTCTCTGAGACGTACGAGCTCAGAGGTTATGTAGTTGATGATTACTGGTGATACATTCCCAATTTGGTAATGTGGCATACGAAGTGCTGCCGATCATTTGTTGATCGAAGCATGGCTTTGTGAAAAAGCGTAGCTTTGTGGACGAGACTGCATCAGGACCTCACAAACCGAAAATGGTCGAAACGGGAAAGATGCAGCAAGGTTTCAGGGGTCGCTCCCCTAGGGTATGTCCATTTCTTCTGGAAAAGGGTGGTGTCATGGTATGGAGCCCAGATACTAAACTCATGTGGACACTATAAATTTATTACTATGTGATGTTGCTTTGTGATTGAGGTACCTCGGATAAAGGTCGCAAACGACCGAGGATGGCATATCTTAGGTGTTACTCCTGGAAAGGGAGTAAACGGCCTTGTGTTGGCAGAGATTCGGGTAGGTTTTCGAGGCGTCCCTCCAGAGGCGTTCCCATGTGGCAATAGGAAGTTCCTTAGCCTGACTATTTGTTGGAAATCCAATCATCCAATACGTGCCATGTATGGTTTTAGTTGTAGAACCTGCCTTCTAATATGGTAGCTATAGTAGGCATACTATAATGGTACGTATGTTGGCTAAGATTAATATTATACTTTCGAAGTGTTTTCCACTATGCACCAATAATAATAATATCAAAAAGGACTTTCACGTATCGAGCATTTTTGACTGTCATAAGGAGAAATCTCTTCCAAATTTGCGCTTGCATTGTGAGTGTGGCGGGAGGCCTTATGGCAGTTTCATTTTCCAAAAAGCATGGCGAATTTCTTCTACTTCTTCTGTTGTTTGTTTTGAAAGATAAAAATGTTTTTGTTGCTCACACCAGTTTCATGACTGACCCGGAGTTTATTGTTCCCTTCTAAACTCTGGGTGCCCACAATTTTCCACACGGGCAGTCTAGAGTTGGGTTTTTCAGATACCCAGCTTGTAGATGTAGATTCGATAGTCTTGGGAGTTTTTGGTAATCTTCTTCATTCTTTGGATGATTGGCCTTGCTTAGTACAACTTGGTTGGTGGTTCGAGCTTTTGGTCCAAGCTATCTCCGGTTTGGAGCTTTGGAGCATTTGAGATGGAGTTGCAGATGTTGGAGTTCTCACTTGGTGGTTAAAGTTCAAGTTATTTATTCCGTTGTAGCATTGTATTTGATCTCTGATATGTATTTGAGATCATTATTGTATATCATTGGATATTGTATTCATTGGAATTATATGATATACTCTTTTCTTCCGCTGTGTTGTTATACTTAATGTGTTATAAGCTCCGGCACGAATCGGATTTCAATGGTTGAATCTGTGGCACTCGAGTACAAGTGAAGTATGGATGCCCATTTTCGAACGCTGAAATATGGGTCGTGACATCTTGGTATCAGAGGTGAAGGTTGAAACCTTAGCTCAGGAGTATAACATATTAGGCAACTCGTTAGAGATAGGATGAAATATACCCTAGAATGAGTATATCCCTAAGATATCCGTCTGTATGCCTCAGTAAATTCTCTTATTATCCACTGATAGTAAGTATGAGTGCAAAAAGAGGACGAGATAGGGGACAGGGAAATACCACTACAAACGGTCAATACCCTGTAACAACGGAAATAACTTTCTCTATCAATCCCCTTTGAGCATCATTTGATTTCAAAATTCTGTTTGATTGCTTCGTGGCAGCTTGAGGGAGAAGCTTTGGTGTGGTGGCAGTGCGAATCATTGTAGAAAAGATTCTAATTCTCATCTCGTATTCTTGTTATCAGCTTTTCGTTTTAAACTTTAATGAATTTGAAATTCTATTGTAATTTCTTGTGTGGATCAAAGTCCGATGAGGGACAAGTTGGTGTATACTTTGGGGTATTCCAACCTGAATTTGGAATACATACCAAGTGTTTGAGAGTTATGGAAGATTGAATCTATCTATTCTCTAAGACCAGATATATTCTACGAGTGGTTAGTTATCCTTCGAACTAATCAATGCCCCTGCATATTTCATAGATCTGGTGACCCGAATATCTTGTGTAATATTGAACGAGTTTGTTCTCATATTGTTAATATTATGATTTGGTAAGCCAAATGCAGAATAAATATTTAGTTTGATCTGAAAAAACATTTTTCATCCATTCTTTGTTGTCTTCCTGGCAAATTTCGAGGATGAAATTTTTTTAAGGGGGAATCTATAACGATTCCGGTTTCGAGTTAAATTTGGATTGGTAATTTATTTAAATTTTTGGGGATAAATTTGAATTAAATTAGTAATTACTATAATTTTTGGACTAAATTATGAATTTATTTGATTTTTCCAAATAAAACAAGATATTTGTTTATTTATTATATATGCATATTAACTGATTTTTAAAAATAGAATTTGGATTTGAGATTCAAAATAAATATTGGAAATAAATTAAAATTTTGATTTGAAATTCAAATATAAATGTGTTAAAATATAATATGGATTTAAAACTATATTAAAAAATTAATAAAACTTTGTTCCCTAATTTTAATACACGTATAATTTTAAAATTTTATTTTGAATTAAATACAAATGATTTGCAAAACTATTATTTAAAAGTTAAATCTTATAATATACATATGTGTTTCGATTATATATATATATATATATATATATATATATATATATATAAGTGGACTTTAAATTGGACTTTCAAATTGAATTTGAATTTAATTTTAAATTTCAAAAGATAGACATTTTAAAAATATTGGATGAGCTTTTATTACTATATAATTAGTTTTATTACATTTTCTTTAAAAAAGAAATTCATATATGCATTTACATAAGAATAAATAAATTAAGTAAAAAGCTTTTTCTTAACATTTAAAAATAAATAAAGATTACTTAATTACTAGTGTTAACATATTACGACATTATATAACAAGTGTAAATTAATAATCAACTTAAGATGACAAATGTTAAATCTTAAAACAAGTGTCACCATTTGGTTTAATTTTTCTTTTATTTTTTTTAAATCAATTTAGCCCTTATATAAACACATTGTTTTCTCATTCTTCATTTTCTTTTCTTCAATTCAAAAACTAAGAAAATCATAATCTGCAAATTCATTCTTCAACCCTTTAACCTGTAAAAGATTTCTCAAACCAAATTTCTCAAAATAAAGTCAGTAATCAAAATCTTTTCACAAACCAGAAAATTTATCCAAATCAAATCCTGTAAAATTTCTCAAACAAAAATCTGAAACCCAAACCATTTCTCAAACAAAAGCTGTAATCAACATTCACAAACCAGAGAACAAATCAATTCAACAACCTATAATCTAGAGCCTGCAACATTTTCAAGTTTCAAATTCAAAACCTGAGATGAAACAAGGCCTGAAATCAAAATTAACAAGCCTGCAAGCATTCTTAAAATCTGGAATGTAAATCAAGGTCTGCAACATCTCATTTAACCTGAGAATTTATCAAAGCATGCCTGGAATCAAGGCAGTTTCTGTTTTCAAGCATTCTAGAAAGATCAGTAATTCATGTTTTAGAATCTAAAAAGAAATCTTTAGCATCGTACTTTAGCAACTCAAAGTTTAAAGTTCAAAAGCTTTTCAAAATAGAAATAAAGCCTCTGTTCATTTGTGACAGGTAAGTAACATTTTTTTTGAAATCTTAAGTATAAATCTGGTTGCCTGATCATATTTGGAATAAAGTACGGTGGTGTGTGTGTGTGTGTGTATATATATATATATCTGAATTATCTGCAAATACTGGGATGATAAATGTGTGCATATCTGTTTCACTTATGATATCTCTGTTCTCTGTTTTGGAGACCCAGATTTACAAACAAAAAGAATTATTTTCTTTTGATCTAATAACTATTAGGACTTAGAATATAAACAAAAGTTGTTTGATTTATCATAGATCAATGTTTAAAATTATAAGTAAGTTAAAAATAAAATTTGAATGTCTC
Source organism: Allium cepa (assembly GCA_030765085.1). Lineage (NCBI taxonomy): Eukaryota > Viridiplantae > Streptophyta > Magnoliopsida > Asparagales > Amaryllidaceae > Allium > Allium cepa. The sequence goes on along the minus strand of CM060943.1, from coordinate 478,695,534 downwards.
TGGAAAAAAAAAAAGCAAGCATTAGTTTTGTCAAAATTCAAACATCCTAATTTATCAATTCAGAAATGTAAACCGAATCATCAACCAGAAACATGATTTTTAAAACTAAAATCATAATTTAGATTGAGGATGAAAGAGCAGTTTGGGGTTGACTAAATTTTGCAGTTTAGGGGTTTCTAATGATCTCGATGGTCTGGAAGGTCGGGGTTCCTTCTGGAGGTAATAGGATGATCGGTGATGATGGGAAAATTGTCAGAATGGAAATCTATTGGTTGGGAAGGCGGCGGTGTTTGATTTTGATCTGTAAATCTAATTTTGGCAAGGTCGTGATATTTTAATCATCACGACACCTCTAGATGTTTAAGTTCAACAGAACTCTAGGGATCGATTGTTTGGACGTTGACGAGGGCTTGGCCAGAGGTGCTGACACTCCGGTGATCGGAGAGATGAGTACGAGGAGATTCCAGGTGTTGCTTTTGGTTCCAGTTTTGGGTTAGCAAACTCGATTTTGATTTCGAGTTTGTAATGGTAATCTGATGGTCTGAGTTGGATGCGAGGGTGGTTGCTGATATGGGAAGGTCATCGGTGGTGACCAGAGATGGTCGGAGCCACCGTGCATATACACGGTGCATTGTTCTGTGCTTGGTGAAGTTCGGGTTGATGCAGAGGATTTGTACTCGAGTTTATCTCGTGTAGTTCGAGTGTTTGCTCGATGTTTTTTTGATTTTGGCTCAAAGTATTTTTATTGTGGCTCGTGTCAATTGTTGGTTATAGGTTTTAAAACCTATCAGTGTTTTAACTTTTAAAATGAAATTTGAAAACAAGGTTTAAACTGAGTTTTAAATCAAATTTTATGATATGGATTCAAATCTAAATTGATATCCTAATTTTGAAATAAAATAAAGTTTTATCAAATTAAAATGTTTAAACAAATTTTAATTATTTAAAGTATATTTTTAAAATGATTTGAATTTAAAATGAATTTGGCTTATACTCTTTTAAATTTCTTTTATAAGAAAAGTATTTCTTTAACATGTGATTTAAAAGGTTTTTAAATTGTTTTTAAATTTTGTTAAAGATAAATTTGTATTTATTTTAAATCTTAATTTGAAATGGAATTTAAGAGTAAATTCAAAAGTAAAATGTTTTCAAATGTATTTGTAAATGATAATTAAGTCATTAATAAGAATAATGTTTTTATCTTAAAGATAATTAAGATTTAATGATTGGAATAAATTTAATTATTAAGGTAATTAAAGAATTATTTATTTATTTATTTAATGAAGTAACTAAGGAATTGTTATTAGTTAATGAAGATCATTAACTAAGGATTATTAAATAATTAATTAATGTGATTAATTTTAATAATTAATTTGATTAATTAATTAAGGATAATCATTATGGAATTGTTTAAGTACAATTACTTAATGAAAGTAATTAAAGGAATTAATTACTCAGTGTAATTAATTAAAGTAATGTAATCAGTTTAAGTTAATTAATTTGATTTTAAATAATCATCGGATAATGGTTTAAGTATAATTACTTAGTGTAATTTATAAAGAATAATTATTTAGTGAGGTAATTAGTGGGTAATTACTGGATGTAATTAATAAAAGTATAATTAATTAATAAAAGTAGTTTTGGGTTTAATTACTTTGTGTAATTAATAAGAAAGATAATTACTTAGTGGAAGTGATTAAGAATTAATTACTTAGTGTTATTAATTTAAGAATTAATTGATAATATTTTTTTAGAAGTTAATTAAGTAATGTAATTAATTAAGGGTAATTAATTACTAAATGTGATTAATCAAAGATTAATGAATGTAATTAATTAACGAATAATTAATTGAATAAATAATTAAGGGATAATTACTTAAAGGTAATTAAAGAATGATTAATTAAGGAAGCTTTGTTAAGGTAGGTAATCAGAGACAATTATTGAATTAATTTGTAATTAATTAATGTTAAGTAAGTAGGATTAAGGTAATCCAAGTAATTTAATTAGAGATTAATTAAATTAATTAAGAATTTATCAGTCTTACTTATGGATGTTTGAATTCTATTGATTGTTGAATTGTTTGATATCCCTGATATGTTATGCTTTGTGCTATGAATTGTTTTGGTGTGATCTATGATTATGTAATTTATTTTCTATGATAAATTTACATCGTTTATCTATGAATCTGTGAATGGAGATAAGCGTTATTGGATTACATCACTTATCAATGATGATGTGCTTGAATCTGTAATAATTGATGTTGTTGCACTATTGTGTAAAATCCCTGGACTACACCTTACACACACAAATGAGGATTGCACGAGGAAATCGGTCAAGTCATACATTTTTGTAATAATTTTAAAGTTGAATTTTGTAACGATCTAGAATTTTTATTAATTAAAATTTGAATATTTAATTTATTTTAAATATAAATAAGTGAAATTAAACTGTCGAATAAATTTTATTTCGAATAATTTGATTTAATTGGATAATTAAATCGATAATTTAAAAATGTGAAAATACAGAAATAATTGAAATTAGGGTTAAATATGATTGAAAATGATTTGTAAAATTTTATTTTATCATATTGAAGTTAGAATGATGTTTTAGAACTTTTAAAATCGAATTAAAAGTTAATTTGTGAAAATTGAATATTTTAATATTTAATCGACTAGTGAAAATAGCCAATTTTCGAACAGTCTCAGAATTGGACGAAACTAGTGCCATTGGATCTGTAATAGTTTGTTATTACCGGATTTCATTTTTCGTAGCAATCGGAGTTTTCGTTTGACCGTGGCAGCTCGAAACGCATCGAAATTGTTTTTAATATTTATTTGGCGAGTTAAAATAGTCATTTTTCAAAAAGTCTCGGATTTCGACGAAACTAGTTTCATCGGATCCGTAATGTGATATTATTGTATGGTTTCAAATTTCATGTCAATCGGATTTACCGTTTGTCCGGGGCAAACCAAAACGCCTGGAAATTTGATTTACCGATTTAATTTTAAATCGAACGTTTATTGCCATAACTCGCACAGATGATCGAATTAGCTCCCGAAACACGTTCCATTATGTTCGGAACGCGGGGTAAACCTTAGGAACGCCAACTGGCACGCTTCGTTTGGAGTTCGGAAAATCCGGGATGAATAGTGTTTGCAAAATTTTCTATAAAAGCCCTCCATATTTTCATTTTGCAAAGAAAATAGGAACCTAACCCTAGTTTCTTCAGGCCACTGCTGTTATGAAATTAATGGCCGATACTTTCTACTCTTCTTCCATTAATTTCTCTCGATCCATAAACATTTAGCGAAAAGCCTCAACTGCAAAAGCGTAGAGCTAGGTGAGATCTACAGATCTACACGGTGATGATCGAGATTTGAGTGTTGTAGGGGCTCGATTTTGGCCGTGTATAGGCCACTTTCGCACGCGTTTCTAGGAGCAGAGAGGTGGCCGAGTTCACCAAGCTTGCAGCCGAAGGTAGAGGACGTGATGCTCTTCAAAATGGTGGTATCCGATCGTGTTCAAGATCGTCGTATTTGGCTCGAAATTAAACCCTAGTTTGGAGCTAAGTGGGTTTGGTTACTGGAAGGTACGTGTGTGATGGGGAAGAAGATAAGGGATGGGCCTGGTGTGCTTGGACTTGGGATGGAGGGCCGAGATTAAAGCAAGGTTTAAAATAAAATAAAATTGTTGTAAATATGTATGTTATAAATTCGAGTAACTTTAAAAATGTATATCTTTTTCATACGAGGTCGAAAACGCGCGAAACCAGTTGTGTTGGAATCATATGGACGAGCACTACGCTATGAAATTGGATTGGAGTCGTTTGGAGCTAGCAAAAATTTTGGGTAAAATTAAACGCGCGTTTAATTTTATTCGAAATAAAAGCTGAAAACGAAATTGAAATCAAGGTGAGAACTTCTCACTCGATCGAATCGGTTTCGATTTTAACTTTAAATAGTTAGATTTAAAATTCTTGAATGCACGTTTGAATGATGATTGTTATCTATTGATTTTTAAAATAGACATTATGCGCCGTTAGTAAGCGGATGTTATTTATTAAAAACATATACCGCGAATATTTCATAAACGGTGAAATTGGTATTATTTATGTACTTGGAATTGATTTCCCGCAGTATATAGTGGATGAGACCCTATTGCGCCGTCTATTAAGCGGATAATATTTTAAATCCCATATACCGCGATAATTTCGTACTGGAACAGAATTGGTATTGTGCTAACATCTTTGGATGCAGGGAAACAGGTTGGAGGGATCCAACTGGATTCCTCAACAGTATTTATTTGATTTCAGATATTTTGATATTTGATGGATTATCATATCGATATATGATGGTCGTTGTTGTCGTGATTGACTATTTGGTGTGTAGCATCATTGGACCAAATTTGGAACTTTAAAAACGATTTTTAAAGTGATTTTTGAAAGTATACGTTTATAAAATATTTTTGGAATCGATTCATTTTAAATAAATAAACGTATAAATTTTAATGTTATAAAAATTATGATTTTTGAGAAATATAGTTAAAAGTTGATTTTTGAAAATATGGGCTTAATAATTTTATAAAATAGTTTAAATTGGGATTTCTGAATTTATTGTAAAAAGTTTAAATATAGGATTTATGAAATTTGATTATTTTATAAATCAAAGAGAATGATGAAATTATAAAGGAGTTTAAAGACGTTTTAAAAGAATAATATAAATTGATTTATATAAAAGATTTATAAATAGATATTTGTAAATTAAAAATATTTGAATTATAAAGCGAGTTTTTATAAGTGTTAGAATGAATTCTAGATGAATTTCATAAATGAATGAAATTTATAGGATTATAAACGGTGAAGTTATAAATGGAATTTTATAAGCAGTAGGTTTATAAAATTTGTAAAGTTATTTGAAGAATAGATTTGGTTAAATAAATGAATCTTATAAGTTATAAGATTTATAATTTAGAAAGTCTTAAAAAGAACGATTTTGTAAAATAATTGTTTTATAAGCATTTAACTTATAATATGAACTTTTGTTATATAATTGAGTTATAAATTGAATAGGTTAATAAAGGAGATTTATAAAAGGAAGTTATTATAAAATAAATAGAAATGGAATTTATAAACGTTGTTTTATAAATCCGCAAACGACTTATTTTGATAAGAAAATTGTTATAACTTATTTATGGAGTTATATTCACATTTTAGATAGTGAATAATCCTTTGAAACAAAATGAATAGAAATGATGAAATTGGTTAACGTAGTATATTCACATTTTTAAATAGTGAATAATATGATAAAGAAAATGTTTTGGAAGTGATGCTTTAAATAGAATTTAAACGATTTAACGATGTTTTTAAAATGTGTTAAGATTTGAAACCATAGATTTCAACATTCATTGTTGAAATAGACGTTTTCGAGAAATAGAAGGAAATTGTAGACTATAACACTGTTGTTATAGTAAATGATTTTCGAAAGGAAATGTTTGTATAGTATTGGGATTTATATATCTATTTTAATTTCGAATCCCTATACTAGTGATTTTGGGTTGTCGTAACGATGTTTTACGCAACATTCGTTTTGACCCAAATAAATATGGTTAAGAGAATGATTTCCTTAAAGAATGAAATATATACTTAATTTCGATTTAAGTATATTGAATATTTTCCAAAGGTTGAAAATAAAAAGATTTGTGAATTACTTATTAAATAAATATGGAAATGTTTTCCAATGTGAAATGAAACGTTTTTGAGAATTTATCTTTTTGAAGATAAATTGAAAATGAATAATTGAAATCGTTTATTCATAAATATTTTGAAATATAAATTCACTATGGAATTTATAAAAGAAAGGGGAATTTGTTTAAAAATAAATATTGATTTATTTTTGAAGTGTAAAAATTATATATCTTGTAAAGATATTTTTTGGAAAATAAATAATTTGGAAAATTATTTGGAATCTGGTGATGTTGTGCATATCCATTGATAGTTCAATAACCGACTATCAATATTTACCTTTGAATAGGTATTTGTTGTGATTTGCTTGAATTTCAATGCCACACTTATTTTTAAATTATTGCACTCGTTATTCGGATTACCCATTCCAAATAGTGATACGACGTAATGGATAGCATTGATGACCGGTGTTGAAGACCGGATATTTTTGAAAACGGAAGGATTACCGTCGAATATTTCTGCACCGAATGGTCCGGGTATAGAAATTCCATATGTGATGGGAAGTCCGGATGTGATTAGTGAATATCCGGCTTGCAAGGACTTCTTTGTAAGTGCCTTCGGTTCTGTTCGATCCCGGAACAGACTTGTATGGATTGTATGTCTGACATTACAAGTTGAGATATAAAGCTGATTTCTTTCAAATATATTTCTGTTGGTGGCGGAGAATTTATTCTCTTAGCTTAACACCCTTCTCTGAGACGTACGAACTCAGAGGTTATGTAGTTGAAGGTTATCAGTGATATATTCCCAATTTGGTAATGTGACATGCTGAGTGTTGCTGTAAAATGATCATTGTTTGATCATTTGTGATATGATCATTTGTTTTTATCACTTATCTTTGTGATCATTTCTATGATCATTTGTTGACCCAAAGCACAGCTTTTGTATAAAGCGTGGCTTTGTGGACGAGACTTCGTCGAGCCTCACACCCCGGAATGGTCAAAACAAGAAAGGTGCAGCAAGGTTATGAGGGGTAGCTCCCTTTAGGGTATGTGCATTTCCTTCTGGAAAAGGGTGGTATCATGGTATGGAGCCCAGATACTTACTCATGTTGAAACACTTTATTTATGATTGTGTGATGTTGGTTACGAGCGCTCGGATAAAGGTCCCAAAGGACCGAGGGATGGCATACTCGTGTCAGTAGTTACCCAGTTAGGGGTAACCCGGCCTTGTGTTGGCAGAGATCCGGTTTGGTTCTCGGGGACGTCCTTCCAGAGGCGTTCTCATGTGGCAATGGGAAGTTCCTTGGCCTGGCCATTTGTTGAAATCCAATTCCCAATACGAAACCCTGTACGGTTTTAGTTGTAGAACCTGCCATTTACTTATGGTGGTCACCACTGTTTAGATGGTAGCTATAGTAGGCATAGTTCGAAATGTCTATGCTGGCTAAGATTTGTATCTTCATTTTCGAAATGAATTTTTCCTACACTATGCACTAGTAATAATATCAAATGTTCTTTTAATGCGTATCAAGCATCTTTGACTATCATAAGGAGAAATCTCCTCTGATTCTGCGTTTGCATTGTGTATGTGCGCGGGAGGCCTTATGGTAGTCTCATTTTTAAAAGCATTGCGAATTGACTTTAAAAATATTACTCTATTTGGATTTTAAAGATAAATAAACTGTTTTGAGTTCTCACACCAGTCACATGACTGACTCGGAGTTTATTGTTTTCCTTCCTAAACTCTGGGTGCCCACCAATTTCCACACGGGCAGTCAAGAGACAGGTTTATCAGGATATTCTGAAATTCAGGAGTTGCTGGAGGCAAGCTAGATGGCATGGCGTATTACTAGTATATAGTATTTCTTTTTCCGCTGTTTGTTGTTGTTTGATAGTTGTACACTCTGATAATGTAATGAAATGAAATGTAATAACTGATATAGTTCTTTGTTTAAAGATTATTCATTTATCTATTATATGTTGTTCCGCTGCGATTGAGAGATTCTGATATTGTTCTGCTGTTTTCTTTCTGTTCCGTTCTATTTTCTTTTCATTCTATTTTCTATCTTTTCCTCTTTTCTTCTACCTCTTTCTTTTTCTTAAACACTGAGAATTCGTATTTCCGTTCATCTTGAGTTAATCTATGGAGATTAGTGTATATTCAAGGAGTACGGATTTGCGGGTCCTTAAAAATTTTGAATTCAAATGGTTTGGAATTGGGTTCAATATGAATTTTTTTTTTCGAAAAGGAGTTTTAAAGATAAAAAGGTTATTTTTCATAACTCGATAGAGTTATGAAATTTAAATAATTTGATTTAAATTTGAATTCAAGTTTTGGAATTGAATTGTATATTTGGGAAATATGGCTTAAAAATGTTATATAAGCTATAAATGTTGGTTTTAAACCATTTTTACAATATTATTTTGGGAATTTGAATTTAACCTAAATTTTATACTTAAAGAGCTTTAACTTGTGCAAAGGTAATCGGATTTTTCCGAAACGAAAACTATTTGTTTTCAAATAATAAAAGCTTTCATATAAGGAAAGAATTTCCAATTTGTGTTAAAAGGATTTTAGTTGAAATGAAAATGGTTTTCCAAATTATAAATGAATCTTTGGAAACAATTTTGAAAGCTATGAATTAAATCTTTGATTTAAAAATTGGATGAGTTAATCCAATTTGAAGTGGAAATTGTTGTGAAATCTGTGAATGAATCTTTGTGGAAAATGGGTGAACTTTGTGAAGTAAATCTTTTTGTTTAAAGAATTGAAAATGGTAATTTGTTTAAACCATTTGAAAAGAAAGTTTTAGGTTTTTAAAGTTGTGATTTAACTGAAATCTCAATATCCATATGTTTTTAAAAATTGCGCTCATTATTCGGTTTAGCCGGGAGAGGACCTTGTGTCATATAACCCATTCTGAATAATGATACGACGTTATGGATAGCATTTGAAGACCGGTGGTGAAGACCGGGTATTTTTGAGAATGAAAGGATAACCCGTCAAATGACTCTACACTGAGTAACTACGGTATAGAATCTCCATAAGTGATGGGGAGTCCGACCGGGATTGGGAATACCCGTATTGTAAGAGCTTCTTTGGAAGTGCCTTCGGTTCTGTTCGAACCCAGAACAGACTTGTATGGATGTGTGTTTGACGTTATACTTTGAGATGTAAAACCAGTTTCTATCAAATACATTTCTGTTTGGCGGCGAAGATTTATTCTCTTAGCTTAATACCCTTCTTTGAGATGTACGAGCTTAGAGGTTATGTAGTTGATGGTTACTAGTGATACATTCCCAATTAGGTAACGTGGCTTACGAAGTGCTGCTGATCATTTGTTGATCGAAGCATGGCTTTGTGAAAAGCGTAGCTTTGTGGATGAGACTGCATCAGGACCTCACAAATCGAAAATGGTCGAAACAAGAAAGATGCAGCAAGGTTGCAGGGGTCGCGCCCTTAGGATATGTCCATTTCTTCTGGAAAAAGATGGTGTCATGGTATGGAGCCTAGATACTTATCTCATGTGGACACTGTAAATTTATTACTGTGTGATGTTACTTTGTGATTGAGATACCTCGGATAAAGGTCGCAAACGACCGGGGATGGCATGTCTTAGGTGTTATTCCCGGGAAGGGAGTAAACCGGCCTTATGATGGCAGAGATCCGGGTAGGTTCTCGGGGCGTCCCTCCAGAGGTGTTCCCATGTGGCAATAGGAAGTTCCTTAGCCTAACCATTTGTTGAAAATACAATCATCCAATACGCGCCCTGTACGGTTTTAGTTGTAGAACCTGTCATCTAATATGGTAGCTATAGTAGACATACTATAATGGTATATATGCTGGCTAAGATTAATATTATACTTTCGAAGCGTTTTCCTCTATGCACTAATAATAATATCAAAAAGGACTTTCGCGTATCAAGCATTTTTGACTGTCATAAGGAGAATTCTCCTCCAAGTTTGCACTTGCATTGTGTGTGTGGAGGGAGGCCTTATGGCAATTTCATTTTCCAAAAAGCATAGAGAATTTCTTCTACTTCTTTTGTTGTTTGTTTTGAAAGATAAAACTGTTTTTGTTGCTCACACCAGTCCCATGACTGACCCGGAGTCTATTGTTCCCTTTCTAAACTCTGGGTGCCCACAATTTTCCACACGGACGGTCTAGAGTTGGGTTTTTCAGATAACCAGCTTGTAGATGTAGATTCGATATTCTTTGGAGTTTTTGGTAATCTTCTTCAGTCTTTAGATGGCTGGCCTTGCTTAGTACAACTTGATTGGTGGTTCGAGCTTTTGGTCCAAGCTATCTTCGGTTTGGAACATTGGAGCATTTGAGATGGAGTCGCAGATATTGGAATTCTAACTTGGTGATTCAAGTTCAAGTTATTTATTCCGTTGTAGCATTGTATTTGATCTCTGATATGTATTTGAGATCATTGTTGTATATCATTGGATATTGTATTCATTGGAATTATATGATATACTCTTTTCTTCCACTGTGTTGTTATACTTAAAGTGTTATAAGCTCCGGCACGAATCATATTTCAATGGTTGAATCTGCGGCATTCGAGTACAAGTGAAGTACGGATGTCGATTTTCGAATGCTGAAATTTGGGCCGTGACAGATTTCATATATGATTACTCTCCTTGGATTTATGTTGGTTAGTTGTAAATGAATTTGAATTATACTGAAGTATGAATATAAGTTGAATCATTTAAAATAAGTCATTTGTCCAAGCTTCAAGAATTCAGTCGATTGAGCTGCTTTTTCAATCAATTGAGCTAGTATAAATTTCAACCTGATAGAAGCATCTGATTCAGTTGGTTCTTTTTATAGTTTTAGTCGACTAAGGTCAGTCGACTGAGGGGATCATTCAGTCGACTGAACCAGGGTAGATTCTGATTCTTTTGAAATGATATTTGATATTTTCTATATTTTAAATTTTAAATTTTATTCCTATTTGATTTAAAGCACAATTCTTGGTGTTTATTTAAAACTGTATATTATAGTTTTATCTTTCTAAAAAATATTTATAATGTTGGACATTTATTTGTTATAGTTAAGATATTATTATAACTTTTATTTTAGATCTTTATTTATACTTAATCTTTATATTCAATTGAAACTAGATAATGTTTGTGAATAAATTATTAAATAACTTGTTGATGTTATCAATTGGTAGTAATGCAATATTACTGATTTTGAATTTATATAAAGACATTTGAAATATATTAGCGATTTCAAAGGTAAATCAATCATATTGGAAATTACTCAATTTATTAAAGAAGTGTTCAATTATAGAAAATCTAGAAATGATTTTTGACTCATGAAGTGAGTTGGAAGTTAAATTATATATTTATATATGGATTGTAAGTGAAATTTTATATTTAAATCTCATATTGTGATTAAATAAATTAATTAAGAGTATCATCTAATCTAATAACTAATAGTAATAGTTGTTTATTTTAAATATTTGTTTTAATATTATTCTATTACCTCTTTGTAATTCATGTTCCTTGGACATTAATTTACTTGTTATAAATGACTCGCCGTTGATATTTATTTGGTTATATTTTATAATGATACGGTGATGACATTTTTCTATTTGATTAGTGTTATTTTATTTTGTGTGATAAGAAATCTAAATAAATGGTTTAGTGATGTCATCTGGTATGAGATTTTTGGTAACACTTTTTTGGTTATTCTTTTGGCTCGTTATATAGAATATTGAAGAAACGAGTGCTATATGTGCAACTGAATAAACGGACTAGTAACACACGGTGGTATCTGATGTTGTTGTGATATATATATATATATATATATATATATATATATATATATATTTATTTATTCGTTTATTCTTTTGTTCATAGATGACATTTAATATGGGTATGTTGCATGTGATACTCACTACGTTGATTACTTCATAGCTGAGTGTTGGCTTATAAGTAGAGCCATGTGTCGGTCATTGTGTATGCTATATGTCTATCAACTTGTGTCCTGCTTCCTTTCTATTTCGATAGTTAACCAGATTGGCCAGTATCCATCTTGACGACTTGATCATGGGGTCATGCCCCAGATCCACGACACCATTGTTGTATGTTTTATTTGATGTGCATCGTAGTAGTAATAGATGGTAGTTGCTCATAGTTCCTTGTGTCGTTAGGCCAACAGTTAATTACCATTAGGAGCAAAGAATGGTTATGACCAAGGCTATGTGAAGACAAGCCATTGGAGGATGGGGTCACGATGTCCATCGTGGTAATTAAAGACTATAGGAATAGATCCAGCTATTAGTGGAAAGCTAATAGACTCTAGGTTCCTAGTGTGGGCATGCATGCATCTGTCTCCCTTCTAGTTTTAGTATGAAAGATAGACATATATGAGATGAGATTATACATGAGATTGTGTTAAGAGTATGGTCAATCTCGTATCATTTTTTGACATTTATCATCATCTATTTATTTGGATGATGGATTATTTTATTATTTTGATTATGACAGACCCAGGAATGTCCATTATATATGCATTCATCTTAGGGCACTTCTATGTGTTAGCCCAATTTACTTGAAGATTTCATTTTCTATGATAATGCTTATAATGTCAGATTAAGAGATACATTTAGGAATTATAGTATTCTTGCCTGACTATACTTGATGATATCTCATTGTTTGATTATCTTTGAACTTTGATGATGATTTTAGGATATGAATGATTTACCCATTGGTTATGATTTTCTGGCGTTTCAACCGGTTTGATTTATATGGGTGATGATGCATTTCTGTATAATTTTCTCATGGATGTTGTTTGGAGATCTTTTGAGACTATTATGCTATCATTATTGTACATTATATATATATATATATATATATATATTACCACTGCATACCATATTACACCTATCGATATTGTAGACATAGTCTGACCCATGTATTATTTAGAATACTCGGATGAGTCCGAGACATTACAGGTTTAGAGACATGATTACCATTTTCTAGATGTTGGGTGAAACACCCCCACACTCCTTAGTATACCCAAAAGGGCACACTAAAAGATGTGGTGTATTGTAGGTATAGCTAAAACTTTGCAGAGACTAAGATTCAGAAGACAAATAAATAAAACAACGGAAACAGTAACTCATTGAAAATTAAAAACCTCATAAATAAGTCATAATCAAAATATGTCTCAAATACCAAATACATATGTCTTATGAAAAATACCATCTCAGTCACAATATCGGAGTACATAAATAAAATCATCCCGCTCAACAAGTACCAGTACATCCCAAAATCAAATGAAAAGAAAACTGAAAAAGAAGAATACATAAAGAATATCCAAGGATATCCCTCCAAGAAAGCAGAAAATCTACCGTCCTTGCCTCTAATGGCCTATGGCGGGAAAGAGGAAAATAGAGGGGTGGGCCTAACTATAAGTTTGGTGAGTGGAAGTAACTACTAGTACTTTTAAGCAAGGTGAAGCTAATAGACTTATCAATAGTTCTAGTATAAAAGGAAATAAAGGAAAAGATAAAGCTGGAAGAAAATACTGTTTAACTGTTTGCTTTGATTATTTTGATTATTTGCACTTGTTTTAGATAACTGCTTTGATTAGGCTGAAATCCTAATCCTAATTTAATTAGGATGAAGTCCTAATTCTACCCTTTGATCGACCTTCTATCTCTGTTGTGCCACCGTGAGCTAGTCTCATTCTGTGGGTCCCACAACAAAAGACACTTGTTTAGCGCTTTGGAACGCAATAGCGACTTAAATCACTGCACCGAGGCCACACGCTCAGCCACCATCGGCTCACACTATCTGTTGTTCCCTCTTTTGACATCTTATCTACCCTAAATAGCATAAGTGTGCCCAGCCTCACTAATCTATTGTAAGACCATCAGTCCTAGTTTTAAAGGGGAATGCTGCCGGTACGGGTCCTGACAAGCAAAATCTAGTTACGCCCCTTGACCAAATCCTCTGATTTGGGCTTCTATATGTTGACTGCTTATCTACCCTAAATAGTATAAGCGTGTCCCAGCCCCACCTAATCTACTATGAGACCATTAGTTCCTGACTGAAGGGGAATGCTGCCGGTATGGGTCCTACTTCTATCTTTTCTTATTAACTTAGTATAAGTCTTTTAAATAAGCTTCTTCTGTTAATTCTACTCTATTTTCTTATTAGCTTATTCTAACTTTTTAAATAAGCCTCTTGTTATTAATTTATTCATGTAAAAAGGAACAAAAGGAAACTAACATTTACAGACTAAATTCTAACGTAAAACGGATGTAAATGAAATATAAATAACTATAAATAACAGTAAATAACTGTAGTTAAATAAAAATAACTGATAAATAGACTGAAAAGAACTTTATAAATCAACTGCAAATAAATTATATAAAAGCAGTCTCAAAATTGCAGAAAAACTACAACGATTGAGAACCTATTATTTTTAGTTACTTAAAAATCTAAAGTAATTACATAAACACTCACATGTGGTCCTTAGCTCTTTTCCTTGGCCTTCCTGGATCTACTTCTAGGGTATAAAATATTATAATTAAAAAAATCTTCTCCTTGGAAAAATATTCGTTTTAGGGTCCAACCTTGGGAAATGAACCCAGATGGAAAAAAACTGAATGCGAAAAATACCTGGGTCTAGGTTCTTATTTATAGTGTCAATTGTGGATCTCAGACCGTTGGATTTGAATATTAAATCTAATGCAAACATGTCATAGGTTTGATGGTAATAATTGGATGAAAGCATGGACGCATGAGATGAAGTAAAAATAACAAAATACGTCACAATTTGATCATGACGAAATGTCTCCCAAATAACTAAGGCAAGTCGACCTTACGTTCGACCCTTGTATGGGTTAGGTCGACCTATAGGCCAACCTAGCTGATAGGAAGGTCGACCGTAGTGTCGACCTATCCCTATATATACGTACATACGTATATACATACATACATACATGCATAGATACATACATGCATATATTTGGATTCCTTCTTTCTTTTGTAACTTTTTCGTTCTAGCTTGGATTTTGACAATCTATATATGAAAATTGACCAAAAAATTACCACAGACACAATTGTGTAACTACCGTGGCTCGATTATGATAATTTCACAAAGTTATTTTATTATTTAATTAATTCGTTAATTAATTATTATAGCTTAAACTTCGGGTTGTTATATTCTCCTCTCCTTAAAGGATTTCATGCCCAATATCTCCAAGGATAGAAGAATGAAATAAATGTTTTAATCCAAATTATACAGCTAACTACTCAACCATCATCCATTACATCCATTGTCCTTAAGTTTTTCTAATGCAATTTATGATATATATATATATACAAATAGTGTAATGCTAATGTCCCTAACTAATATAAAAGATTAGGTGGTCTACTGATTCACTCGACCTCCTTTTTATGAAATCATGTCCATGCTATGTATCCAAATGAATGCAAATTTCTTAATGACAACTGGTAGTTCTATATGTGTGCTACAATCATCATCCAAATGAAACTATCATGTGATAATCATCCATTTATAGAAATCATCGGATAAAATAAAATGCAAATGCGCACACATCCATATGCATATGCTCTAGTGTCCTAGTTAGGGCGATCCCTAAGAGATAATAGTGCCTAGTGTAAGTATACGCATCCATTAGCATCCACAAGCTAACACTTGCAACCACTAGCAACCATCATACATAACATGTTCTAATAACATGTTTACATTCAGTCCTACCATCCATAGGTTAAGTCCAAAGATCTACCCTCTCAAAGGATAATAAAGGAAAGAATCTATTCAAAACTAAAGATGGAAATAGGAAATTATAAAACTTACTATCAAAGAGATGCAGATCATAGGTACGAATCTTTTCTTCAGCCTCTCACGTAGCGTCTTCAACATCATCTCTCCACTCGCCTTCACTAACGGGTCCTCTTTGTTCCTAAGCTTCTTGATGTCTCGTCCAATGATCTTGGAAGGAATATGACAAATCGATGCTTCTCTCTCCACTTCAACCTCCTCAAGTTGACTAGGCTCCACCATCTCAGCTAAGTTATGTAAGCACTTTCTCAAGTGCGAAACATCATGCACACCCGCGAGACTCTCCGGTAGCTTCACTCAATACGCCATTTTCCCTACTCTTTCTACAATGGTGAACAGTCCTATGAATCTGAGAGATAGTTTACCACTCGATCAAAATCTCACCAACTTCCTTAGTGGGGACACTTAAATGAAAACTAAGTCTCCTACCTCGAACTCAATATCCCTTCTCCACTACTCTGCATAAGATTTCTATCTCTCTTGGGTTGTCTTCATCCTCCTTCTAAACAAATCTATCTTCTCTGAAATCTCCCTAACCATGTCAGGACCATGTAGCAATCTCTCTGTGGACTCCAACCAACATGAAGGTGACTTACAAGGTCTCCCATAAAGAGCTTCGAAATCCACCATCCCAATGCTAGCTTGAAACTGTTATTATTTACAAACTCCACCAAAGGAAGATGCTGCTCCAAAGTTCCTTCAAAATCAAGAATGCACATCCTCAACAAATCCTCAAGCACTCTATTAACTCTTTCCATTTGGCCATCCGTCTAAAATCAAAGTTGCATCCCTAAGGCCTCTTGGAAGCTCCTCCAAAACTCATTAGTAAAAATAGGCTCTTTATCGCTCACTATGGTAGAGGGAACTCCATGAAGTCGGACTATCTCATGAACATATAAGGATGCCAAATAAGATGTCGTCCTCTTACTCTTGACCGGAATGAAGTGGGAGCTCTTAGTCAATCGATCTACAATCACCCAAATACTAGTATTTCCCTTGCTAGATCGGGGTAAACCATCTATGAAGTCCATCAAAACACTATCCAACTTCCATTCGGATACATCCAATGGGTGAAGTAATCCATCGGGCTTCTGCTATCCCGTTTTAACCCTTTGGCACACAAGAGACTTAACCAAAAACTCTGCCACATCCTTCTTCATACCGCTCCAATAAAACATTATCGTAATGTCTCTATACATCTTATCACCACCTGAATGAATAGTCATTTGAGAATGGTGTGCTTCCTCTAGAACTTCTTTCATGAAATCACTAGTGCGGAGGGCACAAAGTCTTCCATCTCTCCTTAGCCCCCTTTACCATCAATGGAATAGCATTGGAGATGTCTAGAGACCTCTCCTTTGCTACTCCTCTCTAGAGTATCCATAAGCTCTGAATCCTCTTGCTACCTCGAGCCAATCTGGTCTATGACGGTAGGATTAACCTCGGGTACTGCTAACAATCCCGAGGTAATGTTTGTAGAAGGCTTAAAATCAAAAGTGGAAATGAATTCTAGGCTCTTCCACTCCACAAACATTGGACTAAGGGTTGCTCTCTTCCTATTCAACACATCCACAACCACATTCCCTTTACCAGGGGTATAAGCTATCCCAAAGTCATACGATGCCAAAAACTCCATATATAGCTACTGCCTCAAGTTTAAATCCTTCTATGGGAATAGGTACTTCAATGACTTACGGTCAATGAAAAGCTCGACCTCTCTCCTAGAAAGTAATGCCTCCAAGACTTAAGTGCGAAAAATATAGCAGCTAACTCCAAATCTTGGGTAGGGTAGTTCTTCTCATGAGTCCTCAACTGTCTACTTCCATAGCATACTACCCTCCCTTCTTGCATCAATGTTGCTCCTAGACCTGTCCCACATGCACTAGTGTATACTGTAAAAGGCTTAGCTTTGTCAGGTAAAACTAACACTGGTGTACTAATAAGAGCTTTCTTTAGCATCGTGAAGGAATCCTCACAATCCACGTCCCATATGAATGTCGCATTCTTCTTAGTGAGGTAAGCAAGCAATGCTGAAATCTTAGCAAAATCTCTGATAAACTTCCTATAGTAGCCAGCCAATCCTAGGAAGCTTTTAACTCGGTAACGTTCTTGGGGGCCTTCTAATCCTGCACTGCAATTACCTTAGCGGGATCAACAGCTAAACCCTCTCTTGAGACTACATGCCCGAAGAAATGTACCTCCACTCATCAAAAGCGACACCTCAAGAACTTTGCCTTCAACTGATGATTACGAAGTGTGCGAAGAACCTCCTCTAGATGAATAGCATGCTCTTCCATACTCTTGAAAAACACCAAAATGTCGTCCACGAATACTATCACTAACTTATTTAGGACAACTAGAAAAACATGTCTCATCAAATCTATAAAGTATGCTAGGGCATTGGTTAGCCCAAATGTCATAACCAACCACTTAAAGAATCTGTCGGGTGTCCTAAATGCTGTCTTATCAATGCTATCGTCAGCGATCCTAAGATGATGAAATCAATTGTCTAAATCGAGATGAGGAAACACTAAAGAGCCAACCAACTGATCGAAAAGATCAACTATCCTAGAAAGTGGATAATGGTTCTTCTTAGCGAGTTTATTTAACTCTCTGTAGTCTACGCAAATTCGAAAGGAACCATCTGCCTTTGCAGCAAAGACGACTGGTGCTTCCCACTCAGATATGTTCGATCCAATCAAGCCTTTCTCCAATAGCTCATGAATCTGCTTACTTAACTCCTTCCTCTCCCTATGAGCCATATGTCTCACGGGCAATGCCACTGGCTTAGCATTGTCATTAAGATAGATCCTAAAGTTGATCTCTCTCTGAGGAGGTAGTCCCTTAACCTCCTCGAAGATGTTTGGAAAATATCTGACGACTAGAGCTGAATCTAACTCTGCTGGTGATGAATTCAAAGAATGAAGGAAGCTCAATATGACTGATCCCTGTAGGTCGTAAGAAACCTCGAGAGTCCTACCGCTATATGTCTCTAGTCTAACGACTCTCCTCTCGTAGTCCAATATCGCTCCATAAGCGGATAACCAATCCATCCCCAAAATCATCCCATACCCCTAAAATCCCAAAACATCGGCATCACAATCAAACTCTATGCCTAATTTGATAATTTTCAAACCTCTACAAATCATAGATAAATGTGCTAAACCTCCTATGGGTTTGAAACAACTATGGGTCTACAACTAAGGAGATATCTAAGTGCAAACAAACAAGCAAAGAATTAGAAATGAAAGAGTGTGATGCTCCAGAATCAAAAAGCGCCCAAATGGGAAAATAAAAAATAGAGATCAAACCTTCCACGGCGACGTTCCTACCTCTATCTGATTCGCTGTTAGAAGGTGCTACATCCAAAGCCTGTATCTGCACTGTACGTGTACTTGCTTCCTACCCCGTCCTTTGTGGACAAACATTACTATAGTGACCAGGCTGTCCATAATTGTATCACTTCCCCTTTATTGCTTCCTTCTTACAGTCTTTTGTGTAATTACCAACCATCCCATAGTTATTGAATTTCTCTCCTTTCTTGATTTTCTTTTTGAGCTCCTCCTCCTTTCTTCTTATCCATATCCTTCTTATCCTTCAACCACTTCTTCTTAGAATTCTCCGACTTAGGAACCTCCTTATACTTTCCTTCCTTAGTTGCATCAGACATGAGGGCCATCTCCACCAGTGACTCATATGTAGCTCTCATCGGTACATGCGTTAATAACAACCCTTGGAGGGGCTGATTCAATCCCTTAGCAAACTTCATGGCCTTCTTGTGTGGTGTATTGACTAGCTTCATCCCAAACCATGACAACTCATTAAATTTATTGATATACTCCTTTACTGAAAGGCTTCCTTGCTTTAAACTAATGAACCTCTCTAGCTGCATACTTTCTTCTTCCTGTGACAAAAACTTCCTCTCAAATCTTTCTCGGAACCCATTCCAACCAACATTTCTACCTTCCAACTCAACAATCTCCCATCAATAAGAAGCCTCTCCTTTCAGCTGTCAAAATGTAAGCTAAACTATCTACTGATCCTCCAATCCCAGTAGACCAAATATCCACTCCATACTCCTCAACCAAGCTCGTGCTTCCATGAAATTCTCCGTACTAGAAAATGTCTTGCCTCCTAGATTAGAAAAATCCTTGCATAGATTAGAGAAATTGGCTGATACGGGTGGATTAATGGGATCTCCACCTGTTGGTGTTGGATTAGGAGCTTGCCCTTGCACTTATGGTGTCGTAGCTTGAAGGTATCTACGAAACCAGTCTAGGACTTGGACACCCTCGAGAAGATTAAGGGCATACGCCATGCTATGCAAAGAAAAACAGAATTTAGGGTTGAAAGAATCGAAAGAAGGTTGAAGTGGACTTTGAGGGGATTTTTATAAAAACTCTTTTATACTTGAAAAACTATATCTATAACAAGAGTTCCTTTCTGAAAAATACTTTGAAAATATGTTACTTTTCAAAAATACTTTACTTTTAAAACAATTTTTTAGGAATCCTGTAACCTTAGGATTTGATACCAAGTGAAACACCCCACACCCCTTAGTATATCCAAAAAGGCACACTAAAAGATGTGATGCTTTGTAGGTATAGCTAAAACTTTACAAAGACTAAGATTCACAAGACAAATAAACAATATAGTGGAAACAGTAACTCATTAAAGATTAAAAACCTCATAAATAAGTCATAACCAAAATATGTCTCAAAATACCAAATACATATGTCTTATGAAAATACCATCTCAGTCACAATATCAGAGTACATAAATAAATTCATTCCTCTCAACAAATACCAGTACATCCCAAAAGTCAAATGTAAAGAAAACTGAAAAAGAAGAACACATGAAGAATCTCTAAGGATATCCCTCCAAGAAAGCTGAAAATCTACGTTCCTTGCCTCTGCTGGCCTATAGAGGAAAAAAGATAAAAAAGAGGAGTGTGTCAGACTATAAGTCTGGAAAGTGGAAGTAACTACTATTACTTTTAAGCAAGGTAAAGATAATAGACTTATCAACAATTCTAGTATAAAAGAAAAGAAAGGAAAAGATAAAGCTAGAAGAAAATACTTTTTAACTGTTTGCTCTGATTATTTCGATTATTTGCACTTGTCTTAGATAACTGCTTTGATTAGGCTGAAATCCTAATCCTACTTTAATTGGGCTAAAGTCCTAATTCTACCCTTTGATCAACCTTCTATCTCTACTGTGCCACTGTGAGCTAGTCCCAATCTATGGGTCCCATAACAAAAGACACATGATTAGCGCTTTGGAACTCAATAGCAACTTATATCCTTGCATCGAGGCCGCACGCTCGGCCATCTTGGATCGCACTATCTGTTGCTCCTTATTTCGACCTTTTATCTACCGTAAACAGCATAAGCATGCCTAGCCTCAACTAATCAGTTTTGGGACCATTAGTCCTAGTTTGAAAGGGGAATGCTGGCGATACAGGTCCAAACAAACAAAATCTAGTTACGCCCCTTGCCTAATCCCCTGATTTAGGCTTCCATCTATTGACCACTTATCTACCCTAAATAACATAAGCGTGTCCCAGCCCCACCTAATCTACTATGAGACCATCAGTTCTTGACTGAAGGGAAATGCTGCCGGTACGGGTCCTACTTCTATCTTTTCTTATTAACTTAGTATAAGTCTTTTAAATAAGTTTCTTCTGTTAATTATGCTCTATTTTCTTATTAGCTTATTTTAAGTCTTTCAAATAAGCCTCTTTTTATTAATTTATTCGCGTAAAAAATGAAACAAAAAGAAACTAACATTTACAGACTAAATTCCAACGTAAAATGGATGTAAATGAAATACAAATAACTATAAATAACAGTAAACAACTGTAAATAAATGAATAAATGAATAAAATAGCTAAATAAAAATAACTGGATAAAATAAAATGAAAAGAACTTTAAAAATCAATTATAAACAACTTATATAAAAGCGGTCTCAAAATTGTAGAAAAACTACAATTATTGAGAACCCTATTATTTCAAATTACTTAAAAATCTAAAATAATTATTCAAACACTCACCTGTGGTCCTTAGCTCTTTTCCCTGGCCTTTCTGGATCCACTTCTAGGGTATATAATATTTTAATTAAAAAGATCTTCTCCTTGGAAAAATATTCCTTTTAGGATCCAGCCTCAGGTAACGAACCCAGATGGAGAAAATCTGAATAAGTAAAATAATTAGGTATAGGGTCTTATTTATAGTGTCACTTATGGGTCTCAGACCGCTGGATTTGAAAATTAAATCTAGTGCAATCACGTCATTGGTTCGATGGGAACTGTCAGATGGAAGCACGGACGCACGAGATGGAGTAAAAATAACAAAACACGTCACGATTTGATCTGGAGGAAATGTCGTCCAAATAACTAAGGAGGGTCGACCTTACTGTTGACCCTTGTATGAGTTAGGTCGACCTAGCTGATAGGAGAGTCAATAGGGTCGACCTAGCCCTACATTTATATATATTCTGATTTCTTCTTTCTTTTGTAACTTCTTCGTTCTAGCTCAGATTTGGACAATCCATATATGGAAATTGACAGAAAATTACCACGGACATACTAGTGCAACTTCCGTAGCTCAATTCTGATAATTTCACAAAGTTATTTTATTATTTAATTAATTCTGATAATTATATCCATAGTCATTAAATACTGTTGAATTGTTTTTGAATTCACATACTAGATGATTTAATGGTAGTGTATATTTGATGTATATTGGATTTATGCATACTTATATATTATATATTATTGCTGCAAATTTGACTCTATGTTCTTCTGGATAATACTATATATTGTGCAATTTTCTTTCCAGGATGCACACACGTTTATTATTTATACTGAGACCGTGGACGTATAGGTGAGCTCTTAATTTATTATTTAACTACGTACCAGTATTAAGCCAAGGGAATATAAACATGCATGCCTCATATTGCCGTATTCTCTGTATTACTCGACGGTGTTCTTTATAATACTCTTGAGTAGTATGGATATAGAGATAGCGATGTTACAACCTCGTTTTGAGTACACAAAGTGTCTAATTGAAATTGGACTTGATAAAGAGCTGCTTAGCAATATTCAAGCCATGAAGGAGACAATATATCAATGGTTAAATTTTCTTATGACCGGAAACCCCGCATTTGTGTTAATTGCAAATCAATTGTTCATAATACAATTGATTGTGTACCTGTAATGCAAGAACAAAATAAAATACACACAGATCCAATTGCAGATAATCAGCTCAATATTTAAAAAAACCTCTTCAAAGACTTGTAGGAAAACTATCTACAAATAGTAGAGAAAATTCATAAAAAAATGTCACATTACATGTTGTGATAGCTTCTCCAATCACGAAAAGTTATGAACCTATGACCTCTGAAAATATTCAACGACTGCCTCTTTATTGGGCCCTCTACCAAATATTGTTCCCACGTTAACAGACAACCACCTAACATTACTCCTACTTCCAACAACCTTAACCATACCAATACCCTATATATTACCAATTGTCCTACATTTACTTCTTCTATTTTCTCACATGGTGATCTGAACCATTCAAATCAAGACCATGCAAATCTGAAACATGCAAACACACAAACTATTCCGATCACCACTACTCCTTTTAATGCATCAAACCCATCCATCACTACAGCAAGCTATAAAACCTACAGCCTTTCCCAATCAAAAGATGGAGTGGATTCTAATTATAACTCCAAGATTCCATTACTTAATGAAAATTAATTCTCTCCCTTACTCAACCTTACCAATAAAGATATCCCTAATCCCACTCTTCCTACCTTACACTTAGATGCATGTGCACTACCAAACAACTACCTTCTTTCTACCAACCCACTCCTGATTATCCTACCACTTTCTTACCCATCTCTTCTCTTCCTCCACCCACCAACCACTACCCAAGTGTTCTTCTCTCCACCCATATTACAAATCTTCTGGCCGATCTTTACTTACATACTTTCCAACATACCACTTCATTAGATCATCCTCCTCCACACCTCCTTTTACTACTTCCCTAGTCTTACCTTTTCATGCTGACATATCACCTTCAAATCCACCATCTTTTGAGTTACCTTCTTCTTTGATATCCTTACCCAAAACCTAGAAGAAAAATATTAAGAAAATAAAGAAAAAGCAAGGTCATCTTTCTAACTTCGATTTTGGAAGTAGGAATGAAAATGAACTTAGACACTTCTTTAAAGAACTCGCCTAGCAACCTCCTAAAACCTTACTAAACATACAAGCGCAAAAACAAGACTGAGCTCCGAGGTAAAACCCATGAAAAGTCAATCATTGGTAGATAAAATTGCGGCTTGGGACATCAAGGGTGTACATTTGCAAATCAAACAAGATGAAGTTAAGAACATGATACCAAATCTTCAAATAGAAAGGATAGCTATCCTAGAAAAAAATGGACCACAGACTAAATTACATGGCAGCTACCTATATTAATACAAACCGGCATTATACTGATAATTCGAACATTTATTCATATGGTCGTATAATTATAACATGGAACCCCATAAATATACAAAGTCGCCCCTAATGACCTACCACTCATAGTTTATACACCTACAAATCATATATTGCAACACTAACACTCCCTTTTATGCCACTTTTGTTTATGCTTTCAACCAGTAACATAGAGAAAACTACTACATGATATCATATCCACCCTTTAACCTATCATTCTGCCATAGTTCTGCCTAAGTGATTATAACTGTATGTTTCAGGCTAATCAAAAAAGTGGTGGTAACCAACTTTCATTATTTGACATAACTTTACTAAGTCAATCCATATTTCAGGCATCCTTGCATGAAAAAATAACTCAGGAGCACAATTTACATGGAAGAGAAAAAGTAAATTAGGCAAGAGAACTTTTTGTAAGCTAGATTATAATTTTGATAACATCGAAGCACTATACAAATGGCATTGTTTGTCTTCTTTAATCCCCTACCTAGTTTGTCTGACCATAGCCCTGTCATCATCTCTTATTCAAGAAACCATTGGAAATTAAACTCCTTTTAAAAATTTTAATATTTGGACTAATCGGTCTACTTTTAGTGATGTAGTTTTGTAGGGATGGACACAACAAGTGCATGGGAATCCTATGTTTATATTACAGGCCAAACTGAAGTAGACAAAAAACACCAAACTCGCCATTTCTGAAGGTAGTAAACTATCTTCAGATTTGAGGTTTCAGCTTGATAAAATTAAAAATAAAATGCAATCAAACCCTAATAATACAAATCTATCTGACATAGAGCACGATCTTTGTGATCTTCTACAAAAAGCTCTTTGCAATGAGACTGAAATAATAAAACAAAAACTTGGATCTGATATCTATTTCGTCGGTGACTGTATCTTCGTGTTCTTGTACAGATCATTTAAAATAAAGCATGCCAAGGCAAACATTTCCTCTATTATTGATAAGCAAGGCAATACCCATTATGATCAGAATGGTATTCAAGGAGCATTGCTACAATATTTCACATCCTCCTTCAATAAAGCAAGCACTATCACCCTACAGCTCCATGCTATAACTTAAACACTACTTCCTTTGATAACAACAACTGAAGCTTTTTCCCTTACTAGTAATTGAGGTTATCAATGACGAAATTAAAACTGTTGTTTTTAGCTTACAATCAAAATGTTTTGGAGGACAGGATAAGTTCAATGCCTAATTTTTCAAACATTGCTAGTTCATCATTGCTCCACCTTCCTCACAGCTGTACATAATTTTTTTCAATGCAAATACACTGCTTGGGGATATCAACTCTACTAACCTTACAATAATTCCTAAAGTTGAACTACCTAGCTATGTCGCACGCTATAGACCCGTCTCTTATTTTTCATTCATTTACAAAACTATAACCGAAATCATTTCCACCAGATTGAAACCTATTCTTGCTAGAATTGTATTGTCTAACCAAACGACATTTCTACCTAATACTGTTAAATCATGAGCTTCTTAGAGGATACAAGAATATAAATATTTCACCTAGTTGCATGATGAAATTAGATATACAAAAGGCATTTGACAATCTGTAATGGAATTCGTGTTGGAAGTTTTCTTCAATAGCAAATAGATTTGATTTTAGAAGAAGGCATTTGACAATCTGCAATTGAGTTCGTGTTGGAAGTTTTCTTCAATAGCAAATAGATTTGGTTTTAGAAGAAGATAGATAAGAGGTTGGTGGAAAAAAACAAATTTTTTAATAAGGAGAGAGACTTTATTATTAAACTTTATTACAAAAGTTCATATATTTTCTTACTACATTTCTTTTCTCACACTTTTTTCTTGCATCCAAGATGAATGAATCCACTTCTATATATAGGAGTTCACATCTCAAACAAACGGTGGAGATTATCTTAATCTAAGGTTCTTCATACATATCTTCTAAATATTCTCTCATACAATTTCAAATATTTATTCCACGAATATCTCCTGAATATTCTCTCATACAATTTAAAATATATTATGCACTATATTCTAGATTCTAGATATTTCTTATATGGAAAAATCTAGATTAACAAAATCAAGTTTATTTCCAACACCCCACTGTAAACTTTATTTTGTAGTACCAAGTACTGCTTGAAATCTTTGTATTTCATATGCTTCGGTAGGAATAGAGATATTATCCAAACTTTCTTCATTGCATTAACCTTCTTGCCAAACGTTGAGATCTTCAGTGCAAGTTCACAGATTCTTGTTTGACTTCTTTCATTTCATCCTTCTTCACCACAATATAACTTTCCATAAAGTAAGCATTCCAACTTCCATCTTGTTCCAGTGTCACAAATTTTGAATGAACCATATATTTTATCTTTGGATTCTTTCATAACTTCGCTCTTGTAGTTTTTGATCAATCCAATTTCTATGTATGTTTTTCAAATTTCACTTTTGCATGTCATCTCTTTGTTTCCATGATGATGAAATTCATTGCTTGTCGCTTTGGCTTCCTCTTTGATCATTTCTATTTCTTTTGCATTCTCCATTTCTATTTCTTCATATTTTGGTTCGTACATCAAATTTCCTCTAACCTCTTGAATTTCATCTCCTTGATTCATGTCTTCTTTATTGTCGTCTCCTTTACTTTCGTACTTTTCATGATCGACGTCATCTTCGCTTGCTTTATTTTCTTAATTTTCTTTCTTTTCATCCTCTTCACATTTTCCTTCTTCGAATTTATCCAGTTCCATAAACATGCTTCTTCTTCTGCATATATGGTTGCTTGCACCACTATCCAGGTACCATTGATTATCCTCACCTCTTTCATTTTCCTTGTAAGCCAGCAGTAAAGTACTATCTTTTTGACTTCTTTCTTCAATGTTATTGGCCTTCTCTTCGACTTTATTATTACTACACTACAACAAAACTTGCTATTGGTTGCAGTTATTGGTAGCGTTTCAATGTTAAGTGCAAGCATTACTCATTTATAAAAATTTGCCTTAAATAAAGTATCGCTTCTTTACTATCCCGCCAACAATACACACTAAGATTTGGGTAATATTTTCTCTGCCCGCTCAAATTACTTTTTATTTCATCGCCGCTTAAGCAATTTTATTAAACTTCTTTCCCTCCAGCCACAGTAAACCCTAAATTTGCTTCAATCGTTGCTTAGCTCATGCAGTTCTACCATAATTTGCCTCAGAAACCTTGCGCTCAAGTGATGATTTCAATCTCCACCCTCTGCTTCACACCTTCAGCTCAATAAAGTTAATAAAGGTAATCTGAAAATGAACTTTATTTTGTGTTTGTATTTTAGAACGAGCCTACGAAATAGCTTTTGTGTGTTGTTGTTTGAATTCATCACATAAATTGCATTTAGTTTATTCAAAAATCAAAATGAAAAAATGGGTAATTTTTTAAAGTTACCTAGCCTTCGTGCTTAGGAGTTAGAGGAATCTTGCAGTTGCATTTGGATATGGTGATAAATGGTATTCTTTTCTCATTTTATACTGTAGTTTCCATCTTACTGGTCACCAACTAAGTAAACCTAGTATTAGCATTTTGGGTAATATGCATTTTGAACATTGTAGCTAAATTTTGCATGAACCAGTTTTTGTATAAATCTGTTGCATTTGCTTGTAGCCTTGTTTGTGGTTTGAGCAATAGATTCGCAGCGCATTTCATCAGGGCAAGTAGTTGTATACCATAAATTGTCATTTTTATTGGTATAAATGAGTTTTATGTTGAATTTTTTTTCTGATTTAATATTGCCATAGATATAAACCAACCTTAGCTAATTGCATTCACTCAAAACTAAAAAAGATTTTGTTAACATCGTGAATGATATTTTTTGGTATATTCGATATATGATTTTCGGTGCATTTTTTCAGATAAATGATAAGATGAGATATTTGTTGGAGTTCCCAGCAACCTTTACATAATCAATATCAAAGTAATAAAAACCCTTTTTTCTCATCGAGAAAAGAGGACATATATATATATATATTCTATATATGTACGACTGTTGAGAAAATTACATAATTATGTCATAACCTAGTTGATAGAGGCTCAATCACTGTCCAAGATTGAATTACCAAATTAGACCCTTCAGTTACACGTGTAAGGATTTTAAAACCACTCATTGGATCATGCAAAAATATAATTGGAATATGCAAAAATATAACCGCAGAAATACTAGTAACTGGCACTCCGACTGCATTCACAACTCCAGCAACTATGGCCAAGGCCAGAAAAAGGACGACT
Organism: Allium cepa; assembly: GCA_030765085.1. Lineage (NCBI taxonomy): Eukaryota > Viridiplantae > Streptophyta > Magnoliopsida > Asparagales > Amaryllidaceae > Allium > Allium cepa. The sequence continues at coordinate 478,667,262 of CM060943.1, read as the reverse complement.
GTTGCCACTAGAACTCCCAGCTGAAATGTGACAACCGACCAGAACAGAATGATTATGTACAAAAGCTATCCATGTTTGACGTTCTTTTCTTCTGTGCTCATGGTTTTGAAATCTCCGCTTATAACCGTGCCTACGACGGTTAATATCATTGCACATAGTAATACCATCACCTAATTTGCATTTTTGTACGAGCAATAAGTTAGGGCCTTGTTCATTTAAAACCAAAATCAAAACGACGTTTCCGTACCCAAAAAGAAGAAACTTTTAAAGTTATTTTTTTGCCTTTATTTGGAAGAAAACATTCCAACTAAACTGGCTAATATATTGACAATTGGATCAAACTAGTGTTATATAATTGATTAATATCAAAATCTTCTCATAGAATCATAATTCAACAATTTATAATTTACTTCAGGTATGGAAATGTAGTTATTTTCTAACTATAAAGTGGAAAAACCTTAGTGTGCAGATTTAATAGTGATTAAGTTCCAATTCTCCAAGTACCTATTACTAGTTTTATGTTAGCTTTATATTAGTAATAAATAAAAATGAAATCAGACTTTGTTTTTTTTCCACTCAAGCTACTAGCAGTGTTGATATTTTTAATATTGTAACACATATTGTCAGTTTGCTCTTGGGTGCATATGCACTGGTGAAAGATGTCATGTATTTAATTCAAAAGGTTTTAAGAGATATGATTATGGCAGTTTTACTCAAGGTACGACTAATGTTATCATTTGATGATTATAACATAGCATTGATTTTCCACTAATGATACGAATAGCTTTGTTATAATCTATGTTATAACACATGTTCATTTTAATAAGGTTATCAATGAATTGGCCATCAACCTATCTAATCCATGTCTTACTAGTTAGGTCAAATGATATGTAGTACAATATGCATGAATCCTTTCCTGGAAGCTCAAATATGAATACATGCTCAAATCAGCTTTGAAGGAGGAGGGATCAATTGGACTGTCAACTAGTAGAGTTAGATAAATTGAAAGTTTTTGCGCATCTCTTCATTCTTACTGCATGCTTCCGATACTGAGTTCGCTTAATGGCTATTATTTTATAGTCTCGAATAAGTAGGTCATGCATGACAGTTACTGGAGCTGGTATGTTATGAAATAGTCTTTGATTTTGTTCGACGCATAAATGCCATACTGATAGCTGCATCCATTATGTTATGATATAAAGTTTTGTTGATTTGCAAATTTGAGAGACAGATCATGAGATCTTCTGACGTCTTGATGTTATTGTGCGTGAGCTTTTATTTTGTTTGATATTTTCCCAAATCTATTTCGAATATTCACACTTGAAAATTAATTTTCTACTTCCTAGCGCATAAAGAACAATTTGTGCTTAAGCATTGCACGAATTTTTTATTCTATCTAGCGTATTAAATTTTTTCAATGCTACAATGCAAGATAGAAACACTTTTCCATTTTTGGAGCATTTATAGAATTCCATATATGAAGAGATTGGCCTTAAGTTTGTTCACTAATTTGAGTGCAGTCCCAATCGGGCTAAAACCAAACTGTCCTTTGTATGGGGTTTCTACCATAAAAAATCACTTTCTATATTATTGTAAATGATAATTTTTCCAATCTAGGTTCCAATATTATGAGGAATATCATGGTTGTTGAGGCATCATTGGAGTCTGAGATGAGTGCAGACACTTCCTTTTCCGAACGTACAAAATAGCTCATTGATAACCATCTAACTGTATTGATCAATGTGTTTCCATTAAGCTAGTGGTCGAACCATAAACTATTGTTTTTTCCATTGGCAATTTTCTTTTCGACTATGCCATAACATAAACATCTTGTTTTAAGCAGTAACTTTCACGTAAATGATGCACTGTTGTCTTCTTGAATTATCCAAAAATTCTACTTTTTATAGTATATTTGCTGCATCCACTTTGTCCATATGCTTTTTTGATTTAAGTAATTCCAAGTGATTTATAAACCATGAAAGTTAGCAGCATCATTTAGATTTCTGAGCCCCATACCTCCTTCATGTTCGGCTTTAGTATACCAATTCACAAGGTGTTTTCTTCCTTGTCTTAAGAAATTTCCTAAATGCATTCAATATGGGAAATAATGTTTTTTAGCATTTGACAAACCTGCATCTAGTAACCGATGGTAGAGTATACAATTGTTTCAATAAGCTTTAATAACCCAGTGTTATAATCTATTTATAACTCATTTTCATTTTTTGATGGTAGATTATATAACTGTTTTTCCAATTTGGAAATTTTCAGATATGACATTGTAGAGCTCCTTACTAATTAGGTCCCAATGTATTCTAAAGAATATGGTAAAGGATCCATCGGGGCTTAGGATTTTGGAATCATTAATTTAAAGCAAAGTAGATTTTCTCTCCTCCAATAATACTTCAACAAATAAGAATTTTTTTCCCACATCATTAACTTTCATTCTTGTGTGCATTGTTGGAAAATTATATGTTTCCCCCCATTAAATATATTGGAATATTAAGAGATGACCTCTTTAGTTGTCTTCTTATTAGATATTCCTCGTTGGTTTTTAGTATTGCTTGGGTTATGTTTTTGTGTTTACTCATTTACTTCATTGCATAGAAAAATTTATACCACCCAATTGTAGTCATGGTATCTTGAATTTTGCTCCATGAGCTGCATATTAAGTTGAAGCATGTTGTCATATAAGTATCATTTTCTGGATTTTCTTTAGTTTGCATGAATTCCAATTTAAATCCTTCTTCAAGCTTTTAAACAAAATCTGACTTGTTTTTATTCTTCTTCCATGCTTTTGCATTCAAACCTATGAGTTGCATCCTCTCATGTTGTTTATTTAAGTTCATCCACTACATAGTTTAAACATCATTTATGTCAATACCAGTTTTTTACATAATCGAATGGCTTTCCTTTTCGATGTTGAACTTGTTTAGAAAACTTGATTAGAATGGGTGTATGATTGCTATAATTAGTTGGAAATGCAATTGTAACCATGTCCAAAAATTTAGTGAGAAATTCACAATTAAGTAGGTCTTTGTCTATACTAGTTTTCTATTGTACTAGCATACTACATACAACTTTCAACAGAATCATATTGTAAAATACCATTTTTAAAACTGTTTAAATTAAAAATGAGGATTGGTAGACCTTTGCTTTTATCTTTTAGGCCAAAAACGTTATTAAAATTCACCTTTGCTATCCAAAGAAAATTAATTGAATAAGCACTAATACGCAAGTATCCCATAATTTTCTTTATAGAGATGAGATAGATAGTTGCAGTGAAAGAGATTTTACTGCTTATGACTATCTGGTTGCATATAATGTTGTTGTGGATGAACTTCTTATAATTCTAAATAAATCTTACGAGCAACCACCAATTTGGGTAGAAAAAATTGTTAAGGAAAAGGAAGAAATACTTGATGGAACTGTTGCAATGCTGACACCTAATATGCAAGATGCATTGTGCCATGTCTTTGTAAGACCAAGAAATAGCAATGTAAGCATTATTTTCCAATTATTTCAGGCACTGTATGTTAAAATTTATGAATTGGAAAATTGGTCGCTTGGTGTAGGTTTGTTTTTCCATTTGAGTTCCTGACAATTTATTTTGGCCAGGATTTGGAACACCTTTTAAAGCATGCCGTGGATTTGGTGGCCCACCATCGAACTACAATGGTCAAGTCAGCTGTGGACAAACATTGATTATATATGAAACCTCAGTTACGGTCAGAGTGTGCAACGATGCAACAAAGTATGTTAATTGGATATAATCAACAAAGAAAGCCTTTCATATTTTCTGATGAAATGGAAAAAAACAACTATAGCTTTATGGTAAGTTCCCTTCACCTTGCTTCTAGCTTTTATCTTATGCTTCCATAATTACATCAATGCCTGATTATATCAGTTGTTGGATCCTTAGTTTCTCACAAGCATTTACCAACTGTAGCTAGCGAAAATATTTAGAATGATCATTTTGGAAAGAAGCTAGTTTCTCGGTTTATCTTCAAAGAATGTTCACAGTCTCGGTTTATCTTACATTATTCTGTCAAAAGCTAGTTTCTGATTGATGATTTATGAAAGGATGATGTTGCCGATAATAGAGTTTTCTCTATATTGATAATATACTTATAACTTTGATAATTTTATCTACATTGAGTACCGAGTGTATATCAGGTCACTTTTAATCCAGCTTAACTACGCTACACATATTCAACCAAAATTTTGGATGGCTATAGTATATAATATTGTATTTTGATTAAAAAAATCCCTTTATGCTACAAACTGTTAGCTTTGTAAATAAGAATGAGTTCATTGTATGACTACATGAAAGATTATAGTTTGTTTGTCAATAAAATTGCTATGAGCATGCATTTTATATGCTTATATAAGCATAACATGATTTGTAGGTGTTTATAAGCGTACATCTCCTCTAAGGTTTGCACTCAGGTTTATCTTAAAAATATTTGTTTCCTTCCATTTTTTATACTTTATATGCTGCGTTATAAAAAAAATCATTTTTTTAAGATTTAAGTTGTACGAGGAAAGATATTAACAAAATTTCCTTTGGAATGCAAATTATACTAGCAGAAGTGGGTTGAATTTCTGTTACTTTTTAATTATTATTAAAGTTAAAATATCATATAAAGATTTAACAGAAGTAGCCTAAAATCATATTTGCCATTTCATAGTGATAAAAATTTCGTTCCGAAACTGTAGACAGTAATAGAACTGAAAACAAGTATATTCATAATGATATATGGACTCTATTTTCTGATGCATCTTCATTCAGTACGACAGTTTATCAAACAGATCTCATTTGTTACAACCTATTGATTCATAACTCTGTCTTTCATTTTCGCTGCATGTTCAGAATATTTTCTAAATTATAAATTAATTTATTTTTGTTCCAGAATTATAGTTTATGAAGAAATTTTTTTGACTTCATTGCATGTATCTAGAAGATATCCATATTTCATGCTGGTAAAAAAAATGGAAAAAGAATGGCACAAAAGATAAGGTCAGTTGACTTTCTCTTGATCTAAAAGTACTTGGGATAATTCTTATCATGTATGTATAAATGATAAATTAAATCCAACGAACTAAATAATTTGACTACAGTGGATTCCTTTCTCATTGATTTTAGTTGTCTAATTGAGGTGGGTCATGTTTTAACATTAATTTGGCTATAAGAATTTGTTGTAGAAAAATAAATTAATAATTTATGCATTAATAATTGCACGAATTATTTTTCCACCCATCAAACTATGTTTGTGCAGTAGTGAGACTTTGTTAGCATGTTAACAACCATGAGAAAATACTGGAACATAGACTAGTGGTATATCAGTAATAACATATTAGATAAGCTAGGTGTTTTTGCATTATCTTAGTATGGTGATATGCTTATTTCTAAACATTCGCTTTTCAAATTGGATTGGCATTATATGTCTAATTGTTATGTAGTTCGATAATTTAAATTTTGGATTTCTTGTTGCAGGATTTTCATGCTTTCAACCCTAATAATGTGAAACGACAAAATTTGGATATCTCTTCCTATAAGCAGAAAGAGAACCCTCAATTTGAACATCCGTGGAAAATTCCAAACCTTTTACCTGATAATTTGATTCAAGATAGAATGCCAGTTGCAAATAAGTCTGTGCTTCAAGGTTTGTTTTTCCTCCATTTAATATCCTACTTTAATACATGGAAAGTTATGATTAAGGTTTTCAGAGCATGGATAATTCATATGAGTAGTTTAGGTGGCAGCCAAAGGATTGTGAAATGCCCGAGTTTGATGGCCTCAAGTTTTTGGAAAGGTACTTCCAATCAATCATATTAGTTTGATATGTTGATGAATACTTCAACTTCCTGGTAAGAGGAACATAACTTATACATTAGTCAAAAAGTAATTGTGTTGGATTTTGCTCAAATTAGTTTGTTAGTTAATAATTTATAGTTTTAATGATCTGAATAGGGAATGATGTGAACAAGGATGTTTTAGGACTATCTCTGGCTAATATGTTGTCTAACATACTAATTCCTAACAAATATTAAATGTCATCAAGTTTTGAATCATCTAAGTCTTTGTACATGTAAATGTCATATGTTCTTTGTCCCTTGTTTGTTTATTTATCAGAACCACTTTAGCCTTTGTAAGTCTCTTCCTCTATTATAATGGTTGAGTTTAATGCCTATATAAAAAAGGAATTTATATGTTCATATAAATCGTTCCTTGCTTAGTAATGAAATATAGTGAAGATGATCAACCTTTTATTTAGACGATTGCAGAAAACACATCTCATGTGTGATTGTGAATTAGAAAGGTGTGCAAAACAAATCAACAAGGCAAACAGAGGTGATATCAGCCCTAAAGAGCTGAAAGTATCCTCATTGTGTATTGTCTTTGTCCTTGTAGACTTTTTACATTAATATATAACTATGTTTCTAAATGAATGTGCAGGCGAAGTAAATGCAGGTTTTGGAAATCCAGAATATCTTATCAGATCCTATGATGCGACTGTGGACAACAAAGAACTATTGGTAATCAAGCAACGAACATGAATTTAATTGCTATATATGTTGTCGTATTTTGTTAGTACCATTTGTGGAAACTTGTCTGTGAATGCTTGTAGTATGTGACTTATTTTGTTGAAAAACTACTATCGAATTGATTATGGATATTATATTTGATTTTAAGATTAGCACGTTTCTGCAATTATTTGAATATGATGATCATATGAATGATTGTTTGTATATGCTAATTATGTGATTTAATTATTTGTTTGAATATATGAAAATTATGCGATTGATCGTTCGTTTTAATAAGAATAGTATATAAGCGATTGCTGGAAATGGTATAAACCATCAACCGTAAATAGTAACATTTAAAATATGCTACCAAACAATCAATAACTTTTAGTAGCATTTCAGAAATGCTACAGAAACAAATGTAAACTAATATAAAAATTATACAGTTGCATTTTAAAAACGCTACTGAAAATCAAAAAAAGCATATAAACAAAAAATACAACCAAAAAATGAAGACTTATGGTAGCGTTTTTTTAACCCTACAGAAAAAACCTATAGCTGCATTTAAAAGTGACTTTTGGTAGCGTTTTTAAATCCTACAGAAAATACCTATAGTTGCATTTAAAAGAGATTTTAGGTAGCGTTTACTACAACGCAACAAATTTTTTTAGACTTTTAGTTGCATGTCGTATAGCAGCGTTCTCTAAAACGCTATCATAAGTTATGGTAGCGTTTTTTCAACGCTACCAAAAATCTTTTTTGGTGTAGTGCTAGGAGCTCTATATTCAAAAGCATAATGTCTAAATTTTTCACAATTTTAGCATTTGATGCATTACTTGTCATGCCTTAATTTTGATTTTTCTCTTCCATGACCTCTTATTGATCTTTCTCCTCTTTGATTGTTGTTGTCATTGTTGTTGTCGTTTTTGGGTCTCCAACCACGTACGTGTCCATATCCACGACCTCTTCCTCGTTCTTGACCATAACCGCGTCTTTGTTGGCTTTGATTGTTTTCTTACTTTTTTGAATCAATTTGTGTCTTAAGTACTTGCTCCATAATCTCTTCCTTCTTTCTTTCCTTTTTTTCATAAGCGTGCAATGAACCGAGAAGTTCCTCTATTGCCATAAACTCCAAGTTTTTTGTCTCTTCGATGATGGCGACAATATGTTCGAACTTTGGATCTAATGATCTAAGGATCTTCTCTATAATTCTTACATCATTTAACTTCTCACCTTTTATTTTTAGGTTATTAGCAACCATTAAAACTATTGAGAAGTAATCAGAGACAATTACAGCTTCTTTCATGTGTAAAGTTTCGAACTCTCCTCTTAAAGTTTGAAGACGTACCTTTTTGACTTGATCCACTCCTTTGTAAGATGTTTGAAGCTTTTTCCATGCTTCTTTTGTTGACTTTGATCCAGAAACTTTCTCAAAGGTATCTTCATCCAATGTTTGATAGAATAGACAGAGAGCCATCTTGTCTCTCGTCCTTGAGTCTCTCAAACTATTCCTTTGAGTTTGAGTTAGACTATCTTCATTCTCTTGTTCGGTGTAGCCTTTCTCGACTATCTCTCATACATCGTGTGCTCCAAGGAGAGCCATCATCCTTAAACTTCAGTTGTCAAAATTGGTCTTAGTGAGCATTGGGAATTGTAAGGAAATGCCGTTGTTCGCCATCTTTTAGGAGGATCTTCAAGCTCAGATACCACTTTGTTGGAAGTTTTCTTCAATAGCAAGTAGATTGATTTTAGAAGAAGGCAGATGAGGGGTTGGAGAAAAAAATGGATTTTTTTTAATAAGTAGAAAGACTTTATTATTAAACTTTATTACAAAAATTCATATATTTTTTCTTACTACATTCTTTTCTCGCACTTTTTTTTTACATTCAAGATGAATGAATCCACCTCTATTTATAGGAGTTCACGTCTCAAATAAACGGTGGAGATTATCTTAATCTAACTGTTCTCAACACATATCTCCTAAATATTCTCATACAATTTCAAATATATTATTCCATGAATATCTCCTAAATATTCTCTCGTCCAATTTCAGACATATTTTTCCATGAATATCTTCTAATTATTCTCTCATAAAATTTCAAATTATTATTCTGTATATTCTACATTTTAAATATTTCTTGTGTGGAAAAATCTAGATTAAGAAAATCAAGTTTATTTCCAACAATTCAATCATTATCATTCTAGTTAAACTGAAATTCCCCGAATCCATTATTGCTTGGAAACATACTTGTATTTCCACCCCTTAATACTCTATTATAATCAATGGACAAACTTTAAGTTGCTTTAGTTTCATGCATGGATTGAGACAAGGTGATCTTATGTCTTCCTATTTATTTATTTATTTATTTATTTATTATTGTAATGGAATCCTTCAGTTGTCTTTTGACACACCAAGCTAGTATCAAAGCTATTAAATACACCCTAAATGCGTGAGTCCATAGATTATTAGCCTTCTTTTTGCTGGTGATTTAGTTGTGGTTTCAATACTATATAGGATTTCAACTATCATGAAGTGCCTGAAAACACTTAATCAAGCAACTGGATTGTCCATCAATCGTGACAAGTCACACATTCTCACAGCCAGTCTTTATCTTAATGAGATAACAAATATTACTATCCTTTCTACCCTTGCTTCTAACTCTATATACTTAGGTTTGCCATTAACTACCTCTAGAATTACAACCAATCAATGCCTCTAATGTGTGAATCTATTATTAATAAACTAGGAAGGTGGCATACACACCTTCTCTCATAGGCATGATGTCTCACCGTCGTCAAATCCATTACGACCGCCATGATAACATACTTCTCTAGAACATTTATCCTACCTAAGAGGCTTATCTCTATATTGAATAATGAATTTAATCATTTCTAATGGTTAGGCGATTATTTCCTTAGAAAACCTATCCTAATTACATTCAAGAAGATCAATATTCCTAAAGATAAAGGGATGCTTGGAATACGTAATCTCGGAATATGGAATATTGCTCCTGCTTCCAAGCACTTTGACGCACTACTTTTAGGTAAACATTCCATGTAGACTGAAAGGATGCCTTTTCACTACCATAACAACAAGAATTTTTGAACAATGTTTTTCCCTTACACAGCCAGTTGGTTTTTCAGGTGCCTTCTAAATCCCAAACCAAAATTACTCCCTTTTTATAGATATAATATCACTAGATCCAGTTCACACTTATTTTGGCATACCCCTAGCGTTTTGAATGGCCTAATTTTAAACGATGCAACTGCATACAACTAGAAGACGATGACAGGGATTCTAGAAAATGCACAAGCCAAAACCTATATCCATAATAATAAAATTATTCTACCATACTCTAACGATGCTACTGTCAGAGATCTATGGAAGACAATCTTTGGTATTCCCTATCGTGATCTAGGCAATAATGTAGCATGGTGCTGCGTGCATCATTTTTTGAGCCATGGATTCAGGCTCTTTAAACATGAACTCCTCATGTTTTCCAAAGGTAGGCAACGTCAAGAAATTCAAAACCATTTCGGATCGACAGATCATATCGATCCCAAAAGCCGCACAACCTATAAGCCGCGCACATCCCCAAAAGCCACGCATTTCATAACCATGCACACTTTTAACTACCGGTATTATCCCGGCAATGCCGGGAAACTGGTTTATTGTAGGAATAAGAATAGTCAATCCACTCCCACCATCGAGAATAGTGGGTATGAATCCAGCAACGTCGAGCGACTACGAATCAGCAAAGGATTCTGATTGCTGACCAACAATATCTCTAAAATCAAGCCATTCAAATCACAAGTACGTGAAGATAAGAACCGCAAAATAGGTCTGATTACAGACATCCAAAAATTTACTCGGATCAACTGGTCAGTTGTCAAGTGTTCGAAGGAAGCAGCCCCATGAACTGGAGGACACACACCGATACTCAAAAAAATACTCAAAAACAAAAAACCAAGTACGTCATGGTTCTCTCCAAACAAAGAATTTTGGTAGTAATTACGGGACTAGATAAAATAAAAAAACAATAAATAAAATTGGCATATGTGCATGAAACGCAGATATGTAGAAAGACAAATATGTAGACAATCAAAGTTTCAATCAAAATGTCAACATTCTATTACTTATAGCATTTCTATACAAAGTCAAAATTTTGGGAGCCGTTCCCACACAATATTGTCCGACAAAAAGGAAAATATAGATGCTACAATAATCAAAGTAGTAAGTGCAAACTCCGCACTTGAACAAAACATGTATCAGACAAAACAAAATGCCCCAAAATCTGGCTCCACTATTGCTCGAGCCTATCGATGCCTCTTTCCACTACTCCCCTTCCCACCTTTAATCGGGAGTTTCTTCTTCCTTTTAGAATCCTTGCCAAGAGTAGTGTCGCTGCCTAAAACATCAACTATCTGTTGAAAACTGGGATGGCTACAACACAATGTTGGATCTTAAGGCTATTCAGAAACTATAAGTAGTGAAATGTGTATTGAAAACTTACTTATGAATATAAAAACTGTATTTACTCAAATTGCAAATAGAAAGAAGTATCAGAGAATAAGAAAGTAATAAAGTAAAATGCAGTAATGTAAATAACACCCAGATTTTTATACTGGTTCGGATTAACCAATCTTACATCCAGTCCTGCATTTTATCGTGCAGAATTACATTATAATCGCTTGCTTTCCACGGGTGGCAAGAACACCTTTACAATCTTGGTTTCACGGGCTACATGACACACCTTATTGATTTTACAGGCTGCAAGAACACCTTCTCTTTATCACCAACAACAAACTATGGCAAGTGGTTGTATCTTCAATACAGATTCTTGCAGATTCGGTACAATGATCCTATAGACCTTCAATGGCAATATATCTTTGAATTCTTTGAGGAATAGGATGAAATCAGAGAGAGAATTGTGTGAATTCAAGTACAACTCTCTGATATTGTGTGGTTTGCAAATCAGTGAAGAATTGGAGTGAAATAGTATCGATTTGCAAGGAGATTTGAAGAGTATGGAATGGATTTCTTTTGCAAATGTTTGGAGAAGGAGTAAGAGAAAATAAGATTTTTTGATGTTAAAATTCATTTTCAAAGTCTTTATATAGTGGTTGAAGAGACGTGTCTTCTGGTGAAGAGATGGAGGGAAATGTCTCTTCATTTAAAATTTGAAATTCTGAAAAACTGCAAGTATGTCGACATCCCCCTACCTAGTATGTCGACATGGGTGTGTTGCAAAATGAACATCAACACTAATAAGTGTTGTAAATTTTCAGCATTTCAAATTACCTTATATTTGTGGATTTTTGTGATTTGGTTGAGGTTAATGGTTGATGATCTTCAAGTATAATTGCCATGAGATCTTTAACAAGATATTCTAAGGTTCAACCAACTCCTCATCACTTTAAACACCCTTATCCTTCAGCATTCTTCTCTAATTTGGTTTTTGTTCTTCAATTGCTCTGATTAACCTTTTTCTATAATTCATTTGCTTCCACTGTTTTCTTGTTTATCTCTGTAAATGTCTCCATAATATATCTGATATGACTGCATAACTCGAAGATACATTAGTGGTAATATTTATATGGTCGTTGTCATCAAAATCAATACCTAGGGTATTAACAATCTCCCCCTTTTCGATGATGACAACCATATAAATATTTGAGAGATAAAATATAATAATTTCTTTTATATTTGACTCCCCCTAATTCTATGCACCCCCCCTATCATTTTTCCTAGTATATTTATATATTTTCTCCCCCCTTTGTCATCAACAAAAAAAGGGCAAAAAAAGAGTCACTTAAATAACTGCTAGACAATATGTAGAGTTTGTATATAGAGATAAATGCTTATAAATAAAACACATGAGAGAAACCAAATCAATTCAAAACATGAAATAAACTTATTTGATATTAAAATGAGTTTTAGAGTTACTGACTTTGCCGATGCCAATAACAAATCCTTTTTATATTTGTCCAATGTTCAATAGATTTCATGTCATATGCTTTGAGCATCTGTTATCTGATATACATTGTTTGGTACCTGAAAAATTATAAAATATGCACACTGGTACCCTTTTTATTTTGGGGTCCATGGGGTTAAGTTTTAGGATGCCAAACCCATAAAGAGTTTGAATGTCCTCTCAAAATATAATCATTAAATGAATGAACCTTATTAATAAAATTATCAATATATTTTTCTTTTTTAGTATCATCCAAACTTTTCGGAACCCATAAATTAATGAACCTGTTTGGAGGTTTTAACTTTAATTTCCTAGGTTTTGGTTTGAACTTGATAGCCCTAACAAACTTAGTATTTTGAATACTACTTTTCTTTGATTTAGCCTTAGGGGTGTATCCGAGTCCATGTTTATTCCTAGTGTGTTTAGATGCAGATAATAATTTTTCTAGATTATCCTTCCCTTTGTTAAATTTATCAACATCAGTTTTCATTTTGTCAAAATCCTTATTACAGTTAAGAATAACATTGTCTAGTGATGTTATTTTGTCATTCAGATCAGTGATCTATGACTTCATTGAAAGATTTTCTAATTTTAAGGCTTCATTTTCACTTTTTAGTTTTTCAAAACTTCCAAGTGTCAAATCCTTTTCATCATTATACCCATTAAGTCTTTTAATTTCATCTTTTAGACATTGTTTTTCTTTAGTTAACCTTTCGTTAAATATTTTTAATCTATTTATCTCTTCCAAACTATTGTTATACTCTTTCCTAAGTATTTTATATCCCTGATTCATATCATTCAAAACATTAGTAATTTCTTTATTAAAATTCCATACCTAGTCATCCTTTTCCATGAAGCACATGTTGGCATTTTCTGTTTCTGAATCAATATCACTTGCTGATGTATTTGAGTCATCCTATTTTGCATTGAATGCCTGTTTCCTCTCCTTATTGAAAGTGTTTGACTTCTTCAGTTTGGGGCAGTCTCTTTTCAAATGACCGGATTTATCACATTCGAAACACTTAACAACATTTCCATTTCTAGCATTATTGTTGTTAGTTTTTCAAAGTTTGTTTGTTATCCAATACTTTAAGAATTTCTTGAACTTTTTGGTCATAAACTCGATATCATCATCAATAGCATCATCATCTGGTTCATCTTTGTCGATCATAGAATTGAGTGCTAGTGATTTCTTCTCATTTGCCTGATTCTCTTTTCTAATCTGCAACTTTACTTCATAAGACATTAGGTCACTAATTAAATCTTCTATTTTAATAATACTAATATCATTGGCTGCTTCAATTACTAGACTCTTCTGATCCCATTCACTAGGAAGTGAATTCAGGATCTTTCTAACTTGATCTTCTTCTGTAATTTTCTTTCCTAATGATATTAAGGCATGTACTATATCTTGAAATCTAGAATTACATATCAGAAATAGACTCGTTTGGTTTCATTTGAAAGAGTTGAAATTGGTTAGTTAGCATAGATATCTTTGTTTGTTTCATGTGTGACTGGCAGTGTTCGCCAAATTTTATATGCTGAATTACAAATAGACACTCGGTTAAATTCATTTCTATCTAAGGAGCAAACTGAAATGTTCATGGCCTTAGAGTTATTAAGTGTTTGTGTCTTTTGGTCTAGTGTCCATTTTAAATATTCAGTTTGAGGCTCTATGTATTCTATTTGGGTAATGTTCCAAATATCCAAACCATTAGACCGCAAATAACATGTCATTCTACAAGCCCAATATGCATAACTACTGCCATCAAATTGAGGGGGTCTAGTGGTCGATTGCTCTTCTACAAAAGTGTTAAAAAATGTGTTACTAGTGTCATTATCCATTTATACTTTTCAAAAACCAAGTTATGAATTTTTGAAAACCAAGGCTCTGATACCAAATGTTGAAAACTGGGGTGGCTACAACACAATGTTGGATCTTAAGGCTATTTAGACACTAGAAATGGTGAAATGTGTATTAACTACTTATTTATGAATATAAAACTGTATTTACTCAAATTGCAAATAGAAAGAAGTAATCAGAGAATAAGTAAGTAATAAAGTAAAATGCAGCAATGTAAATAATGCTCGAAATTTTATACTGGTTCGGATTAACCAATCCTACATCCAGTACTGCATTTATCATGCAGAATTCTACTATAATCGTTTACTTTTCACGGTTGGCAAGAACACCTTTACAATCTTGGTTTCACGGGCTACAAGACACACCCCCTTGATTTTACAAGCTACAAGAACACCTTCACTTTATCACCAACAATAAACTATGACAAGTAGTTGTACCTTCAATATAGATTCTTGCAGATTCGGTACAATGATCCTATAAACCTTCAATGGTAATATATCTTTGAATTCTTTGAGGAATAGGATGAAAGCAGAGAGAGAATGATGTGAATTCAAGTACAACTCTCTGATATTGTGTGGTTTGCAAATTAGTGAAGAATTAGAGTGAAATAGTATTGATTTGCAAGGAGATTTGAAGAGTATGCAATGGATTTCTTTTGCAAATGTTTGGAGAAGAAGGAGTAAGAGAAAATAAGATTTCTTGTTGTTAAAATTTGTTTTCAGAGGCCTTTATATAGTGGTTGAAGAGACGTGTCTTTTGGTGAAGAGATGGAGGGAAATGTCTCTTCATTTAAAATTTGAAATTCTGAAAAACTGCTAGTATGTCGACATCCCCCAACCTAGTATGTCAACATGGGTGTGTTGCAAAATGAACATCAACACTAATAAGTGTTGCAAATTTTTAGCATTTCAAATTACCTTATATTTGTAGGTTTTTGTGATTTAGTTGAGGTCAATGGTTGATGATCTTCAAGTATAATTGCCATGAGATCTTTAACAAGATATTCTATGGTTCAACCAACTCCTCATCACTTCAAACACCTTTATCCTTCAGCATTCTTCTGTAATTGGGTTTTTGTTCTTTAATTGCTCTGATTAACCTTCTTCTATAATTCATTTGCTTCCATTTTTTTCTTGTTTATCTCTGTAAATGTCTCCATAATATATCTTGTATGACTGCATAACTCGAAGATACGTTAGTAGTAATATTTATGTGGTTGTTGTCATCAAAATCAATACCTAGGGTATTAACACTATCTCCTCGGTGCTAGTATCTCCTCCATGCTCTTCGACCCATTCGAAAGACTACCCCTTGGTCTTACGCTTTCGAGATTTGCGGGAGCTCCTCGAAGATTTTCTCTACTTGACTTTTTCCTTCTTAACAGCCACCATTTGTTGTTTAAATTTATGTAGCCGGGCAGTTTGGTCCTTCTGCTCTCGAGCTTCGACTGCCATGAAATGGCCCTCTAAAGGTATGAAGGGTCGTCTTAACCCTATAATGCGGTAATTTTTTTGGATTCTAACCTTGGTTGCGAGTTAGATACAGATGCAGCAATCAGAGCAGCTATAAAAAAAGCATTGAGACGGTTGAAATAGCAACAAGCCCAATGATTGAAGAAATCGGTAGGTGAATATGTAAAGAGGACGAATCTATATGATCAAAAATGAAAGCATTAAGTTCATCTTGTTCTTGCAACATGAGCCTAAAATTTTGAAACTCAGGGGAAACTAGAAGGTTACCTGCATTAGAGGAATGGAGAATTTCAATCTCATATTCCCCGCCTTCTCCTTCTTTTGATAGCTGCACGATCTTCAAAGAAGTTTGATGGCCACCCGAAGTTTCAAAGACGGCTCTCGGAGGGGCAGATGACAGGACAACGCATGCCAAACTTGCTAACTGATCGCGAGGCTGTTTTGATGATTCTCCAGGCCCATAAATGAAAGGCTCTGGCAACCTTTTGGCAGTTGCAGTCATAGCAGCATTGGCAGCCTTTTGTTCCCTCTCAATTTGAATGATCTCTTGACCCTTTATCGGAGCTTTCTTCGATTCTTCATTAAAGTAGGCATCCTCCAATTCTTGCTTGGTATATACATCCCCATTCTCTCATAAACAGGCTTGGATTTCTTCCCAAACCATGGCAAGAGTACGTGGAAATTTACGGCCCAAATAACTGGGGCTCCCCTTATGCAGCAAGGAGCCAACATAGAAATTTAAGATGGTATCATCCATCTTCTCCTTCTTTTCAAAAGTATCCTACAACTCCAAGTAATCCACTGTTATGGCGGCCTTCTCCACTTCAACTCGGGTCTTCTTGGCGCTAAGCTGTATGACCCTTTCCTAGAGTGAAGCAATCATTTAAGCTTAATCATAGACGGTCTTGTCATGTAATTCCACAATTATCGTGTAACCAACAATTGTCTATTTATAGGATTTGAAAACTTCGTCATGATCAGCGATGGTTTTCTTCTGAGCTTCAACGATCATGTCATGGGCTTCAAGCTCCTCTTTTAGTTTATCCTCGTTCATATGGGCCTTCTTGATTTCATCTCGAAATAAGATCTCTAATTTTTCTTAGGCCTCTTTTAGTTCCTTCAACAAGCTATTGCTATTCTTACTCTCTCGTAGTGTAGTGTCCTTCTCTTGCGTTAATCGCTTGATTCTAGCATCACGTTTCGCTAACTTCCTCTCTTAATCGTCTTTCTCTGACTCAATGGGAAGGATCTCTTGATAAATATTGTGGTTCATGTCTACTAGTTGCTTGCAAAACTTTTCTCATCCCTCAATTTGGTCTAAATCACTTTGAATCGCTTGAAGATGGGGCATATAGAATCTTTGTGGGTTGGATGCAGGTTGCGGTCCACTCCCTTTAGAAACTACCTAGGGAGCACAACTTCAAGTCTAGGGGGACTGGACAGAAGAATATAAGTCAGCCTCCTATGAGAACGTTGAAAGTGTGCACAACGTGGTTTGATGGAGCTTGGGACGAAGATGAAACTTGGACAGTGGAAGATGGAACTTCAAGTCCAATAGAGATTGGGGCCGGGGAAAAAGTTTGATGCTCGGAGGGATGAGAAATATGATCCACCTTTGGCTTCTTGCAGCCCTTCTTGATCGTTAGGAATTTGTCTCTTCTTATAGCCACTCTTATAAACCCTACTCCGTTCTATGTCGTCCCGGCGACGTGCTTCGGCTTCCGAGTCTTTCCTCCTTCTCCACTCTTCTTCAAATTCACAGGACTAGTGGTGGCTTGAAGAACATCTTGACCAATATTGTGAATCAGTGAATTGTTCGAGATCATCATAAAGTACATGGCCTCTCATGGCATCTGATATAAAAAATGAATAAAGAGCTTTAGCAATAAGAAATGTACCTAAATAATGCATGTGTAAGTGAATGTGACCCTAGTGAAATGTGTAATATGTCTTAGACGGTATAAAAGGACGTCACAAACTAGATCGGTAAGCCACCGTGGTACAAATCGGGCTAACTCTAGACAAGATATGACCAGGGTGAGGAGACCATCCCTCAAATTCAAAGTCTCCTCCAATGAGTTCATTGGTATCTACGTAAAATTTGATCAAATCACCCAAGTCAATACCGGTTTCTTTTAGCGGGAATCTCGAAGTCGCTTGGCTGTTGGGAGAGCATATTTTATCGCAAATTTCTTAGGGAGGCCAATCCAGGAGAACAGGACTTATTCACAGAGTCTCATCATAAGATTCAAAGTCTTTATTATCGAAACTTGCATCAAATTCATCATCGCTAGAGGATCAATCATAACTGCTTTTGACCTCAATTTCACGCTCCTCCTTTTCTATTGCTACTGCAGCCTTGCCCTTACACCGCTTGAATTCTTCCTCCCCCTCCTTTGGAATTGGGGACATTCTGGTTGGATAGTTGGCTTCAGTCGTAACATCCCTTCCTCATGAATTTCTTCGCTTGACTCGCCAAATTGACCTTCTCTTTCTGTGAGGTCACCCTCTTCGGAGTCGTATGATGAAGAAGTGGAAGGTTTTCATATTTTGAAACTGGAAGGAGATGGGACCTCGACTGCCACGGAGGATCTCCTAAGATGCAATTGCCTATACTAAAGCAAATTATCATCTGTTAGATAAATTCGACCAATCTTTCCTTGGATCTTTATCTGGCCTCGGAACAACTGCAAGAAGTATTCAATCTATCAAAAATCTCATAATGACGTATTGAAACTGGATAAGTAAAAGAGAGAACTTACCCTCGGTCATCCAAAGGCGGTTAAATCCCTCACGACACCTAACAAAGAAATACTGGGTCTTGAGTTGACACAAATTACTTTGGAGCTGCATCACAATCATGCAGTTTCGTTGGGCCTCGATGACAATAAGGGATGGACACTCATCTCTCTTCTTGAAGGAGAGAAAATATCTCAACTCATCGAAACTCGGGACACGATTAAATGTTCACATAAATAGGAGGTGAAGGCTTGTCAAGATAGCGTACCTATTAGGATGAATTTGAAATGGAGCAATTCTCAAGTTCAGAAGAGTTTCCTTCAATAAATTATTGA
Source organism: Allium cepa (assembly GCA_030765085.1). Classification (NCBI taxonomy): domain Eukaryota; kingdom Viridiplantae; phylum Streptophyta; class Magnoliopsida; order Asparagales; family Amaryllidaceae; genus Allium; species Allium cepa. The sequence continues at coordinate 478,648,352 of CM060943.1, read as the reverse complement.
AGGGGGCATCGCTTCATTTAAGCACCTATACCGTGATAAGCAGTATACCCCGAAGGCGGCATATGCGTTCTTAAACGGAAGGTGCACATCATTGTCCAGAATGTCATGTTGTAAGCAAATGTTATGTAAAACTTTAGAGGAGATTATGGAGGAAGCTCTCTCCAAGGGAATAAGTAGAACTCTGAAATTTAGAGGGGCTCGATCTACAACTGGACCAACCGGGACCTACGGGTCATATTTAGCTCGTGGGATTAAAAAGGTAGGCACAATGGAAGATGATTCAGCTTCTGAAATTGCTGAACTTCCTTCACTGGACTTATGGAAAGGGGATGAGTGCTTCATTCTATACAATAGAACATGCATCTAACGCGGTCGGGTATTTCTATCTTCAACAAAAAGTTCGCCCGTAATACTTGAACTCCGTAAAAGTATTGATTTATGTCGACACTTCAACAAAAAGATGGGCTTGGTGTCCTGAACACTGTAAATGCTCTATCCTGTGTAGATAGTTCACTCATGGTGAAGAATGAAAATAGCTTCTTGTATCATTTATTAAAGTTATTTCTCCTACACTTACCCGTTTTCGATCAACGATCGATAATGGATCCGCTGTCCGAAGCGATGTGGGAAGCTCTTCCCATTTTATGTACACCAAGTGTGCAATTGTGGCACCAATCCAAATTCTCCGCAAGGCGATAACAACATATGTTGCATGCGAGATGCTACCTAAAGTTGTTATCAACTCCCAAAAGGACCAAAACCTGTTCGAGAGACGTCTTGTTGGATTAACAATGTAACTCAATGTAAGCCAATTTTGATTCTGTGGACAAAGATAGCAAAACCTTTCAAGCACCAGGGTTAAGCCTGAGTATCGGTCCATGAAGAACTCAAGACTTGATTTACTATCTTCTTCCACAAAATAGAAATCAACTCATAACGATCAATCCAACATCATCACCAAACTGCTAAACTAATGCCAAATTCTACACCACCCACCTCAAGTCAAAGTTCAAAGGTTTAACTCCGCAGCGATCCAAGGTGGATAGGTCGATGACAAACCAAATTTATGAAGTTTCAGGTGTCAAAAGTTGGCATAAGATGGCGCAAGGCGAGGAAAAGTTGGCCATGGCAAGCTTCGACGATGAGTGGCCGGCAATGGCAATGGCGTAAGTAGAGTTAGGGTTCTGTTGGACTTAGGTCAGTTCGTTGGAAAATTGGCTCGAACGTTGAACTAAAATATGAAACAAAATAGGCCGGCTCAAGTAGATTAAATAGAATGTTGCATAAAGAAAAATAAGCCAAGTCCTTGGATCGCTGGCGATTCATGGACTATGGATCGTGAACGATCCATCCAATAGCGACCAAATTTTTCCCAACTCACCGAGCATGATCTATGTACCTTTTGCAAGCCTCTTGAAAGTTGTGAGATCGAAATTGGTTTATTATCATAAGATATGACGATTCCCATAATAATTTAATGGAAGGCTTGATAACCAGAGCCATATTAGCATGATGGCCTCAACACGATTACTTGAAACTCACTAAATTGGACTTAAAAGCAATAACTTCCAGAGCATGCCTTTTTTCCAACGAAAGTATACTCTAGGGGGCAAATGTTATCCGAGTTTTTTACCACTTTAAAATATAAATTTAAAGTGATTTTAAATATAAAATAAGTAAGGTTATATTATTCAAACAATATTAGATAGGATTTGGAAAGAAAAGTATAAGCAAAAATAGTAACATTTGCCTATATCGACAAAAGTGACAAAATGCTGATTTTAGAAAAGTAAGTTTGGTTAGATAAATTATTTTAATATATTTATGAGTGTTTATATTTTTAAATTGAATTACATAAATTATTTTTAAATTTGGTTTACATAAATAAATAGTTTAACTAAAACGTCAAAATGTGACCGCAAAACATTTTGTCGAAAATCAACGTTTTGTCGATTAAAAGTTGTCACAACATCATTGCACCTTTATTTTCTTATATAGGAACAAATACTAAAATAGTATAAGTATTATTATTCACTAATCAAGTTTACTTTTACTAAACGTACTTATAAAATTCTAGAATATAATTAACAAAAAGTAAGCACAAAAAGACAAACATGTCATTTTCAAACAAAAATTAAACATCAAATCAAACCAAACATAATTGTTGTATTCTTTAATTAATACTTAAGTGAAAATGACATAAAGTAATGATTTTTAATGTGATGTTAATTGTTGAAAAAATAAGATTACTTAAAAAGTAAGCAAAGGGTATTTTGGTCATTTTACATAATAATATTTTATTTCAAACTTTTTTCTATAAATACCTACCACTTCTTTCACAAATTCCACACACTTTTCATTCTTCTTCCTTTTCTAAGCTCTTTCTTCTCTTCCTTAGAGCTTTAATGTCTTCTTCTTCTTCCATCTCCTTACTAACTTTTTTAAATCCATATCAAACAAAGTCCAAACACTACTAAACTTTGCCAAAGAGCTTAGAATATTACCAGAACATGGTTTAGCATCTAAGAAGTGAAGAAATAATGGAGGAAGAGGAAGCTCAAGGTATGGACGAGCCTTATGGATGTTTGGAGGTGGTGGTCGAGCAATTTGAAGCATGGTGGTAGAGTTTACATGATGGTTTGGTATAGGTAAGTGGATTTAGTGAAGCGTTGTTGCATATGAATGTTAGTAGGAAGAATTGGTTAAGTTAAAGGTGAGTACTCAATTTAAAGTTAAATCATCTTTATAATTATTTTAATATGTCCATTAAAATCCTTAAATAAATGGTATGAATGTTTAACAACTTGGTTGCAAATTGGTTGATTATATAATATTTTATTTAGTTGATAACTTGTTTGATAAATGATAACAGAAATGATTAGCAATTAACCATAGTTAATTAAATGAGAATTAAATCCATACAAATATGTGTATATGAGTTATTTAGCCTCTTAGTTTAAATATGGTTAAAAGCAAATTTGAAGTGTTTCGGACAAGTTCCGAAGCAATTCACAAAATTGGTCAAAATCGAGCTTGTCGCGTAGTGGCAGTTCGTAAATTTCGATCTGTAACTTCAAATTGGCGTAGAGAATGATTTGTAATTTGGATTTCTTCGAAATAATTTTTTTGGTCCACAATGATAATATTTTTTCAATGAAGAAAGAAAATCAAGATTTCATCAAGTAGATTTTTAAAATATGTCTAAAACAATTTTCTAAAAACATCGCGGTTTTGCAGTTTAGAATCCAAAAAAGGATTTCTTTATAAATGATATTTTTAAATGATTAAAAATATGAAATAAATTTGACAAATATATTAAAATGTTTTAAAAGAGATTGGAATGGAAAATATGAATTTTCAAATATTAAAATGTTGTTTAAATCAAATAAGCTTATATAGCAATTTCCGCGGCACTTTATGCTGCGAATTTTATAACCTTTTGAATATGAGTTTAAACTTAACAATTATTTTCTAAATATTTTGTGAATGACTTTAAAGGAATAATTAAGTAATGTAAAGATGATTTAAAAGTTTTAATAAGAGTTTGAATAAATGGTTAAGAGAAATTGTTTATACCACTTAAACAAAAAAGTGAAGAATATTGAATGTAATAAAAAAACTGAGTATGCGAAAACAACTAGTACATTTATCCCGCCTATGAGATCTGGGAAGGCCAAACATGGTGTTTAACTAAGTTTAGGGATGGAGCAAGCAGTGCCTTGAACTTACCTGGTCTATGTTTTCTCCTTTTAGGCGAGGGGTGGAATAGATCGAAAGGAAAGCCTGGATGCTCTAAAAAGATAATATTTAAGTTTTTACAAAAGAAAAGAAATAAATTCTTAGAATGTTAATTAACCAATTAATATCTTTGTATTCGATGATTGGTATAAAGTAATCGGGATCGGATTTGGTGATTCCTATCCCAAGAACCGGGATCAGATTTAGGTGATTCCTACCCAAAAATCACTTCAAACTAATTTTCGAAACTCCATATGAACATAACATCTTATTATCGATGATTAGCACGAAGGAACTGTGATCGGATTTGGGTGATTCCTATCTAAAAACCGAGATCGGGTTTGGGTGGTTCCTATCTGAAAACCCCTTCAAATTAATTTTCAAAATAAAATATATTGAAGACAATGATCATTGATGACAAAGATCTTCATGATGTAGGATTACTTGCCATTAGTCCTTGGAGAAATTTACCATATTTAAGGTGGCAGTAGTGCTCTATTATGAAAATCTTCGATTTGCAAGAATATAATTTGAAGTTAAGAAAGAAATCTTTAATTAAGATTTAATGAATGATTTGGAAAGGTTTTCCTAAGTAAAAGAGAAGATGATTTGGAATTATTCCAGGATTTAAGAAAGGTTTAAATAAACCAAATGATTTGATAAATGAGGCTTAATGATTCCATATACTCTTGAAAAGAAAAAGGAATAAATTGAAAATAATATATCTAAGAAAGTTATTTTATAAAAGACAAAGTAATTGATTGATGATTGATATCCACATATGAACTTGACATCTTTTTAAGCGATGATTAGCTTCGAAGTAACCAGAGTCGGATTTGGGGTGCTCCTATCTGAAAACCACTTCGAACCAATGTATACGTTCGAAAGTGAAGACATGTTGAAGATGATGATTATTGAAGACCGTGGATCTTCATAGGGTAATGACTGCTTGTTGAACATGTTTTGAGTAGCTCCCATTATAGAGTTATTTATAGCAGTGATCTTCCCATTGTGGAGATTTTTTGGACTACAAGGGCATCTCGCCTAGTAATGGTCGAGGAAAGTGCCTTCAGTTTTGTTCAATCCCAGAACGAACTTGTATAGAAAAATGTTTGACATTGCATTTCTGAGACACAACATTTGAATTTTATAAATGTACTTCTACTTGGTGGCGGAGAAGGCAACTTCTCTTAGCTTAACACCCTTCTTTGAGACATATGTGCTCAAAGGTTGTATGATTGTGGGAGTCAAATAGTGATCAAAGGAATGGCAGTGTGGCATTCAGAGATGTGATATGTGAAAGGTAATCGTAGCCTCGCGAGCCTCACACCCTTATTATTGTGGGATTCTATGTGTCAGATGTATGCTCGCATTATGGATAGTAGTGATTTGGGTTATCAGATGTTCTGAGCCCCAGGTACTAGATACGTTTAAGCCTCATGGCAGAGATGTGCGAAGTTTGAGTCCTTGGATGTTATTCATAGATTGTATCAACTTTTAGCCATTTGTGTTGTTGTATAATGACGTCCGAGTCTTGGACGTAAGTCATGGATACAGACTGATCTTTCCACTAGTTTCCTATCATGTTGGAAATTCAATCCCAATACGAGATTTACGGTTTTGATTGTATTCCCAAAATAGCTGTAATGACTTACAAACATTTCAGCTACCCGTTTTTGGTATCATATATTCCGTTTGGTATATTCCGTTAACCCAATCCAGATATATCACCTTAGACTTAGTCCAGATATTGGTACCATATTTGAATAAGTTTATTTGAATAGTGTTTCAAAAGAATGTCATTAAAGATAATATCAAATGTTTTGATATATAAAAGTGTTTTGGTTGTCATAAGGTAAAAACCCGTCCATATTTATGTGTGGGCATGGTCATATGAGATGCCCTTCTTTTCAAAGGTTTTGATAATATAGTCATTTTAAATTTCGAGTATCCCACGCTGGTTTATCAAGCCTGACCCGTAGATTTTTCATACTCGGATCAGATCTGAGTATTTTCAGGCTTAGTTGAAGACGGTTGGAGTTTGCAGAGGAGAGCTGGAGATCTTCATCACCGTATGGACGTATTCTATTATCTGCTGCATCTATTGTATTTGTTTTGTTGTTTATCAACATTTGCAAGCGCAGGTATTATAACTGTCCAGGATGAATCTAGGTTAGACTCTGATATTGTATTTTAAAATTTTCTGCTGTAAAGATTATTATTGAAATAATATATGTTATTCCATTTGTGTGAGATTATGTTTTGTCTTTAATTTTCTTTCTACCCCTAATGATCCGTCTCTTCGTGCAATTTGAGTTGGACATGTGTGGTTTATTATCGATTCAAATGGTATGAAAAAACGGGCCATTATAGAAGGAGAAGGGGAGTAGTGAAGAGGAAGAGCCTAAGACTAGTATTAGTTTTGGGTTGAAAAGAAAATTCCCATTCAAAAAACAAAGGCCAAGGTTCTTCAAGAAAAATCTGGCATGGAGAAGTGTAGCATTAGATAAACCTCGATCCAAGGTTAATATATTGTGCTATAATTGTAGAGAAAAGAGGCAGTATTCGAAGAAATGTTCTAAGCCATGTAGAGCATCATTCTAGCCCAAATGCAGGATCTGTAGAGAAGTAGGACATCATAGCTGTACTTTTCCTACATTTGTTAAGAAGACTGGGATGTTGAATGCTATAGAGACAGCGGGTAGTACCTATCAAGTGAAGGTAAAGCACCTACAAATCAGGAAGGTACGATTATATTTAGAGATTTTCCTATTAGTGTTCTATTCGATACGGGTGCGTACACTCATTCATGTATATAGAATTAGTAGATAAGTTTAATTTTGATGTGGTATACTTAGTCATATAATTGAGAATTGTAAATCCTATCGGAGGATATACAACTGGGTTGTTATGTAAAGATGTTGAAATTTTTTCAGGTGATTGCTCTTTTCGGTGTGTCCTACATGTATTTGAATACGTAGGATTTGGCATCATCCATGGGATGGATTGGCTGGACCAGTACGAGGCATATCTTTTATGTCCTGTAAGGATTGTGACTCTCTGCCATCTAGATGATAGAGTTAGGGATATGCACTAGGGGGATATATGTAATTTGTTACATATATCTAACTCAATAACCAATTTTGGTCGAAATCAAAGGTATTTTCCTTCTATTATTTACTTGATATAATATGGTTATATTGATTAACTAATTTAATTAATAGTAAGTTTAATATAAAATTCATAAATGGTATGTTTTGTGATACTAATTACAAAGTGTTGTAACTATAAGTAATTTATCACAATAAAAATAAATATACCATTTTAAATGTTTCTAGCCAAGATGCATCGCGACTGGATATTGATGTATCCATTGAGACTAGAGTACATGATGATCTCCAATTGTTGGGAAATGCATTACCCATGGCTGCTGGGACACCAAGAGTTGATATGCTGATAGTTATTAGATAACTGTGGAATGACTCACTCGATAGTTTTTTGTTGGTTAATATAACTAAGGTCAAGTAGAAAATATCAATGTGACTGATTTAGATAGTCCTCTCAACTTGGAAATATTGTAGACGTTTAATATGAAAGCACAGCTTTGATTATAGTCAAATTATGGCATGACATTCCATCGAAAGACTAGAGTTGGGGCAAGCGGAAGTATTGGAAGTGAGGCACTATTTAGGAGAGGAATCATCTCTTTAGTTATATGGGGTTAGTATCATGGTCAACTCAAGTCAACTCAAAGTCAAAGTCTCTGGCCGGAGCATTCGGTTAATTATATTTTTATTATTGAACGAAGGACTTTATGATTGGAATATAGAGTTGAAAAAGATTGATGTTGGAATTTTGACTATTACCAAATTCCATACGTCCAAAGTGATATAGTTTCGATGAAGAGAATTGGTGTAAATGAATGTCACTACAAGGTAACGCTTATTGAACTGAAACTGAATTTTAATAAAATCGAGTACGCAATAATTTGGCCATAATGTCATAATACCTGCTAAGTGACGCATGAGTGTTAATATTTAAATAGTTCAATGTTAATCGCTGACCGAATTTACACCCAAGAGTAACACAACCGAAATGATGAATTCTCTTTAGACCAAACGATTTGACTAGCTTATAATGATTATAGATTAATTAAATTAATTTATGTTTATGAAAATTGAATATGATTTGAGAATAAACACTATCATATATATATATATATATATATATATATATATATATATAAAAGTTATAAATATATCGATCAATATGAGATATCGATGGTGAATTAAATTGGATTTAATTAAACATATTCACTTGGTTTTAAATGGGATTTTTGCCCATAAGTTTTGAAGTTATTTTCAGCTGCAAATGTAAAAGATAGGGGAAGATAAAATATGGAAAAAGATTTTGAGATGGATGATGGAGATCGGGTAAGAAAAGGTAAGAGATATGATCCTCTTTTCTCTCTCTTATTTAACCATTATAAAAAGATCTCTAAACCTAACTTCAAAATAACTTTTGGCTGCCTATAACTTCTTCTTGCCAGCTAACATCCAAAACTTAAGCAATCAAAAACTCCCAAATCAAACTCAAGTTAAAACTAAGGCTATTTGATAGCAAAAGGTCGGTGATTTAACACCAGCAATCTAACGAATCAAGGAACATCTAAATGAAGAGGATTCACTGTTTCAACATGGACTTGAGGGTATTTGTAGAAAGCAGTCTTTTATTTATATATTTGATAATTATCATGCTATTATAATCTGTTACTCATAAATATCTGTGTGTGTGTGTGTATATATATATATATGTATATGTATATGAATATGTATATGTGTGTGTATGTATATATGTGTATATAATTCATTATTGCTTAATTAGTTATGTGAGATTTCTATAGGTAATATCATCACAATAGAGATTAACTGTGCATAATTTAATGATCACACTCATAATTTATCTATAATATGATATTCTATGTTAAATAAAATATTTTAATTTAATATTATACTAATTAATATATATTATATTAATTTACGAATTAATACACATATACAATTTGTATTAAAGCATATATTATTGTACATACTATGTAATATTGATCTAATATTTTTCTATTGCATGTTTATGCTTATTATGAATTATAAGATATGAAAATAGTTTTTATTTTTATTAGATATTGATTATCATTATTTAATCACTATAAGATTTAATAAATTTATATAAAATAAATAATGTTTCAAAAATTCAGTTTTGTATTTTTTAAATTAATTCATCGTGTTGGAATCTTTCAAAAAAATTCAAATTTTTTAATTTATTTTAATTTTAAAAATTAATTTAAAACTGGTTGTGTAATATTTAATTAATTTAATATGTTGATTAAATCTGGAAAAATCTGTAATTTTTCTGTGACCTTAATAGTGCGATCCTTGATTTTCAAAAAATTTATAATTTCACAATTTGTTATATGATTATTTTATTTATTTAATAATGACAAATAATTCAATTAACTCACGATATATATATATATATATATATATTAAAATCACTTTAATTTTGGATATGAAATGTTTTTCGAATTAGAAAGTTAATTTTAAGAAATTAATATATATATATATGTATATGTATGTATGTATGTATGTTTGAACCAAAAATGGCTCAAAGACCGAATAGATTGAATAGATAATATAAAGTAAAGAAAATAAATGGAAAACGAGTAAGAAAGAACACAGAGAGTTTATAGTGGTCCGGCTAATTTTAGCCTATGTCCACTTAGTGATTTTTATTGCTTATATTTTGACTTGAAGGCAGAAGTTCTTACGGGTCGGTATGACTCCGACGTAGTTACAAGAAATCAGTGTGAGAAGATCAAGAGCCAAATGATTATGAAAAATGATCCCTGCCATCCTATTTATAGAGGTACAGAGCCTAAAATCTCATCCATAAGATCTCCACCTCGATACCCATGCCAAAACCAAGCGCTAGGAGAAAATGGAAGCCACATCATCACTTTACGTGGATCGGTACTAATCCGTAAGATAGCAAAAATGGCTGTCATCGACTTTTTGCTTTGGCTTGATTCTTAGTTAGCTTCATGTTTCCAAACTTGTTTGCACCATTGTTAGCATTTTTTTGGCTCCAAATGATGGATATGTGAATGAATGGAATTAATGATTCTAGTGCTTGTAGAGATCGATACAGAATTGCATTGGATCAACAACACAGCACTTTAAATAGGGTTTTAGCATCAAGTAGTGTAACAACGCACAAATTTATCAGTTTGATAAATTATATTTATTTTTAAAATATTCAAATATAAGATTTTAATCAACATATATTATGATGTTAAAAAATAAATAATAATTGTATAAGTATCTATAAAAATATGTACTTTGGAAAAACAGCGGTAAAATGACCAAAAACCATTTATCGATAAATAGCTCTAGAATCATAAAATACGCGCACGGAGCTAGATACAGACACTTATTTTTAATTATGAACTAGAAAATGAAATAAAATAATTTTTTATTTGTGGAGAAATAAAAGTATTTATGACATCATTAGTGATGCCTTTATATTTAACAATTGATTTATGATTTTAAATTAGTATTTAATGATTTAACAATTATTATAATTATTCTTATTTTTGAATGATAGTAATTCATTTTAAATAGTTATAAAGTGATAATAAATGTTTTATAATAGTTTTATAAAGATATACACGTTGAATTGAAAATATAAGAAAATTGATACCGTTTTATCGGTATAATAGCAATTTTTTTAAATAATTGTTAATATTGATTTATATGATTTTATATTTCAAATTAGATCATTTTTATTAATTAAAAATGAATATAAATTTATTTTAAATTTTATTTACGTATATATGTAATTTAAATTGTAAGTAAAAATGTGACCGGTAATCGATTTTCCGATTTTCAACGGTTTAACAAACAGAAGTTGTTCGAAAGTTGTTGCAACCTTGTTTATATGTTACATACACATATATAACATGCATATGCATGCATGAACACATATAAACATACAAATATACAAGTACATTTATATATATAAACAAGTATAAGAATAAAATCTAAGATATTTCTTAAATACTTGACCCTTAAGCAACTCTAAGTCAACTATCTTACACACTAAGGACATGCACATGGCATGGAAGTGAATGAAGTGATGGAGGTACATGGAAGGTGGGGTACCAACGTGTAGAATGATGGGATGAGAGGGGTGTAGGCAAGGGGTAGAAAATGTAATTACACGTTTAGATATTTTTACACAAACTTTTCTATAAATACCCACCCATCCTCTCACATTTTTACACACAATCTTCTTCATCTTCTCCTTCCTCTCAAGCCATTTTAATGGCTCCCTAAGGCATGGGAAAGTAAGACCAAAATATCTCCAAAAAGAAATAAAAACGTAAACATATTCAAAAGTGAACAAAACTCCTCAAAACCAAAGCAAATCACCTCCTTTCCTCTCCTCAAATCCATGGCCACCACCATTTTCCCTATTGGCCGAGAGCATATGCCCAAAAAAAATTAAGGCTAAACCCATATTGAGGTTAGGAGGAGATCCTAGAAGCTCCAGAGCAAGAAAAAGAAAAGGAAGTGCCGTCGGTTTCGTTCCAAGAAGTTGGGAAAAAGTTCAAAATGTCGTGGAAGCTCTGCCGGATTTTCTGAAGCTTGGGAAGGAGGAGCATTTGTGATTGTGAGTATTCAATGATTATTAAATAATAAATAGTCTCTATAATCATTTTTTAAGTATGATAATATGACCATTTAACCTTTTAATGATTATATGAATGTTTGATAACTTGGTCGATTTTATGCTTGATTATATGGATGTTGATATGGTTGATAACTTGGTTATGATAAATTATAAAAAATCATAACCAAAATGATTAATTGATAAAAAAAATGAATTCATATAATATGTGTATGGAGTTTATTGAGCGTCTTAATAGTTTTAAGAATATAAGAAGGTTGAAAATGATTATTATAATAGTGTAATTTTATGAAATGATTTCAAAGTGAAAAGGAGATTTAATATGAAGAATATTGGTATAAATGTTTGAAGATGGTTTATAAATGTTTTATAAACATTAAAATTCAATTTGGAGAAGTTCTGTCAATTAATGAATTTGGATGCAAAAATAGGCGCGTCGTCAACGGCAGTTCCTGATTTCGCACCATAAAAGTTAAATCCTTCTATAAGATGGAATTAGAGCCGGATTTCTTTGCAATAAGAAATTTTTGAGCACCTATAACTATAGTTTTCAAAAAAAAGGATCGAGATTTAATTAAATAGATTTTAAAATATGAGCAAATCAAATTTTCGATAAAATCGCGCTTTGGAAATTTGGTGGCCTAAGTAGCAAATGTTCTAAATATATATTTTTAAAATGTTTTAAAGTATGTATAAATTCTATAAGTCCTTCAAAATGTTTTAAAAGATATTTGATTTATAAAAATGGATTTCTAAATGATCGAAAAGTTGTTTTAATCAGATAAGCTTTGAAAACACTATTCGCAACACTTTTGCAGCCTTTTGATAGCATTTGAAATATGAACTTAAACTTAAGTATTCTTTCCCATATCTTTTATAAATGTTTTCAAATAAATAATTAAGTGTTTTAAAGATGATTTGAGGATTTTATAATTTATTTTAAAAAGTTTAAACAAATGATTTAAAGAAAAGCTGCCAAAATCAAGTGATTTAATCTTGGCTCTAAAAGCTGACGAGTAAATTGGATTTTTCTATTAATGAGTTCTGAATGAGGCACTTAAACTAAGGAGATGTTCAGAAGCAACCAGTGCCCTGGTCACTTGGCCTCTCTTGGATGAGGGATAGATTAGATCGAAAGATTGGAAACGAGCTAAGTATAGAAGAATAAGTTTTCCAAATTTAAACAACTTAGATTGCATGGAGATAATCTTCTTACACGTGGTGTTAAATTTTGAGGAGGGAACCTATATCATCTGTATAAATTTAAAAGGTGATTTCACTGCTATTCAAAGGATAGTAAAAGGTTGATACGGAAATTAATATTGAGTAGAATTAGTACAATATCCATGATCATTTTTATTCAATAAGGGTTTTCAAAATGAGCTATAAATAAATGATTTGGAACTAATTTAATTCCTATACTTAAATTAATTATTTTGGGTTTGCAGTAAACTACATCTTAAATAACATGATTTTTGACTCATTTTAAAAGTTATGATTTGGAAGTCTTTCTAAAGATTTTAATAAATGATTTGGAAATAATTTCCTAAGAAAAGGATGAAATAAATTTGAATTATTCTAGGATTCAAAAAGGTTCAACTAATCAATGGATCTGATAAATGAGGCTTAATGATTCCATATACTATTAAGAAGACAAATGGAATAATTTAAAATAATAAGTCTCTCTGAGATATTTATGAATGAAAAAAAAAAGATGAATTAAATTGAATGATGATTGATAATCATATATGAATTACATCTTATTAATCGATGATTGGTTCAGAGGAACCAAGGTCAGAATTGGGTAATTCCTATCTGAAAACCACTTCAAACCAATGTATACGTTCGAAAGTGAAGACCTGATGAAAATGATGATTTTCAAAGATGGAGATCTTCATGATGAAGGGCTGCTTGCCACTAGTGCCTCAAGGTGAAATTTACCATATCAAATATTTATGGTGGTACTGTTCGAACTGGCTAAATATCCATCGAATTGGAAAATAGTCGGTCGAATTTTAAGTAAAAAATAACCGCAAGCGCACGACGCAAAATTCAAGTACGTGGTGAGTACGAATCGATCCACGGTGAATTGTTTAAATTTTAAATTTTCTATTCAATCAAATTAACCAAAGTTGAGAGTTGTTTAAGCTAAAAACGTAAGAAAACAAACAAAAGGAAATGGATAAAAATATGAGAGTTTGAAGGCAATTTAGAGGTAATTTCCGCTCTCTAGATCACATAGTTCAACAAAATATGAAATTATGATCTTTTATTATTAGCGAGTTTAATTGATGTGTTTATCATAAGTATGACATATTTGTGTTATTAATTAGGTCATCATAATCCATCAAACTATAACACAACCTTTAAATCACTTTTAACTCTCCTAAAAAATGACAATGAAGTTGAAAATAAAATCTATTTTAAGCATGGCCTATTAACTATTGATTAGAAATGTAGACCATCAAATTTTGATTTCAACATTCACTTCATTACCATAATCATATGTATATGAAGAGGTAATTTGTGTTTAGTGATTGTTTAAGCATAGCCTATTTGGTGTCAACAATATAGGCTATCAAATTCAAAGCTAAAACAACAAAAATTAACCCATTCAAACATTGCCATTAAGTACAAAAAGAGAGAAATAATTATCAAAATGTTGAAGCTACATGATTAAGAGAGCTTCATTAACCCTAAATTGAAGGGGTTTAGCCTCTCATATTTTTTATCATATCATCAAACGTAGCATTCAACATGAAAACAAAAACAAAAAGAAAAGGCAAGCTAAGTAAAAGAAAGCTAATCTATTTGCATAAATTGAACCAAGCTACTAACATGAAAGGAAATTAACAAGAAAAAAAGAGAGCATGAATTAAACTTGCAAGAAAAAGATTACATGAAAGAAATGGATAATGAGCCATGAAAAGAAAGAAAAGAGAGCTTTTTTTATTTTTAATCCTAAACTAAACTAAAGAGGCTAAGAGGAAGAGAGGGGTTACATGTACATATGAGGTATTTATGCATGTTTTAAAACCCTGATCCATTTTTTAGGACATACCCAAACTACTCCTTAGGTAATGTGGCCACCATGTTATCATTAGCATGAGATAATTATCCATTTAAGTGTACATGAAACTCTAATGGCCATTAGCATGTGCATTAACTTCTAATTTGTATATCAAGGTAGGTGGGTAGGTGGGGTTCACCATGGTCATAGGTTTGAATTATTTCCTTCTGCATTTGCTTGTGTTCTCTTGTGCATGCATATTTCTTCATGAAACCTCTTCCATGTGTAGCCAAATTCCTACAAAATAATATAAAAACTTCTGAGTAAATTTTCACAAATTAACATATGTACAAAAATGACCATTTGCCCCTGTATGAAGATGAATATATAACTATTTGAAATAAATTTGAATTTTGATTTAAACATGTTAAAAATACCCAATATGATCATTTATTTAATTTAAATTGATAAAATATGGAAGTAAAAATATACGCATTTACGTGTACATCAAATACCACCACACTTATGTTTTTATTCGTCCTCGAATAAACTGAAACTAGGATAAATCTGTTTTCGTAGGGAGCACAATTGCATTGAGCGTATGCAGCAAGCCGTTAAACCTCTAAGTGTCCCTAGTAGGACGAGTGTTGTCTCGTGAGGGTTTTTAGCAAATTCTACCCACAAAATCCAAGTGCAACATGAAAATATTTACAAAATGCAAGATTTATTTACAAACATATGAATGCAAAAGTATTTACAAATGAAGAATTTACTTTTAAATTGACATGAATGTGTTAAATATAAGTTTTGGTTGTTATCAAGAAATTTAAGTCCTTTTACTTATCAAAATTTCCAATAAAAATCAGGTTATCATAACAAATAGACTATAGTTTAACTCGTTGTTTCGGTTGATAAGACAGTGTAATTATGAAATGGTTCCTTAGTTGTTCATCGAAGTTTTTCAAATTGATATTTTCATTTCTTTCAATAACAAGTCAAATCAAACAATTCAAAATAATGCTTGGATTTCAATTGCTTACTCTCTCTTATTTGGATTTTTTATTGATATTAACAATATTTACATATGCCTAACTCATAAACTGTGGCCAGATATATTACCCGTGCACTGCCTTTCAGGCTTATGTGTGGGGAATACAGAGCGTGGCGAGTGAACACACGAGTGTGAACACCTATCAATTGTAGGCATTATTATTAAAAGAATTTTTGTATACACAAACCTGACTCGGATAAACCGAGGTCAGATATACCGATCATGCACTGCCATTCGGGCTTACGTGAGAAGCGTACAGAGCATGACGAGTGAACACACAAGTGTGAACACATGACTCTAGGTGTTAACAAAAAAATATACATATATACAATTTTTTTTAATACATATTTGTTTTTTTTGGAGATATAATTTTGCATCATCTTAGCACCATTTAACTTAGAAGATAAAACATGTTATATCCTTTGGTTTAAATCCACCACTTTTTTAAACAAAGGTTTTTAAAGAGGATATACTTCATAATTATCACCATGAATCTTCCTACATACTAGTTAAACCAAAGTTACTTGTAATCAAACTTTATTTTTATTTTTGTCAAGACAAATAAATTTTAAAAAATTTCAATTTAATAACCAAAATCATATATTTATCCTATAGTGTTCTCTTAAAAGTAAATCAATATGCTAAAAAGAATTTTTTTTCTAGATATAGAAATTTTTGGATTTTTTGGAAATTTTGAGTTTAAAGAAAATGAAAATTCAAAAATGTCATGAAAATTCAAAAAATTAAAGATGAGACTCCCTCCACACTTAATTTTAATTGTGTACCCACAGATGAACCAAGTGAAAGGAGAAAAATTAAACAAAAATAAAAATATGAACTATTTTTATGAAACGGTTGTTATTTACAAGAGATCAATAAATATACAGTTAAAGGGTAAATGAAACGATCTTCCAAAGACCAATTCATTTTTCTTGTCAAGTATACGGGACACAACGGGAGCTTGAAAACCAAATCATAAAAGATTTCGAAGTTGAATGTTGATTTACGAAAACGAATGTCGCTTTATTGAAAAAAATTTAAGTTGTTTTATTTTCAATGATTTTCGGGGTTGATAAAACAATTGATTGAAATTCAAGTTTATTTTCACCAAATTGAAGTTCAAACTCGTCATTGAAATCTTCTTCAGAATTATCGATTTCAAAATCAAAATGGTGATTTAAATCTTCCCTTTTGGAAACTCATCATTGAAAATTCTAAAAAATTCGTGTTCATTAAATTCGTCTTCCTTTGTTTGATCATCAAAAACTTCGTTGTGTATATCATTTTCAAAGTGCAAAGTTGTTGTGTTCAAATTTTCTAAACCAAAAAAAGGAAGATCGAAGTTTAAATCGAGTTCTCACCCTCAAAAGAATTGAAACCAACTCAATTACCGTATTTTCAAAAACTTCATTAAGATCGTCATTTTCAATTTCGAAAGTTGTTATTTGAAAATCCTCGATTTGGGTAAAAGGTAGATTATTAGTTGACTCGTCACACGTTGGGATTTGATTTTGTTTATCACGTTGTTTCTTATATGTTTCAAACAACAAATCCGTGTGATCATCGTGAATTTCGTTCATTTTCTCAATAAAGTCAAATTTATAATTACTAAATTGAAAATTTTCACTTTGAACTTGTTGAGGGCAAAAATTGTCAATTTCAATAAACGATGGATCATTATTTGATTCTTCACAAATTGAGATTTGATTTTGTTTCTCACAATTTTTTTTGTAGGTTTCACTCAACAAATTCTCGTAATCTTTTCCATTTGCTCAACTAAATCAATTTAATGATTACTAATTTAAGAATTTTCAGTTTGAATTTGTTGGGAACAAAAATTGTCCACTGCACCAAATTTGAAACTATTCCCATTATCATTATTTAAAAAGTGGCTCACATTTCTATTTTGATTTTGAAATTCGTTTTGGAGTTCGAAATTGTTTTGACATGGGTTAAAATAAAAATCATTGGAATTTTGATGTGAATTAAAATTTTGATTATTTTGAAATGAATTACACAAATCATTCATTACTTGATTTTGTGTACAAATTTTAAGTAAAGATTTCATTCTCTTTTCAAAAGTTGAAGGTTGGTCATTATTTTGAAAATTTTATGGTGCAAAACATGAATCATTTGAATAGTGATTGTCGTTGAAATATCCATAAGAATTTGATGTGAAATTATATGGATTATATTGATTTTCACAACTACTGTAAAATTCCGGCGAGTAATAAAACGATACTCGGACATTTTTCAAGAATGTTTTTGGTTTTTTTTCAATTTTTTTATAAAGGAAAACTATTTACCAAAATGAATTTATTTTCAAAAGGGAAATTGGATTTTTGTTTTGTTTTTGGGTTTTTCAAAAAAAATTTTGAAAAGTTTTTACAATTTTTTTTTATTTTTTTATTTTTAAATATGCATGGACTAATGCAACTAAATGAATGCAAAGATTTAATTATAAATTTTCTAACCTAAGTAGCTCCAAACTTAAAATTGTATAATCACACTTTGTCTTAATTCAACAAGATAGTTCTCAGTCAGGTAACGGGTAGGATTTATCGGTGTACCACGAATCACCGTAGCAATGTAGCCGATGGTTTAAGTACCTTCAGAGAAACATTTCAGTATAGTATTTACGAATCACCGTAATATTTATAACTGATTATTGCTCTGCCATAGTCTAGACAGCACGAAATTAAATTGTCGAAAGAGGACAAATTGTCAATATACAATGAAGCGTTATTGATTTCTAACCGTTATTAATCAAAATTCTAGGATGAAATGAAAACTGAAATTAAACGTGTATTAACAATGCAACTACGAATGGATTTTTGTTTTTTTGGTTTTTGAATTTTTTTTAAAAAACGGCGAGCAATTAACAATGCAAATAAAAAAAGGATAAGAGTGCGATAAAAATTTATAAGCAAGCACTTTATTTGGCAAACATAACGGTATTTTTTAGCAACCTATTATTCTCCTTGCGATTTTCTGCTCTGACAACCTAAAAATAAAAACAAGATATATATAGATTTTTTTAATGAAAGAAGCAATTAAATTAAAACAAAACAAAAGAAGTGAAAACAAAACAAATTGAAACTTGTTTTTTTTTTTAAAGAAAAGAGCTTACACGATAATTTTTTTAATAAAAAGAATGGATTTAATATGAGTGAAAATAGCGCGCACTCTCTCTCTCTTCTTAAATTAGACAAAACAAAAAAATTGAAAACCAGCCCATAAATTCTATCCTGGCCTAATAAAATTAATTCCCTACTCACAGTTAAAACTTACTAAAACTACTACTATACAACAACTAAAAACAAATCACAGTTCAACATTCATGAAGCAATTCCACTTCACGAATAAACTCCATTTCACAGTTCAAAATTCACTCGAATGGAAGCTTTGGTTTGCAAATTGCTAGTGATGAAGTGATTCGAGTTGGTGATTGTTTGCACAGAGGTACGTGTGGCTGCAGAGGATTGTTCGATGTGAGGTTGCTCGAGTCAGATTCGCGATGTCAGGGTGACGGAATCGCGAGTGATTGGGGAAGTTGCTCGAGTGATTGGTGCAGAGGCAACAGCTGGTTGTATTGAATGTGGTAGGGTAGAGGAGGTGATTCGGTTGAGGCGCGCTGAAGTTTGTAAGGCACAGTTTTGTGCAAATGTTGGATTGTGAATGAAGGCCGAAAGCAATGTTGCTACAAGGGGGATTCAGGTGGTATTTGTGGCCGAAAGCAGTGTTTGTGCAGTTTGTATGCACAGTTTGGAATTTTTCTTATTGTAATCAAGGGGAGAATGATGGCCGGAGTGGGAGCTGATGCTTCAGTTTGATGTGAGCTGGTGAAGGAATGTGCAGAGAGGTTTGAAGAGAAAAGGGGAAGATGTGGTATGTCATTGTGTAGTGCAGAGCAGAGAAGAGATATGGAACAGTTTGTTGATAGCAAGTATGTGGAGGAGTTTGTATTGATGGTAGAGGATGTATGGGGTGATGTAGCTACAGTGTTGAAGGATTGGTATTGTCAGATTGTCACAGTGGGTGGCATGCACAGTTGAAGAAGGCTATGAGTTGTTATGGTCAGGTGGTGAAATTGCAGAAATGAATGGGTGGTTGATGGTGATATGCGAAGGAATGGGGAGACGTTGAAGTGGTTGCGGTAGTCAGGTGCAGTATATGAAAGTGAGTTGGTTGTGAGGTAAAACAGCCTATAGTTTGGTGGTGCAAGTTTAGTAGAAGTGTTTGAGTTACATGATCTATGTTTGTGGATGATGACCAATTATTGTTGGAGGAGTTTGAGTGAATTGTGTGGAGAAGCGGTTGTTTTGTAAGTGAAGAAATGTAGTTGAAGAAATGTGTAGAGGCAGTGAGTATTGATGATGGTGATGGATGTAGAGTCATTGTTTGTGTAGTTGAAGTGTGTAAATGGGAGTGTTGAATGAAAGAAGAACCAAATGAGTGATGAATTGTTATATGACAATGAAGAATGGCGAAGGGGTATGCACTATGTGTTGGCATTCCTATAGAACAAAATGAATGAAAATACATAACGTCCCACATCGCCTAATATACTAAGAAAGCCAAGTATATTAATAGCTTTCTCAAGTGGGGGTTGGGGGTCTGGGGCTTCCAAATGCATGTTTCGTTGTGAGGAGGGAGATCATGCATTTCCACCACACGTGCGTCGCCACCGTCCGACCAAACCGGGCAGGGTCGGGTTTGGGTCTAATATGATACTCGTATTTTTACTACAATTGGACCGGGCATTTTAACAGTTGTAGGCTATACGAACGGACGCGACTGTTTAAGCGAACAGGTGCAGACACGACCGTTCGGAAGAGATACGGACCAACTATAAATAAGAAGGAAAACTGATCACTTTCCTTACTCATTTTTCAGAATCCGAATCTTCTTGTTCTCTTCTGCTACCATGCTCTGAATCACAGAGTGATATACTCATTACAATCTCGAGCAGAATACGTCTATTGTATCTTGGGGGAATTTTGAAATAAATTTCTTAAGGAAATCGTTACGACGAGCCTCAGACATAATCCGGTTAGAATTCTAGAATACTTGTATATTTTTATACATTATTCTATATTCTATCCTTTATTCTGGTTATACTATTTGTCCAAAATAGCATAACGCTGTTGTTGTAACTTATTTACAAAATTCATACTGTTATAATCATTTATACAGAATTCCAGTGTAGTGGAAATCTAATTTATAAACTTGTGCAACGAGTTTATTGTAGCTTGCTATCTGTTTTAGTACACTAGACAAATAACATCTTAAGAATTTTCCTGTTTTCTTACTAAAACAGAGATGGAAACAATAGAATTTTCAAAGAATACTACTCACAACAGATCTGAACTGTTCAAGGGAGATGGTGATGATTTCTTGACATGGCAGAATCAGATGTTGTTTTATCTCACCACACTCGGTCTACAAAAATACCTCGAGGAGGAGGAACCGATTCCTGCACCAGGCAAGGAAGCAGAGGTGAATACGTGGAAGCATTCCGATTTTTTATGCAGAAACTATATTCTAAATTGTCTCGACAAGGTGCTATACAAAGTATATCACCCTTTAAAGACATCAAAAGAACTCTGGAATGCACTTACCACGAAGTATAAGACGCGGAATATCAGTCTTAAGAAATTCATTGTAGACAAATTTATGGACTACAAGATGGTTGACTCCAAACTGGTGACTGCTCAACTGCATGAACTGTAGATCATCATTCATGAACTCGAAGCGGAAGGTCATAAGGTTGGAGAATCGTTTTTGGTTGAAGCCATCACGGGAAAACTGTCGCCGTCTTGGAGAGATTACGGCAATAATCTAAAGCATAAAAAGAAGTAAATCTCTTTACAGGATCTCATAGTCCGATTGAAAATTGAGGCAGATAACCATGGAATAATAAAACAAAGCGATGAGGCATTTATGGTTGAAGGGTCAAAGACCAAAAACAAAAACAGGAATTTCCAGAAGAAAAGGAAAGCTCCTGAAAACAAATCCAAAGACAACAAACAAACCAACAAGTTTAATGGTGAATGTTGGGTTTGTGGCAAAATGGGACACGCCGCTAGAGATTGCAGACACAAGAAGGAACGCAACTCAAAGGCGAATATAGTTGACAACATGGAAATGGACGAGATGGCCTATTTAAGGCAAATGTAGCCGTTGTTGGCAATAAAACTATGTATTATGATTGTGTTGTTAATAAAATTGAAGTTTCTTATGTTCTTAAACACGATATTTTACTATGGCATGATAGATTAGGATACATAAATTTTCCAAAATTGAAGAATACAAAACTGAGGTAGAAAATCAGTCAAATAGAAAGATCAAGATATTTAGCTCTGATCGAGGTGGAGAATATGAATCACCGTTTGAACAGTTCTGTGCAAAAAATAGAATAATTCATCAAACAACATCACCATATTCGCCACAATTAAAATGGTCACAATTCCATATGAGTTATGGAAAGGACACAAACCAAGTTTAAATACCTCAAAGTGTGGGGGTGCTTGGCAAAAGTTCCAGTTCCGTCTCCTAAGAAAGCACTAATGAGAGTGTTGGGATATTTAAAGAATACCACTAATTTTTCCTTACATTACGGAAAAAATCCTGCAGTATTAGAAGGATATAGTGATGCAAACTGGATTGTAGATTCAGAGGAATCAAAATCCACAATTGGTTATGTCTTTACCCTTGCAGGAGCAGCAGTGTCATGGAATCTGAATTTTCCATTTTGGCCCAAACCTCTGACGGCCATATGTACTCACTGCGATAATCAAGTAGCGCTTAGTAGAGCGAAAAACTTTGTGTATAATGGCAAATCACGACATATACGTCGTCGCCATAACACAGTTAGGCAGTTACTCTCTAATGGAACTATTTCCATAGATTATGCGAGAACAAATGATAACCTAGCGGATCCATTTACTAAAAGTTTATCAAGAGAGAAAATTGACTGCGCATCGAGGGGAATGGGTTTAAAAGCCTAAACCAACAAGAGTTACCTTATACGGAAACCTATCCTAGCGACTGGAGATCCCACGGACTAGGATTAATAGGCAAACCAGTTATGAGTAACTCAAGAAGTAATGCATTTGTCTAGACTTGGTCCTACTTCATTCCTATAGTGCAAAATATAATGCATGCCTACAGAGTTTTAAAAGGTTAAAACTATGTTTTTTAATGATGACCATATCTTGGAAATAACAAGTGGGGTATATGTAGGATACTCTTAATGGTTGCGATCACCTATGTTAGTGTGAGCTGGGTCGGCTCTATGAGCATATTAAAAGGCTTTTGTTCTCTAAAACACTCGCAGAACTAAAAATTGTTCAGGACCAAAATGAACACAGCCAAGAGATTGGATGAGAAGGGAATCAATGCTTCGTAAAGCTTATTGTCTGGATATACAATAAAGGCCGACGGTTCAAGATGAAATAATTCACCGATTAGCCAAGTAAATCCGACAAGTTTTAACTAGGGAAAGTTCAAAGTGAAATATCTACTTATCCACGATAAAGCATTATTCCATATGTACTTTGTGATATTTCGCTTTGTGTGGGGGATATGTATATTATCATTCATGTAGGGGATTTTTGGAATTCCTATAGAACAAAATGAATGAAAAATACATAAAGTCCCACATCGTCTAATATACTAAGAAAGCCAAGTATGTTAATAGCTTTCTCAAGTGGAGGTTGGGGGCCTGGGGCTCCCAAATGTATGCTTCGTTGTGAGGAGGGAGATCATGCATCTCCACCACACGCGCGCACGCCGCCGCCGTCCGTCCGACCGACCGACCGACCGAACCGAACCGGGCCGGGTCGGGTTTCGGTCTAATATGATACTCGTATTTTTACTACAATTGGACCGGGCTTTTTAACTGTTGCAGGCTATACGAACGGACGCGACTGTTCATAAGCGGACGCGGATTGCCGAGGAGGTGCGACTTCTGAAGCAAGCGGGTGCGACCCATTAGAAGCAAACAGGTACGAGCCGATTGAAGCGAACGCGGGCGAACAGATGCGGCGCGAGCGGGTGCGACCCAACTGAAGAGGCGCGGGCGAAACAGTACCGGATGTAGGATCTAGATTAACCCTAGAGGGGGGGTGAATAGGGTTATAGCAAATTTTCTCGATATAAACACAGAAACAAAACGCAGAAATAAATATGCTGAAAAAGTAAATCACACACAAAATTTACCCAGCTTCGACAACCCCTGCCTACTGCTGCATTCCCAGATTTCTATTAGAATTAAACAGTATCACGCTTACAAACACTCTACTAGACTCGCAGACATTTGCTCCCGCTCACAAACACTCTACTAGACTCGCACACCCTGCTCCCGCCTATAGAGTTTCGTTTACTCGCAAACTCTGCTCCCGCCTACAATAGAACTTTGCTTACTCTCAAACTCTGCTCCCGCCTATAGAGCTTTGCAAACTCGCACACCCTGCTCGCTGAACTAATTCTAACTAGACAATCTGACACTACCTAAACCCTAGGTGGTGATTTACCAAGTATTGTTTCGTAAAGTGAAAACAAAAACTTAAAACAGTTTAAAACAACTTAAAAACAAATAACCCTAATTGAAATTAAACTAAAGCCTTTTATAATAAGGCCGACCCTTTTTTTTAATTCTATAACCCGTTCCCTTCTTCTTTTGCTTGGCCTGTTCCTTTGCTTGTGAGAATAATGGCGGCTTCGTCCTGTTCCTGAAATTAGGGCTTCGACTCTTCTACTCCAAATTAGGGCTTCGGCTCTTGATCCAAATTTAGGGTATTGAAGCTGCGCCTTTTCGTGTGCTTCGTTCTCGTTCGTTCGCTCTTGGCCGCTTCTGTTTGATCGAGTTCACTATGGCGATTTCGGTACGTAATTTATCCTTTTTTTTTGCTTTACTGGTTGATGCTTGAACTCGATGAATTGATTGCCGATGATGATTGGGCTTTTATATGCGTTCGTATTCCTTGAATTACGTTCGTTTGAATTCGTCAATTTACTTGCTCTGGCCGCTTGATTTTACTTTGATGATTGAGATTTCACTGACTTTTTCATATGCGTATACATTGATATTACTTGGTTGACACGGTGTTGATTTATTGCTTGGTCAATACGGTTTTGAATTGTGATGATCACGGCTTGATTTTTAACTTCGTCAATTACCTTTGCTACCTCGATTTTGACTTGTTCATTATATGACTTCGGTCATGATTTGTTCATCTTGAAATTCATTTGTGAATTCATGTGCTTGTTCATTAGCTCTTGCTTTTATACTGCAGTTATCTTCGACATTGACTTCTGTATATTTTGTAGTATGTCACTGGATGCATTCATGTAGTAGCTTTGTTCAAGTTATCTTGGGCATTGTTGTATCCATTGCAGTCTTATAATCTTCACTCTGGCCATACAGCATTGTTTCGATGTCATTGATTTGTTTAGCCTCGGCATTGACTGGTTTCATGCTTGTTTGTTGCTGTTAGCTTTGGTGTATGTTGCATTTGCTTGAGTTTGTACAGTGTTGTACTTGTTTCACTGTCCACCTGTATCATGCTTGGCTTTGTGTAGTTGATGTTGTACACTGTCTTGTGCATTGCCCCATTCACTGTTGCTGTGTAGTTTTGTGCTTTGAGTCAGTTTCATTGTTTTAGTTTCATTGTTGTTGTGTTATCATCATGTTGGTTTGACTTGTGACCTGCCCTGTGTTGAATCCAGTTTTTCAAAAACTCGGGTTTGACCTTGTGCTCGATTCGTGATTTTGAACATATTGCACGTGAGTTGAACCCGGCTTTTTATTTGGGTTTGACCTGTGCTCACCTGTCCCTGTAAATCAATCAAGTATATATATCAGCGTGCACGGCCTTGTGGCATATACAGTAATACACTGTGTATGTCACAAGTTGTTCGTGTATGATGAATTCAAATTTAAATTATGACGAACAACCCAAATAACTAAGGCAAATCATATTTTCAAAAGTCATGTTTTATTTTTGAATTGCAAAAATATTTCTTTTTCAATTTTACTACGTTAGTTTATATTTTTGCAGATTTCTCAGATGCTGAATTCAAACTGGAATGCAGTTGAAGATAAATACGAGTGTGAGTGATATGTAGTGAGGTGCTGATGTAAATGTGAAAAAATGTGATGTAACCAAAGTTGTATAGTTATAGTGAGAGCTTGAAATTGTACTATTCAAAATTGTAATAAATATTTATTTGAATAAAATATCTGTTTGAATTCAAATTCTGTGTAATTTATTTTATTCAACAAATATTTATTTAAACTGTGAATAATAGAATAGTATATTAACAAATACATTTAAACGAATGTATATATGTTTATTATCATCAAACAAAAATCATATAAGCGCAAAGCGCATATTCAACACCAGGTGGTACGAGCGGATGAACAGATGTGACTGTACGAAGAGGTACAGACGCGACTGTTTGAGCGAACGGGTGCAGACACGACCGTTCGAAAGAGATACGGACCAACTATAAATAAGAAGGAAAACTGATCACTTTCCTCACTCATTTTTTCAGAATCCGAATCTTCTTCTTCTCTTCTGCTACCATGCTCTGAATCACAGAGTGATATACTCATTACAATCACGAGCAGAATACGTCTGTTGTATCTTGGGGGAATTTTGAAATAAATTTCTTAAGGAAATCGTTATGACGAGCCTCAGACATAATCCGGTTAGAATTCTAGACTACTTGTATATTTATATACATTATTCTATATTCTATTCTTTATTCTGGTTATACTATTTGTTCAAAATAGTATAACGCTGTTGTTGTAACTTATTTACAACATTCATACTGTTATAATAATTTATACAGAATTCCAGTGTAGTGGAAATCTAATTTATAAACTTGTGCGACGAGATTATTGTAGCGTGCTATCTGTTTTAGTACACTAGACAAATAACACTATGCAGTAGTGCATTGGTTTGATGATGTCTAAGTGGTTTGACAGTGTTGCACGTGGGGGGAAGGCAGTTATGTGTTGTGGAGAAGTCTTGTTTGAATGTCTAGGTGGTTTGCTTGCAGTTTTGAATGATGTAATAAAGATGAAGTTTTGCTTGCAAAATTAAGGCAACTGTCTTGTTTGAATGGAAGATGATAAAGGGGTGGCTTACGAAAGTGAAGTAGGGATGTGTGTTCAGGAGTTTGAGTGGTAGATGGTCTTGCTAGAGGGGTGTTGGTTGTGTTTGACAGGGAGATTGAGGTGATTAGGTAAAGGAAGTGGCGGTATTGTCGTATGAAGGAGGCAGTGTAGGTGATTATACGCAGACAAGGACATTGGTTGTGATGTATTGAGGTGGGGAAGAACAGGCTGTTATTTTGGAGCAGTAGGCTGCTGTGTGCATACTGATGTGCACACTGTGAATAGTGAGGCAGAGAGGAAAAAAACTGTGAACAAAATGAAAGTTGTAGATGAAGAAGTAATTTTTTAAATAGTGAAAATGCAAATGGAAAAGGAAACTAGAGCAACAAGTACTCAAACAAGTGCACACAAAATTCAAACAAATACATAATTTTTTTTTAATTCACTCAATACACAAAACATACATACAATAAAAATAAAATAACAAAAATTCGAAGAACTGAAATTGAAATCAAAACTATTCCCAAGCAACTGCGTCCAAAATTTGTTCGAACCAGCCAAATATCCATCGAATTGGAAAATAATTGATCGAATTTTAATTAAAAATAACCGCAAGCACACGGTGTGCAATTCTAGTATCTGGTGAGTACATGTCGATTATGACAATTTGAAGGCAATTTAGAGGTAATTTCCACTCTCTAGATCACATAGTTCAACAAAATATGAAATTATGATCTTTTTGGTCATTAGTGAGTTTAATTGATGTTTATCATAAGTGTGGCGTATTTGCGTTAGTAATTAGCTCAACATAAGCCATCAAACTATAACACAATCTTTAAATCGCTTTTAGCTCTCATGAAAAACGACAATGACAGTTATAATAAAATCTATTTTAAGCATGACCTATTAACTATTGATTAGAAATATAGACCATCAAATTTTGATTTCAACATTCACTTCATTACCATAATCATATGTATATGAAGAGGTAATTTGTATTTAGTGATTGTTTAAGCATAGCCTATTTGGTGTTAACAATATAGGTTATCAAATTCAAACTAAAACAACAAAAATTAACTCATTCAAATATTGTCATTAAGCACAAAAAGAGAGAAATAATTATCCAAATGTTGAAGCTACATGATTAAGAGAACTTCATTGCCCCAAAATTGAAGGGGTTTAGCCTCTCATATTTTTTATCATATCAACAAATATAGCATTCAACATGAAAATAAAAACAAAAAGAAAAGGCAAGCTAAGTAAAAAAGAGCTAATCTATTTGCATAAATTGAACTAAGCTACTAACATGTAAGGAAATTTACAAGAAAAGAAAAGAGCATGTATTAAAATTGCATGAAAAAAATTACACAAAAGAAATGGCTAAGTAGCCATGAAAAGAAAGAAAAGAGAGCTTTGTTTTTATTTTTAATCCTAAACTAAACTAACGAGGCTAAGAGAAAGAGAGGGGTACATGAACATATGTGGTATTTATACATATTTTAAAACCCTAATCCATTTTTTGGGAACTACCCAAACTACCCCTTAGGAAGTATGGCCACCAAGTTATCATTAGCATGAGATAATTATCCATTAAGTGTACATCAAGCTTTAATGGCCATTAGCATATACATTAGCTTCTAATTTGTATATCAAGATAGGTGGGTAGGTGGGGTCCTTCATGTTTATGAGTTTGAATTATTTCCATCTTCATTTGCTTGTGTTCTCTTGTGCATGCATATTTCCTCGTGAAACCTCTTCCATTTGATGCCAAATTCCCAAAATAATACAAAATTTTCCAATTAAATTTTCACAAATTAATATATGCACAAAAATGACCATTTTGTCCCTGTATGAAGACGAATATATGACGATTTAACATAAATTTAAAATTTGGTATAAATATGTTAAAATAACCAATATGATCGTTTATTTAATTTAAATCGATAAAATGTGGAAATAAAAATATACACATTTACGTGTACATCAGGCAGTAATGCTCTATTATGAAAATCTTTGATTACAAGGACTAATGCTACTAATCCAAAATATACTCCCCAACAGAATGTGGTAGGAGTGCCTTCGGTTTCGTTCAGTCTCAGGCTGAACTTGTATGGACGAATGTCTGACATTGAACTTTTGAGATTATAACGTTGACTTTTACAAACGTGCATCTGTTTGATAGCGGAGAAGCTAACTTCTCTTAACTTAACACCTTTCATCGAGAAGTACGATCTCAGAGGTTGTATGTGTAACGACCCATAAATTTTATTGATTTTTATAACGTATTTAACTGAATTAATTTGAAATTTGAAATATTTAAATTTGGAAATAAAACTTTAATATCTGAAATATGTCTAATTAAACATAGCAAATGGTAAATTTTCAATTGATAATATGAAAGTTTATTTTATTGTGTAATTTTATTTAAATTCAAATCAGTTAATATTTGGTGATAATAAAATGTTTTCAAACCTGAATATTTTTCTACAGTAAATTTGCAAATCATTTTCTGAGTGACACGTCATATTTCGTTTTGTCAAATTTGGACTTCTCTAGCTCCATTTATCTTATTTTCTGCAATTTTGCAGCATTTCCGGTAGCGGAAATTCGAATTTTTATAATTCAATCGTATCACTGATATATGTATACCGTTTTGATCATCTCGTCGTGCTGATCTCTATAGTATATTTATTTCTGTATTTTGAGGTCCGATACGCGACGGAAACGTTCATAACGGTCTGTTGTAATGGTACCACATTATGACTTTACACTTTCCCTTGATTTTCAAAGTCGAACGTGTAGTCCAAGCAATATAATAAATTGCTTTAATAACTTTTTCTGAATCAATGGACAACTGTTACCAATCCATCATTTCAGTTTATTTTACAATGGTCCATTTCTCTTCCTCCTTCTCATCCGGTTCAATTTCAAAAGTAAATGCAATATTATATACATAGTTTATATTTGCTTGCTCCTCCATTTTTCTTTTACTCTGCCATTCGTTTTCTTCCAGCCTCTACTTTTCCTCACAATTTTGTTCTGAGAAAATTTATAATAAATTCTACTAATAAAATATATGGATATGTGTTAAAGCTGTCACTTTTGAATGAAGGAAGCCTGCTCACATCCCTTGCTCTCATTCTTCAACAAGCACCGCACCCATGCCGTTCCATTTAATCGGCCAACCTCCACTTTTCCACCATAACACTGACCCGAAACCCGAAGTGGCAGTAACCCACGACCAAGTCTCCCCTCCAGATCACCTACGCCAGTCACCTCGTGCCGTGCCTTCCTCCTTGAACCATCTCTCGCCTCCTTCCTCCCCGCTTCCCAATGCTCGGCCTCCCCTCCGCATAGCCTCTGGCTGCAGCCAAGGACCTATCCCCCTATCTGACCACTTACCTGCCGAGTTTCCACCCTGTGCTTCCTTTCCTCTGATCGGCCCTTGCCCCTTCAAACTAGTGAGCAGCCACCTTTTCTTTTATATGCATTTATATAAATGCATTTGATTTATGAACATATGCCTGCTTAGTTATAATAATATGTTAGGTATATTATTAGTTTATGGCATATTGGTTTATGTAAGTTCTCATATATATGAATATACTAGTATGTATGGTCTGCATATAAAATATCCATTTCCTTAGATTCGTATATGTTGGGTTTATAAAGTTTTGTTGTAGACTTCTTTTATTGTTAGTATATACATATGTATGTTATAATAACAATATATGTATATATCAGTTGTATATATCAGTTATATATATGTATAAGTGAATTTAGTTTTGAATATATATATAAGTACGTATTTCATTTTTAGAAGTAGTATTATATATATAAAGGCATAGCATATGTGTATAAGTATACTGCTTATATATAATTGATTTTGCAAATGCTTGTTCGTTTATATATATATATATATATATATATATATATATATATATATATATTACATGTTTTGTATTATTCAACATATTGGTTTTGGTTCATAAATATAGGCACATATATATATAGTTGTTTATTTTGTTTTGATTGACAAATCTGTTGAAGAAAATATATATACATTATACATTAGCTTATATGGAAAAAAAATATAAACTGCAAAAATTGTTAATGTAAAGTAGGTTGTAGTGTTACAATATGTTATATATCATGGGATCTGTATTAGTTGAGTGGTATATGTTTCTAGATTTTTGTATAATAGCTTATATATATTTGTTTATATATATACACACTATCTTGGATTTAAGGTGATTTTATAAATACTAATTTTATAATAAATATTATTTTAAAATAACATATAGTGTTTATATTTTATTAGTCTTAAATTTTGGTTTGTTGGTTGATTACACAAGTTATATAAGCATATATATATATATATATATATATATATATATATATGTTAAACTGTTAAGTTTTAAAGGTATTGATTCAAAATTTATTATTATACATATGTTTGACTTTAATATTTTGAGTTTTAGTTTAAAACAATGGATTTTGAATTACATATATATATTTAATTTAATATATGTTTGAATTTAGAATATGAATTTATATATATAGTTATATATAGTTGCATATAAGTTCACTTCATTTTCTTGCCCTGCTTTGAAATCCGTGTTTGGGTTCATAACTCAACTTCATTTTCTATCGTCTCTAGCCTCGGAAGGTGAGCAATCACTCACGATTAACATTCTTATATTTACTAAATTTGATTTCAATTGAAACGACAATTGGAATATGTTGTTGTTAGTTAATTAAATTGTTATGTATACTATTATCTGTATCTATTCACCTATGGGATATGACACCATATCCTGTTATTTATATTTTATTTAATCACTGATGATATATGCCTGTTATATTATTATCATATCTGTTATCACTCTGCAAGTTTCCTATTAATTTAGAATTCCCTATGGGTTCAAATGTTACATATCCGATCGATCTTGTAGAATAGAAGAAAATCTTTATGGGTTGAAATGATAAACCCAGGCGATTTTCATTGAATTGAATTTAGGATTGCGGGCTGAAATGATATATGCCTGTATATATTTAAATTGCGGATTGAAATGATAAATATCTGTATCGCTTGAGCATGGGATAGAAAATTATATACAAACATCGTTGGTATATATATATATATATATATATATATATATATATATATTAAAATGATTTCCAAGGTTTTAAATGAATATTTTGGTTTTAATAAATATTGATTTTAAATATTATATATATATATATATGTTATTTTATAAGAGTTTAAAATTTAGATTTTTAATTTTATATGTTTGAAGAATTTTAAAGTTATAAGTTAGTTTTGAAATTATATTTTAAAATAGATTTATAATGATTTTCATAAGTGAGGTTGGGAAGATAAATTTGGATTTATTTGAAACTGTATTTAATTAAGAATTTTATTTAATTAAATCGATTTGAAACTTATTGAAATTGAGATTTTAAAGGATATGATTTTATAACTTGATTTTTGGTTTAAGGTAACTAAATGAATATTTCAAGTTTAGATAAATTGAAGGAAATATTTAGTTTATTTGTAATTTGGGGATTTATTTAAATGACATTGGATTTATTAAGTAAACATTTCAAACTAGATAATAATGAAGTTAAATTTTGATATATATGACCTTATCAAATCTAGTTTTGAAATGTTTGAATATTAAAACTTTGAAATATATTGAAATTTAAATGATTCATTTTGTGGTTCAAATCTGTATTTGAAATCGATATAATTTGAAATGATTTATTGAGAAACTGAATCGAATCGAAGTCGAAGAATTGAGATTGAATTAAAT
The DNA here is from genome assembly GCA_030765085.1 of Allium cepa. Taxonomy (NCBI): domain Eukaryota; kingdom Viridiplantae; phylum Streptophyta; class Magnoliopsida; order Asparagales; family Amaryllidaceae; genus Allium; species Allium cepa. Next base: position 478,615,863 of record CM060943.1, on the reverse strand, counting down.
TTAAATTTTGGAATTCAAGTTGATTTGAATCGTTTTGTGAAATTTGAGAAAACAATTTTATTATATAAAGTATTTCTAAATTATATTTTACTTTATAAATTATTTTAATATAAACTACTTTAATATAAATTATTTTAATATAAATTATTTTAATATAAATTATTTTTATATAAACTATTTTATTATATATTATTCTTAGTATCTAAATATTTAAGTGGTGGAAGTTATGATTTCAAAGTTATGGTTTCCAAGTATTATGATTTCAAAGTGTTATGATTTCTAAAGTGTTATAATTTCAAGTGCTTTGGTTTCGAAAGTGTTATAACTTTGAAAGTGATATGATTTTGGGAATGGATATATTTGAAATGGAAATGACATCGTATTGATATGGTTTTGAAATAGAAATTTTATTTTGGTTTTGAAGTATAAACTATTTGGAAATGACCGTGGTGTTATAATAACGATTGGTTGTTAAAGAGACCGAGATAGGATATTGTCATACTCTCTTCCAATACCAAAAACCACTTTAATAACTATGTACGTGGTGGAGATCCCAGAATGAAGTAGGATGGTTTAGTGATGATTCTATATGGTATTTACGTTGCCCTGACTCCCGTGAGTCAGCTTGATGCGGCTAAAACAGGAGACATGCCGGGCCAAGGGAGGTCATTCCTCCTATCGGACACATTTCTTCGATACCATTCTACTGCTTTTGTGATGTACGCATTTTATTTTTAGAAGTAGTATTTGATATATAAAGGCTGTCGCATATGTATATAAGTATACTTCTTATATATAATTTATTTTGCAAATGCTTGTTCGTTTATATGTATGTGTGTGTGTGTCTGTGTTTATATTACCTGTTTTGTATTATTCAATATATTGTTAGTTCATAAATATGGGTATATATATACTTGTTTATTTTGTTTTGATCGACAAACCTATTGAAGAAAATATATATACATTATACCATAGCTTATATGAAAAAAAATGTACAAACTGTAGAAATTGTTACTATGTAAAGTAGGTTGTAGTGTTATAGTATGTTATATATCATGGGATCTGTGTCAATTGAGTTGTATATGTTTCCAGATTTTTGTATCATAGCTTACACACACGCTATCTTGGATTTAAGGTGATTTTATAAATACTAATTTTATAATAAATATTGTTTTAAAATAACATATAGTGTCTATATTTATCAGTCTTAAATTTGGTTTGTTGGTTGACTACATAAGTTACATAAGTATATGTATGTTAAACTGTTATTTTTTAAAGGTATTGATTCAAAATTTATTATATATATATATGTTTGACTTTAATATTTTGAGTTTTAGTTTAAAACAATGGATTTTGAATTACATATATATTTAATTTAATATATGATTGAATTTAGAATATGACTTTATATATAGTTATATATAGTTAAATATAAGTTCACTTATACCAATTATCTTCATCGATCCAGTTTGATTTGATTTCTCAATTTCAAGCTTTCAGCTTCGTTCGTCGATTCGAGTTCAATCTTGCCCTGCTATGAAATTCATGCTTAGGTTTGTAACTCAACTTCATTTTCTATCATCTGTAGCCTCGGAAGGTGAGCACCCACTCACAATTAACATTCTTATATTTACTAAATTTGATTTCAATTAAAACGACAATTGAAATATGCTGATGTTTGTTAATTAAATTGTTAAGTATATTATTATCTGTATCTGTTCACCTGTGTGATATGACACCATCTCCTGTTGTTTATATTTTACTTAATCACTGATGACATATGCCTGTTATATTATTATCATATCTGTTATCACTCTACAAGTTCCCTATTAATTTAGAATCCCATATGGGTTGAAATGATACATACCCGAATGATCTTGTAGAATAGGAGAAAATCGTCATGGGTTGAAATGATAAACCCAGACGATTTTCATTGAATTGAATTTGGGATTGCGGGTTGAAATGATATATACCCGTATATATTTAAATTGGGGATTGAAATGATAAATATACGTATCACTTGAGCATAGGATAGAAAATTATTCACAAACACCGTTGGTCTATATACATACATACATATATATACACACACACATATGTGTGTGTGTGTATATTAAAATGATTTCCAAGGTTTGAAATGAATTTTTTTGTTTTAATAAATATTGATTTTAAAATATTATATATACATATATATATTTTACAAGGGTTTAAAATTTGGATTTTTAAATTTGTATGTTTGAAGAATTTTAAGGTTATAAATTAGTTTTGAAATTATATTTTAAGATAAATTTATAGTGATTTTTATAAGTAAGGTTGGGAAGATAAATTTTAATTTATTTGAAACTGTACTTAATTAAGAATTTTATTTAATTAAATCGATTTGAAACTTATTGAAATTGAGATTTTAAAGGATATGATTTTATAACTTGATTTTTGGTGTACGGTAACTAAATGAACATTTCAAGTTTAGATAAATTGAAGGAAATATTTATTTTATTTGTAATTTGGGGTTTTATTTAATTGACATTGGATTTATTAAGTAAACATTTCAAATTAAATAATAACGAAGTTAAATTTTGATATATATATATATATATATATGAAATTATCAAATCTAGTTTTCAAATGTTTGAATATTATATCTTTGAAATATATTGAAATTTAAACGGTTTATTTTGTGGTTCAAATCTGTATTTGAAATCGATATAATTTGAAATGATTTATTGAGAAACCGAATTGAATCGAAGTCGAAGAATTAAGATTGAATTAAATTTAAATTTTGGAATTCAAGTTGATTTGAATTGATTTGTGAAATTTAAGGAAAATATTTTATTATATAAAGTATTTCTAAATTATATTTTACCATATAAGTTATTTTAATATAAACTATTTTAATATAAATTATTTCAATATAAATTATTTTTATATAAACTATTTTATAAAACTATTTTATTATATATTAGTATTAATATCTAAACTATTTAAGTGGTGGAAGTTATGATTTCAAAGTTATGGTTTTAAAGTATTATGATTTCTAAATTGTTATAATTTCAAATGCTTTGGTTTCGAAAGTGTTATAACTTGAAAGTGATATGATTTTAGGAATGGATATATTTGAAATGGAAATGATATCGTATTGATATGGTTTTGAAACAGAAATTATATTTTGGTTTTGAAGTATAAACTATTTTGAAATGACCGCGGTGTTATAATAACGATTGGTTGTTAAATAGACTGGGATCGGATATTGTCATAATCTCCGTCAATACCAAAAACCACTTTAACAACTGTGTACGTAGGGGAGATTCCAGAGTGAAGTAGATGGTTTGGTGACGATTCTATATGGTATTTACGTTGCCCTGACTCTCATGAGTCAGCTTGATGCAGCTAAAACAGGAGCCATGTCGGGGCAAGTGAGGTCATTCCTCCTATTGGACACACTTTTTCGATACCATTCTATTGCTTTTGTGATGTGATTGGGTGCACCCTTTGATTTGGGAGTGTGTCACGAGGTGGGCGGCAGTAGCTGATATGCGTTACCACTAGTATGGAACTGCAAACGGTATATCTACCCTGGAATTGCCTCTAGTGCCTTGTCGCATGCCCTATCACACCTTCTACGAGTTTGTTTTATGTCATACTTATGGAGTGCTCTCTGATAGCCCACCCGCGGGTAGAGTTTACAGTCTTTGTATAGATTACGGCATTAAAAAAAATGTGTTAAAGGGGATATGGGTAACACCTTAATGCTATTTTAATAGTTTACTTTACTATAGACATATTATAATAGCATATATTACTACATAGTAGATAGTTCCACGGATCCTTGAGGATGGGCATCCCAAACATCCTTAAATTTACTTGTATTTCAGTTGATATTTCACTTGAGTTGGATTTATTGATATAAGAAGGTTAATCTTGACTCGAGTGTTTTTTGTTTTGCTATATGCTCAGGTCAGACCGAGTGTCACAGCATTTGAGACTCACCTTTGGAGCTGGAGTTTCACTTGGAGATCCATCTGCATCTATTCAGGTTTTATCTTTTCCAGTTGATTTGTTCAGACATATCATCTGTTTGTATTCGAGACTTCACTGTATTTGAGATATTCTGTTGTATTTTATTTCAAACTCTGTTGTTTATATAGTAGCTTCATGTACTACTATTTATCTGTTCCGCTGCTTATTGTTATATTACACAGTGTCTGTGATTCTATGATTGATTTATTTACTGTATATACTGAGTTTTGCCAAATATAAATTACAAATCTGATATTTTGAGCAACTCAAGTCCAACATGTGCGGATGTGATTGGTTGAAAATACTGGGTCGTTACAGTTGGCATCAGAGCTCTGGTTTTAGGCAAAACGTAGCATATATAGTAAATTTATTTACAGAATCACTTTTGTTCGAGCTTGAATCTCTTCCTCTTTGATTCGAATCTCCTATGACTTTTAGAACATTCCTTTTTCTGAAATTCATTCCTGTCTCCCCCTATTCATTTTTTCTTAATTCTGGAGTATCCCATAACTCCTCTTCGGATGATATCTATAATGATCGATGGTTCCGTCAATCTTAGAATGATTTGTAAAGGGGTGAAACTCCTTTACAATAGGCATTGATTCACAGGAGATTTCTGTATCCTTGATTTAGATGCTGCTATCTCTTGTTATACCTGAATGCTCTCTAGTAGACGACCAGTGAAATTCTATTGTGATCTGTTGTCGATTTGCCTCAGAATTCTACATCGACCTTATTCTTGAAGTCACGGTTGAACCGGTTAAAGTCGCCCGCGATTAATATAATTCTATCCATCTTCCTATTTTGTAATTTAATCATCTTATCTTCGGTTCTAGCTTATCTTCTAGTTGGAATTTTCTTGATTAGGGTTCCTCTAAATTTGCAACTCTATCCTTGTTTTAAAATCCAATTCCGAAAGTCATCGAGTAAGGGAGTGCATTTGTAATTAATATAAATATATTTTATATATTGTGCTGTTTGAGATGTTAAGCTTGAATTTTGTAGTTTCGATCGATTCGTCTAGCTAATGCTATCGATAGGAATTCTGAAACACTTAAACAAAGCAAGCTGATACAATATTGTTTTCAAAATATGTAAACGAAATAATTTCAAGTATTTTTATATTTTATATAAATAAAAGTATAATTTTCTAAAATTGGATAGTTAATAAAAAATTTGGTTATTGGAAATGATAATACTAGATTATCATTTATTGTTTGTCAACCATTAACTATTGTTGTATGTTATAAGAAGTTGAGGTTATAAAACATGGCTTAAAAATTCAATTTGTAACTGAAATGAATTTAAACTTGGAAATTGAGAATTCAACTTCCGGTATTTTCAAGAAAAATTTGGATTTTAAAGTTTTGGAATATATTATCATTTAAGTATTTTCAAATACATTCCCAAAGAATTTTTGAAGGTTTTAAAATTGGTGCTCTTTTCTTTTGTCGTTGGAAAATAATTTGGGTGATGACTACAACATCATCGACATTCATTTTCGAGTCTCGAAGTGGAGAGACCACGTAGCAGCTTTCCTACACTTTTGTTTCGAACAATGAATTTTGTTTAAATTTCTTGTGTATAATTTAAATTTCTTGCGTATAATTTAATTTTCTTGTGTATAATTTTAATTTATTGTGTATAATATTAATTTCTTGCATATAAATTAATTTATAAACTATATAAGCATAATTATTTCAAAATAGTTTGAAGTGAAACCGGAAATTTGAATAAATTTTTATATTAAGAAAGGGTTTCAATTATTGAAATAAAGTAAAATGTTAGAATAATTGGAATGTCTGAAATGATAAATGGAATTAAACCAACCTGAAATAATGAATTTGAACAAACTTATTTGTATAATCTTTAATTTACCATAACATTTTAACTTGAAATAGTTGAATTTGAAGAGAAATTTCTTTTTATTTGTACAACACTAAATTGCATTCTAATATATATAACTTGCCTAAAATATTCAAAAAGTCAAAATGTTAGGATATAATAGGTTGTACAAGAAGGAAATTTAAGTAATAAATTGTTCAAACTAAAATCTGGCTTAATATTATGTTGTAGATGGAAGGAAAATTTGTATAGCATCGATTTGCACTCATAAACTTTCATATGACTTACCTAGAAAAGTATAAACGTAATTAGAATGTAATTGGATAACATACAATATGCTAAAAAGGAAAAATAGGATATTAAAAATGATATTTGTTAAGGGAAATTACTGATAATAAATTGGATAATAAATTGAATAATAAAAGAGAATAAATTTGTTGAATAATATATGGTTATGATATGTTTATTTCACTTAATATACATGGAAAATATGTTAAGTGAAATAAATTTAATAAATAATGGAGAATGCTAGTTAAGAGAACAAATATAGACTTAAGAATACTTGAAAGTGAATTTTTGTGGAATCAACTTAGCTGAAGATAAATGGATAAAATAAATAAGTTAATTTAAAAATACATTTTTATGAAAGAAATGTTGATAAAATGAAAGGGAATCAAATTTTAAATTGAATGACTATTTATTAGTTGGAAAAAAGGATTAACCCAAAAAATTTAAATATTAATTTATTTAAAATTTAAATCTATATGGTTTTGAATAATTGAAGTTGAATGATGAGGTGGAATTAACTATGGTTGATCCAAAAAATTTAATAAACGAGAAAAATAAAACAAATTTGGTTGTGAAATTTGTGTAATAAATGTTAACAAATGAGAGACAAATCAATGGAATAAAAAAATATGGAAATGAAACCAATTAAATGTGAACACAATAAATTTGATTGATTAAATAAATTAAATTGGAATCAACTAATTGAATATAAACCAATTTTAAAATAAATGTACTTTATACGGTTTTAAATTAATTTTTGTATTTGATATTTTAACCTATCTTTTCTCTCTAGTTGTTCATATTCTCCTACCTACTTCCTTTTCGGGGATGAAATGTTTTAGTGGGGGAGAGTGTAACGACCCATAAATTTTATTTATTTTTATAACGTATTTAACTGAATTTTTGTGAAATTTTAAATATTTGAATTTGGAAATAAAACTTTAATAGTTGAATACGTCAGATTAAGTATAGCAAATGGTAAATTTTCAATTGATAATATGAAAGTTTATTTTATTGGGTAATTTTATTTAAATTCAAATCAGTTAATATTTGATGATAATAAATTGTTTTCAAACTTGAATATTTTTCAACAATATTTTTATAAATCATTTTCTGAGTGAGACTTCATATTTCGTTCTGTCAAATTTGGACTTGTCTAGCTCCGTTTATCTTATTTTCTGCAATTTTGCAGCATTTCCGGTAGCAAAAATTCGAATTTTATAATTCGATCATATTACTTATATCTATATACCATTTTGATCGTCTCGTCGTGCTGATCTACACAATATATTTATTTTTGTATTTTGAGGTCCGATACGTGACAGAAATGTTAATAACGGTCCATTGTAACGTACCACATTTTGACTTTACACTTTCCCTTGGTTTCCAAATTCGAACGTGCAGTCCAAGCAATATAATAATTTTTTTAATAACTTTTGCTGAACCAATGGACAGCTGTTACCAATCCATCATTCCAATTTATTTTACAATGGTCCGTTTCTCTCCTCCTTCTCGTCCGGTTCAATTACAAAAGTAAATGTAATATTATATACATAGTTTATATTTGCCTGCTGCCCCATTCTTCTTTTATTCTGCCATTCGTTTTCTTCCAGCCTCTTCCTTCCCTCACAATTTTGTTCTGAGAAAATTTATCACAAATTCTATTAATAAAATATATGGATACATGTTAAGCTATCACTTTTTAATGAAGGAAGCCTGCTTATGTCCCCTGCTTTCATTCCCTTCAACAAGCACCGCACCCATGCCGTTCCATTTCATCGGCCAACCTCCACTTCTCCACCATAGCACTGAACTGAAACCCGAAATGGCAGTATCCAGGGACCAAGTCTCCCATCCGCATCATCATACGCCTGTCACCTCGAGCCGTGCCTTCCTCCCTAAACCACCTCTTGCCTCCGTCCTCCCCGCTTCCCAATGCTCGGCCTTCCCTCCGCATAGCCTCTTGCCGCAACCAAGGCTCTATCCCCCTATCTTCCCACTTACGTACCGTGTATCCACCCTGTGCTTCCTCTCCTCTAATCAGCTCTTGCCCCTTCAAACTGGTGAGCAGCCACCTTTTCTGTTATACGCATTTATATAAATGCATTTGATTTATGAACATATGCCTGCTTAGTTATAATAATATGTTAGGTATATTATTAGTTTATGGCATACTGTTTTATGTCAGTTCTCATATATATGAGTATACTAGTATGTATGGCCTGCATATAAAATATCCATTCCATAGATTCGTATATATTGGGTTTATAAAGTTTTGTTGTAGACTTCTTGTATCCTCGATTTAGATGTTGCTATCTCTTTTTACGCCCAAATGCTCTCTAGTAGATAATTAGTGAAATTCTGTTGTGATATGATGTCGATTTGCCTCAGAATTCTACATCGACCTTATTCTTGAAGTCACGGTTGAATCGGTTAAAGTCACCCGCGATTAATACAACTCCATCCATCTTCCTATTTTGTAATTTAATCATCTTATCTTTGGTTTGAGCTTATCTTCTAGTTGGAATTCTCTTGATTAGGGTTCCTCTAAATTTGCAACTCTATCCTTGTTTTAAAATCCAATTCCGGAAGTCATTGATTGAGGGAGTGTATTTGTAATTAATATAAAGATATTTTATATATTATGCTGTTTGAGATGTTAAGCTTGAATTTTGGATTTTCGATCGATTCGTCTAGCTAACGCTATAGATAGGAATTTCGATACACTTGAACAGAGAAAGCTGACACAATATTGTTTTCAAAATTCGTAAATGAAATAATTTCATGAATTGTTATATTTTATATATATAAAAGTATAATTTTCTGAAATTGGATAGTTAATAAAAAAAATTGGTTATTGGAAATGATAATACTCGATTATTATTTATTGTTTGTCAACCATTAACTATTGTTGTATGTTATAAGAAATTGAGGTTATGAGGAGTCTACACAACATATATTCTTTGAATGCCCTGCTCTTTTATTTCTTATACATAGAATTGGTTTGAAAACTGGTATTAACTTTCATTATGTCAACTCTGGTGATGTATGGGATGTCTTCTACTCTGCTATTAGGAAGCATAATGAAGTGGGAAGGTCGATTGTAGTATGCATGAAAATATATATGACAGTCATATGGAGAGAAAGAAATGCAATTTTTTTTGAAAACCAGAGAAAGACATGGGATGAGCTATGGCGTGAAGTAAAGAATGGTACATACTGTCAAATAAAGTATTGTCTTGCTGCCTTTTCTTCTGATCTGCTGCATGGCTGGGAATGATCCCTGTTTTATGTTTTTTTAATTTTCCTTTGTTGTTTCCCTTCTTTGTTTATCTCATTGTTTATGTTGTAACTTTTATTGTTTTGTGCAATAAAACTGGTAGGGGACCAGTTAACCCCGCTGGCTTTGCCAAAAAAGAAATTGAGGTTATAAAACAAGGTCTAAAAATTTAATTTGGAATTGAAATGAATTTAAACTTAGAAATTGAGAATTCAACTTCCGGTATTTTCAAGAAAAATGTGGGTTTTAAAGTTTTGGAACAGATTATTATTTAAGCATTTTCGAATAGAAATCATTCCCAAAGAATTTTTAAAGGTTTTAAAATCGGTGCTCTTTTCTTTTGTCGTTGGTAAATAATTTGGGTGATGACTGCAGCATCATCGAAATTCATTTTCGAATCACGAAGTGGAGAGACCACGTAGCAGCTTTGCTACGCTTTTGTTTTGAACAATGAATTTTGTTTAAATTTCTTGTGTACAATTTAAATTTCTTGCGTATAATTTTAATTTCTTGTGTATAATTTGAATTTCTTGTATATAAATTAATTTATAAACTATTTATGCATAATTATTTCAAAATAGTTTGAAGTGAAACCGAAAATTTGAATCTTAAAATTTTATATTAAGAAAGGGTTTCAATTATTGAAATAAAGTAAAATGTTAGAAGAATTGGAATATTTGAAATGATAAATGGAATCAAACCAACCTGAAATAATGAATTTGAACAAACTTATTTATATAACCTTTAATCTACCCTAAGATTTTAACTTGAAACAGTTGAATTTGAAGAGAGAGAAAAATTATTTATATAAACTAAATTACATTCTAATACATATAACTTGCCTAAAATATTCAAAAAGTATAAATGTTAGGATATAATAGGGTTGTACAAAAAGGAAATTTAAGTAATAAATTGTTCAAACTAAAATCTGGCTTAAAATAAATGTTGTAGATAGAAGGAAAATTTGTATAGTATCGATTTGCAGTCATAAGCATTAATATAACTTATATAGAAAGTTTAAATGCAACTAGAGTGTAATTGGATAACATATAATATGATAAAAAAGAAAAATAGGATTTTAAAAATGATATTTTTTCAAGGGAAATTACTGATAATAAATTGGATAATAAATTGAATAATAAAAGAGAATAAATTTGTTGAATAATATATGGTTATGATATGTTTATTTCACTTAATATATGTGGAAAATATATTAAGTGAATTTTTTTAATAAATAATGGAGAATGCTATTTAAGAGAACAAATATAGACTTAAGAATACTTGAAAGTGAATTTTTGTGGAATCAACTTAGCTGAAGATAAATGGACAAAATAAATAAGTAAATTTAAAAAAACATTTGTTTGAAAGCAGCATTGATAAAATGAAAGGGAATCAAATTTTAAATTGAATGACTATTTATTAGTTGGAAAAAAGGATTAAACCAAAAATTTTGAATATTAATTTATTTAAAATTTAAATCTATATGGTTTTGAATAGTTGAAGTTGAATGTTAAGGTGGAATTAACTATGATTGATCTAACAAATTTAATAAACGAGTAAAATAAAACAAATTTTGTTGTGAAATTTGTGTAATAAATGTTAATAAATAGGAAACAAATTAATCGAATAAAAAATATGGAAATGAAACCAATCAAATGTGAACGCAATAAATTTGATTAATTAAATAAACTGAATTGGAATCAACAAATTGAATATAAACCATAAAATAAATGTAGTTTATATGGTTTTAAATTAATTTTTGTATTTGGTATTTCAACCTATCTTTTCTCTCTGGTTGTTCATATTCTCCTACCAACTTCCTTTTCGGGGACGAAAAGTTTTCAGTGAGGGAGTGTGTAACGACCCGTAAATTTTATTGATTTTTATAACGTATTTAACTGAATTTTTATGAAATTTTAAATATTTGAATTTGGAAATAAAAGTTTAATATTTGAAATATGTCTAATTAAACATAGCAAATGGTAAATTTTTAATAGATAATATGAAAGTTTATTTTATTGTGTAATTTTATTTAAATTCAAATCACTTAATATTTGATGACAATAAAATATTTTTCAAACCTGAATATTTTTCTACAATAAATTTGTAACTCTTTTCCTGAGTGAGACGTTAAATTTTGTTTTGTCAAATTTGGACTTCTATAGCTCCGTTTATCTTATTTTTTGCAATTTTGCAGCATTTCCGGTAGCGAAAATTCGAATTTTCATAATTCAATCGTATCACTGATATCTGTATACAGTTTTGAACATCCCGTCGTGTTGATCTACACAATATATTTATTTTTATATATTGAGGTCCGATATGCGATAGAAAAGTTAATAACGGTCCATTGTAACGGTACCACATTTTTACTTTACACTTTCCCTTGGTTTCCAAATTCGAACGTGTAGTCCAAGCAATATAGGAAATTGTTTTAATAACTTTTGCTGAATCAATGGACAGTTGTTACCAATCCATCATTTCAATTTATTTTACAATGGTCCGTTTCTCTTCCCCCTTCTCGTCTGGTTCGATTACAAAAGTAAATGTAATATTATATACATAGTTTATATTTCCCTGCTCCTCCATTTTTCTTTTATTCTGCCATTCGTTTTCTGCCAGCCTCTGCCTTCCCTCACAATTTTGTTTTGAGAAAATTTATAACAAATTCTATTAATAAAATATATGGATACATGTTAAGCTGTCACTTTTGAATGAAGGAAGCTTGCTCGCGTCCCCTGCTTTCATTCCCTTCAACAAGCACCGCACCCATGCCGTTCCATTTGATCGGACAACCTCCACTTCTCCAGCATTGCACTGACCCGAAACCCAAAGCGACAGTAACCCGCGACCAAGTCTCCTCTCTGCATTACCATATGCCTGTCACCTCGAGCCATGCCTTCCTCCCTAAACCACCTCTCGCCTCCGTCCTCCCCGCTTCCCAATGCTCGGCTCCCCTCCACATAGCCTCTGGCTGCAGCCAAGGCCCTATCCCCCTATCTGCCTACTTACCTGTCGAGTTTCCACCCTGTGCTTCCTCCCCTCTAATCGGCCCTTGCCCCTTCAAACTGGTGAGCAACCACCTTTTATGTTGTATGCATTTATATAAATGCATTTGATTTATGAACATATGCCTACTTAGTTATAATAATATGTTAGGTATATTATTATTTTATGGCATACTGGTTTATGTCAGTTCTCATATATATGAGTATACTAGTATGTATGGTCTACATATAAAATATCCATTTCCATAGATTCGTATATATTGGGTTTATAAAGTTTTGTTGTAGACTTCTTTTATTGTTAGTATATACATATTGTAAAGATCCTGTTTTCAAGCCAAATTTAATTTAGTAATTAATATAATTTTTATAATTAATTTATGCATTAATTTGAATTTTTCTAAAAAAATAAATAAGATATGTGTTTGTTATATATATATAAATAGATTGTAAATAGAATTTTAATTTGAAATTAAAAAATAAATATTTTAAAAATTAATTGGATTAAAAACTCTATATTTTAAAACTAATAAAAATATGTTTTTAATTATAATATATATATATATATATGTATGTATGTATATATTGTGATTTGGAAGTTATAATTTGAATTTAATATAATAAATTTTCAAAAGCTATTTAAGGTTTAAATTCTAATATAATATATATCTGTGTTTATTTATTTAGTGTATAATTTGATTTTAAATACACTTTCTTTAAAGTTACATAAATATAAAAACATAAACATAAATTGATAAAAAGAAATGTATTAAAAAACTAAATTGAAAATATAATATAAAAATTATATAAACATATTAAAATATTTAACAACATGAAAATTAACATGTGTAACATAAATATATGCACAAAGACAAGTGTAAAAGATTATGCCATGCATTAAACAAGTGTTTACTTAATTTCAACATGTACTACAAGTTTCGTTTATTTCTTTTATTTTCAAAATAAATGAATAAAGGGAAAAAAAACAAGATATATACACACCTATATCCCTCTCATCTCATCTTTTCTTTCATGCGTTCAAAACTAAAAGAAATAAAATTAAAACCTCAAACCCGAGCAAACAAAAGCCTGGAAACTAAAACTAAACCAGAGATTAAAATTCAAAGCAAACAACTCTTTCAAAACCTAAAAGCAAGTATATTAACATCAAAACCAAGTTCCAAATCAAAGTAAATCAAGCAATTCCAGTTTTCAAGTTCAAAAGCTAAATCAAACAAAGTAAATCAAGCAATTCCAGTTTTCAAGTTCAAAAGCTAAATCAAACAAAGCAAATACAAATGAGGTTACAGATCAAAGTTCAAAACAACCTCCAGTCTTCAAGGTTTCAAAAGATCAAGCCTATCCTTTTCTGGTTATAAAGTCTTAAACCTGTTATATCTTGATAATCCTTGAAGTATGATATGAAATATGCCTGCATATTTGTGTAAATATGCCTGCATGTTTGTAAATATTGGTGTGCATGTCTAGGAACAGGCAAATAAGCCTCTGTTCCATATTACAGGTTTCAAAACCTGTTCGAAATCGAAAAATATCATCCTCCAATCCTTTTCCGGCTATAATCATTAAAAAGAAAATGATTGTAACAATATATTATCATTTTTAAAAATAGATTCAAGTGTATATATTAAGAAAACATTTTGAAAATAGGATATTACAGTGATAGTCAATTTAAGTCAAAAAATCAATTGTCCAGATTCTATGTTTTGATCATATATTTGGATTCATTCTCGAAAATGCTGAATTTTGGTGGTAATATCATAATTTTTAAGTTTGAATTTGTGGAGAATTTATGGATTGAACGGGAATTGGTTTTCTGGCGATCGACAAGGAGTAGGTAGTCATGACCATGGGTGGAGGAAGCTTGTGCGTTGAGGATCACGAGAAAAATACTGGATGAATTTTTCGATCACCATGGTAGCCTGGCGATGGCAATTTAGGGTTTTAGACCCAGTTTTGGTCGACGTGAGTTTCAAGACTAGTTCGTCAACGTTGAGGCACTGGAATCGTTCGGAGGTTGGAGAATCGGAGCGTGGGTCTTCGGTGAAGTTTTGGTCGGAGTGGCGAATGCTACGGTGGTCAGAGGCAACAGTACGAGGTGGTTTTGGGTGATTGTTTTTGTTCTAGCGGATGTTGAGGTTGCTCAAATTCGATTTCGTGTTCGATTCTTGGAACTGGGTGGCCGAACTGTTAAGGGAGGTGACCGGCGACATGGCTGCAATGGTATCGATGGTCGGAGCCACCGCGATCGCCTATGCATGTGCACGAGTGTCAGGTGTATAGTGGGTTTGGGTTATTTTTGGAGGAAGATGTTGTCTCGGTAGGAGCTCGGGGAAATGATGCGTTGGCTCGACTTTGTTTTCGGGATGGTACGCGAGTGATTATAACAGTTTTAAAAATTAACGGGTTTTAAAAAAGAGAAGGTATGGGGATTTGCTCGGGGAAGGTATCGGTCTGCTTCGAGAATGACTTGAGTTCGTCTCGAGTATATGTTGAAAACAGTTTTAAAATTTTGAAAAAAAATATAAATAAATCAAGTTTTAACAATTTCCTTAAGCTAATTTTTTGATATTATATGTGTATAATTAAGTTAGGGATTAATTAAGGGTTTTAAAACAAATTATGTTAATTAATTAAGTTTAAAGTGTTTTAATATATATATATATATATATATCTAACCTTTATTTTCAAAGTTTTTTTAAATAAATTTAATAATTTTAAGTGGTTAATTAAGAGGGTAAAATGTTCTTAATTTTTAATTAAACTTAAGGTCTTAAGTTAATAGGTTAATGATGAATTTATTCTCTTAGCTTAACACCCTTCTTTGAGACGTACGAGCTCAAAGGTTATGTAGTGGATGGTTACTAGTGATATATTTCCAATTTGGTAATGTGGCATGCTAAGTGCTGAGCATTGGATGATCAAGGCATGGCTTTTGTGAAAAGCGTAGCCTTATGGGATGAGACTTCATCGAACCTCACACCCCGGAAATGGTCGAAACAGGAAGGATGCGGCAAGGTTATGGCGGTCGCGCCCCTCAGGGTATGTGCATTTCCTTCTGGATAAAAAATTATATCATGCTATGGAGTCCAGGTATTTTACTTATGTGGATTTGTTGGAAATTTGTGTTGGCGCCTCGGTAAAGGTCGATTACGATTGAGGGATGGCATACTCGTGATAATTAGTTACCTAGTTACAGAGGTAACCTGACCTTATGTTGGCAGAGATTCGGTTAGGTTCTCGGGGCGTCCCTCCAGATGCGTACCCATTCGGATAAAGGAAGTTCCTTAGCCTTGACCATTTGTTGGAAATCCAAACAATCAATACGAGCCCTGTACGGTTTTAGTTGTAGAACCTACCATTTAACATGGTAGCTATAGTAGGCATACTATAATGGTACGTATGCTGGATAAGATTAATATTATACTTTCAAAATGTTTTCCACACTATGCACTAATAATAATATCAAAAGGATTTTCGCGTATTAATCATGTTTGACTATTATAAGGAGAAACCTCTCCCAAGTGTGCGATTGCATTGTGTGTGTATGCCAGAAGACCTTATGGTAGTTTCATTTTCCAAAAAGCATAATGGATTTCTTTTTATTTCTTTTGTACAAATAACTGTTTTTATGTTTGCTCCCACCAGTCTCATAACTGACTCGGAGTTTATTGTTCCCTTTTCTAAACTCTGGTTGCCCATAATTTTCCACATGGGCAGTCCAGAGTCAGCTTATTAGATAGTAGATGTAGATTTGCAGTCTTTGGTTTGAAGCTTTTGGTTCTTAGCTTTTTGGTTTGGATCTTTGCAGCTTTGGCATTGAAGATGCAGTCTGTTGGATTCTCTTTCGCTCTCTCTCTCTCTTTTGGAAGCCCCTGTTGATGGTTGTAAATCTAGACCGTCACATTTGCTGTTGTTTTCCACTGTTATTCATTTTCCGCTGTTGTATTATATTGTATATTTTGGCTCTGATGATGTTGGTCATTTGTATCAAGATGGTGTATCCATGTTGTGTATCAATAAAATTCCTTTTTGTTTCCGCTGTGTTGTTTTCACCTAATGTGTTATAAGCTCCGACGAACCAGACTCCAACGTTTGAATCTCCAGCATTTGAATACGAGTGATGTATTGGACGCCGATTTTCGAGCGTCGGACCCCGGGTCGTAACATTTAGTATCAGAGCTAAAGGTTGAGTAAGAACTTTAGCTTTGGAGTATAACTCATTAGGTGACTCATTAGAGATAGGGTTATAAATGCTCTAGAATGGGTATATTCCCTAAGATATCTTGTCCGTATGCCTAAGTCAATTTTCTTACTGTCTCTGGATAGTGAGAATGAGTGCAAGAAGAGGAGAAGTAGGGGACAGGGGAGTACCACTATAAATGGTCGATATCTTGCAACAACAGTAACGGAAGGAACAAATTTTTCCATCAACCTCCTTTGATCATCATCCAATTTCAATCCTTTGATGGTTTCCTTGCAGCTACAAGAAGAAGCTTTGTTATGGTGGGAGACCACTACCTTGGCCGAATCGAACGATGACTTTTCATGGGATAGTTTCAAGCAAGTATTTGAGTAGCATTATATGTTTTCCGCTAGTAATTCCAGGATGTAAATAAGAAGTAAATTAATTTTCTTATTTGTGATAAAATTGTTAGAGTTCTATTTGTCACTGGAGCCACGTATAGTTTTATTTCCAGCAAACCGTAGAAGAATTAAAATTTGAACCCGAATTCGTAGACGAATCTATTTGTGTGGAGAACCTAGTAGGAGGCCTTGCGAATATTTGTTTACGTTGTAGAAAAATTCCTACGTCGAATTCTCATCATCAGTTTCCTTTCAGCCTTTTTGTTCTTGACTTTAATGAATTTGAAATTTTATCGGTATGAATTGGTCAACAAAATATAAAGCTAAATTAGAATGTGTCAATAAAACAATTTCGGTCAAAACCAAAGTTGTGAAATTTTGTTGTGATTTCTTATGAGGATCCAAGTCCGAAGAGTGAAGAGCTAATGTATACTTTTGGGTATCCTAACCTGAGTTTAGAATCCATGCCTATTGTTCAAGAATTTCCTGATGTATTTGAAGAAGTTAAGTCTTTAGCTCCGCAGAGGGAAATTGAATTTAGAATCGAATTGGCCCCCAAATGCCCGTCCAGTTGTGCAACCCGTAGGATGGCACCAGGGAAAAAGTAGAGCTAGTTGAGAAAACCTAAGATTTATCTGGAGAAAGGATTTATACAACCTAGTCATTCCAGTTGGGGTTCAGCTGTGGTATTTGTAGCCAAGTCCGATGGATCTTTGAGATTATGCATAGATTATCGTAATCTTAATAAGCTAACTCTTAAGAACAAATATGCTTTGTCTCGAATCAACGACCTGTTCGATCAATTGCATGGTGCTCAATTCTTTTCCAAGATGCACCTAGCCAAAGGATTCCATCAACTGATAATTTCGAAAGATTGTATCCATTGAACTATTTTTGTGGGTCCCGATACATTCTATGAATGGTTAGTTATGCCCTTCGAATTAACCATGCCCCTGCATATTTCGTAGACCTGATGACCTGAGTAATTCGTAAAGTATTGAATAAGTTCATTCTCGTATTTATTGATAATATTCCATTTATTCCAAATATAGAATAGATATTTCAGCTTAATCTAGTAGATAATTTCTCTATCGTTTTATGTGTACATATGTTCTTTGTTTGTTTCCATGTCTATCAAATTTCGGGGATGAAATTTTCTTAATGGGGAATTTGTAACGATCCCGTTTTTAAGCTAAATTTAATTTAGTAATTAATATAATTTTTATAATTAATTTGTGGATTAATTTGAATTTTTCCAAAAAATAAATAATATATGTGTTTGTTATATATGTATATAAATAGATTGTAAATAGAATTTTAATTTGAAACTCAAAAACAAAAATTTAAAAATAAATTCGATTTAAAAACTCTATATTTTAAAACTAATAAAAATATGTTTTCTAATTATAATATATATATGTATGTGTGTGTAATATTGTGATTTGGAAGTTATAATTTGATTTTAATATAATAAATTTTCAATAGCTATTTAAGGGTTAAATTCTAATATTATATATATATATATATATATATGTTTGTTTATTTAGTGTATAATTATATTTTAAATACATTTTCTTTAGAGTTATATAAATATAAAAACATAAACATAAATTGATAAAAAGAAATGTATTTAACAAACTAAATTGAAAATATAATATAAAAATTATATAAACATATGAAAAATATTTAATAACATGAAAATTAACATGTGTAACAAAAATATATGCACAAAGACAAGTGTAAAAGATTATGCCATGCATTAAACAAGTGTTTACTTAATTTCAACATGTAATAGAAGTGTCATTTGTTTCTTTTATTTTCAAAATTAATAAGTAAAGGAAAAAACAAGATATATACACACCTATATCCCTCTCTTCTCATCTTTTCCTTCATGCATTCAAAACTAAAAGAAATAAAATTAAAACCTCAAACCTGAGCAAACAAAAACCTAGAAACTAAAACTAAACCAAAGGTTAAAATTCAAAACAAACAACTCTTCAAAACCTGAAAGCAAGTAGATCAGCATCAAAACCATGTTCCAGATCAAAGTAAATCAAGCAATTTCAGTTTTCAAGTTCAAAAGCTAAATCAAACAAAGCAAATACAAATCAAGTTACAGATCAAAGTTCAAAACAACCTCCAGTCTTCAAGGTTTTCAAAAGATCAAGCGTATCCTTCTATGCTCAAAACAACTGTGAGTAAACTACCTTTATAAAATCTTAAACCTGTTATATCTTGATAATCCTTGAAGTATGATATGAAATATGCTTGTATGATTGTGTAAATATGCCTGCATGTTTGTAAATATTGGTGTGCATGTTTGGGAATAGGCAAAATATGCCTCTGTTCCAGATTACAACTTTCAAAACCTGTTCGAATCCAAAAATCTTATCCTCCAATCCTTTTCAGGCTATGATCATTAAAAGGAAAATGATTGTAACAATGTAATATCATTTTTAAAAATAGATTCAAGTGTATATATTAAGAAAATATTTATAAATTAGGATATTACAGTGATAATCAATTTAAGTCAGAAAATCAATTGTCCAGATTCCATGTTTTGATCATATATTTGGATTTGTTCTCGAAAATGCTGAGTTTTTATGGTGGTATCATAATTTTAAAGCTTGAATTTGTGGAGAATTTATGGGTTGAATGGGAATTGGCTTTCTATCAAATTTTGGCGATCGACAAGGAGTATGTAGTCGTGATCATGGCTGGAGGAAGCTTGTGCGTTGGGATCACCAAAAAAATACTCGATGAATTTTTTGATCACCGTGGTGGCCTGACGGCAGTAATGTAGGGTTTTAGACCCAGTTTTGGCTGATGTGAGTTTCGAGACTGGTTCGTTAACGTTGAGGCACCAGAATCGTTCGGAGGTAGGGGAATCGGAGCGTGGGTCTTCGGTGAAGTTTTGGTCGGAGTGGCGAATGCTCTGGTGGTCAGAGGCAACGGTATGAGGTGGTTTTGGGTGATTGGTTTTGTTCCAGGTGGATGTTGAGGTTGCTCAAATTCGATTTCGTGTTCGATTCTTGGAACTGGGTGGCTGGACTGTTAAGGGAGGTGATCGTCGACATGCCGGCGATGGTATCAATGGTCTGAGCCGCCACGATCGCCTGTGCACGTGCATGAGTGTCAGGTGTATATTGGGTTTTGGTTATTTTTGGAAGAAGATGTTGTCTCGGGTAGGAGCTCGGAGAAATGATAAGTTGGCTCGGGTTTGTTTTCGGGATGATACGCGAGTGATTATAATAATTTTAAAAATAAAAATATAACAGGTTTCAAAAAAAAGGTACGGGGATTTGCTCGGGGAAGGTATCGGGTCTTCTTTGGGAATGACTCGGTTAGTCTCGAGTATATGTTGAAAACAATTTTAAAATTTTGAAATAAAACAATTTTTAAAAAGTTTAAACAAATCAAGTTTTAACAATTTCCTTAAACTAATTCTTTGATATAATATGTGTTTAATTAAGTTTGGGATTAATTAAGGGTTTTAAAATAAATTATTTTAATTAGTTAAGTTTAAAGTGTTTTAATATATATATATAGCCTTTGTTTTTAAAGTTTTTTCTAAATAAATTTAATAATTTTAAGTGGTTAACTAAGAAGGTAAAATGTTCTTAATTTTTAATTAAACTTAAGGTCTTAAGTTAATAGGTTAATGATGAATTTATTTCAAAGGTTTATTAAATAAGATTTTAATAATAATTATGTAATTAACTAAGATAAGTGGTTTATCTTAAATTAATTAAGGGCTTAATTAATTAAAGGCTGATTACTTAATGAAATAAATTAAAAGACCATTAATTTGTTAATTTAGCAGGATTTAGAGATAATTAATTTAATTTATTTGGTGATTAAATTAAATTAATTAGGAATTAAGTAATTGAATTAAGATAAAAGGGTTTATCTTTAATTAAGGTCTTGATTAATTAAAGAATCTTTAATTAATGTGATTAATTAAAGGATAATTACTTAAAGGTTAACTAATTAATGTGATTAGTTAAAGGATAATTACTTAAAGGTTAATTACTTAATGTAATTAATCAAAGGTTAGTTAAATGTAAGTAATTAAAGGATAGTTAATTACTTAATGGTAGTAATTAAAGGATAATTAATCAATTAAAGGTTGATTAATTAATGTAAATAATTAAGGGATAATTAATTACTTAAAGGATAGTTAAATAATTATTGGTTAATTAATTTATGATTAAAGGATAATTAATTAAGGGTTAATTAATTAATATAAGTTAAGGTTAATTAATTAATGTAATTAATTAATTGAGGATAATTAATTAAGATGGATAATTAAGGATGATTAATTAATTTCATTAATTAATTAAAATAATAACAAATGATTTGTAATTAATTAATGTTAATTAAGCAAGGCTATTTATTCATATGTAATTAATTTATTTGGTTAATTATAAATTATGTGACTAATTAATCTTGCTTATGGATGATTGGATTATACTGAATGCCTTGAACCATTTGATATCTCTGATATGTGATGCTCTGTGATATGACTTGCTTTGGATTGAGCTGTAATGATTATAAATTATTTATTTGTGATGAATTGTTGCGTGAATGTGAACTTCTAAATTGAATTTATATTGCTTACTTAAACAACTTGACCTTTAAAATGGCATTTGAATTTCGATGCGACCGGGGGTTAGATTCCAAATGGTTATCTGAAAACCACATGAATCTTAAAAGTGGATCTTTTGTTTAAAAGATTAAAAATGAAAATTTGTTGTGACTTAACTATGATCTGAATGTATCCACTTGTTTTTAAACTAAGCATTCATTATTCGGATTAGCCGGGGGAGGACACGGTGGTTAAAGATCGGGTATTTTCAAAAACGAAAGGATTTCCTGTAGAATGTCTCTGCATAGAGTGGCTCCAGTATATAGATTATCTTATGTGATGGGGAGTCCGGATGTAATTAGGGGATATCCGGATTTGCAAGGACTTTTTCCTTAATTGGACGAAGTGCCTTCGGTTCCATTCAAACCCAGGATGGACTTGTATGGATGTATGTCTGACGTTACACTTTGAAATATAAAGCTGGTTTCTATCAAATACGTTTCTATTTGGTGGCGGAGAATTTATTCTCTTAGCTTAACACCCTTCTCTGAGACGTACGAGCTCAGAGGTTATGTAATTGATGGTTACTAGTGATATATTCCCAATTTGGTAATATGGCATGCTAAGTGCTGAGCATTGGATGATTGAAGCATGGCATTTGTGAAAAGGGTAGCTTTGTGGGACAAGACTCATCAAACCTCACACCTAGAAAATGGTCGAAATGGAAAGGATGCGCAAGGTTACGGGGGTCACTCCCCTCAAGGTATGTGCATTTTCTTCTGGATAAAAAGTGGTATCATGGTATGGAGCCCAGATATTTTACTTATGCGGATTTGCTGGAACTTTGTATTGGCGCCTCAGTAAAAATCGGTTACGACATACTCGTGACAGTTAGTTACCTAGTTACAGAGGTAACTCGGCCTTGTGTTTGCAGAGATCCGGTTAGGTTCTCGGGGCATCCCTCCAAAGGCGTACCCATTCGGATAAAGGAAGTTCCATAGCCTTGACCATTTGTTGGAAATCTAAACAATCAATACGAGCCTTTTACGGTTTTAATTGTAGAACCTGCCATTTAACATGGTAGCTATAGTAGGTATACTATAATGGTACGTATGCTGGCTAAATTTAATATTATACTTTCGAAATGATTTCCACACTATGCACTAATAATAATATCAAAAGGATTTTCGAGTATCAAGCATGTTTGACTGCTATAAGGAGAAACATCCCCAAAGTGTGTGATTTCATTGTGTGTGTGCCGGGAGACCTTATGGTAGTTTCATTTTCTAAAAAGCATAACGAATTTTTTATTTCTTTTGTGTAAATAATTGTTTTTATGTTTTCTCACACCAGTCCCATGACTGACTCGGAGTTTATTGTTCCCTTTTATAAATTATGGGTGCCCATAATTTTCCACATGGGCAGCCTAGAGTCAGGTTATCAAATAGTCGGATAGTAGATGTATATTTGGCAGTCTTTGGATTGGAGCTTTTGGTTCTTAGCCTTTTGGTTTGGATCTTTGGAGCTTTGGCATTGAAGATGCAGTCTGTTGGATTCTCTCTCGCTCTCTTTCTCTTTTGGAAGTCCCTGTTGATGGTTGGAAAGCTAAACCGTCACATTTGCTGTTGTTTTCCGCTATTATTCTTTTTCCGCTGTTGTATTCTGTTGTATATTTTGGCTTTGATGATGTTGGTCATTTGTATCAAGATGTTGTATCCATGTTGTATATGAATAAAATTCTTCTTTTTTTCCTCTTTGTTGCTTTCACCTAATGTGTTATAAGCTCCAGCAAACCGGACTCGAACGTTTGAATCTCCGGCATTTGAATACGGGTGATGTATTGGATGCCGATTTTCGAGCATCGGACCCCGGGTCGTCACACATATGTATGTTATAATAACAATGTATGTTTATATATATCAGTTATATATATGTATAATTGAATTTAGTTTTGAATATATATACACACATATATGTACGTATTTTATTTTTAGAAGTAGTATTATATATAAAGGCTGTTGCATATGTGTATAAGTATACTGCTTATATATAATTGTTTTTGCAAATGCTTGGTCATATATATATATATATATTACTTATTTTGTATTATTCAATATATTGTTAATTCGTAAATATGGGTATGTGTATATATATATATATAGTTGCTTATTTTGTTTTGATCGGCAAATCTGTTGAAGAAAATATATATACATTATACAGTAGCTTATATGAAAAAATATACACAAACTACAGAAATTGTTGCTATGTGAAGTAGGTTGTAGTGTTATAGTATGTTATATATCATGGGATCTGTTTCAATTGAGTTGTATATGTTTCCAGATTTTTGTGTCATAGCTTATATATATTTGTTTATATTTACACACACACACTATCTTGGATTTAAGGTGACTTTATAAATACTAATTTTATAATAAATATTGGTTTAAAATAACATATAGTGTTTATATTTTATCAGTCTTGAATTTTGGTTTGTTGGTTGATTACACAAGTTATATAAGTATATATATGTTAAACTATTGTGTTTTAAAGGTACTGATTCAAAAGTTATTATATATATATATATATATTTGACTTTAATATTTTGAGTTTTAGTTTAAAACAATGGATTTTGAATTACATATATACTTGATTTAATATATGTTTGAATTTAAAATCTGACTCTATATATATAGTTATATATAGTTTCATATAAGTACACTTATACCAATTATCTTCGTCGATCCAGTTTGATTTGATTTCATCAATTTCAAGCTTTCAGCTTCATTCGTCGATTCGAGTTCAATCTTGCCCTGCTTTGAAATTCGTGTTTGGGTTCATAACTCAACTTCATTTTCTATCATCTCCAGCCTCAAAGGTGAGCAATCACTCACGATTAACATTCCTATATTTACTTAATTAGATTTCAATTGAAACGACAATTGAAATATGCTACTGTTAGTTAATTAAATTATTATGTATACTATTATCTATATCTGTTCACTTGTGGGATATGCCACCATATCCTGTTGTTTATATTTTATTTAATCACTGATGATATATGCCTGTTATATTATTATCATATCTGTTATCACTCTGCAAGTTCCTTGTTAATTTAAAATTCCCCATGGGTTGAAATGATACATACCCGAACGATCTTGTAGAATAGGAGAAAATCGTTATGGGTTGAAATGATAAACCCAAGCGATTTTCATTGAATTGAATTTGGGATTGCGGGTTGAAATGATATATACCCATATATATTTAAATTGCGGATTGAAATGATAAATATCTGTATCACTTGACCATAGGATATAAAATTATATACAGACACCATTGGTCTACATATATATATATATATTAAATATATATATATATATATATATATATATATTAAAATGATTTCCAAGGTTTGAAATGAATATTTTGGTTTTAATAAATATTTAAGATATTATGTATATATGTTATTTTGTAAGGGTTTAAAATTTAGATTTTTAAATTTATACGTTTGAAGAATTTTAAGGTTATAAGTTAGTTTTGAAATTATATTTTAAGATAGATTTATAATGATTTTTGTAAGTAAGGTTGGGAAGATAAATTTGAATTTATTTGAAACTGTATCTAATTAAGAATTTTATTTAATTAAATCGATTTGAAACTTATTGAAATTGAGATTTTAAAGGATATAATTTTATGACTTGATTTTTGGTTTAAGGTTATTAAATGAATATTTCAAGTTTAGATAAATTAAAGGAAATATTTAGTTTATTTGTAATTTGGGGTTTTATTTAAATGATATAGGATTTATTAAGTAAACATTTCAAACTAAATAATAGCGAAGTTAAATTTTGATATATATGAAATTATCAAATCTAGTTTTGAAATGTTTGAATATTAAAACTTTGAAATATATTGAAATTTAAATGGTTTATTTTGTGGTTCGAATCTGTATTTGAAATCGATATTATTTAAAATGATTTAATGAGAAATCGAATTGAATCGAAGTTGAAGAATTGAGATTGAACTAAATTAAATTTTGGAATTCAAGTCGATTTGAATCGATTTGTGAAATTTGAGGATACTGCTTTATTATATAAAGTATTTCTAAATTATATTTTACTTTATAGATTATTTTAATATAAACTATTTTTATATAAACTATTTTATAAAACTATTTTCCTATATATTATTAATATCTAAACTATTTAAAAAGTTATGATTTCAAAGTTATGCTTTCCAAAGTATTATGATTTCAAAGTGTTATGATTTCTAAAGTGTTATAATTTCAAGTGTTTTGGTTTCGAAAGTGTTATATCTTTGAAAATGATATGATTTTGGGAATGGATATGTTTGAAATGGAAATGATGTCGTACTAATATGGTTTTGAAATAGAAATGATATTTTGGTTCTGAAGTATAAACTATTTTGAAATGACCGCGGTGTTATAATAATGATTAGTTATTAAAGAGATGGGGATCGAATATTGTCATGCTCTCTGCCAATACCGAAAACTACTTTGACAACTGTGTATGTGGTGGATATCCCTGAATGAAGTAGGATGGCTTGGTGACGGTTCTATATGGTATTTAGGTTGCCCTGACTCCCGTGAATCAGCTTGATGCGGCTAAAACAGGAGCCATGCCGGGCCAAGTGAGGTCATTCCTCCTATCGGACACATTTCTTCGATACCATTCTATTGCTTTTGTGATGTGAGTGGGTGCACCCTTTGATTTGGGAGTGTGTCATGAGGTGGACGGTAGTAGATATTATGCGTTACCACCGGTCCGGATCCGCAAACGGTATATCTACCCTGGAATTGCCTCGAGTGCCTTGTCGCATGCCCAATCGTGCCTTCTACGAGTTTGTTTTGTGTCGTACCTATGGAGTGCTCTTTGATAGCCTACCTGCGGGTGGAGTTTACAGTATCTGTATAGACTAAGGCATTATAAAAATGTGTTAAGGGGGTTATGGCTAACACCTTATCTTTCTTTAATAGTTTACTTTACTATAGACATATTATAATAGCATATAATACTACATAGTAGGTAGTTCCACGGATCCTTAGAGGATGGACATCCCAAATATCGTTTAAGTTACTTGTATTTCAGTTGATATTTCACTTGAGCTGGATTTACTGATATAAGAATGTTAATTCTAGCTTGAGTGTTTTGTGTTTTGCTTTACGCTCGGGTCAGACTGATTTTCACGGCATTTGAGACTCACCATTGGAGTTGGAGCTTCACTTGGAGATCCATCTGCATCTATTCAACATTCAGCCTTTTCAGTTGATTTGTTCAGAGATGTCATCTGTTTGTATTTGAGACTTCCCTGTATTTGAAATATTCTTTTGTATTTTATTTCAAACTCTGTTGTTTATATAGTAGCTTCATGAACTACTATTTACTGTTCCATTACTTATTATTATATTACTTTGTGTACGTGATTCTGTGATTGATTTATATACCGTGTGTTCTGTGTTTTTCCAAATATAAGTTAACAATCTGATATTTTAAGCAAATTAAGTCCGACATGTGTAGATGCGAATAGTTGAAAATACAGGGTCGTTACAGCATATTCGTGAAAGTCAATAGTGATCAAAGGAATGGCAATATGGCATTCAAAGTGGAACTGTAATGATCTAATCGTGGATTTTCAAAAAGAAAAGCATGGCTTTGTGGAGCATAGCTTTACGAGCCTCACATCCTTGGAATGGTATGGGATATTATGTGGTCTGAAACATATATTTTCGGGCTATTATTGTCGGAAGATTTCCCTATAGGCACTTATTTCCTTATCGTATGAATGGACAGATATTGGAGGCTGACAGAGATCGTGTAAAGCCTAGCCTAGTAATACTTTGTTCCATAATATATAACAACGTAGTTCGGAGGCTGACGAAGATCGTGTAAAGCTATGTGAAAATTATGTGTTATACGCGGATTTCGGGTCTGAATAGTGACTAGTTCCCTATTATGTTCGAAATCCAATTCTAATACGTAGCCTTTATGGTTTTGATTATAGAACCTACTTTTAAAAAGTAGTTTGTAAGCCTTCAAATTTAATCAATATAACAATTTCAGCTATCATTGATATATTATTTAATAAGTCTATTCAAAGGAACGTCAATAGAAATAATATCAAAAGTGTTTGGTTATCATAAGGTAAAAACATGACCGTATTTATGTGTGGATGTGGTCATATGAGATACCCTTCTTTTCAAAGGTTTTGATTGAAATTGTAACGACCCATAGTTTTGCTACTTCGAAAATGAGAGATTTCGTTTATTTTTAAATTAAAAGGAATTTTAATTCTTAAATAAACATGTTAAATAATAAATAATTATATATTCTTATAGTTAATAAGTTTGAAAAGTATAAATTTGGATTTTAGAACAAATCGACAAAAGTTAAGTTTGTAAAAAATAAATAAAGGCTTAAATGAATGGATTTTAATATTTGTCTATAAATATAAATCTTATTTAAAACATCTAATAAAGATAATAAAAGTATGTTAAAAGATTTAAAAGTTTGTTAATAATCATTTTATAAAAATAACAAAAATTTGTCGTATTTTGTCAGTTTTACATACACTGTAAAATTAAAGATTTTGATATTAATTAAATATGATTTTAAAATATAAAGAGAATTGTTTTAATTTATTTAAAGAATTAAAAATTTCATGTTTAAATTTGGTTTCCATAAATGAATAGTTTAACT
This sequence comes from Allium cepa, assembly GCA_030765085.1. Classification (NCBI taxonomy): domain Eukaryota; kingdom Viridiplantae; phylum Streptophyta; class Magnoliopsida; order Asparagales; family Amaryllidaceae; genus Allium; species Allium cepa. The sequence goes on along the minus strand of CM060943.1, from coordinate 478,587,522 downwards.
AAAACGTCAAAATGTGACCGTAAAACATTTTGTCGAAAAACGACGTTTTGTCAATTAAAAGTTGTCGCAACGTCGTCGCATCTTTATTTTCTTATATAAGAACATATATTCTAATAGTGTAAGTATTAATTAATTAACTAATCAAGTTTACTTTTACTAAACAAGGTTAGAAAACTTCTAGAAGTCATTAAGAAAAGTAAGTAAGAATTAACAAAAGTAGGTAAGAATTAACAAAAGTAAGTAAGAAAAGTCAAAAGTAAACATCAAATCAATATCACATCAAAAGCCAAGATAATTATTATTTTACTTAGCTTAGTTCTTAAGGGATTAAGACATAAAGTAAGGATGTGAAAGGTGATGTTAAGTTTTGAAAAAGTGGAGATTGTTTTAGGTTGAAGTAAGGTTAGTTTGGTAATTTGGTAAAAAGTTATTTTGGTAAATTACCACTTTCTTTCTTTTTCTATAAATATCCACCTCCTTCTTCACTTTCATTCACATTTTCTTCTTCTTCTTTTCTCAAACTTCTTCATCTTCTTCTCTCCTCTCTAATGGCTTCCATGCCATAGAAAAATATTATAAATAAATAATGTCAAAATATTTACAAAATTTTCAAAAGAAATCAATGTTTATTTTCTTCAAAACAAACTCCTTTTTTCTCTATATTTTACCTCTTCTTATTTCGGCCATAAGTTTTTCAATACAGAACCAAAATGCAAAATTATTTTTTTTGAATCATTTATTTTTCCAGTGGCTACAAATTTCATGTTCATGACTTTGTTTCATTCCAAAGTTTACCATGTCAAAATTCCACTTATTTCAAGTATATTTTCTAGCCCAGTTTTTAAGCCAGAAAATAGACCGTTTTGTTTTGATCATAACAGATCCAAATTTAGAAATTCCTTTTTTAAAACCATATTAAATTTCAGTGTCTACAACTTTTATGTTGATCATTTTTCCATTTTTGAGGCTTGCTTTACCTGAAACTCAATTCTTTGAAGTGTATTTTCGGGCTTTATTTTGTGAATCCGAGAATAGCTCTTTTATTTTGAACATATCTCCCTCAAAACAACTTGGATTCAAATGATTCTTTTTTCAAATTCAATAGAAAAGAATTTGCAACAACTTTTCAGTTAATAAGTTTTTCAAATTTTATGAATAAGAGAGTCAAAAATAAGAGAGAAGATGACCTATTTTTCGGATCTAAATCTTGGAAATTCAAGTTCAAAGCTCTACCGCTTCTTCTCTATATTTTCAGCCAACCTCCATCTCAAGCCTCGGCTAAGCTATTGGATGGGAGAGGGTGTTGTTTGCTCGTGTTTAATGGAGTATGAATTAATTAGTGAAGTATTGGTTGATTAGAATGTCGGTAGGAAGTTAATCGCTTTGGTTTGTGGTGACAAATTCTCAATGCTTTTGAATTTATATTTTGATTATGTTATAAATCATATTTACACCTTTATGACATATGAATGTTTATACCAAATTGATTGTTAATATGGATGATTTGATAGATAGTAAATTAAGTGAATTGTGGTAATATATCCCGTTATGATATTAATAGTGAATGTTAGATTTGAAATCATATGCATGTGATTGGTTGAATGGATGTTATGTTAATAATAAATATGAATATTGGATATGTTCATTTTGATCAAGTAATCCCTTTATCTAAAAAGACCATATTTTAGTAATATGAGATATTGTGGAAAAATAAGTCTATTTTCATTTAGAAGTGAAATTAAAGTTAAAATCAAAGAGAATTTGAAATTTGAAGTGAATCGGATTTGAAAATGATAGTTAATTAGAAATTGAAACTAATATGAATAGTGAAATTGAAATCAATTTTGAAAAAGTGAAGTTTAGTTTGAGATTGAATTGAAGTTTAAATTGAAATTAGATTTGAAATCTAAGTTTTAAATATATTTAATTTTAGATTAGAATTTGAAATAGAATTGAAATCGGAATTTAAAATTAAATATTAAAATAATGTGAATATAATAATATTATAATATGGTAATAGTGAAAATTCATTTTAAATACTTTTAAAAGTGAAAATATTGATTTAAAATGGTTTCTAATGATTTTATAAGTGTTGAAATCCAACTTGAATTGATTATTTCAAATATTGAAAAATAAGTTAAAACTAGACGCGTCGCGCAATGATAATTCGCGATTTCGCGCCGAAAAGTTCAAATGAGTGTATAGAGTGGAATATAGCTCAAAATTCTTCGAGATAAGAAAATTCCGGACTATTATATCTATATCTTCTAAATGAAGAAATAAAATCAAAGTTTCGATAAGTAGATTTTGAATTAAGTCCAAATCAATTTTCTAGAAAAAATCGCGCTAGTGCAGTTTAGTGACTATGACAGGAAATTTGTTTAAATGGATGTTTTTAATTATGGAAAAATATGGAATAAATTTGATAAATCTATTTAAATGATTTAAAAGAGATTGGGATTGGAAAATATGAATTATCGAATGTTTAAAAGTTGTTTAATTCAAAATAAGCTTATTTAGCACTTTCCGTAGCACTTAATGTTGCGAAATCTATAACTTTTGGAATATGAGTTTAAATGTAACGACGTTTTCCAGAATAAAATGTGAATGTTTTAAAAAGAATAATTAAGCGTTTTGAAAGATAATTTGGGATATTTATAAGCAATTCCAAAATAAAGTTGAAAATCTGAGTATTCGGAAACAACTAGTACATTTGTCCCGCCTGTGAGATCTGGGAAGATAAAACAAGGTGTTTAACTAAGGTTAGGGATGGAGAAACCAGTGCCCTGAACTTACCTGGCCTATGTTTTCTTTTCTTAGGCGAGGGGTGGAACAGATCGAAAGGAAAGCCCGGATGCTCTTAAATAAAAAGATTCTGTATTAAGTTTTTGAATTAAAAAGAGATTGGTATTATCCAAAAGTTAAGCAATCTCCAAGATGAATGATTTCTATGATCCTATCTACTCAAAAATGTTTTTGTTAAGATTGACTTAGGGTTTATCGTAAGCGATGTCTTAAATAACATTGTTTTTGACCCGCTTAAAAGTTAAGAAGTTTGGATGAAGAATTAAGTAAGGAAATTTGAGATATTTTCCAAAGCAAAAGAATGAATTTCTTAGAATCACACTAAGTTAAAAGAAAGAGATTTCGAAATCATCCGAAAAGAATTAAGAGAAAAGAGATTTAATAAATCCTATATACTCATATTCACTTTTTATCGATGATTGGATTTCGAAGGAACCGGAGATTGGATTTGTTTGATTATGTTCAGCATGATAGGGGGTTCTCGCTTTGTGAACAGTGATGAAGCTTAGACTCTTGCCCCTACATGTCCCTAGTGTGAAAGGGTTGGTTGATACTCGAGAGGCTTGCCGTAAAAGCATATCCGAGGTACCATATGTAGTCACCTCCATGTTGAAAAGCAGGAGTGCCCCCATATTGAAAAGCAGAAGGGTAGCAGGATGGTTGAAAAGCCTACCGGGGCGTGTCCGAAAAAACCCGTTCGTTACATTTGGTATCAGAGCTGAAGGTTAAGCGAGAACCTTGGCTCTATTATGGGTAAGTCTCATCAGAGATAGGATTAGTAATATGCTAGGATGAGTAACTCATTAGAGATAGGGTTAGCAACACCCTAGAATGAGTTATGAGAGTATTATATATATGAGAGTGTATTTGTTAATTTTATAAAAATGATTTTATTTTAAAGGAAATGGGTAAATGAAATAATTTTACCTTGGTTTATATTATAAATATTAAAGGGAATACTATTACCTTTTGGGTTAGAAGTTAAGGATTGATTGTGACTTTGCTTAGTGAAACTAAAATATGAATATCTTGTGATTAGAATTGCACAATTTGACTATAAGATATTACAAACATAATCAATTAGTTGAGAGCTAGAATTTCAAACTTAAATCATATACCCTTAAATATGTAGTATCAAGAAATAATAATGATCAAGTTATTATCATAATGGACGGATTCAAAAGCTAAGTACAAATATCCTGTGAAGTAAAATTTACAATTTGACTGTAAGATATTTGATGATAATACTGAAGCTAGAAGTGTAATTAGAGAAAGTGAAGAGAAAATGTGCACTTAGAAAAAATTCTTATCAATAAGATAGAAAAGATAAGCCAAAATTGAAATTTTGGGTACATATATTATGAAAGGATAAGTCCTATAACTTATAAGGAGATAAGGTAATTTTAGATTTAGACACTTTGACTAGGTTAAAATCAAAGTGAAATTTAGGAATAAGAGATATAAGAAATATCATCCTAATATAAAACTTTGAATTAGTGATACAGTTAGGGTAACCTTTGTAATTTAAAATGAAATAAGATTAGAAGTGGATATTTTTGAATTATATGGTTAGTAGTTTGATTGTTGGATGAAAATGATTAAGTAACAAATACCATGTGAATTAAGTTTCACAATTTGACTATAAAGTATTTGATGGATTTAAGATTAAGAAATTTGATTTAGAAAATGGATAGGTAAATAAGTTAAGTAAGTTAATCATAGAATCAGTAAGAGAAAAAAGTGTACACTTAGTAAAGTTGTCTTATTAATATATGGATTAGATAAATAATTTTAGTTGAATTGAAACTTTAGGTAAAGAAAACTAAGGATTGAGTTTTATAACTTATTTATGTGGAATAATAGAATTCCACATTTGTTGAAGACCTTAATTGAAGTAATGATCGTTTGAAGATAAGGGATATGTATACATACTCTTAGGAAGTAAAGGTATATTATACAAGTTTAAGTCATATTTATGAGCTTAAGTAATAATGGATTTAGTAAAAGGTAAATGGTTGTGAAATAAAGTTGGATTAATAGAAGTTTTGAAAAAATGTATTAGGTAAAGATTAAGTACATAAGTTAAACGTAGATCATTTTGGCACATAAATTTTGATCTAAGATTTGAGTACAGAACTTTGAGGTGTTTACACCAATCCAAAAAGGAATTATCACTCGATTTTTGATGGCGAATATTGATGAGAGTTTATGATTATGTACACAAGTTTTCTATCATAGTTGAGAGCTATCCAAGGAAAGCAAGGGTTTGTGATTAAGAAGTCTGATCAAATTCCTCACTAGAAAATCGGAGGATCGATGCTAGTTCGGAGGTAAAGTTGTGGATTTGAATAAGAGATCGAATCAAATATCACATATAGTATGATGTTACGGGTCTGTCTACTTAGTAGTTGGATAGTTATCTCAAATAGTAGGCACTAAGATATAGTGGTTAGACTGATGTTTTGGTATGTATATATATAGACCTCGAGTATAGTACATGCTCAGGACAGGGAATGAGTTATGTGGATGTATTCATTTATGTTGATATAGTATCAGTGTGGTTGTTTTGGATGCATAATCTTGTTTGGTTGTTGTATATCTTATCTTAAATATGCAGTATGCACTAGGATGGGTAGAATAAAAATTTAACTTGATGTATGTATATATAACCTTAAGTACATGATAAGTACTCAGGATAGTGTGGAAAATCTTGGTATGTATGTCCGGCATCATCTTTTTTAGTGTTGTTATGATATTGGCCTTCTTCTTTTCTATCATCGGTAGAAATAAACCAAATTATTTGAGGAGATGAGTATGGGATAGATTCCTTTGTCTTTGATTTCATTTCGAGGACGAAATGCTTTTAAGTAGGGGAGAATGTAACGACCCGTAATTTTGCTACTTCGAAAATGAGAGATTTCGTTTATTTTTAAATTAAAAGGAATTTTAAGTCTTAAGTAAACATGTTAAATAATAAATAATTATCTATTCTTATAGTTAATAAGTTTGAAAAGTATAAATTTGGATTTTAGAACAAATCGACAAAAGTTAAGTTTTGTTAAAAATAAATAAAGGCTTAAATAAATGGATTTTAATATTTGTCTAAAAAGATAAATCTTATTTAAAACATCTAATAAAGATAATAAAAGTATGTTAAAAGATTTAAAAGTTTGTTAATAATCGTTTTATAAAAATAACAAAAATTTGTCGCATTTTGTCAGTTTTACATACACCGTAAAATTAGAGATTTTGATATTAATTAAATATGATTTTAAAATATAAAGAGACTTGTTTTATTTAATTTGAAGAAGCAAAAAGTTCATTTTTAAATTTGGTTTACATAAATAAATAGTTTAAATAAAACCTCAGAATGTGACCGTAAAACATTTTGTCGAAAAACGACGTTTTGTCAATTAAAAGTTGTCACAACGTCGTCGCACCTTTATTTTCTTATATAGGAACATATATTCTAATAGTGTAAGTATTAATTAATTAACTAATCAAGTTTACTTTTACTAAATAAGGTTAGAAAACTTATAGAAGTCATTAAGAAAAGTAAGTAAGAATTAACAAAAGTAAGTAAGAAAAGTCAGAAGTAAACATCAAATCAATATCACATCAAAAGCCAACATAATTATTATTTTACTTAGCTTAGTTCTTAAGGGATTAAGACATAAAGTAAGGATGTGAAAGGTGATGTTAAGTTTTGAAAAAGTGGAGATTGCTTTAGGTTGAAGTATGGTTAGTTTGGTAATTTGGTAAGAGGTTATTTTGGTAAATTACCGCTTTCTTTCTTTTTCTGTAAATATTCACTCCTTCTTCACTTTCATTCACATTTTTTTCTTCTTCTTTTCTCAAGCTTCTTCATCTTCTTCCTTTCCTCTCTAATGGCTTCTATGCCATAGAAAAATATTATAAAGATATAATGTCAAAATATTTACAAAATTTTCAAAAGAAATCAATGTTTATTTTCTTCAAAACAAACTCCTTTTTTCTCTATATTTTACCTCTTTTTCTTTCGGCCATAAGTTCATCAATACAGAACCAAAATGCAAAATTATTTTTTTTAAATCATTTATTTTTCCAGTGGCTACAACTTTCATGTTTATCACTTTGTTTTATTCCAAAGTTGACTATGTCAAAATTCCAGTTATTTCAAGTGCATTTTCTGGCCCAGTTTTTAAGCCAGAAAATAGGCCGTTTTGTTTTGATCATAGAAATTATTTTTTTAAACCATATGAAATTTCAGTGGATGCAACTTTTATGTTGATCTCTTTTTCCAGTTTTGAGGTTTTCTATACCTGAAACTCAATTCTTTGAAGTGTATTTGCAGGCTTTATTTTCGTGAATCCGAGAATAGCTCTTTTATTTTGAACATATCTCCCTCAAAACAACTTGGATTTAAATGATTTTTTAAAAAAATTCAATAGAAAAGAATTTTCAACAACTTTTCAGTTAATAAGTTTTTCAAATTTTGTGAGTAAGAGAGTCAAAAATAAGAGAGAAAATGACCTATTTTTCGGCTCTAAATCTTGGGAATTCAAGTTGGGATATTTATAAGCAATTCCAAAATAAAGTTGAAAATTTGAGTATTCGAAAACAACTAGTACATTTGTCCCGCCTGTGAGATCTGGGAAGATAAAACAAGGTGTTTAACTAAGGTAAGAGATGGAGCAACCAGTGCCCTGAACTTACCTGGCCTATGTTTTCTTTTCTTAGGCGAGGATGAAACAGATCGAAAGGAAAGCCCGAATGCTCTTAAATAAAAAGATTATGTATTAAGTTTTTGAATTAAAAGAAGATTGGTATTATCCAAAAGTTAAGCAATCTCCAAGATGAATGATTTCTATGATCCTATTTACTCAAAAAAAAATTTGTTAAGATTGACTTAGGGTTTATCGTAAACGATGTCTTAAATAACATTGTTTTTGACCCGCTTAAAAGTTAAGAAGTTTGGATCAAGAATTAAGTAAGGAAATTTGATATATTTTCCAAAGAAAAAGAATGAATTTCTTAGAATCATCCTAAGTTAAAAGAAAGAGATTTCGAAATCATCCGAAAAGAATTAAAGCGAAAAGAGACTTAATAAATCCTATATACTCATATTCACTTTTTATTGACGATTGGATTTCGAAGGAACCGGAGTTGGATTTGGTTAATTCCTATCTGAAAATCACTTCGAACTAATGTATACGTTCGAAGGTGAAGACATGTTGAAGACGATGATTATTGAAGACCGTGGATCTTCATAGCGTAAGGACTGCTTGTTGATTTACTCGAGGTCGCACCCATTATAGAGTTATATATAGCAGTGGTCTCCTGGTGATGGAGATTTTGTGGATTGCAAGGGCTACTCGCCTAATAACGGCCGAGGAAAGTGCCTTCGGTTTGTCATGTTCCTGGACAACTTGTATGGACGTTTGTCTGACATTGCATTTCTAACGATTACGTACATTGGTTTTTACAAAAATACATCAGTGGTGGCGGAGAAGGCAACTTCTCTTAGCTTAACACCCTCCTTAAGACTTACGAGCTCAAGGGTTGTATTTTTGTGGAAGGCAATTAGTAGTTAAACAGAAATGACAATGTGGCATTCAAAGATGTGATATGTGCTATGTGAAAAGGTAATTGTTTGCCTCAAGCCTCATCAAACCGGAAATGACCGAAACAGAATTAGATGCGGCAAGGCTAAGTGGGTCATTCCCAAGTAGGGTATGATCATCCCCTTTTAGATATATTTCTTCCCGCTATGATGTTCGGGATGTTAATTTATGTGATGTATGGAAAACGAGCGCTCGCTTAAAGGTCGGTAACGACCGAGGGATGACATATTCGGTACTATCTAGTTAAAGAGGTAGGCCGGTCTTGTGTTGGTAGAGAAGCTTTGCGGTGGTTTCTCGGTACATCCATCTAGAGGTGTACCCATTTCGGAAGGTAGATCCTGCGCCTGGTCATTTGTACGGAAATCCATTCTCCAATAAGAACCTACGGACTTGATTGTAAACCTATTATGCTGGAATTTAATCAACGTAACAATTTCGGCTAAGATTAATAAGTTTATTTGCAAATGTTTTCAAAGAAATGTCATTAGAAATAATATCAAAGGTTTTGATATAAAAGTGTTTTAGTTGTCATAAGGTAAAAACCCGTCCGTGTTTATGTGTGGGCGTGGTCTTATGAGATACTCTTTGTTTTCAAAGGATTTTATAAAAAGGCTGATATATGACACTGTCATTTATTATTGAGTTTTTCTCACGCTGGTTTATCAAGCCTGATCCGGGTATTTTCAATACTCGGGTCAGATCCAAGTAGTTTCAGGATAGTCGAAGACAATTGGAGTTTCCAGAGGAGAGCTGAAGATATTCATCGATGTATGGACATATTCCTTTATCGCCTTTGCTTAATGTATTTTGTTTGATGTTTGTCAGCATTTGTAAGGGCAGGTTTTATAACTGTCCAAGCTGAATTTAGCTTAGACTCTGATATATGTATTTAAAAGTTTTCCGCTGTAAAGATTATTATTGAAATAATATATGTTATTCCATTCGAGTGAGATTCTGTTCTGTCTACTTTTCTTTATCACCCTTAATGATTCGTCTTTTCATGCAATTTGAGTTGGACATGTGTAGTTTATTGTCGATTCAAAGGGTACGGGAAAACGGGTCGTTATAGAAATGGACATGATCTTTGCATTTAAACTTTCGAGTATCCTATGCTGGTTTATCAAGTCTAATCCGGATATTTTTAATACTCTGGTCAGATCTGAGTAGTTTTTGGTTTAATTGAAGGCGCTTGGAGTTTCTAGAGGAGAGCTGGAGATCTTCATCTACATATGGACTTATTCTATTATCCGCTGCATCTATTGCATTTGTTCTTGTTTTTATTTTTTTAGCATTTGTAAGGACAGAGGGTTTATAACTGTCCAGGCTAAATCTAGGTTAGTCTCTTATATTGTATTCAAAATTTTCCATTGTAAAGTTTATTATTGAAATAATATATGTTATTCCATTCGTGTGAGATTATTTTCTACCTTTATTTTCTTTTTCTCCTAACGATTGGTCTTTCCGGCACTTGGATTTGTGACACGCGAAAACCAAGGATGTATTAATGTCGACTTTCGACAGTTTAAAATCCTATTTGTTACATTTGGTATCAAATCTTAGGTCGAGCAAATACCTAAGATTTGTGGGGCTAAGTCTCATTACAGATAGGGTTAGTAATACCTAGAATGAGTGACTCATTAAAATAGGGTCAGTGATGCCCTAGAACGAGTTTGAGAGTATTATATAAATGAGCGCGTATTTGTTACTTGATATGGAAATGTCTAGTGATTAAGCTTTTGAGTGGTTTATGAATTCTAGTCCGTGCATAAAGAGCTCCATGTAATCGATAGGGATTCCTAAATACTTAAATAATGCGAATCGACACACCATTTTAAAAGGAGTATATTTTATGTATGCAAAAGTATAAATATTTATGTAATGCAAAAAATTTATATGATGTTATCCCTTTAGAAAGTTCCAAGAATAAGGTCATGATTTATTTGTGATGGTAGGAATAGTCTTTCAAGTATCGATCATATGTTGGCTTAGGCAAACGGTATCGAACACTTGAAAATTTATTCTCCCTATCATTGGAGTTGAAGGCAAGTTCAAATCTGAACAAGTTGAATTATGTTATTTAGATAAAAGGTTACTAAGTCAAGAAATAAATGTGTAAACCTTATAATGATATCTTGGTATATTACTTAGGTCAGGATGTTTTATTTTTCAGGAAGGAGTTTTGGATGACTCTAAAGCAAGCACGAAGAGCAAGTATAGCAAAAGAAGCGAAAGAGAAATTAAAACTAGGATCTTATGCTGGCATATACTATTACAGATGCAATAAAGAAGGGTGTTATGCAGTTCTGTATAAGGATAGGAAAGATATGTAATGGGATAAAAGGAAAGCAGAGAAAAAGAATAAAGAAACATATTTTAGGGTTGAAATATTCTATTACAAGTGTAAAAGGCAAGGACATTTTTTACATGGGTGCACTAAAATGAAGAAGAAACCTAAAATTCTGTTAGGAAAGATAAAAGGTTGCTACCGTTGCTGGCGACTAGGAAATATATCTAAATAATGTCCTTAGACAAGCATTTGGTGCTATAAGGGGAAACACTCATGAAGGACTGTCCAAAAATGAAGGTGGCTGACTTAGGTCCCCAAGGATAAAGTACAATCTACTTAGAGGGAATTCAAGAATAGTATGTATAGTAGTTCAAGTATCTATATCTGATGGTGGTGTGTAATAGGATGTATTCCCTAGGGAATTATCTCTAAAAATTTGTAATAGAGGATAGGAATGGATGCATAAATATGATGTTAATTAATAAACTTCTCTTTGGACTATCCTGTCGGAGCACTTCTTTTTTCTTATATTCGATCAATTTAATAAGATATTTAGAAATAAAAAGTTTAAAGGAATATTAGAAATGGCTTATTAATAAGTATCTAAATTAAGAAATTATTTAAGAATATATTTTATAAAGGTATATTTTATAAAATAAAGTGTGATTAGCAAAAAAATAAAATGGTGTTTGAGAAAGATGGATTTGAGAATTTGTATCCTAATGTTTTGAAAAGGTATAGAAGAAAATTTTATGTAATATAAAACAAGTTTGGAATTAAATTTATAATGAGACGTACTAACAAATAAATTTCAAAAGAATTTTGAATTAAGAATTAAACTGGTATTATTCCAAATAAAGGATAATCAATTTCTTTTGGAAAAGATATAGAAATATTTTTTGGAATAAATATGAAGAAATTAAGGGTTTATAGAAGTATTTAAAGAAAAAGATAATAGTTTTATGAAATGTTCTCATAAAGATTTGAAAAGTTAAACAAAGCACGAATTTATACATAGAACATTTCATCACATGATTCTGATATAAGATTTGAGTATATAACTTGGAGATGTTTACACCAGTCCAAAAAGGATTTATCACTTGAATCTTGACAATGAATATTGATGAAGGTTTGTGTTTGGATACTTACAATTTCTATCATAGTTGAGAATTATGCAAGGAAAAGTGAAAGTTCTAATTGGAAAGCCTACTCAGAGTACACATTAGAGGATCTTAGGATTAATACTGGTTCGAAAGTAAAGTTTTGGATTCAAATAATAGGTCGAATCGGATGATCTGTATACATCATATCAATATAAGTTTAAAAATAAATATTATGGGAAAATACCTTTGGGTTTTGTCTTAGTGTAATTTCATGGGTGAAATTATTTTAAAGGGGGAAGGCTGTAACGATCCTGTTTTTAAGCCATATTTAAATTGGTAATTAATATAATTTTTGGATTAAATTGTGAATTAATTTGAACTTTTCCAAATTAAATAAGATATGTGCTTGTTTTTTATTGTAATTTGAATTTCAAATTTTCCAGAATAAATAATAAATATTGTTTATATATATATATGTATATGTATATGTATACAAATTGATTTTCAATTGAATTTTGATTTTGAAACTTAAAAATAAATATTTCATAAATTAAATTGAATTATGGATTTGAAATTCAAAATTAAACATATTGAAAATAAAATTGGATTTAAAAACTTTTCTAATTATAATATATATATATATATATATGTAATATATATATATATATATGTAATATGTATTTTGGAAGTTATGATTTAAATTTAACATAATAATTTTCAAAAGGCTATTTTAAAATAAATTCATATATATATTAATATATATATGATTACTTATTAATGTATAATTAGTTTTAAAATCATTTTTTATTAAGGTTATATAAATAGTTATAAAAGAAAATGTATATTGATAAATATTTTTAATTAAAATAATATTTAATAAAAAGTTATATAAGTATAAATAATAAGAAAATGTATGAATACAAATGTAAAACAAGAATGAATAAAAGCTTATATATACATATATCTTTTGAAATTTATGAGATAAACACATTAAAATATAAAGATAAATATGGTTTGTATGTATATATAGAATTAATAAAAAGGTTTAAAACACTTTTCCTTTATACTTGAAATAAATTTAGTTTGTATATATAAATTAAATTTGTATATGTAAATATTAAAACTAAATAAAAATGACATATATAAACATAAAAGACGTTAATACATACAAATTGACATTTGTGAAATAATAACAACATGCATTAACAAGTGTGGGTGTTTTAACAAGAATTTGAACAGGTGTTAGCTTAATATAATTTGAAAATTATACAAGTGGCAAAATGTTTTTTTTCTTTAATTTGAATTTTATATAATAACATGTTTAGAAAGAAACCAGGCTTCATTATCACTTCTCAATCTTCCCTATCTCTTTCATTCATTTCAAACCTGTGAAAATAAAAAATAGAAAAAAATCAAACATGGAAATAAGCTCCAGTTTTCAAATTCCAAACCTGAAAACAGTAAACAAGCTTTCAAAATCAAAACCTGGGAGTCAAACTAAAATCAAAACAAGTTCAGACTCAACTCAAATCTGAAGCATGCCAGTTAATTTAATTTTATCAAATAACTTCAACCTGTTTCAACATTGATCAAGCAAGCAAAGAAATTCAGGATCATCTCAACAATCAACATCAAGCTTCAACATCAAAATCAAGATCATATTTTCAAACTTAAAACATTTCCAGGCTCAAAGCCTGTTCTCTGCTTCAATTTTCAAGTGAGTAAACCTATTGAATCTATTATTATATCTGGATGAATGAATTTGAATGCATGTATATAAAAATGATATGCCTTTGAATGTGTCTGTGTATCTGTTTATATATTCCTCTATTTATAACTATAGATCAAACTCACTAGAAAAAAAATTTATATCTTCCCATCTAATTGAGTCCAAGCTATAATCTTTAGAGAAGATATATTTGTATCAATATAACATCATTTTTAAAAAATTGAAGTAAAATAAATAGGTTGGATTGCTGGAAATGAATAATGTCAAAAAAAATGAATTCAAGTCGAAGATTTGATTTATAAATTTTCAAGCTTCTATCATATAAACTAATTCGTATTTCAAAAATATGAATTTAGAAAATCAGCTCATGATTTTTTTGGTGTAAATGTTGAGATATTGGGTGTTGAATGGTTTTGACTTTTTCATCGATTGCCGACGATCGGCGAAGGGAGGTGGGTCGTGGTTGATGCTGGAGATGGCTGGAAGGTTGTGTCACTCAGAAAAATGCTTGGAGATTTTTTAGATGATCAGAGTGGAGGCAGGACGACGATTTAGGGTTTAGCAAGTTTTCTGGATCATTGTTATTTCTCGAACTCGTGTGGGCAACGTAGGTGCATCGCTCTCGATCGGACCGAGATGAAATGTCGCGTGGTTTATTAACTTGGCTTTGGTTGTGGTTGCGTAGTTTCTGGTGGTCGTGATCGTCAGGGCATGGCGTTTTCGTTGAAGTGTTTGGTTCCTGGTTGAAGTCGAGATGGCTCGATATTGATTTTCAGGTCAACTCGGGGTTCTGGGTGTTTGTTCGTGTTGAGATGATCGTTGATGATTCGTTGAAGGTTGCACCATCGACCGGAGGTGGTCCGATCACCTGTGCACGTGTACAGGTGAAAGTAGTGTCAGTAGATTTGGCTTTTGGGAAGAAGGACTTTGCCTCGGGTTTGTTCGCGTCGATTCTCGGTGTTTGGCTCGAGCATTTGAGAGTTTGGCTCGGGTTTTATTTTTGGGTTTCAGGTTTTAAAATAAAAAAAAGAGAAGGGAAATGGCTCAGGGATTTCCAAATTTGGCTCGGGATATTTCTCAAGTTATTTTGAGTACAGGCAATAACAGGTTTTCAATTTTCAAATAAATCAAGATTTTAAATTTTGGATCAACCAAGTTTGAATTATCCTTTTAAATAAAAATTCTTTTAAAATATTTAATGTTGATTTAAAGGATTGGATAGATAAGAGTTGAATGATTTATTTTAAATTGAATTAATTAAGTTAATTTTCAAGTTTATTTAAAATAAGTTAAAAGGTGTAATTAAGAAGTTAATTAAGATAAAGTGTTTTAATTTATTATTTGACTTAAAGGATCTAAGTTAATTTATGGATTAATAATAAATTTGTTTCATAGTTAATTATTTTAAAGATCGAATTTTGGTTTAAAATAATTATATATTAAGTGATTAATCAATGTGATTCCTAATCTTTTTCAAAAGGAATTTGTAATGTAATTAATTAAGATAAATGGTTTATCTTAAGTTGATTGAGGTCTTAATTTAATTAATGGATAATTGAAGATAATTACTTAATTTAAAGGTTGATTGGTTAATATGAGTAATTAAAGGATTAATTATTTAAAGGATAATTAATTAATTTGATTAATTAATTAAGGTAATTAATTAATAAAAGTAATTAAGGGTAATTAATTACTTAAAGATAGTTACTTAATAAAGTAATTAAGGATAATTAATTACTGATTAAAGGAAAATTAATTTATGATTGAAAGATAATTACTTAATGTAATCAATTAAAGATTAATTAATTCTGTAGTTAACTTAAGGGTTAATTTGTTATTGTAATTTATTAAGGGTTAATTAATTAATGTAATTAAGTAAGAATAATTAATTAAAGGATAATGAAATAATTAAAGGTTAATTATTTAATGATTAAAGGTTGATTGATTTATTAATTAAAGTGGATTAATTAATGATTAAAGGTTAATTAATTTATTATTAAAGGTTAATTAATAAATGATTAAAGGATAATTAATTAAAAAGGTTTGTAATAAATTAGTGTTAATTAACCAGGATTAGTAAGTAATTAATCCAGTTTAAATAAATAATTATTATGTGATTAAATTAATCTTGCTTATGGATGATTGTATTTTATTGAATGCCTTGAATTGTTTGATAGCTCTGATGTGTGATATTCTGTGATATGATTGTGTGCATTGAGCTGTGAACTGCGATTTATTTATCTGTAATGATATTGCTTGTTTATGTATGAATGAAGATAAGCTTTATAGGATTATACCGCTTATCGATATTATTGTGCTTGAATTAATGATGATTGTGATATGTTATTGCTGTGTGTAAAACCCCTGGACTACACCACACACTCACAAATACAGATTTCACGGGAAATTGGTTAAGTCACAGATATTTTTAACTTGAATATTATTTTGTTCAAAAGTTGAATTTCGAATCTAATTGGTTTGGAAGTGAAACCTTGTTGAATATGAAAAGCTTTTAAAAAGGAAGTCTTGGAATTAAAATTTAGTTTGAATATACTATATCTTGTTAAAGTTTTGAAATTATTTTGGAACTTATGGTCTGAAAGGGTTATATAAGTTATACAATATATATATATGGATTTAAAACTATTTCAAATAAATTGTTTTGGGAGTTTGAATTTAATTCAAATAGAACTTGCCGATGATACAACAGTTCGCTGATTTTCTAGTTTATACTTTTAAAGGCTATAACTTATGTATATTTAATCGAATTTTCCTGAAAAGAAAAGCATTTGTTTCCAAACTATAATGTCTTTCATATAATGAAAGAACTTTCGGTTTTTGTTGAAAGGATTTCAAGTTTGAAATGGAATTGTTTTGAAAGTTATGAATGAATATTTGTTAAAGATTGGTGAACCTTGTTTCAAATTGAAAGTGATCTTAAAGGGTGAATCTTTTTTTTAAAAGATTAAAAGTGGAAATTTATTTAATCCATTCAAAAAGAAAGGTTTTTGGCTAAACGTTGTGACTTAACTAAGACCCGGTATCCATATGCTTCCTAAAATAAGCACTCATTATTCGGTTTAGCCGGGAGAGGACTTTATGTCATATAACCCATTCTGAATAATGGTACGACGAAATGGATAGCATTTGAAGACAGTGGTGAAGACCAGGTATTTTCGAGAACAATAGTATTACCCATCGAATGTCTCTGCACTGAGGTTCTCTAGTATAGAGATCTCCATATGTGATGGGAAGTCCGATCGGGATTGTAGATACCCGGATTTGCAAGGGTTCTTTTGAAGTGCCTTTGGTTCCATTCAGACCCAGGATGGACTTTTATGGACTTATGTCTGACGTTACACTTTGAGATGTAAAGTTTATTTCTATCAAATACATTTCTGTTTGGTGGCAGAGAATTTATTCTCTTAGCTTAACACCTTTTTCTGAGACGTACGAGCCTAGAGGTTATGTAATTGATATTTACTAGTGATATATTTCTAATTTGGTAATGTGGCATGCTAAGTGTTGATGTTTATTTTTTGATCGAAGCATGGCTTTTGTGAAAAGCGTAGCTTTGTGGACGAGACTTCGTCGAACCTCACAACCCTGAAATGGTCGAAATAGGAAGGATGCAGCAAGGTTATGAGGGTCACGCCCTCTATGGTATGTGCATTTCCTTCTGGATAAAAAGTGGTATCATGGTATGGTGCCCAGATACTTAACTTATACTGTTGTTGCAATTTATTGGTGAATCGCGGGATAAAGGTCGGTGACGACCGGGGGGTGGCATACTCGTGACAGTTACTTACCTAGTTACAGAGGTAACCTGACCTTGTGTTGGCAGAGATCTGGTTAGGTTCTCGAGGCGTCCCTCCAGAGGCGTACCCATTCGGTGAAGGAAGTTCCTTAGCCTTGACCATTTGTTGTAATCCGAACAAAACAATACAAGCCATTTACGATTGCAGTTGTATAACCTGCAACCTCGGGTGGTAGCTATAGCAGGCATAATATAATGGTGTCTATGCTGGCTAAGATTAATATTATATTTTCGAAATGTTTTCTTCACTATGCACTAATAATAATATCAAAAGGATTTTGCATATCAAGCATGTTTGACTATCATAAGGAGAAATCTCCTCCAAGTGTGTGCTGGCATTGTATGTATAGCGGGAGGCCTTATGGTAGTTTCATTTTGCAAAACGCATTGCGGGTTTCTTTTTACTTCTTTTGTTGTTTGTTTTTGTCCAAATAAACTGTTTTTGTTTGCTCACACCAGTCCTATGATTGACCTGGAGTTTATTGTTCCCTTTCTAAACTATGGGTGCCCACAGTTTTCCACGCGGGCAGCCTAGAGTCAGGTTTTTAGATAATCAAATAGTAGGTGTATCTTTTGGCAATATTTGGAGTTTTTGGACTTTGTGGGAGCGATCACATTGCATTTCAGTTCAGCTTGATGGTGGTTCGAGCTTCTGGTTTGGAGTTTGGAGCTTGGTATTGAAGATGTTGTGTTCCGCTGCTGTTGCTGTCTTATTATTTCCGCTGTTGTATCTATCTCTGATAATGTTGATCATTTCATTTGCGTCATTGTTGTATCAAATGTTGTGTATCAATAAAACTATTCTTCTGTTTCCGCTGTGTTGTTATCACCTAATGTTGTTATAAGCTTCGGCGAGCCAGACTCAACGTTTGAATCTGTGGCATTTGAATACGGGTGATGTATTTGGGTGTCGATTTTCGAAGGTCGAGTCAGGGTCGTTACATGTGGTATGCCTGCCAGAAGGTTGAGTAAGAACTTTAGCTCAGGAGTATAACACATTAGGTGACCCATTAGAGATAGGGTTACAAATGCCCTAGAATGAGTATCCCTAAGATATCTGTTCATATGCCTTAGTAAATTCTCTTACTATTCACTAGTAGTGAGTATGATTGCAAGAAGAGGACGAGGTAGGGGAAAGGGGAGTACCACTACAATTGGTCGATACCCTAGAGCAACAAAGAACAATCTTTCTCTATCAATCTCTTTTGATCATCTTCCGATATCAATTCTTTGATGGTTTCCTGGCACCTACAAGAAGAAGCTTTGGTTTGGTGGTGGCCCTATGAATCTTTGTTTATGCTATTGGAAAATTCCTATTTAAAATTCTCTTCATCAGTTTCTTATCGTTCTTAACTTTAACGAATTTGAAATTTTAATGAATTGGTTAACAAAATATGAAGCAAAATTGGATTAAATCCATTTGTCTATTCATTAGGGATCCAGATATATTCTACGAATGGTTAGTTATCCCTTCGAACTAACCAATGCCCCTACATATTTCGTAGACTTGATGACCCGAGTATCTTGTGAAGTGTTGAACAAGTTGTTCTCGTATCTATTGATGATATTCTGATTTGGTAAGCCAAATATAGAATGGATATTCAAGTTGATCTGGTAAACCATCACTCTATCTTCGATATGTTTATCTATTCTTTGGTTGTCTCCCTGTCTAGCAAATTTCGAGGACGAAATTTTCTTAAGGGGGGAATCTGTAACGATCCCCTTTTTAAGCCAAATTTAAATTGGTAATTAATATAATTTTTGGATTAAATTGTGAATTAATTTAAATTTTCCCAAATTAAATAAAATATGTGCTTGTTTATTTATTGTAATTTGAAATTTGAATTTGAAATTTGAAATTTTCCAGAAGAAATAATAAATGTTGTTTATTTATATATATGTATACAAATTGATTTTTAATTGAATTTTGAATTTGAAACTTAAAAATAAATATTTTAGAAATTAATTTGTGGATTTGAAATTCAAAATTAAATATATCGAAAATAAAATTGGATTTAAAAACTTTATAAAATCAATAAAATTTGTTTTCTAATTTAATATATATACATACATACAAACATATATATATATATATATATATATATATGTAATATGTGTTTTAGAAGTTATGATTTAAATTTAACATAATAATTTTCAAAAGGCTATTTTAAGTTAAATTTTTATACATATAAAAATATATGTGACTATTTATTAATGTATAATTAGTTTTAAAATCATTTTTTCTTAAGGTTATATAAATAGTCAAAAAAGAAAATGTATATTGATAAATATTTTTAATTGAAATAAAATTTAATAAAAAAGTTATATAAGTATAAATAATAATAAAATGTATGAATACAAATGTAAAACAAGAATGAATAAAAGCTTATATATGCATATATCTTTTGAAATTTATGAGATAAACACATTAAAATATAAAGATAAATATGGTTTGTATGTCTATATATATATATATAATTAATAAAAAGATTTAAAACACTTTTATTTTATACTTGAAATAAATTTAGTTTGTATATATAAATTAAATTTGTAGATGTAAATATTAACACTAAATAGAAATGACATATATAAACATAAAAGACATTAGTACATACAAATTGACATTTGTGAAATTATCACAACATGCATTAATAAGTGTAGTTGTTTTATCAAGAATTTGAACAAGTGTTAGCTTAATATAATTTGAAAATAGTGGCAAAATGTTTTTTTTCTTTAATTCGAATTTTATATAATAACATGTTTAAAAAGAAACTAGGCTTCATTATCACTTCTCAATCTTCCCTATCTCTTTCATTAATTTTCAAACTTGTAAAACTAAAAAACAGAAGAAAATCAAACCTGGAAATAAGCTCCAGTTTTCAAATTCAAAACCTGAAAACAGTAAACAAGCTTTCGAAATCAAAACCTGGGAATCAAACTAAAATCAAAACAAGTTCAGACTCAACTCATATATGAAGCATGCAAGTTAATTTAATTTTATCAAACAACTTCAACCTGTTTCAACATTGATCAAGCAAGCAAAGCAATTCAGGATCATCTCAACAATCAACATCAAGCTTCAACATCAAAATCGAGATCAAATTTTCAAACTCAAAACATTTTCCAGGCTCAAAGCCTATTCTCTGCTTCAATTTCCAGGTGAGCAAACCTATTGAATCTATTATTATATCTGGATGAATGGATGTGAATGCATGTATATAAAATGACATGCCTTTGAATGTTTGTGTATCTGTTTATATATTCCTTTATTTATAACTACAGATTCAAACTCACTAGAAAAAAATTCATATCTTCCCATCTAATCGAATTCAAGCTATAATCTCTAGAGAATTTATGTTTTGTATCAATATAACATCATTTTTAAAATATTATTAAGTAAATAAAATAGGTAAGATTGTTGGAAATTAGGAATGTCAGAAAAAATGAATTCAAGTCAATGATTTGGTTTTTAAATTTTTAAGCTTATCGTATAAATTAATTCGTATTTCAAAAACATGAATTTAGAAAATCATTTCATGATTTATAAGGGTGTAATCATTGAGATATTGAGAGTTGAACGGTTTTGACTTTTTCGTCAATTGTCGACGATCGGCGAAGGAAGATGGGTCGTGGTTGATGCTGGAGATGGCTGGAACGTTGTGTCACTCAGGAAAAATTCTTAGAGATTTTTTAGATGATCGCAGTGGGGGCATGACGATGATTTAAGGTTTAGCAAGTTGTCTGGGTCATCGTTATTTATCGAACTCGTGTGGCAACGTGGGTGCATCAGTCTCGATCGGACCGAGGAGAAACATCGCGTGGGTTATTAACATGGCTTTGGTCGTGGTTGCGTAGTTTCTTGTGGTCGTGATCGTCAGGATGTGGCATTTTCGTTTAAGTGTTTGGTTCGTGGTTGAAGTCGAGATGGCTCGATCTTGATTTTCAGGTCAACTCGGGATTCTAGGTATTTGCTCGTGTTGAGATGATCGTTGATGATTCATTAAATGTTGGAGCGTCGACCAAAGGTGATCCAATCACCTGTGCACATGTACAGGTGACAGTAGTGTCAGTATATTTGGGTTTTGGGAAGAAGGAGTTTGCCTTGGGTTTGTTCCCGTGGATTCTCGGGGTTTGGCTCAAGCATTTGAGAGTTTGGCTTGGGTTTTATTTTTGGGTTTCAAGTTTTAAAATAAAAAAAGAAGGGTAATGGCTCGGGGATTTCCAGATTTGGCTCGTGATATTACTTGAGTTTTTTCGAGTGCAGGCAATAGTAGGTTTTCAATTTTTAAATAAATCAAGATTTTAAATTTTGGATCAACCAAGTTTGAATTATCCTTTTAAATAAAAATTCTTTTAAAATATTTAATGTTGATTGAAAGGATTGGATAGATAAGAGTTGAATGATATATTTTAATTTGAATTAATTAAGTCAATTTTTAAGTTTATTTAAAATAAGTCAAAGGTGTAATTAAGAAGTTAATTGAGATAAAATGTTTTAATTTATTATTTGACTTAAATGATCTAAGTTAATTTATGGATTAATAATAAATTTGTTTCAAAGTTAAATGTTTTAAAGATCAAATTTTAGTTTAAAATAATTATATATTAAGTGATTAATCAATGTGATTCCTAATCGTTTTCAAAAGGAATTTTTAATGTAATTAATTAAGATAAATGGTTTATCTTAAGTTAATTGAGGTCTTAATTTAATTAAAGGATTATTGAAGATAATTACTTAATTTAAAGGTTGACTAATTAATATGAGTAACTAAAGGATTAGTTATTTAAAGGATAATTAATTAATGTGATTAATTAATTAAGGTAATTAATTTAAGGATAATTAATTAATTAAAGGTTAATTAATTAATAAAAATAATTAAGGGTAATTAATTACTTAAAGATAATTACTTAATGAAAGCAATTAAGGTTAATTTATTAATGATTAGAGGTAAATTAATTTATGATTGAAAGATAATTACTTAATGTAATTAATTAAAGATTAATTAATTTTGTAATTAACTTAAGGGTTAATTTGTTATTGTAATTTATTAAGGGTTAATTAATTATTGTAATTAATTAAGAATAATTAAATAAAGGATAAATAAATAATTAAAGGTTAATTATTTAATGATTAAAGGTTGTTTGATTTCTTAATTAAAGTGGATTATTAAATGATTAAAGGTTAATTAACTTATTATTAAAGGTTAATTAATAAATGACTAAAGGATAATTAATTTAAAAGGTTTGTAATTAATTAATGTTAATTAACTAGGATTAGTAAGTAATTAATTTGGTTTAAATAAATTATAATTAGGTGGTTAAATTAATCTTACTTATGGATGATTGTATTTTATTGAATGCGTTGAATTGTTTGATAGCTCTGATGTGTGATATTCTGTGATACGAATTGTGTGGATTGAGCTGTGAACCGTGATTTATTTATCTGTGATTATATTACTTCTTTATCTTAAATGAAGATAAGCGTTATAGGATTATACTGCTTATCGATATTGTTGTGCTTGAATTAGTGATAATTGTGATATGTTATTGTTGTGTGTAAAACCCTTGGACAACACCACACATACCAAAATATGGATTTCACGGAAAATTGGTTAAGTCGCAGATATTTTGAATTTGAATATTATTTTGTTTAAAAGTTGAAATTTTGAGTCTAATTGGTTTGGAAGTGAAACCTTGCTGAATATGAAAAGCTTTTGAAAAGGAAATTTTGAAATTAAAATTTAGTTTGAATATACTATATCTTGTTAAAATTTTGAAATTATTTTGGAACTTACAGTTTGAAAGGGTTATATAAGTTATACAATATATATGTGTGTGTGTGTGTGTGTGTGTGGATTTGAAACTATTTTAAAAATATTGTTATGGGAGTTTGAATTTAATTCAAATAAAACTTGCCGATGATATGGCAGTTCGCTAATTTTCCGGTTTATACTTTTAAAGGCTATAACTTGTGTATATTTAATCGGATTTTCCCAAAAAGAAAAGCATTTGTTTTCAAATGATAATGGCTTTCATATAACGAGAGAACTTCCAGTTTTTGTTGAAAGGATTTCAAGTTTGAAATGGAATTTTTTTGAAAGCTATGAATGAATCTTTGTTAAAGATTGGTGAACCTTGTTTCAAATTGAAACTGATCTTCGAGGGTGAATCTTTTGTTTAAAAGATTAAAAGTGGAAATTTGTTTAATCCATTCAAAAAGAAAGGTTTTTGGCTAAAGGTTGTGGCTTAACTAAGATCTCAATATCCATATGCTTTTTAAAATAAATGCTCATTATTCAGTTTAGCCGGGTGAGGAATTTATGTCATATAACCCATTTCGAATAACGATACGACGAAATGGATAGCATTTGAAGACGGTGGTGAAGGCCGGGTATTTTTAAGAGCGATAGGATTACCCATCGAATGTCTCTGCACTGAGATTCTCCGGTATAGAGATCTCCATATGTGATGGAGAGTTCGATCGAGATAGTGGATACCCGGGTTTGGAAGGGCTTCTTTTGAAGTGCCTTCGGTTCCATTCAGACCTAGGATGGTCTTATATGGATGTATGTCTGACGTTACACTTTGAGATGTAAAGCTGGTTTCTATCAAAACATTTCAGTTTGGTGGCGGAGAATTTATTCTCTTAGCTTAATGCCATTCTCTGAGACGTACGAGCTTAGAGGTTATGTAATGATATTTACTAGTGATATATTTCCAATTTGGTAATGTGGCATGCTAAGTGTTGCTGATCATTTGTTGATCGAAGCATGGATTTTGTGAAAAGCGTAGCTTTGTGGATGAGACTTCGTCGAACCTTATAACTCGAAAATGGTCGAAACATGAAGGATGCAGTAAGGTTATGAGGGTCATGCCCTTTAGGTTATGTGAATTTCCTTTTGGATAAAAAGTGGTATCATGATATGGAGCCCAAATACTTAACTTATGTTGTTGTTGCAATTTGTTGGTGAATCTCGGGATAAAGGTCGGTGGCGACCAGGGGATGGCATACTCGTGACAGTTAGTTGCCTAGTTACAGAGGTAACCCGGCCTTATGTTGGCAGAGATCCGGTTAGGTTCTCGAAGCATCCCTCCAGAGGCGTACCCATTCGGTGAGGAAGTTCCTTAGCCTTGACCATTTATTGGAAATCCAAACAAAACAATACGAGCCCCTTTACGATTGTAGTTGTATAACCTGCCACCTCAGGTGGTAGCTATAGCAGGCATAATATAATGATACCTATGCTGGCTAAAATTAATATTATACTTTTGAAATGTTTTCTGCACTATGCACTAATAATAATCCCAAAAGGATTTTGCATATCAAGCATGTTTGACTATCATAGGGAGAAATCTCCTCCAAGTATGTGCTTGCATTGTTGTGTGATAGGGAGGCCTTATGGTAGTTTCATTTTCCAAAAAGCATTGCGGATTTCTAGTTACTTCTTTTGTTGTGTGTTTTGGTCCAAATAAACTGTTTTTGTTTGCTCGCACTAGTCGCATGACTGACCTGGAGTTTATTATTCCCTTTTTAAACTCTTGGTGCCCACAATTTTCCACACGGGCAGCCTAGAGTCAGGCTTTCAGATCATCAAATAGTAGGTGTAGCTTTTGGCAATCTTTGGAGTCTTTGGATTTTGTGGGAGCAATCGCATTGCATTTCAGTTCATCTTGATGGTGGTTCGAGCTTCTGGCTTGGAGTTTGGAGCTTGGCATTGAAGATGTTGTGTTCCGCTGCTGTTGCCGTCTTTTCATTTCTGTTGTTCTATCTATCTCTGATAATGTTGATCATTTCATTTGTGTCATTATTATATCAAATGTTGTGTATCAATAAAATTATTCTTCCGTTTCCACTGTGTTGTTATCACTTAATGCTGTTATAAGCTCCGACGAACCAGACTCAACGTTTGAATCTACGGATTCGAATACGAGTGATGTATTTGGGTGTCGATTTTCGAAGGTCGAGTCAGGGTCGTTACAAAGGCTATAATAACCTGCAAATTTATCGATTTGATAAATTATACTAATTTTTAAAATATTTAAATATAAGATATTTTAACATAAATTATGATGTTTTAAACAAAAAATAGTGATTGTATAAGTATTTATAAAAATATATACTTTGAAAAACTAGCGATAAAATGACCAAATTTTATTTTATCAATAAACAACTCTAAAATCGTAAAACATCGCGCACAGAGCTGGATATATATACATTTATTTTTAATTTTGAAAAAGAATATAAAATAAAATATTTTATTTTATTTTTGGAGAAAATAAAAGTATTTATGACATCATTAGTGATGCCCTTATATTTAATAATTGATTTACGATTTTAATTTGAGATTTTATTATTTATTAACTATTATAATTATTAAAATAATTGTTTTTAAATGATAGTAATTAATTTTAAATATTTATAAAGTGATAATAAATGATTTATAATAGTTTGATAAAGGTATATATATTGAATTTAAAAATAGAAGAAAACTGATATCGCTTTATCGGTATAATAGCAATTTTTGTAAATAATTGTTAATATTGATTTATATGATTTTACAATTCAAATGAGATCATTTTTAGCAATTAAAAATGAACAGAAATTTATTTTAAAATTTTGTTTACATATATATGTAACTTAAGTTATAAGTAAAAATGTAACCGGTAAATCGGTTTCCCGATTTTCAATGGTTTAACAAAAAGAAGTTGTTCGAAAGTTGCTGCAACCTTATTTATATGTCATGTACACATATGTAACATGCATATTAACACATGAAATTATATGCACATACAAATATACAAATACATTTATATATAAACATGTATAAGTAAAAAATCTAAGATATTTCTTAAATACTTAACCCTTAAGCAACTCTAAGTCAACTATCTTACACACTAAGGACATGCACATGGCATGGAAGTGAATGAATTGATGGAGGCACATGGAGGGGGGCTACGAAAGTGTAGAATGATGGGATGGGAGAGGTGTGGGAAAGGGGTAGAAATATAATTACACATTTAGATATTTTTACACAAACTTTTCCTATAAATACCCACCCATTCTCTCACAATTTTACACACAATCTTCTTCATCTTCTCTTTCCTCTCAAGCTATTTTAATGGCTTCCTAAGACATGAAAAAGTAATGCCAAAATATCTCCAAAAATAAACTAAAACATAAACAAATTAAAAAGTGATCATAACTCCTCCAAACCAAAGCAATCGCCTCCTTTCCTCTCCTCCAATCCATGGCCACCACAATTTTTCCCATTAGTCGAGAGCATACACCCCAAACACATCAAGGCTGAACCTATATTGAGGTTAGGAAGAGATCCAGGAAGCTCCGAAGCAAGAAAAAAGAAGGGATGCCGCCAGCTACGTTCCAAGAAGCTAGGAAAAAGTTTGAAGTGTTGCGGAAGCTCTGCCAAATTTTTTGGAGCTTGGAAAGGAGGGAGCATTTGTGATTGTGAGCGCTCAATGGTCATTAAATAATAAATAATCTCTTTAACTATTTTTAAATATGATAATACAACCATTTAATCTCTTATTGATTGTATGAATGTTTGATAATTTGGTTGATTATATGAATGTTGATATGGTTGATAAATTGGCTGTGATAAACTATGAGAAAGCATAATAAAAATGATCAATCAATAGAAAATGAATTCATATAATATGTGTATGGAGTTTCTTGAGCCTCTTAACAGTTTTAAGAATATAAGAAGGTTGAAAATGAATATTATGATAATATAATATTATGAAATGATTTAAAAGTAAAAACGAGATTTAATATTGAAAATATTGATTTAAATGTTTGAGAATTATTTATAAATGTTTTATAAACATTAAAATTCAATTTGGAGAAGTTTTGATAAATAATATATTTGGAGCAAAAAATAGACACATTGCGTAAAAGCAATTCGTGATTTCACACCGTAAAAGTTAAATCCTTCTTTAGGATGGAATCGGTGTTGGATTTTTTTGTAATAAGAACTTTTCAAACTCTTTTGGTTATAGTTTCCAAATAAATGAAAAATATTGAGATTTAGTTTAATAGATTTTAAAATATAAGCAAATCAAGTTTTCGATAAAATCGCGCTTTTGCAGTTCGGTGGCCAAAGTAGAAAATGTTCAAAATATTTAAAAATTTGGAATAAATTCTATAAATCCATTAAAATGTTTAAATAGATATTTGAGTTATAAAATGGATTTCTAAATGATCGAAATGTTATTTTTATCAAACAAGCTTTGAAAACACTATTTGCAGCACTATTCGCAACACTTTTTGCAACACTTTGATAACTTTTGAAATATGAACTTAAACTTAAGTAATCTTTCTCAAATCTTTTATAAATGTTTTAAAATAAATAAGTGTTTTAAAGATGATTTAAGGATTTTATAATTTATTTTAAAGAACTTAAATAAATGCTTTAAAGAAAAACTACCAAAATCAAGTTATTTAATTTTGGCTCTAAAAGCAAATGAGTAGACTGGATTTTTCTATTCGTGAGATCCAGGTGAGGTGCTTAAACTAAGAAGATGTTCAGCAGAAACCAGTGCCCTGGCTTACCTAGCCTCTCCTGGGAGAGGGATGGATAATGTCAAAATGTCGAAAACGGGCCGAGTATATAAGATTAATTTTTCAAATTTAAACAACTTGGATTGCATGGAGATAATCTTCTTACACTCGGTGTTAATTTATAAGGAGGGAACCCATACCATCCATATGAATTTAAAAGGTGATTTCACTGCTATTCTATAGATAGTAAAGGTTGAATGCGGAAATTGGTATTGAGTAAAATTAGTATAATTTTCATGATCCATTTTACTCAATAATGTTTTCCGATATGAGATGTAAATAAATGATTTGAAACTAATTTAATTCCTATACTTAAAATTATTATTTTTTGGTTTGTATTAAATTATGTCTTATGTAACATTGTTTCTGACTCATTTTAAAAATTATGATTTAAAAGTCATTGTAAAGATTTTAATAAATGATTTGGAAATATTTTCCTAAGAAAAGGATGAAATAAATTGGAATTATTCTAGGATTCAATAAGGTTTAAGTAATTAAAGGATTTGATAAATGAGGCTTATACTCTTAAGAAGATAAATGGAATAATTTAAACTCTTTGAGATATTTATGAATGAATAAAGAGATTAATTAAATTTAATGATGATTGATAATCACATCAAATTACATCTTTTTAATAGATGATTGGTTCGGAGGAACCGGGGTTGGAATTGGGTAACTCCTATCAGAAAACCACTTCAAACTAACATATGCGTCCGAAAGTGAAGTCTTGATGAAAATGAAGATTTTCGAAGACGGGGATCTTCATGATGAGAGGCCGCTTGCCCTAATTTAGGTTTTATAATAATTTGGGTTTCATTATAAAAACTGAAAACCATTAAAAACTTGAGATGTGGTCATTATTCACCTTAACTTTGTGGTTAAACATGTGAGATTTATTCTTGATTAAGTGATTTGATTCCCCCTCTTGAAATCTTAGCTTTTATCTTCTCTTTAGCTTGCTAATGGTGGCCGGCCTTAGCTTTTATTTTTGAATTGTGAATAATGAAGTGAACGTGAGTGTTGAGGGGTTAGGGTATAAGGATGTGTCCTTTCATATTTTTCCCTTGTATATTTCTTAACCTTTTATTCTCTTTTTATTCTTTAGTTCACTTGTTTAACATGGCATGGCTACCCCTTATTTAATCACAAATCTCAACCATTAATAATCTTACATTATTTTATTTTATTTGACTAATTAAATATCCTAAATAATGTTACTAAAAATATGGGGTGTTACAGAAGCATTTGAGAAGACTGAGCTAATCAGACAGAGAATGAAAGAGGCTTATAATCGATACAAATTATATATCAATTGCAAGATGAAAGAAACATGTTTGCAATTGGAGATCTAGCATATGCGAAGATATCTCCATTAATGGGAGTTATGTGATTCTACAAATCGGGGAAGTTAGCGGTTCGCTACATGGGACCGTACCAGATTACAAAACGTATAGGGAGAGTTGCATAAAGGGTCGTGTCGCACGATCATTTATTTGGAATTCATAGTGTCTTCCGTATTTCTCAACCGAGGAAGTATCTTTAGGATACGAAGACTATTATTGAGCACAGAGACATTCAGGAGCTTGAGTTATCCCTTGATCCGTCTGATGGTCAACATCCAGTTTGGACAGTTGATTATCAAATCTGATAACTCAAAAGCAAGAGAGTTCCATTGGTGAAGGTCCAGTGGTATGACAACCTATTGGATTGTACCTGGAGACTCATGAACATATGGAACGATCTTATCCTGAGTTATTCACTGATGCACATGAGTCGGGTATGCAACATATTCCTAGTTTGTTATTAATTGATGGTGCATATGAGTTAGAATTTATCTAGCTAGTATAGATTTTCCCAAATAAAGAATTGCGAGGATGCAATTTTATTAAGGGAGAGCCTATAACAACACTTTTCCCAGAAGCATAAAATTAATAATTTAATAATAAAGGTTAATTATTTTAATGTGTTTCTGAATTAATAATTATATTATATGGGAATGATTTGGAAATTTGATGAAGAATGTTTATTAGATGATAAGAATTAAATGTGAAAAAAGTATTGATTTAATAATTTATTTATTATTTTGAAATAAGGAAATATGAATAAATTATTTGGAATAAAATGTTAAAATAAATTTTATAAGTTTGAGATTTATTTTGTTAAAAGAAAATATTTTATTAAAGAAGTTGAATTTAATTAAAAAATGATATTAAATTAAATGATTAATCAATGAATAAATTATAAAAAGTAATTTTTCAAAATAATTAACAAAATGATTTATTTAGTAAGGAATTTAATGAAGTGATTTTGATTTGTAATTGGGATTGAAATATTGTGCATTGACTCATGAAATGGAAAGAAAAGAAAAGAAAGAATGAAATGAATTAAATAATGAACAAAGCCCATCATTATTTAGCACAATTCAAAATTTTTGTTTCTTTATTCTCCATCTCTAGAATTTTCTTTCTCTTGAGGATTCACCTTCACTTACAAATAAAACCCTATACGTAAACATAACTTGCTTTAGAAATCTCAAAATCTACTTAAAACCAATCACTTTCAAATTCAAAGTAAAGTCTAAATAAATTCCATAAATCCCAACAAACCAAATCAAAGCTTCTTGAAATCTCTACATGAAATTAGCAAGAAGAACTTAAGTTTTGCTCATCAATTAAAAAGGAAGACATTTGCAAACGAAGCAGGGAGTTGAGTTAAGAGAGGAACAAGAAGGGGTTTGTGAAGCAATTGTGTTTCTTCAACTCAAGGTAAGTAATGTCACTCACATCTATGTTTATTAAGATGTTATGATGTTTGGAATGATGAATAGTGGTTTGTGCATTCATATAACCCATCTACTGCAACATTGTTTCTTCCCCTATCATCCCATAATTTATTAATATTTGATAAATGTTGGTTGTTTGGACATGAGTGCATTGTTGAATGGTAGTGCAAGGTGGTATGCACTTGAATGTAGAAGGTGATGGTAGTGAAGAAGAAGCATATGGCTTGAAATAAGTTGATTCAGGAGTCGAAATTCGTGCACCAAAGGGATCGACCAGTCGACCCCCTAGGCGCCAATCGATTGACCCCTACTGGTCGGTCCATGGCTATGACCTACCGGCATGACAGTTATTTAAAAGAATATGTATGAAATGATCCACACTCCATACAGTTTAGGTTGAAAAAAAAGCACATTTTCCCAACCCAAATTGAACGAAAAGGTGGATGGTTAAGGGTAAAAAGAAAAGGAAGACATAAAGAATCTCACACGGATGGAATAACATATATTATTTCAATAATCTTTACAGCGAAGTAAATTTTAAATACATATATCAGAGTCTATCCTAAGCTCGGTCTGGACAGTTATAAATACATGTGCTTACAAATGCTTAAAAATAACAAACACAGCGGTAAACTAAACTACATCCATATGTTGATGAAGATCTCCAGCTCTCATCTGGAAGCTCCAAGTGTCTTCAGCTAATCCTGAAACTACTCATATCAGACCCGAGTATTAAAATACCTGGATCAGGCATGGCAAACCAGTGTGAGACTTGAATTATAAATATATATGATAATATCATAAATTGACTTTGATGTCAAACAAAACCATTGAAAAGAAGAGTATCTCATAAGACCATACTGCACATAAAAACGGACGGGTTTTTATCTTATGATAACTATATAAAAAATTATCAAATCATTTGATATTATTTCTAATGACATTGCTTTGAAAATCCTTTCAAATAACAATTAAAATAGCCATAATTGTTACATCTGTTAATTTCGGTAGCTTATGTATGTATGCCATCAGGTCCGTAAAGGTACGTACTGGAGAATGGCCAATAATGACAATGTAACGAACCACCATTCTTACTCCAAAAGACGAGTCATTAAGGGTAGGATAAAAAGAAATATAAAAAGTAATTACACGATCACAGAATCTCACCACGAATCAGAACAACATATAATATACAACATAGGATATTACGTAGTCATTTCCATAATAAGAATACATCAGTTTCATTACATACAGCCTTAAACTGGGCAGTTATAATTACTTTCACATACAAAATACATAGATCATACATAAACACGGTGGAATATAAAAATAATTAGCTAACGTGAAGCCACTTGCTCCAACTCCTTTAAAATGCTTCCATAAGAAACCTAGATCACTTAGCTACTCATAAAAATTTAGGTACCCAAGAGTTTAGAAAATAAAATAAACTTGGGATCAGACATGGGTATGGTGTGACTAAACTCTAACAATTGAATTATTACTTTAAAAAACTCTTGATAATTCAAGGGTACCATTTAAGAACACGCCGCAAATCAACATGAATGGGTTTTTACCTTATGATGACCAAAACACTTTATATAGAAATCTAGTGATATTATCATAACGTCTAGAGTTTTCAGTAAATAATTAACATAGCCGAAATTGTTACAATAATTAAATTTCAACATAATTGGTATACAACTTAGAACGAAGGCACTTATTGGGAAATGGATTCCATACATGACAAGGTAAGGAACTACATTCCGAAGGTGCACCTCTAGATGAAATGCACCTAGGTTCTGACAAGAACATCTTATACCCCAGCTACACAGAACTGGCCTACCACCTGACTAGTAGTACCGAATACATCACCACCACGATTACGATTAGCAACCATATCGGATCATAAAAAAATGGGTCAAATATCAATTCTAAATATGGTGATGACATACCTTGATGCTTGCGACCCACATAGCCCTACTACATACCATGTTTGGTCTTTTCTAGTGGACAAGGCCTGAGGTTACGTTTACTTTTACCAGAGCACTTCCACAAGGAATGCTACATCACCCTCTGGATGCTAACACATTGTCAGCATTCATCCATACATGTCGTTCAGGAGATGAACGAATCGAAGGCACTACCTCCACTATACCCATTTTGGACTCACCCTCAGGGTTAGCAGCAAATAACCCTTGCACTTCAAAGTCTTCATATTGGATGTTGCCTTTACTATTTCCAATTCGAACGCTTACATTGGTTCGTATTGGTTTTCGGATAACGACTGCCATCTGGTCCTAGTCCACTCAAACCAACGTTCAATAATTTAAAAAGTCAAGTTGTTTATAGTGGACCATTCCACTATTAAGGTGTAAAGATTTACATATGTACATGCATTCCATATGCTTAGATTACATGACCCTCTTATCGAAACTAACCCTCTTGCATTCATCACGTTCCCAAAGTGTGGTATTTGAGATAGGTACAAGTCGACTTACTTGCAATAAAACGTGTTAACGTTTTATTGCAACTACTTTAATTCATTTGGTTACTTAATAGCATGGACAAGAGATCTTTTAGTTTTAAAACAATTTACTTAAACTAAAAAAATTGTTGGCCAAAAATAAAGAACCAATTGAGTTTCGAAAGAAACTTTAGAATAAATAAACCTTAACTAAATCATAAGTTTAAAACTTAATTAATCTTTATTAATCTTAATTAAATCAAAAATCACACTTTGAACTTTAATTAACTAATTTTTTTATAATCAAACTTTAATTAAATAACATTTTTTAGAAATTAAACCCTAATTAAGTGGATAATTAACCTTTATATAAGTAGGTTAATTACTAAATAATTAAAACTTATACTTTTGACTTACTTAATTAGTTTGAAAAGAGTTTATAGAAACAAACAAAATGAAAACACTTTAAAACTTGAAATCGTGATTTTTCGAATTGCATCCATAGTGACTATCGCTATAAGTGCAATTTGCTAGAATTGAATTCTAGGTGAAAACCTCACGTTAACTCAAGCTACTACATATTCGAAAGAATAAATGGATGAGTTTTGAAACTTAAACAAAACTTGAAAGCTTATAAAACGTTTACTAAATCCAAAAACTAGAAACCATCTTTTATTTTCAAATCGGATCTCAAGTCCTTGGCGACAATTAAAGGTGCTAACTTCACAACATTTTCATCGCATACACTTGGTTTTGTTTCATAAACACACTACCATCATATCATAATCAACCATTCATATATCCTTATCCAAACATATCTTTTAACAACTAAATCACAAATCTAGGCTCAACCACAAATTATAATCATATACCATCAAAACAACATGATATTTCAACACAACAACCACTATATTTTCATACAATATATAGTTAATCAAAATCAAGTTATTTTTTTCCAAAAATAAGAGTATTACTCACTAAAACCTTAATTGATAATGATGATTTGCAAACAAGAAGATAATTAAAACTACGTAGAAAGTTATATATCCATATCATAAAACACATACAAGGACATGTACTAAGAATCCATAGTAAACAAACATACACCATACATACAACCTACGATTAGCTATCCTAACATCATGTTGGGATACACTTCTTTCATATTATCCATGACCTCCTAAGTGCAGTCTCTTGGATCCTCACTTCACCGAATCTTGACTAGTCGCACCGCCTTGTTACACAATCTCTTTTCATCCCGATCCATGACATTAACTGGTTATCTAACCATTGTCTGTTTCGGTTCTAACTCCAATTCCTGTTGAACTAATGACGCCACAGTAAAAGATGGATCATGAACATATTTTCTCAAATGAGACACATTAAACACATTGTGAACTTCCGCTAATCTCTCTAGAACCTCGACGCTATAAGAAAACGATTCGATCTTCTCAAGAATACGGAAGGGTACAACATATCTAGGAGCTAACTTTTCAGCTTTTCCAAATCTATTAGCTCCATTTATTGGTGAAATCTTTACAAACACAAAATCTCTGACCACAAATTCCAAATCTTTTCGCCTCATATCAGCATAACTCTTTTGGCGATCTTGGACTTCCTTCATTCTTTTCTTAATCACTGCAACTTTTTCTACAGCCTCATGGATCATGTCCGGTCCAAGCACTAACCTACCTTTCGTCTCAACCCAACATGCTGAAGACTAGCACGGTCTTCCATATAGGGCTTCATAAGGTTCCATTCTGATGCTCACTTGGAAACTATTGTTATAGGAGAACTCAACTAAATTCAAATGATCCTCTCATGTTCCACCAAAATCCAGAATACACGCTCTCAAGAGATCGTCTAAAATATGATTCACTTACTATGTCTGTCTGCTTGGAGGTGGTATGTTGTACTTAGGATCAATTTTGTTCCTAGAGTTGTTTGCAATGCTTTCCAAAATTGACTAGTAAATATCGAGTCTCGATCACTTACAATACTCACAGGTACTCCATGCAACTGACTAATTCTCTCATAAAAAATTTAGCAAAAGAAGCAACAGTCCTTATTGGTTTCATCAAAATAAAAGGTGCGCTCTTCATTAGCCGATCCACCATAACCCACACTCTTTCATTTCCTTTACCAGTTCTACCTAAACCATCTATAAAATCCATTGATATCATTTCCCATTTCCAATTGGGTATTTCCAAGGGTTGTAATAATCCGGCAGCCTTTTGATGATCACCTTTGATTTGTTGACAGCACAAACATCTGTTAACAAAGATAGAGATATCTCTCCTCATTCCCTTCCACCAAAACATTTCTTCATGTCTCTATGCATCTTTGAGACACCAGGATGGATACTCAACTTAGAATGATGGCATTCCGATAAAACTTCCAACCTAAGATCATTGATATTCGGTACATAGATCCATCCATTTATCCTCAAAAACCCTTGGTTATCAATCATAAAACTTAGACACTGCTCTACCTCAACCTTCCTAATGATCGCAACTAAGCTATTGTCCACTCTTTGCTTGCTCGCTATTCTTCCTAAGATAGTTGGGGTAACCTCCAAAAGAGTCAAAATGGCATTCCTACTTAAGGCCGCCACCATATTAGCCTTTCCCGACATATAAAGAATATCCAAGTCATAAGCCGCCTGGAATTCCAACCATATCTATTGTATTAGGTTCAGATCCTTTTGAGTAAAAAAAGATACTTCAAGGATTTATGATCCGTGAAGAGCTCGAATTTTTCACCTAATTAAAGAAAGAAAAATTACTCCTTAAATCTCTAAATATCAAAAAGAAACTAAGAAGAATAGAAGGATCCTTGCCTAGAAAGTAGTGTCTCCATATTTTTAATGTAAAGACAACAGCCAGCAACTCTAGGTCATGCGTAGTGTAGTTCTTCTCATGAGGCTTCAACTGTCTGCTTGCATACGCTATCACTTTACCATGCTGCATCAAAACAGCACATAGTCCCACTCCACAAGCATCTCTGTAAACCGTGAATCCACTATTTTCGTTTGGAACAGCTAAGACCGGTGCACTGGTCAATCTCTTCTTCAATTCTAAAAATGCTTCTTCACACTTTGGAGTCCATACAAACTTCTCCCCTTCTTAGTCAGTTTAGTCGAGTATGAGGAAATCTTAGAATAATCTTGAATAAACTTCCTATAGTATCCAGCCAAACCTAATAAACTACGAATCACGGTAGGAGTCTACAGTCGCTTCCATTCCTGAGCAGCCTCCACCTTCATCTGGGTTAATTGAAATACCTTCCTCTAGCCCAATATGTCCTAAGAATCTTACTTCCGATTGCCAAAAATGACACTTAGAAAATTTCGCCTTCAGAACATGTGTCCTCAATGTTTCCAAACACCACTTCCAAATGATTTTTATGCTCCTCCTTAGATTTGGAGTAGATAAGGATGTCATCGATGAAAAATAACACAAACTTATCAAGAACATCTCGGAAAACACGGTTTATGAGATCTACAAAACATGCCAGTGCATTGGTTAGCCCGAAAGGCATAACCAACAACTCAAATAAATAGTTAGGGCCCCTAAATGCAGTTAAGGGTATACTATCTTCAGCAACCCTCAACTGATGGAATCTCGTAGCTATCCAATTTGAGAAAATATCGTAGCTCCATGAAGTTGGTCAAAAATATCATCGATGCAGGGTAAGGGATACTTGTTCCTAATTGTTAGCTTATTAACCTCCTATTAATCCATGCATAACCTTAAAGATCCATCAGACTTAGCCTCAAACACCACACCAAACCCCTAACTCAAATGAATGGGTCTAATCAATGCCCTTCTAAATAAGTTCTGGGTTTGACTTATCAAATCATCTCTATCCCTCGAAGCCATCCTATGTTTATGTTGAACCATAGGCCTTGCACCAGGGACCAAATCAATGCGAAACTCTATCTCTCGGTGAGGGGCTAAACTTTTAACCTCTTTAAATATATCGAGAAAATTCTTAACTACTTCAATAAACCCTAGATTTTCTTGGGATGCTTATAAGGAATACAGGAAACTGCACACATGAATACCGGGTTCCTTACTTGATCCTTTAGCTTCTACTCTTATATCGGTCACTAAAGATGCAGTTCTCTTATTACATTTTAAGATAGCCTTATACTTTGATAACCAATCCATACTAAGAATAATGTCAAAGCCCTTAAAGTATAAGACATATGGGCCGTAAGAAAAGTAATGAGAAAGGAAGGAAATTGGCACATTCTTACAAATCATACTCAAATGGTTACCCCGCCTATGGGTTTAGGCACAAACATAGGGTTTTCTACAATACTTGGAATAAGATGAAATTTATCTAATGGTTTTAAAGAGATAAAACTATGATAGGAACCAGTATCAAATAATGCACGAATAAAAGTACCATTAATCAGTAAGGTACCTTCAAGGATCCCTTCACATACGTTGAAGTCGATGGTTCATTCTTAATAGTGTATATCTTGGGCTGTTGCACCTTCTTCATGAGTGGGCAGTCCTTTAACATATGCCCGGGCTGATGGAAATTAAAACATAGAGTCTTCTTGACCATCGGGGAGATAGGTCCACTTCGCTATTGCTGTTGAATTCTAGAGTTTTTGCAAAACTTTGCAATGTGGACCTTCTGCTGACACTTATGGCAAACAAAATCCTTAGAACGACTCCTTAGAGCTCCACTACCTGGCTTTCCCTTTTCTTATTTCTTCCAATTATGATTAAAATTTCCCTTGTTAGAACCACCTTTATTGGTACTTCCTCTAGGTGTTACTGGAGTAAGCTTCTTCTTTTCCAAGGTCTCATACCTCAGAGCCATATCAACAAAATCCACAAACGTACCCTTAGAGTGAACCGTCATTCTCTCATGGTAATCTTCCCTCGTACCCAAAACAAACATCTTTTTTTTCCTTTAATGGGGTGTTGATCGATTCCGGTCAAAAGTAAGATAGCTTGTTGAACTTTGTCTTATTCTGCTACAGACAGACCCCCCCCCCCCCCCGCTTCAAGTCTATGAAGCTTCTGTACATCTTGGTCCTTCCTACTGTTGGCAAGACTTGGTCCTCAAAAACTGCTATAAATCAGGCCTACGATAACTCTTCCTCAGGAACATTTGCAGTAAGGTAGTCCCACCAAGCTGTTGCTCCCTCTTGTAGTTGCCATGCTGCTAAGAACCTTTCTATTCATTGGATAAACTAAGACCTTTAAAAATCTTTTTGTAAGATTGAAACCAGGCTTGCACTTCCATGATAGACTCAGTTCCTTTAAATTGGTTTCCCTCCTAATTTGGGTTAATCCTTGCATAAGGCTGCGAAATTCACTCTTGGCTGCTTTAGTGCTGCCTCTTCGCTAATCCAAACTCCTTCAAGATTCGAAGTTCGACCATTATAGTCGCAGCGCTACCCACTCGCATACCTTATTTGCCTCTATTACTCATGTCTTACTACCTGGACATAGTAAGATAATTCCTAGAATACTTAAACGAGATAAATCTTTAAAGAAGGGTACTAATCAACTTATCAAGCTGATTTATCTATCATACACACACACATACATATATATATATATATGAATAAAAATTACAAATATGCACTCTCGAAGTTGATCCCAACCTAAAGCCTAGGTGTTCGGTGAACCCAAGCTCTGATATCAAAATGTAACGAGCCGCCTTTCTTACTCCAAAAGACGAGTCATTAAGAGAAGGAGAAAACGAAAGATAAGAACAAACTACACAATTAAAGAATCTCACCAGGAATCAGAACAATATATAATATATAACATATGATATTACAAAGTCATTTCAATAATAATTATACATCATAGTCATTACATTACAGCCCTCAACTGGGCAGTTATAACTACCTGCCCATACAAAATACATAGATAACAAATAAACACAGCGGAATATAAAATAATTGCTAACAATTAAGCCACCTACATCAGCTCCTTCAAAATGCTTCCGTAAGAAATTTGGATCACTTGGCTACTCATAAAAGTTTGAGTATCCAAGAGTTTAGGAAAAGAAAATAAACTCCGAGTAAGGCATGCGTCTGGTGTAAGTAAACTCAAGCAATTGAATTATTATTTCTTTAAAAAACACTTTAATAATTTAAGGATACCTTATAAGACCATTCCGGACATAAAAACAGACGGGTTTTTACCTTAAGGTGATCAAAACACTTTATATAGAAATCCGGTGATATTATCATAATGTCTAGGGTTTTTAAGTAAATAATTAACATAGCCAAAATTGTTACATTAATTAAATTCCAGCATAATAGGTATACAACTTATACCGAAGGCACTTATTGGAAATGGATTCCATACATGACTAGCAAGGAACTACCTTCTGAAGGTGCACCTCAGGATAAAATACATTTGGGGTCTGACAAGAACATCTTGTATCCCTGCTACACAGAAGCGATATATGACTTGACTAGTAGTACTGAATACACCACCATCGTGGTTAATATCAGCTACCATACCAGAGCATACAAAAATGGGTCAAATATCGATTCTAGATATGTTGATGACTTACCTTGATGGGAGTGACCCATATAGCCTTGCTGCATACCCTATTTTAGTCATTTTCTGTTGATGAGGCATGAGTTTACGTTTTATCTTTACTAGAATACTACTACTTGGAATGCTACATCGCCTTCCAAATGTTGACATAATGTCAGCATTCATCCGTACAAGTCATTCAAGAGATGAACAAAACGAAGGTACTACCTCCACTACAACCATTTTAGAATCACCCTCCAGGTTAGTAGCATATAGTCCTTGCACTTCAAAGTCTTCATCTTGGACCTTGCCTTCACTATTTCCAATTCGAATGCTTACCTTAGTTCGAAGTGGTTTTCAAATAACAACTGCTATCCGATCTCGGTCTCCCCAAACCAACGTTCCATAATTTAAAAGGTCAAGTTGTTTATAGTGGACTATTCCACTATCAGGGTTTAAAGATTTACATATGAACATATGTTCCGTATGCTTAGATTAACACGACCTGCTTATCAAAATTGACCCCATTGTATTCACCACATTCGTGAAGTGCGGTATTTGTGATAGGTACAAGTCGACTTACTCTCAATAACACATTTTAAAGTTTTATTACAACTACTTTAATTCATTTGGCTACTTAATAGCATGGATAAGAGATCCTTTGGTTTTCAAACAATGTACTAAGACAAAGAAAAAGTTGGTTAAATATAAATAACCAATACATTTTTGAAGAAACTTCAAAATAAGTAAACCTTAACTAAATCATAAGTTTAAAACTTAATTAACCTTTATTAATCTTAATTAAATTAAAAATCACACTTTGAATTTTAATTAATAAAAAAACTTATAATTAAACATTAATTAAATTACATTCTTTTGTGAGATTAAAACCCCTAATTAGGTGGATAATTATCCTTTAATTAATAATAATTAACTATATAATTAAATCTAATTAAATAATTAATTAAAGTAAATAAACTTGATCTAAATAAAAATTAACATCTTTTATCTTAATTGATCATTTTTTAAAACTTCTCGAACCAAAAATAATTAACTTGGTTAATAATTTCTTAAACTCAAATTACTTAACCCAATTACTTAATTAATAATTACCCTAATTAGTTTAAAACGAATTTTCAAAAACAATCCAAAGGAAAACACTTTAAAACTTGAAATCGTGAAATTTTCCAAACATCATTTATAGTGACTATCGCAATAAGCGCGGTTTGCTAGAATTGAATTCTAAATGGAAAATTTACTTTAACTCAAGCTACTACATATTTGAAACCCAAATGGATGAGTTTTGAAACTTAAACGAAAGGTGAAAGCTTATAAAACATTTACTAAATCCAAAAACTAGAAACAAGCATTTAATTTCAAATCAGATTCAAGTCCTTTGCGACATTTAAAGGTGCTAACTTCACAATATTTTCATCAATACACTTAGTTTTGTTTCAAAAACACACTACTATCATTTCATAACCAACCATTCATATATCCTTATCCAAATATATCGTTCAACAATTAAATCACAAATCCAGGCTCAACCACA
Organism: Allium cepa; assembly: GCA_030765085.1. NCBI lineage: Eukaryota > Viridiplantae > Streptophyta > Magnoliopsida > Asparagales > Amaryllidaceae > Allium > Allium cepa. The sequence continues at coordinate 478,546,277 of CM060943.1, read as the reverse complement.
AACTTATAATCATATACCATCAAAACAACATGATATTTGAACACAACAACCACTATATTTTCACAACATATAGTTCATCAAAATCAAGTTGTTTTCGTTTCCAACACAAGAGTTTTACTCGCCAAAACCTTACTAAATCAAGTTATTTTCTTTTGGATGGTTATTTCTTACTTTAAAATTCATGAAGAAAAGCCGTGAATGTATGGTCTCAAGCTCTTAAGAATTTAAAGTATAGATGGAGATTATAAAATGAGAAACTTGAAAGAGTAGTGGTATTTATAGGCTTAGGTATAATATTTAATATGTATGAAGTGTTTGAATTTAATATATACATGTGCACGCAACTCCATCCCTCCTCCACCATTTCTGTCCTCACATGTACTCACCCCTCCACCAACTATTCATGCCATGATCTCATGTACTTTGAGTTAAAAAAAAACTTTTTTATACGTATGTGTATATATATATATATATATATATATTTAACAAATAAAATCTTATTTAATCCTATATGTTCTTATATTTAGGAGAAAATATGTACATGCATATATACATGTACACACTATGTTAATATAGTTTGTATTGTGTATATAAATGTTTACAATAGTGTTATGACATTTTAGATAACTTTTAACAGATGAAAATTTAATATTTCGAAAAATAATTTCCGGTCACATTTTCTATTTCTTTATGAACTATATATATTGTTAAACAAATTTTGGAAACAATTTTATCATCATTAGTTAATATATTTGTTAATAAAATTAATTTATTATTTATTTAATAATATAATTAAATATTTATTTAAATAGCGATTTAATTCTTGGTTGTTAAAGACAAGGGAAGGGACTACCTTCCGATAGCACATCTCTAGAGGAGTGTACCGAGGTTGTAACAACCTTGTATTTTTGATTATTTTAATTGTATATTTTGACTATTTTAATTGAATTTCCTGATTTAGAAAATTTATTTTATTTATTAAAATGAATAAAAAAAATTAGTTTAAAAATAAATTTTGATTTTATGTGAATTGTAATTCCAAACATGAATAAATTAAATATTTTCCAAAAATGTGAATTTTGGTCAATGTGGTCAAACTTTGACTTTTAAATTTAAAATTTAAATATTTGAATTTTCATCTTTTATTATGAAAATAAATTACATTTCAAGCATACTGCTTTTCGTTTCGTTGAAATCCGATTAATATTGTGAAAGTTATGCTTTTTAAACTATTATGTGTAAATTGTTTTATTTAACAAAATTGTTTATTTTAATTTATATAAATAATATTTTTTTTTCATATCATGTTCTAATTTGTGTATATATGTGTAACAGACATGTTATATATATTTTATTTTTAAAAACATTTTAAAAGTGTAGTTATAATTTTCAAATGTTTATTTTATTTTGTTTACAATTTTTAATTCTAGTTTCAATTTAATAACTATTTTCTTATTTATTTTCTACTTTTTCCTTAAAATATTTATTTATTTTCATTTCCACTTTATTTTTTTTTCATTTTTATTTTTATTTACTGATTTTATTTTTGTTTGTTTTGAATAAAAGAAATAAGAAATTCAAATAGACAATGACCTTTCATTTTCATATGACTTTTCATTTAACCTTTGGCTTTTCATTTTGTTTGGTCGTACATCTTTCTTTTCTAAGCCATGTATTTCATTTCTCATTCACATGAGAAACATTTCTTCATCTCAAAACTCACGGCCAAAGAAAAAATTTGTTAATGGCTTCTTCCTTTATCTCACTTTTCTCTTCTCTTCATTGATTTTGTGCTTTGCCTCTTCTAGCTTTGCTCGGCCTAGCCTCTACCACCATCACCACCGACCACCACCTCATCACCCACAGTAGCACCACCTCCTCCTCCTCTGACCAAGACGAGGCCGTGACCTCGATATGATGCTTGCACCACAACTTTGCACAAACTCCTCCAAAATTTGCCTAGCCGAGCCATATCTTCACCCTACCCTTCCATATTCACTTCGGCCACCACCATAGCCACCACCACCTGAAATACATCACCTCTGGCTATCACTTCAGCCAACTCCAGATCTGACCTGACCCATATGATGACATGGCCGAGCCCAATTGATCCATAGCCGAGCCTTGTTGTGTCCAAAACTCCGATATTTAGCCTTGTCCCTTTGTATTCTCCATGTTGCAATCCTTCTGCTACACATCTCCTAGCCTAGCCGACCTATATGATGCCAAACCCGAGCTTAACACATCATGGCCGAGCATATGAGTGCCTAGGCCAAGCATTTTAATTGTAAGGAACCGATTCTTCGACTTTCAAAAATCGACATCAATACGTCCACTGTATCAACTACTAAACAATCGAATGTCGGAAAACCGAACCCTTAGGGTTTAAAAAGAAGAGGTAGAAGAAAAAGATAGAAGAAGACAGGAAGAAAGAAAGAAGAAAGAACAGAAAACAAAAACAATAACAGAATCTCATAGTCGCAGCGGTACAACATATAATAGATAAATGAATAATCTTTAAAACAAAGAACTGTCTCAGTTATTACATTACATTATCATCAGAGTGTACAGCAACAATATACAACACAATGAAACAATGGACAGTTATACAAACATTGTCCCTACAAGTGAAATACACAGCGGAAAGATAATATCATATACAAGCAATACGTATCGCCATCCAGCTCGCAACTTGAGCTCCATAGTACTCCTGAATCCAGAATGACCTAATAACCTGACTCTAGACTGCCCGTGTGGAAAATTTTGGGCACCTAGAGTTTAGGAAGAGAACAATAAACTCCAGATCAGTCATGGGACTGTTGTGAGAACTCAAAACAGTTATTTATCTTTTAAAACAACAACAACAAGGGAAGTGAAAAATATCCGCAATGCTTTTGGAAAATGAAACTACCATAAGGCCTCCCTGCACACACACAATGCAAACGCAGAATTGGAGGAGATTTCTCCTTATGATAGTCAAAGATGCTTAATACGCAAATCAAATCATTTTTTATATTATTATTAGTGCATAGTGATGAAAGCATTTCGAAAATAGAATATAAATCTTAGCCAGCATAGACATTCCGAACTATGCCTACTATAGCTACCATCCAAACAGTGGGGCGCCACCATAAGTGAATGGCAGGTAATACAACTAAAACCGTACAAGGCCCGTATTGTTTCATTGGATTTTCCAACAAATGGTCAGGCTAAGGAACTTCCTACTACCACATGGGATCGCCTCTGGTGAGACGTCCCGAGAACTTAACCAGCTCTCTGCCAACACAAGGCCGGGTTACCTTTGTAACTAGGTAACTACTACATGAATATGCCACCCTCGGTCCTTTGGGACTATTATCCGAGGGCCATCGATCACAAAGCAACAACCACACAGAAAATGAGATTGGAGCAACCACATAGGTTAAGCATCAGGGCTCCATACCTGACACCACCCTTTTCCAGAAGGGAATGACATACCCTAAATGGCGCGACCCTCATAACCTTGCCTCAAATTCCTTTTTTGACCATTTCCGGGGTGCGAGGTCTGACGAAGTCTCATCCACAAAGCTACGCTTTTTCACAAAGTCACGCTTTGATCAACAAATGATCAATAAATAATCATCACACAGCAACACTCAGCATGCCACATTACCAAATTGGGAATATATCTTTGATAACCTTCAACTACAAACCTCTGAGCTCGTACGTCTCAGAGAAGGGTGTTAACTAAGAGAATAAATTCTCCGCCACCAACAGAAATGCATTTGAAAGAAATCTGCTTTGTATCTCAAAATGTAATGTCAGACACGTAACCATACAAGTCTGTTCCGGGCTCGAACAGAACCGAAGGCACTTCAAAAGAAGCCCTTGCAATCCGGGTATTTACAATCCCGATCGAATTTCCCATCACAAAGGAAATCTCCATACCGTAGCTAACGGTGCAGAGACAATCGATAGGTCATCCTATCGTTTTCACAAATACCTGGTCTTCACCACCGGTCTTCAATGCTATCCATTACGTTGTATCACTATTCGGAATAGGTAATCCGAATAACGAGCGCAATAATTTAAAAATAAATGTAGCATTCAATTTCAACCAATTCATAACAAATAACCCTTTAAGGGTCAATATTGATAGTCGGTTATTTAACTATCAATCAATATTCACAACATCACTCGATTTCAAATAATTTCCCAAATTATTTGTTTCCAAAATATCTTTACAAGATATAATTTCCACACTTCAACCATTTGAAATAAATTTCAAATCAATTTTCACCTTTACAGCTTCCATTTCAAAATGGTTCATTTAAACCAATTAAATAAATCCTTACCGATTTATTAAATTTACGTTCCAAATCCGTAAATTTATTCCATACATTTAAAAATGAATCAATGTTTATTTTTAAAACGAATTTCCCTTACAAATTTCCATTGTGAATTTACATTTCCAAATATTCACTTTTTATACGATTTTCACATTCAATTTATCTTTAAAAGATATAATCTCAAAACATTCACTTCATACTGGAAAACATTTCCATACTTATTTAATAATAAGTAATTCATAATTCATTTATTTTCAACATTTGGAAAATATTCAATATACTTAAATCCAAATTAAGTATACATTTTATTCTATAAGGAAAACATTTTCTTAAACACATTTATTTGGGCCAAAACGAATGTTGCATAAAACATCATTACGACAACCCAAAATCACTAGTATAGGGATTCGAAATTAAGATAAATATACAAACCCCAATACTATACAAAACTTTTTCTTTCGGAAATCATTTACTATAATAACAGTGTTATAGTCCACCATTCCCTTTTATTTCTCGAAAACGTCTATTTCAACAATGAATGTTGAAATCTATAATTTCGATACTTAACACATTTTAAAACATCTTTAAATCGTTGAAATTCTATTTAAAATATCACTTTCCCAAAATATTTCTTTAATATATTATTCACCGTCCAAAATCGCGAATATACTTCGTTTACCAAATTCATCATTTCTACATATTTTATTTAAAGGACTATCCACTGTCCCAAAATCGTGGATATATCTCCTTTAATAAGCTATAATAATTAAACTTATCGAAATAAATCGATTTCGGATTTATAAACCAACGTTTATAAATTCCATTTATACTTTATAACAACTTCAACTTATAAAATCACTTTACTAACAAATTCTACCCATACCCCATTTACACGCCCAAATCCAATTTATAAGTTAATTACTTATAAATCTTTTATTTTACAAAATCTTTTCATTTTATAACTTCACAATTTATAAATCTATAGATTTCATCCACTTATGAAATCCATTTATACTTCATTTTAACGCTCATAAAAACTCGTTTTATAATTCCAATATTTTAATTTATAAATATCAATTTTATAAATCTTTTATATAAATCATTTATAATAATTCAAAAATCCCAATTTAACCAATTTTATAAATTAATCAACTACTTATTTCAAAAATCACATTTCGGTTATATTTCACAAAAATCATAATTTTTTATAACATAAAAATCTCAACGCTTCAAAAATTAAATTTTATTATGAATTCTCAACTTAAATTTTCAAAAATCAAATTTTATTTATTTTCGGCATCTAACGATACCAAAAATATATTCGGCTAAATTTTAGCCTTTAACGATTTCAATCACAAAGATAATCACGCAGATTATAAATAGATCAACACACAACATTGAAACCAATTCAAGTGTTTGAGGAATACAGTTGGATCCCTCCAACCTATTTCCCTGCATCCAAAGATGTTAGCACAATACCAATTCCGCTTCAAAATGGAATATTGCGGTATATGGGATTTATAAAATACTATCCGCTATTATGCGGTGCAATAGGGTCTCATCCGCTATATAATACGGGAAATCAACTCCAAATACATATATAATACCAATTCCATTCAAGTTGGATTTATCGCGGTATATGTTTTTAATAAATAACATTCGCTTAATATACGACGTATAGGGTCTATTTCAATACAAAAAATAATAATTATCATCCAATCATACATTCAAGCAATTTTAAATCTAACTATTTAAAAATTTAAATCGAAACCATTCAATTAAGTGAGAAGTTCTCACCTTGAGTTTCCGATAACAGTTGTAGCGTTTTATTTCGAATAAAACTAAACGTGCGTTTAATTTTACCCAAAATTTTCACTAGCTCCAAACGACTCCAAACCAGCTCCATTGCGTAGTACTCGACAAAACGAAGCTAACGCAAGTCGGTTCGCGCAATTCCGACCTCGTATGACAAAGTTATACACTTTTAAAGATTATACAAATTATTATATAATTAATTTACAATTAAATTTAAATTTTCAAACCCTAACTTCATCTCAGCCATTAATTTTCTTAGCCCAAAATCCAGGCTGCACTTTCCACTTTCTTCCCCAATCACGTTGCTTCCAGGAAGAATACGTACGCAACCCATGAAGCCGCCTCCATTCATCAATTTTCGCAACCCTTATCTCAACGTTTGAAGACGATCGGCGAGTGCCATTCGAACCGCCCACGCGAGAGCTACCACCGGCCGAAGCCACGCCCCACTCGGTCGCTCCCCTTGCACGCAAACCGAAGATGAACGCCACTATTCTAGCTCCAATTGCCGTTGATCCATCGCTCGAAACCCCATCTCGACCGTTGAAGTTATAGAACTCGTTACGATCTTCAATTTTGCAGTTGAAAGTTTTTCCTAATTATTGATGGATTTTAAGAGATTGAGGGAAGAAAGTCAGGAAATTTCAGCCATTAATATACTTACTGGCGGTTAGAAGAGGATTAGGGTTAGGGTTTTCGTTTTTTGTTGTAAATGGAAATAATGGAGGCCATTTATAGAAAATTCACAAATTATTATTCATCCGAAATTTTCCGAACTCCAAATCTCGCGCGGTGACTGGCGTTTCTAGGGTTTACCCCGCGTTCCGGACACAATGAAATATGTTTCGGAAGCTAATTTGGTCATCTGTGCGAGTTACGGAAATAAACGATCAAATTTAAATTAAATCGATTTAAACTAATTTCTATGCGTTTTGCCTTGGCCCGACAAACCGTAAATCCGATTAACACGAAATTTGAAACCTTACTATAATTTGACATTACGGATCCGATGAAACTAGTTTCGTCGAAATCCGAGACTGTTTGAAAAATGGCAATTTTCACTAGTCGATTAAATATTAAAATATTCAATTTTCAAAAATTAACTTTTAGTTCAATTTTAAAAGTTCACAAACATTGTTCTAAATCCAATATGATTTAATATAACTTTATAAATCATTTTTAATCACATTAAATCCAATTTCCAATTATTTACGCAATTTCAAATATTAAACTATCGATTTAATTATCCAACTAAATCTAAATATTCGAAAAATAAATTATTCGACTTACAAATTTTACTTGTTGATAATTAAAATCAATTAAATATCTGAATTTCAAATGACAGAAATTCTGGGTCGTTACAAACTTCCCCCTTAAAAGAATTTCGTCCTCGAAATTGCCAAGTAAGAAAAAGTTATAGAATTCATTAACTTTTCAAAACAAACCGTTCAAATTTGATTTACAAATCTCTTAAGTGTTCAACTTTTCCAAAATCCATAGTTAAACTTCTTACAAAATATTTACTAAGTTTTCAAATCCATATATAGTTATTTTTCAAAACCAACTATATCTTTTAATCTTTAACTTCAAATCAAAACTTAGTTTTCACAGATTTTTTCCAAAATTTCCCGAAAATTTTCTAACGCCTTGAATTTTCAGAAAATTTCGCCATAACCTCCTTTGTACGGAGGAGCTTTTACAATATCACAATAGATATAAATATATATACATCGACCCACACGGTCGAAAAACAGAAAAACAGTTCATATTTCCTATTTTTATTGCGTAGGCGTACCTTTTTAGCATTTTTAAGCAAAGCAGTTATTTATTGAGCATTTTGCGCAACCAAATCCCACTAACGGTAGCCCCGGTACCTGTACTTACTCAATATAAACACGTAAGTGACATATATAAGAAGTCATTAACATTTTACTCTTTTAAACAACTACAACACATGCATATTAAAAGAAATGCATACTAAACAAGGTTTATAAACAACTTATATGATTTCGACATTACTTGTAATTGTTTACAACCAATTCATATACAATGACATTCAATTATTCATTTTCAGTTAGTTTACATTCACAAATTTACATTCACATTGGTTCACTTTCAATTCAAATCAATTTCTATTCAATTTAAATTTACTCAACTTTCAATTTGAATTCAATTGCTTTAGCTTTCAATTTTATTCATTCAATTGCATATGAATTCCTATTCAATCAATTAACTAACAATAATCTAACAACCAATGTATAACCAACACAACTGAATTTATTCACTTTACATTCAACATTCATATTTACTTTGTTTACCTTCAATTTGGTTTAACATTCAATTAGCCTTAAATGAATTAACACTTATGTTCATTATTTCCATATCAATTTATCGCATTCGATTGATTAATATTCAATTCATTGGTTCAATTTCCTATTTATTTTACAAATAAAGTTGAATCTCCTTTATATGACTCAAATTCATATCCATTTAATGACTTCATTTCATTAATTCATTTTGATACCAAGATCAACTTCATTCAACATTACTTAAGTGATATTCCTTTCAACATCGTTTGTTTAACTTTAACTTAAATTTCCATTTCAACAACATATCTAATCCAGTTAAAACCCATTTCAAATTCCAACTCCAAAGTAAATTTTTATTTAACTTTTACCAAAGTCAATTTTCATCACTTATTCACATTCATACTTCGTTTTGCTTAACAAAGTTGCTTAACCATTTTAATAATTGGTTTTACTTACACCTTCACATTTAATAAGTTATATAAATTATTATTCAACTTCCAAATTTGGCTTAATTTATTTAACTTACTTTAGTTAAATTTCACATCATACTATTTACCATGCCAACTCAAATTTATTTCAACTTTACTAAAGTTAAATCTTTATTATCTCATATTATAAGTTCAAAACTTGATAACTTATATTCATCAATTTCAACTTGGATTTTAATTTCAAATTTGTTTATCACAACAAAGTTCAGTTTTCAATTTATTTCTGCTTACTTGAATTTTCCTGCAAATTTAAATCATTTTTATTTAACTCACAATTCAAGTTTTAATTAAACTAATTCAACTTTTCTATATCATGAATTAATTAGTTATCATATTAATTTACTTGGATTCAATCCATTCTATTTTTATTTTTCCCAAGTTTGGATTTTTATTCAACTTAATCCCAATCAAATCTCATTTCAATTTATAAAACTCATTTATACATTCACATTACCAATTTCATTCCACTAATGAATTTTATCCCAAATTATAAATCACACATTCTTTTAGTTTACATGCTCAAATTCCATTTGTATATAAATTCATTCCTTTGGTTATTATTTCAATTCCTATACAATAATGATAATACTTCAATATAATCACTTCCAAATAACCAAGCAATCGTATATTATAAACATTTACGGAAAATCATTTCCTTTATATACAAAAATAGCTTTGGGATTATTTCATTTACCATATTTCAAAACAATACTGTGTCAGTTTATCTTGTTTAAGAGTTTAGAAACCCCTATCGAAACAGTTGGCCAGACTGCACCGACCAGAATCTATAAACAATTAACTGATAAGTTAACACAATACAAAACAATTTTATATTCACTAACAAATACGCTCTCATATCTATTATTATACTCAAACTCATTCTAGAGTACTACTGACTCTATCTCTAATGAGTAATCCCCAACAGAGCCAAGGTTGTCACTTAACCATATGCTCTGATACCACTATGTAAGGAACCGATTCTTCGACTTTCGAAAATCGACATCAATACGTCCACTGTATCAACTGCCGAACAATCGAATGTCGAAAAACCGAACCCTTAGGGTTTAAAAAGAAGAGGTAGAATAAAAAGATAGAAGAAGACAGGAAGAAAGAAAGAAGAAACAACAGAAAACAAAAACAATAATAGAATCTCACAGTCGCAGCGGTACAACATATAATAGATAAATGAATAATCTTTAAAACAAAGAACTGTCTCAGTTATTACATTACATTATCATCAGAGTGTACAGCAACAATATACAACACAACGAAACAATGGACAGTTATACAAACATTGTCCCTATAAGTGAAATACACAGCGGAAAGATAATATCATATACAAGTAATACGTCTCGCCATCCAGCTCGCCATTTGAGCTCCATAATACTCCTGAATCCAGAATGACCTGATAACCTGACACTAGAATGCCCGTGTGGAAAATTTTGTGCACCCAGAGTTTAGGAAGAGAACAATAAACTCCAGGTTAGTCATGGGACTGGTATGAGAACTCAAAACAGTTATTTATGTTTTAAAACAACAACAACAACAACAAAAACAAGGAAAGTGAAAAATATCCGCAATACTTTTAGAAATGAAACTACCATAAGGCCTCCCCGCACACACACAATGCAAACGCAGAATTGGAGGAGATTTCTCCTTATGATAGTCAAAGATGCTTAATACGCAAATCAAATCACTTTTGATATTATTATTAGTGCATAGTGATGAAAGCATTTCGAAAATAGAATATAAATCTTAGCCAGCATAGACATTTCGAACTATGCCTACTATAGCTACCATCCAAACAGTGGGGCGCCACCATAAGTGAATGGCAGGTAATACAACTAAAACCGTACAAGGCTCGTATTGTTTCCTTGGATTTTCCAACAAATGTTCAGGCTAAGGAACTTCCTACTGCCACATGGGATCGCCTCTGGCGGGACGTCCCGAGAACTTAACTAGCTCTCTGCCAACACAAGGCCGGGTTACCTTTGTAACTAGGTAACTACTACACGAATATGCCACCCCCCGGTCCTTTGGGACCTTTATCCGAGGGCCCTCGATCACAAAGCAACAACCACACAGAAAATGAGATTGGAGCAACCACATAGGTTAAGCATCAGGGCTTTATACCTGACACCACCCTTTTCCAGAAGGGAATGACATACCCTAAAGGGCGCGACCCTCATAACCTTGCCGCATATTCCTGTTTTGACCATTTCCGGGGTGTGAGGTCTGACGAAGTCTCGTCCACAAAGCTATTCTTTTTCACAAAGCCACGCTTTGATCAACAAATGATCAATAAATAATCATCACACAGCAACACTCAGCATGCCACGTTACCAAATTGGGAATATATCACTGACAACCTTCAACTACAAAACCTCTGAGCTCGTACGTCTCAGAGAAGGGTGTTAACTAAGAGAATAAATTCTCCGCCACCAACAGAAATGTATTTGAAAGAAATCTTCTTTCTATCTCAAAATGTAATGTCAGACACGTAACCATACAAGTCTGTTCCGGGCTCGAACAGAACCGAAGGCACTTCAAAAGAAGCCCTTGCAATCCGGGTATTCACAATCCCGATCGAATTTCCCATCACAAAGGAAATCTCCATACCATAGCTAACGGTGCAGAGACAATCGATAGGTCATCCTATCATTTTCACAAATACCCGGTCTTCGCCACCGGTCTTCAATGCTATCCATTACGTCGTATCACTATTCGGAATGGGTAATCCGACTAATGAGCGCAATAATTTAAAAATAAGTGTAGCATTCAATTTCAACCAATTCACAACAAATAGCCCTTTAAGGGTCAATATTGATAGTCGGTTATTTAACTATCAATCAATATTCACAAATCACCCGATTTCAAATAATTTCCCAAATTATTTATTTCCAAAATATCTTTACAAGATATAATTTCCACACTTCAACCATTTGAAATAAATTTCAAATCAATTTTCACCTTTACAGCTTCCATTTCATAATGGTTCATTTAAACCAAGTAAATAAATCCTTACCGATTTATTAAATTTACGTTCAAAATCCGTAAATTTATTCCATACTTTTAAAAATGAATCAATGTTTATTTTTAAAACGAATTTCCCTTACAAATTTCTATTGTGAATTTACATTTACAAATATTCACTTTTTATATGATTTTTTTCAAATCGATTTCAATTATTCACTTCCAATTTATCTTTAAAAGATATAATCTCAAAACATTCACTTCATATTGGAAAATATTTCCATACTTAGTTAATAATAAGTAATTACAATTCATTTATTTTCAACATTTGGAAAATATTCAATATACTTAAATCCAAATTAAGTATATATTTTATTCTATAAGGAAAACATTTTCTTAAACACATTTATTAGGGTCAAAACGAATGTTGCGTAAAACATCGTTACGACAACCCAAAATCACTAGTATAGGGATTCGAAATTAAGATAAATATACAAACCCCAATACTATACAAAACTTTTCCTTTCGAAAATCATTTACTCTAACAACAGTTTTATAGTCCACCATTCCCTTTTATTTCTCGAAAACGTCTATTTCAACAATGAATGTTGAAATCTATGATTTCGATACTTAACACATTTCAAAACATCTTTAAATCGTTTTAATTCTATTTAAAATATCACTTTCCCAAAATATTTCTTTAATATATTATTCACCGTCCAAAATCGTGAATATACTTCGTTTACCAAATTCATCATTTCTACATATTTTATTTAAAGGATTATCCACTGTCCTAAAATCGTGGATATATCTCCTTTAATAAGCTATAATAATTAAACTTATCGAAATAAGTCGATTTCGGATTTATAAAACAACGTTTATAAATTCCATTTATACTTTATAACAACTTCAATTTATAAAATCACTTTACTAACAAATTCTACCCATACCCCATTTACACGCCCAAATCCAATTTATAAGTTAATTACTTATAAATCTTTTATTTTACAAAATCTATTCATTTTATAACTTCACAATTTATAAATCTATAGATTTCATCCACTTATGAAATCCATCTGTACTTCATTTTAACACTCATAAAAACTCGTTTTATAATTCCAATATTTTAATTTATAAATATCAATTTTATAAATCTTTTATATAAATCATTTATAATAATTCAAAAATCCCAATTTAACCCATTTTATAAATTAATCAACTACTTATTTCAAAAATCACATTTCGGTTATATTTCACAAAAAGCATAATTTTTTATAACATAAAAATCTCAACGTTTCAAAAATTAAATTTTATTATGAATTCTCAACTTAAATTTTCAAAAATCAAATTTTATTTATTTTCGGCATCTAACGATACCAAAAATATATTCGGCTAAATTTTAGGCTTTAACGATTTCAATCACAAAGATAATCACGCATATTATAAATAGATCAACACACAACATTGAAACCAATTCAAATGTTTGAGGAATCCAGTTGGATCCCTCCAACCTGTTTCCCTGCATCCAAAGATGTTAGCATAATACCAATTCCGCTTCAAGACGCAATATCGCGGTATATGGGATTTATAAAATACTATCCGCTATTATGCGGCGCAATAGGGTCTCATCCGCTATGTAATGCGGGAAATCAACTCCAAATACATATATACTACCAATTCCATTCAAGTTGGAATTATCATGGTATATGTTTTTAATAAATAACATCCGCTTAATATACGGCGTATAGGGTTTATTTCAATACAACAGATAATAATTATCATCCAATCAAGCAATTTTAAAACTAACTATTTAAAAATTTAAATTGAAACAGTTCGATTAAGTGAGAAGTTCTCACCTTGAGTTTTCGATAACAGTTGTAGTGTTTTATTTCGAATAAAATTAAACGTGCGTTTAATTTTACCCGAAATTTTCACTAGCTCCAAATGACTCCAAACAGCTCCATTGCGTACTGCTCGACAAAACGAAGCTAACGCAAGTCATTTCTTACAATTATGACCTCGTATGACAAAGTTATACACTTTTAAAGATTATACAAATTATTATATAATTAATTTACAATTAAATTTAAATTTTCAAACCCTAACTTCATCTCAGCCGTTAATTTTCTTAGCCCAAAATCCAGGTCGTACTTTCCACTTTCTACCCCAATCACTTGCTTCCAGGAAGAATACGTACGCAACCCATGAAGCCGCCTCCATTCATCAATTTTCGCAACCATTATCTCAACGTTTGAAGACGATCGGCGAGTGCCATTCGAACCTCCCAAGCGAGAGCTACCGCCGGCCGAAGCCACGCCCCACTCGGTCGCTCCCCTTGCATGCAAAACGAAGATGAACGGCCACTGTTCTAGCTCCAATTGTCGTTGATCCATTGCTCGAAACCCCCTCTCAACCGTTTAAGTTATAGAACTCGTTACGATCTTCAACTTTGCAGTTGAAAGTTTTTCCTAATTATTGATGGATTTCGAGAGATTGAGGGAAGAAAGTCAGGAAATTTCGGCCATTGATATGCTTACTGGCGGCTAGAAGAGGATTAGGGTTAGGGTTTTCGTTTTTTGTTGCAAATGGAAATAATGGAGGCCTTTTATAGAAAATTCACAAATTACTATTCATCCGAAATTTTCCGAACTCCAAATCTCTCGCGGTGACTGGCGTTTTTAGAGTTTACCCCGTGTTCTGGACACAATGGAATATGTTTCGAAAGCTAATTTGGTCATCTGTGCGAGTTACGGAAATAAACGATCAAATTTAAATTAAATCGATTTAAACTAATTTCTATACATTTTGGCTTGCCCCCGACAAATCGTAAATCCGATTGACACGAAATTTGAAAACCTTACTATAATTTGACATTACAGATCCGATGAAACTGGTTTCGTCGAAATCCGAGACTGTTTGAAAAATGGCTATTTTCACTTGTCGATTAAATATTAAAATATTCAATTTTCAAAAATTAACTTCTAATTCAATTTTAAAAGTTCATAAACATTGTTCTAACTCCAATATGATTTAATATAACTTTACAAATCATTTTTAATAACATTAAACCCAATTTCGAATTATTTACGCAATTTCAAATATTAAATTATCGATTTAATTATCCAATTAAATCTAAATATTCGAAAAATAAATTATTCGACTTACAAATTTTACTTGTTGATATTTAAAATCAATTAAATATCTGAATTTCAAACGACAGAAATTCTGGGTCGTTACACTAATGGTAAAGGCAAGGTCTTGTTCCTTGTTACTTTGCATTTCAATTTGTTTCATTGTGTTTTGTGTTGAATATTTATGTTACATTGTCTTGTTTATTGGTTGTTTACAAGATCAATATCTTGGCTCTCTCTCTTTCCGCTTGAGTCAAAAGTCGTGTTGTGTCGTGCCGTATCGTGCTTTCTGAAATTTATTCGTGTAGTTTGATTTGCTATCTCCAGTGTAAAGAGGTGAGTATTCACGCTTGACATTTATACTTATATAACTGTGAATTGATAGCAAGTGAATGTGTAGAAATATTATATCATGTTATACCTACTGGTGATATGAATTATATGAGGTTGAACCCTGTTATAATCTTGTCACATCATCTGCTATGTTATATTCTGTCATACCGTTTATTTATATATGTTTCTCACACTGCAAGTTCCCTGTAGAGTAGAATCACTATGGGTTGAAATGATACATACCCGAACGGACCTTAGAATAAGAAAAAATCATTGTGGGATGAAATGATAGGCCTGAGCAATTTTTATTTATTTTAATTGACTTGGGATTGCGGGTTTGAAATGATAGAACCCGGATTTTTCTTTGTAAATTACGGATTGAAATGATATATTATCCGTATCACTTGACCTAGGTTAGAAAATATTATACAGACTCATGGTTATTATATATATTTTTCTGAAACTTTTAAAGTATTTTAAAAATGTAAATATATGATAATTTGATTTAAATTTGAATTAAAAATGACTTTTACAAAGTTTTAATGATTTTTTCTACAAGTTAAATTGTGAAATAAATGAATGGTTAAGTTGAAATTTGAAATATAAATTTATTTTGAAATTTGTGATTTTATAAAAAAAAAATGGAGTTTAAGTTAAGTAAATAAAATATGATAATTTGGTTTTAAATTTGAATTTAAATTGACTTAATAGAGTGTTATTGATTTTTCTATGAATTAAAATGGTTAAATAAATGAATGCTTAAAAGTGTAATTTGAAATATAACTTGACTTGGAAATTGAAATTTGGTTTAAAGATAAAAGTTAAGTTAACTAAACAAAATGGAAATTAAGTTTATATTTTGAAATGGTAATTAAACTTAATTGTTAAGTTACAACTTTTAAAATGTAAGAATAGAAAATTATGCACTTGAATTTAATAAGTGAATTGTTATTAAGATTTGATATTTATGTGTGAAATTTTCTTTATAAAAATCATAAATCAAAGGGTATTTAAATGAACATTTTTTAGTGTAAAAATATGAATTTCATAAGTTAAAATGGTTTAAATTGAAGTTTAATTGTTTCTGAAATTTTAGTGTAAATTTGGAAATTTAATTTACAGCATTCAGAAATGCTATCATTTCCGAAGTTAACCTAAAATCTGTTGTAAAGGATACTACAGCTCTTTGTAAGTGCTGTGGTTGATACAAGTGAATTAAAAGGCTAAAATTAACTAAGGGCTATTGCAGCACTTAGTAAGTGCTGTGGTTGCAGAACTAAAACTAAAACCTGAAACTAATAAAAGGACTATACTAGCGCTTGTTAAGTGCTGCAAATGGCTGAATTGAATTAAATCTTTTAATTTGAACCCTGAACTATTACAGCAGTTTTGTAAATGTTGTCTTTGCTGAAATGAACTATTTTTCATTTAAACTCGAACTATTAAAGCAGTTTTTAAATGCTGTCTTTGCTGAAATGAATTGTTTTCAAATATAACTTTCCGCAGCATTTTCTAAGTGCTGCGAAAGCTAAAATTTCACCGTTTTAATGTTTTTAACTGAATAAATGAACTCGGAAAAGAGTAAATTTTTGGGAATTGAACATTTGATTTATAAGTACAATAACTTCACTTTTAAATGGTTTAAATGGAGTATTTTGATTTGAAATATAAACTATGTTGAAATGTGATTAGAATGGTATTTAAAATAAAATGAATGAGGTTTTGAAAGGTTATGATATTTGAATTTTGAAATGGTTTGTTGGAAAATTGAATTGAATTGAAACTGATGGTTTGAATTGAATTAAATTGAAAATTTGAAAATTTTGGGTTTAATTGAATAAATCTGTAAAATGTAAAGAATTAAAGGAAGGTACCATGATTTCAAATGTATGATTTCGAAATGTTATGATTTTTGGTTTCGAAAAAGTTATAACTTTGAGAGTATTATGATTTTTGGAAAGGGAATATATGTTTGAAATGAAAATGATATACTATTTGATTTGAATATAGTTTGAATTTAAAATGGTTTTGGTTTTTGAAATATATACTATTTTTTTGAAATTAATAACCACCGATTATAATAATGATTGGTTGTTAAAGAGACCGGGATCAGATATGGACATACTCTCTGTCGATACCAAAAACCACTTTAACAACTGTGCCTGCAGTGGAGATTCCAGAATGAAGTAGGATGGTGGCGATGATCCTACTGAGGTATGAACATGGACTCGACTCCCGTGAGTTGGCTTAAGGTGGCTAAAATAGGAGCGATCGATGGGCCAAGTGAGGTCATTCCTCCTATCGGGCACACTTCTTTGATACTAAACTCTTACTTGTGATTGATTTGATGGCCACCCTTCTAATATGATTGGGAGTGTGTTCTGTGGTGGGCGTTAGTGGCTGCTATGCGTTACCACCAGCCCAAAAGCGTAATTGGTATATCAACCCTGGAATTGCCTAGTTGTGCCGTGTCACCTACCATAGCGAGCCTTACTACGAGTTTGTTTTTCTCCCGTAGCCATGGAGTATTTAGGGTAGCCTTCCGATCTGGGGTACGTTGATACTGGATGGACTACTGGGACTATTACGTGTTGGGGGCTATATGGGTAACCCTTCAACGCTATTTTAAAGTAAGTTTATTTTACCACAGACATTATTATGATAGTGCAATATTACTACATAGTAAATAGTTTAACGGATCCTTAGAGGATGGGTGGTCCCAAGCATCCTTTAAGTTACTTGTACTTATTACAGTTCACTTTAGTTGGTTTACATTGTATAAGTATGTATGTCCTGACTCGAATGTTTTTTGTTTTGCTTTACGCTCGAGTTAGCCTGAGTATTCACACCTTTGGATTTCTCTTTCTGGAGTTAGGAATCGCTGGAGATTCTGCTTATCTAGTTATCTATCTATTTCAGTTTCAGTTGTTCTATTTCAGCTCTTGTATTAATGAACTTCAATGTATATTGGGATTTCCATTGTATTTATTTTCAGACTGTTATTATGTATTTGTTTTGACACTTTGTTATAGTAGCTTCATGAACTACTATGCTATTTTAATTTCCGCTGCGAGTTATTCTGATATTTTTGTATCTGTGATTCCGTGAATGATTTTATTTTCTCCAACTTTTATTACAATCTGTTATTTTGAATTATTCAAGTCTGACATGTGTGGATTATTATCGATTTGAATGGTCCAAAAAATAGGGGTTGTTACAGTTGGTATCGGAGCTTTGGTTTTAGGCAAACCAGGGCCCGCGGAGCAAAAACTCAGTAGAGAAAGGGTAGAAATACCCTAGAATGAGTGAAATCAACCTCAGAATCATTTTCTTTATGAGAGAACGTATTTTCAAAGTATAAACTGATTTTAAAATGATTTTTTTCAAAGGATTTTTCAAAGATTATTTTGATATAAAATTTTCTTGTTTTAAAGGAAAAAATTTCTAAACTTCCTTCCTTTCATATCTACCTTGTTAGTATTTTCCTTCATTAGGATATTCATCCAATAGAATTTATCTGTCTTCGGCCTGGTCATTTTAGAAAGGCTTACCCTTCTACTTGGTAGGGCAATCCTTTAGATCCTTTTGGTATATTGGCTATCACCTCTGCATCTTATCTTGCTCCTACTCCTAGTGATAACCAAGGTAATCTTCAGGGCAACTTTTCTTTATTTCAGTATCATGTTCGTGTTTATTTGATACTGGAGCTTCCCATACTTTTCTTTCTGTTGATTTGTGTGTTAATTTTGAGCATCTCCTTTCTCTTGAGTATGTTTCTGTTCCTTTATGTGTTTCAAATCCAATTGGGGTCTTGCAAACCTTAATCGGATTTGAAAGCAAGTGGAACTTCTCTATTATGATCATCGCTTTAGTGGTGCTTTCTATGTTCTTGGCTTCGATGCTTTTTATTTATTGCTAGGAAGTGATTGGTTTGGTATGATGATGCCCATATCACTTGTAAACCCAGGCTGTTTATCTTGTTGATGATCGAGGGAATCCCTTGATTATTCAGTGTCGCATGCCTCAGGATTTTGCTGGAAATTTTATCTATTCTCTGGATTCTTCTCTTGGTATCTTCATTCGACCCGTGTGGACAGATTCTATCTCGATGTTTTTGGTGAAGTCACCGTTTTACCTCCTAAGCGGGAAATTGATTTCCGTATTGACCTTATTCCTGGAGCTCGACCTGTAGTTCTTCTTCCTAGAAGAATGTCACCCCGCGAGAAGGTTGAGTTGGGAAAGCAAATTAAGGACTTGTTGTCCAAAGTCTGATCAGACCTAGCCATTCAGAATGGGGTGCAGCGGTAGTTTTCGTTACCAAGTCCGATGGTTTTTTGAGGATTTGTGTTGATTATAGGGAGCTGAACAAGCTCACTATGAAAAACAGATATCCAATGCCTCGTATCAATGATTTGTTTGATCAGCTTCATCGTGCCACTGTTTTCTCTCAGCTTGATCTTTCCTCAGGCTTCCACCAGGTCAGTGTTGCTGAGGAAAGCATTCCCAAAACTGCTTTCCGTACTGAGAATGGGTTTTATGAATGGTTAGTCATGCCTTTTGGTTTGACTAATGCTCCTGTTTTCTTTGTTGATTTGATGAATCTTGTTTTTTGTATTGTGCTTAATAAATTTGTTCTATTGTTGATGATATCATTGTCTTTTCAAAGACTAAGAAAGAACATGAGTCACATTTTAAATCTGTTTTGGAGACTCTTAGAAATCATCAATTGAAGTCTAAATTTTCTAAATGCCATTTCTAGAAGGTTGAAGTCCGATTCCTTGGACATATTTTTCTAGTAATGGAGTTCCTGTTGATCCAGTCAAGAGCGCTGTGATCAATATAAGTCTTTTTTTCTTTCTCTTTTTCCTTCGCATTTAATTATTCTATCTTTTCTGTTGTTCTTATTTCTCCCTATTCTGTTACAGGATTGGGAAACTCCTAAGACTCCTTTTGAGATTTCGTAGTTTTCTGGGCCTTACCGGTTATTACAGGAGATTCATTGAGAATTTTGCTCGGATTTCTACACCCATCAGAATGTTAAGCGTATTTGGGTTATTGTGGATAGACTGACCAAGTTCGCTCATTTCTTCCCGGTCAAGTCTACCCGTTCTCCTTCTAGCTTGTCTGAGATCTACATGAGAGAGATTGTCCGTCTCCATGGTGCTCCTCTCAGTATTGTTTGTGATCGTGATCCTATCTTTTCCAGTCAGTTTTTGAAGTTTTTACGAATCTTTGGGTACTCATCTAAATCTGAGCACTGCTTACCATCCATAGACCGGCGGTCAAACGGAAAGAGTGAATCAGAATCTCGAGGATCTTCTTCGTGCTTGTGATCATCTCCACCTTGTTAAACTTACCTATAACAACATTTATCAGGTATAACTTTTATCTTCTTGTCATCTTGTCATCTTGTCTTAATCCTATTTCATTTTATCTTTTTCTATGTTTTTCCGTACCTCATTCCTTTTCGAGGACGAAAAGTTTTGAGTGGGGGAGAGTGTAACAACCCTGTATTTTGTGATTATTTTAATTGTATATTTGATTATTTTAATTGAATTTCTTGATTCGAAAACTTTATTTTATTTATTAAAATGAATAAATTTTGTTATTTTAAAAATAAATTTTGATTTTGTGTGAATTATAATTCCAAACATGAATAAATTGAATATTTTCCAAAAATGTGAATTTTGGTCAATGTGGTCAAACTTTGACTTCTAAAATTTAAAACTAAATATTTTAATTTTATCTTTTACTATGAAAAAATTAAATTTGAAGCATATTGCTTTTCATTTCGTTGAAATCTGATTAATATTGTGAAAGTTATGTTTTTTAAACTATTATATGTAAATTATGTTATTTAACAAACTTATTTATTTTAATTTATATAAATAATATTTTGTTTGTCATATTATGTTCTAATTTGTGTATATATGTGTAACATGACATGTTATATACATATATATTATTTTCAAAAACTTTTTAGAAGTATAGTTATAATTTTCAAATGTTTATTTTATTTTGTTTACAATTTTTAGTTCTAGTTTCAATTTAATAACTATTTTCTTATTTATTTTCTATTTTTCCTTAAAATATTTATTCATTTTCATTTCAACTTTATTTTGTTTTCATTTTTATTTTTATTTGCTGATTTTATTTTTGTTTGTTTTGAATAAAAGAAATAAGAAATTCAAATGGACAAAGACCTTTCATTTTCATATGACTTTTCATTTAACCTTTGGCTTTTCATTTCCTTTTGACTTTTCATTTTGTTTGGCCGTACATCTTTCTTCTCTTAGCCATGTATTTCATTTCTTATTCATGTGAGAAACTTTTCTTCACCTCAAAACTCACGGCCCAAGAAATTTTTTTTTTGGTTAATGGCTTCTTCCTTTATCTCACTTTTCTCTTCTCGTCATTGATTTTGTGCTTTTCCTCTTCTAGCTTTGCTCGGCCTAGCCTCTACCACCATCACCATTGACCACCACCTTATCACCCACAGCAGCACCACCTCCTCCTCCTCCGACCAAGACCAAGCCTTGACCTCCGTATGATGCTTGCACCACAACTTTGCACAAACTCCTCCAAAATTTTCCTAGCCGAGCCATATCTTCACCCTACCCTTCCATATTCACTTCGGCCACCACCATACCCACCATCACCTGATGCACATCACCTCTGGCCTTCACCTCAGCCAACTCCAGATCTGACCTGACCCATATGATGACATGGCCGAGCCAATTGACCTATAGCCGAGCCTTGTTGTGTCCAAAACTCCACTATTTAGCCTTATCACTTTGTATTCTCCATATTGCCAACCTTATACTTCACATCTCCTAGCCTAGCCGACCTATGTGATGCCAAAGCCGAGCTTAACACATCATGGCCGAGCATATGAGTCCCTAAGCCAAGCATTTGAATGGTAAAGGCAAGGTCTTGTTCCTTGTTGCTTTGTATTTCAATTTGTTTCATTATGTTTTGTGTTGAATATTTATGTTATATTGTCTTGTTTATTGGTTGTTTACAAGATCAATATCTTGGCTCTCTCTTTCCACTTGAGTCAAAAGTCGTGTCGTATCGTGGTTTTTGGAATTTATTCGTGTAGTTTGATTTGCTATCTCCAGCGTAAAGAGGTGAGTATTCACGCTTGACATTTATACTTATATAACTGTGAATTGGAAGCAAGTGAATGTGTAGAAATATTATATCATGTTATACCTGCCTATGATATGAATTATACGATGTTCAACCCTTTTATATCTTGTCACATCATCTTCTATGCTATATTCTGTCATACCGTTTATTCATATCTGTTTTTCACACTGCAAGTTCCCTGTAGAATAGAATCACTATGGGTTGAAATGATACATACCCAAACGGACTTTAGAATAAGGAAAAATTATTATGGCCTGAAATGATAGGCCTGAGCGATTTTTATTTATTTTAATTGACTTGGGATTGTGGGTTTGAAATGATAGAACTCGGAATTTTCTTTGTAAACCGTATCACTTGAACTAGGTAAGAAAATATTATACAGACCTGTAGTTATTATATATATTTTTCTGGAATTTTTAAAGTAATTTAAAAATGTAAATATATGATAATTTGATTTAAATTTGAATTAAAATGATTTTTATAAAGTATTAATGATTTTTTCTAGAAGTTAAAATGCGAAATAAATGAATGGTTAAGTTGAAATTGGAAATATAAATTTATTTTGAAATTTGTGATTTTATAAAAATATGGAGTTTAAGTTAAGTAAATAAAATATGATAATTTGGTTTTAAATTTGAATTTAAATTGACTTAATAAAGTGTTATTGATTTTTCTATGAATTAAAATGGTTAAATAAATGAATGCTTAAAAGTGTAATTTGAAATATAACTTGACTTGGAAATTGAAATTTGGTTTAAAGATAAAAGTTAAGTTAACTAAACAAAATGGAAATTAAGTTTATATTTTGAAATGGTAATTAAACTTAATTGTTAAGTTAGTACTTTTAAAATGTAAGAATAGAAAATTGTGCACTTGAATTTAATAAGTGAATTGTTATAAAAATTTGATATTTATGTGTGAAATTTTCTTTATAAAAATCATAAATTAAAGGGTATTTAAATGAACATTTTTTAGTGTAAAAATATGAATTTCATAAGTTAAAATGGTTTAAATTGAAGTTTATTGTTTCTGAAATTTTAGTGTAAATCTGGAAATTTAATTTACAGCATTCAAAAATTCTATCATTTCTGAAGTTAACTTAAAATCTATTGTAAAGGATACTACAACACTTTGTAAGTTCTATGGTTGATGCAAGTGAATTAAAAAGCTAAAATTAACTAAGGGCTATTGCAGCACTTGGTAAGTGCTGTGATTGCAGAACTAAAACTAAAACCTGCAACTAATAAAAAAGCTACACTAGCACTTGTTAAGTGCTGCAGTTGGCTGAATTGAATTAAATCTTTTAATTTGAACCCTGAACTATTACAGCAGTTTTGTAAATGCTATCTTTGCTGAATTGAACTATTTTTCAACTAAAGATGAACTATTGCAGCATTTTTTATATGCTGTCTTTGATGAAATGAATTGTTTTCAAATATAACTTTGCACGGCATTTTCTAAGTGCTGCGAAAGCTGAAATTTCACCGTTTTAATGTTTTTAACTGAATAAATGAACTCAGAAAAGAGTAAATTTTTGGGAATTGAATATTTATTTATAAGTATAATAACTTAACTTTTAAATGGTTTAAATGGAGTATTTTGATTTGAAATATAAACTATGTTGAAATGTGATTAGATGGTATTTAAATAAAATGAATGAGGTTTTGAAAGGATATGATATTTGAATTTTGAAATGGTTTGTTGGGAAACTGAATTGAATTGAAACCGATGGTTTGAATTGAATTAAATTGGAAATTTGAAAATTTGGGTATAATTGAATAAACCTGTAAACTGTAAAGAATTAAAGGAAGGTACCATGATTTCAAATGTATGATTTCGAAATGTTATGATTTTCAAAGTGTAATGATTTCAAGTATTTTGGTTTCGGAAAAGTTATGACTTTGAGAGTATTATGATTTTTGAAAAGTGAGTATATGTTTGAAATGAAAATGATATACTATTTGATTTGAATATAGTTTGAATTTAAAATGGTTTTGGTTTTCGAAATATATACTATTTTTTTGAAATTTATAACCACCGGTTATAATAACGATTGATTGTTAAAGAGACCGGGATCGGATATGGACATACTCTCTGTCGATACCGAAAACCACTTTAACAACTGTGTACACGGTGGAGATTCCAGAATGAAGTAAGATGGTGGTGACGATCCTATTGAGGTATGAACATGGACCCGACTCCCGTGAGTTGGCTTAAGATGGCTAAAACAAGAGCGATCGGTGGGCGAAGTGAGGTCATTCCTCCTATCGGACACACTTCTTCGATACTATACTCTTACTTGTGATTGATTTGATGGTCATCCTTCGATTTTGATTGGGAGTGTGTTCTGAGGTGGGCGGTAGTGGCTGCTATGCATTACCACCAGCCCGGAAGCATAATTGGTATATCTACCATGGCATTGCCTAGTTGTGCCGTGTCACCTACCATAGTGAGCCTTACTATGAGTTTATTTTTCTTCCATAGCCCATGGAGTATTTACGGTTGCCTCCCGATCTAGAGGTACTCTGATACTGGAAGGACTACTGGGACTATTACGTGTTGGGGGCTATATGGGTAACCCTTCAACGCTATTTTAAAGTAAGTTTATTTACTGTAGACATCATTATAATAGCGCAATATTACTACATAGTAAATAGTTTAACGTGTCCTTAGAGGATGGGCGGTCCCAAGCATCCTTTAAGTTACTTGTACTTATTATAGTTCACTTGAGTTGGTTTACATTGTATAAGTATGTATGTACTTACTCGAGTGTTTTGTGTTTTACTTTACGCTCGGGTCAGCCTGAGTATTCACAGCTTTGGATTTCCCTTCCTGGAGTTAGGAATTGCTAGAGATTCTTCTTATCTAGTTATCTATCTATTTCAGTTTCAGTTGTTCTATTTCAGCTCTTGTATTAGTGAACTTCCATGTATATTGGGATTTCTATTGTATTTGTTTTCAGACTGATATTGTGTATTTTTTTGAGACTTTGTTATAGTAGCTTCATGAACTACTATGGTATTTTAATTTCCGTTGCGATTTATTCTGATATTTCTGTATCTGTGATTCTATGAATGATTTTATTTGCTCCAAATTTTATTACAATATGTTATTTTGAATTATTCAAGTCTGACATATGTGGATTATTGTCGATTTGAATGGTCCAAAAATAGGGGTTATTACAGAGGCACAGCCTCATTGCCCTCTACCAACATAGAACCGACCCACCTTTACCATAAGTAGTACCAAATATGTCATCACTCTAGTCGTTCCTAACAGATCTGTGGCTACTACATACACCGCAAACATGATATATAGAGGGAAATCGAGGAAGGTGATGATCATCTCCTAATGGGTGCAACCCATATAGCCATGTTGCATCTACCTTGTTATTTTCATTACCGATGTGTTAGACTTGGGGTAACATTTTACCTTTCACATGGCCAATCTTACTTTGAATGCCACATTCCTATTTCCGATGGCACATTAACTGTTTTCCCCAAAAGTACAACTCCTAGCTCATACACCTCAAGGAAGGGTGTGACGTATAAGAAGGGTTACCTCCTACACCACCAAACAGATGTAAGTTTGTAAAAGCCAATGTACATGGTCTTCGAAATGTAATGTCAGACATTCTTCTGTACAAGGTGTCCAAGAACAGGACAAACTGAAGGTACTCGTACTACATCCTATTTGGAATTCACCCTTAGGATTAGTAGTGAGCAGTCCTTGCATTGAAGATTTCAGAATGAATGTACTACTGCCACCATATGTACAAAATATGGGAATCACGAGATCAGCGACAAGCTGCCATACGTTATGAAGATCTTCGTCTTCAAAATCATTGTCTTTGACATGTCTTCACTTTCGAATGCGTATATTGGATCGAACTGGTTTTCAGATAGGAATAACCTATCACTATTCCTAGTCTCTCCGAACCAGTTATCGATAGAAAGATTTCTATATGTTTATACAAAAATGTTAAGCCTCTTTCATTAAATACTCTTTTCTTCTTTTACACAAAATATTATTTAACTTTGAATACATCTCTTTATCCACTAAAATATCTTGTGGAGATATATATCTTTAAACCATTTATGTTTCTAGATATACAGAATTATTAAACCTCATTTTAACTTTAGAAATACCAAATCATTTCCTTTTAATTAATTAGGAAAAATATTTCCATATTATATTATAAGCATAAATAAAGATTTATTTTTTCGAAACATGTCTTAAGCAGGTCAAAAACAATGTTTTTTATGACATTATTTACTGTAAACCCAAATCACTTAGTATTGAGTAAAAAGGATACATAAATTTTAGATTATTTATACTCAATACTAATTTATGTATTCAACATGTACCATCCATCGACTAACGGTGAAATCGCCTTTTAAATTCTCAAGGATAGTACAAGTTCCCTCCTTGTAATTTAATACAGAGTTTAACTAGAATGTTCTCTTTACCATCAAAATCCTATTTAAAATCTTGTTTAACTTTTTTGGAAAACTCCAAATCTCTTTTCTTTTATCATAAAAAAATGCGACCCGAGTAAATCAATTTAACTATCTCCTCTGTTGGGCAAATCTGAATAGCTAGGGGAAGCAAGCAACTGGTTTTCCAAACTCCAACTTAGAGACTATCTCTCTGTCACCAATAAGAAGGTCAAGCTATTTTATCGACTATTAAACTTTTAAAAGTATTCAATTTATCATTTGAAAAACATTTCAAAAAGATTCAGGAAGAAAAGCCAAGTCCAAATCATTTAGTCAACGTTTACCAAATTCCATTGCTAAATTGCCGGTGAACAGTGATTTTAAAGCTTTATTAATTAAAATAATAATTTCATGACATATATGCTCATTTTTATAATTTAAATTCCTTTTAAAACATTTTAACATGTTTATGGAATTTAGTTCATACTTTTAAAATTTTAAAACATCCATTTTAAAGAGTTGAAAACAATATTTTACGAACTACTAAAACGCGACGGTTTTGAAAAATTGATTTGGAAATGACTCAAATTTTACTAAACGAAATCTTGATTTTTCTTTTTCATTTGGAGACCATATCCATCTACATTCGGAAAATTCTTAATTCAAAGAATTCCGACTTATAATTATCCTACACATTGATTTAACTTTTTATGGCGCGAAATCGCGAACTGTCGAAACTCGTCGGCTTATTTTTCACCTTTTAGTCAAATTTTATAAAACTTATTCAAAATACTCGTAAATCATTTTAATAACATAATAAACTATTATTAACCAATTTAAAAAAATATGTTATCATCTTATTAAAAATCTGTTTTACTTCTTTTCACCTATTACAATATTATATTATTATATATTCATTTTCAACCTTTTTAATTCAAAATCCTTCATTTTAAACCATATGATATTTCTATATCATTTTCCACCCTTTAAAACTTTTTTGTAATAAATGAAACCGTTTATTTTATTTTCCAAATAATTTCAAAGTTCCACTTTTTCGGTTCTTTTCTTTTTAAAATTAATTCCAAATCTATTTCAAAACTCCATTTTCTCATTTCATCACTTTTCCGAAGTAAATTCCCCTATTATAAAATGACATTTCTTTTGGTTTTAAAAAAAGGCCTATTATATGTTGTATACATGTTATTTTTGGGTATAATGTGAATAATTTTTCAATAGGTATGTATTGTTAATTCACATAGCTATCATTTCTCATCATATACTATTTTCAACTTATAAATCATAATAACCATATCCATCATGACCAAACTTTTATATAATCAACCAATCATCATCCAAACATATTAAACAACCATATAAGCATTCATTTTAGCATATGGCCGAGGGTATAACTTTAAGTAGTTAATGCCTATTATTATCACTAATAGCAAGCAATATTAAGTGATTAATATGTAATATGAACAAGTGATTAACATGTGAATATCAAGTGAATTATTAAGCTATTCAAAGCATGATTAACTCACTTATATTTAATCCATTTACTTCCTACCGACATTCAGCCTACCACAACAATTCACTAACACTTCGAACTTCATTAAAACATCATCAAAGCCTTCCTCTCTCTCCTATAGCTCAAGGCCATCACCTCCATCCTTTACCTTTCTTACGTCCAAGGCTTCCACCCTCTTTCGTGCACATGTCCATTTCTCCCCACATGCTCTCACGGCCTAAAGCCATAGAAAAGAAGAGAAAGAAGACGTTGAAGAGGAGAAGAAGAAGCTTAAGAAAGAAGAAGAAGAAGAAGAAGATGGAATGAGTTGTGTAGAAATGAAGAGAGTATGCCTTGTAATTTATAGGCAAATTTTAAAAAATATCTCTTACACAGTTCACCTCACCCATGGCCTAGCCCGCTTCCCCTTCATGTGCTCTGTCTTCTCACGTGTAAGTGATGGTAAGTTTGCTTTTCAAAAGTAAACTCTTTTTGTTTTTTTCCTCAATTAATATTACTAATGATACTTTAGTTAAATCAAACTAATTAGTGATAAATACATTCCTATTTGTTAAATGTATATATATATATAAATGTGTGCAACAACGTTGTATTCGCTTGATAAAAAGTCGAAAATCCGAAAAACAATCTTTGTCACATTTTCAATTTTTAATCAAACTATTTATTTATGTAAACAAAACTTGGAAATAAATTTCTTATCATTTTGAAATAACTAAAACAAGATTATTTAAGCTATCAAAACGTATTAAATAATATTAAAATTCGTTTATAAAATACGACATTGATTTGCAAAAATGTGACAAAATTTGTATATCTTTATAAAATAAGTTATATATTTTTAAAAGTATTATAAATAACTTATTATCGTTATAAAATAATTAAAATGGATTATTTATCATTTAAAACAATTAGTTGAATATTTAAAGTTAATTAAATATTCCTATTCAAAGTGATAAATTACGGGTTGTTGCATTTTTCCCCTTAAAATAATTTCATCCCCGAAATTTCACCACAACCCAAAACCCAAAAAAGTTTACTCAAAATATTATCTTTAAGATTAATTCCATGTGATATTCATAGATCATCCATAATATCTGATTCGAACTTCTACTCAAATAACAACTTTATTACCGGACTAGTATTGATCTCTCTATAATCTAGTGCGGACTCTGATCAGACTTCTTAAACAGAAACCCTCATTCTCTTACCTAAATCTCAATTATGATAAAAAAAAGTATCCAACCACAAATCCACATCAATGTTTGTCGTTAAGAATCAAATGATAAATTCTTTTTCGGACCGGTGTAAAACACCTCAAAATTCAATACTCGAACCTTAGATCAGAATCATGTGATGAAATGATCTATGTATCTCATACATACTTAATTATATTATATTCCAGTTTCAAATTTGTTTATGAAAAGATTTTATAAAACCTTTATTCAAACATTTTTCCAAAGATGCTTCTTTATATATACATAATAATAAAAATTATCTTCTTTCCAAAGAAACCATTTCAATTTAAAAAATGAATTATCATTTATAGTAAACTCCTTATATTATAATATACTTCTTTTAACTAATATAAAATGCAAACATGTTGATAAAAATTAACAATCACTAGTTAATCTATCAATTAATGATTCAAATTATTTTTTAACTTTGGAAAATTATATAGATTGAGTAACTTAAAAATGATATCAAGGAACTGGGTACTACCAATAGTATCATATATTCTCTTAACAAGAAAGGGAATACTTAAGAAAAGTTTTTACCATCCAAACACATCTCCTACCTATTTTTTGTTACTTCGAGCTACTCGAACTAGTTAATCGTCAAACTCTTTTCAAAAATACCGAGATTTAAATTTTAAAAGAAAAATCTCTTTATAAAACACATTTTATAACTAATTTATAAAATAACTTTTTTATAAGACAGTCATCAAATCATTTATCTTGAATAAATTTCTTTAACCTTAAACCGATATTATTTATCGAACACCACGTAGTCAGATTATGAAACTAAATTCATGAGGTATTTGTATTTAAAATTTTAAATCAAACAACCAATCAATTAAAGATAATAACCGAATATTATCATTCCCTTAACAACCAAACACTACATAAATAACTATATCATTTGAAAGATATTCCTTTATATTCAAAATATAATCCTTGGTAAAAAAAATTCATTTACTAATTTTTTTAAACAAAAATCTTTTTTATATAATATTAAAAAATAAACCCTCATATATAATACGCTCAAAATCATTTTAGGGTGTCACATATCCTATCTCTACTGAGTTACTCATCCTACGGAGTTACTAACCCTATCTTTAATGAGACTTTACCCCCTATCAGGCTCAGATGTTCGCTCAACCTAAGCTCTGATACCATATGTAACGACATGCACTTCCATATAGTTTAGGCTGACAATAAACAAGACATGTCCAATCTAATTAAACGAAAAGGCGAATATTTAAAGGTAAAAGAAAAAAAAAACAGAATAGAATCTCACACGAATGGAATAACATATATTATTTCAATAATCTTTACAGTAGAAAAACTTTTAAATATATATATTAGAGTCTATCCTAAGCGCAGCCTGGACAGTTATAAATACATGTCCTTACAAATGTTGATAAACAACAAAAAAAGTGCAAAAGTAAACAACGTCCATACATTGATGAAGATCTCTAGCTCTCCTCTGGAAACTCAAAGCATCTTTAGGTAATCTTGAAACTAATCGGATCTGCCCTAGTATTAAAAATTCCCGGATCAGGCTTGGCAAACCAGTGTGAGACACAAATTATAAATATATATATGATAGTGTGAGTATCTCATAATACCACACCGCACATAAACATGGATGAGTTTTTATCTTATGATAACTAAATTTTTTATCAAATCTTTTGATATTATTTCCAATGATATTACTTTGAAAATCCTTTTGAATAAAATATTAAAATAGCCGAAATTGTTACATTTGTTAAATTTGACCGCATATATAGGTGTACAAACAAGTTTGTAATTGTATGTGTTGGAAAATGGATTTTCGACAATGACAAGGTAAGGGACTACCTTCCACGGTACATATCTAGAGGAATGTACCAAAGCAAAGCCCATATGCCCTCTACCAGCATAGAACCGACCTACCTCTACCATAGATAGTACGGAATATGTCATCAACTTGGTCATTCCTGACCTATCCGTGGCCACAACATTCACAACAAACCCGATATATAGCAGGGAATCTAGAAATTTGATGATTATCTCCTAATAGTGCGACCCATATAGCTCTGCTGCATCTAGCATGTTTTTTCCATTATCGATGTGTGAGGTTTGAGGTAACATTTTACCTTTCTAAATCCCACTTTGATTGCCACATTACCATTTCCGACGAGACGGTAATTGGTTTCCATAAAAGTTCAACCCTGAGTTCATGCGCCTCAAAAAACGTTGTTAAGTGCAAGAGGGGCTACCTCCTACACCACTAAATAGATGTACGTTTGTAAAAACTAATGTACATGGCCTTAGAAATGCAATGTCAGATATTCATTCATACTAGTTGTCCATGAACTGGATAAACCTAAGGTACTCATACTACATCTTTTTTGGGAATCACTTATGGGTAGTAGCGAGCAATCCTTGGATTGGAGATTTCAAAATGAAGGTAATACTACCACCATATGTATATAATATAGGACTCACGAGGGTAGTAGCTAGCAGCCTTACGTTATGAAGATCTCTGTAACCACCCGTATTTTTTCGATAATTAAAATTTTGAATTAAATAAGATTTTTATAATTTAATATTGGATGAAATTATAATTTATGGTTTATTAATAAGAAGTGACTAGAATGTAATGTTAAAAAATGTTAATTTAAGACAATTGATAACTACTTTAATTTATGTCTAATTAATTGAAATGATTGTAAAGTTAAAATTGGTTATAGTTTGTAAATAAAGAAATAGGGTTTAGTAATGTAAATTTAATATAATAAATGACTAATTGAATGAAATCTCAAATAATTGTAATAAATTGTAAAGTTACATTGGTTAGAAATTGTAGGTAAGTAGATAAAATCAATGTGAAGTTATTCGTTTTGTTAGTTAATAATAAATTTGGAAATGTGTTTGAACTGGCAAATTGTAACAATGGTTAATTAATCCATTGAAATTTAATTAGTTATAGATGGTAAATAAGGGAATAAATTAAATGTTATAATTAATTGGCAAAATTATATGTAATTCGTTGTAATTGAAAAAAATCAGGGTGGTGAAAGTAATTATAACATTTATTTGAAGATAATAAACTTATAGGTGTGATTAAAGTAGGAAAAGGTGACAATTGTTATATTTTACCTATTTAATCAATCTTTTGAATTTAATTTGGAATAAATTGCGACTATATGTAATTAAATATTACGTTAATGTAAATTAAGATGAAATTGGAGAATATTAATATAATAAGATATAAACTAATGCTAACTATGCCCATAGGGTCATGATTGATTGTAATAATAGATGTTAATATAAGAACAGAATAATTTAAGAAATAAATGTTGGAATATGAAATGATTAGTAAATAGTTGTGGTATAATGAGAATTCTTTTGAAATCTAATATTGAATATAAACTGCAATAATAGTTGTTGGAATCCTTTAATTGAAAAGAAAAAGACAAGTGAATTATAATTAATAAGTTCAACACAAGAACTTACATTTTAAAGTAAATTAAGATAAAGATTTTAATGAAATTTAAGCTTTGACTTGAAAAGAATAAATTATATGTTTTCTTCTAACCGGAATAACAAATGTTCGATTTGAATAAAGGATGGAGTGAATGTTTTGATGAAAGAATAACATAATTTGTTATTTGAAATGCATCTCGGAGAAGTTGATTTTCAACAAGATAAAAACATTTACTTTGCAAATAATGTATAAATTTGGTTGTATATGAAATTTTATAAAACATGTTTGAATTAGTATAAATGAAAAGAAAACGGTGTTTATAATTAGAATTTGTTGAAGTTAATAATGAAATGAATTGAAATTAGATATATTGAAATGTTTCAGTTAAAAGGAAACATAAATGAAATTGTAATGAATGAGTTAATATAGAAACTTGCATTTTGTGTCAATATGGAATGAACATTTTAATTAAGATAATTGCATGATTTGAGATGTATAAAAATAAAACTTTCATTTTGAATAAGTATGATTTAGGAAAAAAAATGAATTTAAGGATAATATATACACAAACACATTAATATCCAAATTTCTAAAAATATCAGTGGGTTCAAGGTTGTGTAAATGTCGTGAAATCAATTAGACTTACCTTTAATTAACAATTGTACACTATTTACACATGTTCACGTATATTTATTTTTCCATTTCACACATGGTTAAAATTTGTAAATTTGTTGCATTAATGTGAATGTTATAGTAAGTAAAAGAAAAGTAAAGTAAATCATTTTATAATGCATAGATAGATATATATTCATTAATTAATAAAATTGGTTTGAGTAACATAAATAAATGAATAGATTAATTGATTGATTGTTAATTGATTGACTGCGCTAATGAAATGTGCACATATATTAACGCAAAAAGAATGTTTTAATAAAGAATTAAATGATACATATGTGTATATTTGGGTTTGTTGAAGTGAATTAATAGGAGTAAGTTTTGGAATTTGAATCCTAAAGGTTTGTATATAGTATATAGGTAGTCCCTTCATTTACTTTGCATTTATTATCACATCCACGTTCTCTTTCTTTTCATTTTCCAGCTCTCCGTGTAGGTTTCATTTGAACGTCCATTTAATTATTAGAATACTCATTCGTTTCTTATTACTTAATAATTGCCTCATTCTTTTCATTTGTTTCTCGTTTGTTCGTTTGCTCCTTTCATGTAACGACCTGGTATTTCGAACCGTTCGCATCTGCACATGCCGGACTTGAATTTCTCAAAACAACAGATTGTTAATTTATATTTGGCAAAACTCAGGATATACAGTAAATAAATCAATCATAGAATCACGAACACAGAGTATTACAACAATAAGCAGCATAATAGATAAATAGTAGTTCATGAGGCTACTATAAAACATCAGAGTCTGAAACAAAATACAACAAAAATCTCAAATATAGAGTAGTCTCAAATACAAAAGCAACTGACGATTCTAAACATAAATGACCGAAATAAACAGAGATAGCTGAAAGCTGGATAGATAGATCTTCAAACAAAGCTCCAATCTCCAAAGGTGAGTCTCAAATGATGTGACACTCAGTCTGACCCGAGTATAAAGCAACATACAGAACACTCGAGTCAGGATTAACATTCTTATATAGTAAATTCAACTCAAGTTAAATGTCAACTGAAATACAAGTAACTTAAAGGATGCGTGGGATTTCCATCCTCTAAGGATCCGTGGAACTACCTACTATGTGGTAATATACACTATTATAATATGTCAATAGTAAAGTAAAACTATTCAAATAGCGTTAAGGCGTTACCCATATCCCCCTTAACACATTTTATATATTCCCATAGTCGATATAGTACCTTAAGCTCCTCTATGAGTTTACTCAGAAGGTACTCCATAGGTATGGTACAAACCAAACTTGTAGAAATCGCGATAGGGCATGTGACGAGGCATGCAAGGCAATGCCAGGGTAGACATACCATTTGCACTCCCAGACTGGTGGTATCGCATAGTAGCTACTACCGCCCACCTCAAGACACGCTCCCAAATCAAAGGTGCACCCAAATCAAATCACAAAAGCAATAGAATGGAATCGAAGAAATGTGCCCGATCGGAGGTGCAACCTCACTTGGCCTAGTATAGCTCCTGTATTAGTCACATCAAGCTGACTCACGGGAGTCAGGGCTACGCTAAGACCTCATATAAAATCGTCGCTAAACCATCCTACTTTGTTCTGGAATCTCCACCACATACACAGTTGTTAAAGTGGTTTTCGGTATTGGCATATAGCATGACAATATCTGATCCTGATCTCTTTAACAACCAAATGCTTCTTTTATACCGTGGTCATTTCATTACAAATAGTTCATATTTTATATCAAAATAACATATTCATTTCGAAACCATATCAATTTGATATCATTATTACTTTAAATAATATTCATTTCTAGAATCGTAACATTTTCAAATTATAACCCTTTCGAAATCATAACACTTTTGAAAGCATAACACTTTGGAAATCAAACCATAACACTTTTGAAATCATAACACTTTGGAAATCATAACACTTTCGACTTAAACAGTTTAGATATTGAAAATAGTATGTGTGTGTGTATATATTGAAATAGTCATAAATTAAAATAATTTTATACTGAAATAATATATAAAGTAAATTAGTTTATATATATTGAAATTACTTTATATAATAAAAGTAGTTTCCTCCAATTTCACAAATCGATTCAAATCAGCTTAAATTCAAAAATTCAATTTAAATCAATCCCTGTTCAACACTTTCAATTTTAAAGGTTAAAGATTCAATTCAAATTCTAAATAAGATTCAAAGTTTAAATATTCAAACATTTCAATATAAGTCTCATTTATATTTCAGCATTTAACTTTACTATTATTTAGTTTTGAAATATTCACTTAATCAGTTTAATAACAATGGAATAAAATCTCAATTTATAAATTTAAATCAATAGTAGATATTCAGTCTCAATTTTATTTAAAGTTGAGAATATTTTTAATCACTTTTCATCAAATCAAGTTATAAATCATACCTTTCAAATCTCAAAATTAATAAGTTCAAACAAATTTTTATTTAATTCAATTATTAACGAATTTAAATTTCAAGTCAATTTTACTTTATTTTCCAACCTCTATTTATTCAAGGTTATTACAAAAATCTATTTAAAATATTAATGTAAAATTTTAAATAAATATTTAAACATATTATATATATACAGTAATTAAATTAAATTTAAATAATTTATATTAAAGTAAATCTTATTAATAAATCTATTTTAAATCTTATTTTAGATATTTAAAAAATAATAAAATTATAAGTAAAAAAGGTTAAATTTCAAAAATAACTTATAAATTTAAAATTTCTAAACATATAATTTAAAAATCTAATTTTACAAAATAAAATATCTTTTTATTATATTAAGGAATCAATATCTAATAAAATCCATATATTTCCTTCTGAAACTATAAAAATTATTTTTCAAAATAGACCAACGGTGTCCGTATATTATTTTCTATCCTATGGACCAGTGATACAGATATTTATCATTTCGATCCGCAATTTAATATTTTAGGGTATATATCATTTCAACCCGCAATCCTAAAATTTCAAAATCAATGAAAGTCGCTTGGTTTTGTCATTCAACCCTAACGATTTTCCCCTAAGCTATAATATCGTTCGGGTATGTATCATTTCAACCCATAAGGATTTCTACACTAACAGGAAACTGGCAGAGTGAGAACAAATATGATAATAAATCAACAGTAGGCGTATATCATCAACGACAAATTTAAATATAATATAGACAACAGGGTAATGTTGTCATATGTCACGGTTGAACAATTGCAGAAAATAGCACATCAGATTTAACAATCAAATAACGAACAATCAATATTTAACAACATATTTCAGTTGTCGTTTCAAGTGAAATCAAATTTACTGAATATAAGAATGTTAATCGTGTGTGAGTGCTCACCTTTCGAGGCTAGAAAAATTAAGAAGATGACAAGGATACACATATGGATACAGACACGAACTAGCGGAACAGCGGCAAGTTATGAATTTACTGCGACAAATCGATATTGGGAAAGTAAGTCAAGATGGACAAGAGACCAATGAAACAAAAATATATGTTATACACACACACACACACACAAAAACTTTGTTTCTAAAATCAATTTAAACATATAATTTCAAATCAATATTTAATCCAACCACATAAAAAAAATCTCCACATACATATGAAAAACCAACTCATACATACTTATATGTATAAGCTATTGTATAAACATATATGTAGACTTACATACATATTACATTTTAAAATCAATATCTATTTAAAAATGATATAAACTTACTTTATCAAATATATTTAACTCAACAGATAATGTACAAACTTATGCAAGCCCATATATACAAGCAAACAGGTTAGATATCACTTATATAAACTTATATATGTAAACAAAAGATTAAATACAACTTATATAAACTTATATTTAATAACAACAGCTTATCTATAACAGATTATATTTTATATACTTTATAAATATACAGCAGATTATATTTTATTGAAACCAGGTTATAAATTCATATAACTTTTTATATAAACAAAATCTTATAGTTAATATATTCTTCTATAACAGACATAATGAATGATTTTGAGATGAAGAAATATTTTCTTTAGCAGATTTTGATAGAAGAAAATGAAACAGAGTATTTTTATTATGAACAACGGTTATCTTTATAATGATCGAGAGTATTGCTTATATACAATGTTACAGTCATCTGCTATTGGGCTTTAGCCCACAAGACAAAAAGAAATACAATTGTGTTGAACGGTACAGATGAAATCTTAGCAATCTGATGGCTGAAGGAAGGCAGCTGCAACATATATACCAAAAACAGAAGAAAGGGTTTCTCATTTTATACGCCCCTGCAAACCCTTCTTCAACTAGGGTTCAAAGAAAAAATGCTCTAAACTCGATCGATTCCACCAATAAATCATAAGTGGTGGTAATCGTTGCCATGAATTCTCAAAATAGCTTCATCTGACTCCAAAAGAACGATTGAAGATGATCAATTTTACTAGAGCAATATCAGAGCTTGATTTCTCTCAACAACATATTGTTTGAAGCTCGAGATCTTGCGTCTTTAATGACTGTTGAGACTTGTTTTGAGTTTAATCTCTTTTAACACCAAGTTATTTGAAAGCTTTTAGCTTGATTTCTCTCGACAGCATGTTGTTCGAAGTTTGAGATCTTATTTGAAGCTTTGCGTTTGATTTCTCTCGACAGCATGTTGTTCGAAGTTTGAGATCCTGCAACCTTAAGACTCATTGAGATTTGAAGTAACTAAATTTGTCTTGAAACAATTTTTGGCTAAGGATTCCACTAAGTTTGCTTTGACATTGGGCTGCTGATGAAATCTCTGTGACTTGCTAACTTTCAATTTATCTCTGAGCCATACAAAGTTGGCTTTAGATAGTGCCTTAGTTAGAATATTTTCAACTTGGTAAGATGAAGGTATGTGATTAATATCTAATTTTCCTTTAGCAACTTGTTCACGAACAAAATACAAATCAAGTTCCATGTGCTTCATTCTAGAATGTAATACAGGATTTGCAGTAGGTTGAACAGTACTTAAGTTGTCGCACCATATTGTTGTTTTGCCGTCTATCTTGATTTGTAATTCATCAAGCAGTGATTGTATCCACATCACTTCAGCAGTAGCATTGGCTACACTTCTATATTCTACTTCTGTACTTGATCTAGACACAATAGGTTGTTTTTTTGAACACCAAGATATAGGATTATTGCCCAGAAAAATACAATAGCCAGTTGTTGATCTTTTGTCATCTGGATCACTAGCCCAATCAGCGTCTGCATACCCTGTAATATTGATGTACTTTCTTGACTGTAGTGTTAGACCATGGTCTGTAGTTCCTTTGAGATATCTTAAGATTCTTTTCACCATTTTCCAGTGTT
The DNA here is from genome assembly GCA_030765085.1 of Allium cepa. Classification (NCBI taxonomy): domain Eukaryota; kingdom Viridiplantae; phylum Streptophyta; class Magnoliopsida; order Asparagales; family Amaryllidaceae; genus Allium; species Allium cepa. The sequence goes on along the minus strand of CM060943.1, from coordinate 478,507,064 downwards.
CATCTGTTGGTTTTTGCATGAACTAGCTGACCTTATTTACACTGTAAGCAATGTCTGGTCTTGTTATTGTTGCATATTGAAGAGCACCAACAATGCTTATGTACTGCCTTTCATTGAGTATTGCTTCACCTTTGAATTTTGACATATGTAAATTACTGATCATAGGAGTTGAAATAGCATTGGTTTGACTCATCTTAGCTTTATTCAGTATTTCCTGAATGTATTTCTTTTGAAACAAGTGAATTGATGAATCTGACGACCTTTTAACTTCAATGCCAAGGAAGTAGTTTAAATCACCAAGATCTTTAACACTAAATTTCTGATTAAGTTGCTTTATGAGATTGTTGATTTCCTCAGCATTATTTCCGATAATAATAAAATCATCAACATATATAAGCACATAAACTATTATATTTTTATTGAATTTTGTAAATAAAGAGTTGTCAGATTTTGTGGGACTGTAGCCTAGCCTAATGAGAGTTGTCTTGAGCTTCTCAAACCACACTCTAGGAGCCTGTTTCAAACCATAAATAGCCTTGTTCAATCTGCAAAAAAGATTCTCTTTTCCTTTAAGCACAAATCCATGTGGCTGCTCCATGTATACTTCTTCCTGTAAAACACCATTTAGAAAAGCATTATTCACATCAATTTGCTTGATGTTCCAATTTCTATACAAGGCAATTGTAATGACTGTTCTTATTGTAGTGGGTTTCACAACAGGCGAAAAAGTTTCATTAAAATCAAAACCACTATGTTGTGAAAAACTCTTAGCTACTAACCTTGCCTTGTATTTAGAAATTGTACCATCAACATTTTTCTTTAATTTAAAAATCCATTTGCACTCAACAATATTTTTGTTCTTGGGTAATGGAACTAGACTCCATGTCTTGTTGCTCATAAGAGCATTGTACTCATTTGACATAGCTGATTTTCAGTTTTCATTTTCCAAGGATTGATAATAAGCACTTGGTTCTTCAGTGTCCAAAATTGTATGTATACTTTGGGTTTGAAAATGCCACTCTTAGACCTTGTAATCATATGATGACCTTTTCTTGTAGTTTGTTGTTGCTGACTACTACCACCTTGTTCCAGTTGTTCATTGTGTGACAGTGTATCTTCTGATGTTTGATGTGAAGTAGATTGCACACTAAATCTTTGTTGAGAATTATGAACAGGTGTATCTGGATCATCAGTACTCTCATGGCCTGGTCCACAACTGGACACTGTGTGTTGTGAGTCTGACCTTTGTAAATATGAGTTGATATTGCCTTCAACTGTCTCTCTGGGAGCTTGTATCACTTCCTCAAGTAAAGTGGGTATTGAAGGTAGTGATTCTTTTGGGTTATAAACTTTCTTAGATGCTTTGATTTTAGATGCCATAAAAGGAAATACTTTTTCATTGAATACAACATGTCTAGAAATAAATATTCTGCCATTACAGTCTAAGCATTTATACCCTTTTTTATTATTGGCATAACCTAGAAAAGTACAGGGGGCAGACCTGAAAATTAACTTATGAGCATTATATGGTCTAAGATAGGGGTAATGTAACGATCCCGGTTTAAAGACGAATTTAAATTTGTAATTAATTTAAATTTTTGGGTTAAATTGTGGATCTATTTGAATTTTTCAAATTTAATAAGATATATATACTTATTTGTTTTAAAATTAGGATTTGAAACTCAAAATAAATATATTCAATTGAATTGGATTATAAATAAAAAATTTGATTTGGAAATTCAAAATGAATTGGATTTAAAAAAATTACTTTGGAAAAGAATAATACGTATGATTATAAATTGTGTTTTAATTCATTATGAAATTATAAAAAAAGGTATAAAATAAAATTTATCTTATCAATATTAAATATAAGTATAAAGTAAGATATATGTTATAAATTAAATGTTTGAAAATCAAACTATAAATTGAAATAAAAGTTAAGAAATTATGTTAATAACTCATATGGATATCTAAGATTATTTTAGTAAAAATAAAATATAAATATTTAAGTAAACATATGAAGTACATGAATTTTTTTATGTGAGTTGAGTAAGCAATGCAAGAAGATAAAGGCAAGCAAAGAAATATATACTCAAATATAAAAAAAAGTAAACATTTATATGAAAGCACTGTAAAACAAACAAAAAATCTAAATATCTATATACAAATAAATAAAAGAAGATAATGAAACAAGAAAAAAAATATCTACAAAGCAAGTTGAGGCTGTAAACATATAGGGAGACACAAGCACAAACAAGAAATCGGCTCAGCCTCCATTTCAGAAAATATCTAAGGAAAACAATCTTTGACCAAATAAAAAGAAAGAAGAAGAAATATCTCTGACCAACAAATAAGCTTATACCGGATACCACCTTCCCAGTAAACACTATCTTATACACACACACACACACACACATGTACATACATATACACACACTATTGTTGTTCGTTCACTCAACTTAGCATTCCAAAAGATAAACATCATTATTCTACTAACTTAAACAAGATCATTCAACAACAGAGTAAGATTAAAAGAAGAAAAAAAACTGCAGTTTCAAAAACAAGGCAGCTCTCTGTTCAAACTAGGTTTCAGGTGAGTAATTTCACCTTTAAACTTTAAGTATAATTTGGGTTGCAAGTCATTGTTGTGTCGAATATTGTATTATGAAGTATATTTGTGTATTTATATTGTTGAACTGCTGAAGTATGATGTATGCATGCACTTGAATATATGTAACCTCTATTTCTTTTTACAGTTCTTTTTAAAACTTGTTAGAAAATCCAATATCGTCTTAGTTAGATAATATCAGGTTTCGTTCTCTAAATGAAAGATGATCATAACTATGTAAAGCCAAGTTTAAAAATAGTTCCGAGTATAATTATTGTATAAATAATTTACAATTGGGAAAATTACAGTGAAATCATATACATGTCCAAAATTTGATGATTATAAAATTGGATTTTATTACGTAACCAGATTCGAATTTCAAAATGAGGAATTTTAATGCAAGTTTCAAGATTTTTAAGCTTAAATTTCAAGCGAAATTACTAGTTGAACAGAAAACATAAAACCGAGTAATCTTTGATGAACGAGGAAATAATGGGTTTGATACTTGCGTTGAAGGTAACTTGAGTGTTTTAGATTATGGAAAAAATAGTCAACAAATTTATGATTGACTAGAATGATCATACGAGATCAAACTAGGGTTCAGGTTCATGTTTTGGGCATGGATGGAAAAATGATCGCCGCGACTTCATCTGAGCATCGGAATTTATCACATGGTGATGGGCCGATGCGTCGCGATGTGGTTGAGTTTTGAGCTTGGTGGCTCGTGTTCAGGTGGTCGGAATCGTGGTGGCGGGTGGACTTTGTGGAGAAGGGTGGGTTCCAGATTTTGGTCGTGATGCTCGATTTTGTCCCCAGATGTTTTTGATCGAATTGTGTCATAGAGTTTGTTGTCTAGGGTAAGAGCAACTCGTCGCTGGTAGTATGGATGATCGGAGTGGTGCCGACGTACTATGCATGTGCACTGTGCACGTTATACTCTGAAGATTGTGGAAGGAGAAGGAAATGCGGGGTTAGCTCGGGAGAATCTCGAAGCGGTGCGTGTTTACTCGAAGCAGATGTTAGTCGAACTCGAGAAGATAGTGGGTATGCTCGGGGTTTTAGGCTCGGGTTTGTTAACTGGCTCCAGGTTTCGGATTTTAGAACTTTGAAAATAAATTGTACTTAGTTTTAAAGAGAATCAGCAAATGAAATTTAGGTTTTAAAATAAAAAGTGTTGATCACATTTTCATGAAAAATTATTTAAACAAGTTTTTTTTTAATTTTTATAAAAAAATGAAATGTTTTAACAACGTTAAATTGTTAAAGTATTTTATAAAGCGATTTTTAAATTCTGAAAATTAGAGATTTAAACAGAGTTTTAAATCTAAATTTAACTCGGGAAAATAGGAGAAGAACTCGGGTGTTTACTCGAGTAAACTAGGAGGCATACTCGGGTTGGGTTCCCAAAGGCTAAGTAAAATTAAAATTTGAAGTCAATCATCTTGAACAACTTGAGCATTAATGAATTAATTAATGTCTGGAAGTTGAAGTGAAGAATTGATTCTAAGAAATCATTAATTAAGTTAATATTTAACAATGTTTTCTAAAAATCCTAATTAATACTTTAATTAAGTAGTTAATTTAAAATAACTGTTAAAGTTAATTAACATTTAAGTTTTCAAATTAGTAATAATTTCTCTTTAAAGTTTAAGGAAGTTTTTAGAATGTTAATTAAGATAATTATTATTATTAGTTAATTATTTTGGAAAGTAATTAAGAACGATTAAATTTATTAATTAGGGGTTTATCAATTTGCAATTAATTAATGGGTAAATTAATAATTAAGTATCTAATTTATTTGTAATTAAGAATTGTTAATGATAATTAATTACGAAGATGGTTAATTAAAGATTTTTAATGATAAGTTAGTGACTAATGAAAAGATAATCCCTTATCGTAATTAATTAAGAATAAGTAATTAAATGGTAAATAATTAAGGTTGATTAATTTATTTAATTAAGGGAATTTAATTAAAGGATAATTGAATAATTAAAAGTTAATTATTTAATAATTAGAAGTTAATAAATTTATTTAATAAATGATTAAAGGACATTTAATCAAATGATTTGAAATCGATTAACGTTAATTAACCATGATCGATGACCTATCTGATTTCAATTAATCAGATAATTAATTGAGCTTACTTATGGATGTTGAATTCTATTGATTGTTGAACTGTTACGCTTCGTGCTATGAATTGTTTCGGTGTGATTTTTGATAAATGTAATTTATTATCTGTGATAAATTTTTATTATTTATCTGTGAATCTGTGAATAAACGATAAGCGTTATAGATTATACCGCTTATCAATATCGATGTTCTTAAATATGTGATGTGATGATTTATGATGTTGCACTACTGTGTGAAACCCCTGGACTACACCATACACACACAAATATGGATTGCACGAGGAAATCGGCTAAGTCGTAGATTTTTAACAATTTTAAAGATTTAATTCTTGAATCCAAAATAGTTTTGGAATTGGAATTGAAAGCTTTTGAAAATGAATTTCAAAACTAAAAGTTATTTTAAATAACTTAATAAAACTTAAAATTTAAATAATTTGATTTAAATTTGAATTCAATATTTGAAGTTGAATTCAATGATTTGGAAATTATGGTCTAAAAGATTATACAAGTTATAAAGATGTTTATATAGGTTTTAACCATTTAAAAGTATGGTTTTGAAAATTTAAAATTTAAAGCCAAGTTTTATACTTGGATGGCTTTAACTGTGTAAATTATAATCGTTTTTTCCCAAAACGAAAACTAATTGTTTCAAATAATAACAGCTTTCATAAAAAGAAAGGATTTCCAATTTGTATCGAAAGATCTTAAGTTTGAAATGAAATTGTAAATAGTTTGGGTAAAACTATGAATTAACCTTTTCGAAGACGATTAAACCTTGTTTTGAAATCAAAGAGGATTTTAAATAGTATACCTTCCATATACAAGATTTGAATTGGAATTTGAAAGTTACAAATTAAATCTTTAAATTGAAAGATTGGATTAGTTAATCCAATTTGAAATGGAAATTGATTCGAAATCCATGAATGGATCTTTGTGAAACTGGGTGAACTTTGTGAAACGAATCTTTTTGTTTAAAGATTTGAAATGGTAATTTGTTTAAACCATTTAAAGATAGGTTTTGGGTTTTTATAAGTTGTGACTTAACTGAAATCCCATATCCATATGTTTTTAAATATTACGCTCATTATTCGGTTTAGCCGGGAGAGAACCTTTGTGTCATATAACCCATTTCGAATAATGATACGTCAATATGGATAGCATTTGAAGACCTGTGGTGAAGAACAGGTATTTTTGAAAATGAAAGGATAACCCGTCGATTGTCTCTGCATTGAGTCGCGCCGGTATAGAGATTTCCTAAGTGATGGGAAATACGATCGGGATTGTAAATACCCGGATTTGCAAGGGCTTCTTCGGAAGTGCCTTTGGTTCTGTTCGAACCCGAAAAAGACTTTTATGGTTGTATGTCTGACACTACGCTTTGAGATATAAAGCAAATTCTTTCAAATACATATCTGTTGGCGGCGGAGAATTCATTCTCTTAGCTTAACACCCTTCTCTTAGACGTACGAGCTCAGAGGTTATGTAGTTGAAGGTTATCAGTGATATACTCCCAATTTGATAGTGTGGCATGTTGAGTGCTGCTGTGTGTTGATGATCATTTGTGATTAAAGCATGGCTTTTGTATAAAGCGTAGCTTTGTGGACGAGACTGCATCAGGACCTCACACCCTAGAAATGGTCGAAACAGGAAAGATGCGGCAAGGTTATGAGGGTCGCGCCCTTTAGGGTGTGTCATTCCCTTCTGGTAAAGGGTGGTATCATGGTATGGAGCCCAGATATTTACCTATGCGGTGGCTTCAATCTCATTTACTATGTGGTTGTTGCTTTGTGGTTTAGAGGCGCCCCGGATAAAGGTCCCAAAGGACCGGGGGATGGCATGCTCGTGTGGTAGTTACCTAGTTACAGAGGTAACCCGGCCTTGTGTTGGCAGAGAGCTGGTTGAGTTCTCGGGACATCCCGCTAGAGGCGTACCCATGGACAGTAGGAAGTTCCTTAGCCTGACCATTTGCCGGAGATCCAAACAAAACAATACGCGCCCTGTACGGTTTTAGTTGTATAACCTGCCATGGAATGTGGCGGTAACCTACTATTGAACATGGTAGCTATAGTAGTCATACAATAATGGTTGTAAGCTGGCTAAGATTAATATTATACTTTCAAAATGTTTTCTACAGCATGCGCTAATAATACTAACTTTGAAATGAAATTTTCTCGTATCAAGCATGTTTGACTATCATAAGGAGAAATCTCCTCCAATTCTGTGTTTGCATTGTGTGTGAGGCGGGAGGCTTTATGGTAGTTTCATTTTCCAGAAAGCATTGCGAATTTCTTTTAAAATCTTTTGTTGATTGTTTAAAGATAAACTGTTTTTGTTACTCACACCAATCATATGACTGACCTGGAGTTTATAGTTCCTTTCCTAAACTCTAGATGCCCACAATTTTTCCATACGGGCTGTCTAGAGTTGGGTTTTTCAGATAGTCAGGTTAGTAGATTATCTAGAGCTAGTTCAGTCCTTGGACGACTGACCTTGCTCATCTTTGTGCATCGTTATGGGGAGTTCGAGCTGTTTTCTAAATTGGTGCCTTGGAGATGGAGATATTGTTCCGCTATTGGTGTAATCATTATCTTTCCGCTGCTATTTCTTGTATCTCTGATAGTATTGATATCTATTGTACCATTCTGTTGTATCATATTATACCTGACATTGTATTTGTCATTGTATTAATGTTATATATATTAATAATCATTTTCTTCCGCTATGTTGTACTTAATGGTGTTATAAGCTCTGGCGAACCAGATTCGACGTTTGGATCTGCGGCATTTGAATATGAGTGTCGTATTCGGTGTCGATTTTCGAAGGTCAAGTCAGGGTCATTATAATTGGTATCAGAGCTGAAGGTGGAAACTTTAGCTCAGGAGTATAACAATTAAGTAACTCATTAGAGATAGGGTGAAGTATAGCCTAGAATGAGTATATCCCTAAGATATCCGTTTGAGTGCCTCAGTAAATCCTCTTACTATCCACTGATAGTGAGTATGAGTGCAAGAAGAGGACGAGATAGGGGACAGGGGAGTACCACTATAAATGGTCAATACCCTGCAATAGCGGAAACAATTTTCTCTATCAATTTCCTTTGATTCGATTCCAAATTCTTCTGATTTGCTTCGTGGCAGCTCCAAAAAGAAGTTTCAGTGTGATGGTGGCCCTACGAATCGTTGTAGAAAATCCTTACTTCGTATCTTCATTGGTTTCTTATCATCTTTTTGATCTAAATTTTAATGAATTAGAAATTTGAAATTGAAAATTCTAAATAAATTGATTAATAGAATATAGGACTAAACTTGAATTGAATCGATAAAACGATTTCGATTGTAACCAAATTCGAAATTCTGTTGTGATTTCTTGTGAATATCAAAGTCCGAAGAGGGACAAGTTATATGTACTTTGGGGTATTCCGACTTGAGTTTAGAATCCATATCTAGTGTTTGAGAAATTATAGAAGACTGAATCTATCTATCTATTCTCTGGGGTCCGATATATTCTACGAATGGTTAGTTATCCCTTCGAACTAACCAGTGCCCCTGCATATTCGTAGATCTGATGACCCGAGTATCCTGTGTAATACTATATGAGTTTGTTCTCATATTGTCGATATTCTGATTTTGTAAGCCAAATGCAGAATAAATATTCAGTTTGATCTGAAAAGATATTTCTCTATGTTTCACCAATCGTTGTCATCTCCCTGCAAATTTCAAGGACGAAATTTTTTTAAGGGGGAAATCTGTAACGATCCCGGTTTAAAGACGATTTTAAATTTGCAATTAAATTAAATTTTTGGGTTAAATTGTGGATCTATTTGAATTTTTCAAATTTAATAAGATATATATACTTATTTGTTTAAATTTGGATTTGAAACTCAAAATAAATATATTCAATCAAATTGGATTATAAATAACAATTTTGATTTGGAAATTCAAAATGAATTTGATTTAAAAATTTTAATTTGGAAAAGAATAATACGTATGATTGTAAATTGTGTTTTAATTCATTATGAAATTATAAAAAAAAGTATAAAATAAAATTTATCTTATCAATATTAAATATAAGTATAAAGTAAGATATATGTTATAAATTAAATGTTTGAAAACCAAACTATAAATTGAAATAAAAGTTAAGAAATTATGTTAATAACTCATATAGATATCTAAGATTATTTTAGTAAAAATAAAATATAAATATTTAAGTAAACATATGAAATACATGAATATTTGTACGCGAGTTGTGTAAGCAATGCAAGAAGATAAAGGCAAGTAAAGAAATATATACTTAAATATAAAACAAGTAAACATATATATGAAAGCATTGTAAAACAAAAAAAATCTAAATATCTATGTACAAATAAATAAAAGAAGATAATAAAACAAGAAAAAAATATCTACAAAGCAAGTTAAGGCTGTAAACATATAGGGAGACACAAGCACAAACAAGAAATCGGCTCAGCCTCCATTTCAAAAATATCTAAGGAAAACAATCTTTGACCAAATTAAAAAAAAAAGAAACATCTCTGACCAACAAATAAGCTTATACCATATACCACCTTCCCAGTAAACACTATATATATATATATATACATATATATATATAACATCATTCTTGTTCGTTCACCCAACTTTGCATTCCAGAAGATAAACATCATTATTCTACTAACTTAAACAAGATCATTCAACAACAGAGTAAGATTAAAAGAAGAAGAAAAAAACTACAGTTTCAAAAACAAGGCAGCTCTCTGTTCAAACTGGGTTTCAGGTGAGTAACTTCACCTTTAAACTTTAAGTATAATTTGGATTGCAAGTCATTGTTGTGTTGAATATTGTATTGTGAAGTATATTTGTGTATTTATATTGTTGAACTACTGAAGTATGAGGTATGCATGCACTTGAATATATGTAACCTCTGTTTCTTTTTATAGTTCTTTTTAAAACTTGTTAGAAAATCCAATATCATCTTAGTTAGACAATATCAGGTTTTGTTTTCTAAATCATAACTATGTAAAGCCAAATTTAAAAATAGTTCCGAGTATAATTATTGTATAAATAATTTACAATTGGGTAAATTACAATGAAATCATATACAAGTCCAAAATTTGATGATTGTAAAATTGGATTTTGATTACGTAACCAGATTCGAATTTCACAATGAGGAATTTTATTGCAAGTTTCAAGATTTTTAAGCTTGAATTTCAAGCGAAATTACTAGTTGGACGGAAAACGTAAACCGAGTAATCTTTGATGAAAGAGGAAATAATGGGCTTCGATACTTGCGTTGAAGGTAACTTGAGTGTTTTAGATTATGGGAAAATAGTCAACAAATTTATAATTAACTAGAATGATCATACGAGATCAAACTAGGGTTTCGGTTCATGTTTTGGGCATGGCTGGAATAATGATCGTCGCGACTTCATCTGAGCAACAGAATTTATTGCATGGTGATGGGCCGATGTGTCGCGATGTGGTGGAGTTTGGAGCTTGGTGGCTCGTGTTCAGGTGGTCGAAATCGTGGTGGCGGGTGGACTTTGTGGAGAAGGGTGGGTTCCAGATTTTGGTCGTGATGCTCGATTTTGTTTCCATATGTTTTTGATCGAATTGTGTCGTAGAGTTTGTTGTCCAGGGTAAGAGCAACTCGTCGCAAGTAGTATGGATGATTGGAGTGGTGCCGACGTACTGTGCATGTGCACCGTGCACATTATACTCTGAAGATTGTGGAAGGAGAAGGAAGTGTGGGGTTAGCTCGGGAGAATCTCGAAGCAGTTGCGTGTTTACTCGAAGCAGATATTAGTCGAACTCGAGAAGATGGTGGGTATGCTCGGGGTTTTGATATTTAGGCTCGGGTTTGTTAACTGGCTCCAGGTTTCAGATTTTAGAACTTTGAAAATAAATTGTACTAAGTTTTAAAGAGAATCAGGAAACGAAATTTAGGTTTTAAAATAAAAAGTGTTGATCACATTTTCATGAAAATTTATTTAAACAAGTTTTTTTTAAGTTTTATAAAAAAAATGAAATGTTTTAACAACTTTAAATTGTTAAAGTATTTTATAAAGTGAATTTTAAATTCTGAAAATTAGAGATTTAAACAGAGTTTTTAATCTAAATTTAACTCGGGAAAATAGGAGAAGAACTCGGGTGTTTACTAGAGTAAACTAGGAGGCATACTCGGGTTGGGTTCCTAAAGGCTAAGTAAAATTAAAATTTGAAGTTAATCATCTTGAACAACTTGAGCATTAATGAATTAATTAATGTCTGGAACTTGAAATGAAGAATTGATTCTAAGAAATCATTAATTAAGTTAATACTTAACAATATTTTCTAAAAATCTTAATTAATACTTTAATTAAGTAACTGTTAAAGTTAATTAACATTTAAGTTTTCAAATTAGTAATAATTTGTCTTTAAAGTTTAAGGAAGTTTTTAGAATGTTAATTAAGATAATTATCATTAGTTAATTATTTTGGAAAGTAATTAAGAATGATTAAAATAATAATTAGGGGTTTATCAATTTGCAATTAATTAATGGGTAAATTAATAATTAAGTATCTAATTTATTTGTAATTAAGAATTGTTAATGATAATTAATTACGAAGATGGTTAATTAAAGATTTTTAATGATAAGTTAGTGACTAATGAAAAGATAATCCCTTATCGTAATTAATTAAAAATAAGTAATTAAGTGGTAAATAATTAAGGTTGATTAATTTATTTAGTTAAGCGAAATTAATTAAAGGATAACTGAATAATTAAAAGTTAATTATTTAATAATTAGAAGTTAATAAATTTATTTAATAAATGATTAAAGGACATTTAATCAAATGATTTGAAATCGATTAATGTTAATTAACCATGATCGATGACCTATCTGATTTCAATTAATCAGATAATTAATTGAGCTTACTTGTGGAGGTTGAATTCTATTGATTGTCGAACTGTTATGCTTCGTGCTATGAATTATTTCGGTGTGATCTGTGATAAATGTAATTTATTATTTGTGATAAATTTCTATTATTTATCTGTGAATCAGCGAATGAACGATAAGCGTTATAGATTATACCGCTTATCAATATCGATGTGCTTAAATATGTGATGTGATGATTTATGATGTTGCACTACTGTGTGAAACCCCTGGACTACACCATACACACACAAATATGGATTGCACGAGGAAATCGGCTAAGTCACAGATTTTTATCAATTTTAAAGATTTAATTCTTGAATCCAAAATAGTTTTGGAATTGGAATTGAAAGCTTTTGAAAATGAGTTTCAAAACTAAAAGTTATTTTAAATAACTTAATAAACTTCAAATTTAAATAATTTGATTTAAATTTGAATTCAATATTTGAAGTTGCATTCAATGATTTGGAAATTATGGTCTAAAAGATTATACAAGTTATAAAGATGTTTATATAGGTTTTAACCATTTAAAGTATGATTTTGAAAATTTAAAATTTAAACCCAAGTTTTATACTTGGATGGCTTTAACTGTGTAAGTTATAATCGGTTTTTCCCAAATAAACAAAACAATACGCGCCCTATATGGTTTTAGTTGTATAACCTGCCATGGAATGTGGCGGTAACCTGCTATTGAACATGGTAGCTATAGTAGGCATACAATAATGGTTGTATGCTGGCTAAGATTAATATTATACTTTTGAAATGTTTTCTGCACTATGCACTAATAATAATAACATTGAAAAGAAATTTTCTCGTATCTAGCATGTTTGACTATCATAAGGAGAAATCTCCTCCAATTCTGCGTTTGCATTATGTGTGAGGCGGGAGGCCTTTTGGTAGTTTCATTTTCCAAAAAGCATTGCGAATTTCTTTTAAAATCTTTTGTTGATTGTTTAAAGATAAACTGTTTTTGTTACTCACACCAGTCCCATGACTGACCTGGAGTTTATTGTTCCTTTCCTAAACTCTGGGTGCCCACAATTTTTTTCTTCAGATAGTCAGGTTAGTCGATTGTCTAGAGCTAGTTCAGTCCTTGGACGATCGATCTTGCTCATCTTTGTGCATCGTTATGGGGAGTTCGAGCTGTTTTCTGGATTGGTGCCTTGGAGATGGAGATATTGTTCCGTTATTGGTGTTATCATTATCTTTCCACTGCTATTTCTTATATCTCTGATAGTATTGATATTTATTGTATCATTCTGTTGTATCATATTATACCTGACATTGTATCCGTCATTGTATCAATGTTATATATATTAATATTCATTTTTTCCGCTGTGTTGTACGTAATGGTGTTATAAGCTCCGGCGAACCAGATTCGACGCTTGGATCTGCGACATTTGAAAATGAGTGTCGTACTCGGTGCCGATTTTCGAAGGTCGAGTCAGGGCCATTATAGGTAACAAAAACATCCAAAAACTTTCAAGCTTTGATAATCAGGCTTAATATTAAACATTATTTCCAAAGGACTTTTGAAATTTAAGACCTTTGTTGGTAGCCTATTAATCAAGAAAACAGTTGTAGCAAAAGCATCATGCCAAAATTTTAAAGGCATAGCTGCTTGAGCTAATGATGTGAGACCTGCCTCAACAATTTGCCTATGTTCTCTTTCAATAATTCCATTTTGTTCAGAAGTATAGGGACAAGTTGTTCTATAAACAATCCCTTTCTTTTGAAAATAATGCTTCAGAGGCATGTGTTTGCACCAAAATTGGTCACAAACCCCAAATACCGTGAAAGCACCAAAGTATGAATATAAATCAGCAGTATCAATTACAGATCTAAGTAAACAGCAAACAACAATTCAGGAACAATGAACAGAGACACAAGGTTCATAGTGGTTCGGCTATCTCCGGTCTACATCCACTTCAAAGTTATATCTTTTATTGATTATCCTTGCTGGTTACAGATGATTACAGCAGTAGCAATGAAGAATTTCGAGTACAATAGTTGTATTGAAGTGTAGAAATGAATCCGGCAGAGTCTGGGCGTTGAATGGCCAAAAGATCCCCTTTCTGTAGGCTGCAGGAGGCTATTTATAGGCGTTGGAGGTTGAGATCGAGCTAAAATTTTGGGAGACTTCTTCTAGCATGTGAGTGGGCCTACGCGACCGACCCCACCAAGTTTCGACTCGATCTGCGATCGATACGAATCCATTTCGTATCCATCAAAAAATGATCCAATCGAGATGAAACTTGGCAGGATTGTTCTCTACCTTGTATGCAAATTGCTGTAAAAATTTCATTGCATTTGGATCAGCGGTTTGGGAGATATGATCGATATGAATTGCATTTTCGTGAGTGCTATTGCGTTCATATCCACTGGTTCGAATCCATCCTGTTCGTCTCGATCAGAAGCACGCGCTTACTCATGACGTGGCGCGAGCTTCCTGGACCGATCCATCTTGTGCGCCGAGTTGAACGCTTCTTCCCTAGATTCGTGCACGTATCCACGCTTCACGCTTGTACGTGTCCACCACTTCTCCAGAACGTTTGTACTCAACTATTTGCATCGCATGTTCTCTCATATCGATTGCAGGAGTGTATCTCGTGTGGATCTATGAACCGATCGATACGAAATGGTGAATTTGATCGATACGAATGAAAGGCCAACAGATGGGTACGAAACTAAGCTCAATGATGGATACGAACGAAGCCTTACCAGATAGATACGAGCGAGATTTTACCTGATGGAGTCAAGCTGAGCTCCGGTGATCGATACGAGATCATGGACTCGAAATGTACCACCTGTCCCCATCCTGATCGATACGAAATGTATCGATTCGAACAAACCTCTGCATGTTTGCCTACCAATCTGGGTGTGTTTCCATCAAGTCGAAATCCATCTAACCTTCCTATCCGAACGATACGAAATCATTGAGCCGTGTCCATGCCGATCGATACGAACAGTATCGATTCGAGGTCCACCACTATGCTCTTGCCTTTGATCGATACGAACACTATCGATTCGAAACACCATCTTTCGATCGATACGAAATGCATCGATATGAAACATCCCCTGTGCACCAATGGATACGAACAGCACGTTCTTCCTACCTTGCATCGATCATATCTCCTTCATACGAACTCCGGTTAACTTGAAATTTGAAGCACGGCCTCTCCTAGTCCTCATCATCATCTCCAATCGATTCCGTCCCGATCGGAACCCGGCCAAATTTTGACGACATCGATTGCAGCCTTATTTCCAATCGATCTCCAATCCTGATATCCATCATTCCTTATCAATTTGTTGATATTCCAGCTTTGACCAAAAAGTGGGATAACATTTTACCCCCCAAAACATGCCTTGTGATAATAAGGCATGTTTTGAATAATTCCGAATCTGATATTCGAAGTCCATAACCATATCGTCAGAGTACATCATCCTCGACTGCTCCGAGTTGATGCCCAATTCCAAATCCAATAACCAAAGCCTTTAGTCAATTCCGTATCCGTCTGAACCCGATAACCGAGTTCTAATCCATCCTTATCCAGTAGCAAATAACCGAATCAAGAACCTCTCCGGGTCGATGTCCAAATCCATAACCTCTCCGGGCTCTTGCCAAGCGCAATCCACACCTGGCGACCGTGGTCCAGTATCCCTAGACGTTGAGCTAACCTCACCAGGTTCTTGCCAAGCGTAATCCAGACTTGACGACCGTGGTCCAGTGTCTCTGGACGTTGTACAGTGCCATGGCTTAAGTCCTAAGCCGAATCCTGGTCTCTCCGGACCCTTGTTGAGCATAGTCCATACTCAACGACCTGAAACAATAATCGATAATATAGGACCTAAGTCCTAGGCCGAATCCTGGTCACTCCGGACCCTTGCTGAGCATAGTCCATGCTCAACGACCTGAATAAGCCAATTTGCCACTTGCGGACGAAGAGACTTACCCCTTATCAGGTATAATCCATACCTGACGACCATCTACCAAAAACCAGATAAAAATCCAATCAAAATCCAATCTGAAATCCAAATCAAACCAGAAAATCAGAAATCCAAACCAACATCCAAAACAGAAAACAATCGTCCAAGCAAAATCCCAAATCAGAAAGCAAGGAAAACCAGGAGTTCAATCCAAACTCTAAAACCAAACCAAAAAAGTAAGTGTCCAATCCAAAACACAAAACAGATTTCGCAAACCATAGCTTCACGGTTTATCACCATTCAGAGCATGCCTAGGGGCTATCTCCATCCCCATACATGTGTAAATGACTTGGTTGCTTGCCAATAGTTTGTCACTTATTTCATACTATCCCGGTCAATTGATAACCAATCGACCATCATTCCTGGGCCTCACATCATCATGGTGTGAGGTAGGCGGTGGCTGCTCCTGCTCCACCGCTGTATTCCGAGTTCCGACATATTGTCGCAACTGTCCATTCCTTACATGTTCCTCGATTATATCTTTTAAGTGCCTGCAGCTGTTGGTGTCGTGCCCATCCAAATCATGAAAGAGGCAATGCCTCCCTGATGCGCTCTCCCGCTCAGAAGGCTCTCTCCTAGCCGGCCTCCGGTAAGGAAGGCGATTCCGAGTTTCCATGTATATCCGCTCCAGTGTCTCATTTAATCCTGTGTATGTGGAAAACTTTGGATTCTTCCATCGCTTTCTGGCTTTTCCTGGATCGCCATCCAGCTTCCTCTTTCCTTTATCCTTATCCAAGCCTCCGTTGGATGGTCCTCCACACTCAATCCCATTCACCCTCTTTAACTTTAAATCCATACGAGTGTCTTCTTGCCGAAGGAATCTTTCGGCTTCGTGGAAGAATTCCCCAAGATCCAGTGGTGGGTCTCGTATTGAAGATACCACAAAATCCGAGTCCTCTCTGACTTCCGATACCACCGCCATCAAAACCATCAATGGATCCGGACGATCCACTGAGGTAACCGCCGCATTGAATCGAGTTAGATAAGCTCTAAGCGATTCATCCGTCCTTTGCTTCACCGTCGTTAATGTCATTACGTTCTTTGGTCTCTTGATATGAACCTGAAACTGCCCCAAAAACCTATCCACCAATTCCCTCCAAGTCCTGATAGATCCTTCCTCCAACTGCCTAAACCACGTTGCAGCTAAGTCCGTCAAGTATAAAGGGAAACATCGGGCCATCGATTCCTCCGATGCCCCCAACACTTCCATAATTCTAGTGTATCTCATCAAGTGATTGGTCGGGTCAGTCTTGCCATCGTATACTCCATGCTAGGTAGCTTGAACTTGGGTGGATTCTGAGCTATCTTGATTTCCTGAGTAAACGGACTCCTGTTCACTCCTTCCAAATCTTTATTGGTCAAACCTCCGCGCATAGTTCTCCTGATAATCTCAACTAATCCAGCATTGTCTGTTAAAGATTTCCCTCTATGCCCCTGAGGGAACGCCGGTACATATTCTTCATGCGGTTCACTGATGTTAGCACTCGCTCTAACCTGTTGAGCTCCATCCATAGGCCTTCCAGTATCAGATCCTGCGGGTCTGCCCCCAAGCCTTTGTTGATTGCCATCTAGTTCTGCATTCTGTCCTCCATCGGGTTTCGCGACCGTAGTTCCTTGTGCTGCACTGTAGCCACCGTAGTTGGTCCAAGGTTCTGTGTTCCTACAGCTCTCATCTGTTCAAAAAAGGTTTGCATCATGTCCTGCTGACTTTTCAACAATCTCTCTTGCAATGAATTTGCCATAGCTTCCATTTCATCCCTGGTTATATAAATGGAAGCCTGTCCTTCTCCAGCTCCGAAGGACACTTCTTGACTTCTTCTTGTTGGCTTCTCTCAGCCCTCTGCTTCTACTTGTCTGCCGAGTCATTCTCTTTCAAATCTATTCACGCTCTTCTAATCCAAACTTCAATCCGATGCAGCGGGTGCTAGTCCTTCTCAGTGAAAGCACCAAAGTGTTTGCACCAAAATTGGTCACAAACCCCAAATACCTTGAAAACACCAAAGTATGAATATAAATCAGCAATATCAATTACAGATCTAAGTAAACAGCAAACAACAATTCAGGAACAATGAACAGAGACACAAGGTTTATAGTGGTTCGGCTATCTTCGGCCTACGTCCACTTCAAAGTTATATCTTTTATTGATTGTCCTTGCTGGTTACAGATGATTACAGCAGTATCAATGAAGAATTTCGAGTACAATAGTCGTATTGAAGTGTAGAAATGAATCCGGCAGAGTCTGGGCATTGAAGGCCAAAAGATCCCCTTTCTGCAGGTTTCGAGAGGCTATTTATAGGCTTTGGAGGCTGAGATCGAGCTAAAATTTTGGGAGACTTCTTCTGGCACGTGAGTGGGCCCACGCGACCGACCCCACGAAGTTTCGACTTGATCTGCGATCGATACGAATCCATTTCATATCCATCAAAAAATGATCCAATCGAGATGAAACTTGGCAGGATTGTTCTTTACCTTGTATGCAAATTGCTGTGAAAATTTCGTTGCATTTGGGTGAGCGGTTTGGGAGATATGATCGATACGAATTGCATTTTTGTGAGTGCTGTTGCGTTCGTATCCACTGGTTCGAATCCATCTTGTTCGACTCGATCAGAAGCACGCGCTTGCTCGTGACGTGGCGCGAGCTACCTGGACCGATCCATCTTATGCGTCAAGTTGAACGCTTCTTCCCTGGATTTGTGCACGTATCCACGCTTCACGCTTGTACGTGTCCATCACTTCTTCAGAACGTTTGTACTCAACTGTTTGCGTCGCATGTTCTCTCGTATCGATTGCAGGAGTGTATTTCGTATCGATCTATGAACCGATCGATACAAAATGGTGAATTTGATCGATACGAATGAAAGGACAACAGAAGGGTACAAAACTAAACTCAATGATGGATACGAACGAAGCCTTACCTGATGGACACGAGCGAGATTTTACTTGATGGAGTCAAACTGAGCTCCGGTGATCGATACGAGATCATGGACTCGAAATGTACCACCTGTCCCCATCCTGATCGATACGAAATGTATCGATTCGAACAAACCTCCACATGCTTGCCTACCAATCTGGGTGTGTTTCCATCGAGTCAAAATCCATCTAGCCTTCCTATCCGATCGATACGAAATCATTGAGCCGTGTCCATGCCGATCGATACGAACAGTATCGATTCGAGGTCCACCACTATGCTCTTGCCTTTGATCGATACGAACACTATCGATTCGAAACACCATCTTTCGATCGATATGAAATGCATCGATACGAAACATCCCTTGCGCACCAATGGATACGAACAGCACGTTCTTCCTACCTTGCATTGATCATATCTCCTTCATACGAACTCCGATTAACCTGAAATTTAAAGCGCAACCTCTCCTAGTCCTCATCATCATCTCCAATCGATTCCGTCCAGATCGGAGCCCGGCCAAATTTTGACGACATCAATTGCAGCCTTATTTCCAATCGATCTCCAATCCTGATATCCATCATTCCTTGCCAATTTGTTGATATTCCATCTTTGACCAAAAAGTGGGATAACAGCATATACTCTGTTCCACCATCAGATTGGAACACTTTTACTTGACAGTTAGTTTGATTTTCTGCCTGAGCAATAAATTGTAACACTGCATTATATGTTTCATCCTTAGATTTTAAAAAATATATCCAAACATATCTAGAGAAGGCATCAATAAATGAAATATAATTCCATAATCACTGTGAATAGGTGCAGGCCTCTATAAATCAGTTGCAACTAGTTCAAGTGGCTTACTGTAAATAGTTTCAGAACTTGAAAAAGATAATTTGTGTGCTTTACCCATTTGACAAAAAGTGCATATATATGGCATAGAAACATCATTGAAAGAAATATTGTTATTACTCATAACATGTTTTACCATTTTAGCATTTGGATGTCCCAATTTATAATGCCACATATCAAATGTCTTGCAATTTTCTTCCTGTTTCAACTCAGAATTATTACACTAATTTCTTTTAATTTCTGATTTTCTTGGATTAACCACAGTGAACTTGTACAGCCCTTTATATTCCTTACCCTGCAAGAGAATATCTTTAGTTAGGATATCCTTAACTAAACAGTGATGTGGGTAGAACTCAAAATAGACACTGTTGTCTTTTGCAAACTGTGACACACTTAATTAAAAAAATTGATTAATGGTACTCTAAGTAAGTTATTCAAATATAACTGCCTTTTTCCCATAATATATGAACTACCTATGTGTGTGATTGCAATAGACTTACCATTTCCTACATGAATAGAATTCATACCTTTATACTCCCTGTTACCAAGATTTAAATTGCTCAAGTTGTTTGTAAGATGATTGGTAGCTCCAGAATCTGGATACCAGTCTTCATCATGAATATGCTTTGGCTTTGCTACTTGTGATTGTTGATAATTTTTATTGTCTGATTGATTGCTTGAATCATTATGAACTTGGGCCATATTTGCATTGAGACTTTGATTTCTTTGGCTGTTAAATTTTATCCTGGTACATAATTCAGATTTAATCTGAAATAGCATCTTGCTGCTGTATGTCCTAATTTTTCACAAATCTGGCATCTTGGTCTATTATTATTGTTCCATTTGCCTCTTCCTCTAGATCTGTTAGAGTAACCACCTCTTTGTATTGCTTGATCAGATTTGTTACTGCTTTGACTTTTGCCTTTATAATTTGCTGCATAATTGACTGTGAAATTAGTTTCTTGAGTTTTCTTATTATCAATTCTTACCTCATGTGCAAGCAAAACAAAATGAACATCATCTACAAATGGTAGAATTTTCTGAGAAGAAATCATAGCAACCACAGCTTCATATTCATCACTTAATCCATTTAGAATAGTCATAATTTGTTCTGAATCACTGATCTTATGCCCTGCTGCCTCAAGTAGATCACATGTAGTCTTGACTTTGGAGAGATACTCTCTCATATTTTTATTGTCTTTCTTGATTCTATGTAACTGTCTTTTGTAAAACATGACTTTTGCTGCTGATTGAGTATTGAAAACTTTGTCGGTAGTTACCCAGATTTCATCGAATGTCTTGCAACTAATAACATGTGATAAAAGATTTACATTTATTGAAGACAGCAACCAAGAACATATGAGTCTATCTTGTCTATGATATTTGGTAAACTCTTCATTGCTGACTATCTTGTTTTCTTTGTCGGTGATACACACAGGAGGAATCTGAATTGTTCCTTGTATTGCTGTTTTGACTTGAAGCTTCCATAGAAGATAATTCTCTTCATTTAGATGACAGTAACTAACTGACTTTGGGGATTGAGTATAGTCTTGTTTAAATTCTCTGCAGAATTAGCAAGTTGGTACTATTGGCAGTTAATGATGCCTCTGAGTTGCCTTCATCAGCCATGATGATATAATATGATTTCAGGAAAATAAGAAACTTAAAGAAAGATGCAGTCAAAGTTGGAATGGAGTTCAAGAACTCAAAAATAGAATGCAGAACAGGTAAGTTGCAACCAAGAAATTCTCAAATGATGAGTTTTCTGATAGAATTTCTTTCTGGATGGCACTTCTCTGTTTCTTGTGTTGTTTTCTTGATTTATTGATCTGATTTTCTGAGAATTTGATTGTAGTCTTTCACGATTCAGTAATGAAATCTTGCTGTAGCCTGTTGACTGACTGGCGAGGCACAGGATTGAACTGAATCAATCCTTTAAGTGATCTGATAAAGGATAAACCCAGATGATGAGATTATCCTCTAATGATTTGTTTTTTAAAATTTGCTGTTAAGAAATTACTGATGGCTCTGATACCATGAAAGATTTTGAGATGAAGAAATATTTTCTTTAGCAGATTTTGATAGAAGAAAATGAAACAGAGTATTTTTATTATGAACAACAGTTATCTCTACAATGATCGAGAGTATTGCTTATATACAATGTTATAGCCATCTTCTATTGGGCTTTAGCCCAAAGACAAAAAGAAATACAATTATGTTGAATGGTACAGATGAAATCTTAGCAATCTGATGGCTAAAAGAAGGCGGCTGCAACATATATACCAACAACAGAAGAAAGGGTTTCTCATTTTATACACAACTTATGCCCTATAATCAATATATCAACAATATAAGTTAATATATATATATATATAGTAAATTAATAAAACTGGTCATATATAAAATTATATATATAAACATGGTCAGCTGGCACAGGCAGATGCAAGGCTGAGGAGGCTTGGTCTGATTGAGCATGGCTGTAATACGTTGGTCGGCTGTTGGAGCATAAGGCAAGACAAAGGGCGAGGTAGCTGCCTTTCAAACTGAAGGAGGTGGGAAGGCTATCAGTTCAGGTTGTCATGAAGGAGGTGGTGAGAGTTTGGCACTATCTGCGGCGATTGTCAGGGATAGGGCGTGGGCTGTCAGGGAATAGGGGAGCTCGACAGTGGTTAGCGGCGAAAGTGAGGGTATGACTGGAGTTTGGTGATGTGGCTGAGCATGGGGATTTTATTGGAAGGCGGATGGTCATAGGGAAAGCCTGGTTGTGTGAGCAAGCCGCTGGTTTTGCATGGGAAGGCGGGTCGCAGAGGAGGGGCGTTGGTGTTTCGGCGAGCTGAGTAGGATGGTGAATTGGGTGTTTGCGTCGGTGGCCTTATGCGTGGAGAGGGTCGGAAGGAGAACTATGCGATGATGGAAGTGAGACATTTGGGCACGTGGTGATGGAGTTTGGAGGGTGGTGAAGTCCAAGCTGTGATGGGCAATGAAGTAGGTTGCTTGATCTAAAAATCGATGAGCACGTGCAGAGCAGAAGTAATGAACAGAGAAAAAATAATAAAATGGAGAAGGGAAAGGAGTTGCGGCGGCGAGAGAAGAAGAACGGTCTGGCAACAGAGAACAACCAAGCAGCTCATAATTATATACATATTTTATTTTTATTAAAAAATTTCCAAATGGAACGAACGAAATCAAATGGTGGAACAACATAAATATATAAAATTTGGGAATATTGAAGGACATGCACGTGAATTCAGGAAGTATTAAAGACAAATGACCATTTGGTTTTCAATCGTTGGCAAATTTGAATGGACACAGGAAATCAAAAAACTCCAAATGCGTACCGTTACGGCTAACCATTTCTCAGATTTCACCGTGTTCCGGAAGCTGAATTGCACAAATGAATATATTGCGGAGATCGGCACGACGAGGCGAACATGATGGTACACAAATATCGACAATATGATTATCCTGTCAAAAGTCGATATTTGTTGCCAAACTGTTACTAATCCATCGAAAATAAGATAAACGGGGCTATAGTTGTCCAAATTTGCTGGAACGAAATACGATGTCTCACTTAGAAAATATTAAACATTTTTCTTATATCAAAATATTCATATTTTCAAATTATTTAATTTTCACCAAATTTAATTGATTTAAATTGAAATTTACACAACAGAATTTACTTTCGTATTTTCTACTAAAAATTTACCACTTGCTATGTTAAAATAGAAGTATACCAAATATCAAATTTTCATTTCAAAAATTTATTATTTAATTTCAAGTAGAATTTCAGTAAATTACGTTATTTAAATCATTAAAATTTACGGGTCATTACATTTCAAGTGCTTTACCTGAATTTTGTTTTCTTTTTCTTTCTCCATTTTTAATGTGAACATCCAAATTAATTTTGATTCCATTTAATTAGTACTTACTATTCTTCATTTTTGAAGTTTATTCTGTTCATGTGTTATTAGTTCTTGTAGTTTCCTTGTAACAGCTCAGAATTTTGGATATTTGCAATTAGAATATTTAATTGATTTTAAATATTTAAAAGTTAATATTTAACTTGAATTTCAAATATAACTATATATTAACAATTTAATTATTGAATTTTATAATTGGAAATTGGGTAAAATAAAGCTTATTAAAAATAATTTAAAGGCTTATAAAATTTGTATTGATAATAATAAAGATAATAAAAGTTTTAAAATTGAATATAGAAGTGATTTGTTTAGATTTAAAAATATATCGTTTAAATTTACATTTGAAAATAGCCTTCCGAGGCACAATCTCGGATTTCGACGAAACCAGTTCCATTGAATCCGTAATAGTATATTATTATCGGATTTTAAATTTTATAGCATTTGGAGTTATCATGTGGTTGTACAAGTTAGAAACGTGCTGATATTTATATCGAAATTCAATATGATAATGGGTCCAAAAAGCTACTTTCTCCATAGATCGAATTAGGGCTCGAAATTTTTTCCATTGCATTCGAAATAGAGGTATAACATTATAAACGCCTAGCGGCACACCTCTATAGGAGGTCGAGATTTTGTGCTACAAATTCTAGGTGGTTTAAAATTAAATAGTGTATATTTATATTGATTGACTTGACCTATATGATAACATCAGGCATTTTCTTTCAAATTCAAGTTACTATACATATCCACCGACACGCCAACATCTTTTATTCCCACCCTTCACCTTTTAAAACCAAGCGATCGAATTTAGAAATGAAAAAAAAAGAACTTTAAAAATTGATTTCCTCACAAATACTTCATTTAAAAATTCGAAACAAGCTTGTAAATTCTTGTTTCACCCTAGGCTTTAATCTAGTATAGGTTATAATGGGTGTGGCGTAAATTTTGAAATCGACAGTAAACGTCGAACGTCGGTTTTTTCTTATGGTTGTGATTTTCTCGAGTTTGGTGATCGATGGGTGATTTGGGAAGCTTGGTGGTGTTTCTCAAGGTGAGGTGCATCAGGGGAAGGGGTTTGGTGGCGCACGATCGACATTTGCAAATCACGATCTGGTGGGTCGAACGGTTGTGTGTCACGATTCACTGGGCAGTGTCGAGCTCAATGATGTGATGTGGGGTGGTCGAGAGTATCGCACGAAAGTTGATGACGGAGTCGTTTCGAGGTATTGGCAACCGAATCACCGTGTCAGTTATTCGTGCACAGCCGGTTTCATTTCTCGTGTACAGGCATGGAATAGGGGAGTAGGAGGAAGAAGAAGTTGAAGGGGGGCCGAACGTGTTTTCTTTATTCCAGCTTTGGAGGATAATGGGTAATTAAAAAATAAATGTGTGATTAAGTTGTATAATGGTTTAAATAAAATTCCAATACTTATAAAATTACATAACTTGTTTACTTATGGTCCGAATTCAACGCGGTCAGTCGTGTTGAGTTCGTATTAAGGAGATCTTTGCCATAGAGTCAATTTGGTTAGATTTGTGCTAATAGGTATTTTTAGAAAAAAAATAAACGTCCGTTTAATTTTAAAATTGAAACGGATGGCTTCAGCGTCGATAAAAACAAAAGTGAGTTAAACTCACTCAATTTTGGATTACCATAATTAATTTTAAATGGTTAAAATTAATTGTTGATTGATTGATAGAATTGGTTAATTATTATCAGTTGAATGGGAAACTATATATAGTAGTTGTAACGACCCGTAAATTTCGATAATTTAATTGGTTATTTTAATAAAAATTTTGTAATTAAATTTAGAAAGAAATAAAAACTTTATAATTTATAATGAAATGAATGCTAAAAAGAAGTGTAGAAATGGTAATTTGAAAGTTAATTATTGACAATTGGAGTGAAATCCCATTAAAGAAATAGTGTTAATTGTTGCACTTGGGTATAAAATTAAAATAAGTAATTAAAGGTAAGCATTTAATTAACCAATGCAATAATATATTGATTAATAGTAACTGAATGTAATTTAATGCAATAAAGTTAATGCAAGGTAAACAATGCTAATTAAAGTTAATAATAAATGAATGGAAGGAAATTTCAATTTATGAAAATAAATTTAAATGTTATAATAAAAATATAAAATGTAACAATGTCAATTAAAGTTGATCGTTAACGATTTCGATGAAATTCTTTTACCAAAATAATTTAGATGTCATACTTGACTATGAATTGAATATAAGGAAACAAGAGTAGGTATTGAACAAATTGATGAATTATTATAAAATTAATGATAGTTGGATAAGAACAGTGTTATGTAATCAATTTTGTTATTTAAGATTGGAAGGAATAAAAATTTGTAATCCGTTAATGAATTTATAATGGGTATGAAATGTAAGAATGTTGACGCAAGCTAATAAATAATTAATTTAATGCAATCCCAATTCATTGAAACAATTGTAGGGTTATAATTGATTGTAAATAAGAATATTTGGTAATAGATTAAATATAAGAAAAACAAACGCAAATATTGAATTAATCAATGAAGTAATAATAATAAATAGTAATTGAATAAAATCAATGTTCTGTATGTAATTGTCTGGAAATGATAACTTATATAAATATGATTAAGAGTTGGTGGCAACAATTATTATAAAGTAATCATTTATTTAGTCCATTAAATCAAAATTTATAATCAATTGCAATGAATCTCAATTCAATGT
This sequence comes from Allium cepa, assembly GCA_030765085.1. Lineage (NCBI taxonomy): Eukaryota > Viridiplantae > Streptophyta > Magnoliopsida > Asparagales > Amaryllidaceae > Allium > Allium cepa. The sequence continues at coordinate 478,481,033 of CM060943.1, read as the reverse complement.
TATATTAGTATAAATTAAGGAAATAATTGGAAATAATGTCAATTTTATTTATAATATGACAGTTGGTTGAATAAAAGGAATGGAAATAAAATTTTATCAATATATTGGAATTTAATTTAGGATAATAGGATTAATTGCAATTAAATGAAATTAAAAATTTAAATATTACATAAATGGGAATTTAGACGAAATGTGAGAATATTAATGTAATGGATTTTGAATCCAATGTTAATCTCATCCGCTTGATAATAATAAGTTGAATAATAGAATGAAAAGTAAATTAAATAGAATTGCTGGAAATTAAATTTATCATTTTTGAATTTAATGAAGTTGAGGTTAATACCAAAATTAATATATTAATCAAGTCTAATTTGACTTTTAAATTTGTTTAAATCATTGTAAATGATTGGAAAATTTAAAATGATAAAAATTGTCAATTATAGAATTGAAACTGAAAATTTGATTCAATTATTTAATATTAATTTAATTAATTAACTGGGAAATAGCCATTTTGGCCATTGAATCAGATTTCGACGAAACAAACTTCATCGGATCCGTAACGGTGAATTATTGTAGGATTTCAAGTTTCGTAGCGATCGGGCTTGTTGTTTCATCATACGGACTCGAAACGCCTTGGAATAAATTAAATTGAAATCAATTTGAAATAACTTGATTTGAGCATAACTTATTCATACGATGGAATTTGGACTTGAAACCCGTTCCATCGCATTTAGAATATTTAAAAACATCTATTTTTATATATGGGTTGATCCAATTTCGTTCCGAAGTCAGAATGGGCTTTTTGGGCCTTTTATCGTTCAACACGTTTATAAATCGGGTCCATCTATTCTATTTCAACTTTGCGTATATATACCCTGTTATAAATCCTAATTCATTTCTTATTCCTCATTTTTTTACGTTCTAATAGCTCCTCTTTCCAATGGCTGCAAACCCTAATTCCCAAATACAATTCCATATCAAATCCAAAGCCAAAATTTCAAACTCCTCAAATACTATCATATTTTATATTGTCGGAAAGCTCTCGAAGAGCGCATCCCAATTCTATGATTCATTTTTCAATTCAATGCACTGTTTAGCCAGAAATCGAAGAACCATTTTCGGCCATTCATCGTGCATCGATGAACATCGACTGATCAACGAACCATTTCTGGGTTTCGTAGAGTGGACGATGGGAAGTTCATCGGTATGCTTCGTTTCGCGAATTGAAGGTTGGATTGGGCAGAATAATCGACCTAGGGTTTGAAGACAAGCGACTGCTGCAAATTCGTGGCCGATGGTGGCCACGGTGTCGAGCGAGCGTAGTCGAGGGGAAGGGGTAAGGCTCGACACGTCATCTGGTGGGCTCGCAGAAAATGTAGCGGCGCTTTGATTTGGGTGCGAACACGTGCGATTTGGGTAGGGTTTTGAACGACGATGTTGTTTCGTGCGTGGGGAAGATGGCAGTGACATGGTATGTGACATGTTCAATAATATTATTATTATGTTGATTTTATAATATAAAGCTTATTATGTTCTAACGTGAATAACTTTCACATACGAGATCTAATCCATTCATGGTTTTCTCCGCTAGGTTCGTATTGGAATTCTGGACTTTTTGGCGATGGTTTGGACGAATTCGGAGACTGTTCAAATTTTGGGTTTAAATTGGATTTAAATTCAATTTAAATTCGAAAGGTGGGTGTTTTAACCCACTCGCAACTTCTAAAAAAAATTATGTGTGTTAAACTAATTTCTGATGTGATTTGAAATTTATTTATTGCTGTTTGGTATATTTTTATCATCATTTCAGTTAGATTGTATTTACTGAATTAAATTTTTATTCAATTTATTATTGCAAATAAACTGCCAGTTAAATTAACTTATTATTGAATATAAACTGCCAGTAATTACCTGTTATTTATTATCTGTTCTATATTAATGTTATTGTTTAAATTGGATGATGATTGTGAATGTTTGATGATTGATATTGGATGAATGGATGTTTTATTTATATTGTTATAAACTGCAAGTTGTTACCCATCTTTATTTCATTCGGGATTGCGGTTTGAAATGATATATAACCGTATCTTTATTTTAAATTACGGATTGAAATGATAAATATCCGTATCACTTGACCATGGGATAGAGAATTATATACATACACCATTGTCTATATATATAAAAATAATTTGAAATTGATTTCTATGGTTTTGGAAAGAAATATACGGTTTAATAAATATTAATGTTTGGTATTATATTAATATTATTATATATATATAGTTAAATTCTTGAATTTAAGCTATGTATAAATTTGTTTAATAAAAATAAGTTTAATAATGGAGTTTGATTGTTTTATATTATATGGTTAAGTACCTATTTAAGATATTGTATATATAGAGTTTTAATGACTTAAATAAAAATTAGGTTGGAAGATAAATATGAAATTGGTTTGAATTGAATTATTTAAGAATTATACTCGAATAAATTTGATTTGAAATTTAAATAAAATTGGGATTTTAAAAGGTTATGATTCTTATAACTTGATTTGTTTAGAGTGATTTAAATGAATATAAAGTTGATTTAAATGAATAAATCAAGTTAAATAAATTGAAAGAATATCCAATTATGTGAAGTTAAAAGTTTTCTTAAATGATATTGGATTTATTACGTAACATTTCAAATCTAAATAATGGAAATTGAATTTGATGTATATGGGACTATCAAAGAATTAGTTTTGAAATGGTGGAATATTTAAAGCTTTGAAATATATGGAAATTGAAATGGTTTATTTGGGAATTCAAATCTGTATTTGGAATTGATTTGTGAAATTAAAGAAGCTAATTTATTATATAAAGTAATTTAATATTAAACCATTTAAGTATTGGAAGTTAAGTTTCAAAGTTATGGGTTTCAAGGTATATGGTTTGAAAATGCTATGATTTTTGGGAAAAGGATATATTTGAAATAAAAATGATATTTTATTGATTTGGGTTCTTTATAAAATGATATCATAATGATTTGGTTTTTGAAATAGAAAGGATATCGTATTTATATGGTTTTGAAATGGATATCATATTCTGGTTTTCAAGTATAATTATTTTGAAAGGACTGCGGTGTTATAATAACGTTTGGTTGTTAAAGAGACCGGGATCGGAAGTTGTCATACTCTCTGCAAACTCCGAAAACCACTGTAACAACCGTGTATGTGGTGGAGATTCCGGAATGAAGTAGGATGGTGGCGACGTTCTATTAAGGTATATATGTGGACCCGACTCCCATGAGTTGAGATAAGGTGGCTAAAATAGGAGCGATCTCGGGCCAAGGAGGTAGCCCCTCTTATCGGACACATCCCTTCGATATTATACTCTGACTTTTGGATTGATTCGATGGCCACTTTTGATTTTTGATTTGGGGGTGTGGCTTGAGGTGGGCAGTAGCTGCGCCCTACGTGTTACCACCAGCCCGTGTGCGTAATTGGTATATCTACCCTGGCATTGCCTTTTGTGCCATGTCACCTACCCTATCACGCCTTGTACGAGTTTGATTTTCTCCCATAGCCCATGTGGTATCCTATGGTGGCTTCCCGATCAAGAGGGACTATGATATTGGATGGACTACTGGGACTATTACGTGTTAAGGGGAATATTGGGTCACTCCTTAACGCTATTTAAAAGTAAGTTTATTTTACTATAGACATTATTACAATAGCGATATATTACTACATAGTAAATAGTTTAACGGATCCTTAGGAGACGTGAATCTCGAACATCTCTTAAGTTACTGCACTCACGTTAGACATTGGATAAGAGATGTCAAATTCCGTAAACATCTCTGACGCCGTTCCACTCATATTTTACCGTTGATTTAACTTACATAAGATCTTTTAGTTTTAACTCGAGTGTTTTGTCTTTTCAATTTGCTTGGGTCAGCCAGAGCAATCTAGGATTTGGAAGACCATATTTTGGAGGACGAAGACGAAGATTTATTATTATTTATTATAGTATTCCACTGCATCACATTGTTCCGCTGCATTATCAATAATATTCTCTGGTATGTGTAACTCTGATATGCATTGTATAAGTATAATCAAATGTTTTGTAAAACAGCTTCATGAACTGTTTATTTGATTATTATATTTTATCGTTCCGCTGCAAGATTCTGTTTTGTTTTTTTTCTTTCTCTGCTTTTCTTATTTACCCCATAACAATCCGCCCTTCTGTATGGTTTAAGACCGACGTGTGTGGTTTATCCTCGATTTAAAGCGTACAAAAAGACGGGATGTTACACCTGGTATCAGAGCTTTGGTTTAGCGATAAACTTAGCTTTGTGGGGTCTAACTCTTTATCAATAGGGTAGTAATACCCTATGATGAGTCGCTGAGTGTGTATATATGAGAGAGCGTATTTGTTAGTGTTATAAAAAGGTTTTAGTATTGTGTTAATTTGTTCCGTTTTGTATTTATAAATTCCGGTTGGTGCATGGGACGCTATGACATCAATAGGGATTTCTAAACACTTAATAGGACAGACCGACACAATATTTGTTTTGAATATTGGTGAATGAAATAATTTTGCCTATTGTATTTTCTATATATATATAAAATAAATTTTTTATAAATGATATATATTTGGTTGTAATATATTGGTTGTTTGGTAGTGTAATTTATAAATATTAGTTTAAGGTAGGATTTGAAGCAAAATAAAATAAATGAAAATGGAAATCTAGAATTTAAGTTCCGGGGTTTTGAAAAATTCTTTCGTATAATTTTGGAATATAATAATAATATTATTAGAAGTATTTTCTGATATAAATATTTCGATATAATTTGAAAGAATTGTTTAGAAGAAATTTTGGAAAGAAATAAGTTATGTACTCCCCTCTCTGTCGCTGAAAAGTAATTTTGGTGATGAGTGCACGCATCATCGACATTCATTTTCGAGTTTCGAAGTGGTACTGTAGTAGTTTTACTACAGATTTATTTTGACAAACAAATATAAATCTCAATTTTTTTTAAATATAATTGGATACATAAGTTGGAAGTATATATTTATCTATTATTTTAAAATAATTTGAAATTTAACCCGGTATTTAGTTCTTAAGTTCCGTTAATTAATAGTTTCAATTATTGTAGTGAAATGGAATGTAACTAATTAATAATTGGAACCTCTAAATGAAATAAGAGATTAAATGCTAGGTTATAAATGAAATAACAATAAAGTTGAAATTTGTAACCTATAAAAACAAAAGATATGATTTTTGAACAATAAACTAATTTAAAAGAAATGAGAAAAACTTGTATAAATGTCAAATGCATTTTAAAAAAACATATATATAACATACCAAAGGATTTAAAAGTTGAAATGTTAAAAGAAAATGCAATGGAAATTGTACAAGTAAACTTATGAATGAAAGTGTTCAATGAATTTCTTTTGTAAAGAAGAAATTGATGTTATAGGGGTTATGAACTTAAGTTATAATGGAATCTTATATAATAAAATTTGATAGAAGGTAAATGTTGCAAGTAAATATAGACTTAAGTAAATGTTGAAGTTATTTATTTTAAAAATAAGTAGAAAGATGAATACTGTAATTAATGAAATTAAGTAGTGAATAAAGGAATGTAATATAATAAAAGGAAAATTACACGATATGAATAAATGAAAAGAAGATTTTGTTAGAAATGAATAAAAATAAATGAAACTGTAAGAAATAAAATGTAAATTAAAAAGATAAATTATTATATGAATGAAATTAATAAGAATAAACTTAATCTGTTATTTGAAATCGTTGTTGTTTGGTTTATGGTTGTTTAGGCAATGATACTTTAAAATTGTTTGGATGTATGAATAATCTATTTAGCTTCATCTAAGACTGTTGAGTAAATGGTGCACTAAGTAGTTTATTTTCATTTCTATACAATTTAAAGTTTGTGAACCCGAACAACTATTTGTTCTGTTTGATATGAATGAATGATTGATTTGTATTGATTCTATGTGATGTTTGTATGCCTTGTTGCAAGTGATTGTTGTTGTACTGATTTGTTTGTTTATGGTTGAAGCAACTTTAAATATTTCATTTTATATAATTATTAACTCTTTTTAGATTATATAAGTGAAATACAGGTTTTGGAAGCAAGTGCTACTGCTTTTGGTTTCATAAAATAAGCGTTACTGCCCGATAAATAGGTACGTTTTCGGATTACGGTTTATAGCGCTATTATATTATTTTTCCCGTGTTGGGATATATTATTTTGGAAAATATATGTTATATATTGTTATATTTAATATTATATTTTCTCCCTGACCTCTTCGTACAAAGGAGACTCTGCCAAATTTTTCCGTAGATTTTGGACATAGAAATTTTTTGAAAATGTTTTCCAAAGTTTATTAATTTGAGTATAAAAAGATTTAATGGTTATAAGTTGATATATTTTATTTAAATTATTAAATTTTGTAAATTTTTTTGTTTATAAAGTTAATATTTTTGAATAAGATGTATTGTTTACTTAATTCTTCCTTTACCCTCCTTTTTCTTTTCGGGGACGAAAAGTTTTGAGAGGGGAAGAGTGTGATGACCCGTAAATTTCGATAATTTAATTGGTTATTTTAATTAGATTTTTGTAATTAAATTTAGAAAGAAATAAAAACTTTATAGTTTATAATGAAATGAATGTAAAAAGAAGTGTAGCAATGGTAATTTAAAAGTTAATTATTGACAATTGGAGTGAAATTCCAATAAAGAAATAGTGTTAATTGTTGCACTTGGGTATAAAATTTAAAATAAGTAATTTAAGATAAGCATTTAATTAACCAATGCAATGATATATTGATTAATAGTAAATGAATGTAAATTAAGGCAATAATGTTAATGCAAGGTAAACAATGCTAATTAAAGTTAATAATAAATGAATGGAAGGAAATTCCAATTTATGAAAATAAATTTAAATGTTATAATAAAAATATAAAATGTAACAATGTCAATTAATGTTGATCGTTAACGATTCAAATGAAATTTCAATTTACTAAAATAATTTAGATGTCATACTTGACTATGAATTGAATATAAGGAAACAAGAGTAGATATTGAACAAATTGATGCACTAGTATAAAATTAATGATAGTAGGATAAGAACAGTGTTATGTAATCAATTTTGTTATTTAAGATTGGAAGGAATAAAAATTTGTAATCTATTAATGAATTTATAACGGGTATGAAATGTAAGAATGTTGATGTAAGCTAATAAATAATTAATTTAATGCAATCACAATTGATTGAAACAGTTGTAGGGTTATAATTGGTTGTGAATAGGAATATTTGGTAACAGATTAAATATAAAAAAACCAAACACAAATATTGAATTAATCAATGAAGTAATAATAATAAATAGTAATTGAATAAAATCAACGTTCTGTATGCAATTTTCTAGAAATGATAACTTATATAAATATGATTAAGAGTTGGTGGCAACAATTATTATAAAGTAATCATTTGTTTAGTCCATTAAATCAAAATTTGTAATCAATTACAATGAATCTCAATTCAATGTTATATTAGTATAAATTAAGGAAATAATTGGAAATAATGTCAATTTTATTTATAATATGACAGCTGGTTGAATAAAAGGAATGGAAATAAAGTTTTATCAATATATTGGAATTGAATTTACGATGATAGGGTTAATTGAAATTAAATGAAATTAAAAATTTAAATATTACATAAATGGGAATTTAGATGAAATATGAGAATATTAATGTAATGGATTTTGAATCCAATGTTAATCTCATCCGTTTGATAATAATAAATTGAATAATAGAATGAAAAGTAAATTAAATAGAATTGCTGGAAATTAAATTTATGATTTTTGAATTTAATGAATTTGTGGTTAATACCAAAATTGATAAATTAATCAACTCTAATTTGACATTTAGATTTGTTTAAATCATTATAAATGATTGAAAATTTTGAAATGATAAAATTTGTCAATTATAGAATTGAAACTGAAAATTTGATTCAATTATTTAATATTAATTTAATTAATTAACAGGGAAATAGGCATTTTGGCCACTGACTCGGATTTCGACGAAACCAGTTTCATCGGATCCGTAACGGTGAATTATTGTAGGATTTCATGTTTCGTAGCGATCGGGCTTGTCTTTTGATCGTACGGACTCGAAACGCCTTGAAATAAATTAAATTGAAATCAATTGAAATCAATTTGAAATAACTTGATTTGAGCATAACTACTTCATGCGATAGAATTTGGACTTGAAACCTATTCCATCACATTTAAAATATTTAAAAACATCTATTTTTATATATGGAATTTCGTTCCGGAGTCAGAACGGGCTTTTCGGGCCTTTTTATTATTCAACATGTTTATAAATCGGGTCCATCTATTCTATTTCAACTTTGCATATATATACCCTGTTGTATATCCTAATTCATTTCTTTTCCCCATTTCTGTACGTTCTAATAGCTCCTCTTTCCAATGGCGGCAAACCCCAATTCTCAAATACAATTCCAAATCAAACCCAAAGCCAAAATTTCAAACTCCTCAAATACTATCATACTTTATATCGTTGGCAAGCTCTCGAAGAGCGCATCCCAATTCTATGATTCGTTTTCAATTCAATGCACTGTTTAGCCAGAAATCGAAGCACCACTTTTGGCCGTTCATCGCGCATCGATGAACATCGACTGATCGACGAACCATTTCTGGGTTTGGTAGAGTGGACGATAGGGAGTTCATCGGTATGCTTCATTTCACGAATTGATAGTTGGATTGGGCAGAATATTCGGCCTAGGGTTTAAAGACGAGCGGCGGCTGCTGAAAATTCAAGGCCGATGGTGGCCACGGTATCGAGCGAGCGTATTCGAGGGGGAGGGGTGAGGCTCGGCGCGTCATCTGGTGGGCTCGCAGCAAGTGCAGCGGCGCTTTGATTTGGGTGCGAACGCGTGCGATTTGGGTAGGGTTTTGAACGATGCTGCTATTTCGTGCGTGGGGAAGATGGCAGTGACGTGGTATGTGACGTGTTCAATAATATTGTTATTATATTGATTTTCTAATATAAATCTTATTATGTTCTAACGTGAATAACTTTCACATGCGAGATCCAATCCACGCGTGGTTTTCTCCGCTAGGTTCATATTGGAATTTCGGACATTTTGGCGATGGTTTGGATGAATTTGGAGACTGTTCAAATTTTGGATTTAAATTGTATTTAAATTCAATTATAATTCAAAAGTTGAGTGTTTTAGCCCGCTCACAACTTCTAAAATTTGTTATGTGTGTTAAATTAATTTCTGATGTGATTTGAAATTTATTTATTACTGTTTGGTATATTTTTATCATCATTCCAGTTAGATTGTATTTATTGAATTAAATTGTTATTCAATTTATTATTGCAAATAAACTTCCAGTTAAATTAATTTATTATTGAATATAAACTGCCAGTAATTACCTGTTATTTATTATCTGTTCTATATTAATGTTATTGTTTAAATTGGATGATGATTGTGATAAATGTTTGATGATTGATATTAGATGAATGGATGTTTTATTTATATTGTTATAAACTGCAAGTTGTTATCCTTTTTTATTCATTCGGGATTGCGGTTAGAAATGATATATAAAAGTAGTTTTATTTTAAATTACGGATTGAAATGATAAATATCCGTATCATTTGACCATAGGATAGAGAATTATATACAGACACCGTGGTCTATATATATAAAAATAATTTGAAATTGATTTCTATGGTTTTGGAAAGAAATATATGGTTTAATAAATATTAATGTTTGGTATTATATAAATAGTATTTTAGATATATATATATATATAGTTAAATTCTTGAATTTAAGCTATGATAAATTTGTTTAATAAAAATAAGTTTAATAGTGGAGTTTGATTGTTTTATATTATATGGTTAAGTACCTATTTAAGATATTGTATATATAGAGTTTTAATGACTTAAATAAAAATTAGGTTGGAAGATAAATACGAAATTGGTTTGAATTGAATTATTTAAGAATTATACTCGAATAAATTTGATTTGAAATTTAAATAAAATTGAGATTTTAAAAGGGTATGATTCTTATAACTTGATTTGGTTTAGAGTGATTTAAATGAATATAAAGTTGATTTAAATGAATATATCAAGTTAAATAAATTGAAAGAATATCCAGCTATGTGAAGTTAAAAGTTTTCTTAAATGATATTGGATTTATTACGTAACATTTCAAATCTAAATAATGGAAATTGAATCTGATGTATATGGGATTATCAAAGAATTAGTTTTGAAATGGTGGAATATTTAAATCTTTGAAATATATGGAAATTGAAATGGTTTATTTGGGAATTCAAATCTATATTTGGAATTGATTTATGAAATTAAAGAAGCTAATTTATTATATAAAGTAATTCAATATTAAACCATTTAAGTATTGGAAGTTATGCTCCAAAGTTATGGGTTTCAAGGTATATGATTTGAAAATGCTATGATTTTTGGGAAAATGATATACTTGAAATAAAAATGATATTTTATTGATTTGGGTTTTTTATAAAATGATATCATAATGATTTGGTTTTTAAAATAGAAAGGATATTGTATTTATATGGTTTCGAAATGGATATCATATTCTGGTTTTGAAGTATAATTATTTTGAATGGACTGCGGTGCTATAATTACGTTTGGTTGTTAAAGAGACCGAGATCGGAAGTTGTCATACTCTCTGCCAACTCCGAAAACCACTTTAACAACCGTGTACACGGTGGAGATTCCAGAATGAAGTAGGATGGTGGCGACGTTCTATTAAGGCATATATGTGGACCCGACTCCCGTGAGTTAGCAAGGTGGCTAAAACAGGAGCGATCTCGGGCAAAGGAGGTAGCCCCTCTTATCGGACACATCCCTTCGATATTATACTTTGACTTTTGGATTGATTCAGTGACCACTTTTGATTTTTGATATGGAAGTGTGGCTCGAGGTGGGCGGAAGCTACGAGCTACGCGTTACCACCAACCCATGTGCGTAATTGGTATATCTATCCTAGCATTGCCTTGTGTGTCGTGTCACCTACCCTATCGCGTCTTGTACGAGTTTGATTTTCTCCCGTAGCCCGTGTGATATCCTCTGGTTGATTTTCGATCAGAAGGGACTATGATATTGGATGGACTACTGGGACTATTACGTGTTAAGGAGAATATTGGATCACTCCTTAAAGCTATTTAAAAGTAAGTTTATTTTACTATAGACATTATCAGAATAGCGAAATATTACTACGTAGTAAATAGTTTAACGGATCGTTAGGAGATGTGAATCTCGAACATCTCTTAAGTTACTGCACTCACGTTAGACACTAGATAAGAGATGTCAAATCCCGTAAACATCTTTGACGCCGTTCCACTCATATTTTACCGTTGATTTAACTTACATAAGATCTTTAGTTCTGACTCGAGTGTTTTATCTTTTCAATTTGCTCGGGTCAGCCTAGGCATTCCAGGATTTGGAAGACCGTATTCTGGAGGACGAAGATGAAGATTTATTATTATTTATTATAGTATTCCATTGAATCACATTGTTCCGCTGCATTATCATTAATATTCTCTTGTATGTGTAACTTTGATATGCATTGTATAAGTATAATCAAATGTTTTGTAAAACAGCTTCATGAACTGTTTATTTGATTATTATATTTTATCGTTTTGCTGTAAGATTCTGTTTTGTTTTTTTTCCTTTCTCTGCTTTTCTTATTTACCCCATAACAATCCGCCCTTCTGTATGGTTTGAGTCTGACGTGTGTGGTTTATCATTGATTTAAAGCGTACAAAAAGGCGGGACGTTACAGTAGTATATATATATATATTGGAGTGATTGATATTCCCGCATATATATAGCGGATGAGACCTTATACGCCTAGCATAATAGCGGATGACATTATACTGCGATATCCTCCTCGAAGTGGGAATAGTATTTTTATATTGTGCTGACATCTATGGATGCAGGGAAACAGGTCGGAGGGATCCAACTAGATTCCTCAAAAAAGGGTTGAATCTATTTTCATATTCAGTGATATGATATATTGAATAATCGGTGGTATGTTATAGCGTGATTGAATTTATTTGGTGTTATGGTATTACTGGTTAGATTTTGGTATTTTAAAATACAAATGGTGAATGTTTAAAGTTTGGAAAGAAATTAAAAAGGGAAGTTGAAGTAAGAATATTTTAGTGAAATTTGGATTTAATAAAGGAAATGAATTTGGGAAGAATAAATAACTTGAGTTTAAAAGTTGTACTTGGTAGTTTCAGAATATGGAAAAATAGAGATTTTTTAGTAAATGTGAATAAAAGTATTTTTAAATAATAGAACTTATGCAATATTGTTTAAGTATAAAAGGATTTATTTTTAAATCGAGATTTAAATAGTTGGAAGAATGAAAAGGTGATTTTGAAAATAAAATATAGGATTGTCATATTAGATCTTAAATAAGATTTAAATTATAAAAAAGGAAGTAGAATCAGAATGTAGTTGGTTTTGGAATACAGTTGAGTTACTTTAGAGAAATTGATTTAAAAATGAATTTTAAATTTGAAATTGATTTAAAATCGATTAAGTGTTGTGAAATCATTTTAAACGGTAAATGAGACTATAGAATTTGTAAACGAAGTCTATAAATAAAAAAGAAGTAATTATCAGTGGATAAATTGGAAATATAAATTAACGGTGAGGATTTATAAGGAGATGGGTAAATTAGTTTAAAAATAAATGGTAGAATTAATTTCAGAAATGTGGAAAGGGAATTTACGGAATTGGGACGTAAATCAAATTTGGAATAAATTGAGAGGAATTTTTAAATGTTAACTGGCTATAGTGAAATTGAAATTGAAAGATATACTTTATTGAGAAGTTAAATTAGTTTTTAAAAGGAATGATTTTTAATTATTAACTGGGTAAAATTTAAAAGTGTTTAAAGAATATTTTAGAAAAAAATTAATCATGTAGTTGTTTAAAAATTGTTTAAAATATATTTAAATATTAGTTTAGCTAGTTTATAGTAAGTTGATTTTTATTTAAGAATTAATCAGTATTATTATTTTCAAGGATAAACTATTTAATATTAATATTTTATATAATAGCTTCTATTTAAAAAGTAGTTTGCCTAGAGTTTAACTTAGAAAATTATTATAGAAATTTCATGTATTATTTTGAAAATTATTAAACAAAGTTTTCAAAGAGTATTGGTATACTCGCATGGCAAAATTGGAGGCAGTGAGTGCCTGCAGTTAAGTCTTGGATTTCTCTGGGATAAAGACGTAACCATTGAGCTGTGAATCCATGGTTTGATACCGCGGTGGTACTTTCCATATTTTTTTTAAAAGGGGTTTTCAAATATTTTTGAAATAATAGTTTCGTGAATATACTAAATTCGATAAGATAAGTATATATTTCGGATAAAGAGATTTAAATTATTAAAATTAAATTAAAAGGAGATTTAGTGTTTCTAGTGGAAAAGAAAATATTGGTTGAAAGATTGTTTATTTGATAGTTAAATAACCGACTGTCAAATATGAAACCAAAATATAACATTGGAAATATCTAGAGGAAACACTGGAATTATGTGGTACAGTTACCGTTCGAGGTGCTACACTGTACGTATAAGCTCTTCTTATAGGGCGTTTATAAGAAAATCCATCGACTAATGGTTAGGAGGTGATCTCCAATCTAATTTTCATTTGTTTATTTCCTAAAGAATCGGGGTTGAGTTTACCAAAAATATCGAACGTTGTTTCGAAGAGACTGGGATTGGATTTGTTATCTGAAAACCACGTCGATCCAACGAGTACGTTTTCGATAGGAAAAGAAGAGCATGGAGTCGAAGATGGAGCAGTGAAGTGCAAGGGCTAGTCGCTATTAATCCTGAGGATTATTCCAAAATGGATGTAGTAGGAATAGTGCATTTGGTTCCGTTCAGACCCAGAATGGTCTTTTATGGATGAATGTTATCAGTATATTATCATTGGAGGACAATGATCATTCTAAGTGAAATTCCTTAAAAGGTAATCATTGCCTCTAGCCAGATCAACCGAGAATGACTGAAAAGCAGGAAAGATGCAGTAAGACTAAGTGGGTAGCACCGAATTAGGATATGTTTATCGCCTTTCTAGATAACCTCGGATATTATTACTACGATTCATGAAAGGAGCTCGAAAAAGGTTGAGAACAGCCGGGGTGATAGCATATTCGGTCTTGTGTTGCAGGGGATCCCAGTGTGGTCCTCAGTACGCTATTCTAGACGTGTACTATGATAGGTGATAGCCCAGTACCTACTCATTCGTGTGGAATCCATTCTCCAATAAGCACCATACGGTTTTGATTGTGCCCAACTATGCTGGAACGTGAAATGCAAGCATTTCAACTATTTGAATAAGTATTTGTATTTAGACACTACTACAATATCAGAGGATTTGACATGAAATGTTTTGGTTATCGTAAGGTAAAAATTCATCATGTTTATGTGTGGCGTGGTCTTACAAGATACCTTTGATTTTTCAAAGGATTTTTGACAACTTTAATATTCAAATTGAGTGTGTTTTCTATTGCTGGTTTTCCAGACTGACTAGGGTGGCATTTTATTATAACGCTTAGGTCAGACAGAGTATTATAGATATAGGATAGGATGCTATGGAGCTCAGGAGACAAACTGGATTACGAAGACGTATTAGCCGTATTTGATTTTATTCCGTTGTGTGTGGTATGCTGTATATTCAGCATTTGTGAGGGTAAGTTGTATAACTGTCCAATATTGAGTTAATGATGCATTGTATTCTGATGATGCAATGAATAAATAACAGTTGTACTTTCTTTCTGTATAGATACATGTTATTATATATTATATATTGTTCCGTTGCGTTTGTGAGATTCTGTATTGTTGTTTCTGTTTCTTCTTCTACCTCTTTCTTCTTTTCCCTAACAATCTAGTATTTTCAGCAATCGATTGATCGGCATGCAATACATTGGACGTATTGATGTTGATTTTCGAAGGTCGAAATCCAGGCCATCACACTATGTATCAGAGATGAAGGTTAAGCGAGAACCTTGGCTCTGGCGGGGATTACTCATTAGAGATAGGGTCAATAGAACCCTAGAATGAATTTGAGAGTATTAACAGATATGTGCGCGTATTTGTTAGTGAATATAAAATTGTTTTATATTGTGTTGATTGGTTTGTTGAGTGGCTTATGGATTCTAGTCAATACGAGTAATTAACGTTATTGATAGGGATCTCTAAACATTCGAATCAAGCAATTCGATATTGTATTGTTTTGAACTGAGGTAAATAAAATAATTTTACCCAAATTATTTTTATACATAAAAGGAATGATTTTTTTAAATTTATAAATCTATATATTATGTGCTTGGTTGCTAGGAAATGATAATATTAAACTATTATCGTTGGTGTTGTGGTGGTAATTGAATAAAAGTTGATATATTAGTCAACAGTTAAGAAAGTAACTCATATAACAAAATGGGATTTTGTAAATATGATTTTGTAAATGTGGTTTATAATTTGAAATGAAATGAAATTCTAGAGGAACGTTTAAATATAGATTTAAAGGATTTGAAATTTGGAAATTTGCGAATTTAAGTCCCATTGGATTTGAAAATGATTTTTGAAGTCTTAGAAAATAATAGTGGTATTTATTGGAGAATATTTTTAAATTGGAAATATTTAAAATGTTTTTTAAAAGGAATAAAAACACTAAACTCACTTCGGTCATTGGAAAATAATTTCGGTGATGATTACAGCAATGTCGATGTTCATTTTCGAGTTTCTAAGGAGGAATTACTACCTTACTGATTTGCAATTAGAGTTTTTTTTGGAAAAACTGGCTTTGGTTTGGAATGCAAAAGAATAATTTAATGTACAAATGGATTGTGTATATGTAAATGATTTCAAAAATGATTTTGAAATATTAAGTAATTGTTTAAACTCTGGAGTTTGATCTAAAATGTTTTATAGAAAATAAATAAGTTTAAAAAATTATAAAATTTGAAATTTGATTTTGTGGAGTGAAATATAACTTGAATTATGTTAAATATGAGTGAATTTTGAGAAATTAAGCCTAGTAGGCTAAACGGAAAAAGAATTATTGAAAATGGAATTTTGTAATATTTAAAATAAACTAGTAATGAACTAATTGATTTAATTAATAAGTAAATGAAATTGAATATTGGGATGATATTTAACTTGAATTCGTTAAATAAAGTGAAACTGAAAAAAAATTCAAGTTGGACTAAATAAAAATAAAGATGGAAATAAAAATTATTGAGATTCGAAATAAATTAGGGGATGGAACTAATTATAATAATTAATGAATTAAATATGGTTTGAGATATGGTTGATAAATGTTAATTTTTAAAGATTTGAAAAGCATATTGAATTCAAGTGGAACTGAAAATTTAATTTGAATAAAAATGGGTATAAACTTAAATGGTGAAGTGGAAATAAATATAAGAAGTTGGTATTGAGGAATATGCTAAGAAAATATTTAAATGCAGATCAAATAAAGGTAAATAAATAAAGGAGGAAAATTGGAAGTGAATAAAATAAAAGTGGATAACAATTGTGAAGTAAATGTGAATAAGAAGAAATTGATATAGCTAATAATCAATTGGGAATGAACATGCAAGTTGTACGTATATTATTTTATTTGCATAACGATTTGATCCAGATTCGAGAATAGAATTTTGAGATAGTTATATCGATCCGAGTTGGGATTTTTCACTCGATTTTCGACGGCAAACCCTGGATATGTATTTTTGATTGATTCTGGAGTTCTCTATCATAGTATATAGCTATGCAAGGAGAATGACGGTTTCTAATCAAGAAACCAGATCTAAGTCCGCACTAGAGAATCGTGAGAACGATACTAGTTCGAAAGTAAAATTGTGTGATCGGTGAGCGATTTGATTTGTTTTTTGCGTATGGATGATATATGTACATCGTACGGGCTTAAGTGAAGCAAGCATTGAAAATTTTGAGAAGGAATGAATTAAATGATTTTGAATTGTATGATTGAATACTATTGGTAAGTAGGGTGCAGGTAATTAAAAGCAAAAGCTAAATTGATGTCTTCAATTTCAAAAGTAAAATTTGATTGCTCGAAAAAGGTACACGCTTTAAATTGTGTTTGAAATTTGAAGATTTTTTTTATTAAGCCACTTGGCTTTTATTTTCTTTTGATGATTTGGGCCCGTAGAGGCATTTCATAGGTTTATGGATCTAGCCGCGCAAAGGAGACGTTGGAGAAATTTTTCAAAAATTTAAGGAGTTAGAAAAAAAAAATAAAGAAAATTTTGATAATTTAAAATTTGGTTTAAATTATAATTTGAACAATTGAGGGAATAATATTAGTTGTAAGCTATGGATGAGTTTGGAAATTAGTAAAGGTGATAGAGTGTTTCCAATGAAAATTTTTTTGGGAAGTTGTTGAAACTATTTGGTTTTGGAAATAGTTAACGGGGCTTGGACCGTTCTTCTTACCTGGCAATTTCGGGGACGAAATTCTTATAAGGTTGAGGAATGTAACGACCCAGAATTTTGGATATTTCAAATTGGAATATTTAATTGATTAAATATTTAGAAGTTAATTTTTAACTTGAATTTCAAATATAACTATTTATTGATAATTTAATTATTGATTTTAATAATTGAAAATTGGGTAAAATATTGAATCTGGAGTTTTAAGCTTGTTAAAAATAATTTAAAGGCTTTTAAAATTTATATTGATAATAATGAAGATAATAAAAGTTTTAAAATTGAATTTAGAAGTGATTTGTTCAGTTTTTAAAAATATATCGTTTAAATTTACATTTAAAAATAGCCTTCCGGGGTGCAGTCTCGGATTTCAATGAAACATGTTTCATTAGATCCGTAATAGTGTATTATTATTGGGTTTCAAATTTCATAGCATTTGGAATTATTATGTGGTCATACGGGTTAGAAACGCGCTGAAATTTATATCGAAATTCAATATAATAATTGGGTTCAAAAAGCTATCTTCTCCATAAGATCGAATTAAGACTCGAAATTTTTTCCATTGCGTTCAGAACAGGGGTATAACATAATAAAAGCCTAGCGGCACGCCATGATAGGAGGTCGAGATTTTAACGACGAATTCGGGACGATTTAAATTTAAATAATTGACTTGACCTATATGATAACATCAGCCGTTTTCTTTCAAATTCAAGTCACTGTACATATCCACCAACACGCCAACATCTTTTCTTCCCTCCCACCACCTTTTAAAACCACGTCATCGATTTCAAAAATTAAAAAAAAAAGAAAAAAAAGAACTTTAAAAATTGATTTTCTCACAAATACTTCATCTAAAAATTCGAAACAAGCTTGTAAATTCATGTTTCACCCTAGGATTTAATCTGGTGTAGGTTATAATGGGTGCGGCATAAATTTTGAAATCAACAGTAAATGTCGAACGCCAATTTTTGCCTAGGGTTGTGATCTTCTCGAGTTTTGGTGGTTGATGGATGGTTTGGGAAGCTTGGCGGTGTTTTCGAGGTGAGGTTCATTGGGGGACGGGGTTTGGTGGCACACGATCGACATTTGCAAATCGCAATCTGATTGGTTGAATGATCGTGCATCGCTGTAACGATCCTAAATTTAAATTGGTAATCTAAATAATTTTTTTAATTAAATGGTTAATTTAATGGTGAGTTAATTTGAATTTTTCAAATTGAATAAGATATGTGCTTGTTTATTTTGTAATTTGAAATTTGAATTTCGATTTTACCAAAATAAAATGTGTATTTTAAATAGAGTTTTAATTTAGGAATTCCAGAATGAATATTTTGAAAACAAATTGGATTTAAAAATCTATATTTTAAATTAATAGAAATTTGTTTTCTAATTTTGTATATGTGTACAAGTTTGGAAAATTTTATTTTCAAATTAGTATGATAATTTTCAAAAGCTATTTGGAAGCTAATATTTAAAGACTTATATATATATATAAAGAAAGATGTATATAAATAAATAAATATTCATTTAAAAAAAATTGTATTGGATTTGAAAACATTGCATTTTAAAATTTGTTATATATATATATATGTAAAAGAAAATGGACTTATTTAAATTGAAAATATAAATAGGAAATATAATATAAAGTTATATTTGTATTTTATTAACATGAAGATTTAAAATGTTTAAAATATAATACATATGTAAATAAGATGTTTATAAAACATGATTTATAAATAAATTAACATAAGGGTTAAAACAAAAATTTATAAATTAAATTAAGTAAAGGACTTAAACACAATTTAAATAACAAATGACACTTGTAAAATAAGTAATAATATAGATGAACAAGTGTTAACAAAATAATACAAGTGGCATAAATCTCTTTCTTAAATTGAAATAAATAATTTATATGTAATAAGGTTTTGAATAAGAAACATGGTTACTTACCTAAGTTCAAAATTTCTCTCATCTTCAAGATCAAATCTGAAAATCAATATAGAAAGAATGAAAGTCTGAAAACCAAATCAAAAGTAAACAACAAAAGCTTAAAATCGAATCCTATTTTCAAAACATCTCCAACCTGGAAACAATAAATCAAATGGAAAATTCAATTCCAGATCAAAGCACTTTAGTTCAACTAAGAAAAGATTCAACATCAATTATTTAAAGCTCGGATCATCTTCATAAAACCAAGTTCCATATTTAAAAAAAATTGTCCATTGTTCAAAAATTAGGTGAGCAACTTTTTCCATAAACTTTGCAATTACTTATATGATTTAATATTGTGGTTGTTGTTGAAGTTAAATGGAGAAAGATGTTTGAAATGGATGTAAATATGTTTGTATATACATATAAAAATGCAAGGGTTGAATATGCATGTCTGTAAAACAGGTATATTTATATCTTTTTTTGGTTATAGGTCCTTAAATCGAATTTAAAAATTCAATATCTCTTCCATTAATCAAATTTAAGCTATAATATCTAAAAGGAAGATGATTGTAACAAGGTAACAAAAAATTTAAAAATGGTTTTAAAGATTTACATTGAATAATCATTTCAAAAATATTGAATTTACAGTAAATTCATTTTAAGTCAAGAAATCAATAAACTTAATTTCGTGTTTTGGTCTCATAATTCGATTAGTGTTAACAAATGATGAATTTTGGTATGAAAATCTTGATTTTTAAGAATGGGATTATCGAGATAAGTTGGGTTGAACGGGATTCAGTTTTTGGGCAAGTTCCGGCTATCGATGTCGTAATAGTTGTTGTGGTTGATGTTGGCGTAAGGTGGAGGTTAGGAAATCTGTGAAAAAATAATAGGCGAATTTATTATTCACCATGGTAACGATAAGGCGGTGATCTAGGGTTTAACAACTGACTTGTTCGATTGGGTTTTGCGAAGCTTGTTCGCCGACATGGGTGAATTAGAGACTATCGGAGGTGGTGGAATAGAAGGAGGGAAGCAGAGCAATGGTTCGGGCGAGTGGACGTGGTCTCCGATGTCGGAGAAAGGTGATACGATGTGTTCAGATGATCATGTTTCTTCCTAATGGTCTCGAATTGGTTCGATTTTTATTTAGAGATGTTTTTGTAAATTTGGTTGCTTGAATCAATTTTGGTGATCGTCATGATGCTCTAGTGGACGCGGCGTTGATCGGAGATGGTTCTGGCGATCATGCATGTGATAGCGTGTATCTGTTTGATTTGGGGAAGAAGGTTAACCTCGGGTCGAACTCGAAGAAATTGCGAAGATGCTTGGAAAAAAATGAATGATGTAGAAGCCTCGAAGTTAAGCTCGAGTAAAATTGCTTCTGGCTCAGGTTGTTTGTTTGTTAACAAATTTTAAAACATGAAAGTGAGTTTGTTACCAAGTTTAATTTAATGTGTGAACAAGTTTAAAGTTATTTGAAATGATTTAGTTTTCTAGCAATCTATTTAAAACAAGGTTCAAAATAAATTTAAAATAAATAAGGTTTCAAAGGAATATAAACTACGCTTTCAAATTTTAATCTATAAACAAGTTTTAATTAAATTTCAAAGTTCAAAATTTTTAAAGTTAAATAGCTTTAAATTGTTTTAGAAATTCAGATTAATGAAGGTGATTAAGGAATGATAATTAATTGAGGGTTAATTAATTAATGTAATTAATTAAGGATAATTAATTAAAGGATAATTAATTAATTAATTAATGAAGGGGATTAAGGAATGATAATTAATTGAGGGTTAATTAATTAATGTAATTAATTAAAGATAATTAATTAAAGGATAATTAATTAATTAAAGTTTAATTAATTAATGAAGGTGATTAAGGAATGATAAATAATTGAGGGTTAATTAATTAATGTAATTAATTAAGGATAATTAATTAAAGGATAATAAATTAATTAAAGGTTAACTAATTAATGAAGGTGATTAAGGAATGATAATTAATTGAGGGTTAATTAATTAATGTAATTAATTAATAATAATTAATAAAAGGATAATAAATTAATTAAAGGATAATCATTTAATGATTAAAGGTTGATTAATTAATAACTAAAGGTTAATTAATAAAATATTAAAGGTTAATTAATAAATGATTAAAGATTAATTAATTCAAATGATTTATAATTAATAAATAAATAATTAACCAGGATTAGTAATTTATTCATAGGTAATTAATCTGGTTTAAATTAATCAGATGACTAATTGATCTTACTTATGGATGTTTGGATTCTATAGAATGTTGAATTGTTTGATATCCCTGATGTGTGATGCTTTGTGATATGAATTATTTTGATTTGATCTATGATGAATGTAATTTATTTATCTATGACGAATTTAATTTATTTATCTGTGATAAATTTATATCTGTGAAACGGTGAATGAAGATAAGCGTTATAGGTTTATACTGCTTATCGATATTGTTGTGCATGGATTGTGATGATTGATGATGTTGCACTATTGTGTAAACCCCTATACCACACCATACACATACAAATATAGATTGCACAAGTAAATTGGTTAAGTCACAGATTTAATATTATGAAATGGTATAAAGATTGAATTTTGAATCCAAAATGATTTTGGAAATGGAATTGGGTTGGGTATGAAAAGCTTTTGAAAAGGGAATTTGAAATTGAAATTAGTTTGAATCAAATATATCTTGTTTAAATTTTGAAATTGTTTTGGAAATTTGGTTTGAAAGGTTTATACAAGTAATATAATATATATATATCTGTGTGTGTGTGTGTGTGTGTGTGTGTGGATTTAAAACCATCTTTAAAGTATTTAAATGTATTATTTTAGGAATTTGAATTTAACCCAAGTTTATACTTTAAAGGCTATAATTTGTGCATATTTGATCGGATTTTTTCGAAATGAAAACATTTTTTCCAAATAGTAATAGATTTCATATAAAGAAAGGATTTTCAATTTGTGTTGAAAGGATTTCAAGTTTGAAATGAAAATAGTTTTGAAAGCTTTGAATGAATCTTTGTTAAAGATTGGATTAGTAAATCAAATTTTGGAAAGGAATTTGTTTTGAAAGCTATGAATAAATCTTTATTCAATCTTGTTTTGAATTAAAGTGAATTCTAAATATGAATCTTTTTGAAAGATTAATGAAAATTTGTTTTCAAATTGAAGAGGATCTTAAAGGTGTATCTTTTGTATAAAAGATTAGGAATTGAAATAGTTTTGAAAGGCTATGAATGAATCTTTGTGAACTTTGTGAAGTGAATCTTTTTGTTTAAAAGATTTGAAAATGGTAATTTGTTTAAACCATTTGAAGAAAGGTTTTGGGCTTTAAGTTGTGACTTAACTAAGATCCCATATATCCATATGGTTTTAAAATTAAGCGCTCATTATTCGGTTTCGGGAGAGGACTTTGTGTCATATAACCCATTCCGAATAATGATATGAAGTTATGGATTGCATTCGAAGACCGGTGGTGAAGACCGGATATTTTCGAAAGCGAAAGGATGACCAGTTGAATGTCTCTGCACCGAATGATCCCGGTAGAGAGATTTGATCACCCTTTGTGATGGGAGTCCGGACATGATTAGGGATTATCCGTATTGCAAAGGCTTCTTTTGAAGTGCATTCGGTTCCGTTCGAACCCGAAACGGACTTGTATGTATGTATATCTGACGTTGCACTTTGAGATGTAAAGCTGATTTCTATCAAATAAATTTCTGTTTGGTGGCAGAGAATTTATTCTCTTAGCTTAACACCCTTTTTTGGGACGTACGAGCTCAGAGGTTTTGTAGTTGATGGTAACTAGTGATACATTCCTAATTTGGTAATGTGGCATACGAAGTGTTGCTACTTATGTGTTGATCGAAGCATGGCTTTTGTGAAAAGCGTAGCTTTGTGGATGTGACCTCGTTGGGCCTCACAACCTAGAATGGTCGAAATAGGAAGGATGCAGCAAGGTTATTTGGGGGTAGCGCCCCCTGAGGGTATGTCCATTTCCTTCTGGATAGAGGGGGTATCATGGTATGGATCCCAGATACTTAACCTATGTGGTTACTACAAATTTATTGCTTTATGGTTGTTGGTGTCGATGCCTCGGATAAAGGTTGACTACGACCGGGGGACGGCATACTCGTGATAGTTAGTTACCTTGTTACAAAGGTAACCCAGCCTTGTGTTGGTAGAGATCTGGTTAGATTCTCGAGGCATCCCTCCGGAGGCATACCCATGTGGCCCAGGAAGTTCCTTTGCCTGACCATTTGTTGAAATCCAAAGAAACAATACGAGCCCTTTACGATTGCTATTGTATAACCTGCCACCTCAGGTGGTAGCTATAGCAGGCATAATGTAATGGTATCTATGCTGACTAAGATTAATATTGTACTTTCGAAATTGTTTTCTGCACTATGCGCTGATAATAATATCAAATGGTTTTCACGTATCAAGCATTTTTGACTGCTATAAGGAGAAATCTCCTCCAAGTGTGCGCTTGCATTGTGTGTGTGTGGTGGGAGGCCTTATGGCAGTTTCATTTTCCAAAAAGCATTGCGAATTTCTTTTAAATTCTTTTTTTTTCCTTTCGTAAAAGATAAACTGTTTTTGTTTCCTCACACCAGTCCCATGACTGACCTGGAGTTTATTGTTCCCTATCTAAATTCTGGGTGCCCACAATTTTCCACTCGGGCAGTCTAGAGTTAGATTTTTCAGATAGACAGATAGTAGATGTAGATTCGATATCTTTGGAGCCTTTGGATTTGGCAATTGCATTTGGTTTATCAGTTGCCTAGTTTGCTTAAGTTCAACGTGGTGTGGTTCGAGCTTTTGGATTGGAATAATTGGAGCTTTGGCAATGGATTTGGATATTGGATTCTTTCTTTCTATTCTTCGGGAGATCAAGTTGGTGATATTGTTCCGCTGCTGGTGTTATTTTTCTGCTGTAGTATTCTGCTCTGATATTTATGGATCTGTTGTATCTTATTGTATCAGATATTTTATCCATTATTGTATCAATGATATATTCTTTTTCTTCCATTGTGTTGTTTACTTAATGTGTTATAAGCTCCGGTGCGAGTCAAATTTCAACGTTTGAATCCGCGACATTCGAATACGGGTGAAGTATGGATGTCGATTTTCAAGCGCTGAAATTTTGGTCATGACAGTCGCGATTCACCGGTCAGTGCCGAGCTCAATGACGTGATGTGTGGGAGGTCAAGATTGTCGCGAGGAAGTTGATGGCGGAGTCATTTCGCGGTATTGGCAAGCGAATCACCGTATTTGTTTTTTGTGCACAGCCGGTTTCATTTCTCTTACACATGCATGGAACAGGGGAGTAGGAGGAAGAAGAAGTTGAATAGGGGCCGAATGTGTTTTCTTGGGCCAGGCTTTGGAGGTTAATGGGTAATTAAAATATAAATGTGATTAAGTTGTATAATGGTTTAAACAAAATTCCAACACTTATAAAATTACATAACTTGTTCGTTTAGGGTCCGACTTCAACGCGGTCAGTCGCATTGGGTTCGTATTAAGGAGACCTTCGCCATAAAATCAATTTGGTTGGATTTGGTGCTAGTAGGGATTTTGGAAAAAAAAATTAAACGTCCATTTAATTTTAAAATTAAAACGGATGGCTTCAGCGTCGATAAAAATCAAAGTGAGTTAATCTCAGTCAATTTTGGATTACGATAATTAATTATAAATAGTTAAAATTAATTTTTGATTGATTGATAGAATTGATAAATTAATGTCAGTTGAATGGAATATTATATATAGTAGTGTGTGTGTATGTGTGTGTGTGTGTGTGTGTCTATATATATATATATATATATATATATATATATATATATATATATATATATATATATATCGGAGTAATTGATATTCCCGCATATTTATAGCGGATGTGACCCTATACGCCCCGCATAATTGCGGATGACCCTGTATACCGCGATATCTCTCTCGAAGTGGGATTGATATTTTTATGTTGTGCTAACACCTATGGATGCAGGGAAATAGGTCAGAGGGATCCAACTGGATTCCTCAAAAAAAATGTTGAATCTATTGTTATATTCAGTGATATGATATATTGAATAATTTGTGATAGATTATAGCGTGATTGAATTTATTTGGTGCTATGGTATTACTGGTTAGATTTTGGTATTTTAAAATACAAATAGTGAATGTTTAAAGTTTGGAAAGAAATTAAAAAGGAAGTTGAAGCAAGAATATTTTAGTGAAATTTGGATTTAATAAAGGAAATGAATTTCGGAAAAATAAATAGCTTGAGTTTAAAATTTTGCACTTGGTAGTTTCAGAATATAGAAAAATAGAGATTTTTGAATAAATGTGAATAAAAATGTTTTTAAATAATAAAATTGAAGCCATATTGTTTAAGTATAAAAGGATTTATTTTTAAATCGAAATTTAAATAGTTGGAAGAATAAAAAAGGGATTTTGAAAATAAAGTATGGGATTGTCATGCTAGATCTTAAATAAGATTTTAATTTATAAAAAGGGAAGTAGAATAGGAATGTTGTTGGTTTTGGAATACAATTGAGTTATTTTAGAGAAATTGATTAAAAATGAATTTTAAATTTGAAATTGATTTAAAATTGATTAAGTGTTGTGAAATCATTTTAAACGGTAAATGAGACAATGGAATTTATAAACGAAATCTATAAATAAAGTGAAATAATTATCGGTGGATAAATTGGAATTATAAATTCACGGTGAAGATTTATAAGGAGACGGGCAAATCGGTTTAAAAATAAATGGTAGATTTATTTTTAGAAATGTGGAAAGGGAATTTACAGAATTGGGACGTAAATCAAATTTGGAATAAACTGAGAGGGATTTTTAAATGTTAACTGACTATAGTGAAATTGAAATTGAAAGGTATACTTTATTTGAGGAGTGAGGTTAGTTTTTAAAATGAAGGATTTTTAATTATTTACTGGGTAAAATTTGAAAGTGTTTAAAGAATATTTGAGGAAAAAATTAATTATTTAGTATTTTAAAAATTGCTTAAAGTATATTTACATATTCATTCAGCTAGTTTATAGTAAGTCAATTTTTATTTAAGAATTAATCAGTATTATTATTTTCAAGGATAAACTATTCAATATTAATATTTTATATAATAGCTTCTATTTAAAAGGTACTTTGCTTAGAGTTTAACTTGGAAAATTATTAAAGAAATTTCATAAGTATTATTTTGAAAATTATTAAATAAATTTTTCGGGAAGTATTGGTATACTTGCATGGCGAAATCGGAGGTAGTGAGTGCCTGCAGTTAAGTCTTGGATTTCTCTGGGAAAGAGACGTAATCATTGAGCTATGAATCCATAGTTTGATACCGCAGTGGTACTATCCATATTTTTATTTTTAAATTTTCCTCCATCTTCTACAAATGCCATGCGATCCCTAAGGTTGTACTAGAGTCCTCTCTTCTTGTTTCTAAAGTTTCACTTCAATCCGCCTTGTATTTGTTGAGTTATGGAGCGATCATCGTTAAGTTGTGTTATTGAGCTGAATATGATCTGATCCCTCTTCCTTTGCCTATAACTCAAGTATACAACTCTGATCGACTTGAAATTTGAAATTAGCCTCACAAGGCCTTCCTTATCACTTAATACCAATTGCACCTTTATTAGGACAAAAATTAGGGATTCGATCCAAATCTGCTTGACCATAATCCATAGTCTCGTATATAACCGATCTCCGAGCTTGGTAACCATTTCTCTGAGCCTCTCGCCTTGATGATCATGATGTCCATGGGGTTAAATCCACCTATATATTGCTTTGCTAAAAGGCGGGTTAACAGCTAGAAGTTTCAAATTTTGTTCATAATTGATATTTTTTAGTTCTTTTTGCTTGCTCATATGGTTAGCACTTCTAATGTTCCAAGCTGCTATATTGTCTAATGACATTAGACTAGAGAGTTTGAGAAAATGAGCAGTTAGTCTTGTGAGTCTCTAGGAAGAACCAAGAGTGATACTCCTTTCTATGGCAACATGATGAATATCAGTTTTTATATATTATACTCGGCGTTATTGTCTAAATCTATGTGTATTTCATTATTTTCCAAGTATGATGAATCAAACTATTTGCTCTTGCTTAGTCTTCTGTTTTTCTTGTTATTGGATGATGAAGGTTTCAAGAAAGTGGGACTTGACATAGGAATTACATGGATAGGAGAAATATTGGGTGGTGGCAATGCTAGAAAGGAAGGGGGAGCCAAATGATCATAAGGACCATAATATTCAAAGGAAGATAATCTTGCAATAGATTGGTTGGGACATATGATAGAATCGACGATGGATGTTTCAGCAACTAAGGAAGGAGAAATATTTACAAGTGACGGAGATATTGTGGGGTAAGGGGGTTCTTTGGTGGAAAGATTAGGGTCTTCGAAGTAAGAATTAGAAGCCTAATTGGATGGAGGAGAAAGAATTTTGGTTGTTACTTGTCCATTAGAGAGTTGATCATCATCTAGCAAGTCAGACTAATCGTGGAGAAGTTGAAATTTATTGTTTATTGTTATTATTTGACTACTATCGTTCGTTTGCATGGTTCAAATGGCAGAAGAATTAATATTAGGAGAGGAAGCTTATGGAACAAGAAAGTTTAGTCTTTGTTTATATATGTTTTCCTTTGTCTCAAGTAATTCGTTTACATGGATAACTGTTTCTTATATATTGTGCAACTCACTTGACTCCACTGGTCTAGAAACTCCTGTCTTAAATTGTATTGTGTAGTTTCAATAGGCACGACATTTATTACAAAAGGCTCAGTATCATTGGATAAATTATTATTCCCAAAATCCTTATTCTTTTGCATACTTGGCGTAACCTCATCTGCTTTCTTTAAATAATTACTTCCATCCGACTTATGATAAGCCACTTCAGCTTATTTCTACACCCATTTTTGTTTTCTTTTTTCTTTAAATGTTCACAAAACTTCCTATGATGTATGATCATCCACAATTCACTCACCTTTTCATTATCTTTCACATAAAATTTTATGGAATGACCAAATTCTTACAGTTGGTACAAATTAAGGGTCTCAAAGCATATTCCAATTCAATACATGAGCATCTCCCTCCTTCTCCTACATTAATATTAAGAGGTAATTCCGTGATTGTTTCTATTCTATGAGGTATTTTGCATTTCTAGTCTCTCGAGCCTCTCCGTCGACTAATCAAAGCAGATCAATCTACTAAAGTGGCATTCTAACAATTTGATTCCTAGTAAGGTCCAAGTATTAGAGGTATCTTATAGAAACGAACCCATACGCAGACGCTTCTTACTTCATCTTGAGTGCTTCCAAAACTTGGATTCCATGGCATGATAATAAACATCTCATCCTTATTAAAAATAAGGTCATCCTGAAGGTCTTTATTTTTATCCTCTTCAAATGAGAAGTCTAAGTAAAAAATTCGTTCTATCTGACTTAACATTTAGCTATCCCTAAATCGCTATACTTTTTTGAGTGTTGAATTACTGTCATACAAGAGAGATTTTAATCAATGAAAAACCTAACTAGGTGATTCTACCAATAAAAGATACCTGCTTCTCCTATCTCAGATGGTGGTTTCATGGGAGACCCATTGTAGGCAAGGTTGAATGCTATGGAACAAATCATCTAGTGTTTCTCGGTTTCACTTTGAAATGGGTGGTCCATGAAGGCTCCATCCTGCACTATTTGATTGCCAAGAGCTACTATTCAATAGTGGTAGGATTTGTTCCACATAGGGAAGAAGAGCATGCCTTTTCCAATGATGGAGAACCTGGCTATAGAGAAGGGAGGATGGAAGATTAGGTAAAGGTAAAGGGGTTGGCACAGGCAGCTGGGGAGGTTCAGAGATGATAGGAAAGGTAGAGATGGAAGGGAAGTTGGTTGAAGTAGAGGGGAGAGGGGAGAGGGGAAAGGATGAAGAGGAGATAGGCATGGTCTCCATGACATTGATGTTTTGTTCGAGTACTACCATTCAGTGATCTTAACTTGGATTTGATATTCACTTATTATTTCAAGTGAAGGGGAGATAGGCATGGCATTTTGTAAATACTTAAGAATACATTTATCTGTCATTCAGTGATCTTAACTTGGATTTAATATTCGCTTACTACACCAAGTGCATAAGAAAATTTTGATCTAGTATATAACATAGCATATATAATGACTCCTATATCCTTTACATATAAAAGTTATCTCACACGCTCCGTATTAGACAAACTAATATGATGTCCAAGTATATCGATTGGGATAATCCCACTATTCTCTTATACCGAGTACAAGAAAGCATTTTTCAAATCCTTCATCAAGAATCTAACAACCGAGCTTTAACTGATTATAACACAGATGCATCATTACCAATTAGTAGCATATTGTTTACTTATAATATCATAAATATGTTAGTACCTTTCGTTTCTTTCTTACAAACATGCGCTTTCTCTACATTTTGATTGAAACAAAACTATTTGATATTTCTATTAATATAATTTCACAACATCTAGATGCTTATTTAAGATCATATCTAAAAAGGTCCATATGCTTCACTATCGTCCCCATCGACTTTTACAAGTTTTGGTCATGTTATGCAAACAATCTCCTTCAAATCATTATTTCAAGGTTTTATTTCAACATTAATACGCCAAACTATTAGTCATATAGTGGATAATTTATGGGTAAAATCCTAATAGACTTAAGCACGTTGACTGGGGAAATTGCTTCATTGATTTTAGCATTGGAAATCGATGAGGTTATTTTCCACCAGGTTGGGTTCATATACTTCCAACTGCATTAATCTTCTTCTTGAAGACTTATTTCTGACCGATGGATCATATCCTTTCGGTGCTATTTCCAAAATTAAGTTTTGTCAATGTATTTGGAATCCATTCCAGATTTAAAGCAAAACGCCATATTACAATTTTTATACCTCTGCGGCTTGTACACAACCGAGGAGATTGTCATTACAAACAATTCATTTCCTTGATATCAATAAGAAACTCATAATTTCTCCTTAATATGCGCGATTGACTATTAGATATTCTACTGAGTTGTGCCCTTTTCGGGCTTGACTAAATTTGTATCACCTACTTAATCAGTTACTCTATTTGAGTCTTGGATTGCATCTAAGTCTGTCTGATTATCAATAATTTCTCTAGAAATGAATTTCTTAAGTAAGAAGGTGGCATGTCTTAAAATAATAATTTCTTTTCATTATGATGGAATAAGCAATCAAAACATTTTATAACCTAATCATGGACTTACATAAAATGGAATTAGCCTTGAGTTCACGAAACATACATTCATAATTTAAGCCAAACAACCAGATAACTTAAAACATTTAAGATGAGCTTTCTTTCCCATTCATATCTTATGTGAAATCGTAATCTCAGCTTTAGATAAAACTAAATTGAATGTGTGTGCTTAATCTTAAGCACAAATCCTTAAAAAATGGGGTAACTTAACTTCATTCGTTGTCAATAAAGTTCGATTACTTCTTAAGGATATTTCATTATGCAACACGAGGAAGGGTGACTTTGAAAGTGAATCACATTCTCTTTTAGGCACCCTTGGGACTCTTATCCAAGATACCCACTTATTAAATCTAATTGTTTTAATTCTATTGTATGTTATATTTTTTAATTTCGTTTAATATACTATGAACCTATATATATTGAACTTATGTATCAATTTCACATGTTATTATCAAACAAAATTCATTAATGAATTCAAAAAAGTGAGTGTGCTTTCAGCATCATCAGACCTTAGACTGTATACGTTTATATGTATCTATCAAAGGAGTTCATTAACCTTTTTATTGCTCCAACTGAATCGATGCTTTGTTCTTAATCCTTTGACGTACAATTCATAGGTGAAATATGATTCACAATCATACAATTAAAGAAACATTTCTCAAAAATGTAGTTTAATCCATTATTCAAAATAATTACAAAATATTTTAGTTGCTTTTGTATTTCCTATAGCTAAAACAGCACCTTGTTATAAAAGAAAATACCATCATTAGTGTAACACCCAGTAAAATGAACCATAAATAAATTAAGTAAATTAAACTGAATATGATAAGCGTTGAATATGGGAATTTTATAAAAGTTGTAAATTGACCATAAAGTTATTATGTTGCGTTTGTGGTGAAATCCTGCTCTATTTTCGTATATGATATGCTGAAAACGGAGCTCAAACGAAGAAGTTATGGGCATTTTAAGTTCCAGATTTAAATTAATTTAGTTGGAATTCAAATACAAACGAGAATTTAAATTTAGTATTTGCATCTTAAAAATTAGCTTGGGGACTAAGTAAATGTTAATTAACTTTCGATTAACCTTAAATGTTAAAGCTGATTAGGGGAAAGAAATCAATTAAAAATAACGAAAATAAATAGTTCCCTAGAATAAATGTATCGGTCGACCCTTTTATTGCGAACAATCAAACTCTAGCAGTCGACCAGCTTAAGGGGGTGGTCGATTGGTCGTGCTTGAAAATGGGCAGTGGTAGCTAGGGTTTGAGGGTATGAATTGTCTAGATTTCTCCATTTATATCCATTTTCATCCCACGGTTCTGGTGCATTTCGACCACTATAAATAGAACCCCATCCTCTCCACTTTTTATCCATATAATTTGGGGAACTTTTCCATTGTTATCTTTTCAAATTAGATTCAGAAACTCCATAGAGAATTCAGGTGAGGATCAAATTAATTTCCTATTTATTTCTTCTTTCTCTAACCTATTCTTATCTATTCCTCTCTAATTATTCTGAATCTAATAAAAAAATATACATCTTCCGTATTGTGTGTGTATATATATCCAAAGAGAGAAAGATTCTAGAAGGGATTGAAGCTACAAATCCATTGAAGTGAAGCTAAGGCTAATCTGTGAGTGGAGACCTTAGTATTTCTTTTCAGTAATTGGTTAGTGTATTTCTTTTTGGATTTGAATATGCCTTAGGGATTTTGGGATTCCAAAATTTTGATAGATAAAATCCCCCAATATTCCTTTTTATTTTGAAATGTCAATTCTATGCGGAGATTCTCAATTGTTTACATTAATTTGGTGGAATTTGTTTCGTTTATGCAATTTTTGATAATTTCATAGTATATTCCATTTCTCCTTCTTCTTTGGGCAAAGAGTGATTCTTCAATGAGATAAGGGGGTTAGATTATGAATCATATTCATAGTTTATACCACTTATTCTTATCTATTTCTTTATAAAAGAGGAGTTGAATAGAATATAGAGTTTAGATTGCAACTCCTATTGTTTAGGACATTCCATTGAACTAGTGTAATAAATTGAGTTCCTATTTTATTTACAAGTCTGCTATTGTAGTTTTGGTTATGAATATTTATTCCCCATTTTGGATATTAGAATGTCTTATTTTGGTGTGTTGAAATCTCAGGAATTCGAAGAAAAAGGACCTGTAATAATATTTGGTTACGGAATTGACATGTAACGCTAGTATAGAGCGTAAAATCCGTGCGTTTAGAACTTATTAGACGTGAATACTTATTTATCTTCATTTGTGTAATTAATATATAGTTATGGCATATATGGCATAATTAATTAGACATTTATTTTCATTTATCTTCCCTCATTAGGAAGGTAATTGATTAGTAGGCGGAAATAAGAGGAAACCCTTATATAACCTAATTAATATTTTAGGGCGTAGTAAGAAAGATTCCTTATAAAGCCTTATTTATGAAACGATAAGATGAATATATATATATATATATATATCTGTGTGTGTATATATATATATATATATATATATATATATATATATGTATATGTATATGTATATGTGTGTGTTTGTGTGTGTGTATATATATACACACAGTCATACATATACATACATACATACATACATACATATATATATACATATATCTTTGTGTGGGTAGTCATTGAGGTATGGCCAAGTCACAGGGATGCGAGGTCAATAGAGTTACAAGATGGAAGTGTACCCTTCACTTTGAGGCTACCACCAGTCGTGTGCACTTTAATTAATGTGAGATGTCCTTATGATAGATATTTGTAATGACGCGAAGTTGGTCCTAAATTCTGTGGGGGGAAATCTGCCCAGCTAATCTGACTACCAGTTCCTACGAATAATTAGGCTAATGTAAGACATCATTATGTGTATGGGCCATTCGAGGAAGGCTTGCTTCAGGATCTTGAGGTATTAAGTAGTTATTTGAGTGTCCGCCTCTTTTCCCTAGATAAAGTATTAAATGACCAAGGAGTTGCGTTAGGCGGTATTTCAATGAGGGAGGTCCGCTTCTTAAAATGGGCATTAAATAATGTGATTTGCTTTAGTTAAGGTATTAAATGACTAGAGTTTGTCTATTTTCCATAAAAATATTAAGTGGCCTAAGAGCTTCCATATAATGCCAGCTAGTTAGTACCATTGAGGAGCTTGCCTTAGAAATAGGTATTAATTGATGGGGTCTGCCTTAATAAAGGTATTAAATGACCAAACTCTGCCAGTTTTCCAATAAAAGGTATTAAGTGGCTTGGGTACCATCTCTCGGTTTATTAGCTGTTTATAATATGTGATTGGGATATGGGACTCTAGAAACCTGCTTCTGGAATAGAAGATATTAAGTGGCTAGACCCGCCTCCTTTCCTTATGAAGAAGTATTAAGTGGTTTTTAATGGTTTTATGTCCGTAGACATTGTTATTTTGAAATTTACAGCCCAAGCACTGAAAAGGGAAGAATTGAGATTTTTATTCACTAGACACTTGTTGTTCCGACTCTCTCCTCATTACAACACAGGCTAAGAATGAGTAATGGTGGTGACGATGCTTAGAGATGGAGAAGCTTAGGTTGTGGTAGTATTTGTTATTATTACCTGCATTTATGTGTACCCATGTATTTAGACAATTGTAGTAATAGATATTATGTTCTGGTTTTTATGGAATTTTGTGTTATGACATTTTTATGGTTTGAAATAAATGGATACACTTTTCTATTACATTTTGTTTCATTCGTTGTGAGTTTTGAAAGTTTGGTCATGGCTCTATAGTGTTATTTCTTTTTACAGCTAATAACTTGCCTTAGAATGGATCCAAGTTTCAATAGGCCTTTTCTGGATCGAATTTAGGCTTGATCCGGGTGGTAGAGTTGCATTTGATATCAGAGCCTAGGTCACATAATCAAGGGGAAAAACTACAAGTATGAGGGACATATTTGTTACTTTGGAAAAGGTTTTTCAAAGAGTTTTTAATATATATATACATACCCTGTTTTCTTAAACATATGTATAAACAATAGGCAACCCTTTTCTTTCAGCATGTAAATACTATCTTAGGAAATCGTCATTAAAGGTTTAACCTACAGATAATTGATATGACTGTTAATAAATCTTCTTCTTAACAGGGGAACCCTACCCGCGGATGACCACCCATTCGTGGAATACTAACATGGTTTAAACAATATCTTAGGACTATCGAGCAGATTTCAATTCCCCAGCTAAAACGGCAGCACCCACTGCCCCGCCTACCGATGTAGCCCTCTGTCTATCAACTTTCCTAAGTTGTGTAAGGACTTTCTCAATATTGGAGGGAAGACATACTATAGAACTGAAGGATATTCGGAAGTTAAAGCTTGGATTAGTAATCGCAAGAAGATATTTAGATAGCTTGGTTGGGACGATCAGCTAAAAAGAAGAACAACCGCTTGGCACCTCAGGGAAGAAACCTTGAACTAGTGGAACTTTTTAACCGATGAGCATCCTAGAAGGATATTATTTTGGGATAAATTCGAGGACCAATTTGAAATGAGGTTCATGCCTAGATCAAAGTTTAGCTTGCAATAGGAAAAGTTCATTCAGCTGAGATAAGGAGATTATACCCTTAAGGATTACATAACTAAGTTTATTAAGTTCGCTAAACTCGGGATGTGCCTAAAAGACACACTTATGAAAAAGGCCATAAGTTCGTAAAGGGCGTAAATTCCCCACTAAGAAAAATATTGTTGACCCAACTACGTATTGGGGCCATGTACGAGATGTTGGTAGAAATGACAACGCTGCACATGGCCAATGAGGAAGATAAGCAATTGAGAAGGAGAAGTCTACACCGACCAAAAGCAAGGAGGGTCCAAGAAGGGGAGCTTTTGGGCTAATAAAAAGTCAAAGGGGAAGTTTAGAAAGGATGGGAAGGTGTGTAAGAAATGCCAAATGGAGGGTCTGTTGAATCATGAGTTTTGATTCATGACAAGGAGCATTAACAAAGACTATATGGCGATAGCAACAAAAAGAGAGCAACATATGCATTGTATAAACTACAAAGAGAAGAGTCTTCAAAACTAGTTTTCATATGATTATTTATTATGTTTTTGAGTCTTAGATATGTTTAGATATTGTCAAAATCATTCCTCAAGTAGTTACACTTGCACACAAAACAAATTATTTTTGTTTGTATATGCATTGAAATTCACTGTGCAAAATTGCACAGGTCAGTCGACTGATTACAGTCGACCGTTGACTGACCTGGTGCAAAATGCACAGTGAACAGAGAATATATAAACAAATTTGAATTTCAGTCAACTGAGCTTCTGAACTCAGTCTATCTATGCACTACATAAACACATCAAAATAATTTTCTAAATCACAGATTCTTGAATAATTATTGATCTTACTTACTCTCTATACTCTCTGCATTCAAAATCAATCAAACCATCTTCATTGCTTGAATCTTTGAATCCATATTCATATTCTTTGATTCATAGCGATAATCTTCCTTTCATATCTTCACACAAACTCATATACTTGAGGACTTGATAATAGGAAGGGTGTACACACATTGACATATCTATGTTATCAAGAACACATTAATCAGACAATTTTATATACTAGTAGAAGTCCTCTTCAGTTGCTGAGGCATCCTGTTCTGCTGCTCAGGAGTTTGTTAGATACCTATCCCTCCAGATTAAGTGAGGGTTATTGATTAGTTAAATTCCAGAAGGAGTCTGTGACTGGACGTAGAACGGGAAGTTCAAACCAGTATAAAAATCTTGGTGTGCTCACTTTTATTTTTTCTTTACTCTACTATCTACTATCTACTATCTTTGTTTTAACCTCATACATATTTAGTATATTTCCATACTGCATGATCCACCCTCTCTTTCATTTGGTATCAGAGTAGGCATCTTATAACCGTTACACAGTTATTTGATATTTTGCTAATATGGAAAACAACACCAGCACAAGCATTGTCACTAACACTAGTTTTATTGAAGGTCAATCTACTGCACGACCTCTGCTATTCAATGGCATGAATTACAACTATTGGGCAACACGAATGCGTATTTAAATGCAAGCAAATGGTTTTGATGCATGGAATGTTACACAAGCAGAATATACTGCACCTACTACTGAATATTCTACATGGACAACTGCACAAAAACAAGATGCTATTGCTAATGCTAATGCTAAGGCAATGAATATGTTGTTTTATGCATTAGATAAAAATGAATTTAACCGAGTTAGCATATGTAACACTGCATAACAAATCTGGCAAACACTTAAAGTTACTCATGAACGAACTAGCAAAGTTAAATAAAGCAAAATATTTATGCTCAAGAGTCAATTTCAAAATTCCAGAATGAAGCAAGATGAGTCCATAAATGATATGTACTCCTGATTTCAAGATATTTATCATTCTCTAATAGGACTAGGAGAAAAGTATTCTGACTTTGATATCGTGTCCAAAATCCTGAACTCTTTAACCGATGAATGGGAGAGAAAAATCTTAGCTATTGAAGAAGCAAACCACCTTTCTACCATGAAACCGGAAGAGTTAATAGGAAATTTAATGTCCTATGAAGTAAATTTATAGGCAAAAAGAGTTCAAGCACAAGACAAGAAAATTATGGAATTTCATGCAGAATAAGAGGAATCAGATTCAAAGGATGAAGATTTATCTTTCATAGCTAAAAAATTTAAGAAATTTTTGAAGTATAGAAAAGGAAATCAAAATAATGGCAAAAGAAACTTCAACAATAAGCCATCATCCTTAGTACTATAATGCTTCATTTGCCTTAAGAAAGGTCATGTACAAAAAGATTGTCTAGAAGAAAGGAAGGGAAAACAAAATAAAAAGGACAAATTAAAAAAGAAGGCATTTTCGGTGAAATGAGAAAATGTCTGCTTCATGGCTATTGATAATGAGGTAGATGATCTTGCTTTTGATGACATGACTGAAATAAATTCTGAATTATTAGATACTTTGAAAAATCTCAAAAGAAAATATAAAGAAGCTCTTGAAAATTAGAATAGAGTAGAATTCGAAAGAGATATGCTTAAAGATGAGAAGAAAATATTGGAAGAACTTGAGAAAATTCAAGATTCATTTTGTAATGTTAATTCTTAACTTACCTCATTGAATCAAGAAACTGAGACTCAAAAAGAAAAGAATGATGCTCTTGTTTCTAAAAATCATGTGCTAAAATCAAAAGTTAAAATGATCGAATTAGATAACGCTGGTCTCAAAACTAAATTAGACGATATTACTAGAAATGTGTCTAACTTTAATAAAGGCAGAGAAAACATTTCTAAAATTAGTGAAATAGCTCCACCAAAAATTAAGCAAAATAAGACAGATATTTCTAACCTAAGTCTACAATAGTTCCACCAAAAAGGGATCAAAACTCAAAATCCATAAAAATATGGGTTCCTAAAACAAACAACAGTTTGATTAGGAATAAATATATTGAGTCCTTTTTGAAAAAAATTCAAAAAAATTAAAATTATTTATATAAAGGGGATACTGAACCCTCTTGGGTTTGGTTTCCTAAGACCTAACTCTTAGGACCCTATTAAAAAGTGGGTACCAATGTTATTCTTTTATTTTTGCAGGTATCACTTAAGAAAAGAGGAAAATGTATACTCGACAGTGGCTGCTCAAAAAACATGACAGGAGACAAAAATATGCTAACAAATATCACATATTCAGGTGGAGGCTCTATCACATTTGGAGACAATTCCAAAGGTTATATCATCGGCAAAGGCGGTGTGGGAAATTACGGTATATCTAATTTACCTCTCATTTCCAATGTTTTACTTGTCAAAAACTTGAAGCATAATTTGTTAAGTACTAGCCAATTATGTGACAAAGGATTCAAAATCTCATTTTCTGAGGATAAGTGTAGCATTTATGATCATAATAAAAATCTTATCTTTGAAGGTAATAGAGATGGAAACTTATACGTTTTGAATACGAAAATTAATCATAATTCAGATATGTGTTTAATAGCCAAAGAGAATGATCCTTAGTTATGGCACGAGAGGTTCTGTCATATTAACTTCAAAGCTATAGACAAACTTTCTAAAAATGATTTAGTCAAAGGATTACCAAAAACGAAATTTAAAGTTGATCATATTTGTGTCAATTAGGAAAGTTAACTAAATCATCTTTTAAATCTAAGAGAGTTATTTCTATATCACAACCACTTGAATTACTACACATTGATTTATTTGGACCCACTCAAGTACAATCCATAAATCACAATAAATATGTGTTTGTAATAGTAAATGACTTTTCTAGATATACTTGGACCTTTTTTATGAAAAATAAAAGTGATACTTTTGATCATTTTAAAAAATTTGTTAAAAGAATTCAAAATTTGGAAGGATTGAAAATTAAGAACATTAGAGGTGATCATGGAGGAGAGGTCGAAAATAATGTTTTTGATCATTTTTGTAAAAAGAGAGGAATCTTTCACAAATTTTCATTTCCTAGAACTCCACAACAAAATAGAATTGTAGAACGGAAGAATAGAACTCTATAAGAATGTGCAAGAACTTTGTTAAATGGAAGCACACTTCCAAAACATTTCTGGACAGAAGCCATAGCAACTGCTTGTTATGGTTTGAATCGGGTTTCTATTCGACCTCTTACCGAAAATACTTCATATAAACTTTTTACTGGAAGAAAACCAAATATTTCATATTTTAAAGTTTTTGGATCAAAATGTTTTATATTGAATACCAAAGATCGGCTTGGCATATTCGATGCGAAATCTGACGAAGGAATCTTTCTAGGATATTCAGATCGAAGAAAAGCTTATCGGGTATTTAATAAAAGAACAAATATTGTTGAGGAAACTCCTCATGTATCTTTTAACGAAAACTTTTCTACAAAGACCAAGTATAAGAGATGATGAAGAACTTCCACATAACGTCACAGATTCGGATAATATAAATTTAGAAGATGAGAATGTTCTTCATCACAACAATGAGTTAAGATCTCCACCAAGAATATTACGGGATCATCCCGTTCAAAACGTCATTGGAGAAATTAATTCAAACATCCGAACTAGAAGTCAATTAAATCAAATAGGCCACATATCATTCCTTTCCAATATCGAACCTAAAAACCCTCAGGAAGCTTCTACAGACGACTACTGGATCATTGAAATGCAAGAAGAACTAAATCAGTTTGAACGCAATGAAGTTTGGAAGTTAGTTCCTAGACCAAGTGATCAAACTGTTATTGGAACAAAATGGGTCTATAAAAGGTGGACGAACAAGGAAACATCAACAGAAATGAAGCAAGGTTAGTCGCTCAAGGTTATAATCAAGAGGAAGGAATTGACTATGAAGAAATGTTTGCTCCTGTCGCTAGATTAGAAGCAATACGTATTATATTGGCCTATGCATGTTTTCATAATTTCAAAATTTATCAAATGGACGTTAAAAGTGCCTTTTTGATGGGTGCATAAAAGAAAACATGTATGTTGAACAACCTCCTTTATTTATCAATGAGAAATATCCAGACCATGTCTATAAACTTAAGAAAGCTCTTTACGGTTTGAAACAAGCACCACGTGCTTGGTACGAATGGCTTAAGAGTTATCTAATAACTTCTGGATTTCCAATTAGAAAGGTTGATCAAACACTTTTTCATTAAATGTTCTAAAAGGGATATTTTAATTGTTCAAATTTATGTAGATAGTATCATCTTTGGTTCTACCAATGAAACATTATGCTAGGACTTCTCTGAAATTATGGCTATAGAATTTGAAATGTCCCGCATGGGACATTTTTTAATTGTTTAACACCATCCTCCGCTTATACTTCTTCCTCTCAATCATTACCTACACCAACTGCTTGCTACAAACCTGCCAGGTTTGTATCTCCACAAAATCATACTGGACATACTCAAGAAAAGAAGAAAGCTCGTCGTTTCTTATTCTTCAGTTCTCCGTCACCTAAACAAAAGATTGATGATATGCATCATTATCAACGACAACAAATAGAACTCCAACGAGAAATGCACTATGAACAAAAAGTTAATTCCAAACATCTTAACTTTCTTGAGCAACTCGGTTGGAAAATTTATGGTTGTTCTACATCTAATGTTCATCAACCAACATCATCTTCCTATCATAATCCATGGGAACCCAGTCCTCGACCACCTTCAGTCTCACCACATACAATGACTCGTAACAATATATGGTCTCCATTACAATCGCACATTGAAGATACAAAAGTAGAGCCGGATGAACAAACGATACCACATAAAACGCCTCAAAAGACACCACCAAAATCACCATCCTCTAAATAATTTTTGTTTGTCTTTATCTATGTAATTTTATATATTTTATGGTGTATTTATCCACTTTTTGTATAAGCTTTGGTATATATTGGTTTTTGATTAATAGGCTCACTGTGCATTTGAATAACAGTCAGTCGGTTGACTGCATCAAGTCAGTCGACTGAATACAGACCTAGAAAACTCTCGGGTTCCAATTCAGTCAACTGACCTGCTGTATTCAGTCGACTGAATGATGTTTCTGAGCCTTTTTACCGCCCTTTCCATCTCATTTTTACCCTATCTCTTCATATTTTCACTTTTAATTTCCTCTTTTTTACCCAAATTCTATTTTTTCCAAACCCTAAAAATCCCATTTTTCATCCTTCTACCATAAAATTTACCACAAATCATGCCTCCTAAGCGTTCAAAAACTGCTGGATCATCCTCAACTACAGCCGTAGACTCTCTCGTTGCTCAATAGCTCTCTGATCGGACGGCAGTGGAAAGATGGAACATAATGAAATCGACAAGGATATTTGAATGTTCTTTTGTGGTATTCCCTAATTTTGAATCTTATAGGCTTCAAGAATTGGCTGATCAAAGTGGCTTACAATCTTTAATAGACTTAAAATTGAATAGCCATAAGATTAATTACATTATGGTTAAGCTTTTCTATGCTAATCTTAACTTAGCACATCAACATCCTAGACATACCAACAATAGTGTATGGAGTTTTGTTTGTGGCAAACCTGTTTGGTTCTCTCTCAATCGCATTGCCTATATTTTACAATCACCAAATCATGGTGTCACCCTTAATGAAGTAGAATGCAACATGGCAACTCAAGATAGATTAAGTCATCAATTTTTGGACGATGATGCTACGGTGTAAAATCAATGTCCCTACGTCCTAAAGCTAGGATTATGCATAGGACCCTAACGAAAACTATTCTACCAAGGACCGGGTCATATGAGCTTGTCTATCAAAATAATTTTAAAGCTACATATGCAATTGGGAGTAACACGCAAGTCAACTGGACGCAATTAGTTTTAGATGAATTCCTCTCATTTAATCAAGGAAAAATGAATGTGATCTATTTTGGGGAATACATTATGTGTCTTCTTATCAACTTGGAAGTGCCATTTCCTGATTCCGAAGTGTCAAATGTTGGTGCTAACATGAGAACTCTTAGTCTCATGAAATTACCTGTTACTCCAATTTCTATTATGGATTACGATGCATGGAAAGCATGCCAACGTGCGCGACATCAAGATCAAGGTCCTTCCTTTCAACCATGCCGCTCACCTACTCCTCCATCACATTCCAGAAATGACGAGATTCCACTTGCAACCTCCGGTCATTCAACCCAATAACCTATTGATATTTTATCTCGGAACCAACTTGTTATTGAGACACATTTGAAAAGGGTTGATAAAAAGCTTGACAAAATCAATTGTTTTTCTCCATCTTATGGGATGCTATTTCTTTTTCTGCCTCTACTTCGAACATGCCATCTACAGGAAAACGCCTTGCGCTGCAATTTACCTGGAGCACATCCGAGGATCACACCAGCACGGACACTAGCGAAACTAGTGGAGGTGGACATGGTGGTGCAACATCATCTCGAGGCAAGTCTCCCGCTATTCCAGAACAAGAATATGACTGGGATACCGATGAATAGTTGGGTGCTGTCGTATTTGGATATGGTATTTTCTTTGATCTTTTACTCAATTTTCTTTTCTGTCAAGGCTTGTACTTAAATAGCCTTGTGTTATTTCGGTTTATGGAACTTTATTTGCTTTTTCCTACTACATTTTGGTTTGTTATGTTAGTTATGGTTATTCTATGCTTTATGTCTACTCCTTTTTGTCGATGACAATGGGGGAGAAAAATGTTTACTAACAAGTTTTATGCAGATTACATTATCACCACACATTCAGGAGGAGAGATATATATAACTTTTGTTGTATAATTTATGTTGTATATCAATTTGTCTGTTACAGGTTGTCATCAATCAAAAAGGGAGAGAATGATGAATCATGAGTTTTGATTCATGACAAGGAGCATTAACAAAGACTACATGGCGATAGCAACAAAAAGAGAGTAACATATACATGGTATAAACTACAAAGAGAAAAGTCTTCAAAACTAGTTTTTATATGATTATTTATTATGTTTTTGTGTCTTAGATATGTTTAGATACTGTTAAAATCATTCCTCAAGTAGTTACACTTGCACACAAAAATTGTATATGCTTTGAAATTCACTATGCAAAATTGCATAGGTCAGTCGACTGATTACAGGCGACCAGTCAACTGACCTGGTGCAAAATGCATAGTGAACAGAGAATATATATAAAATTTGAATTTAAGTCAACTTAGCTTCTGAACTCAATCGAATGACCTGCATATAACGGCTATATTTTCTGAACGGATGCTTCCTCTCGCGCAGGGTTTCAATCCAATTCGAAGAGTAATGGCTGCATTTATTGATTGAATCTCTTAACAAAAGGTTATATCTATCTATGCGCTATATAAACACATCAAAATCATTTTCCAAATCACCGATTCTTGATTAATTTACTGATCTTACTTACTCTATATATTCTCTGCATTCAAAAGCAATCAAACCATCTTCATTGCTTGAATCTTAGAATTCATATTCATATTCTTTGATTCACAGCGATAATCTTCCTTTCATATCTTCACACACACTCGTATACTTGAGGATTTGATTATAGGAAGGGTGTACACACATTGACATATCTGTGTTATCAAGAACACATTAGTCAGACAATTTTATATACTAGTAGAACTCATATTCTACTATTTAGGCATTGTGAAGTCCTCTTCAATTCTTGAGGCATCATGTTTTTTAGCTCAAGAGTTTGTTAGATACCTATTCCTTCGGGTTAAGTGAGGGTTATTGATCAGTTAAATTCCAGAAGGAGTCTGGGACTGGACGTAGAACGGGAAGTTCAAAACAGTATAAAAATCTTGGTGTTCTCACTTTTATTTTTTCTTTACTCTACTATCTTTGTTTTAATCTCATACATATTTAGTATATTTCCATATTGCACGATCCATACTCTCTTTCAGGGTCATGAAGCTAAAGATTATAGGGTGAGTCTAACGAAGGAAGCCTTTAAAGGTAGGTGCTTTAACTGCCATGAGGAAGGGCATCACAAGAATCAGTTTCCCAAGATGGTTAAGTATCTTATAGACATGCCTATGTTATTAAAGTTATCCCTATTGTCGGTATACCACTAGGAGACCAAGGTAAAGCAAATCCAGAAGTTATAACTCTTATTTTTGGGGTTGCTATTCATACCCTATTTGATGTAGGGGCATCACATTCCTTTATAGCTAAGGATGTAGTTAATTCCTTAAACCTTCAAACCTAAATGGTCAATAGCCCAATATAGGTTTCCAATCCCATTGGGGATTCGACCCAACTTTATCTTATTTTCAAAAACCTATTGTTAGACGTATGCGACGTTGATTTCATATGTACTACGTACATTC
The DNA here is from genome assembly GCA_030765085.1 of Allium cepa. NCBI lineage: Eukaryota > Viridiplantae > Streptophyta > Magnoliopsida > Asparagales > Amaryllidaceae > Allium > Allium cepa. Next base: position 478,436,452 of record CM060943.1, on the reverse strand, counting down.
TATATTTCGAGGTGTATGGGCTTATCTTTGGTATGGATTGGTCGTCATATTATGGAGCCATTCTTGACTATGATATGACGGTTGTACGACTAAGGAGTTATGGAGGTCGTGACCTAGAAATTCTTTATACACCTAAAGCTTTAGTTGAGTTAATCCTTAAACTTACTAAATCTATCTATTGTTGGAAAGCCATCATCTGTACCAGTAGTTTGTAAATTTCTTGATGTGATCGAGGAGGTCTCGGGTTTCCCACCCCATAGGGAGATTGAGTTCTTAATCGATTTGGAGAAGGATGCAAGACTCGTCACTCTTCCTTTGAGACATATGGCCCCCAAAGAAAGAAGGGAATTGGATAAGCAAATCTTAGAGTTATTGAAGAAAGGATTTATCCGTATGAGTACTTCTGAATGGGGAGCCCCTTTTGTTTTTGCGACTAAGGCATACCGTTCTTTGAGACTTTTCTTCGATTATAGGGAGTTAAACGAGATGACAAGAAACAATAGGTACCCTCTGCTTAGAATAGATGACTTATTCGACCAAATTATAGGGGCTAAAGTCTTTTCCCAATTAAATTAGCAACGGGATTCCACCAGTTGAGGATTATAGAGGAAAGTAAGTTGAAGATCGCATTTCGTACTCTATATGGGGTTTATGAGTGGGAAGTAATGCCTTATGGACTGATGAATGCCCCAGCATATTTTGTGGATTTGATGAGTAGAGTATTTAGAGAGAAAACTAATAAATTTTTCATGGTGATTTTTGATGATGTCTTGGTTTTCTCCAAAGGCAAGAAGGAGCATGAGGATCACCTTAGGGAGGAGGTATTGGAGACCTTGAGAAGAATCCAAATCAAAGTCAAGTTTTCTAAATGCCACTTTTCAAAAAATGAAGTTAGGTTCCTTGGGCATATTGTTTCGGAACAAGGATTGGCTATGGACCCTGCTAAAGTGGAAGCTATCCAAGGATCGAAGACTCCTAATAATGCATCAAAGGTAGGATTTTTCTAGGGTTGTCAGGCTACCATAGGAAGTTCATCAAGAACTTTGCACAAATAGCAGCCCCTTTAACCCAATTGACTAAGAAGAATCTAGTTTTTGTTTAGGATGATAGATGCACCAAGGCATTTGAGATGCTTAAGGAGTCAATGATTAGTGCACATGTGCTCACTATTCCATATGGAACCAAATCATTTACGGTTTTCACACACGCATGTAGCACAGGATTAAGGGCAATTCTTATGCAAGAATAAGAGGTAATTGCCTATGATAGTAAACAACTGAAGGACCATGAGAAGAGGTATACATTGCATGATTTAGAATTGACAGTCATTGTTTTTGCCTTAAAGACGTGGAGGCATTATCTCTTGGGGAAAGGTTTGAGTTATCACCGATCATAAATCATTCAAATACATATTGTTCAAAAAAGATTTGAATCTTAGGCAACAGAGGTGGATGGAGTGTTTACCATCCTTTGACTTTAGTATTCAACATACCTTTGCAAAGGGGAACATAATCGCTGATGCCCTAAGTCGAAGATACGCTACCCTAGGTGCTATATATGAATGGAGATAATTGAAGTTTCTCTTGAATTTTAACCTCAAACCATCAACACAACCCATCCAAGGTTTTCAAGCAGTTATGGAAATTAGACCAATGTTGATGGATCGTATAGGGCGTGTGCAATTGAAGGATGATAAGTTAGTAGAGATTTTGAAAAAACTAAGAAAAGGAAAGCATTTTCCTCATGCTAGCAGGTATTCATTTGATGAGAATGGATGTTTGAGTAGAGATGGACGTCTTTGTGTTTTGATGAATGATGATTTAATAAGAGATATGCTTATGGAGTGTCACCACTCAAGGATGACCATTCATTTCGGAGGAGATAAGATATACAAGGACATGAAGAGAATTTTCTTTTGGAATGGAACAAAGAGAAGCTTAGCCGAATTTATTGCTAGGTGTTTGACATGTCAAAAAGTAAAAGCTGAGCAAGGTAAGCCTGTTTGATTATTATTCCCTTTGGAAAGTACGAATTGGAAGTTGGAACATATTTCAATGGATTTTATGGAAGGTTTGCCTAAAATTCAGAAGGGCAAAGAGGCTATTTGGGTTGTTGTGGAAAGGCTCACTAAAAATGCTCATTCTGTTCAAATTAGGAGAAATAGGACTAGTGCCTCTCTCGTATAGATTTATATTAAGGAGGTAGTTTGTCTAAATGGAATTTCGGTACGCATAGTTAGTGATAGGGAACCCTTGTTCACTAGCGAGTTTTGGAGGAGCCTACAAATAACTTTGGAAACTTCTTTGAACCTTAGCACAACATATAACCCACAATTGACAGACAAACAAAGAGGGTGAATAGGATTTTGGAGGACTAGTTGAGAGCCTGTGTCTTGGATTTCGAAGGACAATGGGAGCAACATCTATGTTTGGTTGAGTTTGCGTATAATGATAGCTATCAAGTGACGATTGGTATGACCCATTTTGAAACACTTTATAGGCGGCCATGAAAATAGTCTAGTTGTTGATGGGAATCCACTAACAAAGTATTACTTGAACCCGATTTGGTTCATGATACCATGAAGAAAGTAGAGTTGATTAGGCAAAGGATGAAGGTAGCACAAGACCATCAGAAATCATATTCGGATAAAGAAGGAAAGAGCTTGAATTTAAGGTTGGAGATATGGTATTTGTTAAAATCTCCCATCTTATAAAAGTTTTTAGGTTTGGCAAGTCTAGAAAATTGATGCCAAAATTTGTTGGGCCATTCAGAATTCTAGAAAGAATGGGAAAATTGGCATACCGTGTGGAGTTCCTGACAAGTTGGCAGGAGTCTATAATGTTTTTCACATTTCTCACCTTAGGAAATGCCTTCATGACACCACTAATAGAATAGAGTCTGATTAGTTGGGTGATTTTGGGATGGAGCCGATAATGCCTCGTGCCACTGAATGCATTATGGAGCACGGTACTAGGAGACTCTACAATACAATAATTAGGTTGGTCTGAGTACAATGGAGGGATAATCCAGTAGAAAGTACATAGGAGACTAAGGAGAAGATAAAGAGCACTCGCCTAGAGCTTTTCATTGGTAATTTTTCTCTTCAAAATTAGGATTTTGGTTGCATCGTGGTTGCTAGATTGGATGGTAGGAAATGGTTGTTACACTTTTTCACATTCAATTTACTCTCACATAGAAATTTTTATACATTTTTAAGATATTTGCATACATATATTCATGACACGAGTACACACTCACGCTAGGATTGAGTTCATTTTAGTATGTCTAAGTACATAATCACATTGCACTATTGGTTGAGTGGATGGTTGTGTAGAGAATTTGGTTGTATAACATAGATGTTATTGCGTGTTACGTTGTTCGCCCATTGGAAGATTCTAGGACAAAAACCTTTTAAGGGGAGAATTTAACACCCTATAAAATGAACCATAAATAAATGAAGTAAATTGAATTAAATATGATAAGGATTTACTATGGAAATTTTATAAATTTGGAATTTAATAATGGAAGTGATTCCATTGCGTTCATGGTGAAAGTATAATCTATTTCCACATACAATATGCTAAAACAGAGCTCAAACGAAGAAGTTATGAGCATTTTAAGTTTCATATTTACATTAATTTTGTTGGAATTCAAATATAAATGAGAATTTAAATTTAGGATTTGTATTTTAAAAATTCACTTAAGGGCTAAGTAAACGTTTGATTAACATTCAACGTTAAAGTTGAATAAGGAAGAAATCAATTAAAAACAACAGAAGTAAATAGTGCCCTAGAATAAACGTACTGGTCAACCCCTTTATTAGGACGGTCGACCTCTAGCGGTCTACTGATTGAAGGGGGTGGTCGACCGGTCATGCCTGAGAAAGGGCAGCGGCAGCCAGGGTTTGAGGGTATGAATGGTCCAGATTTCTCCATTTAAACCTATTTTCATCCTACATTTCTTATGTGTTTCAACCCCTATAAAAAGAACTCTATCCACTCCACTTTTTATTCATAGTATTTTAAGGAATTTAGCGAAACTCTGCCCTTGTTATCTCTCTAAATTAGATTCAAAAACTCCACCGAGAATTCAGGTAAGGATCAAATTTATTTTTTATTCGATTCTTCTTCCTCCAACCTATTGTTATTTTATTCCTCTCCAATTTTTCCGACTCTAATAAAAGTTTATACATCTTCTTATTGTGTGTGTATATCAAAAAAGAGGGATTCTAGAAGAACTAAAAGGCTATAAATCCATTGAAGTGAAGCTAGGGCTAATATGTGAGTGGAAACCTTAGTATTTCATTTTCGATAATTGTTTAGTGTATTTCTTTTTCGATTTGAATATACCTTAAGGATTTTGGATTTTGAAAATATGATAGATAAAATCTTCCAAAATTACTTTTTATTTTGAAATATCAGTTTTATGTTAAGGTTCTCAATTATATACCATTAATTTGATGGAATTTGTTTCATTTATGCAATTTGATAATTTCATAGTCTATTCCACTTCTCCTTCTTCTTTGGGTCAAATTGTGATTCTTCAATAATATAAGGGGTTTAGATTATGAATCATATTCATAGTTTACACCACATATTCCTATTTAGTTCTTTGTAAAAGAGGATTTGAATAGAATATGGAGTTTAGATTGCAAATCCTATTGATTAGGACATTCCAGTGAATTGGTATAATAAATTGAGTTTCTATTTTATTTACAAATTGTTACTACAGTTTTGTTGATGAATATTTATTTTTTGTTTTGGATATTAAAATCCCTTATTATGATGTGTTGAAATTTTAGGAATTTGAAGAAAAAGGATTATAATAATATTTGGTTAGGAAATTGACATGTAGTGCTAGTTTAAAGCATAAAATCTATGCGCTTGGAACTTATTAGAAGCCAATATTTATTTATCTCTATTAGCGTAATTAACTTATAATTATTGCGTATATGACGTAGTTAATTAGGCATTTATTTTCATTTATTTTCCCCTATTAGAATGGTAATTGATTGATAGGAGAAAATAAATGGAAACTCATATATAGCCTAATTATTATTTTAAAGCATAATAAGGAAGATTCCTTATAAGGCCTTATCTATGAAACAGTGAGATCAATATACATACATACATATATATATATATATATAGAGAGAGAGAGAGAGAGAGAGAGAGTAATTGAGGTATGGCTAAGTCATAGGGACGCGAGGTCAATAGAGTTACACGACGGAAACCTGCCTTTCATTTTGAGGCTACAAGCAGTGGTGTACACTTTGATTGATGTGACATATCCTTATGATAAATATTTTTAATGATGCAAGGTTGGTCCAAAATTCTACAAGGGAAATCTGCCCCGCTAATCTAGCTACCAGTTCCTACGAATAGTTGGACTAGTGTGAGATGTCATTATGAGTATGGGTCATAAGACGAAGGGTCTGCTTTAGGGTCTTGAGGTATTAAGTGGTTGTTTGATGGCCCGCCTATTTTCCCTAAATGAAGTATTAAATGACCAAGGGGTTACATTAGACAGTATCTCAATGAGGGGTCTGCTTCTTGAAATATGTATTAAATGATAAGGTCTTCCTTAATTAATATATTAAATGACTAGAGTCTATCTATTTTCCAAAAGGAAACATTAAGTGGCCTAAGAGATTCCATATGATGTCAACTAGATAGTGCCATTGAGGACCATGCCTTAGAAACAAGTATTAAATGATGGGGTCCACCTTAACTAAGGTATTATATGACCAGAATCTGCATATTTTCCAATAAAAGGTATTAAGCGACTTAGGTACCATCTCTCAAATTATTAGCTATTTATGGCATATGATTGGGATATAGGATTCTACAAACCTGCTTCTGGCATGGAAGGTATTAAGTGGTTGGACCCACCTCCTTTCCTTATAAGGAAGTATGAAGTGGTTCTTAATGGTTTTATGTTCATAGACTTATTCTTATTTTGAAATATACTGCCCAAGTACTGAAAAGGTAAGACTTGAGGTTTTTATTCAACAGATACTTATTGTTTTGACTTCCTACTCATTACAACATAGGTTAAGGATGGTGTAATGGCGGTGACGATGCTTAGAGATGGAGAAGCTTGGCTTGTGGCAGTATTTGTTATTATTACTAGCTTTTATTTGTACCCATGTATTTAGGCAATTGTTGTAATGGATATTATGTTCCATCTTTTATGGAATTTTGTGTTATGACATTTTTATGGTTTGAAATAAATGGGTACTCTTTGCTATTATATTTTGTTACATTCGTTGAGAGTTCTGAAATTTTAGTTATGACTCTGTAATGTTGTTTTTTTACTACCAGCGGCTTACCGTAGAATAGATCTAAGTTTCGATGGACTTTTTCTAGGTCAAAATTTAGTCTTGTTCTGGGCTGGGAACATTACAATTGTTATACTAAAAATAGATTCATTTTATAACAAATATTCAAAACATTTATATTAAGCAATGCTGCATGTATATATGATCAAAGCTCAAACTGGTTATATTTCATAAATAATTTCTGGTATATTTGAAAGGAATTTTCAAAACATATATGATTCAATTAGTAGGTTTCATACGGTATGCACCTACTAATTTTGCTGCTACAATAACAACATTTGAAATACAAAGCTCCTTTCAGCCACATACTAAGGGCTATTATTTCTTCCACTATAATAATTTACGGTCAAGAGTTTTGGATCAAGTATCTCTAACATAAAAAATAGATCTTATAGTGAATAGTTTTCTATAGGAACACATTTGGAATGAAAATTATATTCCTTATTCCTTAGTAAGCATCTCCAAATATTTTATATAATTCTATATTCTTTATCACATCATATAGCAGAGGTGACCATTCGTCCTCTCTTCATCCCATTTCTCTTTCACATTTAATGGCCATATCCTTCAAAAAGAAACCCCTTACTACAATAAAATGAATTTCTTTAAAAATGCATTTATTTATCCTAACATATTAAGAAGATCAAATAAGCTGTGCTTAAGTAAATAAATCGAAACTGAGATTTTAGCGATCCAATTCATAGGTAACGCATTACCAATTATATCATATATTATCCATAAACGTTGTCTTTTTTCAATCGTTTCATGACCTTACGTGGTACCAATAAATCATATAGTACATCATTCACTTTGTCCCACCATTTCATGACAGCCTAAGAATGAATTATATACCCTTTGGGGATGCCAACAAGGACGTACTTACTAATCTAGGAACATTTAACACATTATTACACATTATTACACGTATGTATGTATGCATGTATGTATATGCAAGCATTCTACTTAAATGTAAATAATGGAGCATAACTAATATTTCAAAATTCATATCAAAATATATTTAAGAGTAATATTGATTCAAAAATATTGTATTTATTTATACTTAAATTATAGAAAATATCATTCATATGCCATATCAAATACTTATATGATATCTAATAATATATGCATACAAACGAGCGCGCGCGCACACACACACATATATATCACATATGCATATGCATTTGTTTTTAGATCACCAATGGGTTTTAAGTTATATACATATAATACTTCTAAAAAGTCCGATTTTATTTGTAACTTTTATTAATTAAATTATACAACTACATATCCATGTATTTTCATCATTAACTAATTTTTAATTAATAATCAGTTAAACCTTTTAATTGATTTAATATACTAAAATTTCATAAAATTTCTTTTATAATTCAAACATTTTGAATTAATTTATAATGTATAACTGTATAATTTAATTTAAACTCTTTTAAATTAATATTACTTATAACCTTTACAAATATTTAATTCAAAATTGTGAAAACCTTTTTTAATTTAACTTATTAATTTTAAATTCAAAATTTAACTCAAATTCAAAATTATTAGTTTTGAAATATAAAAGTTTTCCCAAAATTTGAATTTTAAATTTTAAATTTAAAACCTTTTCAAGTTTAATGTATTTATTTGATTTCAAAAAATATGCATATTTAAACTAAGCCTAAGCCCTAGAACATTTTTGGACCATACACGTAGGGCACACTTCAGTACTTAAATCACTCAATGGGCCAGACTAGATCAAATGGCTGGACGTTTTCCATTTCATCTTAGTTAAACATCCTTTCTAGACACCCATATCTTATGATCATTTATTTAACTGGGCCCTAATATGGCTATAATTTAAATTAACATTTTGAGGACTTTGTCACCATTGTCGGAATGAGTGTATTAAATAGCGTATAGTTGATGTAATTTTCAAACAAAAAAATCTCTAATTAATTTGAAGCGTTAGATCTTATAGTGCATTAGTGCTAATACAACGGCGCATAAATCATATGTAATGTGTTGAAGGATATTTGAGAGATTAAATTCAAGCGTGTTTATAACAATTAACTAATGAATTAAATCATACTTAATATATTGAAAGGTTACAGTTAGGTGTGTTAATGCTCATAAATTGGTGCACTAATCATATTCAATGCATTGAAATTTATTTGAAAGGTTAAAGTTATGCTTACGTTATTTCTAAATTCTCATTATGTGTTAGAACATATTTAAGTCTATATGATGTTAATATATACACACACACTTAAATCTAAGAGTAGATGCGTACGTGTATATGTGAGTATGTAATGTATAGATAAGTGTACATGTATGGAGTAACTTGTGGAAGAAGACATCGTATATATGTCATCTTAAAATAAACCTAAATATATACAAATATAATTATTGGTATTTTCAATTTATATTATATATATGTATTTAGCACCGCTATCCCAGTGACTAACCACTGTAGCATTGATGTGTCAGGTCATAGGTTCAATTCCCACATAGCGTAATATGAACCAACAGATATATGTTGACTTGTAATGTGTAATATACTACTTAAGACATGTGGTACATCTATGTACCAACGCCTAAGTACCCAGTTTCAACGGAATACACACACTACGTATGTATGTATGTATGTATGTATGTATGTATGTATGCATGCATGCATGTATGTATGTATGCATGCACGTATGTATGTGTGTATGTGTGTATGTATGTATGTATATATGTGTGTGTTGTAATGACCTGCCATTTCGAACCATTCAAATCGACAATCATCCACATACGTCAGACTTGAATTGCCCAAAACACTGTTGTTAATTTATATTTGGAAAAACTTAGCATATACAGTAAATAAATCAATCATAGAATCACAGACACATAGTAATATAACAATAAGCAGCGGAATAGATAAATAGTAGTTCATAAAGCTACTATAGAATATCAGAGTTTAAAACAACAAAAACAAAAAAAAATCCCGAATACATAGAAGTCTTAATACAAAAGCAAGTAAATAGTCTGAACATAAAATTGGAAATAATTGAAATAACTGAAAGCTGCATAGATATAAGACAGATCTTTAAACAAAGCTCCAAGCTCCAAAAGTGAGTCTCAAATATTGTGACAATCAGTTTGATCCGAGCATAAAGCAAAACACTCGAGTCAGGATTAACATTCTTATGCAAGTAAATCAACTCAAGTGAAATTTCTAAGTGAAATGCAATATAACTTAAAGGATGTTGGGATTCCATCCCTTAAGGATCTGTGGAACTATCTACATACATAGTACAATATGTCACATAGATAATGTCTACAGTAAAGTAAAATATTAAAACAGCGTTAAGACGTTACTCAAATCCCCTTTAACACATTTTTATATAAATGTTGTCGTCTATACAGTACTGTAAACTCCGCCAAACCTGTGGGCTATCAGGGAGCACTCTATAAGTATGACACAAACCAAACTTGTGACGCCCCACCTCTATACCCACGCTAGCCAAGAACACTCCGGAGTAGTGCTGTCAACTAGCACGGAGAATAAGGCTGTTGAGGAGCGACCATCCGTGTAATTGCTTATCACACGGTGGCTATAAATAATCTTCGGAAACAAACATAGAAATAATCATATCACAAATCAGTCACAGATATCCATATCACAAAGGCGGAAGAAGATATGAATATATAACTAACACATGAAAGTGTACATCAGAGTAGTGGTCAGTAAGATCCACGATAATACAAAAGAATAGCAACACGTGCTATACAAAATAATACAACTATGAGTCTATATCTCAAGTGTATACAACAAAAACTGCTAATCTAAACAGTTAGCCAAAAGTCAGAGTGATGAATCCCTGGGAAGAAGTCAAGCAGAAGCACCTGTAACATCTCGGTCTGACCCGAGTATTATTTAAGAAAATAATAAACGGATCAGTCTAGCTATAAATATCAGATGACATGATATAACATAAAAGATATGGCATAAACATAAACATCCATAACGACATACCACTATAAGTATGTAAATAATGATCAACAGAAGATCAATCAATAAGAGATAATCAATATCACAAGAATCTTCTCAAAGATTCGAAGAGGGCATCATACCCTAAACTTGTACTCATAACAAGTCAATGACATAAATTCCAGAAATCAACACGAGAAATCCAGAAATCATAAAAAGGGAAAGAGGCCTATCACATGACGGTCCGAAGACCAAGGGGAGCTACCCCGCATGTGTGAATGGAATCACACAGATTGAGGTCAAGACTAACCAAAAAGCAGAAAGGTATGTGTGAATGGAATCACATAAGTGGTGTCTAGTCTAACCTTGCAATGAAAGAGACATCGCGCAATTGCTAGTCTAATTCATAAAGCAATCATCAAGATCAACGAGAAGTGTCAATTACACTAAGCTAGTAAATATAGAAGTTTAGCTTCATGTCCCATAACCACTTGCTTAACTTAAATATTTACGAACAAACTGTAAATCTTCACTAATAAAATTGTCACAAGAGGTTCAATCGAACAAGTCCAAGAATTAACCGACGAAGTGAACGCAAGCGTTTCATACCACTTGTTTTACTAAGTCGTTTAATTAGATTTCTCATCCGAGTGAGGTAAAGGCTTGTATATACTAATAGATTGGAAAACGGTTTAAGAAAAGAGCTTTGTTATTAAAAATAGAGTTGAAATTGTTTGTTAAAAGAGTTTTGATATTTACTACTAGTATTGAAACCTTTATATTATAAAGTGACAAAACACATAAGCAAGTGTAGAAACAATCAGTCACAAAGATCGCATACGGAGATGCGAATAAAATCCCAAGAAATCAGCTCAATGTTTTTCAGATAAGATCCACTACGGAGGGGGGTCCAGGGGGGGTGGCAACCCCCCAAGTTGGGGGTGCGGGGGGCAACGCCACCGCTTACGGGGTTCGACCTGCCCGGTCAGGTCGCGGGGGTCCAGGGGGCAGCGCCCCCGACGGGGTGCGGGGCAGCGCCCCGACCAAAACGGTACGACCTAGTGAAGATAAAATGAGGTCTAGCGACCTAAGGACTCAAGGGTCTAACGACCTAACGACTCAAGGGTCATACGACCTAACGACTCAAGGGTCTAACGACCTAACGACTCAAGGGTCATACGACCTAACGACTCAAGGGTCTAACGACCTAACGAACGACCTAACGACTCAAGGGTCATACGACCTAACGACTCAAGGGTCTAACGACCTAACGACTCAAGGGTCTAACGACCTAACGACTCAAGGGCCATACGACCTAACGACTCAAGGGTCTAACGACCTAACGACTCAAGGGCCATACGACCTAACGACTCAAGGGTCTAACGACCTAACGACTCAAGGGTCATACGACCTAACGACTCAAGGGTCCAACGACCCAACGACTCAAGGGTCCAACGACTTAAGGGTTGCACGACTTAAGGGATTAGGCCGGGAGCGACCTAACGAGATAAGGTCCAACGACCTACGAGTTAAGGGTCCAGCGACTTATCGGGATAACTCGTAACCGACTTAAGGGTTGCGTGACTGAAGGGCTGCACGACTTAAGGGTTAACTCGTAACCGACTTAAGGGTTGCGTGACTGAAGGGCTGCACGACTTAAGGGTTAACTCGTAACCGACTTAAGGGTTAACTCGTGAACGACTCACGACCTATGGACGAACGACTTAACTCCGAACGAGCTGAAAATGGCCAGAACGACCTAGGGTTAACTCGTGAACGACTCACGACCTATGGACGAACGACTTAACTCCGAACGAGCTAAAAATGGCCAGAACGACCTAGGGTTAACTCGTGAATGACTCACGACCTATGGACGAACGACTTAACTCCGAACGACCTAAAAAAATGGCCAGAACGACTCAAGTGCAGAAAATTCAACAAAACGCTAAAAATTGGAGTTTTTCGCCAATCCAATCCAAACCAAATGCTAACATGCATGCAAAAATGATAGGGAATCATTCCCAACAGTCCAATATAGTTATAGGCTAGAATCGTGAGATAAAAATCTCACCTTTGCACTAAAGTTTATGAAGATGAAGCTTGAAAGCAAGGAGAAGCAATCCAAAGCTTGAATCCAATATCTTCTACTTGAATTTGGAGTTGAATGTTGGATTTGGAATTGAATTTGTGCTTGGAGTTTTAATTTTCCATTCCCTCCACCATTAATGCCAAAGATTGATTAGTTAGGAAATTTATGAAGAGTGAGGAGAAGAGGGTTGGAACTTGGGCTTAATAGGCTAAACTAACCCAAAGTCCAAAGCGGGAAAAGTTAGTGAAATTTCACTAACTCCAAACCTATCGATGTTTATACTTAAAAAGTTGTAAACGACATTTCGAACTCAATGGAAGTGGTCTCGAGTCCTAATTTGACCGTTTGCAAAAAGTAGCTTTTCGGACCAAAATCCGATTAACGAGTTAATATTTAAATAAAATATTTAAATACAAACTCGATAAATATGCGGGTTGTTACAAAACTCGTAGTGGGTTCTATAAGGCATGTGACAGGACACAAGAGGCAATGCCAGGGTAGGATTCTACCGTTTGCGCTCCTGTACTGATGGTAACGCATATCAACTGCTACCGCCCACCTCGAGACACACTCCCAAATCAAAGGTGCACCCAATCGAATTACAAAGTAATATAATGATATCCAAGAAGCATGCTCGATCGGAGGTGTGACCTCACTTTGCCTGGTATAGCTCTTATTTTAGTGACATCAAGCCGACTCAAGGGAGTCAGGGTTGCATTCATACCTCATATAGATATTGCCAAACTATCCTACTTCGTTTTGGATTCTCCACCACATACACCATTGTTAAAGTGGTTTCGGTATTGGTAGAGAGTATGACAATATCCGATCCCGGTCTCTTTAATAACCAAAAGCTTATTTCACACCGTGATCATTTTATATTTCAAACAGTTCATACATCATATCAAAAAATCATATTCATTTCAAAATCATATCATTTTTGAAAACATATTCACCTTTAGAATCATATTCGTTTTTAGAATCATATTCACTTTCAAAATCATATCAGTTCCAACTTAAATAGTTTAACTATTGAAAGTAAATTATATAATAGAACGATTATATGTTAAAATAGTTTATATTTAAAATAGATTATAGATTAAAATAGTTTATATATTAAAAATAGTTTATATTTAAAAAAATAGGTTAAAATTAAAATAGTTTATATATTAAAAAGAGTTTATATCGAAAACAGTTTCAAATTAGAATTGTTTCTTCCAGTTTCACAAATCAATTAAAAATCTCATTAAAACCATTATTAATTTATATCGATTTCAAATTCAGGTTTGAACTACAAATTTAAACCACTTCCAATTCAATAGGTTTCAAAGTTTAAATATTCAAACAATTTACAATAACTCAATTTGATAATTTCATTTATATTTCAAAATTCAACTTTAATTTTATTTAAATATGAAATTATTCACTAAATCATTTTAATACATTTAAATAAAATATCAGTTTACAAATTTAATTCAAAATTAAATATTCAACTTCAATTTATTTGAATTTGAAACTATTTACTTTTACAAATATTTAAATAAAGCTTCTAATTACAAATTTTAAATTAAACTAAAATATCTAACTTCAATTATATTTAATTTTGAAATATTTACTTAATCGCTTTTAACTAAATCAAGTTATAAATCCACATTAAAATCCCAAATCAATAGGTTTCAAATCAATTCTGATTTAAACATAATTCTTAAACGAATTGAATTACAAATCAATTTCAATTTTATTTAAATTTGAAAATATTTGTTTAATCACCCTAATCAAATTAAGTTAACAAGTTATAAAATCGTACCTTTAAAATCTCAAATCAATTTTATTTAAATTCAATCCTTAAATAAATTGAATTACAAATCAACTTTAATTTATCTTTCCCACTTTTATTTATTAAAGTTATTACACAAACCTATTTTAAAATACTAAAAAAATACTTTAAAGCATATTATATATATTTAAGTTATTACAAAAATCTATTTTAAAATATTAACATAAATCTAAAAAAATATTTTAAATATAATTTTTATACATTGGTTATATTTAATTTTTACTAATTTTTATTATATTAAATTTATTATTAAATCTATTTTAAAATTATACATTTTAAAAATAATAAAGTTATAAGTAAAATTTTATAATTTAAATTTTCAAACTTAACTTATAAATTTAAAATTTCCAAAACATATAATTTTAAAAAGCTAAATAAAATATCTTTATATTATATTTTAAAAAATCAATATTTAATAAAAACCCATCTATTTCCTTTCGAACTTGGAAATTGTTTTTTAAATATAGACCAACGGTGTCCGTGTATAATTTTCTATCCTATGGTCAAGTGATACGGATATTTATCATTTCAATCCGTAAAAATTTAAATTTACAGCTATATATCGTTTCAAACCGCAATCCCAAAATTTCAAAAATTAATAAAATCGCTTGGCTTTATCATTTCAACCCATAACGATTTTCCTTAATCTATAAAATCGTTTGGGTATGTATCATTTCAACTCATAGGGAATTCTTAAATATTAGGGAACTTGCCGTGCGAGAACAGTTAAAATAATAACATAAAATGACATAGCACCAATGGCAAATATGATCATAATTAACAATTTAAATATAATATATACTAACAGGTTATTGATGTCAATATCGTCAATTAACATCGGTGAACAAATGCAAATAATAACATATCATATTCAACAATTAAATAACTAACAATTCAAATTTAACAACATATTTCAATCATCATTTCATGTGAAATCAATTTACTAAGCATATAAATGTCAATTGTGAGTGATCGCCTTTCGAGGATAGAGAAATACGAGAACAAGATGTATACAGATACGTATAAGCACGGATAATTGACAAAGCTAGAAAACTGCTGTTGTAATGCAGATTTGGACAGTGGCAAAGTAGAAAACTGCTGCGACACTAATTTTTAAGCTGTACACCAGATCCAAAACTCAAATCTCTAGCTGGGTAGGAAAAAAATTTGAATCAACAATTGGATTCGATACAGGGTCAGTTGGCAACTCAATAGCAGATTCAGCTATAATAACATTAACCATTGCAACATCTAATCATTCGTGCCAATGTAGACAAACAACCACACTCATGAGTCATGACCACTTGATCTGACTGGACAAGGTCTGGTAAATGCATCACGAAAAGCTGTATTCCATAAGTTGATCAACAAATTGCATGGTGTCTATACACGGGTTTGGTTGGTGTGGAAAGTGAGTCTACGGCTAAGGCTGGCTGTCGCGTGCTAGGGGAGGCTGCAGTGGAGAGCTCGGTGGCTGTGGTGTTGTGGAGTGAATGGATCAGGAGGGGCTTAATGCATGGAGTGGTGAAGGCTAGGGTAGCAAGAGCTGCTGTTCGGGGTGCTTGCAGATTCGATGGAGGGCTATGGGTTCGGTGCAGGTTGTTGCGTAGATGGTGGGCTGTTCGAGGCAGATGGCGGAGGATTGGTGTAAAGGCAGGGATGCTCGACTGGGTCAGTAGGTGGCTGACGTGGAGGAAAAGAAAGAGAGAGGGTGGAGGAAATAATGGTGTTTTGGTCAAGTGTGGGGTTGGAGGAAGAAGTGAGTTGTGAGGCTGATGTCAGGTTGGCCAGGGAAGGTCGCTGTGTAGTTCGACAGAGGGGTTTGTGTTGGACGTTTGGTTTGGATGGTGAAAGAAGGCACTGGTCGAGAGAGAGAGAGAGAGGATGAGTGTTGGAAAAAAGCGAGGATGGAGGCTTGTAGAGTGGGAAAGGCAGATGGACCGTCGAGGGTGGATGGTGGCGATGGACAAGGAGGCGGGTGGAAGTTTAAGCGTGGTTGGAGAGGAAGAATTATCGACAAAGAAGAAAAAGGATGGCGGGAGAGGAGCAAGTTCTGGAACGAATATATACAAATTTCGTCTTTTGTTATATTATTTTTCAACGAAGAAGACAGAACCAAAATAAAAGGTGAAGAGGAAAAGAGTTAAAGGTCGAACCAGTTTAAAAATTGAATATAGGGAATACCAAAGGCCAATGCGTTGAATTTTATAAAATATAAATGCTAATGGCTATATGGTTTACACAGTGGATAATTGAATTGACACAAGAAACCAAAAGACCTAAATACATAACCGATACGATTAATTGTTTCGCACATTTCATCGCTTACCGGATACCGAAATGCACAAATAAATATACTGTGGAGATCAGCACGACAAGACGAACATAATGGTACAGAGATATCAGCGATATGACCAACCTATCAAAACTCGATTTTCGTTGCCAACGCTGCTGCTAAAACGCCGAAATAAGATATACGGAGCTAGAGCAGTTCAAATTTCGTGAAACGAATTATGACGTCTCACTCATAAAATGATTTACATTTTATTATATAAAAATATTCAGATTTCAAAAATATTTTATTTTCAATTAATTTTAAATTGAAATTTCACAACCAAAACAAACTTTCATATTTTCAAATGAAAATCTATCACTTCTATGCTTCAATGGACGCATATCAAATATCAAAATTTTCAAATTTTTATTGCAAAAATTTAATTGTTTAAGTCAAGAATTTTTTTAGTTAATTTACATTATTAAAAATCGTTAAAATTTTCGTCTCGTTACATGTGAACTACTAAAACTTGAACTATAAAATATATATATATATATATATATATACACACATGTGATCTTACATATACATTTATATTTAATTATTAATTATATCAACATATATATTTACATAGATATATAATATGTAGCTTAATGCATCTTTATAATTTTAGGCCGTATATACATATTTATTGATAACACATATTAATTTAAGTACAATATATAACTAAATCAAAATAACTAATTATATTCAATGTTAGTGTTTAAATTTCAAATTTAAGCTTTAAAATAAAAGCTTGACTAATACAAAACTTATTACATTTAAAATTATACACATATATGTTAAATTTATATTACATTCCAGATCTTAGTTACACTCCTATATTTTGCAATATATTTTATACATATATGCTAATTTTATAATTAGATCCCATATACCATTTTAACTCTTATGCCTTTGCATTTTAATAAAAAATTAAAAGATTTTTTTTGTTCAAATTAACTACACATACACAAAGAGACATATAAACTTTACATAAGCTATTAATTTGAATTCATTATTTTATAATCAGTTTAATGTCAAAATCACATAGTGGTATTAATGATGATATATTATTAGATTAAAGATGAAATATCTAGCTTCTCGCCATTCATTAACACCTTATAATTATTATTTTCCCTCCTTGGAGATCTTCTCCTTCATTAAAGTAAAGTTGCAAGCTTTTCTTCTGGGCTAGCAAATGCTAATTGAGATCTTAGTTTTAAGAGAGAGAGAGAGAGAGAAAATCATCACAGAGTTCGGGCTTTCAACAAGAAACTATTATATATGATAGTAGATGTAACGATCCGTGAATTTCGTTAATTAAATTTATCACATTAATAAGATTTTAGAATTAAATTTATAAAGAAATATAATTGTTATAATTGGTAACGAAGTAAATGTTAAGAATTAACCAATGAAATATTATATTGATTAAAATAGACTTCATTAAAAAAGTTGAATTGAATAAATCCTATTTAGTGGAACCTAATTTATTGGTATGCAAATTTATAATAAATGAGTTATTGCAAGAAATTGAAATTTGAATAGAATCCTAATGAATGAAAGCAGTGAAAAGATTATACCCAGATGTAATTGTATATGAGAAATAAAGGAAAGTATTAAATTGATTAATGTAATAAAACATTTTTAACGGTATTTGATTGTAAATTAAGGAAACGTATTAATGCAAGTTAATATTTAATGAACTTGAATGAACGTTACAATTTAATTAAAATTCAATTATTATGACTTAGCTATAAATGGAATATAATAAGAACAAATGCAATTATTGTATTTATGGGTGAAATAATATATTGATTTATTTGTAACTGAATGTAAATTAATGCAATTATGTTGGTGTAAGTCAATAAATGATTAATTTAGCGCAATCCCATTTAATTGAAATAACTGTAAGGTTATAAATTTATTGTATCTAGAAAATTTGGAAATTTGATTCCAATAAATGCAAATAAGTATTAGAAATGGATATTGTTTTCATAAGATAGTATAAAGGGATGTAAACTTGTGATCTATATAATAAATAAATAGAAACGTGAAATTTTTCATAAGAAATAAATAAATCTAAATTTAACGTTTGGTTACTGCAAATTAAAGTAATAATCGGAAATAATGATAATTTTATTTATAGTATGACTATTGGTTGATGTAGAGATTGTAAATCCAGATTTATTAATTTATTTGAATGTAAGTAACAGGAGTTGTATAAATAAATGAATTATTATAGTAAATGGTAATTGGATGAATTCAGTATTACGCAAGTAATCATAATAATTAGTGAAATTAATAAAATTAATTGTATTATAAAGTTAATGGTAATGATTGTTATATTTAATTGGCCGTATAAATCAAATTAGGAAATCTTTAATGTTTTAATGAAGTTTATAACAGAAGGTGTGAATGTAATAATGAAATAATTGGAAGTGTGAATTCGTTCATAATATAGTAATCGATATAATGGAAAGTATGAACCCAAGTAAATGAATTTATTTAGAATATAAAACGCAATTAACATGTATATTGATAGAAATGTAATAAAATGAAAATAGGGTAGTTAGTACGAAGGAAAGATGAAAATTTAAACTTACTAATGTATGATAGGGCAAACAAAGGTTACCTTTGTGTATTGAATAATTATTGATTAGATAAAAAGGATTTGGAGTTAAATCAAGTTTATTTATTGAAATAAATTATAATTGATTGATTTATTGGAATTTAAAAATTAAATAATTGGTTTTTATTGCAAATAAGTGAAATTGGATATAAAAATTTACGTTAATTGAAAAAAAGATGGTATATGAGAATATTAATGTAATAGCTTTGAATCCAATGTTAAATCCATCTATTTGACAATAATGAATGGAATAATGATTTGTTAATTTAGTTTAATAGAAATTTTGGAAATTAATTTATAATTGCTGAATTTGAATGGAATTGGGGAAAATACTGAAATCAATAAGTTAATAAACTTTAAATTGACTTTTAATTTGTTTTAAACATTGTAATTGATTGAGAAATATAAAAAATGATAAAATTGGTCAATTTTAATATTGAAATTAAAAATTGGATTTTATTAATTAATTATTAAATTATTTAATTAATGGAAAAATAGACATTTTGGCCACTGACTTGGATTTCGACGAAACTAGTTTCATCGGATCCATAACGGTGAATTATTATAGGATTTCAAGTTTCATAATGATTGGACTTGTCGTTTGATCGTACGGATTCGAAACGCCTTGAAATCAATTGAAATCAATTTGAAAATATTGGTTTGAGCATAACTTCTTCATACGATGGAATTTGGACTTGAAACTTATTCCATCGCGTTTAAAATATTAAAATCTCTATTTTGATATATGGGTTGACCCAATTTCGTTCCGGAGTCGAAACGGGCTTTTGGACCACTTTAGCGTAGCGCATATATCCAACCTTATCCATCCATTCTAATTTCCGACCTACCTATATAAACTTCGTTATAAACCCTAGTAGCCCTCTATTCCTCATTTCTCATTTCTATACGTGCAGAAACTTCTGTGCTACTCTTCCTCAATGGCTGCAAACCCTAGATCCAACTGTAAATTCAAAAATCTAATGAAAATTCAAACTCCTCAAAAAAATTCAGAAAAAATATATGTGTTGAAGCTCTCAATGAGTGAAACTCAGATCCATGATTCATTTTTCGTTTTGGTTCATCGTCTGGTCAGTAAATATCGAAGAAGTTTCGGCCGTTCATCGCTCGACGATGAACTTCGTTGGATCGAGAAACCCTTTTTGGGTTTTGTAGAGGTGACCGAGGGGAGTCGATCGATATGGTTCGTTTGTGATGTTGACGGTTGGATTAGGCTATATAATTAGAGTAGGGTTAGTAGTATAAGGTGGCGGCTGCCTCTGTTTTGCACAACGGCCATGTTTGGTCAATCGCGTGGCAAGGTCTTCACGGCGCAGGTTGGCGTGGGCGTTCGAGTTGAGGGCGGCGGTGGCGACAAGTCGCGACGAGGGTTTTGGGTTCAAAATTCAAACGCGTGCGTGTTTCGGTTACGTGCCTGCGTGAATTAGGGGAAACAGGAGATGAAGCATATGTGGCTTGGGTAGTTATTTTCTTTAATTGTATTTTTATTTAATTTAAATTCAGAAACTTCTAATCGAAATAATTTTTGCGTCTGAACTCCGTTTTACGCGCAATTTTCTTTGTTAGGATCGTAATGAAATTCCGGACTTTTTGGCGCTGGTTTGGACAGATTTCGAGACTGTTGGAATTTTGAGTTTAAATTGGATTTGAATTCAATTTAAATTCAAAAGCTGAGTGTTTTAACCCACTCACAACTTCTAAAAATTTTTATGTTTGTTAAATTGATATATGATGTGATTTAAAATTTAACTATGGTTGTTTGGCGTATTTTTTATCATCATCTCAGTTAATTTCATTATTTAAATTAAATTGCTATTTAATTTATTCATTGCATTTAAACTGCCAGTTAAATTGTTAATAAATTATTCATTGCATATAAACTGGCAGTTAAACAGTTATTTAATTTATTATTGAATATAAATTGCTATTTAATACCTATTGTTTATTATCCGTTCTATATTGATGCTATTGATTGAATTTGATGATGACTGTGATAAATGGTTGATGGTTGATATTGGATGAATGGATGCTGTATTTTACATTGTTATAAACTGCAAGTTATTATGCACTTTCATTTCATTCAGGATTGCGGTTTGAAATGATATATAACCGTAATTTTTATTTTAAATTACGGATTGAAATGATAAATATTTGTATCACTTAACCATAGGATAGAAAATTATATACAGGCACTGCGGTCTATATATAAAAGTATTTGAAAGGTTTCTATGGTTTTGTAAAGAAAATATGTTTATGAGATATTGATTCGGATATTTATAAAAGTTATATTTATATATATAATAAATTACTTGGTTTTAAGCTATGAATAAGATTGGTTTAAGTATAAAAGAAGTTTAATAATAAAGGTTGATTTTATTAATATATGATACAATGAAGTATTTATTTATATTATATTTGTAGAGTATAATGACTTAAATAATAAAGGCTGGAAGAGAAATATGAATTGATTTGAATTAAAGTGTTTTAAGAATTATCCTCGAATAAAAATTGATTTGAAATTTAAATAAATCTGAGATTTTAAAAGGTATGATTTGTGCAATTTGATTTTGGTTTAGAGGATTAAATGAATGTCAATCACTTTTAATGAATATTATCAAGTTAATTTAAAGAGAAAGTATATCCTATTATTTGAAGTTTAAATGCTTTGCTTAAATGATATTAGTTTTATTAAGTAAACATTTCAAATCTAAATAATAGTAATTGAAATTGATATATATGGAATTATCAAAAAAATTGTTTGGAAATGGTAGAATATTTAAAGCTTTGAAATATATGAGTTGAAATGGTTTATTAAGAGGTTCAAATCGGTATTTGGGATTTAAAGAAGCTATTTTATTATATAAAGTATTTTAATATGTAAACCATTAAAGTATATTAAGTTACGTTTCAAAGCTATAAATTTCAAGGTATATAGATTGAAAGTGCTATGATTTCTTGAAAAAGGATATATTTGAATATAAAAGATGTCATATTGATTTGGGTCTTAAAATAAAAATGATATCATATTTATATGGTTTTGAAATGGATATTATATTCTGGTTTTAAAAGTATAAACTATTTTGAAAAGACCGCGGTGTTATAATAACGTTTGGTTGTTAAAGAGACCGGGATCGGAAGTTGTCATACTCTCTGCCAACCCCGAAAACCACTTTAACAACCATGTACACGGTGGAGATTCCAGAATGAAGTAGGATGGTGGCGACGTTTCCTTTGAGGTAAATACGTGGACCCAACTCCCGTGAGTTGGCATAAGGTGGCTAAAACAGGAGCGATTCTCGGGCCAATGAGGTCATTCCTCTGATCGGACGCACTCCTTCGATATTATACTCTGACATTTGGATTTGATTCGGTGGCCACTTTTGATTTTTGATTTTGGGGGTGTTGTTCGAGGTGGACGGTAGTAGCTGCTACGCGTTACCACCAACCCGGATGCGTAATTGGTATATCTACCCTGGCATTGCCTAGTTGTGTCGTGTCGCCTACCCTATCGCTCCTTGTACGAGTTTGATTTTCTCCCGTAACCCGTGTGGTATCCTCTGGAGGCTTCCCGATCAGGAGGGACTATGATATTGGATAGACTACTGGGACTATTACGTGTTAAGGGGAATATTAGGTCACTCCTTAATGCTATTTAAAGTGTGTTTATTTTACTGTAGACATTACTATAATAGCGAAATATTACTACATAGTAAATAGTTTAATGAATCCTTAGGAGATGTGAATCCCGAACATCTCTTGAGTTACTGCACTCACGTTAGACACTGGATATGAGATGTCAAACCCCGTAAACATCTGACGCCGTTACACTCATATTTATTTCAGTTGATTTAACTTACATAAGATCTTTTAGTTCTGACTCGAGTGTTTTGTCTTTTCAATTCGCTCGGGTCAGCCTGAGCATTTCAGGATTTGAAGACCTTACTTCTGGAGGACGAAGACGAAGATTTTATTATTATTACCTATTATATTATTCCGCTACACTATTGTATTCTGCTGCATTATTAATATTCTCTGGTATATGTAACTCTGATATATATTGTATAAGTATAATCAAATATTTTGTAAACAGCTTCATGAACTGTATATTTGATTATTATATTTTATCGTTCCGCTGCAAGATTCTATTTTATTTTTTCTTTCTCTACTTTTTCTTATTTACCCTATAACAATCTGCCCTTCCGTATGGTTTGAATTGGCACGTGTGTCGATTTAAACCGTGCGAAAAGGAAGGACGTTACAGTAGAGAGCCTATTTAAATGGCTCAGGTCTAATCTATCTCCCCATAAATAAAACAAGCCTTAAATAAATAGAAGATCAATATGTATTTTATAAAATGGGGTCGAACTATACTAATAAAAACTTGTTTTTTATCAAGACATGAAATCATTTTTAAACAACGTAAAAGGTCATTCTATTTATTTAAATATTATTCAGCTATATTAATGAATTAAAAAACAAATACAAAATATATATATATTATTCAATTAATATATATCTCTCCAATAATATTAGTTCACTCAAATAAGTTAATATAACATTTATATTAATTTCTCCATTTAATTTATAACATTTGCAAATTTATCGCTTTCGAGATTCATTATGTCTCATCTATCTAACTCATATATGAGAAATCGATCAATAAATAATACCATTTGATTTAATGTCAAATTGCAGAACAGCTTTGGCTTCGTTGCTGTTGCATTATGACACAAATTTCGCTGCTTATAGATAGTCAAGGAAAATCATATTTTTAACCCAACTAAGCATACACTCTTAAACGATGGTGTCTATGTGTGTTGTCTTTTCGTTATCACTTATCATTTAGATATCCATAGTTTTATCAATATGATAAAGACAGGGTATTGCCTTGGGGCAATTATGTAATTTGTTATGTATATCTAACTCAATAACCAATCTTGTTCATAAAAAAGGTGTCTGACTCTACAATATACTTTATTATATTGTGATATAATTAATTAATCATTTAATTAGAAGTATATATAAATAGAAAATCCTTAAGTAATACATTATGGGATAATAATTGCAAATGGCTGTAATCATGAGAATCTTATTACATTGAAAAATAAAATATTGCTTTAAATATTCCTAGTCAAGATATTTCAAGAAAGGATATCGATTCAACTATTAAGACTAGAGCATGTAATTGTGACAACTGGTTTGAGAGTATGGAAGTGAGGCTTGTTAGGAGCAACCATGCATAAATATTTCCTTGGGATAACGTCGGTACATATTCTTACGTCAAAATATTACACCAATATACGTACGCAGTATCGGCACAAAACAATACATGGGTTTTTTAGGACAAGAGAATATACGACATATATAGATGAATTCAAAGTCATGGATCGCAACAGAAAAATAAAATACATGACATACATAAATATACACAATAAAGTGAGTCAATAGAATTTCTAACTTGCATTGATAGTATACATGAAATCAAAAACAAAATAAATAACTCATAACCATATGCAAAAACAAATACAGGGAGACATCCAAAGGAAAATATACATAATAGATTTCTCAAACTATAATATAGTGTGTGCATATATATACACATCTCCTCAAAAGCCTAATATCCAAAGTGGCTAATGTCCATGTACCTGAAAAGTCTTGGATTGATCCAAATATTAAACAATAAACAAGTCAGACTCTCCATACATGAATTAACAAAGTCACCATACATTGATACTCTGAAAATATGATATATTCATTCCCATAACATACACCTATGCAGACTTAATTAAACTTCGAGTCCAGAGAGGAGCGGGCCGCACCAGTATATAAGCTAATCGCTTAGCTTTCTTTATCTTCACTTGCTCATTTATCCTTACTTCTGCCATCCACAAACAAAAGCCCAAATTTTTTAATGATCCTCTCAAGTTCTCCTTAATAGTTCATCTCTAGCTCGATTATCATCCCACTCTACACTTTGCGTTGCCTTATCTTTCACCAAAACCTAACCAATTCTACTAATTTTACCCCAAATTGTTTGCATCTGAACCCTCGATTTGTTTTAAGCCAAGTTCCTTTCCTTCAATGGAGCCTTGTTTCCATATATAGGTGGGTTTACAATTCAGTTCATATATGATTTGGTTGTGTGTCGAGATGATTAGGATTATTCCTGTTGGTGGATGTGGCATATGAGCTTGGTAACGATTTGAAGAGATGAAGTAGAGCGTTTGAAATTGCTAGGTTCGACCCTGGCATGAGATCGATTATGATGCGAAGTATGGGATCAGATATTGTATTGGATATGAAGTGAAGTGTCAAAGTCTAAGGGATCAATTCATGGGTGGCATGGAGCAATCGATGCAATTGGGATCGGTGGTGATACGGCAGAGTTGAGATGGTTTCATGAGGAAGGAGGGATCAGTTGGTATAGGAATTGGATCAGGCATGTTGGAGTTTGAAATTGATCAAGTTGATGGTGCCTAGGCTAGGGATCGATCGCGATCCTTTACCTATGGTGGACTTGGGCGTTTTCAGCTTGGAACACTCAAACCGAAACACTTGCATGAATAAACCCAAATACGAACCGTAGGAGCACGAGCATGTAGAACAAATCTGGCCATGAACGCTTGCATAGTTGAAGTCGGACTTGAAATTAAATACTTGGACTAGAATACACATGCATATGACTTAGAACTTGAATGCGCATAATATATGAATTTAAAGATAAACTTTGATTGTAACATATTCCTTGAACAGTTTTGGATGCTCACATGTACTCGAATGCAAATACTGGACTTCAACATGCCGTTAACTAATCTCGAAGGATAGATAAAATCTACAACCATTGACGTGAAAACTGGTTGGGACGGTCAGCAATGACGGTCACTCCGGTCGAATCCCAAAGTCTCGTCACAGCTGCCATTTTAATTTTGAATTATTTATCATTGCAATGCAAAACACCGCACTAGTTTACACATTACACGGGGGGACATGTTTCATTCTGTAAAACTAATTATCTACTAAGCTTGATTGCTATAGGTTCCATGCTCGGAGCATTTAGCTGCTATGGCTATTGAACAGACTGCATCACACGACGATTCTGATGTCGAGTCAAGCTCAGCAGCAATATCTGCTCGGCAGACTTTAGGCAATCAATCAGAACAACCCGAAAGTTCTCACCACGTGCTTGAAATTCCTGTGAATCTAGAACTAGAAGATAAACCAAACTCTTGACACTTTAGAAACGCCGTTAATAACTATAAGTGAGATTGATTGAATTAATGATAAAGCTGCGATTATTGGAGGATCATTAATTTAGGGTTTTAAACACTAGAAACATACAAATTTACAATGAAACGCCGTTAATAACTATAAGTGAGATTGATTGAATTAAGTTTATGACATGCCTATATATCGTAACTCCTTTTTAATTAAGTGAGCTAGCAAACTTGGGGCATATATATCTGGCTAATCGTATTTAGACCTCTAATATTAATTTTTATTATGTGCTAGAATTTTGTTTTTCAAACGATCACACCACCGTCTGGTTAATTCATTTTTTTTAACACAACCAAGAATCAAATGTTAGAAATCATAGATGAAAATTGTTTAGAAACTGTTGACAAATATGATAAAAGATTAACAAAAAAATTAAGATTAATTCATTATCTTAATCTCACTATGTAGGCATAAGATTCAAAGTGTCCTATCAATTTTTTTTCCTTTTTCCAAATTTATTCAATTTTCACTCAAAAAAAGCTATGAATTCTTTTACTTAAAGTAAATAGCTGACAAAATAATCATCATGCTAGTAATAATCTAACTGAATGCATGATAAAAATTATTAGGCATATAAAATTTAAGTGATTTAACATGATCGATTTCTGTTCTGATACTTCATAACTTGGTTTGTAAGGAACAATTAAATATATAGATGATAGAATTGGAAAAGTACGTAGGGGTATGGAAAGAATAATATGTATTTTTATAAAAATTCTTATAATCAATAAAGTAAAACTTGTTGCTAAAATGCATTGGCCTTTAAAACTATCATATTTTAGATGAGGATAATAAATTATGTGTGTGCATTTTTTGCTGAAATTTAGTGTCTTACAGTATTCACATGTATGCAGAGACTGTGTTTGCGGAGACATTACCAGTAGTAAAATCAGTAATGGATGGATACAACATGTGCATATTTGCTTGTGGCCAAACTAGAACTGGAAACACATTCACCATGGAAGGAGACTTGATAAACCCGAGGAGTTATTTACTGTGCATTGAAAGAACTGTTCAAGGGCTCTACTGATAGAATGCCAACAAATAGATATGAGTTTTCTGCTAGCATGTTTGAGGTTTATAATGAAAAGATAAGGGATCTCCTCTATGAAAATTCACCTGATCTTCCTGCTAAGAAGTAAGAATCTGATTTCTAAGTTTTATGGTTTAATTTATTTTCTTCTGCAAACAAATAAATAGTGTTTTGTTGTTCGAGAAGGTTGGATATAAAGTAGATAATGGAACTCAGGAAGTACCTAGTCTTATAGATACTAAGGTAAGTAGCTTGGATGAGGTATGAGATATTCTTCCGACTGGAGCAAAGAACAGATCGGTTGGGTCGACAAATGCTAATGAACTGAGTAGTTGCTCTCACCGGTAAGGTTTACTATATTGCAGTGTCTCTTTTTTCT
The DNA here is from genome assembly GCA_030765085.1 of Allium cepa. Lineage (NCBI taxonomy): Eukaryota > Viridiplantae > Streptophyta > Magnoliopsida > Asparagales > Amaryllidaceae > Allium > Allium cepa. Next base: position 478,408,571 of record CM060943.1, on the reverse strand, counting down.
TTATTTCTTTTCTTTCTCCTTTTCTTACGGTACAAATACCTTGGTTATTTTAGGGATAATTTCATTATAGATACCAGTAAATATGCACTGGTTGTTTTTTGGCATGAACATATCCCACACCTTTGAACCATAACTAAATAGGACATTGAAATTTAACTATGGTTTGTAACTTCACATTTACTATAACTTGTGTGAGATATTTAATAGATATAATTGTATCTTAAATGTGTCAAAGCAGACCATAATTCGTTCTATTGCAACAAAGCAATTGCAAACCATCGACTCTTATAACAATAGGAATAAAAGCTAAATGTGGTAAAGAGAAAATTGCACTCCATTTACAAAGTCTGAAAGCTCTCGAACAATAAATACACTATAAATACCACTCTACAATGGTCTATAGTTCAAACCTTGAAGCTATAATTCATTGAAAAATATCCTAATTCCTAAACGATACAGTCGACAAATAAATGCATCTGCAAGGGAGAAACTTGATGGGAGCTTCAACGTTTATTATATCTCCATTTTTTAGATTTGATTAATTTATGAACCAGGAAGCAGCTAACAATATATATACGAATATGCTATTTCTAGTTGTATAATTCAGTCACGTACATATATATGATTAAATATATGGAATAATAATGGGGAGTACTTTTTTGTATTATTGGAAAACTGGAAGAAACATTTTGGTTGTGTTCATTGTGTTACTGGACATGAAATGATTAATCATAAACTGATTTGAATGGTCATTTTTAATTGGTACAGTTGCTTGTTGGAGGTTGATAGCTGATCGATATTGTTCATACCAGCAATGTTTTAGTCAAAAATTTTATTCCTTTTTTTAGCTCCAGTGCTTGCTAGTATTGAGAGTACATTTTCTTTTCAATTCATCTCGGCATTCACATGTGAGTGAGTGAGTATTAGGATCTCAAAGTACAAATTCATAGAGATTTTGAGGTAATGCAAGATATATTTGTTTTGTTCTCCTGATGGAGATGTAAATGCTTGCGGAATGAATTTAATATTAATAGTTATATTACCAACTTCTTGTTTCTACTGCCACCTATGGTCATCAGCTATAGAATCTCCCCCACTGCTACTTAGCAAAATTACAATGATAATGTGCTATAAATTTATAGTCCTCTTGAAACAGATTATGTTGGATACTTGTTTAAAGCTAGCTAGTCAATATTTGATATTGCTCAAAGCTAGTCAATGTTTGATAAACTCCTCCACTTTTTGATGCCTCTATTTGTTACTGTGGGATTTACTTCGAGGAATATATTGATGATTTTTTTATAAATGTTGTTGCATGTACGATGTTATTGTGTAAATTGAAAGTAAGTGGTTATATACATTCAGATATATAGACCCCAATGTATAATACGTTCGGTAGAGTAAGAGTATAAATGTTTTTGATTAGCAAGGTTTGAGGGGAGTAAAAATGTGAAAGGTAAAATGCTGAAAAGAAAAGGAGAGTATACTTTCATAATTTCAAGTTAGTAGCAACAAATATGAAATCAAATAGTTCAAATTTTGTAAATTGCATAATCTAAAGAGATTAAACTCAATCTATGACTTGTTTTTTGTTTACCAGGCAAATTATTTTTTTAACAACTAAATGGATTATGAATGCTAAATGGACTGTTAATCTGTACGCACTTTAAGTTCAGTCTTTCACTTCATTTTTTTTCGACATGTCTTCTTATAATGCATTTGGTGTGTAATCTATCAATGGACATGAATAAATTACAAGTGCAATTCATGACAACTAACAATAATCACGATGCACACCAACAGCGATGAAGATATAAGAGTAAATATTATTTTTTGTGGGAAATAGTATTGTTGGCAGATTTATTTTAATTAGACTAGTGTTCAAAACTATGTTAATCACCCTTTTTTATGGCCATATCAACCTAGTATTGTTAGTTCCTCCGTGTTTCGGTAGTTATTGTCAAGCTCGTAAGTATCATGAAGCCCTCAAACTTTTTGAAGACATCAAATATTCAGACATAACTCCTGATCCAGTAATCCTCTCCACCAATCTCATTGCTAGCAGCCACATAGAAAATCTCACATATGGTCCACAAATTCGTTCCTACATTACAGACAACAACATCCAAATTGATTCTAATCTCCAAATATCTTTAATTACAATGTACTCCAAATGTTGCTGCACGGAAATTGCACAAATACTTTTCCGTACAGCTCTAAATGTGATTCACTTCAATCGTCTATTTCTGTTCTGCATCAAATTCCAGGTAAGGTTTTTTTTTCAACTCTACAAAATTTCTGAATCTTATACAAAAAGTTGTAACCATAACTAACTTAATTATTGCAAGTTACACATTTGAACTATTGCTATGAATTATTGCAAGCTGATAGTATTTGGTATCTTCTATATAGTATTTTGAAATAAAAAAACTCAATAATCGAATAAATGACGAGTTATGAAAAAAAAACAACTATGCAATCTATATCGGTAAAAAGAGAAATACCTCGAAGATTGAATAATTTCAGATGGAAAAATGTCCATATATTACTTTGAGGTTTGAAAACAAACTTGACTCGAAGCAAGACTGAATCTATTCGTCGATACAAAATGAATGCCATCTTTCGATATAGGAGCAATGGAGCAAGACAAACCTGAAAGGCAAGAAGACATAGCAAAGGTTCAAGGTACACAGTAATTTACTTTCTTTCTTTTTTGTCAAGCCGACCTTGGTACCGCAAACTTATGATATCTAATTTTTTTTTCATATGACAAGTGAAATCAGTTTGTGGAATGACCGATTTAACAATCTGAGTATAGAAAGAAGAGTAGTCCCAAATGATTACCTGGACTTGAAAGGCAGGAGCTATAAAATTTCTACCGTAGAAGTTGAACGGTATGCAAAAGAATCATCAATTTTTATTTTCTATTTCTATAGGAAACATCCGTGTATTTTGTCGAATACGTCCTTTACAAGACGAGATACATAGGCATGAATCATCAATTGTTACTTCTGATTCCAGCAAAGTGATATTGTAGACTACCAAATGTAAGAGTAAACAGTATTGCTTTGACAAGGTTTTTCATCCAAGCTCCACATAAGGCAGCAAAAATTCTATTTGTATCTATGTTATAATCACTAAATTTCAGCGCTAAAACACATTGTAATTATGAACTAAGAATGCTTTATGGAGGAAGTATTTACTGAGATAGAGGTAATTATCAAATCTGTTGTGGATGGATATAATATTTGCATATAGGAAAAGTAGAAAAAATAATCCAAGAGCAAGAAAGAAGCAGAACTCAATTTCTTCTTGAAAAGACATTTTCTTTTTCAATTACGATGGGATGATCTCTTGAATCAAAGAATGATCAATTCTATATTTAGATATAAATAAATTATACTAGGTGGCAAAAAATAGTTTTTTCATTACGCCGTGAAAAGATTTTCCGCCAAAAGAGTCTGTTAGGCACTTAATTGTTGTAATACAATAAGTAGTTGACCTTACCCGCGTTTCCCGCTCTGGAATCTACATGCACTAGTAAAACATATATTATAGTGAGAAACTCTACAACATAAAGTTTTCTTCTTTAAGACCAAGATTTTTTTTAACAATAACCATTACTCTCTGACATTTCTTGATAACCATAGGAAGGTAGGCTAGAAGATTCGGGTATTATGCCACGAGTTATCAAAGCATTGATTGAACAAGCATCAGAAAGCAATTTCATGTTGGAATTCACTTTCAGCATGCTCAAAATCTACAGGGAAATGGATGCTTTGCTTTATTAATAAAGCATAGTGCTGGGAGGTAGGAAAGTTGAGCATGCACAAAGCATATAGAAGATTGCTCAGTAACATTTTCTATTAAAATGTATGTTTTTATGCTTTAAAATGTATGTGTGTATATGATACCTTAGAGTATATATTGTGATATACGATATGAATTCGATCTTGTTTTGATAACATATATATTGAATTGAGGTGTGCGGGAATGCACTAATCGCGCAAAGGAGGTGCTATCTATTTTGAATAGTAATAATAATAATAAATTATAAAATATTACCGAAGTTCACTAAGTTTTCTAAAAATTAACTAAATTTATAATAACGATAATAATAATTTAACTAAGTCAATTAAATTTTATAAATAATAATAATAAATTAACTAAGTTAATAATAATAATAAATTATAGAACATTAACCAAGTTTTATAAAAATTAACTAAATTTATAATAATGATAATAATAATTTAACCAAGTCAATTAAATTTTATAAGTTATAATAATAAAAAATTGACTAAGTTGTTAATAATAATAATAATAAATTATAAAATATTAATAATATTAATTAAGTTTTATAAAAATTAACCAAACTAATAATAATGATAATAATAATTTAACTAAGTTAATTAAGTTTATAAATAATAATAATAATAAATTACTAACTTATTAATAATAATAATAAATTATAATATATTAACCATGTTAACTAAGTTTTATAAAAATTAGCTAAATTTATAATAATGATAATAATAATAATTTAACTAAGTCAATTAACTTTTATAAATAATAATAATAGTAAATTAGCTAAGATAATAATAATAACAATAATTAATTATAAAATATTAACAAAGTTAACTAAGTTTTATAAAAATTAACTAAATTTATTATTATAATAATACATTTAGTTAAACTAAGTTAACTAAGTTTTATAAAAATCAACTAAGTTTATCATAATAATAAATTATAAAATATTAGCCAAGTTTACTAAGTTTTATAAAAATTAACTAAATTTATAATAATAAGAATAATAATTTAACCAAGTTTTATAAATCATAATAACAAATTAACTAAATTTTTATAAAATTATCTAAGTTTATAACAAGAACAACAACAATTACAAGTTTATGACAAATGATTTCAATTTGATGAAAGAATTTGAACTTTTTTCTTGATATAAGAATTAGTTTACTCGATGTGGAACTATCTTCTTATGAAGATAATAAAATGTTTATTACATTGATGATAAAACATATTTCATTCGTGATCATAAATAATATGTAGTATTTAAGGATAATTATTAGATGTAATCTTAACTATGTTTTGTGAAAGTGTTTTATTTAATCTAGTACAAATTAGATAGATAAACTTAATTAATATTACCAACATGTTTAATATTACAATTAGCTTGTATATAGTCACACCATGATGAATATTTACATAAACTATTTTTTGAACATAGAATACATCTACACTACTAGAGAATTCCTGCCATTACAATTTGCTAAGTCACTTGGGTCTCTTGATGAGCCCGAACTAAATTTAGGTTATTTTTTTTGGATAAGAGCTTTAGGTGAATGTGGGATGTTATATTGGTAATACAGTGTAGCGACCCATAGCTCCGTGCCCTTTAAGTTGACAATAATTTACTGCTATTCAACCCAATTTGTATGAAAGAGTGAATAACTAGGGTAAAGAAGGAGGAAAAAATAGAAGAAAAATTGAACAACACACAGAATCTCACAATCGTAGCAAAACAAAAATATAATATATAATAACAGATTTTCATACAGAAGAATATGTAACTGTTTTATACTTACAATCATAAGAGTACAACAATCAATACAACAAACTGGACAGTTATATAACTTGCCCTGACATAGCGGAAATTTAAGCCAAGTACGGAGATACGTCTCTGTCATCCAGCTCGTCTCCTGAGCTCCATAGCATTCAATCCTGAATCTGTAATACTTGGTCTGACCCGAGCATTATAATAAAATAACACCTGAGTCAGTCTGGAAAATCAGCGTGAGAAAAACACACTCAACTTGAATTATCAGAGTTATCAAAATCCTTTGAAATTTAAAGGTATCTCGTAAGACCGCATCACACATAAACACGATGGGTTTTTCCCTTACGATATCCAAAACATTTTGTAGAAAATCCAGTGATATTATAATAGTGTCTAAATACAAATACTTGTTCAAATAGCTGAAATTGTTACATTAATTAAATTGTAGCATATTAGGCTCTACAAACAAAACCGTAAGCTCGTATTGGAGAATGGATTCCAACGAATGACCGGGCCACTGGGCACCGCCTATCACAGTACACCTCTAGAACAATGTACCGAAGACCACATCGGGATCCCCTGCTACACAAGATCGGCCTACACCTAACTTGGATAGACCGAATATGTTATAACCCCGGGTGTTTCCACCCTTAATATCGAGCGCTCCTTCTTTCATGCACAACCATATCCATAATAAATAGGTTTTCGAGGACATCTAGAAAAGTTATAACATGCCCTAATTGGGTGCTACCCACTTAGCCTTGCTGCATCTCCCTGTTTTAGTCATTCTCGGTTGATGAGGCTCGAGGCTAAGCATTACCTTCCAAGAAACAATTCTACATAGAATGCTCACCGTCCTCCAATGATGATGTTCTGATAGCATTTGTCTATACAAGTTATCCTGGATCTGGACAAACCGAATCACCATCTTCATCATCTCCACGGTATTCATTCGTTATGTTCAAACTGGATCGAAGTGATTTTTCGGATAATTAAACCCGATCTCCGTCTCTTCAAAAAGATTAACGAAATTGGCCAATATTGATAGTCAGTTATTTAACTGTCAATAAACATCCATAAGCAGACACTACGTCTTATTTTTATAAACCTTCAAAACATTTTCTTCAAAATATCTTTACTGAGATATATGCTCAACCTCTTTCAATATCTCTATATTTTGGGAACAATTTCAACACTTGTATCCATACCAGGATATTTCATCATTCTCAACACTTAGGAATATTTCCAAACTTCCATTTTTTATAACACTTAGAAAATATTTCTATTCCAAACCATTTCCCACTAAAAATATTTTCAAAACCTTCTTTTCAATATTTATGAGTATAATTCCCAGATCATCCCGATATTAACTTGGAAATATTTCATAACTTATGTCATAAGTCTTCGGATTCACTAATAAATTCTTTTTTCCAATTTACAAAACCAGTATACTTATGTATAACCCTATTTAGCAATTTATAACATCTTTTATAAATTCCGATTTCATTTCAAAATTCCTATATTCATACATTTTGAACCCATTCCCTCCAAGAAAATCCCCTCCTCCAAAATCATATCCTTTTATAAGCCTCGTTTACGAATCTCGAGAGAATTTATAATAAAAAAATTCGATCACTTCAAAGTCTGTGTATATAAATATAAATATATATATGATAAGTATTTAAAAGAATAATAATTAAAAAAAACATATTCAAGTAATTTAAAATATTGAAAACATTCTTATAACATCAATAACTCATTTTTAGATAAATAAATAAATCTCAAAGCTGATTTTTAAAAGTTAGAATTTATTTAATAAATATTTAATATTAAAGAATCTATTTACTGAAGAATTTAAAATCTCAACTAGACTGAAATTCCATAGTTTTAAATAATAAAATTTCCCTTTCAAAAACAAACATACTACTTAAAAATAAAAATATATTTTTAAAATCTCAGTAACCAATTCAACTTATAATTCCTCTCGATTTCCATCACATCACCTCCATTTTCGATTTCCTTAACCAGTTTCATTTTCAAATAGTATCCACTATTCTCCTCACCCTATTTTCATATTCTAATATAATTTCACCTATGAATTTTATATTTCCAATTTATCATCTTGATATCAATTTCCTTTATTTTATAAAACATCGTTTATAATTTTTTATAACCTCTTTGAGTTTCACTTTTTATAAAAACCAATCTCGTTTATAAAATTTCATTTTTATTTACAAATCCATTACTTTACTAATTCCGTTTATAACTTCCAATCTATTTTTAATATCGACTACAACTCCTTTTTATATTTCTGAAATACCCCTCATAAATTCTTTTATGTAATTCATTTTTAAAATCTCTATTTAATACTTCACAATAGTTAAGTGTTACAAAAAATCAATATTTTTTTCCTAACTCAATTTTCTTTAAAATAACCCCAACTCCATTATAAATATTTTTATATCAAAAATTCTTTTTTCTATTTAAAAATATATTTATGGTATTGAAATTATGAAAATCCAGGCCAGTGCTACAATAGCATCCAATAATGTAACGACCCGTCTTTTTGGACAGTTTAAACCGACGATCAAATACACATGTCGATTCCAAACCATTCAAAAGGGCAGATGGTTATTGGGGTAAATAAGAAAAGAAAAGGAAGAGAAATAAAGGAAATGAAACAACACAGAATCTCGCAGCGGAACGGTAAAATATAATAGTCAAATAAACAGTTCATGAAGCTGTCTACTATACTTTGACAATTATTTATACAACATTTATCAGAGTTATACATATACAACAGAACAATTAAAATAATGCAGCAGATAGCATGATGCAAGGGTAATAATAGTAATAGTATACCAAATCTTCGTCTTCATCCTCCAGAATAGATCTTCAAAATCTGAAAAACTCAGGACTGACCCGAGCGTAATGAAAGACAAAACACTCGAGTCAGGACTAAAATAACCTTATGAAAGTTAAATCAATCGTAAATAAATATGAGTGTAACGACGTCAGAGATTTTTACGGGGTTTGACATCTCATATCCAGTGTCAACGTGCGTGCAATAACTCAAAAGATGTTACGGGATTTTCCATCTCTCAAGGATCCGTGAAACTATCTACTATGTAGTAATATACGCTAAGTAGATAATGCCTATCAGTAATATGAAGTATCAAAATAGCGTTAAGGCGTTACCATAATCCCCCTTAACACATTTTATATTCCCAAAAGCATATACAAGACCGTAGTTTCCCCAAAACCGGAAGTCACCAGAGGGCAATCCATATACTCAAGGTATAAATCAAAACGTAGTGGTCGCGAATAGGATAATCAGTATGACAAGGTACATGAGGCGATACCAACTAGGATACTAGTAGTTGCGTGATCCGGACTGATGTTGGGCATAGCCAGCAGCTACCCCAACACCGCGAAACAACACTCTGAAATCAAGGGGTGCACCCAAATCGAATCACAAATGTAATAGAAATGGTATCGAAGAAGTGTGTCCGCTAGAGGTGGCGAACCTCAATGGCCCGGCGCGGCTCCTGTTTTAGTCATGTCAGGGGTCATCCAATATCGTTCTCTTTCTTCAGTCAACGCGTTCACCAAACCATCCACTTCATTCTGGATCAACACTCCGCGTATAATAGTTATTAAAGTGGTTTTCGGTATCGACAGAGAGTATGTCCATATCCGATCCCGGTCTCTTTAATAACTACGTATTATTACACCGTTGGCTCTTTACATTTCAAATCGATTCATAATTGATATCAAAATATCATATTCGCTTCAAAAAAAACAAGTCCATTTCAAATATCATTGTATCTTTCAAATGTAAGATTTCGTTTCAAAATCAATTTCGCATCAATATCTCATTTCGGTTTCAAAATCATTTCGAATTCCAATTTAGGTTGCAACTTCATTTAATCCAATTCGTATTCAATTTCAAGATTTAAACATAAGCCTTTCACCTTATTAACCAGCTTAGAATTTTAGAAAATAGTTTAAGCAGTTTTAAATAATTAAAATAGTTAAAATACTTTAAAATCTTAAAATGGATTCGAAATAGATAAATTTAGTTTAAAATAATTTAAACTGGGTTAAGTAGACTTAAAATAGATTAAAATAGTTTAAGTATTCCAAATGGTTTATATAACCGAGTAATTTGGAAAACAAAATAAAACAGCTTCAAAATCAATCCATTGCAATTATAACTTCCCAATTCAAATCAATTCCAATTTCCATTCTACCGATTCAATTTCGATTTCAATTCAATCAACGTCAATTTTTACTTCGAATTTATTCAATTTTATATTCACTTTCAATTAATTCAATTTCAATTTATATCGATTTGGAGTTTGATTTTTCCAAATCAATTTATAATACTTAACAAAATTTTCCAATAATATTCAAGTTTAAATCCAAATTCCAAATATGATTCAATTCCAAACTCGATTTCAAAATGTCATTTTTATATCACTTTTACTTGGTAATATTCAAGGCTCGAATTAAGGTTAAATCTATGAACAAATCAAATTTCGAAATTCAATCAAATCCCAATTTTCAAATTTCAAAGTCTCGAATCATATTACTTAACAATTTCTTTTAACCAAGATTTATTTCAGCATTCCAAAACTCAATTTTCAATAAATCGATTTTTATGAATTTATTTATATTTATAACCTTTAAATCAAAACATTTAAATAAATTTCAAATCGACGATTTTTAAAATTTATTAATTTAGCCAATTCGGTGTCCGTATATAATTTTCTATCCTATGGCCAGTAATTATTTTATTTCAATTAAATGTCAGGGATGAGCATATATTACTTAAATTAAATCACAGTATCATATGTATGCATAACAGGACCTATATAAGCAAATAAACATCCAAACATTCAATTATCAACCAATAGCATCATCAAAATACATCATCCAATAAACAATACAATTCATGGCAGTTTCATAGTTATCAATGTCAGGTAATTTAATCGCCATTCAATTTTAGTTTCAATTTAACCGTCAATTTAATTTTTCAACGGTTAATTCAAATAACAAGCTATATGACAATTAAATTTATATCAAACAACGACAAATAAAATTCATATCACTTCATAATGTCAATTTAACTAGCATAAAGATATTTAGTACGGTGTGAGCGTTATAAAACACTCACCTTGATTTCAATGTAATTCCAACGTTTTATTTCGAATAAAATTAAACGAGCGTTTAATTTTACCCGAAATTTTCACTAGCTCCAAACGACTCCAATCCAGCTCCATAGCGTAGTGTTCGGCAATACGAACACAACGCAACTTGTTTCGTGCGTTTACGACCTCGTATGAAAGAGATACCAATTTTTAAAGTTTGAACGATAATTAAATATATAAATTACAATTTTATTTGCAATTCAAACCCACCCCATCCTAGCCCTTCATTCACGTGCATCCATCAGGGCCGTGCTTTTCCCTCTCTTCCATCTCCAGTTACGTTCCCAGGTCGAGAAACCGAACCCACTCATGCCATCAAACCCTAATAGCTGCAACCACTTCGTCGACATAAATCTCAATCAGGACACACCAAATTGAAGCCACTTGCAATCCTCACCTTCGGTATGAGCACCACGAAGCTCAGCCTCCCCCCAAAGTTTGAATTCATGCGCGATACGAGGGTGGACGCGGCCCATTTTCTCCGCCTAAGGTCGATAATTCGTCGACCCACCGTATGGATCTGAAGCTCTCTTCGTGCTCTTCAAGTTTGCAGTTGATGACTTCCTTCAATTATTCACGGATTGAGAGAAAAATGAGGAGGGAGATGGACAATTTTCGGCCATTGGTTAAGAGGGAGGCGACTGCTGAAAGAACTAGGGTTTAGGAGCTAAAAGGAAAGAGCTAGGTTTCTTTATAGAAAACGACGTACACTATTCATTCGTGATTTTCGAACTCCGATTTACGTGCGGTAACTAGCGTTTCTAGGGTTTACCCCGCGTTCCGGACACAATGGAATAGGTTTCGGAAGCTAATTCGATCGTATGCGCGAGTTACGGAAATAAACGATAAATTTTAAATTAAACCGATTAAACGAATTTCTAGGAGTTTTGGCTCGCCCCGGACAAACGATAAATCAGATTCACTTGAAATTTGAAATTTTACAATAATATCACATTACGGATCCGATGGAACTGGTTTCGTCAAAATCCGAGACAATTTGAAAAATGACTATTTTAACTCGTTAAACTAATATTAAAACAATTTCGATGCGTTTCGAGCTGCCACGGTCAAACGACAACTTCGATTACTACGAAAATTGAAATCCGATAAAAACTAACTATTACGGATCCAATGGAACTGGTTTCGTCCAATTCTGAGACTGCTCAAAAATTGGCTATTTTCCAGTCGATAATTAATATTAAAATATTCAATTTTCACAAATAAATTTTAAATTCAGTTTTAAAAGTTCTATAATATCACTATAACTCCAATATGATAAAATAAAATTTTACAAATCATTTTAATCATATTAAACCCGTTATTCAATTTATCCAATAAATTCCAATTTTAAAATGGTATTAACTCTATTAAAATCCAAATATAACTTACCTTCACTTTGAAAACCAATTTGAATCATATTAAATCAAATTTCCATTATTCACTCTATTTTCATATATTAAATTTCAATATCAAATTAATCGTATCAAATTCGAAATTTAATTTATTCAAACCTTCGTGATATTAAATTTAACAAATTTGATTATTCTTAAATCGCTATCTTTTGACATATTCACAACGAACTTATAAAATTTAACTTTTGAAACGAATTAAAATTATAGAACAACTATTTCCATTATACGGTTATTCAAAATCCCATTATTAAATTATTCAATAAATTCCAAATATTAAATTTTAAACAATTTCGCTTATCCAATAATTCATTATCCTTTGAAATATTGAAATTGAACTTATAAGATTCAACCTTTAAAACCAATTCACAATTTAGAACACTATTTTCATTTTACAGTTATTCAATAAGTTTTAAATAGATTTTACTTATCAATCAATTACACTATTATACCCAATGAATTCAACATTTATTATCATATCCAACTATTGATTGCAACGACATTCACTAAGTAGCTTTTACTTATCGTTACTTGGATAATTATTGTTGCAATTCATTCCAGTTATTATTATTCCAAACAAATTACAAATTTTTCTCTGACACTAAATCACGAAATCTTATTAAATTAGCTATTTTAATTATCGAAAATTTACGAGTCGTTACACTCTTCCCCACTCAAAACTTTTCGTCCCCGAAAAGGAAAAAGAAGGGAAAAGAACAAAGTATAGGATTCAACATTAGATATATTTTATTCAAAATTATCCACTTATAAACAATGAAATTTCATTTATAAATCGTTACTACACTACCACTAAGTTGCTCTGAACGGCTTTCTAACTTTAAAAGTTAGTTATCAAAACAAGTTATAAAATTTTTTAAAACTTGAAAATTTTTCTAACACCCGGATTTTACGGAAAATTTCGGCAGAGTCTCTTTTGCGCGGCTCGATCGGTACAACTACAAAACGCCTCTACGGGCCCCAAACCAACAAAAGAAAATCCAAAAGCCAAGTGGCTCATCAAAAATCACCAAATCCAATGATAAAATAAACATGTATCTTATATTTTTTTTATTAGCGGGCATATACGTATAATATAGCGCAAAAGCGGGCTCCAAATGCGAAGCAAGCGCAATCCGCATCTACTAAACACTCAACAAACTATGAGAAACATGCATATATGAAAATAATATCAATATACATCATATAACAACATAACAACTACATGTGCCAACATAGCAAGTGCAACAAAACAACAAATGCAACCATCAATCAACCATCATCCAACTAATCCATAACCAATCAATATAAATTCACTTCTCATTAATATTTATTGACTTGGTTTCAATTTTAATCATAGTTGATTCAACGTTGGATTTTACTAACATTCATTCTCAATTCAATTAGTTAACATTCACTAATTTATATTTACATTAGTTCACTTCCAATTTAAATCAAATTAAATTCTATTTAAATTCATTTAACTTTCAATTTGATTTCAGTGATTTATAGCTTTCAATTTCAATGACACTTAATGAATTATATGCAATCCACTAACAATCATATAACAACCAAATCATACCTAACATAACCAAATTATTAATTTTACATTCAATTTGGTTTACCTCCTTCATTTCCAATTATACAATTTAAAAGGATCATTTTATATTTGGCATCTTAAATTTTCAATATTAGCTTAATTAATTCTGTAAGCCGTACATATATCATCCGTGAGCAATATCAATCTAATCGCTTATTCGATCACACAATTTCACTTCCAAACTAGTATCGTTCACACGACATTCTAGTGCGGACTCAGATTTGGTTCCTTGATTGGAAACTGTTACTCTCCTTGCATAGCCATCTACTATGATAGAGAATTCCAGAATCAAATTAAAAATCCATATTCAGGGTTCGCCGTCGAAAATCGAGTGAAAAATCCTAACTTGGATCGATATAAATCATCTCAAAATTTTGTGCTCGAATTTGGATCAAATCGTTATGCAAATAAAATAATATACGTACAATCTCACTTATTACCTTCCAATAGATTTCTATCCAATTTATCTATATTAAATTATTTTATTGACTTTCATTTTATTTACAATTAATTATTCACAATCCATCATTCAGTTAATATATTCATTTCTTTACATAGCATGTTATTTAACATTATCTTTCTTAAACATCATATCATAGAATTTACTTACTCAAGTTCATTTTAAACATTCTATATAATTTAATTAAATCCGATTTCATTTCCCAATTGATTCTTAGCTATACCAAATTCTTTTGTTTACATTTACTTCATATTCAGTTTCAGTTAATAACCAATTTATTTGCGGAACATTTTATTAATCATCACTTTAATTTATAGTCATTCCATAAAAGTCTAATCTTCTTATATATGACCTTTCTTAGTTTATAGTTATCTTAAAGGTTACAAATTTAATCTTCTTACAATCCTTTGCAATTTATATTTATTTCTATAACCAATTTATAAAGATATAATACGATTCATTTCTTAAGTTCACTTACTTGTTTCATTTATCCATTTATCATTTCATGCTATATTTAAGTATATAACAAATTTTTTCACAACCAAAATTTTCATTTACGTACATTTTAATTCATTTTGAGCTTTCCTTACTTGTATACTTCAATTACTTCAGGTTCTGTTTATTTATACAATATCTCATTACATATCCAAAACATCATTTTAACTTTTAACATTTGGTAAGTCTTGTTATATGTTATCAGAATGTAATTTTGGTATTATACAAATTTATAGTATTTCATTTTACTTAATTAGAATGTTCACAAACTTAATTTGTTTAAATCCTCTTTACCTTTCAACTTTAAAGTTTTCACAAAACAATATCTTAGAAATATTAATCCTCTTATTTTATAAATTCTGGTTATTCACAATTTATTCAAATAATTTGAAAATCATTAATCAACAGAACTTAGAAATTTAAATGCCCGGTTCTTTTCAAATCGTTTGAAATAAATATATACACTTATATCTTTAATATATTAAATCCTACCTTTGGAGTTTAAACCAAAACCCATTTATCCAAAATAATTTTTGAAGATAAGCAAAGCTTCTTAGAAGTCTCCCCCACTTTGAGACTCGAAAATGAACGTCGATGATGCTGTGCAGTCATCACCGAAATTATTTCCCAGCGACATAAGAGAGGAGTACTAAATTCATTTTTTCCTTTAAAATCCCTTCAAAATATTTCCATAAACATTTTCCAACTAACGTCACACTATATTTCCTCAAAGCTTTGAAAACCATTTTCAAAATCTCTGGGTCTTAAGTTCAATATTTTCCAATTTAAATCTATTTTAATTTATAAGTCACCTTTATAAATATTCTTATAGGATTTTCTTTCTTAAAACATTCTACAAGTGTTTTATCATTGTTCATTTTTAATTCAGCTTATTTATTAAATTACAATATCCAATTTATGATAATAACCAATATTTTCATTTCTAGCAACCAGGTAAGCTAGATAAGTCACAATAAATTTTGAAAATAAATTCTCTATACACAAAATATAAATAGGGCAAAATTATTTCATTTACCCAATTTCAAAACTATACCATGTCGAATTGTTCTGTTCGAGTGTTTAGAGATCCCTATCAATGACGTTAATTACTCGTATTGACCAGAATCCATAAGTCACTCAACAAATCAACCAACACAATATAAAACATTTTATATCACTAACAAGTACGCTCTCTCATATATATACACTCAGTGACTCATCATAGGGTATAACTACCCTATTTATAAAGAGTCAGACCCCACAGAGCTAAGGTTATCGCTAAACCAAAGCTCTGATACCAACTGTAACGACCCGCCTTTTTGGACAGTTTAAACCGACGATCAAATACACATGTCGATTCCAAACCATTCAAAATGGCAAATGGTTATTGGGGTAAATAAGAAAAGAAAAGGAAGAGAAATAAAGGAAATGAAACAACACAGAATCTCGCAGCGGAACGGTAAAATATAATAGTCAAATAAACAGTTCATGAAGCTGTCTACTATACTTTGACAATTATTTATACAACATTTATCAGAGTTATACATATACAACAGAACAATTAAAATAATGCAGCAGATAGCATGATGCAAGGGTAATAATAGTAATAGTATACCAAATCTTCGTCTTCATCCTTCAGAATAGATCTTCAAAATCTGAAAAACTCAGGACTGACCCGAGCGTAATGAAAGACAAAACACTCGAGTCAGGACTAAAATAACCTTATGAAAGTTAAATCAATCGTAAATAAATATGAGTGTAACGGCGTCAGAGATGTTTACGGGGTTTGACATCTCATATCCAGTGTCAACGTGCGTGCAATAACTCAAAAGATGTTACGGGATTTTCCATCTCTCAAGGATCCGTGAAACTATCTACTATGTAGTAATATACGCTAAAGAGATAATGCCTATCAGTAATATAAAGTATCAAAATAGCGTTAAGGCGTTACCATAATCCCCCTTAACACATTTTATATTCCTAAAAGCATATACAAGACCGTAGTTTCCCCAAAACCGGAAGTCACCAGAGGGCAATCCATATACTCAAGGTACAAATCAAAACGTAGTGGTCGCGAATAGGATAATCAGTATGACAAGGTACATGAGGCGATACCAACTAGGATACTAGTAGTTGCGTGATCCGGACTGATGTTGGGCATAGCCAGCAGCTACCCCAACACCGCGAAACAACACTCTGAAATCAAGGGGTGCACCCAAATCGAATCACAAATGTAATAGAAATGGTATCGAAGAAGTGTGTCCGATAGAGGTGGCGAACCTCAATGGCCCGGCGCGGCTCCTATTTTAGTCATGTCAGGGGTCATCCAATATCGTTCTCTTTCTTCAGTCAACGCGTTCACCAAACCATCCACTTCATTCTGGATCAACAATCCGCGTATAATAGTTATTAAAGTGGTTTTCGGTATCGACAGGGAGTATGTCCATATCCGATCCCGGTCTCTTTAATAACTACGTATTATTACACCGTTGGCTCTTTACATTTCAAATCGATTCATAATTGATATCAAAATATCATATTCGCTTCAAAAAAAACAAGTCCATTTCAAATATCATCGTATCTTTCAAATTTAAGATTTCGTTTCAAAATCAATTTCGCATCAATATCTCATTTCGGTTTCAAAATCATTTCGAATTCCAATTTAGGTTGCAATTCATTTAATCCAATTCGTATTCAATTTCAAGATTTAAACATAAGCCTTTCACCTTATTAACCAGCTTAGAATTTTAGAAAATAGTTTAAGTAGTTTTAAATAATTAAAATAGTTAAAATACTTTAAAATCTTAAAATGGATTCGAAATAGATAAATTTAGTTTAAAATAATTTAAACTGGGTTAAGTAGACTTAAAATAGATTAAAATAGTTTAAGTATTCAAAATGGTTTATATAACCGAGTAATTTGGAAAACAAAATAAAACAGCTTCAAAATCAATCCATTGCAATTATAACTTCCAAATTCAAATCAATTTCAATTTCCATTCTACCGATTCAATTTCGATTTCAATTCAATCAACGTCAATTTTTACTTCGAATTTATTCAATTTTATATTCACTTTCAATTAATTCAATTTCAATTTATATCGATTTGGAGTTTGATTTTTCCAAATCAATTTATAATACTTAACAAAATTTTCCAATAATATTCAAGTTTAAATCCAAATTCCAAATATGATTCAATTCCAAACTCGATTTCAAAATGTCATTTTTATATCACTTTTACTTGGTAATATTCAAGGCTCGAATTAAGGTTAAATCTATAAACAGATCAAATTTCGAAATTCAATCAAATCCCAATTTTTAAATTTCAAAGTCTCGAATCATATTACTTAACAATTTCTTTTAACCAAGATTTATTTCAACATTCCAAACTCAATTTTCAATAAATAATTATATTCTATTTATAACCTTTAAATCAAAACACTTAAATAAATTTCAAATCGACGATTTTTAAAATTTATTAATTTAGCCAATTCGGTGTCCGTATATAATTTTCTATCCTATGGCCAGTAATTATTTTATTTCAATTAAATGTCAGGGATGAGCATATATTACTTAAATTAAATCACAGTATCATATGTATGCATAACAGGACCTATATAAGCAAATAAACATCCAAACATTCAATTATCAACCAATAGCATCATCAAAATACATCATCCAATAAACAATACAATTCATGGCAGTTTCATAGTTATCAATGTCAGGTAATTTAATCGCCATTCAATTTTAGTTTCAATTTAACCGTCAATTTAATTTTTCAACGGTTAATTCAAATAACAAGCTATATGACAATTAAATTTATATCAAACAACGACAAATAAAATTCATATCACTTCATAATGTCAATTTAACTAGCATAAAGATATTTAGTACGGTGTGAGCGTTATAAAACACTCACCTTGATTTCAATGTAATTCCAACGTTTTATTTCGAATAAAATTAAACGAGCGTTTAATTTTACCCGAAATTTTCACTAGCTCCAAACGACTCCAATCCAGCTCCATAGCGTAGTGTTCGGCAATACGAACACAACGCAACTTGTTTCGTGCGTTTACGACCTCGTATGAAAGAGATACCAATTTTTAAAGTTTGAACGATAATTAAATATATAAATTACAATTTTATTTGCAATTCAAGCCCACCCCATCCTAGCCCTTCATTCACGTGCATCCATCAGGGCCATGCTTTTCCCTCTCTTCCATCTCCAGTTACGTTCCCAGGTCGAGAAACCGAACCCACTCATGCCATCAAACCCTAATAGCTGCAACCACTTCGTCGACATAAATCTCGATCAGGACACACCAAATTGAAGCCACTTGCAATCCTCACCTTCGGTATGAGCACCACGAAGCTCAGCCTCCCCCCAAAGTTTGAATTCGCGCGCGATACGAGGGTGGACGCGGCCCATTTTCTCCGCCTAAGGTCGATAATTCGTCGACCCACCGTATGGATCTGAAGCTCTCTTCGTGCTCTTCAAGTTTGCAGTTGATGACTTCCTTCAATTATTCACGGATTGAGAGAAAAATGAGGAGGGAGATGGACAATTTTCGGCCATTGGTTAAGAGGGAGGCGGCTGCTGAAAGAACTAGGGTTTAGGAGCTAAAAGGAAAGAGCTAGGTTTCTTTATAAAAAACGACGTACACTATTCATCCGTGATTTTCGAACTCCGATTTACGTGCGGTAACTAGCGTTTCTAGGGTTTACCCCGCGTTCCGGACACAATGGAATAGGTTTCGGAAGCTAATTCGATCGTATGCGCGAGTTACGGAAATAAACGATAAATTTTAAATTAAACCGATTAAACGAATTTCTAGGCGTTTTGGCTCGCCCCGGACAAACGATAAATCAGATTCACTTGAAATTTAAAATCTTACAATAATATCACATTACGGATCCGATGAAACTGGTTTCGTCGAAATCCGAGACCATTTGAAAAATGACTATTTTAACTCGTTAAATTAATATTAAAACAATTTCGATGCGTTTCGAGCTGCCACGGTCAAACGACAACTCCGATTGCTACGAAAATTGAAATCCGATAATAACTAACTATTACGGATCCAATGGAACTGGTTTCGTCCAATTCTGAGACTGCTCAAAAATTGGCTATTTTCCAGTCGATGATTAATATTAAAATATTCAATTTTCACAAATAAATTTTAAATTCAGTTTTAAAAGTTCTATAATATCACTATAACTCCAATATGATAAAATAAAATTTTACAAATCATTTTAATCATATTAAACCCGTTATTCAATTTATCCAATAAATTCCAATTTTAAAATGGTATTAACTCTATTAAAATCCAAATATAACAAACCTTCACTTTGGAAACCAATTTGAATCATATTAAATCAAATTTCAATTATTCACTCTATTTTCATATATTAAATTTCAATATCAAATTAATCGTATCAAATTCGAAATTTAATTTATTCAAACCTTCGTGATATTAAATTTAACAAATTTGATTATTCTTAAATCGCTATCTTTTGACATATTCACAACGAACTTATAAAATTTAACTTTTGAAACGAATTAAAATTATAGAACAACTATTTCCATTATACGGTTATTCAAAATCCCATTATTAAATTATTCAATAAATTCCAAATATTAAATTTTAAACAATTTCGCTTATCCAATAATTCATTATCCTTTGAAATATTGAAATTGAACTTATAAGATTCAACCTTTAAAACCAATTCACAATTTAGAACACTATTTTCATTTTACAGTTAATCAATTATTCAATAAGTTTTAAATAGATTTTACTTATCAATCAATTACACTATTATACCCAATGAATTCAACATTTATTATCCTATCCAACTATTGATTGCAACGACATTCACTAAGTAGCTTTTACTTATCGTTACTTGGATAATTATTGTTGCAATTCATTCCAGTTATTATTATTCCAAACGAATTACAAATTTTTCTCTGACACTAAATCACGAAATCTTATTAAATTAGCTATTTTAATTATCTAAAATTTACGGGTCGTTACAAATAATTCAAATTTCAACAATAATCGATAACAAATTATCTACCACATCATATATCACTGTATGTGAATAATGAACAATATATTTGAGGAATCCGGTTGGATCCCTCTAACTTTTTTTCCTGCATCGACAGATGTTGATACAATAAAAAAATCCAGTCCCACTTCGAGGGGGATATCGCGGTATATAGGGTCATCCGCTATTATGCAGGGAGCATATGGTCTCATCCGTTATAATGTGCATGAATATCACTCCAACTACTAATATACACACACACATTACTATATATATATATATATAATACCATTCAATAGATAATAATTTATAATATAAACTAAACAACCAATAATTTAAATTCAACATTTTCAAATTATTCTAGCAATCCAAATGAGTGAGATTTTTCCCACCTTGATTTTTATTTACAATACATTCTGATTTTAGTTCCATTGCATAGATTCTCCAGCTATGAATACCACACGACTGTTTTTATTCATTTTGGACCTCCTACAACAAGGTTATTAAATAATTTTTTTTAACTACCATTTATTTTAAATAATACTTTAATCTAAACAATAAATTTTAATTACCCACACACACACACACCCCCAACAGCTGCACAAATCTGGTCATCGCTTCCAATGTTTCGGTCACCGCGCTATCACACATGCTGGCACAGCACTCTAACACCCTGCCTTGCCCGCCATCGCGACTGCCACGAACGTGAATCCCCAGGGCCTCGCCGAACGTTGCCTGACCCCTGACCACACGCGCATGCGGCCCCAAAGCAGCCATGACCAAATCGAATCACACTCCACTGCTCAAATTGACATCACCGACCATCAACCACAATCAGCCATCATCCTCATCTCTCGAGCTCGAGCTCGAAGGCCCTTGCGTTCGAAGCCCCCAGCATTGCGATTTCAACCTTGACCTGCTTTAATGCCGCCGCCATCGCACGCTTGATCGTCCCCCTCGTGCACGCGAAGTCGCGACCCCCAGATTTGTTACCTCGAGCCACGAAAGTGGCATAAGCAAGAAGCGCACAAGAATTCAAGATTTTTTATTTGGGTTTGATTTCAATTTTAAGAGGAAGGAGGAAGAGTACGTGATTCCTTCTGAAAGAGGAGAAGTCGTTTTTTAAAACAGGAGAGGGAAGCTTTTTGTTTGAATTCTCTTCGTGATTTAACTGAGAAGTAGAGGGAGGGGACGTGATTTTTAAAAGGAGGGAGATGGGAAACATGAAAGGATTGGTTGTGTGTTGGAGGAGCTAAAAAGATATAATATGGCTGTTGACTAGTCAAAATTTTAAATTTAAATTTTAAAATGATTCGTTTTACACAACTCAAAATCTTAAACCCCTATCGAGGCGTGCCGCTAGGCGTTCATAATGTTATACTCCTATTCCGATCGCAATGGAAAAGGTTTCGAGTCCTAATTCGATGTATGGAGAAGATAGCTTTGTGAACCAAATCATTATATTGAATTTCGATATTAATTTCAACGTGTTTCTATCCCGTACGACCAAACGGTAATTTCAAACACGACGAAATTTGAAATCCAATAATAATATATTATTACGGATCCGATGAAACTAGTTTCGTCGAATTCCGAGACTGTATATCGGATCGCTATTTTAACTTGTCGATTAAATCGACGATTTTTTATTTATTATTAACTCAATAATTAAATTTATTAATTAAATCACTATATTTCGAACTTTAGTTTTATTACACTATTTTTGATCGATAAACTTCACATTGAATCCCATTCACATTTCAAAACTCAACATTTAAAATGAATTAAATGTTCAAAATTAACGATCAAAAATCTAGATCGTTACATTTCTTCCCCTTTAAAAGAATTTCGTCCTCGAAATTGCTAAGGCAGGAAAAATGCTCCAGACCCATTAACTTCTCAAAACCCACTTAGTTAAAATTTGATATTCACTTTTCTAATCTTTTACCTTCATTTGAAACAATTAGTTTTTAATTCTAATTCCAAAATCCTTTATTTCGATTATTAATTTGAAATTGATTTCCGTTAAAAAAAACTTTTCTTTGTAGGTTTTTTTTCCTAACACTATAAATTTTCGAATGTTTTTGACGGAGTCTCCTTTGTATGGAGGACCTTTAGCAATATGACAAGAGATATAAATATATATACATCGACCCACATGGTCGAAAAACGAAATATATATCAATATTTAAAATTTTACGGTATTTAATCCGAAAACGTACCTTATATTAACATTTTAAGCAAGCGGCTTATTTTATTTTGCAATTTGCACAATTAGAGTCAAGCAAAACCGCTCCAGGTAACTAAATTTAAACCCGTAAGTACCAAAACATGAATTTAAATAACATTTCACTTATTTAGATGGGTAAAACACATAAGTTTCATTAGCAATGCATGCTAAACAATTGTTAATAAGCAACCATAAGGTTCTAACACCAAGTTAATCACTTCCAATCGATTCATATATCATTTTATTTAATTAAATGATTTACAACTCACTTGACATGCATTCAATCAAATTTTAGACCAAATAAACTCACATCCATTCCAAATTGATTAAAATCAATTTATTCACTTTCCATTTGATTTGTATAATTTTATTTACTCCGTTTACGCCAAACGTTCAATTTTTTTCTATACGAATTCAGCGATATCCATTTAATAAAATAATCATACAAGCTTATAGCTATTTTAAATTGATTTCAACTCAATTTATATTTAATTCTATTCCATTTCAAATTCATTCACGATAAATTCAGTTGCATCCCATTCATATCCACGTTACATTCAAATCCACCTTACTTAGCTTGAATCATTCCATGCTAATTTATTAAATAGCTATTTCGTAAATTTATTTCAGCCAAGCTTCCATTAGAATATTAACTCAAGTAAATTTATTTACTTCAATCATTTCAAAACCAAATCTGAGTTATTGATACTTATAAAATTAGATAATTAAATCACTATATTTGGAACTTAAGTTTTATTACACTATTTTTGATCGATAAACGTTGAATCCCGTTCACATTCCAAAACTCAAGTTTAAAATGAATTAAATGTTCAAAATTAACGATAAAAAATCCGGGTTGTTACGTACAGAGTGAAGTGAATGGTAATCTTGTCCTTTTAACTGATTGCATACTATTTTACACTTGAATTTGAGTTTTTATGTCAATTTTTTTTTGATCGGATCAAATGCTTCGGTTTTTGAGTTAGTAGTAAATGAAAAGTAGAAAGAGAAATGATGATGGAATATATGAAAATTGATATGATAATGGGTCACTGTCTATATCTCATTTCCATTTTGGCTTTTATGTAATAAATTCATATTTGTTCTCTTCTACTAATCTCTATTGACTCTTTTTTCTATAGGTATATTGGACTTTTGAAGGATACGGGCTTAGACTTTCCATGATTTATATTTTCTCTTCTAGCAAGCTCTTTTTGTACGATTTTATGTCGTTGACATTTGTGCTTATAACATTGTTCATGAAACGTTGTATATGACTAATTTTATGGTGTATGGAAATTGATGTAGCATTGATCATGTTTGATCGTTATAACGCTAAAAATATCAGATTATATATATATATATATATATATATATATATATATTAGTATTTTATAAATTGAGATGTTTTCAATACATTATTCATGGTTTATATAATCATTTTAAAATTGTTGTAATAGTTGTAATATGTAGAAAAAATTAATTACTGGTTCTCTTGAAGTAATGATGTTAGAATGCGTTGTCAAAACACTGCTAAATGAGTAATTGACGCTGCAAAATTAATTTACTACAGCTTTTTTTAAATGCTCGATAGCCATTTATCTAGCAACGTTTTAAAAACACTGCAGAATTTTCTAACTCTATTGTAGCATGATATTAGGCAGCGTTGTTCAAAGTGCCGCTAATGATTATGACACCACTTTTAAAACGCCGCGAAAGGTCCTCTTTGTTGTAGTGGAGATTGGCTTCGGCCTAGTTATACCAGAACAGCTATGCATTTCTTCACTTTACATATATGATATACCTCAAATTCTTATACCGTGAACCAATTCTGGAGGACATTTGGTTCATTTTCAATTTCAAGCGATGAAAGGAAAACCTCTTGTATACATTTCTTGAGTCAATCAGTAATTATCAAGTCGTGACTAGTTCTTGGAATAAGCTAAGTGCTTTCAAGAATGAGTGGTTTTATGCCCATTGCTCGACTGGCTTCGCGGGACAATGACTGAAAGGATGTACGTGTCGTTTTACTCAACCATGTGTGCTTGTATCCAAATCATACCTTAAACCAAGCAACCCTTTGAATCTTGCAAATAGTTATCAACGACCCATCGATGATAATTATTCAGAGGTAATCGCTGAGTTCAGAAATACCTGCGGAATGTGGATACGTTAGATCCCTTTATTACCAATAAGCATATTTTTGCTATCGGCTTGTTAGAAGAGGGTTGTAGCACTGGGTTAATAGGGAATGCTGATGAGGAAGTGAGAGGAAGAAGAGGCACTGCTCAGTGGGGAGATGGCGATGTTAATCCTGTTGTGTCCCCAGTCGAGGAGGCATAGGATGTCATCGATGAAGGTGAAGCAAGGGGTGATGCTAACGAGCCCGGTCATGATGATGTGGGCTCAAGCCTTGAGCCTACAGTCGGATCTTCCTAAGAAACATAGCTTCTTACCTTAGAGAAGGGAAAAAAAGTGGCCCGTTAATAAGCTTTGCAGTGGGCAAGTCGCCAAACCTCCCAAAGCAACCATTACCTCCATTAATCAATCTACTTTTTTGCCTCGAGAAAATTTATTTAAGGGACTGCCAGACATCCCGATACCAAAAGATGTCAAAAGTTATGTTTTTGCTAATATGAGCCTTGGGAAGTCCGACTCTCCTATCCCAATTAGTTCTGACATTCCTCCAACTAGCATGGGATAGATTGCTTCGGCTAGTAAAGCTTTAGTACCTAGTCCGTCGGGGGAGGGGGGAATTAGGACACCCACGGTCATGGGCATTGCACTACGTGACACATATCCATATTTACTTTCGATGTTTCTTTATACATCTTTGTTTTATTCCGAGCTCCACGAGGCACTCTCACAACTATGATCGCTTGAAGAAATAATCATAATCTCAACTGTCTTATTTCGGGCCCAACTGAGTTACGGACTCTGGTCGGAAGCCTGGCCAGGAAATGGAAGGCCACGACAGAAAAGATCCGGCCTTTTGACCCAGTTGTATCTAGCTTGAGGGTAAACAACTATCGCAAATATTTTCTCAATACGATGTTGACGGCAGAAGTCTTTGAATTCAACACCGTCGAACTGGGTCTCGTCGTTAGTACAATTGTTCGGGGGAGACCAAAACAGTAAATGATGTTTCGAACAACAAAGTTAATTACTTTCTTCATAGCGATCATGGCCAATGGTTTAGATTCAGCCTATTTAGTGGAGTAATCGACTACTATGATGGCGTGCTTCGTGCCACCTTTGGAAATTGGCAAGGAGCCGATGATGTCGATGCCTTATGTAGCCAAGGGCTATGAACTAACCATTTGATTAATCTGTGTCGGCTGGGATCTTGGAATCTTCATAAATATCTAGCACTTGTCACATCATCTAGCGTAATCAGCTGCATTTTGATTGACAGTATTAACCATAGTGAAGTATCTTCTTCACCAAGGTTAGCCCCTCGGTATGACCGCCATATTCTCCTTCATGAACTTCTTTTGATACTCGCTTGATTTAATCATTAACGATACATCAAAGTGGGGGAACGGAAAAATCCTTTGTGTACATGAATTCTTCTTGAAGGATGTATCGTGAATCTTTATGGAGGACCTGTTGTTTTTCATTCATCTGTTCGAAAAGGATTCCCCTAAGCAAATAATCTTTTATCAGAGGCATCCATGACTCCTTCTCGGGCTCCGTCTTTAAGACCCGAGTAGTCTCCATTTGGTCAATACACGAAGCGTTAAGTATTTCAACTGGGACCAAGCCCATTTGCTATGCATCCTCGAAACTGGCCAGCTTAGCCAGTGAGTCGTTTTTCTCATTCTGTTCTCTAGGGATATATGTAATTGTGTAATGCTCAAGGTTGGTTAGCAGTTCTTGGACTTTTGAGGTCAAAAGCAAGTCATGCTCCTTTGGCTTGATATTCTTCCCTGACTTGGCACACTACTAACTGGGAATCATAGAAAATTTTTACAGCTTTTACTCTCAGTTCTTTATCAAATTTAAGACCGGCGATCAAGGCTTCATATTCAGCTTCATTATCTGTAGCGGAGAAGTCGAGTTTCAAGGCATAGCAGATCTAGCATTCCTCAGGAGTAACTAGTACGACACTAGTGCTAGAACATTGATTGTTAGATGCTCCATCCATGTTCATCTTTCATTAGATGGTAGGTTCTTGACTGCTCTAAGGAGAGTCATCTTATGTAGTGAATTCGACTATAAAGTCCCCCAACACCTGACCCTGGATGGCTGTACGTAGGAGATAAGTGATGTCGAACTGACTTAATTTGCTGTTCTACTTCATTAACCTTCAAGGCATCTCCGGTCATTGTAGGACTTATCGTAATGGTTGGTCGGTGAAGACATTGATGGGGTGAGCCTGAAAATAAGGGTAAAGCTTCCTTGATGCAATCAATAGGCAGTATGCGATCTTCTCCGATTTCAGATAATTTCTTTCAGCACCCATCAATCGCTTGCTAACATAGTATGGCTTCTAGATCTGATACTATTCGTGCAGCAGCGCAGCACTTATGGCATGCACCGGCAACGCTAAATAAATGCACAAGTCTTCATAGTCCAGTGGCTTGGATAAGACGAGGGCTCTCTCAAAGTGGTGCACCAGATCATGAAACGTGTTAACACAATCCTGCGTCCATGCTAAGTTCCTCTTCCCTCTTCTCATCAAGTTGAAGAAGCGAATGCACTTATCGATGGCTTTGGAGATGAGCCGACCCAGGGCGGCAATCTTCCCATTTAGGTTTCGCACTTTCTTAATCGTCTTTGGTGCTTTGATATCTCTTATCGTCTAAATCTTCTCGAAATTGGCTTTAATTCCATGCATTGTGCACTTACCAAAAATTGATGGTGCAAATGGTAGTCATCTCAAAGCCTTTATCTGAAGGAGTAGGCGAACAACTCCAAATCTACATAGAAGAAGACAAGTGCTGGATGAAGCCAAACCTATCGGCACATAAATGTTTTATCTATCCAAATAAGTGCTCAAAGCTTGACGACTTTAAGATGCAAGATGAAATAGAGGAAAATGTTATGGTTTTCATAAGGAAAAACCTTTGGGTATCGACTGGTTTTGTGCTATGAGAAGACATTGTCTTCCTCCCTATTCTCATGGACATAGATCCCAACTTGGTCTTTAGTGATCTAGCGACTCTGGTGGGCGATTCTCTTATAAATATCGAGCCTAAAGCAACTAAGAAAGGACTTTCGACCATTCTCTTCTTCATCTTCTATCTCTACATGGATCTTATTGCCTAAAGACTAACTTTTACTTTCCTAAACATAGAAACGAATTGTAAAGCCTTTTGTACTCATGACAAAACAATCTATAATAATATTAAAGTAGACATAGGCCATAGAATTTTCCAAACCACCATAAATATCCTTGTTTTTACTGTTTTTGTTGTCATTACTACTTAGATTTACTCTCTACTATCACATTTGGGTGTTGTGCCACTTTTTAGCCCAACATTTTGATGCTTTCACTGGTAATAGGGCTTTGCAAGAGTAGATCTTACTTTTATTTTGGATTAGAACATCTGAAGGTTGATCTAGTGCTTCTTATTGCATATTAGGATATTTGATCGCTGAATTTATGGCCCTTAGGAAATCCAGTGGATCTGGATCAGTTGTAAATGAATGAGATGATGCTTTTGACCGTAATAAAGAAACCAACTAGTCGTTGGAGGCGACAAAGGACACTCATCCCCGTTAGGGATGTTGTCGAGAGTCGAGTTCGATTGGATGATGGCGGAGCAGAATCAAAAAATAACAGATAACTAGAAAATGCTTATTGAGAAGATGGATGCGAGCATTGCCTTGTTGACTCAACAGTCTGAAAGGAAAAGGAAAGTCCACAAGGATGCATGACCATCAAGTTCTAAAGAAGAGAGTTCCACTTCCTTTAATCAAAATAGGAGAGACATGAAGCTAATTATGAAACAGCACTCTGCTTGAACATCAAGGAGAACAACTGGAGGAAGTGACTACGCTTTGGCCATAGATGGACCACTCGGTACGAAAGGAATCAAATCAATACTGAGGGTTGACGGTTGGCCCTGAATTGCAATAACTTGATGTAATCAATTTGGATGATAGCGAGAATGATTTGTAGGTATTGGCAATGATGCCAGACCAAATGCTAAAGCGTAGGATGTTGGTTCTCAAATGACCGTTGTAGAGCTAGCTAGGCATCAAAAAAGATCCAGAGTGGTTCTCCTAGAGACGAGAGAGTATAGACGTTATTAAGTAAATCAATAACGGTTATAAAGTAAAACGCATAAGGATGCTCATGTTAGTCATTTTACGGATCACCAAGCTAGTAAGGAATATATTGGGCTATGGTGGAGAGGCTAGTAAATGAAAATTTGTAGAGGAAGAATGAAGAGTGGGGTTTTGCATCTAGCAGGACTCCGTTCACAAAGAATGTTTTAAAGGAAGAATAACCCAGGAAGTTTAGAATGCCCTCTACGCCGTCATACAATAGGACGACTGCTCCTCGACAGCAAGTATGAACAACCCCTGGAGGTGCTAGGGTGACGGTTGTGGTTTGATATATGTGTTTCCCTATCTTTTTCGATGGAATTGCATCGATGTGATTCACTCAGTTCCTACCGAAGTCCATTTCAACTTTCGATGAATCGGCCAAGAAGTTTTTGGAGCAATTCAGGCTCCACCCTGGTTGATTCAAGGATATGTTGCCTTTGTTGGGCATTTCTTAGGGACCTGAAGAGTCATTGAAAGGTTTTTTGGATAATTTTGATGTTGTGGTCATGGAGGTGAATAATCTAAAGGAGAATTTGTGTGATGTCTTTGATCTACAGGATATACCCGGATACACATTTTGGAAAATGGCCGAGGATGAAGTTACCTACAACAATGGAGGAGTTCCACCGAAAGGCTAACTAATTCTTGCGCTTGGAAGAGGTAGACTTTGTTTTCGAGAAGGCTGGCGGTGAAAAGCTAAGAGAAGAAGTTTAGAGTAATGTTATTATAAAACAAATCCATAAGAGCACACATAATGTTGCTGTGAATGTGGGTAATACCAGTAAGTAGAAAAAAAAAGAATCAGAATGCAGGGATAGAAGGAACAAAGCCAAAAAGCATACAAGGAATATGAAACCAGTGGAATACATGCCTACGAACGATACAATCAAAAATATCTACTTTGCCATGCAAGGGACATAGAAATACTGAATGCCGCCTTCAATTGAAGTGGCAGAAGATGAAAGGCACTCAGGGAAGTATTATCGCTTCCATCAAACACATAGGCACAATACCAATGGTTCATTTAAAAGATATTATTGAAGAGTTGATCCGTAAGAAAAGGCTATAGCAATATGTTAGAGAAACTTAGGATGCAAACAAAATGTTGGAACCTATGAACCAAATGCTCAAGAGAGTCAGCCAAGACCTAGTGAAGAGGGACCCAGGTGACCTGATGGAAGGATCATCATAAATACAATAATTGGAGGACCTCATCTAGTAGAGACAAGCTAGAATGGGATGAACTGGCATGTGAATTCTCTGAAGCATGCACCCTAGGGAAACTACTTTTCCTGAATGGAGCTCTAGCTAAGTAGTAGAGATTGACGACTGATGATATAATATTTTGTAACAGAGGTTCTAATTGGATTGAAACATGAATATTTGATCCTGCAGTGAAAATGGATGTTATGGGCCCAATTACTATGCATCAAGTCCTAGTGGATTGCGAAGCTCGATAAATTTTCTATTTAAAGGACTTTTGATCAGATTAAAATCAGTCCCACGGACGTTAAGCTTCGTAAATTCATGATTCAAGGATTTACCAAAGAGACGAAGAAGCCCGTGAAGATTATCAAATTGTCCATGGAATTGGGAGAAGGAGACCGCAAGATCATGTGGGTACATAATTTTATAATTATTGACGATTTCTCGATGTATAATGCCTTTTGGGTCGACTAGCCTTAGCTAGTTTCAAAGTAGCACCGGCTCCTTAGCGCTTGATGATAAAGTTCCCCAGGAGAATGAGGTTGGAGCTATTCAAGCTACCAGAGCACTAATCAAGAAAGCTACGTTGCTAAGCTCAGAGAGACGAAGCAATGAGAGAAAGGGAAAGGTGTAGAGAATGATCTCAACATCAACACTACTGATGCATAGAAATCAATGCCTAAGCCTTTGCTTGAGAGCCATAGCAAATTCTTCGAACCTATGGATCTCCATAGGAGCTAAAGGGTGCATGGGCAGTGTCAGTAGAGCTGAAGATTGATATCCCAATCCATATGGAGGGTCCTACTCAAGTCCTTAAGATTGGATCTCAGCTTAGTGCCAAATTGAGAAAGAAGTTTCTCCGAGCAAATTTGGATGTATTTTCCCGGACACATTCAAACATCTGTGGAATATTGTCGAAGATAGCATGCCATTCATCGAATGTGAATCTGAACCTCTTGTTAAACAAAAATGACTCGTTCTAAGTCCGGAGTGATCCATTGCATTGAAAGAAAAGTGGATAAATTAAAGGCACATGCCTTTATCAGCAATACCTTATACCCCCGAATGGGCATCGAATCTCGTGTTAGTTAAGAAGGCAAATGGAAAATGGTGGACATGCATCGACTACTCAGACTTGAACAAATCATACCCAAAAGACATCTTCTTGCTACCAAAGATAGACCTGCTTAAGGAATCAACAGTTGGACACGAAATGTTATTTTTTATTGATGCATATTCCAACTACAACTAAATAGCAATACGTGTTCTAGATTAGGAGAATACGAGTTTTATTAGTTATTTTGGCATGTACAAATCGAGTCATGCCATTCGATTTAAAGAATGCTAAAAATACCAACTAGTGATCAGTAAATAGAATGTTTGAAAATCAGATCAGCTAGACTATGGAAGTGTGTGGATATATGCTTGTTGTTATTCGACCTTTTGAATTGGTTATATCCAGATTGATTAGACAAGTTGGACTGGATGATAGGCATAGGAAGCAGCCTAAAGAGGTGATCATGGAGTCTAGAGATCAAGCACATACAATGGTATGAAGCAGTGATCAAACGAGACCAAGAGATACTCTTCGGAATGCCTTAATTATGGATTACTGCCTCCCTTAGGAAGGGGATTGGTACTTATCCTTCTACTATGCATGGGATCAGATCGATCACTATGGCTATGAACAACTTGAACCTGCAGTTCAACTTAACGGGAATTGATCGGTATCTCCAAAAACATGAAGGAAACCATGCAAACAACTTTGGAAACATGAAGCTAGCATAGAGAGGGCCCATAACACCGATTGCACGTTGCTATGTGGCAGCTAGGACCCATCGGTGTCGATCTAATATTAGGAATTGGGCCATGAAACTTTTTGAGTGATCTCATCTACATCTTGATATTCTATTGGTGAATTTTTAGATGATATTCGGTCATTTACCCTTATAAATACCGAGTTCATTATTCATTTGAGGGACCTTTACACTACTGTTTTACTGATACTTCATTATAATCTAGGATCAATCCAATCCGATCCCTCATACTCAAAAAACAAGTGATTAATAAAGAAATTTCTACAAAGTGGATGTAGACAATCGTCCATGAACCGTATAAATCTGCATGTTCTTGTTTCCTCTGTTTTAATTTTAGTTTTTCACTTTATTTCCCTACATAAAATATATTGGGTGTTTATGCCAACTTTTGGTGCAAACATTTTGGGGCTTCCATTGAGAATTGAATTCCCAGCTTGACTTGATCTTTTCATCTACTAGTGGATTCCTATATTCATGAGATAGATCCAAATTTCTGCCGACATGTTTTTATTTCTACTTAGTTTTGAAGAAGAATGAAAAGGAAGCTATTAGCTGTGGCCAGAGGAAAGTCTACTACTTCCCATATTGTTGATGAAAATGAAGATACTAGCATTCAACAGGTTAACTAGAATATACAACCGGTGGTTGTTTATGCCCCAAATCCTCCTAATTGCATCACTAAAGCCAACTTCAAAGTCCTAATAAAGGAATTGTTAGATAGCCATAAATAGCTCAATCAGAAAATGTAAACCAATATTTACATGATGAACCGGTTGAAAGACCAACGTAAGAAGACAAGAAGGGAGCCTACTCCATACTCAGGATCAGAGAGATCCTCCTCATTTGACGACAATAATAGAAACAGTCGGTGAAAGACAAATTCAAATAATGCTGGAATTACACGATCGACTATCGGATCGCACGGATTAGTATCGAACCCTCCAGAGGGATCGACACCAAACCCTCAAACCGAAGGAGAAAATTACCTGCTACTGGAGAAGCTAACTCCAGACGCACGGCGATTGATCAAGGCATTGGAGCTTATACGAATGTCTTTAAACCACAACTGAGAAATGATTATAGGACTGCTGCTTAGGAGGAACATCAAGAGCACACTAAGCCAAGGCAACATGGTGCTACCCCAAGTCATGGATTGGGCCATTCACATGATATGGAACATGAACACCACCAGGCACCGGCTCTCCAAAAGCCGGACCTAATGGCTGTGGTAAGATAGTTGGTGAAAGAAAGTCAATGTTTGACTAACGATGATTGAGGATTCTCCATGAGTCATTCTTCAATCATTAACAACATCCTACATGTAGAGTATCCGAGGAGGTTTAATATGCGTACGATGCCTGCTTATGCAGGAAAACCAACCCTGGGCAATATCTCATGAAGCATGAGTGGTACATGGACTCCGCATGAGCCACTGATGCAGTCAAGTGCAAATGTTTCCCATTTTTCAAAGAGGGTTTGCGACCATGTCGTTTTCCAAGCTACCACCGCTGTCAATTTCTTCATTCGATGAATTATAAAGAAATTTTGTAGAGCAGTTCCGCATGCATGTGGCTCACCTTAAATATGTCATCTACCTCTCCAACTTGATCTAGGCTCCGAGGGAGTTACTAAAAGATTATTTGGAAGGGTTTAACATGGTTGTCACAGAAGTTAGTAATCCAAAAGATGATGCAATACCGATGACATTGCTAAGGGATTTGACCACGATTTTGATTTTGGCGACTAGTTGAGGGAAAGACTCCTACATTGGACCATTTTTATGTGTAGGCAGCTCACTACTAAGGAAGGAGGAGGCACAACAGACTAGGAAGAGAGATGTTACAGACCACGGTGCCGAGGGAGTACAAAGAAATGTGGTGGTGAGACAGTTCGAAGAGAATACCAGGAAAGTTGAAATTAATGTTCAAAACAAAGAAATGAGCAAAAGAGAGGCGATGATAGGAAGCGCGATTGATGACGGGATTCTGGGAGAGGGAAGCCAAGGATCCTGATGTTTGACACCTATATGCCATTGAGCATGTCATTAGAGAACATCTATTTATCAAATTGTAATATTATGCAGTATAGAAAACCACTTCCAAAGAAACCAACAAAGAAGCAAAGATAAGTAGGGAAGTACTATATATTCCATGAAAGTTATAGTCATATCGCGGATGTGTGCCGCCACTTACATGATGTCATTGAAAAGTTGATTCGTGAAAGAAAATTGAAACAGTTCGTTAAATCCCCGTAGGAAGACGGGTAGGGACATTCGACCCCAGTAGAAGACAAGCTCTACCTAGTGCAAGAGAACCTATATTAACGGGAGGAAGGTTAGTCGTTAACATTATTGTTGGAGGACTACATCTAGCTGACAAAAGCTAGAATGAGAGGGAGCGTTATGTGAACGCTATAAGGCGTGTTGGTATGGAGTGCTGCTCGAACATGGAGGATGGTGCTCTAGCAAAGTGGCAGAGGACTATGACTAATGACATCATGTTTCGAAGTAGAGATACAGACAGGGTGAAAGCCCTTACAATTGACCCATTGTTGATCTCGGCAATGATCCGCCCTACCTCGGTGAGAAAGATTCTGATTGATTACAGAAGTTCGGTTAATATCATTTTTCAAGAAGGTATATGATCAGATGTTACTGGAAGTCAAAGACTTGAAACTGTTCAAAGGCCGTATTCATGGATTTACTGGAGTTTCTACCGAAGTGAAAGGCTACGTCGAGCTACTCGTGGAATTGGGAGATGGTAATAGGAGAGTGCGGGTGCTGCCGTTTGTTGTGATGGGCTCTTCGTATAATGCTTTCTTGGGCCAACTGGCTCATGCTGAATTTTAGGCAGCTATGCCCCTTGTTGTTTAACACTAAAATTCCTAACAGAGAACGGTGTGGGAATTATTCATCGAGATCAGGAGACAAGCCATGCCTGCTATGTTGCTGAGTTGAGGGATGCTCAGTAAAAGGGAAAAGGAAAGGATGTGGAGACATCTCGCTGCATCAAAATTAAGGAAGCGTAGCAATCAGCATCCGAGCCTTGGCCCGGGCACCATGGTTGGTTTTATAAAGATATAGACCTGAGAGATTAGGAAGAAGGGACCAAAGAATCCAAGGCTCTACCTGTTTAGCTGACGGTTGACATCACGGTCTGCCATGACAACCCATAATAGGTCCTAAAGATCGAATCACTGCTCAACGCAACAAGGATGAAAGAATTAGCTGACTTTCTTTGGACGAATCTTGATGTGTTCTCTTGGACCCATTCTAACATGCATAGGATCTCACCAACCATTGCGAGCCATGCATTGAATATTGACCTAAGGCATGCCCCCGATGAAATAGAAACGAAACTGCTTGGAATTGGAGAGATCCGCTCCACTTAAGGAAGAGGTGGATAAACTCAAAATAGTGGGTTTATTCGCGATGCCCTCTACTCGAAATGCGTATTCAATTTTGTACTCGTGAGAAAGGCTAATGGGAAGTGGAGAACATGCGTTGACTACTTAGATCTGAGTAATGCATGCCCTAAGGACAACTTTACACTTCCAAGGATTGACCAATTGGAAGACTCAACTTCTGGACACAAGATGCTTTCATTTATGCGTGCGTAATTCGGTTACAAGTAGATCTCGATGCACGTCCCAAACTACAAACACACCGGCTTCATTATCGACCTGGGATTATACTGCAACATTGTGATGCATTTTGGACTGAAAAACACATGAGCAACTTACTAGAGGCTCATAAATCAGATGTTTGAAGACCGTATTAGACGTTCAATGTAAGTTTATGTGGATGATATGCTCGTGAAGTCATGGCAATCAAACGACCACATCTACGATTTGGCAAAGATGTTTAGTATCCTCTGAAATATGTAATGAAACTCAACCCCTTGAAATGCTTTTTCAATGTTGTGTTAGGGAAATTATTAGGTTTCATTGTTAACTCTCGTGGAATTGCAACCAATCCCTAGAAGATTCAGGCGATAAGAGATATCCAAACACCGAAAATGAGTAAGCAGGTGCAAATCCTAAATGGGAATGTCGCCGTCTCGACTGGATTCATCTATAGACCCACCAATAAGTGCATTCCCTTCTTCAACTTGATCAAAAGAGGGAAGAGGATCTTTGAATGGACGCAGGATTTTGTTGACACGTTTCAAGCTCCGATACACCACTTAGAGAGACCCCCAATCTTATCCACGCCTATGGATCATGAAGACTTATACATCTATTTAGCGGTGTCGTTACATACCATAAGTGCCACCCTGCTAGATGAAGAGAATCAAATACATAAGCCAGTATATTATGTTAGGAAGCGATTGACAGGTGCTGAAAGAAATTATCCAAAACTAGAGAAGCTCGCATACTGCCTATTGATTGCATCAAGGAAGCTCTGCCCTTATTTTCAGGTCTACCCCATATATGTCTTCACCGACCAGCCATTACGACGGGCCCTATAGCGACCTGAGACATCTGAAAGGTTACTGAAATTGAACACTGAATTGAGCCTATTCGATGTCAGTTATCTCCCATGGAGAGCCATCGAGGGATAGGTGTTGGTACATTTCATAGCTAAATTCACTGCGCAAGACGACCTTTCGGAGAGTAGTGGAAAACCTACCATCCAATGGAAGATGTATACGGATGGATCATCTAACGATCAATGTTCTAGCATTGGAGTCATATTAGTCACTCCCGAGGAGCGCTCAATCTGCTACGCCTTGAAACTTGACTTCTCTGCGATAAATAATGAAGTTGTATATGAAGCCTTGATCCTCGGGCTCAAACTTGCTAAAGAACCAGGGTAAGAGCTTTACAAATTTTCTGTGATTCCAAATTAGTAATGTCCCAAGTAAGGGCAGAATATCAAACCAAAGGAGCGTAACTTGCTACATACCTCAATCGAGTCCAATAGCTACTAACCAACCTTAAGCATTACACAATTTCACACATCCCTAGAGAGCAGAATGAGAAAGCCGACTCACTGGCCAAGTTGACCACTTCCGAGGATGGACAGCAAATGGACATTGTCTTAGTTGAAATACTTAACGCTTCGAGTATTGACTAGATGGGGACAGATTGGGTCTTAGAGACGGAGCTCGAGAAGGAGTCGTGGATGACTACGATCAAAGATTATTTGCAAAGGGGAATTCTTCTCGAATGGAGGAATGAGAAACGACAGGTCCTTCGTAAAGCTTCAAGATACAACCTTCAATAAGGAGTCATATATAGAAAGCGTTCCATCCTCTGCTTTGGGGTATCGCCAATGATGAAATAAAGCGGGTATTAAGAGAAGTCCATGAAGGAGAATGTGGCGTCACACCGCATGGCAAAACTTGGCGAAGAAGATACTTTGCCATGTTTATTACTGGCCAATTGTCAATCGAAATGCAACTGATTATGCTAGATGGCATGAAAAGTGCTAGGTTTTTTCAAAGATTTTAAGGGCCCCGCTGACCGAGATTACTTAGATGGCTAGTCATCCGTTTGGTACATGGGGCATCGACATCATCGTCTCCTTACCCATTTCCAAAGGTGGCGCAAAGTAAGCCATCATAGCAGTCGACTACTTCACTAAATGGGCTGAAGATGAACCATTGGCCATGATCACCATAAGAAAGTAATCAACATTGTTGTTTGAAAAATTATGTCATTTTGGTCACCCTAGAACAATCATAACTGAAAACGGGACCCAATTCAATAGTGCTGAATTCATAGACTTCTGCTCCTGACATTATATTGAGAAAAGATTGTGACAATTGCTTACTCTCAAGCAAATGGATAGGTCGAAGCTCTTAATAAAATCATGAAGTCCATTTTAATGAAGAATTTGGAAAAGGCTAGAGGCAAGTGAGTTGATGAACTCCCATTAGCACTATGGGCATACATAACCACCCATAAGTCCACGACTGGCCACATTCCTTTCGCCCTTGCCTACAGCCTCATAAGCTGTGATTCTCGTAGAACTTGAAGTTTTTTCTCATCAAATGACTTACTATGACCCAGAACAAACAGCGTTCTCCTTTTGGAGTCTCTAGAAATGGTCGATGAGAAGCACGAAGAAGCTAACTTAAGAGCAGCTGCACACAAACATTGAGTAGCCAGGTACTACATCATTAAAGTCCGAGTTTGAGCCTTTGAAATTGGCGATTCTTCCTAATACATATCTTTCCAAGCCCCATCAACATGGTCCGAGATGGGAAGGACCGTATGTAATCGATTAAAAGCTTTGAGGTGGAACTTTCAAGCTAACGACTGTTAGAGCATGGAATAGCGAGCATCTACGATGCCGTTTCACTTGATTTTGTTTCATCATTTATATTTCATTTATATTTTTCTTTTGCATTTCAGAGCCATGTAATAAGACAGACTATGTCACTTTCTCTTTCAATTGGCAATAAAACTTGAAGTTTTCTCTACAACTGTGAATTGTTTATGCATAGTACAATAGTTATGATATGCGACCGATTACATCTACGTACGCCTAATATAGACCGACGAGTGCCCTGAGTCTAGTGCCAACCAATTTCTCGAGTCTGTCATCTAATTGATCAAAATGAACGTAACTCTACCTTTCATCCATCAAATCTCGCCTACGATCTGACGAGCTGAGTATAAAACATAGAACGGATGTGACACAACCATCTGTTATCTAGCTCCATCTACATATTCGATGGGAGGAATGTAAAGTAAAAGTGGATGTGATACGATAGACAACTCCTCCACCTTTTCCCTTAACTTGGGGGCAAAGTAATTAACTAAGGAAAATGTGGTTTGACCCTTTACAAGATCAACCCTAGTCTCCAAAATGTGGGCCGGAGCACAAACATCCCACGGGTGCAATGAACCACCCATCAATTAAATCTGGTCCCCAGAGTGCGGATAAGAGTATAGACAAACGAATGAGTGTAACTTGATCGTTCATTTTTCAACTCTAACCTGAGCTTGATCAGAGGAGTACAAACTCATAATGGATGAGATCCGACCATCCACGAGCTAACTCCGCCAACCTGAGACTATGGGCATGACATAAAATTACTTAACCGCTGAATATGACGGCATTACAATGTACGACCGAGAGGAAGCCTTGAGATGAACTTATGGGATCGACGCTCGAAGAAATGAGCGACTGAGTGGCATTGCAACTTAAATGACAAGCGACGAATTACAAGTACATTGAATGGAAAACTAACCTTGCCGCATCCTCCCTGTTTCGACCATTTTCAGGGTGTGAGGTTCAATGAAGTCTCATTCCACAAAGCTACGCTTTTCACAAAAGCCATGCTTCGATCAACCAATGATCAGCACTTAGCATGCCACATTACCAAATTGGGAATACATCACTAGTAACCATCAACTACATAACCTCTGAGCTCGTACGTCTCAGAGAAGAGTGTCAAGCTAAGAGAATAAATTCTCCACCACCAAACAGAAATGTATTTGATAGAAACCAGCTTTATATCTAAAAGTGTAATGTCGGACATACATCTATACAAGTCCATCTTGGGTCTGAATGGAACCGAAGGCACTTCTTCCAATTAAGGAAAGAAGTCCTTGAAAATCCGGATATTCGTGATAGCTTGAACAATTAAGCAAATTCACACAAAAGTTAAACTAAAACGAAAGAAGATTTTATTCACCAACAAAAACTTGGAAAGCTAAGTACAAGTTTATTCCTAGAACTAGAAACCAAAATGGGGGCATACCCGCACAATCGCGGCCAACAAAAAGAAACTAGCTACCTACCATACATAACCCCAGCCAAGTCGACTGCAATATATTGTCTTTCTTGGGCTTCCTCGAGGCAGACTCACTAGATCTCTCACCTTTACGTTTCCTTTCCGACCTTCCTCCACCCTTGCCACCGATAGATGAAATACTTTTAGAGACAGAAATGGAGGCGGTCTCACTTTGGGATATAGAAGGGTGGACTTTTCAAGGATGATTCGCTGGGTAATATGACTTGGAGTGGAGTGACATCAACCTCAGCACGCTCCCTCTTTGCTTGCTTGTCCAATGCTTCCTTCTCAATGCGCTCCTTTAAGCTGTGCTTATCCGTGTGCTTAAAGGCATGAGTCACCACAGCATTCTCTGTTTCGTCCTCGACATGTTGATCATTGGTCTTTTCTTTATTCTAAGCCCATATAACTTTAGCATCTACGCTGGGAGATCAATGGATTGAACCGTTGGGCCCGTCTATGAATTGGCGACCGCTGTAGACTCCATGGTCAGTGCTTGCTATCCCAGGATGGCTTCACCACCAAAAGAATGTACAGATGTAGGTAGGCTTGGAATTTCACAAGGTCCAATAGGTAAGCCCATGATGTTCGTGCCCAAGATTTAAACCTTCTCGAACGTTGGGAGGTGAGAGATATACCTTTGTCGGATTGGCCTACGATCGAAGTTGGAGTGCTGCCTTCAAAAATTGGAGATAGTCCAAGAGACTTGTGGATTTTAAGATGATCTAGATATAAGCCTATCTCCTTTTCGGAGGCACGAGTAGTTGAGGCACCAGTTGCCTGACTTATGAGAGAGTCTTAAGAACTAAACCCAAAGGCTTCTTTGCCATCCTTTCCCTTCTCGATGATCGACGGGAGTAAACTAAGTTGAGCAGCCTTGAGTTTTTCAAGCTCTTCATCACGTAAGATTTCACGCATAAGTTTCTCTTCATAACCCTCAATGCAACAAAGGGATTTCTTCAGCTTAACAGTATACTCCAAGGCTTCAATTAACGACTTAGGGTACCCTTCTCCAAGGACGCAAAGGTTTTGGTTTACAAGGGCACTTGCATTTTAATATATCAGTAGGGGATCAAAGACATCCTTTATCTTTGTTCGACCAGCCCCCTAGCTTCCTCTTTGAGGGTCTCTATTTGCATATGTCATTTATCAGCCTCAACCTAAGTCAGGCGAGCCTCAACGGTTTCCACGCAATATCTTTGGGACTCCGGTTGAGCCTCAAGATTCTCTTGTTTTTCCTTCTCAAGCTTCTCCTCAAGCTATCAAAAACGGAGGGCCAGCGCATCACTATCTTTTTTTCAAAGCGTCCTTCTCCTTCTGTAGAACATCTTTATCAAGGGTTAAAGTGCCACTGCAAAGAACAGTTGTGCCCAATTCAACTTGATGCACTTTAATTAAACGTTCCACTGCTTCAGAAGAT
Organism: Allium cepa; assembly: GCA_030765085.1. Lineage (NCBI taxonomy): Eukaryota > Viridiplantae > Streptophyta > Magnoliopsida > Asparagales > Amaryllidaceae > Allium > Allium cepa. The sequence continues at coordinate 478,367,080 of CM060943.1, read as the reverse complement.
TCACTGGCTCTTTTCTCAGCATCGGCCAGCTTTATATTAGTCCTTTGACTTTTTTCATCCAAGTGTTTGATGATGCCCTTATCAGGAGTCGCTTGAGGAGTCAAGCGATTGATCTCATGCTTCCTTTCAACGATATTTCAGAAATTGACTCAACAACATGTTGAACTGTGCCATGTTAGGTGTAGAGATCATTGGCATATGAGAGCACCGTGTCCTTGGCCTTTAAAGAAATTGGATGCAAAGCAGGAACAAATCTAAAGTCATCAAAATATAACTTGGGAAAGGTGGCCTTAAGCTTGGACATATTTCTACAGCAATGGCAGTGAGAGCGGTTGGGGATAAAAAGGACCATTTTCCATGCCTATGAGAAGAAGTACCAAAACTTCCTACGCCAGTCTATCGTTCAAAAGATCACCGGGTGCTAGAAGAACCCGAACGTTGATCGGGTAATGTAGCCGAAGTAGGGACATGAGGTAATGACTTGCCACTCCTATTGACGGTGGGATGTGGATTGGCACCCTTATGATGAGAAGACTTGGGTTTTGACTTAAGCTTGGACGATGAATCCTTGGATCAGTAGCTTCTGTCTTAGTCCTCCCTTTTGTCATGGCCTTACCTTTCCTGACCAGGCTATCATTGAATCCGAACCTCAATTGGGTCCGAAATAAGACAGTTGATAATATGATGATTTCTTTAAGTGATTATAGATTCAAGAGCATCCCATGAAACTTGCACATAAAATAAAGGTGTATAAGAATCACAAAAATTAAGGATGGATAGGTGTCATGTAGTGCAGTGCACATGATCATGAGTGTCCCCTCGACCAACCAGGTACTAGAGCGTTGCTAGCCATAGTAATCTCTCTCATGCTAGTTGAAGGAATGTCAACATCAATTTAGATAGAATAGTCGGACCCCCCGAGGCTCATGTTAGCAAAATCATAACTCCCGACATACTTTGGTATTGAGATGTTCGATAATCCCTCAAATAAATTTTCTGGAGGTAACGAAGCGGATTGATCAATAGGAGTAGTGGTTGGCTTAGGCTCTTGGTAATTTTCCCTTTGCAAAGCTTGTAAATGAGCCTTTCCCTTTTCTCTTTTTTAAAGCAAGGAGCTACATGTCTTGAGATGACTCGACTACAAGATCATGACTTAGACCTGTGTCATCGCGACCAGGCTCATTAGTATCGGCCCTTATTTTTCCTTCTTAGGCATCCGAGCCTCCTCGACTGAGGGAATGAAAAGATTAACATCGCCACCTCCCTGCTGAGCAGCGCTCTTCTTCCTCTCACTTCCTCATTGGAATTCCATGTCAACCTAGTACTATGACCCTCTTCTAAGAAGCCGAAGGCAAAGGGACACATATCGATAATAAGGGACCTAACATCTCTATCTTACGGAGGTATAATCCTGAGCTCAACGGTTGCCTTTCAATAACTATCACTGATGGGATGTGGATAGATACCTGCAAGGTTCAAAGAACTACTCAGTTCAAAGTTCAACTTGAATAAAAGCACTTAAGATTGAGTAAAACGACACTCACGTCCTTCCAGCTATCATCCCACAAAGCTAGGTGGGCAACGCACATAAAACCCCTCATTCTTGAAAGCACTTAGCTTATCCCACGCACCAGTCGTGACTTGATAATTACTAATTGCCTCAAGAAATGTATATGAGAGGCTTCAATTCCATTGCTTTAAATTGAAGATGAATCTAACGTCCTTCAAAGTTGGTTCACGATATAAGAATTCAAGGAATATCATGTATGTACAGTGAAGAAATTCATAGCTGTTTAGATGCAACTAGACCGAAGCCAATCTCAAATGATGTAACATCTTTCAAACAAATGGATTAAAAGGCCAGATGCATCCTACCCAGCACATATACATGTTACGGTAGTATATCCTTCCATAGGCAAGTGATCCCTATCATTATGAAATAGGGCTCATACATCTTGGTACGGTATCCCGTGTTTGATGAAAATTTTGTGAAGAGAAGCCTCGTCAATTCTTAAAGCCATAGAATCTTCCGGGGTCTCTAAAAATATAGCATCTTCCAAAGTGTTAGGAGCTAGTTCATCTTCTACTTCTATATTCACAAGGATTTTAGGCAGTTGGTGAGAACTTTCGAGCTGTTCTGATTGATTGCTTAGAGTATCCTGATTAGATATTGTTGCGGAGCCTGATTCAGCATAAGAATCACCGTGCGAAGCTGTCTATTCAATAAACATAGCAGCTAAATGCTACGAGCGCCTAGAACCCATAACTATCAAACTTAGTAGATGGTCATTGTTAGAGAAAAAGCTTGTTCCCCTTGTAGAGTGTAAACTAGTGTGATGTGGTGCAAGGCAGTAAAAATAATTCATGACTTAGTGACAGCTATGACGAGACTCTAGGATTCAACCAAAGTAACCATCATCGCTAACCATTCTAACCGGTTTTCATGTTAATGGTTGTGAATTTCGCATGATCTTTGGGATCAGTTATCAGTATAACAGAGTAGGTGTTTACATTTAAATTTACTCATATCCATATGACTAGCATATTCAAATTCAAGTTCAAGTTTGAGATCTTATGCAAGTGTCAAACTTCAAAAATGTTCATGTCCAATTTTTTTTCCATGTTCATGCTTTTAAACAAGGTTCCATGCTCATTCATGCAAACAAGTTCATGTGGTCAAGTCCTAAAGATCAGTTGTGCTCAGAACAAGCTAAAAAAGGGCTAAGTCCACTTAGGCAAAGGGATCAAATTCGATCCCTCACCTAGACATTGTTGCCCTATGCCATTTCAAACTCCATATGCCTATAACTGATCCCCTGCTCCAAAATACTCCAATCCCTCATTTCATAAGACAACCATTCCTACCACGATTCAACCTGTCCCAACTCCAAACAGTTATAATTGATTATGTCATCACTGATCACTATCCATCACTTCACTCCATCCACTTCAGTTCCCATGCCAACTGATCCCCATGCATGTGTAATTTTGAAGTCAAGATGATCATGTACACCAATCGATCCTAATGTCATTCACTACTCAACCATGCCTACAACCAATCCCTAGTCAACCATGCCTGCAATCAATCCCTACTCCATTTCACCCCCTCCTTGACTCACACTGTCCTACTTCTATAAGACCACCAACATGAACAATCTCGTCCTCTCATCACGGTAAAAATTCTACATCGCACATTAGTCCAAAACCCACATATATATGTAAAATCAAGTACAAACGCAAGGCGAAGAGTTGAATTGACTCAAAGAGGACGAGAGCGATGCGGGTCTAGTTTGAATCTGAAATTAAGTTAGCAAAATCAGAATTGGATTTGATTTGTGGTAATGGCGAAGGATTTTAGCAAGATGGAAGATGGAATCGCATAGGGGAGGGGATGGATCGATGGAAGATATGATAGAAATGTTGAACTCGAAGATTAGTAATGGCTGGAGCAAGGGAAAGGGGGATCGGTTTGATTGCAAGATAAATGAAACAAGTGAGGGGGTTAAGCAAAGTCATTTAGCTTATATGTAAATGCGCTTTGATATATTAGAGCCCAATGCAGTTATGTTTCCATATAAAGGGATCGGCCTATCTCTTGTACTGAACCCCTATTTCATTATTGTATATAAAGAAAAATAATATATCCTAATGAAATTGTATTTGAACTATATAAAACAGGCAACAACCCATAAACATGTGAACGTGTTCAAGGCTAATAACAAAGCGTATACATAAACGTGCACATGTGCATATCAAACATTCAGTTCCTTGAATCGATAGAAATTGAATTTTCACCTGGATTTCACAGAAAAGAAGTCACTGTAGATAGCTGAGACCTACTACTTGATCAACAAGCATAATGGAACTGAGTATAGGCAAGACTGAGTATCACACTCTATATTTATATCAATTAATATTGACCAACCGTCGCAACGAACAAAGAGAGATACAACTCCTCATAAAGACAATTCAATAAAAGGATAACGACTATTCAGAAAACTGAATGGAAACCCCTTCGGCAACTCTAAGTTGCTTTCATTCAAAGCATGTCATGTTTGAAACAAAACATACTTTAAAGGGAAAGTGTTATCCAGCCTTTTGACCTGGTGATATACAGACTTATTAGACAATTTAGACTCAATGATAGACAAGGCAAGCAGCGTAGAGAGGTGACCATGAAATCTAGAAAACAAGCACATCCAATAGTATGAAGCAACGATCAAGCGAGACTAAGAGAAAAACTCTCCGAAATGTCCTAAGTATGATAGTGCCTCCCCTAGGCAGGGGATTGGTGCCTATCCCTTGTTCTATGCAGGGGAGTAGATCGTATCAATATAGCTATGAACAACTTGAACCAGCAGTTCGACTCAACGGGAATCAATAGGTATCTCCAAAAACATGAAGGCAACTGTGCAAACAACTTTGGAAACACGGAACTAGCATAGAAGGGGCCCTCGTAACCGATCACTCAATGCCATATGTCAGCTAGGACCGATAGATATCTATTGCCTAATATTAGGAATTAGGCTATGAAATTTTTTGAGTGACCTCATCTGCATCTTAAGGTTCCTTTGGCCAATTTTCAGGAAGATATTCGACCGCCCACCCCTGCAAATACATAGTTCATTATTCATTTGAGGGATCTTGACGCTGCTATTTTAATGGTACTTCAATTATCAAGGATTAATCCTATTCGATCTCCTCTGTAATTAGAAAAACAAGTGTTTACTGAAGTAATTTCATCAAAGTGGACATGGGCAACGTCGAACCACTATAAATCTATGTGTTATTATTTTCTACTTATTTCCTCTTTTATAATTATAGTTCTTCACTGTATTTCTCCCATAAAATCTATTGGGTGTTTGTGCCAACTTTTGGTGTAAACACTTGTGAAGTCATAATTATTAACAAACCATATGTATGATCATGTTCGATGTGCTACAAAGATATGGAATGAAATTAAATCCATTGAAATGTTCCTTCAGAGTCACATTAGGAAAATTATTAGGTTTTTTTTAAAATTCAAGGGGAATTAAGGCTAATCTGAAGCATATTAATGCCTTGAAACACGTAACTGCCCCAGGGACAATAAGGGGAAAGCAAGCTTAAACGCGAAAGTCGCCGTGCTGAGTCGATTTATCTCCAAAACGAATGATAAGTGTATATTGTTCTTTAATATCATAAAAAAGGGAAAGGGAAAGTTTTTCTGGATGAAGGAATGTCGAGATGCTTTACAGGAATTACTAAGGCACATAAAGAGACCTTCGATCCTATCAAAGCCTTTGAAAGGTGAAGATTTGTTTATATACTTAGCAATATCTGCTCACGCACTGAGTGCGGCCCTATTAGATGAGGACACAAAGATCCAAAGGCTTAATGCATCAGTAAGCGGTTAGACAAGTAGAATACAACTATCTAATATTGAAGAAGCTAGCATGCTGCCTAATGATTACTTCAAGGAAATTATGACTATATTTTTAGGCTCACCCAATAATGGTGTTAACAGATCAGCCCTTAAAGCAAGTACTACACTGGATCGAGACTTCGGGAAGGCTATTAAAATGGAATATCAAGCTGAGCCAGTATACTGTTACTTACCATCGCAGGGGTGATATGGCGATAAGCATTTGCGGACTTCATTGTTGAATTACCATCAAGGACAATGCAGAAGACGGTGACAATGTCCTATATTACCAATGGAAATTACATGTAGATAGAGCTTCTAATGAACATAAAACTGGGGCGGGAGTGGTATTTGTGAACCCATAAGGACAAATGATTTGCTACATATTGACGCTAGAGTTGCCTATGGCAAACAACGGGGTTGAATATGAAGCGTTGATAGTGGGGCTCGAGATTGGAAAGAACTAGGGGTTATGGATGCTGCATGTATTTAGTCACTCCTAGTTGGTGGTCTACCAGGTAAGAATGGAATTTAAGCTTAAAAGTGCGAGACTTTCCCTTTACACAACAAAGACACTGGAATAGTGTAATAACTCGCACCTTATTGGGACCAAATTTCGACTAAATCGAAACCAAAGTCGATCAGGACACAGATCACTGGTTTCGGTAAACTATAATAAACATAAGTATATCAGATCATAAACTCACGGTGGAATGGTAAAATATAATAGAACATATATTCGGACTAAGGATACTACCTTAGAAACAATATTATTTCTTTAGTATCTGATTGCCCCGATAGTGTCGGGCATGAACGACAAAACTTCACCATCTGCAGTTCCTGTCTTTTCATCTTTATATTGTAGCAAAATCCAAAGGCTGATCCGGTTAATCTAGGATTTATTCAATCATTCAAGGTGTGAATCTTTGGCTACTTCATAAGCTAATTATCCATTTCGATTTTAATTAAATAATACATCATGTCAGTATAATTTGGATCCAATATCTTATACTACGAATTTATATACGCCTATATTGTCCAACATATTGTTTGCTTTTGTTTTGGGAACTAATATTTAATAACAAAAATGTTCATAACAACATTATATTAAAATTTAAAAAAATGGATTTAAAGGCATTTTAATTAGTTAAAATAATTTTGTAACATATTATATATATAAGTAAACTATATACATTGATTAGTTGAAGTTATTTTATAGAGTTGAATGTAAGTTTTGTGTATATGTATGTTACTTTTGTATATAATTATACTTTGTTATTATGTGTGTGCGTATATGTATGAGCTTGTGTGTGTGTCTTATTTCAATTCAATATTTATTAAAGGACTTTAGTTTAAAATCGTGGATCTAATTTTGAATTCTTTCTAAGTCAAAGTTAGATTTCAAATTGTTAATTTCAAAATTTAAACATATAAGATTAGTCAAATTAATTTTAAGATGTACATACATACATATGTATAATTATTATTTTATATAATTTCATAATAAAACCATGGACAATCAAGGCATGTATAAAGGGTGAAAATATCTATTACGCTGTAAATCCTAGTACATTAACCATGTACATTGTTTATATGTTTCATTTGCACTACATACACATTGGTATATTTAAATATACTAATGAGCTTATCAAATACAAGTTGGACAAATAAAAAATAGTAGCTGTTTTTTATAACGAGAGTGATACTTTATTCAAGTGAAGCACTTATGCTTATGTCTTAGGGGCTTGAACCAATGACCACTAGAACCTTTGTCTGAAATGTCATACTTCTAAACACTTGAGCTTGATGTTCTTGACCAAAAGTAGTAGTGTAGTTCCTTATTAACTGCAATTTCATAATATTCATGACATATTAAATAGCATCCTATACATAATATTTTGACTCTTCACTTGCCATATTAGTGATACAAAACAAGTAACTGTTACATGCATACACACACAAGAGTATATTTGATATTCTCTATTTTATATTGCCTCTACGTAATGCAATGGAAATGTTGTGTACATTATCAACCTCTCTAAAGCCCGCTATCATGCGGAAGACTCGTGCACTGGTTTTTACCTTATATCAAACTAAATAAAATAAGTAATTAATTAAACTAATTTTAAACAAATTAGATAAAATAAGATTTTATTTGATACATATTTTAGATTGGATCTAAAACCAATTAGACTACGTAGGCTAAACAAAAATCTAAAAAGATTTTTTTTTTGAAATTCAATCATTTAATCAACTTTTATCTGGCCCGGTGATCTACGGTAGTGTTTCTTTAAATAAATGAATTAAATTTGATGATGCATAGAAAAATTTGTGCTAAAATAATGATTTTTTTAACCATAAATGTTAAATCCTTGATCTGTTTTTGACAATATTACATCTATTGAAAAGCCACGTCAGTGGAAAACAATTAAGTGCAATGCAAAATTATTCTTTTAAGTGCAATGCAATTCAATGCATAATTAATTTAGGATAAAAATGGCAGCCCTATGAATTTTTCATTCGCTTCTTCCTTCCCTTTTTCGTTTGCTGTCTTCCTCTGATTGTCGTCCTCCTCTTCTCTCTTAGCTCCACTTCGACTCATCTCTCTCTCCTATGCCTAAAAAAAGATGCCTATGAATAGTTACATTGCTTCAGATCTGGAAATTGATGGAGCCTCCCTGACTCATTCTGGCTGGTTTCCCAGTGCCGTTTCTACCTATGTTGGTGATTTAGCGTCTCTACCCATTAGTTCTCTACTATCATCTCCTTTTATGAAGTGTCCTATATTTACTCCAACACCTAAAGCTGATGTGATTTCTTCAGCTGAAGGAACAACTGTAAATCCGCCGGCAAGAACCGCGGCCTCTATGTTTGACGATCCTTCTCGGCTTGCCTCAGGTCATTTGGGATCTACTAATCCCCTTCTTTCTGTTTTGGATAACATCGACTCTCTGCCTTTATCAGCACTCTCCTAGATTGCTAACCTGTTTTAGTTGGTAAGCACTCGCTAACTCCTCCGATGGCAACTATGAATAATGAAACTTGTTAGATTGTGAAATCTATAGGTCTGAGTAATGTCTTTGACCTCAATGTGGATGTTGGAGTATCCAAGGATAATGTGATGCCTATTTCTAATGTTTCGGCTATCGGAGAGGTTGCAGATACTCTGTTGGTTGAGGACAAATTGATTATTGATACTACCAATACAATTTTGGTTGAGCCTAGTTTTTCATCTTTGTGCACCCCTGATGGTCAGAATATTGCGCAGCCTTATTTTACTACTACAGGCTCTTTTTAGACTGTTAATTCGAGTGAGCCAATTAAGGAAGTAAAGTGGAACTCATTGTTCTCTTCCTTGCCAAGAAACACAGATGCATTCGTGTCTCGTTCTTTTGAAATGGTGGAGATAGAAGGAGCTATGATACCTACGATGGAGGTGATTTAGGTGGGGGTTGATCACTGGTCAGATTATTTGGTTGGTTTTTTCTTAGGTTCCAACCTGCCTTATTCTGTAGTGAAAGAGCACTGTTGCAAAGTTCGGCAGTTAAAAGGTGGACTCCAAGTCCATATGGACAACTCTATGTTCTTCTTCAAGTTGTTGAGGCCTAAGAAGCATCTTCGAGTCCTTAGCGTAGATCCTACCATTATTAGAGGTAAGCATTTTATTGTTACTACATGGATTCCATTTGTCTATTATGCCCGGAAGCAGGTATTATCTATTCCAGTTTGGGCTTACTTTTCTCATATTCCTTCTGTTTTGCAATCTTTGATTAGACTAAATTGGCTAGCTAGTACTGTTGGGAAATTGAAATGCTTTGATGCTAATATTGTTACTAGGGAAAAGCTACTTTATGCTAAAGCATTGACAGAAACAACTCCGGATAAGCTGCTTCCGAATAAGATTGAGGTTAGTATATCTGAGGGTCACGATGCTGAGGTTATTGTTCGCTATGGTTGGAAACTATATATATGCATGTTTTGTTGATCATTTGGTCATCTTTTGGAAGCTTATACTCATGGGACTGTTCATTTACTCTTGCTGCTCTCTGATAAGACCCCTCTTCGTCGACCTTCGGTTTTGAAGTGGGTCCCGGTGGTGCGCTCAGTGCCTGATGATCCTTCTCCCTTGATAGTGCCTCCTGCGAAGGTTGTTGTGTCTCCTGTGGAGTGTGTTGTTGATGCTACTGTAGTTCCTGTGGCTTTTATTCAACCCAGACCTCTGTTATTGAGTGTATTCTAATGAGCAAACGTGGATTCATCGACCAAATGAGATGAGATATGACGTTATGACCCAGTTCGAAATGAATTCCTAATGTTTGTTAGTGAAATTTAAGGCGAATCCAGGCATCTGTTTTACTCTATAGTTGGGAAAGATCTTATTCCTTCAGTTGCTAGTGACCTTGGTGCTATGAATAAGGTTGTCCTTGATGATGAAAGGGATAGAAAATTTGTCTATTACAAAGATTTCTCTGGCTATGCTTTAGACATTGTCACACTTTTTGGGGGTTATCTTCATGTCATTGGCTTGGTCCCTGTGGTCGTAGGAAGTGGTCCTTTCCTGAGGAAGAATTTCTTTTAGGTCATTTACAGTAGTTTAGGCTCTTTTTCCTAAATCCTATTTTGTATTTTCCTTTTATCAGTAGTTGAGCCATTCTGCCTTACTCCTGTATTAACTGATGATTTGTTGGTAATAAAAGTGGACGGTCCACTATAAAACCGGCTTGCCTTGCCAAAATAAAATAAAATAATGTGGCTTGCTACGGTTAAAATTCGAGTTAATAAAGAATTTTGTTGTTGTCGTGAAAATGAAAATCCCACATAGCAGCGCTGACTTCATTTAGTTATAACCTTCAAAGAGTTTATCCAATTTTGACGATCTTAAACTTTCTAGAAAGACTATAAGATAAGGAACAACTTATCTTTTAAAAGTTTCGCAAAATTTTAATGTTTCCTTTGCTAAAAACACAGTTTTATAAAGTGGGCCTACACTTGTATTACAATTCCAGATTATTCTACCTTAAAATCAAGACCCCTACTCATGTTGTATTCTACATTTTCGCAACTCGAAAGTTTTTTTGAAAGCTGATATACCATGCAATAATTTACTCTTTTATACCATTATCTAATTTTGTGTTTTGACCCTTGAAATATTTGTCGCGAAGTGGCCTAAACAAAGATATTGTTGTTTTTATGTTAAATGAATGTATAGGCTAACATTTAAATTTGAGTTGAGAATAGGTATTCAAGAATCCTTTGGATTACTTAGCAACGATAGCTCGCTTTTGCTCACATATTAACAAGATAGATCGCTTAAAATGTTAATAAAGAGGTAATTTGTTGCATCATATGGATAAATATACGTTGTTATATTGCTTCCCTGTATTCTTGGATGTCGTTGTTTAAGTGAATATATGTATTGTTATTTTATTGTGTTATGATTTTTGAAACGCTGAAGACGCTACCAAAAAATCCGACACTTGGAAAATTTTCATATAAATTTAACGTATGCGAAAAATAGCAAGTTATCAAATGAGTCTATTTACATCTATAGCATATAAAAAGATAAGCTAGAGTGAGAGAGAGCCATATAGAGGATTAAGTAAATTTAAGCTTGATAGAAGATTATAAATATGAACAAAGTAACGGTATGGGTTGTGACAACCCTGCTCTCTATGTTTTATAAATAAATAAATTTAAGTAGAATAGAAATACTCAAATTCGATTTTCAATAATTATTATTTAGAAATTAAATTATTATTTATTTGAAGTTTATTCAATAAAAGATTTTTGTGTACATAAGTTGAATTAAATTAATAATTCTTTTTGGATAATTTATTAAAATCAAATAAATTGTTTTAATTGCATTTAAAATAATTTTAACATGTAAATTATTATGTGATTAAAATAGTGAAAACTAAATAAGCGGACATTGAATTGAGTAAAATTGTTTAGTTATTGAAATATAGTTTGTAGAACGAAGTATAAACTATTTTAAGTCAAATTGATATTTATTAACGAATAAATGCAAGAATTATTTAAAAGAAAAGAAAAGGGAATTTTGTTAATTTATAAGTCAAGCCTAAGCCCATTCATACGTCCATCCATTTTTCTTTACCATTCCCTTTCTCCATGTAAAAAACGTACCGAGCCTGTTACCCAATAACCCCAAGTTCGAGAACTCTCCAAAATCGAAAATCGAATTTTTTTTTTAAATACGAACGAAGCATCTTCGTCCGCAAGCACGTCGCCAGCACGAAGGATGGGGCATTGTCGTGATCGGTAATGGTCACGACCCGCTGCTGTCGATCGATAGAGGCAGCAATCTTGGTGTGCGATCGCGAGCGTCGGAGGCGTGCAGACGAGGCCGACTGGATATGGGATAAGGAAATCGCGACATTAGTCATGGTGGAAAGGGATATGTGTGACGATGGTGGCCACTATTGATTGAGTGACGAGGCAGAAGGCATTCTGAGTTGAGACGTGGATGTATGCGCTATGAAGGGCAGACATTGGTGACGACCTGGACTTCGTTGTGGCGGTTGATGGCGGAGATTAACGTGCTAAGTTTTGGGCTAGGCAAGCAATTAGTTATGAAAAGTTTTAAACTCATACATTTATATCCGTATGTAAAACTTGTTTGATTACTATTAGTGAGTAAATGTCACTTATATTTTGGAGATGGGTTAGGAATTTATGATACCATCTAAAGGTGACTCCTTGGAGCTTAATAGTCGAGAGTTTTATTGCTCTCTAAGGGCTACAAGTTGGATATATGTTAGGATTTATAGATTTATCCTCTTAGGACTAACTAGTCAGGTATATTATTATTTACTTTAAGGACTAGTATTTGAGGAACTAGTATGTTGTAATGCTCTCACTAGGACATGTAGAGTCGAGAGTACTTATTATTACACTCATTAGGACTTATCTAGTCGAAAGTATATTTTGTTGCATCCTCTAAGGATTAACCAGTCGAGTATCATTAACTACTCTTAGGGCTAGCAGTCAAGGATTTGTTATATTGGTACGCTCTTGTTATGACTCATATAGTCGAGAGCAGTTGTCACTCTCATCAAAACTCGTAGAGTCGAGAGTACTGGTTATTGCTCTTTTTAGGACTTTATATAATCAAGAGTATTTGTTAGGAATCTACGTTATAGGGTTCATGCCACTATGGAGAGTGTGTGAATTAGACCTACCAGATAGGCTAGATATCCATACCAGCGATCCTGATTGTGGGGTCGTGCCTCGGATCCGTGATGTCACCTTATTAAGGTATAGACTAAGAGTTATTCTCTCATTAGAGCCATTTCCCCGACATTACTTAAGGACCAACAGCCGTTACCAAGGGAAAGTAGGAATTGTGGCCAATGCTCGGCGTAAACCGGTAGCATGTTTATGACATGAGATGGATATATGTGTCACGATTCTTGGAGTAACTAGGGGATTGTAGGAAATGGGCTGCCACCATTAGTGTTTCTTGGAGCGGTGCTGCGGTACGTTAGTCACCCATTTGGATGACTTCGGTAGATCCATTATGTCTGAGATATTTGATATTATCGCCTCATTAGGTACAATGATCATATGACATTGGAGACTAGCTACGTGTTAGTCTATCATTTGAGATACTCTAACCCGAGATGGCTATGTGTTGTCGATCAATGACATTAGGGACATGCTGTGAGCTTGTCTATCATCCTCTCATAAGATCATATGGCTAAGAGATCTTCTTTGGTTTGATTTATTATTTCTTTCTCTTAGGATCATTCAGTCGAGGGTTTCGCCTATCTAAGGACTGGGGTCGAGATATATGGTTTTATACATTGAGTATTTGATTGATTTGATGTTTATTGAGTTTGAGCTTCCTTGATATCTCCGAGGACCTGACAGTCGAAAGTTTATCTCCTCCATTAGGAATGTAGGTCAAGATAATTATTTAGATATTATTTTTAATATTTTGGTTGAATTGTGTTTTATTTAGGATTTGTGTTTTCTAGCAATCTCCTAGGACCAATAGTCGAAAGTCTATACTTCCATTAGGATTAAAAGTCAAGATATTCTTGGGTATTGATTTCTATATTTGGTTTAATTTCATTTTATCCGGGTTCCATATTTTCTGATTTATCTTTTAGTCGAAAGTTATTACTTCCATTAGGAATGTAAGTCAAGATTTGATGTTCTGATTGTTTATTTAGGATTATGCCATCTTGATTTATATCTTTAGGGCTTGTTTGTCGGAAGTCTTCGCTTCCATTGGGACTGTCAGTCAAGGTTGATATTTTTGGGTTGTTGACTCTTAGATTTGGTTTAACTCAAGATTTATTCTTTTATTGTGGATTTATGGATACGCCACGTGCTTATCCATAGTATTTGAGATTTGGATGTTTTTGATTGTTATCATCCAATTTATAGATTTCGTGATTCTTACTTGCTTGTATGTATTGCTTTGGTGATATTTGAGAATGTTCGACATGGTATATTATTATGATGTTATAATAAATGTTACATTGTGTCATATTTGTGCTTTGCTTGTTGTTACCATGCTTATTGTTAAGTACTCACATTGGATTTAGATATAGTCTGACCCATTTATCATTTATATAATATTGGGGCCTGTTCGAGACTTTTTAAGTACAAGGACATTAGCCATTGGATGATTGGGCTTTAGAGAAGACAATATATATTTAATATATTGTATTTTGTAATGACTTTACATATGTTCTATTTGGGTGTCTCCTTGTATTTATTTTGATGAGACGGCCAAGTGTTGTGTATTACGAACTCAACTTTGTACATATATTATATTTTTCTGCGGCAATCTGTGACTCTGTATTCATTTGTATATGTTGTATATTGTTCTGTCCTGGTAAAATCACGTGTCTATCGCTCTATGCTGATACCGTATACATATGGTCGTTTTGTTTTAATTTTTTTAATACGTACCGGTGTTAGACCAAAGGAATATTCGTGTGCAGTCGCTTCTAACAAGCCTCGTTCTTTGAATTACTAGACATGATTACTTAGTAATTCTCTTTGGTAGTAATGGTATAGAGATGGTGCGTTACAATCGGTATCAAAGCAAGTTCAGAACAATATAAGATATATGTCACATGAATCTTGGCTTTAGAACTACTTAGAGCCCCTGTTACCCTTAGGTGTGTTGTAGTTACCCTATATTAAAGGGGCAGTAGGAGTATATGATGATTATCAGGGTAATTATCTGGAGACGTACTTTCTATTTTTCCTACTATAATTTTATTTCTTTTATCTACCTCTTTTGTGTTTTGTTTTCGAGTGTAATGGAAATGGTTAAGGGTGGTACTGAAGTAAGGATTTGTTAGTTCGACAAGTAGTGTCAACATTAGTGATGATGAGTGCTTGAATGTGTGCAGTAGCTCGGTTAGGGAAACTGTAAAAGTTCCTAATCCGAATCTCACATTTATAAATACTTCACAACTCTGGATTGTGATGATACGAATATGCGTTGAAGATCCAACTGTGATTAGAGTTGCATAGCGAAAACTGATTGATAGCTTTCCGTTGAAGGCATTTGTTTGCTTGTTTGAAAATGTTTTTTTGGCAAAGCCAACCGACTTTATAGTGGGTCGTGCCACTGTATATAAATGAAGAAAATGTATTCTGCACATGCACAGAACCAACTATATATGGTTTTATAGTGGTCATTTCACTTAGAGATGGAACGGGTGAGAAGCAAAAGTGCTTCTGCAGCTATAAAAATGACCTATGAAAAAGAAAAAGAAAATAGGGGTAAGACAGACAAGACTAGGCTACAAAGCAGTAGGACAACTATCCCGCATATACAGGACTGACCACAACGTCAGACGTAGGACCTAAAACATGAAAAAATGGATGGAATAGAACTGCAAGAGAAGGTACAAAAGCCCGTGACATGGTAGAGAAATGATAGTTCCGATCCCAAGAACAAACCAAAAACAAAAGCCAATTGTGTAGTCCAAGATCACCACAAGTATGTAATGACAGGCCATCACCATCCACGCGATAAAATAACCTCCTCGATTCCCCGTTTTTGCTCTCATACAAATAATAACTATTCTGAACAGGATCATATCTCATCTCTGATCATAGTGAACCCAGGTACGCTTTTTCGAAAACCACGAAATGGTATCAAAATCGGGAGGTGCCGATGCAGTGGATATACTGTCTGGGATCGCATGTGCCTTATTAATAGTTTCACCATGGGAAAGGGATAGGAATATGTGGAGTCCGAACCTTAGGGACCTACTTCAAAATAGGCTGAGGAAGCGGAATCCTTGTAGGAGGAGGAAGTGTTGTAGGCCTAAACAAACACGCATCAATAGAAGGCCAAATGACTTACAACATGAGCAAACTTTTGGTTTCCACTTGTACTGCACGTCCACTATCACATCATGGCCATCAACAAGTCTCACTGAAAGCGACGACGACAAAGGATTAGTAGGCTTGATCTCAGTTAAAGCCCGTGCATAGTGTAAAGATTTGCGGGCTTCAGTATTAGAATAAAAACACTAAAGGTCACTGATGAGACTGACAAGCTAGTTTAGACCTAACAGAGGCCGGAGCGTAGATGGAATATGCGTGAAGGTAGCCCAAATAGGGATAGAAAGAACCTGCTCCCTAGCTTTGTCAACAGTAATGCTCCATGGTGTAACAACAAACGGTTACCCCTCTATGATAAGTGCACTGGTCTGAAGAGCTCTCAACTTGTCATTTTTATTAGAGAATTTGATATAGAACATAATGTTGGAAAACTAGACATGAAGACTACCTTTCAAATTCCAAATCCATGTGCAGTGGTCACGAAACTCCCTATAAGGAGCGGAAGAATCCAGAAAAAAGCCAACCAATATTCAAACGAATAATTAACTCCTTCTTGGACGACCTCAATCGGTGGAACATTGACACCATTGATAAAAACCGTATTAAATGTTCTAGGAGAGAAAGATCCCGCAATCTTGGGCAAGGCTTTGAAGAGAGAAGACCATTTGGGCAGCACATCAACCGGAATAGTTGCAGAAGGCGATGATATAGTATACTTGGACTGTATTACTATAAAGTTCAATTGGACATTTCTACAAGCAGATGGAGTGCATATACCAGAAGTCGGATCTTCTGGCAATTAATCATGTTCCAGCTGAATGTCGACATTAAACACTTCCCCTACTGACAGATCAACAACATTTTCATTAACATTGATCGAACCCAAGGTATAATCATTGGTAACACAAGTACCAGGATTAACATATTGGGCATGGCCACAATCATTTGCAACATTACTACCAGGAACTATGACTAATTCTTTAATAGGCACAGAGACCATATGAAGCAGAGAAGAATCAACGCAGTCAGAAACTTTGGTCAGCAGGCGATTAACATCTGGAATAGCAGCTTCGACATTACAAGTGGTGGACGTAACCTCACCATACAACATAACGGTAGTATCGGACTGGGAGCCGACGGTGCCAACCACACTCCTCCAATTACCAACAGCCAGGATCAAATGCGTAATCACAAAAGGGTTGACATTGACTATATCAGATGGTGGAAAAGCACCAATCGAAGGAGTGTCAATCAGAGCAGAGAGGGACGACATAGGGTCAAGGGCACATGGGGGAGATGGAGATGAAAGCGGCACGCAGATAGGTGATGAATCAAAAACAAACGATGCCAAATTCCAGAATGAACGACCCGATCTGGTTAGTGAAGAAGTGCTAATACGATCAGCGTGCCATGGTTTGCTTTTACGATTCTTGCCCATGACAAGACGGGGGGGGGGGCGGGGGGGGGGGGGGGGGGGGGGTGGATTAAGATGGGGGACGCGAAGTTGGAAGGAGGACGAAGAATCGGATGCTTGTTTGAAAATATGCTTATGGCCATATTGATGTTTGTTTGATTTTTACGAATGGTTAATGAAGTGGATGTATCTACGAATTTTGGAATAAATATTTTTATTCAAAGAAGAAAATAGTTTGATAAAATATGAATTTGATTTTATACGGAGATTGAAAATAATTTGGTAATCTATTTTAGTGTTAATTTGTTAGTCGAGTGATTTAAGAATTCTAGTCGATGCGGATGCATCCGTATTCGATAAGGATTCCTAAACACTAGGATGAGACATCTTGACACAACAATTTAAAAAGAATTACTATTTTGAAAAAATATATATAAAGATTTTGGAAGTGTTATAAATAATATTTTGGAAAGGAGAATGTTTTATAAAAATTATTTAAAACAAAAAATAATGTTTTTGGAAATGAGCTACTATTTTGGAAAGTAAGTACTATTTAAAATAAGCTAAATATCAATTTGGAAGAAATTGAAATTTCGGTAAATAAATGCTAGCAACGAGTTTGTGAAAAATGTTAACGAAATAAAGTTCATTGGAAAAGAGTAGTATTGTTTAGTTTTTGGAAATTGGTATATAATTGTATTATAAAGGAAATAATATATTAATGGTGATAATTATATGCTTTAAAATTTTGAACTCAAGGTTTATATCTGCATTGTTAGTCCGTGAGATGATGGTTTTGATGACAACAACCTTAGAATAGATTATAAAATATAAATACTAACATTATAAGTTTAGGTATGTATGTATATGCAGGATTTAACCATGCAGGTACCAAGAATGAAGACTGTACAATATAGAGATTCAAGATATCAAGATAGAAGACTCGTGAGTATCAAGATTATCAAGAGTTCAAGATTTCAAGGATAAGTATTTTTTATTAGGAATTTTTGTTAAAACTCGTAGAAAAGAACTGGCATATTAAAATCCAATTTATTCGTGGAATAGAATCCACTTCGAGCCCGTTAAAGGGATGGAACCCTAAGTAGGATGGAAGCTACGAAAATCTAGTGGAACATTGTTTTGTATCCACTAATTTTAATTCAAATGATTTTACAAAATTATCTTGTTTTCAAAATGATTTCAAAACCTTCCTTTTAAAAGATTCAAAACCCTTTATCCTGATTTTAAATAATTTTAGCCTAAAAATTATCTTTAATTTCAAAGTCAAGTTACTCCTAATTTTAAACTATCTTTTTAAATAATATATTTAACTTTTAAATATTTATACTTAGATTTAAATATAAAATTAAAATTAATATATATATATATATATATATTATTCTCTATATTTACTTATGAATTTTAACTATAGTCAAGTATATTTATAAAGTTTTAATATAAGATAAAGGTTATTTTCAAAGAAAATCAAAACACCAAAAAATCCTTTGGAATGTCGACATGCCTAGGGTGACCATGTCGACATGGTGATAGTTTGTTTCAAAATTTCAAATTTCAAAAGAAGTGTCTATTCTCCATGACTCTTCATGAATGGTCATGGCTGTTGTTCTTCTATAAATAGGGGTTAGTTTCAATGAATTTTCAATCAGTTTTTCTGGTTTTTCACTTCTCTTCTTCTTCCTCATTTCTTAATACATATTCTTATCATTACTCTGCCGAAATCAACATTGAATCATACTCGAGTACTTCTAGTTTGATTCTCTATCACTATCTATACAAGGTTCTCAGTGCTAATCAGAGTTATAGACTTCTTTGTAATCTATTAAGCGAGAAAAGGTGTGATTGTAGCCTTGGAAATCAATCAAGAGGGAAAATGTGTGATCGTAGCCTTGGTAAATCAATTGGGTAAACTTGTGTCCCGGAAATCAAGTTTCTCTACCCAGAGGATAGAAATTCTGGAGGGTGTACCTCGTAGCCTTGAGACCGAGGGTGTAATTGTACGATTGCTGTTGAAAGGAAATCCGTACTTATGTTGCGGGACTGGATGTAGGGTAACTCTGAACCAGTATAAAATCCGGTGTGTTCTTTCCTTTACTGCTTTTATTTTACTTATGCATCTGTGTTTGTTTCTGTGATCATATCTATGTCTGTATATTGCATACATCTGTGTCTAAACTAACATAAACTCAAAAAGATTTAGTAATTCTTTATTAACACTATTCACCCCCCCTCTAGTGTTAATCTTAGTCTTAAGATCCGTAATCCGCATTTCTAACAATTGGTATCGGAGCGAGGTTTTCAAAGTTTCATAATCTGATTTTTGAAAAAGTTTTTTAAAATGGCTATATTTGTTAATACTAGTTTAGAAGTATTCAAATCATCATTGTTTCTTGAGTCTGCATATAATCAATATTCAAATTCAAGTTGTCTACCAAGATTGTTTGTTGTGCATGAATCATACTTTATGGGTGTTGAGGAATCAATTCACAACGGACAAATTGTGCAGATCAGAAAGAACAAATGGATACTTGATAGTGGATGTTCTAGACACATGACTGGCAATCTAGATATACTGAATGATATAATATACAAAGACGGAGGACTGGTTAACTTTGGAGACAATTCAAAAGGATATGTGATTGGCATCGGCAAAGTCGGTAATTCTAAAACTCCTACTATTACTAATGTTTTGCTAGTTAAGAATCTGAAACATAATCTGCTAAGTATAAGTCAACTATGTGATAAAGGATATAAAATTAAATTTGAAAAAGATAAATGTCACATTGAAGATAATAATTCAACCATTATATTTGAGGGAGTCAGGAAAAAGAATAATTATATTCTTAGTATGAAAGTTTCAAATGATAACCTGTGTCTTTTGGAAAATACAAGTGACCCTTGGATTTGGCATAAGAGATTTGGGCATTTGAATTTCAAACTCTTATCTAGACTGTCAAAACATGATCTAGTAAGAGGTCTCCCTAAAATGAATTTTAAAGTAGATAGTTTATGTGATGCTTGTCAATTAGGAAAACTTAGAAAAAGTTCTTTTAAATTAAAAGATATGATTTCAACTTCAAAACCTCTTGAATTACTTCATCTTGATTTGTTTGGTCCATCTCAAATTTTATCAATAAATCATAGTAAATATGTTTTTGTAATTGTAGATGATTATTCTAAATTTACATGGACAATATTTTTGAAACATAAAAGTGATACTTTTGCATGCTTTAAGACCGTTTCAAAGAGAATTAAAAATCAATTTTATCTAAAAATTATAACTATTCGAAATGATCATGGTGGTGAATTTGAAAAATGAAAAGTTTGAGGAATTCTGTAATAAAAAGGGAATAACTCACAAATTTTCATTTCCGAGAACTCCACAACAAAACGGAGTAGTAGAATATAAAAATAGGATGATTCAAGAGTGTGCGAGAACTATGCTTATAGATAGTAATTTACCAAAGAAGTTTTGGACAGAAGCAGTTGCTACCGCCTGTTATATTTTAAATAGAATTTTAATTAGACCTTTAACTGATAAGACATCTTATGAACTTCTTTATTCAAAGAAACCTAAGGTATCTTATTTCAGAATTTTTGGAAGTAAATGCTTTATTTTAAGTACAAAAGATAATTTAGATAAATTGGATCCTAAGTCCAACAAAGGTGTCTTTATCGGATATTCTAAAAAGAAGTAAAGCGTACAGAGTGTTTAATTTAAAAACTAATACCATTGAAGAAACAATGCATGTTTCGTTCGATGAAAATTTCAAAATTTTTGAAGATACAAACGATGAAGATGATTTGATCACTCAAAACCAAGAATCAATTGAAACTAATAATGAAATTAATTATCCTAATAAAAGGACTAAACTTTTAAAAGATCATCCTATAGAAAATATACTGGAAAATATGCAATCTGCTGTTAAAACTAGAAATCAACTAAGTCAAATGAGTAATGTAGCTTTTATATCAACTATTGAACCCAAAAATCAAAAGAAGCATCAACCGATGATCATGGATTTTGGCAATGCAAGAAGAATTAAATCAATTTACTAGAAATGATGTTCGGGAACTTGTTCCTAGACCAGAAAATAAATCTATAATTGGAACTAAATGGGTTTATAAAAATAAAATGAATGAACAAGGAGAGGTAGTTAGAAATAAAGCTCGATTAGTCGCTCAAGGTTATTGTCAAGAAGAAGGAATAGATTTTGATGAAACCTTTGCCCCCGTAGCAAGATTAGAAGCCATTAGGATTCTACTTGCTTTCGCAAATCATAATAATTTCAAATTATTTCAAATGGATGTCAAAAGTGCCTTTTTAAATGGATTTGTAAAAGAAGAAGTATATGTAGAACAACCACCACTTTTTGAAAATGATAAATTACCCAAGTCATGTTTACAGACTTAAGAAAGCTTTATATGGTCTAAAACAAGCTCCTAGAGCCTGGTATGATAGACTAAGATCTTATTTATTACAATCTAATTTTTAAATTGGTAAAGTAGATAATACTCTTTTTATTAAAAGAAATAAAAATGATATTCAACTAGTACAAGTTTACGTAGATGATATCATTTTTGGTTCAACTAATTTTGAAATCAATAAAGAATTTTCTGAAATATTGACAAAAGAGTTTGAGATGAGTCATATAGGTGAATTAAATTTCTTTTTAGGATTACAAATAAAACAATTAGATAATGGTATCTTTATTAGTCAAGAAAAATATGCTAAAGACCTAATTAGTAAATTTGGTTTGACTACTGCGAGTGGAAAACCCACTCCTATGGCAACCAATGAGTACCTTAGTAAAGAAGATCTCTCGAAAGATGTAGATCAAAAATTATATAGAGGAATGATTGGCTCACTACTCTATATTACTGCTAGTAGACCTGATATCATGCATAGTGTCTGTCTCTGTGCCATATATCAATCCCAACCTAAAGAGACCCACTTAAAAGCCGTAAAACGTATCATTAGATATGTTAAACACACATCTGATTATGGCTTATTTTATCCTAAAAATGATTATTTTGACTTAATATCTTACTGTGATGCTGATTATGCTGGTTGTAAATCAGACCGAAAAAGTACAAGTGGAACTTGTCACTTTTTAGGACATTCTCTGGTTTCCTGGTTTAGTAAAAAGCAAAACACAGTTTCTTTATCAACAACTGAAGCACAGTATATTTCTGCTGCTTTGGCTTGTTCTCAAGTAATATATATGTAACAAACTTTAAAAGATTATGGTTTAAATATCGCGAAATCGCCAATTTATTGTGATAATACTAGTGTAATAAATTTATTCAAAAATACTACTCAACATGCTCGAACTAAACATACTGATATCAGACATCATTTTCTCAGAGATAATATAAGTAAGGAAGTAGTTACTCTCGATTATATCAATTCTGAGAATCAAATTGCCGATACCTTAACAAATGAATCAATATTTACTAAATTATGAAGAGAATTAGGTATTTGTTCTATAACTGAAATATAAAATATATATAACAAGTATAATTAATAATTAATATTAAAATAAATCAAAGAGTTAAAAAAAGACCACGTCGACATCCCCTATGTATACATGTCGGCATATAACGTTTTTAATTTTTTAAAAAAATTTCCCACCAAAACTAAAAAAATTAGTCATATATTCTTCTCAATTTCGATTTTTTGTTCATTCTCCATGTTTTCTCTTCATTCTATCTTTTGAAATAAATATAATCATGGCTTCATCTTCCAAATCAAACATAAAATCAACCTTTTCATTCCCCTCTCCCACTTCTGGTCCATTTCAATGTACTACTCTCGCTCGTGTAACAAAAATGGAGGAGTCTATCAAGGATGTACTTCAGATGTTGACTGAAATTCAAGTGACTCAACTTTGTATGGCAAAGGAACAAGAGAGGCAAGGAAAGATTCTTAGGAATTTGCAAAAATTCCTAATGGATAACCAGGCAAACCCTATCTTGATCGATGAAGACTCTTCACTCAATCAAGAACAAGAGGCCAGCGAAGAAGAAGAAGAAGAACCCATGGAAGAAGAAGCGCAAGCAGAAGATGACGACAAAGTCGTTTGTGTTGGAAAAGTGTGCTTTGATAAAGATGGGAATCTTGTTGAACAACGTGGGAATTTCTGTTTTCACTATCCACATTGTTCGATTCATAGATCTCCTGTTTAGTTTCTTTTCTTTCTTCTTTGTTGTTGTTTGTGATTATTTATGTTCTCTAACGTTCATGTAAATACAACTATATACGTAATAAATATGTTCTTATAGGTGTTTAATTATAAGTACTATCGTGAATTCTTAGTTAGGATAGTTAATAGTTTAGGACAATGTTTTAGTATTAGATTTAAGTGATGATTACTTATGATAACACTATCATTATAATCGCATGTCATAGAGTATTAGATTTAGGGGGAGTTATATAGTTTGGTGTTATATAGTTTGGAGTTATATAGTTTGGCGTTATATAGCTTGGAGTTATCTAGTTTAAAGTGAGTTTTTGTTGATGACAAAGGGGGAGAAATATAAAATAGGGTAGTTAGGCATAAATTAAGGAGTTATTAGTTTTAGGGGGAGTTATTAGGATAAAAGCAATATTTTATAAACAAAGGTTGTCATCATCAAAAAGGGGGAGATTGTTAGTCCATGAGATGATGGTTTTTATGACAACAACCTTAGAATAGATTATAAAATATAAATACTAACATTATAAGTTTAGATATATATGTACATGCAGGATATAACCATGCAGGTACCAAGAATGAAGACTGTACAGTATAGAGATTCAAGATATTGAGATAGAAGATTCATGAGTATCAAGATTATCAAGAGTTCAAGATTTCAAGGATAAGTATTTTTATTAGGAATTTTTGTTAAAACTCGTAGAAAAACACTGGCATCTTAAAATCCAATTTATTCATGGAATGGAATCCACTTCGAGCCCGTTAAAGGGATGGAACCCTAAGTAGGATGGAACCTATGAAAATCTAGTGGAACATTGTTTTGTATCCACTAATTTTAATTCAAATGATTTTACAAAATTATCTTGTTTTCAAAATGATTTCAAAACTTTCCTTTTAAAAGATTCAAAACCATCTATCCTGATTTTAAATAATTTTAGCCTCAAAATTATCTTTAATTTCAAAGTCAAATTACTCCTGATTTTAAACTATCTTTTTAAATAATATATTTAACTTTTAAAAAATTTATACTTAGATTTAAATATAAAATTATAATTAAAATATATATATATTATTCTCTATATTTACTTATGAATTTTAACTATAGTCAAGTATATTTATAAAGTTTAAAATAGTTTTAATATAAGATAAAGGTTATTTTCAAAGAAAATCAAAACACCAAAAAATCCTTTGGGATGTCGACATGCCTAGGGTGACCATGTCGACAAGGTGACAGTTTGCTTCAAAAATTCAAATTTCAAAAGAAGTGTCTATTCGCCATAACTCTTCATGAATGGTCGGCTGTTGTTCTTCTATAAATAGGGGTTAGTTTCAAAGAATTTTCAATCAGTTTTTCTGGTTTTTCACTTCTCTTCTTCTTCCTCATTTCTTAATACATATTCTTATTATTACTCTGCCGAAATCAACATTGAATCATACTCGAGTACTTCTAGTTTGATTCTCTATCACTATCTCTACAAGGTTGTCAGTGCTATTCAGAGTTATAGACTTTTTTGTAATCTATTAAGCGAGAAAAGGTGCAATTGTAGCCTTGGAAATCAATCAAGAGGGAAAAGGTGTGATAGTAGCCTTGGTAAATCAATTGGGTAAACTTGTGGCCCGGAAATCAAGCATCTCTACCCAGAGGATAGAAATTCTAGAGGGTGTACCTCGTAGCCTTGAAACCGAGAGTGTAATTGTACGATTGTCGTTGAAAGGAAATCGGTAATTGTGTTGCAGGACTGGATGTAGGGTAACTCCGTACCAGTATAAAATCCGGTGTGTTCTTTCCTTTATTGCTTTTATTTTATTTCTGCATCTGTGTTTGTTTCTGTGATCATATCTGTGTCTGTATATTGCATACATCTGTGTCTAAATTAACATAAACTCAAAAAGATTTAGTAATTCTTTATCAACACTATTCACCCCCCCTCTAGTGTTAATCTTAGCCTTAAGATCCGTAATCCGCATTTCTAACATATACTACTACTAAAAAAATTTGGTATCCATAATTATTCTTCCTCATCCAAGAATTTGTCCGTTTCCACTTTAAATTATCTGTAAGTTTTGTCTGTTCTAATCTTAATCTTGAATCATTAGATTGCAATTGCAGATTACACGTTGAATATATTATGCCTTTGAATTAGGGTAGCGATAAATACTCATTTTTCATCTTTCTTACCACCAGTATAAGCTCTGACATTAAAATATTATCTTTTAGAAAGTGAAAGTGTCAAAAGAGCGTGTGATTATAACTTGTTGTGTTTTAATAGTTTTAAGCAAATACTATATCCACTAAATGTTATAATCACTTAATAAATGAATATTTTTGAAAATATTATAAACAATTTTATTTT
Source organism: Allium cepa (assembly GCA_030765085.1). Lineage (NCBI taxonomy): Eukaryota > Viridiplantae > Streptophyta > Magnoliopsida > Asparagales > Amaryllidaceae > Allium > Allium cepa. Next base: position 478,341,355 of record CM060943.1, on the reverse strand, counting down.
TTTTTACATGTTTTGTTTGCACGAATAATGACAATTAATCACTATTCATGTGAATAACTCATGTAAATGAACAATTATCAGTTATTTACATGTTTTGTTTATACAAATAATGACAACTAAGTACTATTCATGTGAAAAACTCACGTGAACCGTTAAAAATTATGCATTGGTAAATAAAGTTTGATATGCAATATAATTGAAAATTTCATAACATCACTAAAACTCATTTAATCATAAAATTTGACTCATTGATCGGATTTTGGTGAGTTTTCTTTGGTTAGTTAGATATTTTCATGCGCAACAAATTTCGTGGTCACTTTTTGGAATTTTACGGTTAACTACCGTTTAAACAAGAATTAAAAGGTAAGTATATTGCTGTTCAAAAAATATAAACTCCATATAATAGAGCATTATTCATTTGAGCATATCTTTTGAATCGTTTGTTTGATTTTGATCCTTTTACCTATTTCGAAAAGCTTATAACATAAGCTAAAACTTTTATTAAGAGAATTTTGTGAAAATTTGATGTTTAGATGGTCAAAACTTCGAGTTTTATAAGGGGGCATGCATGTCTAACATGAGATCAGACTTTACACACCTTACAAAAACCTTCATAATTCCTAATGCATTTGATGTTTTTGAAATTCAGAAGATGCTTTTGAAAGCTAGTAATTATGCAACAATATTCCATTTGATTTCACTGCTCAATTTTGAGTTTCTGATGGTTAAAATTTTATCATAATGTGGATAAAACTTAAATATCATGTTGCCTTGAAATTTAAAGAAACCATATTCATTATATCTAGTTATATGAATCTAATATGCAAGATTGAGTTAAGTATAGGTACAACCGAAGTATGCTTGTCTATTTGGCGATAATGACATGCTTTTGCTCGCTTTAAAATAGGCGAACATGATTAAAAATGCAAATACAAAGTACGTTTTACGTTTTTTTAATATGTGCTGAGATATTATTTTATTTCTCCATGTTTCGGGATGCCCCAGTGATTGGGATGTATATATATTATGTTCTAGCATGTTTTGATTTTTTGAAATGCTCTCCGTACAATGATTTTCTAACCGAAATTTTCTGAAAAATTCAACACTTGGAAAAAATTTCATAAAAATTTATCATATGCGAAAAATAGAAAGTCATTAATTGAATCTATTTGAAATCGTAGCATACGATAAGATGCATTAGACAAAAAGCCACGTAGAGGATTGTGTAAGTTGTTAAAAGTTATTAGAACACGAAAAAAGTCAGGGTTTGAATTATATTTGATATTTCCATATAGGAAATTGCGAAGATGCAATTTTCTTAACAGGAAAGTATATAACAGCCCAGCTTTAAACGTTTTATAAATAAATAAATTTAATTAGAATAGATATATTCAAATTCAATTTACAATAATTATTATTTTGAAATTAAAATTTATCTATTTGAAGTTTATTTAATAAAAGATTATGGTGTAAGTAAGTTGAATTAAATTAATAATTTTGTTCAGATAATTTATTAAAATCAAATGAATTGTTTTAATTGAATTTAAAATAGTTTTGAAGTGTAAATAATTGTTATGTGATTAAAATAGTGGAAAATAAATAAGCAAGAATTGAATTGAGTAAAATTGTCTAGTTATTAAAATAGTTCGTAGAATGAAGTATTAACTATTTTATGTCAAATTGATACTTATTTACGAATAAATGCAAGAATTATTTAAAAGGAAAGGGAATTTTGTTAATTTAAAACTCAAGCCGAAGCCATTCATATGTCTATCCATTTTTCTTTACCATTTCCTTTCTCCTTGCAAAAACACGTACCCAAGCATGTTACCCAACAACCGTAAATCTGAGAACTCTCCAAAATCAAAAATCATGATTTAGAAAAAATACGAACGAAGCATCTCTGTTCGCATGCATGTCAACGGCACGAAGGACAAGGCGGCATCACGATCGGTGGTGACCGCGACCTACTGCTGTCGTGATAGAGGCTGCAATCTTGGTGTGCGATCGAGGACATCAAAGGCTAGCTGACGAGGCCGATTGGATATGGGATGAGGAAATCGTGACTTTGGCCATGGTGAAAAAGGATATGTGCGACGATGGTGGCTGTTGTTGATTGAGTGAAGAGGCTAAAGGCAGCCTGAGCTGAGACGTGGATGCAGGCGATGTGAAGGGCTGGCGTTGGTGATGACCTCGACTTCGTTGTGGCGGCTGATGGTGGAGATTGACGTGCTAAATTTTAGGCTAGGCAAGCAATCGCGTAAAGTGAGTTTTAAACTCACAAATCTATGTCTATATCCTCTTGCGTTTACATACACATATATATAATCCCGATTACTTATAGAATTGCTTGGTTGAATTGGATGATTGGGACTTGTCGGTCGTGATATTGAATTATTTGCTTGGATAAATTATCTGATCGAGTTAATCGTTTGGTTGTTATGATATTGGTCATGGTATTTGATTGGTTGTCGTAATATTAAATATGATATTGGATTGATTATTGTGATGTTAGATACAATTTGGATTTGATAGCGAGATTTTGATGTATGTTGGATTGTCCAACATGCGAAGGAGATGTCGTCCATTTGCATTTTGATGAGTAGTTATTTTTCATGCGTGCTCATTTTATAGATGACCGAAATTCGATTTGGGTCGAACAATAAAATATATTGATGATTTCGGAGGATTTTTCTCCATAAATCATATTTTTAGGACATTCAATGGTTTTTCTGGTTTTAAAATAATTTTGATAGATTTGGTAAATTATCTTTTGGTATTATAAAATTTATTAAAGTATATTTATACTAAAATAAAATTGGTTTAGAAATAAATTGAGTTATTGGAAATTGTTTTGGAAATAAAAGCTGTTTTTAAAGAATGAAAATAGAGATTTTGAATATATTGGAATCTATGGTTTTTTTATAAATACAAATGAAGGGTTTTAATAATATTTTAAAAATGGCAATTCTCTTGAAAAGTGTATATATTTAATAAAAAGGATTAATAGGAAATTTAAAAGGGGATTTTGGATTATAAAAAATCTATTTTAAGAGCTTTATAATATATTCCCTTTGTATATATATGTGTGTATGTGTTGGTCTAGAATTATTTTATTTGTTGATTTTGTATAATAGAAAGGTTATAATAATATTTTTGAGAGGAAATTATTTTTATAAAGTGGATATTTATGAAAAAGAATTGAAGAAATATTTTCGAAATGAGATTTTTAAAGTGTGGAAACTATTTTTAAGTTAAACTAAATAGAGAAATATTTAAATAGAGTGAGAGTTTTGATTCATAATCTTCTTTCATATATGATTTGATTTGATGTGATTTATATTGATGTTTGTTGTGACTTATGTTGATGTTTTTTTGTGATTTAATTCTATATAATGATGATGCTGAATAAATAAATTAGTAATACCGTATGGGATGAAGCATCAGGTAGTATTTTTTCGATGATTCAATTGACTCATATTATAGAATAATAGCTGATTTGATGAGTGTAGTTTACTAGCTTCTAGTAAACGTTTAAGTAAGACTGAGTGGTATGTGATGCTCAAGTAATTCTTATTCGGTTACTATTAGTGAGTAAATGTCACTTATATTTTGGAGATGGGTTAGGAATTTATGATATCGTCTGGAGGTGACTCCTTAAAGCTTAATAGTCGAGAGTTTTACTACCCTCTAAGGGCTACAAGATGGATATATGTTGGGATTTGTAGATTTTTCCTCATAGGGCTAACTAGTCGAGTGTGCTATTATTTACTCCTATGACTAGTAGTCGAGGAATTAGTATGTTTTAACGTTCTCAATGGGACGTGTGGAGTCAAGAGTACTTATTATTATTCTCATTAGGACTTATCTCGTCGAGAGTATATTTTGTTGCATCCTCTAAAGACTAACTAGTCGAGTATCATTATCTACTCTTAGGGCTAGTAGTCGAGAATTTTTTATGTTGATACTCTCTCATCAGGACTCATATAGTCGAGAGTGGTTGTCACTCTCATCAAGACTCGTAGAGTCGAGAGTACTAGTTATTACTCTCGTTAGGACTTTATATGGTCGAAAATATTTGTTAGGAATATACATCGTAGGGTTGATGCTACTATACAGAGCACGTGAATTAGATCTACCAAGTAGGCTAGTCATCCATCCTGGTGGTCTTGATTGCGTGGTCGTGCCTCGGATCTGTGATGTCATCTTGTTGAGGTATAGGCTGAGAGTTATTTCTCTCATTAGAGTCATTGCCCCGACATCACTTAAGGACCAAAGTCTGTTACTATGGGCAAGAAGGATTATGGCCAATGCTCATTGTAGTCTAGTAGCATGTTTATGACATGTGATGGATACGTGTCACGATTCCGGAAGTAACTAAGGGACTGTAGGAAATGGGCTGCGACCATTAGCGTTCTTGGAGCAGTATTGCGATACGTCAGTCTTCCATCTGGATGACTTAGGTAGATCCATTGTATTTGAGATATTTGATACTATCACCTCATTAGAGATAATGATCATATGACATTAGTGACTAGTTGCGTGTTAGTCTGTCATTTGAGATACCCTAACTTGAGATAGTTGTGTGGTGACTATCAATGTGTAACACCTCTAATTTTTAATAACATTATTCAAAAGATTTAATTATATAAATTAAATAGAATAATGTAAATATTAGAGTGATAAGGGGATTGAGATTTGAAAATTTAATTAGAGGTCGTGCTTAATTAAATACAAAGAACGAATCTATGTACGGTTTCATGTGTTAATTAATAAGAAAATAACGTAAGGGCATTATGGGGACACCACACACTACAGGAAATTTGGCATTTTATATCGTTTGAAAAACGCTATAATAACTTTCCATAGCGTTTTAAAGAATGTTGTTTAATGACATGTTATAATAGATCAAGAATCTATAGTAGCACTTCTGCAAACGCTATGAAAACGTACCTTTTCATAGCAGTTAAGAAACGCTGTAAAGTTAAATGCATGAAAGAAATAAATGCTATGAATGGTTTCCATAGCGTTTATTAGTACGCTAGAATACACCCAGTGTACAATATATTCTATAGCATTCGTGCTTTAATATAGCATTTATTAAATGCTATAAACTTCTACTCTTCCTGTTTTGTTACCGATGGCATCTCCTACCAGCAATTTCTTCATTGCATGTTATTTAAAATTTCACTTAAACAGATGGAACAACTTTGATATGTATATAATGAAATAAAATCAAACAATAAACATAGTTGAAATAAAATAAACATCAAATATTTAATATAGTCGTGTTCATACATAATATTTCATCGACAATATTTAAAGCAAACATAAAAGATTACATAATTACCACCAAATTCCTTAAGAAAAATTACTAGATTGCTCTAATCAACACTATGATCGCAAAAAACTCTAGACCTACACAAAGTAATAGCTTTGCAAAAATCTTTTACAGAACTTCCATTTTCGCCTGCAATTAAACATAGATAAAGAAACTCAAGAACGTTATGTGCAATATAATAGAAATAATTTAAATTACAGTTTAGATTCAAATTTTCACATATGAATGGCATACTTAATATACAAAAAGTTAATAAGGTTAGGAAACATGAATACACCGACAATTTGTCCACACTTGCATGTGTAATTCAGTAAACTTGCATGACCCATTCACTACACTATGTAGAAAACATTTACAGATTCTTTTATTAAGTCGTGTGTTATCATGATATTGTTGTTACGTAAGCCAAAGGGTGGACAATAAAGTAAAGTATTGACCAACATTTTGGTCTAAATTTCTAGTGTTCAACGCATCCACTTAATATAAGAACACTAGAAATGATGTGCTGCCTCTACAAAATATATAACACACTAAAACGATGTGTTTCCTGTGCAAAATATAAGAACATGCATAAAAAAATTATACTAATATCTCCAATAGTCATCTAAATAACTATAAAATAAATGCACTAAAAAAATTGTACCTTTCATTATAGTGCGAGTGTTATTTGATCGATCGATGACAGATAAACTCATTTGATATCTACTCAATCCATTTACCAAGATTCTTGATAACATAGCATCCTAATACAAACATAAGTAGTCATCTTTGTCTTCTTTACGAAATATAAGCAGTCGCCTGCTCATACAAAAAATAGGATAAATAGATGGATATTATTCTTACAGTGCAGAATGTTTTAAAAGAGAAAAACTTGGAACTATAATACTAGACCCGTCCATGCAAGAAATTCCTCTTAATAGAGATTTTTTGCATTTAACTGTGAAAATTTGTCAAGTGTCCATTTGAATTTAATTCGAGTTTCTGTTTGAAGTTTGAACAGCTGATCATAGAAAAGCCATAGTAAAATATCGAACAAAATCAACACAACTTGCAATGATACAGAATAATTCAACTTAATTACATTTAACATTAGAGCAATCTTTGCTTCTTAATTATCTAAAATGAAAATTAGATATAATAGTTCCTGATGCAGTACACTACTTCATGAAAACCTAATACATTATTTTAATCTGAAGTATCACTACTGCAATATAGTGCTCGATTTTTCAATTTTGGACATAGAATGTTATCCAATTTTGGGCAAGTTTTATATAGCAAACAAGCAATAAATGAGATTTACAAAACAGCACTTTTAAATCATTTTTTACATCAACGTATGCTTGTAAATTTTTAGAAACTTAGTTGAATTAAGTAAATTTTTATAAAACATAGTTCATTTTATGAACTTACTCAAATTTTATAGAGTTTGGTTAATTTAGTTAATTTTTAGAAAACTAAGTTAATTTTATAAACTTTGAAAACTTAGTTAAATGTCTATAAAACTTAGTCAACTTTTATAAAATTTAGTTTAATTTTATATACTCGATTATTTTTTTAGAACTTAATTAAATTTTATAAACTTAGTCATTTATATAACTTATTTACTTTTTATAAAACTTAGCCAACATAGCTAATTAGTATAAATTTAATTAATTTTATTAAACTTAGTCAAATTAATTTAATTTTATAAAACTTTGCCAATTTCTATAAATTTATTTAATTTTTATAAATTTAGTTATATTGTTTAATTTTTAAAACCTTTGTTAGTTAAACTTTATTAATTTTTATAAATATATTTATTCTCTTAAAACTTGGTTAACTTAGCTAATTTTTATAAAACATAGATAACTTAGTTCAATTTTATTAAAAAAATGGTTAATTTGTATAAGGTTAGTCAACTTAGTAAATTTTTAAAAAACTTAATTAATAGCTATAAACTTAGTTATTTTTTTGTAAAACTTGGTTAATATACTTCAAAATATACAAACTTAGCTACTTTTCATAAACTTTTTTTATTTTTGCCGAACTTAGTTTTTTTTGTAGAATTAGTTGATTTTTATAAAACTTCATCAACATAGTTAATTTTTTTTAATAATACTTGTTCAATTTTTTAAATTATTTAATTTATATAAAACTTAGTTACTATATGGTAACTATACATGCATATGCCAACTATATTTTGATTTATCGTAGTGGTATTTTGTTGATTGTTTGTTAATGTAATGATGCAAGGAATTATTCTTTTCTGTGCAGCAAAAGATATGAATCTAGAGTAGTCGATTGGTGAAATTGTGTAAGGGAATAAAACAAAAATAGAGAGGAGAAAACTGAAGTGCGGCATAACAACATTAAGATGAGAACAAAAATAATACTCAAACATTATCCTAAGCCTAGCAACCTTAATTTAATTTGTTTGAATGGTTAGTGTTATGTTCATCTATATTAGAGTTGGCTCGGTATCAAAACAGCCTAGGGTAAAGACTAAAGTTAGCGTTGAGTTCATCTGCTCAAATAAAGAATTGCAAATAGAACTATGATTTTATTAAGAAATGGTCACTTGATCGAATACAATGAAAAGTACACAGCACTTGTTATTTAAATACAATGTAATGGGCCTAATACATGAAAGCCCAAAAATGCTTGTGATCTCTGTGATGCTCCTTTGGCAGATCTGGACTCTTCATTCATATCTACGGTTGTTATACATTGGAGATGATGATATGGATTACCAAGTGTGCTTTCTCCATTCAGTCGAACCATTGTTTAGTTTGATTCATTATACGCCGCCTCAAACCAAACTAGGGTTTTATTTCTTTTTCAATTTTCATGTCGGTCGAGAAAACTTTGAGCTCATCTCGAAATCGATTAAAATTTCTCGCCGATAAAGCTTTCGTTAAGAAGTCAGCTCTTTGATAGTAGGAAGGAACATGATTGATGACAAGTTTCCCACTTCCTGTTCTTTCTCGAACGAAGTGGAGATCTATCTCTATATGCTTCGTTCGAGCATGTTGGACCGGGTTCATGGATAATGATATGGCGCTGAGGTTGTCGCACCAAATAGTGGGTTTCTGAGTTGATTGGAACCCTAATTCTTGAATTAGGGTTTCAATCCAAATGATCTCAGCAGCAGTGCTTGCGATGCATCTATATTCGGCTTCAGTGCTGCTTCTAGAGATGGTGGACTGTTTCTTCGTGCACCAAGAGATCGGATTTTGCCCTAGATAGATGCAGAATCCAGAAATGGATTTCCTGTCGTCGACATCGTTTGCCCAGTCAGCATCACTATAAGCACGTATATTTACATCTTTACTTGTCTTTAAGTGCAAACCATATGTTAATGTCCCTTTGAGATACCTGAGGATGCGCTTCACGGCACACCAATGCTCACTTAATGGATTTTGCATGTATTGGCATACCTTATCTACACTAAAACATATGTTTGGTCTAGTGATTGTGGCATATTGGAGTGCCCCAACAATACTTCGATACTGTTTAATATTTTCTATGGGTTCACCTTGGTTTTTAGATAGCTTCTTGTGATTGGTCATTGGGGTTGGTAGAGGTTTGGCCTTGTCCATGTTGGCTCTGACAAGAATATCACTGATGTATTGTTTTTGCGATAGGATGATCTCAGTGTCTGATTTTTTTGAATGTTTATTCCCAGATTTTTTTTAATTCACCCATGTCTTTAATAGCAAAGTGCTTGTCAAGTAATTTTATGACTTGATTGATTTCCTGTTGATCATCCCCTGTGATAAGTATGTCATCCACGTATACCAGAATATATATGCTCATATGCTCTCTTTTCCTTAAGTAGAGTGAGTTGTCTGACTTTGTGGCACTAAAACCCAATTGTGTAAGAGTATTTTTCAATTTGTCATGCCATGCCCTGGATGCTTGTTTTAGTCCATATATGGCCTTATGTAGCTTACATACGAGACCTTTGTCTGCATTTGAACTATACCCTTCTGGTTGTTGCATGTAAACCTCCTCACATAGCTCACCATTCAAAAAGGCATTATGTACATCCAATTGATTTATTCTCCAGTTTTTGTAAAGTGCTAGAGTCAACATGATCCTTATGGTCGTGGGTTTGATTACTGGGGAAAAAGTCTCAGTGAAATCAAAACCATATTGCTGAGAGTATCCTTTTGCAACTAATCTGGCTTTATTCTTGATAATATTCCCATCAGCATCTCTTTTGATTTTGTAAGTCCACCTACATCCCACAATATTTTTATGTTTTGGAGGTTTGACAAGAGTCCATGTTTTTTTTTTGACTAGAGCATTGAATTCTTCATCCATGGCTTTTTTCCATTCTTTACGCTTGATTGCCTGATCATATGAAACTGGTTCTACTTTATTTACCTGTGCTGTATATGTCTTGGGTTTGAAAATCCCACTTTTAGATCTTGTGATCATGGGATGTCCTATTCTTGTATGCTGGTCATGAGTACCCTCTAATTGATTATCATTGCCTGTTATTGCATTATCTTCCTGATTGTTGTCGGATGCACTGCCACCCTGATGACTGTTGTTTAGCAAACCAGTATACTGTTCATCATTTGATTGAATTGGTAGGTTGCTGGTGGTTTCAGTGATATGTTCAGAGTTGTATCTTGATGTAGTAGTGAGTATGGGTGCAGCTTTATCATTGTGTCTTTGCACTTGCTGACTATCTCTTGTTTGAGAGAGTTCTGGAATGTGTATAACATGAGTTTTCTCATTGTTGATTTCCTTGTCTTGTTTTTCCTTATCTGCAAATGGAAAAGCAAATTCATTAAAAACTACATGTCTTGAAATATAGATTCTGCCATTACTGTCCATGCACTTATATCCTTTTTGGTTCTGTGCATATCCCAAAAAAGTGCATAGACTGGATCTGAGGCTTAACTTGTGCTTATTGTATGGTCTAGTGTAAGGAAAACACAAGCACCCAAAAGTTTTTAAAAGATCATATTTTGGTTTAACACCATAAAGTTTCTCATATGGGGAAATATCATTTAACACTTTTGTTGGCATCCTATTAATGAGATATACTGCAGTATGAAAAGCTTCATTCCAGTATTTCAATGGTAATGATGCATGAGACAAGAGTGTTAAACCAGTTTCCACAATATGTCTGTGTTTTCTTTCTACTAAACCATTTTGCTCAGATGTGTGGGGGCAAGTAACTCTATGAAGTATTCCTTTTTGGCTAAAGAAATTTTTTAAAGGTTTAAATTCTCCCCCACCATCAGTTTGAATTTTTTTTACACATTTGTTAACTTGCTTTTCTATGTGAGTAATGAAATGTATGACAGCATTACAAGTATCAGATTTTGCCTTGAGAAAATATACCCAAGTGTGTCTTGTGTGTGCACAAACAAGAGATAGATAATACCTGTATCCCTGTGATGAATTAAGTGGTGCTGGGCCCCACAGATCTGCAGCAACAAGCTCAAGAGGGTTTTCATATGTGGTCTCAGAAATGGAAAAAGGTAATTTATGCATTTTACCCATTTGACAGTGATCACATAAATGTAAATCAGACATATTTGGAACAGAAACATCATTTTGTACTAAAATCTGTTTAACAATATTATAACTAGGATGGCCAAGTCTACAATGCCACTTATAAAAAGTTTTTACATCTGCATTACACCCTGCACTAACATTATTAGACCATATTCTCTTATCAGCACCATCATTATTTGCCATATTGCTGAATTTGTACAGACCATTGTCCAGTTTACCCTGTAATAGTATGTTTTTATTTAATGAGTCTCTAACCAAACAGAATTTTGGGTGAAACTCAAAATACACCTTATTTTCACTGGCAAGTTGTGGAACACTAATTAGGTTTTTCTTGATACTTGGCACTCTTAATAAATTATTTAAGTAGAGTAGCCTTGTACCTTTTAAACAGCCAGTACCAACATGTGTTATATTTGTAGCTTCACCATTTTCCATGAAAACAGATTGGTTACCTGTGTATTCCTTGTTGCCCAAGTTTAAATTCTGCAGACTGTTTGTGATATGATTAGTAGCACCAGAATCTGGAAACCAATCATCCATGCTGCAATCATTTATTTCTGCTGTCTCATTAGTGACATTGCCTTCAGTGTTCTTTATTTGAGTTTGAACCATATTGGCTTGTTTGTTGACATGAGATGACTGGCCATTATTGGTGTCTTCCTTGTATATGAAATAACACTTGTTTGCCATATGCCCAAATTTTTCACAAATCTGACATTTTTACTCTGGTGTTGTAGTTGTTCCTCCCTCTGCCTCTGCCCTTTTGAGTGTTGCCTCCTTTCTGATTGTCTTGCCTAGATTGATTATATAAGCCTTTGTGATTCTTGTTTTTTGATGTAGCTGCATAATTGACATTAAAATCCTCTTGCATTGATTTTTTCTGTTCAATCCTTCCTTCATGAGCAAGGAGGGCTGTATGAACGTAGTCTAGATCTGGCAGAGTTGGTTGAGTTGCTATGTATGTTATTAAAGATTCATAATCTTGATCTAATCCATTGGTTATAACCAGAACCTGTTCACTGGTGGAGACTTGATGACCAACACCTTTTAATTTGTCACATAAGTTCTTGATCTTGGCAAGATACTCTCTCATGGGCATTCCATTCTTTCTTGCATTTTGTAGCTCTCTTCTGCAATGCATAACTCTTGCTGCTGATTGTGAACTAAAAATGCGTTGAATAGCTGACCAAATTTCATAGGAATTATTACATCCCACAATTTGTGACAGTAAACTTTGGCTGATTGAAGATAACAGCCATGATGATAGTAAATTGTCTTGTTTTTGATATAGTTTATACTCAGGGTTACTCACAGTCTTTCCTTCCTTGTCAGTGATCAATGCTGGTGGGATGATCTTGGTGCCTGTGACATAGTCATGTAAGTCATACCCTTTCAATGCAATCTCAACTTGATATTTTCATAAAATATAATTATCTTCATTTAATGGAGTAGCAATGACTTGGTTTTTTGGTTTGATCAGGACCAGATCTGAATTCTGATGATCCCTTGATGGGTTTCCAGAAGTGCCTGACGTTACATCTTCTTCTTCGAGTGCCATGGTGATTCAAGAATCTTGAAATGCCGGTTTCTTGAGGACAAGAAGTGATGGTCAGGGACAGTATGAAATGGCGAGGCTAATATAGCAGCCAAGAAATAGGTTGATTGTGGGAGGTATTTCTATGATAGGTGTATATTATTGTTTTACAGTGAAACAATAATATGCATGAATGACAGCCGAAGAGAAAAAAGAAAAATTGTGCAACCAAGAAGAGAAATGAAAATGTTTATCTGACCTCTTCTTTAGGATGGCACAAAATCGATGGGAAACTGATAGAATTGATCTCTTCACAATCAAGAGAGAAATGTATTATCTCCCCGTTGATGACACTTTTCTGAGGGGAATCAAAACAAACCAAACTATTTGAAATTCTTGATTTGGTTTTGTTTGAGGTGAATGTGCCATTTGGCAATAATGCTCTGATACCAAAATAAAGAATTGCAAATAGAACTATGATTTTATTAAGCAATGGTCACTTGATCGAATACAATGAAAAGTACACAGCACTTGTTATTTAAATACAATGTAATGGGCCTAATACATGAAAGCCCAAAAATGCTTGTGATCTCTGTGATGTTCCTTTGGCAGATCTGGACTCTTCATTCATATCTACGGTTGTTATACATTGGAGATGATGATATGGATTACCAAGTGTGCTTTCTCCATTCAGTCGAAACATTGTTTAGTTTGATTCATTATATGCTTTGATATACGAACAGTGTAGAGTTATAGAGCATAATATGGTAGCAATCGTGTCGCTATGAGTAAGGTGATAAAACATTGTGTGGGGGCAGCTGAAGCTCACAGGTGACAGTGTGATAAATGTGTAAATGTATGTCATAGATACCAACTACCACGAAACACATGTAACATTTTTGAATCGGGTAAAGGACTTGAGTGATGAGTTGAAAACATGCTTAAATGATACATATACTGAATGAATAGCTTACCTATGAGATCTTCACCTCCGTTCCTGAATAAGAAAAAGAGACTAAGGCTTTTATGTCTTTGATTCCTTCAATTTCTTTGGGTAAAATCAAATTAATAAATCATAAACAAAATACATTGTGTAATGGTAACAGTAAAATATTAAAATTAACACTTTTGAATAAGATGAAAACAAAATTATTTACAAAAATAAAATCACGGCGAAAGCCCAACATAGGCTTATGGTCCTAAAATGCTTACTCGACATGAAAGTTGTGAGAGAAGTGTAACATAATAAAGAAATAATTTATATTTACTAGCAGTATTGCCAAAGCCAATACAGGCGTTAGCTACATCTGTGAAGTGACATTCAAGACGAACAATATGGCTATCAATAAGCATCCCATGCATGTTCCAGCTGATGATACCTGGATGTTTTACAGAGCATTACCTTCTCTTCACTCTCCCTTTTGCTACTTCTACTGTTCTTCTCCTCCTTTTATTGTTTACATTTGCACAAGTCAATATTATCCGAACTGCAAATGACAAATGGAGGATATAAAGAAAGTCCAGATTCCAGCATTTGAAACAGAGATAATTACAACAACTAGAATGTGCCTGTAACTCGGTATTTTTCTGTAATTGATTAAATTTAAATTGTACACTTTGTCTAAATTGTGTAATTGATTGAATTTTTTTGTTGACTGATGTATAGGAAAGTTTCATTAAATAAATTATTGGTGTCTATTAACCCAAATGAAGGGAAATATCCATGAGGTGACCAATTCATGTGAATCAATCATACAAAAAACTACAGTGGTCTGTTGCCACCTTTTTATACGCAGACACAATGTACTTAACTATTTGAATTGGTTTGCAGCACTATCATGAAAAACATTTTGTCAAACATAAACAATTTTCAAACACTTTGAATTGATATGAAATAGTCATGGAGAATATAGTACATACCTCATCAAATACATGCCTATATGAAAATCTTATTGTTGCACATAGCACAGTCAATGAGTGGTTATTTTACTACTTTTTGATTACGTATATGTTCTTGTAAATGTTGTTCTATCTCAGCAAGTACTCATTTCGTACATATCATTGCAACCAGCATAAAGCAGAGTTTATTTATATTTATACGAATGAGCTAAGTATAGATGATTTTTCCACACCAGACATAATACATTGATATTTCATACTTATCTAACAATGCATCCTGTAGAAATTATCTTTTATGGCTCTATACAATGATATAGTACGGCAGATAAGCATTTATTTAGTATTTGACAGTAATCAGTGGCAATTTAATTGTTTTAGGTCATACGAATTATATGTGTTAATTTCTTGAAATACTGAAAAATTAAGAAGAATGTTTTGAATATCTTACCAATTTCACTCTACGTTGGCCATAAAATTTATGTTGCTCTGATCACACATTGGTGATTAGTACATAATGAAATATCAATAATGTCATCAATATTTATGCTGCTTACATCTACTCATTAATCATCACATTAATGTCCAAAACATTCAACCACTACTCCTATTTATATGCCAAAAGCATCGAAATAAGATTTTCAACACGTGTGACATATTCTTTATGATATTATCTATAATTTATTTATGGGAGAGCAAAATTGGAACATCTCTAATTTAAGCCCGTTATTTACAGGTTTCAACAATCGTTAACATATATTAATGTGATGGGTAACTATATGAATACTTGGTTCCTAGTTCAAAACTAAGAAAAATATACTCATTGTAGTACCGATTATAGTACTAACAGTAGTAATTAGACAGCATTAAGCATGGCATAGACATAATATCAATAATAGGTACTAACACGCTTACTTTTTGAAATTTATTCGAACATAGGTCTAGGGCAACTGTTTGGTTCATAATTGTGGCCTTTAGGCGAAGGGTGCAACTTCAAACATAAGGATATTCAAATGTTTAGGGCATCCTTTGTTGATTTCTCACAATATGTTGTTGGAATTTTTTCCAAAAATGGTTCACATTCGAATTTGATCTCTCTTCTAGCAGAATAGGAAGTTGTCTTGCTATAACTAGAAATAATTTGGAGTTGGTCGTTTTTGAGTTTAAACTCAATTGCTGATGTATCCTTTTTATGTACAAATGAAGACAATAGAACATAAAATCATCCAAACTTTTTATTACACAAGCTATGCCTTCCACACATCAACTTTTCCATAGTTTGACAAAATTAACCCAAAGAAAAAGCTTGTAGTGAAGACGGAGTACCAGACATGCCCCTGAACACGATGAAAAAAATATAAAGTGCAAAGAAAATCTTAATCCAGTATGTTATGGTAACTGTAACTCTATCTGCTTTTTATGCACCTAAATTATAGAGCCTTTGTGAGACCAAAATTAATAATAAACATATGAATTAGACTTAAATGTCTTTATAATTTAGCCTGCTATTTTAGAAAATCGGAGCAAACTACCAATAAGCTACAAAAGCAACTAACATTTGCATTTTTTGATGTCTTCGTACTATGTTCTTATGTATAATTTTAAAGGGGAGAATTATGGGTAAAGCCCGAAAACAAACGAAGAAACCAAACTCATCATAATACGTGCACAATTTGAAACTTTTGACAAAATATTTTTAATAGAAAAAATTAACTAGTTAGAACTTTGGAAAAAATGTTTTTAATAATTAAAAAATTAAATAGCCAGAGATATTTGACAAAACCTCTCTATGCTCTGGTTTTAACACCGACAAGAGATATTAGAGTAAATATATATAGACCACATGCCTTCATTAGGAGAAAACCAAGCACATCCATCCATATCTTAACATAGTCCGAGAAAGAAAAAGTCGATGGGTTTTAACAATACTAGATTTGGCTTTCTAATATCAAAGTATTAACTATCCTTCCTTAGTTTTGTTATACTAATAATATCCTATAGTTTTAATTATATTATGCTTGAGTAAATCTATTTTATAAAGAGCGTGCATTGAAACCATACCTCCTTCAAACTTACCCTCAGTCCTCACATGATTGTCTAACTTCACCCTACTTATAGATCTTTCATTAGTCCTGAGATGTGAGACATAACTAATACATTATCTGGCTACGTAACTATCAGAATGTCATCCTGTGATACTATTTTAAAATATTTTTAAACAACAAGAAGAAACATGTGCAGTTATCACTAAGGAAGAGAATATGGCATCTAAATATACCGCTTTCACCTTCCACTTTTATTGTTCATCAAATAAACCCATTAACCAAAAATTAAACAAGAATAAATCGCTGTAGTCTAGCCTAAATATCAACAGAGGAATTGAATATTTATATCCATAAGAATATAAGTAAATCATAATCTACAACAAAATAAAGTAATACAACCACCAAAGACAAACTACAATGCTTAAAATTTAAAACGAAGAAAAAAATCACAGTACCCCTGACCAGTGGTTTAGATTGGAGGAGCATTGTATCTATTGTGCATGATTTAGGAAGACAAAGTGATTTGGGATTTTAAAATAGGGAGATGAGGCTGCGTGATTTAGGCTTTTCTTAGAGAAGCTGCGTTTTCTTTTTTGAGGCTGCGTATTCTGTTTTAAGGAGAGGGACTGGAAAGAGCAAGAGAGGGGGTCCAAAAGTTCATGATATCACCACCTAAAACAATTTGTTCTCGCTTTTGCTTTTCCTGACGTAGCGTTGAAAATTGTTTACTTATTTCATATGCTTTTAATAAAATACAAAGTGGAAACGCTAACTATAAATGCTATAGATAGTAAAATTTGTTGCAGTGACAACCCCATAACCCCTAAACCCATGTTCTTATTTTTCACTCTACACGTTCATATTTTAAAACTCTAAAACATAAATCAAAGAGAGAGCAAGCCGGCTATAACCTAGGGGAAAAGAGGAGGAAAATCCATTAAAAGCTAAGGAATCAAGCAAGAAGGATTAATCTAAATCAAATCTCAAGTCCTTATCCAAATCTAGGTGAATCAAAACCATCTCTATTCTCATTTTTAAAGAGCATTAGACTTCAGGTTTAAGTTTAAATCCATTGTGATGATTTTGATGATGGTATGCTTGGATTACATGATATGTTATAATCAAACAAGTTTGTTTGATAACTGTTTTACTCGATTCTAAGGCTAATATCATTTATATTGGGTTTCGAATTCCATGATGATTTAATATGTTATGTAAAATATTATTTTGGAGACGGATTTAATTTTCCGTAAGTATCCAAGCTATGGATAATTTGTTATAAATTTTCGAAGGAAAATATGATTAATTGTGTTTAGAAATTAATTTCGGTAATTATATAAAGGAATTTGGGTTTGAAAATTTTATATGTTACATAAAATATTAAAAGTGAATTTTGTGAATTTTTGAGGATTTTTCCTAAATAATTTACTATGTAAATTAATATATTTAAGATGGAGGACTTAAAGGGCTATTTCGTTAATTACTTTTAAATAATTTCTAAATAAATTCGGTTGTCTTTTGTAAAAGAGTTTGATAAATTTTGTGGCAACCAATTAGGTGTTTACAAATAGCCAAGTTAGTTGAAAAAGTATTACTTTAAAAGGCAAAGAAAATAGTTTTGTGTAAGTTTATTGCTTCGTCACTTCTAGTAGCCACCTTTCGACCATGTACTTTCGTCCCAACCAAGTTGAAACCAATACACAAGTTATCAATGCGTTGGTAAGTAGTGGATTGGAGAAAAGCGGTAGGTATGGAGTCGAAACCAAGCTTTCGAAGGGGTTAAAGCCTTCATTTTGCTTTCTAAAGAAACGCCGCTTGCCTTGCTTTTAAAAGAATGCTCTCGAAAGGGTTTGCTTTAATATAGCTTTAAAAGGGTTGTTGCCTTCTTATTTCGAAGCGGTAGCTTTCAAATGAGTTTCCTTGTTTTATAATAAAGATTTTGGAAGGGTGGATCGAACCCAATCGAAACCACTCTGCCGTCTTTATACCTTTCGAAGGGATTGAAGTTATCAGCGAGTTTGAAAGGTAGCTTTTGTTTTATAAAAATACCAAGCCGCCTCCCAATGCTTTCAGAAGGGCTCTAATAGCCACTTACACTAAAGGTTTTGAAGACAATGATTTCGGATGTGGTTTCGATGCTATCCTTCATGTTGTTTTACTTAAAGACTAATGCTTTCGAAGGGATGGTTCCAAAGCCATGTTTTTCCTCAAACTCTTTTAATGTTTTCGAAAGGGGTACTTTCGCTTGTATTCACTTAGACCCAGAAAGATATGTTAAAGATTTAACCAGTGGTCTTGAAAGAGGTACTTTCAATGGTTTTGAAGTATGCTTCTATAAATTGGATAGTAATGCTTTAATAATTTCGAAAGGTATGTTTTGTTGGTTTCGGAAAAGATGTTTTAAAATATTTCAAAAGATATATGCTTAGTGTTTTGAAAAGAAGGTTTGAATGCTTTCAAAAGAAGTTTTCCAATGGTTTCGAAAGTAAAGGTCTAGGTCTCGAAAGCCTTAGTTTTCAAATAAAAAACCTAATCTCAATTTTTAAAGGTAAAACCCATGTCGTTATAAAACAGCTTTTAAATGCTTTTAAATTGGAGTTTTTGAAGAAGCTTTCCTTGATATATATAATGGGCTATAGGGATTAACCAAATCTCTAGGGGGAAATGATTTCAAAGATATTAAACAAAGATGTTGGTATTATTTTATATATGATTCTCCTATAAATGTATTCACTATGTAATAGACACATAACTGTATTTTGGGGAGTAAGGGCAGGATAACCAGGTAGGTTGACCTAGTATTGAACATAAATTAAGTAACTCCTAAATGAATAGAGTTGCATCCAGGAGGTCAGGTAGAACAGCATATAGTATGCCCAAAGACTAATTAGTTTTCAATTTAGACAGGTTCATAGTGGACCCATGAAAACTATGATTAAAAAGAGTTATTGGTAGGGGCCAACAGGTTTGTAGTGAATCCATAAAAACTATATTCGGATTAAGTTATTGACAAGAGTCAATAGGTTCATAGTCAACCCATGAAAATTATGATATAGGGGGAGTTATTGGAGATACCAATAGGTTCGGGGATAACCCATGAAGTAATTAGATGAAGTTATTGGTAGGTGCCAATAGGTTCTTAGTGATCACATAAAAACTATGAAACCGAGTAGATAGTCCATAAGTTTGAAATTGGTTCTTAATGATCCCATGAAAAGTATGCAATAGGACAAGTAGTCCATAAACTATAAACAGGTTATTAGTCAGCACATGAAAACTAATAGGTTAATAATGACCCTAGAAATTATAACTATGACAGATAGTCAAATGAATGAGGATGGGGAATCCAGAATAATTTACTTGTTTGCATATCATCATTATATTTTATATTGCTATGTTTTAACTATTGTGGATGCAGAAGCACAAGATATGGTTCTTATAATTTTTTGGATAAGATACTAGTGAGGGGAAAACTCATTCCCTAAGCGGCATGGTCTCACTAGATATCTAGATGGTTCGAGATGGTAGGTAATTATTCATACCAGACTTTATGTCTGACTTGAAGTTTATGTTTCCCCTTAAATTCTCGGGTGCTCAATTAACTTTAAGTAGATTGAGAGTTGAGGTTTTCAGGCATCTTTTTAGACGAATAAGCTTCCAGAGGTATGCAGAAGGCAAGATAGCTACTAGGAGTTCATTTCTATTTTGGTTCCGCTGTGTTTTGATGTAAATGCAGAGTTGTTTAGTTTCCTATATATATACATATACTCTGATCATCCAAGAGGGCTCTTCATATGTCACTCTTGGTATAATTTGTAATAATTATAATTTCTTTGAACATGGTTCTCGAATGTGGGATTATGTAATAAATATGAAATGATTTGAAATGGAATGTGAAAGTTGTTTAATGATTTTAATTTTTTTCCATATCCATGTGTTCTTGTTGTATCAATGTATCTAACATTATTGTATTTGGTCGTCGAGAATTAATAACTATGGATGACTGCACCATCCATATCCGTTAGTTTACACAATGACATTAGGGACATGCTTAGAGATTGTCTGTCATCCTCTTATAAAAGCATATGGTTGAGAGATCTCCTTTTGTTTGATTTTTTGTTTCTATCTCTTAGGACCATTCAGTCGAAAGTTTCACCTCTCTAAGGACTAAGGTCGAGATATATGGTTTTATACATTGAGTATTTGAATGATTTTTGATGTTTATTGAGTTTTAGTTTCTTTGATATCTTCGAAGGCCTAATCGTCGAAAGTTATCTCCTCCATTAGGACTATAGGTCGAGATAATAATATGGATATTATTTTCGATATTTTGGTTGAATTGTGTTTTATTTGGGATTTGTGTTTTCAAGCTATCTCCTAGGACTAACAGTCAAAATTCTATACTTCCATTTAGACTGAAAGTCGAGATAATATTCTTAGGTATTGATTTATGTATTTGGTTGGGATTTCGTTCTATTTGGGTTCCAAATTTTCTGATTTATCTTTTATGGCTTAGCAGTCGGAAGTTTTTACTTCCATTAGGGCTGTAAGTCAAGATTTGATATTCTGATTGTTTATTTGGGATTATGCCATCTTGATTTATAATTTTAGGGCGTATCAGTCGGAAGTCTTCGCTTCCATTTGAACTGTAAGTCAGGATTGATATTTTTGGGTTGTTGACCCTTACATTTGGTTTAACTCGAGATTTATTCTTTTATTGTGGATTTATGGGTACACTGCGTGCTTATCTATTGTATTTGAGATTTCAGTGTGTTTGATTGTTGTCACCCAATTTATAGACGTTGTGATTCTTGCTTGCTTGTTTGTATTTCTTAGGTGATATTTGAGAATGCGTGGCATGGTATATTACTATGATTTTATGAAAGATGTTACGTTATGTTGTATTTGTGCTTTGCCTGTTGTTACTATGCTTATTGTTAAGTACTCACATTAGATGTAGATGTAGTTTGATCCGATTATTATTTATATAATACTCGTGTCAATCCAAGACTTTTCAGCTACGCGGACATTAGCTATGGATGATTGGGCTTTAGAGGAGACATTATATATTTATTATATTATATTTTGTGATGACTTTACATATGTACTATCTAGGTGTCTCATTTTATTTATTTTAATGAGATAGCCCGGTGTTGTGTATTATCAACTCGGCTTTGTATATATATTATATTTTTCTGCTATGATCTGCGACTCTGCATTCATTTGTATATATTGTATATTGTTCTTTCCTGGTAAACCACATGTTTATCGCTTTGTGTAACAATATGATATTTTCAACAAGTCACATCCATACGTGTCGGATTTGAATTGCTCAAAATACCAGATTGTTAATTTATATTTGGCAAAACTCAGCATATACAGTAAATAAATACATCACAGAATCACAGACACAGAGTAATATCATTATATATAGTGGAAATAAAAGATAGTAGTTCATGACGCTACTATATACAGAACAGAGTTAAATGAAATACAGCAGAAGTCTCAAATACAATAGTCAAATACAGGATCAGAGTATATCACTGGAATCAACTGAATAACTGCAAGTTGAAAGATGTAGATGGATCTCCAAACGAAGCTCCGGCTCCAAAGATAAGTCTCAAGAGCTGTATCACTCAGTCTGACCCAAGCGTAAAGTAAAATACAAACACTCGAGTCAGGATTAACATTCTTATATCAATTAATCCAACTCAAGTGAAATAACAACTGAAATATAAGTAACTCAAATAATGTTTGGGATAACCATCCTCTAAGGATCCGTTAAACTATCTACTATGTAGTAATATACACTATTATAATAATGTCTAAAGTATAATATACTTAAAAATAGCGTTAAAGAGTTACCCAATATTCCCGTTAACATATTTATATATTCCCATAGTCTGTACAGTACCGTAATCTCCCCCGTACTGGGCGTCGTCGGAGGGCACTCCATAGGTATGGTACAAAAAAAATCGTATAAGGCGTGCTAGGTTATGTAACATGGCACAACGAGGCAATGCTAGGGTCGATATACCAATTACGCATCCAGACTAGTGGTAACGCATAGCAGCCACTACCGCCCACCTCGGGCCATACTCCCAAAAATCAAAGGTGCACCCAATCAATCACAAAGTAATAGAATGGTATCGAAAAAGTGTGTCTTATAAGAGGAGCTACCTCATTGGCCCGAAATCGCTCCTGTTTTAGCCACCTTATGCCAACTCACGAGAGTCGGGTCCACATTCATACCTCAAAGGACGTCTCCACCACGTACACGGTTGTTAAAGTGGTTTTCGGAGTTGGCAGAGAGTATGACAACTTTCGATCCCGGTCTCTTTAACAACCAAACGTTATTATAACACCACGGTCATTTCAAAATAGTTTATACTTCAAAACCATAATATCGTTGCCATTACAAAAACCATATAAATACGATGTCCTTTTCCATTTCAAAACTAGAGACAATATCATTTCCTTTTTCAAATATATCATTTTTTCCAAAATCATTGCATTTTAAAGTTATAACACTTTTAAAACATAATACTTGAAATCATGA
The DNA here is from genome assembly GCA_030765085.1 of Allium cepa. NCBI lineage: Eukaryota > Viridiplantae > Streptophyta > Magnoliopsida > Asparagales > Amaryllidaceae > Allium > Allium cepa. Next base: position 478,318,463 of record CM060943.1, on the reverse strand, counting down.
TATTTCCCACTTAACCGATTTAAATATTAAAATAGTATATATAATATAATTGTTTTCCTTAAATTTCACGAATAAATTCCAAATCAACTCGAATTCAAATTTAATCAGATCTCAAATCATTAATTCGTATTTTTCTTCTAAATAAATCATTAAAAAAATTATATCGATTTCAAATACCGATTTGAACCACAAATAAACCATTTCAAAATATATATTTCAAAGCTTTAAATATTCCATAATTTCAAACTAATTTTTGTATAATCCCATGTATATATCAAATTCAATTTACTCTTATTTAGTTTGAAATATTTATTTAATAAATCCAATATCATTTAAATAAAACTTGATATATTCAATTTATTTAAACTTGATATATTCATTTAAATCAACTTGATGTATTCATTTAATCACTTTAAACCAAAATCAAGTTATAAAATCACATCCTTTAACCTCAAATTTAATAAAATTCAAATAAAATTTATTTGAGTTTAATTCTTAAATAAATTCAATTTCAAATCAATTTCAAATTTATCTTCTCAACCTTAGTTTATTAAAATCATTATAAACTCTATATCAAAATATAATTTTAAATAAATACTAACCATATTATATTTTAATAAAATCAAACTTTATTATTAAACTTATTTTTTATTAAACCAATTTATACATAGCTTAAATCAAGAATTTAGCTATATATAGAACAATACTTATATAATATCAAAATCATTATTAATATTAAACCATATATTTCTTTCCAAAACCAAAGAAAACCCTTTTCAAAATATTTATATATAGACCAGTGGTGTCTGTATAAAATTTTCTATGCTATGGTCAAGTGATACGGATATTTATCATTTAAATCCGCAATTTAAATATATACTGGTATATATCATTTCAATCTGCAATCCCAAATTCAATTCAATGAAAATCGCTTGGGTCTATTATTTCAACCCATAACGATTTTCTCCTATTCTAAAGCCCGTTCGGGTATGTATCATTTCAACCCATAGTGAATTATATACTAACAGGGAACTAGTAGAGTGATAACAGATATGATAATAATACAACATGCATATATCATCAATATAAATAACAGATAATGGTGTCAGATGTCATAGGTGAACTGATACAGATAACATCATATATATATATATATATATATATATATCAATGTAAATATCTAATAGCAGTATATTTCAATTGTCGTTTCAACTGAAATCAAATTTAATAAATCACTACAACAAAAATTGTTTTTAGTTGCATAAATTGGTAGCGTTTGAAGCTATATGCAACCATTGATCGGTTTAACTTATAAAAATGAACAAAGAAACGCTACAAAGTGCTTCCCGCCAACAATTCACATAAATTTGGATAAAATTTTTGTTGTCCGCTCATATCTCTATATACTTAGCGAATTTTTGGTAACCTTCCTCTCTCAAACTTTCAGTGGCCGCTCATGTTTTATTTTTCTCTCCCTCCCTTTTTCTCACAAAATCGAGTTCCAAAACCCTCTTTTTCATTTTCCCCTCAAATTTGTCACTCAAACCCATCACAAAATCCCTAGTCTTCGTTTCCAAATCCCTCTTACTCTTTTGGTATAACTACCGCTGCTTCTCAATCATGTGAGTAACCGAAGCCAATTCTCGTCTCTCCCTCGAACTCAAAGATGCCGACGCCGCCTCAAACTCGATGCCACCGGTCACTCTCTCAACCTCCGACTGTCGACGTAGTCTTAAAAGACTTGAACTGGAAGTCTAGTTTGATATTTGAGTTGTTGTTGTCTGCCTTGACCTATAGCTTCGCAGTCGCTTAAGAGAATCATCACTAGAGAAATCATCGTCGTTGCTTAAGAGAACCATCACCTTCTATCTGATGTTGACTGGTGGATGAAGTTGAGTGAGTGCTTGCTTTCTTCATAGGATCTGTTGTTCGCGTCTGATGTACTTGCGCCTGCTTGATTGTTAGAGTTGATGAGCGAAGTTGAGCGTAGATGAGATTCGGAGTTACTCTTTAATGCCTTGTGTGACTTAAGAGATATTGCTCTTAGAAAGTGCTATCGAGGTAATAAAAACACATTTTTTTTGTTCAATGGATGATGCGTAGTTGATTTTGGTGTTGGTGGTCTGCTCTGTGATATTAGTTCTTTCTCTAGTTTAAGTGGTCATGGTGATACGGTCGTTGTTGCACACTGTGCCATAATAATATGCACACAATGATACATTTGAGTGTCAGAATTTGATGAATTGTGTTGCTAAAGCTTTTATGGAGATGGTGAAGGTCAAGTGAACGTCAAGAATACAATTGAATTTTATATAGTTAAACACCTCATTCCATTAGCCCGATTAAATCATTAACAATAGATATTCAAATATGAATCTACATCCTAATCTAAATTTTATCAGTTAGTCCTACTATTTGTTAAATACCAGACCAAAAGGTAACTTAGGATATCAATATGCTACATCCGAGTCTGCACTGAATGTGCTACAACTTATAATGATATTCTATTCAATATGGATACCGTGTAATTATTATCTCAATTATACAATCATATTTTTGTAATTCAATCCAAACATTGACATTAGACAAAATTACGTATTTCGATGTACTCGAGTATATTAATATTTGGTAAAGGAAATTCTTTGAAACTTTAGCACATGAAAAGATAAATAGAATATTCTCAAGAAATCAAATCTTTGTGAATATGGGAGCGTCGCACACAAGTTGATTTTGGAACTATTGTTACAGTTACAACTTCTTTACTACTTGGTTGAAGTGGTTAGTCAACTTTGGAATTTTTATTTATAATTATATTATAGTTACAGTAGCAAGTTCGTCAAAAGAATATTATATCATTATTTTAGTAGACGTGAACAGAAGTAGATATTGTAGTAACTTGGATTGGTGTAGTTTTGTCTATAAAGTATTATATTGTATATAACTTCTACACACAGAAGTAACTATGAATACAGTGGAAAAAAATATGTAACATCGATTAGTAACATAGATGGCTCGATCAAATAGGCAATGTCACTTGTTAATTATAAGTGCTGTTATTGGTATTTGTAGTAAGTTTACCACTTGGTGGTTTTGTTGGTCATTCTCTACTAAAGCAAGCATATTTTCAGTCTTTCTATGCTCACCCTCTTTTGCTAAAGCTAATGCTCATATCTAATAATCAATTCATGCTTTAAATATTGCACAACTAACTTATTCCTTTCTTGTTCACAATTTCAGTCATCTAACATGGATCGGGTAGTCACAGCACCACCAAAATACCCACAGTCCATTGTATTAATATTATACTATTTGCGGTTCCTCTGATTTTTTTTCATCTGTGGTTCCTCCGATTTTCATTGCTTTAATACTAGTCCACTTTATTAATACAAACAACTATTCTACTTACTAGTGCGAACCAATGTTATGCATACGGGGTTTTTTAATTTTGGTTTGACAATATTCATTTTTTTCATTGAGAGAAGTAGTGCATAGTAACATACTTCATTCTGCAGGTATGTGTTAGCAAATCAATATGCAAATATTTTAAAAGTTCAGATATGCGCTGAAAAGGGATTTGTTTTAAGCTATAGAAAGTTCGATCAACACACGCATTTGACTTTACGTCATGCTAAGTTTAGGTATGTTAGTAAACCTACGTCTACTTAATGTTTGCATGTGCGAAAATCAGAAGGCTTGAAATACTGAAATGATATAGTTTGTAATATATGTAGCACTTAAAAGGCAGTGGGAAGAGAGAATTACTTTGCAGTCATGTGTCTGTTCACATCAGGAGACGATAGATTTGTCTAACATATAGTTAATAGTGGTGAAGAGTGTTGGTACTAATGATATAGGTTAGCTTTAAATGCACAGCAGTTTAATACCGTATAAAATAGGGATAACTAAACTAAAACGTTGGGCAGTAAACATAAAAGACACATATAGTTGGAGAAAAGAACATACATTGTCTATAAAACATATAAAGTCTACAAAATGGTGAATTAACAGGGGAAGAAAGTATGTTGAAAGTCAAAGATTCCTGCTAATGGTGAGTGTAATTAGTCTCTGAATGCATGTTTCTATAGTTAGGGATTCACATTCTTTGACTATTACTCCTTTAAATATTTGCACTTTTCATTTCTCTGTTTTGCTGGACATAATTTTATAACTTATTAAGGGAAATCTAGTTATGAATAGTGGAGTAATGTGTGCAGCGTAGGTATGAATTAGTGGAGTAATGTGAGTGCTGCTTTTGTTTAAACTTTAGTCTGCCTGCACTTGTTTTGGAAGCTTGGGCAAAATTAGTAATGTCAGCGGGATAATCATGGCTTTATGCTGAGGTTCTTTATAGTCGTGTTTTGGTATAATATGTTCGTTATTCTCAAATGCAGGTCTAAAGCTTCACGTGCACCAAGATCACAGCTTCAGAAAACAATGTCTGTTCGAAAGAATCGGTAAGGTCACCAGGTAGGTGATTCTTATGTTTACAAATTACCATGAATAAACAAGTGGCCTGAAGCATCACGTTATCCTTGCGAGTACCCATATAAATTTGAATTTCTTTTGCATCTCTAGCTAATGAAAAAAGTCAAATTTTTATTCAATTCAAAGCTATCTTCTATGCATTCATCTTGTATAAAATAATACACATGAGTTTACTTCACCTCCAAACAACATCTCGTTGCCACGGCAAGCCATTGAGTACAAGGACACTACACCCAATCTCAGCCATCCATTTGAGGTTTCTCACAAAAATCAGAGAAAAAACATATCTGAAAATATGTACGTCCAATTCAAGAATCTCATCAGTTTTCAGTGATGGCAATGAAAGTAGAAGAAACTACGAGAGCAGTGAAGAGATTAAAACAACACTTTATCGTACATTGCATGGTAAATATTTAGATTGATAGTGATGTCGATGTAGATTGATAATGCAGTTATGTGATTGTTTTAGGTGTAAATAGAGGGATATTTGGGGTTACATCTGCAAAAAAGAATGAAATATGGGAGCTTGTGGAGATGCTGGAGTCAAGAAATCCTACTCTTCATCGTATTGATAATTTATTGGATAAGGTACTCATTGCATTTCTTATTCGTATATTAATCTGTGTATATCTACAGTGATTGTGCATGATATTATCAGTAATTAAGTACTAAGACCTGGAAAATTATGCATATAATATAAAGGTTAATGGAAGTTGGAAGATGATATACAGCACCATTGTGATACTTGGTTCGAAGAGAACTAAACTTGGATTGCGGGACTTTATTACTCTTGGGGACTTCTTTCAAATAATTGATGTTGCAAAGGTTGCATTATATGTTAATAGTTATTTGCTATCAGTTAAAAGGAATATTATGCATTATTACCATTTACCAATTATTAGTTATTGGTAAATTGTTATATTACATCAGTCCTCCTTGATAGTTTCCTGTCAATATATGACAAGTTTTGCTGTTATGGTATTGAAATAACTGAATTTTGAATAGAATAAGGCAGTAAACTCGATCAAATTCAATGCAAGGGGTTTCAAACTGCTCAATGGGCAGCTCACTATCGAGGCATCATACACTGTTACTTCCAAAACAGTGAGTTTTTTCCTCTTCATATTTGCTCAAAGAAATTTACAAGCATATTCAACATAATGCAGATCTCATGCATCATGATGTATTGAAAAGTTTCATTTTTATTTTTCTTTAGCAAATAACAATATATGTAGTATGTTTATAATATAGAGAGTGGATGTAAAACTCGAAAAATCAACCATCACACCTAGTCAGGTGAGTAAATTGTTATGCAAATATGAAAATAAATTCGACAATTTATTTTTAACAAGAGTTATATGCAGTTGATGAATCTATTTGAAAAGAACTATGATGTGCTTCTTGATATTTTTAACCCTGAGGGCTGGCTTGATATAACGTATCCTTTCTGGTTGAATTGACACAAATAATTCATAATAGCAATCTAGTCGATGCTGATATTACTTATTGATATATTTGTTCATTTTGTTCCTTAACAAAGTCAGATATGTGGATGATTCATTGCGAATTGGGAGAGATGACAAATGCAACATTTTTGTCTTAGAAAGATCTGGAGATGAAATTTAATGCTTAAAATTTTCATGTAATGTTTGAATGATAATTTGCCTTGCGGGGACAATAAGATTAAAATGTAAAGTGCGTAAATCTGAAAGGATTTTTGTCTTGACACTAATGTTATGATATAGTGGTGATTATGTAATTGCTTTTGTTTGTTTTATTGTGGTTCATTGAATGTGTTCTTTTTGAATGTGTATGTGTTTATATATTACGTTATTGTATAAGTTTTAAAGTACTTGAATTATATATTGTGTTTATATTATTTTTTTGTAGCGTTTAAAAAGCGCTACAGAATCAGCAATTATAGTAACTCAGATAATCTCCGTGGCGTTTAAAAAACGTTGCAAAAAATAATAATAAGTGCAACAAAAAAATAAGATGGTAAACGGCACCTTTTCGGTGGCGTTTCTTAAACGCTGTAAAAAAGATATTTAGTAACGTTTAAAAAACGCTGCCAAAAATTCATTTATAGTGGCGTTAAAATAAATGCAGCAAAAAATCATGGATTTTTAGTCGCATGTTTTTTAGCGGCGTTTATCAAAACGCCACCAAAACTTTTTGTAGCGTTTTTTGAGCGCCACTAAAAATCAAATTTGTTGTAGTGAATATAAGAACATTAATCGTGAGTGATTGCTCACCTTTCGAGGTTAGAGATGGACAAAAATGAGAGAAGTTACGAATGCAACCACGAATTCCAAAACAAAGAAAGATGGCCACGAATTTGACGGGTAGTGTTGATAACAAAAATCGAGGAGAACCAATAAAAAATCAATTAGATAGAAACAAAATCAATCAAAATCTCTATATATATAAAATGAAATCAACACATGTTACATATCTGTATATTACCAAAAGTCAACATATAACTTTACTGGGAAATTGTAGGAACCTGAACATATTGTATAAATGTATATTACCAAACGTTAATCTCCCTGAATATATTTGTTTACAATAACATGTAGAAAACATTTCAAAAACTTCATTGCTCCTCTAACTAATAATGCATTACATATATTGTACCCAAAATTCTTTAACAATTTATTCACATCCAGTAGGCATTCAACTAAAAAAATGATTTCGATTTAAGGTGTGGCCCATCTTTACATAAGCATTAATAATCGCTTACAAAATAAAATCAGCTCTCTCTACATTTCAAAACTGAAAATACTAAAACATAACCAACTGCCAATATAACATTCATTAACTATATATATGTGTGTGTGTAAAACTGCAGATCAAAAAATATTATATAAACTAATGTGCATATATATAACCAGGAAAGATGTAAACACATACATGTTACTCGAAATATGCAGCTCTAATATATTGTATATACTTAATCCTCATATCTTTCCTTACTCCTTTATATATACAAAACAAAACAACGAATATAATAATATAAGTAATACCGTTAAAATCTGATATATACTATAAACTCACGCATATATGTTACAGGTATAAAGTACATATATGCACCAACATACTTCCAAATAGTGTTTTAAAACATAGATCGACATCATCAATGATATAAAGTGTGTTGTAAACTCATACATATAAACAGATATCCCATGCGCATATATATACAGTTTTAAGTAAAATAAATATAATATATCACCTTTAAGAGAACAGAGTGGAAAGACGAGGCTGCCGCTGTTGAAGTGGTGATGGAAAATCTGGCAGGGCGGTGGAGCAGTCTTATTTCGACCATGATGAGGATCCCATGGCCGTGGTGGTAGATGCGGCGGAGGGAACAGGCGGCATGAATTGTTGGGTGAGGGTCTACGCTTGGTCGATGGGAACGGCGATTGCTGGCCGCTGCATGGAGATGTGGGGTCGGCCAATGAAGCTCGGGTAGTCAGGTTTATGAATGAAGAAGAGCAGGGGCAGGAGGCAAAAGAGGGCAAAGACTTAGCTTCAGAGAAAAATAAGAATGAAAAATAGATTGAAAAATAGAGGATGTACGTCCGTTTTTTTATATATATAATAAAATCTCGAATGGCACAGATAAATGAAGGGGAGTGAACCGACAACGTGATTTCCAAGTAATATATAAACCACTGGATTTGATTGATGGCAGGTTTAAAGACGAAAGCAATTAATTTGAACGGCAGGAATAGTAAGAGTCAAGTACGAATTCGGAGAGTTAGTGAAAGCAACGTCCTTTTTCGATTGTTGGAACAAACGGATGGCCACTAAAAAACCAAAAGGCTTAAATAACGAACCACAACGGCTAACTGTTTACTGATTTCGCGGCATATTGGGGTTCGAAAAACAGAAATGCACATACCATTGGGATCGGCACGGCGATATGATCAAAACGGTATATAGATCTCAAAGATACAATTATCCTGTCAAAAGTCGACAATTGGTTCCGATATACGTCGATATTCCGTACGAAAAAATCCAAACAGAGCTAATAATATCCGAATTTTGCGAAAAGAATTTCGCAGTCTAATTAGAGCGTTCTAAATAATTTTTCTCATGTTGACATATTTAGGTTTCGAAAAACTTTTAAATTTAATTGTTATTAACTGCTTTAAACTGAATTTCTAGCAAGCGATGGACATCTATATTATTAGACAAAAATTTGCCATTTGCTATGTCAAGATGGATGCATAGCAAATATCAAATTCCCGTCATAAAATTCTATTGTTGTTTAAATGGTAGATTTTAGTTTATTATATTCAAAAGAAATTCACCTTTATTTAATTCCAAAATAAACTATATTTCAAATTACACAAGAAAATAAACTTTCATATTATCTGATGAAAATATACCAGCTGCTATGTTAAAAGAGGCGTATTCCAAATATTTAATTTATATCTTCAAATTTTATTGTTTAAAATTTCATAAAATTCAATAAATTAAATAAATAAAAGCACTAAAATTTACGGGTCGTTACACTCTCCCCCACTCAAAACTTTTCATCCCCGAAAGGAAGAAGGCAGGAGAATGGACAACCAAAAGAAAGAAAAAAACAGATTGAAAAACAAAACAAATAATTAATTTAAACCATATAAATGTCAATTTAAATTAATTAATATTCAGCAATTGATTTAAATTCAAGATATTTCACTAAGTTAGTTTAATTTCAATTTATTAGTTTCTTCAAAATAAAATTTTATTTTATCTATCCAATTAACTTATTATATCTTTATTAACATTTTATAACTAAAACCTAAGTGTATAACATTTGTCATAACCACTCAAATTTTATTTATAAAATTATTAATCGTTATTTTACATTGTAAATTATTCAATTACATATTCAACTTCTGAATGATCTATGTAAGTTATATTGGAATGTAATTGAGCATTACACAAGTAAATTTTATTCCAAATTCAATTATTCAGGTATGTTCAAAAATTTGGACTCGTTTTAATGATTGAAAACATCTCCTAATCCTGAATTTAAGAATTACACTTTCGATACACTTTAAACAATTTAGATATATATATATATATATATATATATATATATATATAAGTATATGATTATCAAATCAAATATATAATCATATACTTATATATATTATAATTCAAATAATATTTTAGAAATTCAAATCAAATTTATTTTCCAAAACAAGAGTGTAGCAAAGCTACAGAATGATCTCTCCACTCTAAACTCGAAAATGAATGTCGATGATGCGGCCGCCATCACCGAAATTATTTTCTAACAACAGGACAGGAGAGCACTGATTTAAATATTTAAAAAATCTTTGGAAACAATTTCTATTCGAAATAATTTTAAATAATATGCATTTTAAAACTCTAAAATCAAAGTTTAGAATCATTGGAAATTAAATTCTCAAATTCTATAAACTCCAAGTTAAATTATGGTTTACAAAACAATAGATGAAATTCAAATATTATTTATTTATAATAACCAATTTACTTGACCATTAAATTCCAGAAAATTATACTTATATATAATATAAATTAATTCCATTTATTTATATGTTAAGAATAATCAAGGATTTACAAAGCAACAAATCAAATATTATCATTTTAAACATCTAATTCAATTAACAATTCAATTTTAGAAAATTATACGTATATATAATATAATCATACAAAATTATTTCATCTACCAATTTGAAAACAATATTATGTCGGTTTGCTCTGTTTAAGTGTTTTGGAAATCCTATCGATAGCGTTGATCAGATTAATCGATCGAAAGCCCAAACCAACGTCAACAACTCGAACAACACAATATGTAAAATATTTTAATATTAATTTACAAATACACTTCTTCGCTCGACGATATAGGAATGGATTCAAAGCAAGGAGAGAGATTCAAATTTGATGGACCCAAATCAAGTAGAATTTTGATTTGAAGATCGATTCAAAAAAAAAGATAAGATGATTAAATAACAAAATAGGAAGATGAATAAGTTTATATAAATCGCGGACAACCTCAACCGGGCCAGTCATGACTTTAATAATAAGATCGATGTAGAATTCTGAGGTAAATCAACATCATATCACAAGAGATAGAATTCGGGCATTGCGGGAGATAGATAGCATCGTAAACCAAGGATATATAAATCTTCGGTAAATCAATGCCTATTGTAAAGGACTTTCACCCATTTACAAATCATTCAAAGATTGGCGAGACCGCCGATTTATTATAGAGATTGTTTGAAGTGGAGTTGTGGGATACTCCAGAATACAAATAGGGAGAGATAATGATGGATTTTGGAATCGAAGGGGGGAACATTCCAAAATTCACAGGAAACCGAGTCAAAAAGGAAGTGATTCAAGCTCGAACGAAAGTGATTCCGCAATTAAAATTATCCTATATGTTGAGTTTTGCCTAAAACCTGGCTCTGATACCAAATGTATCGACCTGATATTTTCAACCATTTGCATCCACAGATGCCGGATTTGAATTGCTCAAATACAAGATTGTTAATTTATATTTGGCAAAAATCAGCATATACAGTAAATAAATAATCACAGAATCACAAACACAGAATAATATCATTACATGCAACAGAAATAAAAGATAATAGTTTATGAAGCTACTATATACGGAGCTAGAAACGTTCGAATTTCACGAAATGAATTTCATAGTCTGATTCAGAGTGTTTTAAATAAATTTTCTCATGTTGACATATTTAGGTTTCGAAAAACTTTTAAATTCAACTGTTATTAACTGCTTTAAACTGAATTTCTAGCGACTAATGGAACATCAATATTATTCGACGAAATTTTTCCATTTGCTATGTTTAGATGGACGCATAGAAAATATCAAATTCCCGTCATAAAATTCTATTGTTGTTTAAATGGTAGATTTCAGTTTATTATATTCAAAAGAAATTCACCTTTATTTAATTCCAAAATAAATCATATTTCAAATTACACAAGAAAATAAACTTTCATATTATCTGATGAAAATTTACCAGTTGCTATGTTAAAAGAGACGTATTCCAAATATTAAATTTATATTTTCAATTTTATTGCTTAAAATTTCACAAAATTCAATAAATTAAATAAATAAAACCACTAAAACTTACGAGTCGTTACACTTTGTGCCGATACCGGATACGTAGATAATTTTATGTAACACCCCATATATTTTAATCTTATTTAAGATATTTAATTAGTTAAATTAAATTAAATAATGTGAAGATTAATAGGTTGAGATTTGATTAGTAGAAATGAAATAACACTAGGTAGTTTGTTAGAAAATGAGAAGGGTATTTTGGGAAATAGCAAAACCTTATACCCTAAACCCTTAGGAAATGGGTAACTCACATTCATTATTCTCATTTCATTAAAAAACAAAAATAGCTAAGACCGACCACCATTTCCAATCTCAAGAGGAGAAGGAAAGCTAAGATTCAAGAGGAAAGAAGAAATCGACTAAATCAACACTCAAAACCTCATCTATAATATGTAAAACCAAGGTGCATGATTACTACATCCCAAATACTTTTAGTTTTTGGTTTGTGTTTAGATCTGAAATGCTTTTGCTATAATATTGCCATGTTTGATGTTTTAAGATATATATGTTTATTGTTGACGAAATTATAAATGTTTAACATGAAAACCGTATTTGATCACATCAGAATACATTGGAAATTTAAATACAGGCCTGGTATAATATTTTAGAGATGTATTTTGATTTTCATAATTTTTCGATTTATTACGGGTTTTATATCAATTTTCGAATGAAGGAAATTGTTTATTGGGTTATAAATTATTTTCGGCAAATAATAAGTGTTTGGCTTTGAGATTTTAATATGTTAGGCAATATATTAAAAAACATTTTTTGGAATTTTTCAAGAATTATCCTAAGTCATTTTGAGGGATATATAAAACTATTTAAGGTATGAGACTTAAATATTTTATATATTTATAAAGGAGAAGGGACATTTTGCAAAATAAAATGATTCATAAATTTTAGTAATTGCGGGAGCAAAATCCTGAAAATTATTTTACTGACCAATGAAAATTTGAAAAATAAAGGCAAGTTAGATGAAAAGATTCCTTTTTAAGTCTAAAAACAGAAATCACTCTTTTTCTATGCCACATCCCATATGGCAGCATACCTTCCGCCCCAGACCTTTATCTCAGTCGAAAGGTTAGTGTTCGATAAGGTCAAAGTTCAATGTATAAGGTATCAAGTAATTGTTACGTAATGAATTGAATATAGCCGAAAGGTTGATGAACTAAAATGTTGAAATATAATTGTCTTTTAAGTGAAAAGCTTTCACCTGCTTTGCTTTCGAATTTGAGCTATCGACTTGGTCACATTTGGCCAGGTCAAGTTATTTGAAAGAAAAGACTTTAAAACCTTCCGATGTAGTTGATAGGTCGTAGCTGCTACCGCCATTACTTTGTTTTGGAACCTTCTAGCACAGCCGAAGGGTTTCCACTGCTTTTAAAAAGGTTTTGCTTTGACCTTCTGACCTAGTCGAAAGTTTTACCTGTTATTAAAAAACTAGCCATTTCTCCAATGCTTTCGAAAGGAAGCTTTCGATTTAGGTGGTTACCCTGCTTTGTGAAATATAACCAAAGGCTTTCAAAAGGTTATTTAGACATTTTCGAAAGGTTGTTTATATAAATACAAAAGGTTTTAAAAGAAGGTTTTCCAATTGTTTTAAGTTGAACCCAGTATGCCTATGAAGGGTTTCTGTTTTAAAAGGTTTTATGTATTCGAAGGGTTCTGATTCGAAAGGTTTATTAGAAGTTTTCGAAAGGTTTTTGAAGGAAGGTTTTCCAAAGGTTTTCCTAAGGAGAAGTGATTTTAAAGAAGGATGTCTAAGATTTATAACTCCCGAAAGGATTGCTTTGAATAAAATTGAATGGTTTTAGAGATGATTTCGAAAGGTTTAAATTTGGATTTTGAAGGAAGTAATTTCAAACTATGGAAAGAGGCTCTTTTAAATGGTAAAGTGTTTTCATCCACTTAGTTTTGAGAAAAGGATATATATCTAACATGGTAATACGATTTGAGTGAAGTATAAAGACTTATTTCTTTTCCTTGTTTGAAGTTTGATTTAAAGGTCTAAATCATTTTGAAGTTGTTTTCAAGAAAAATTATGGGAGTGGATCCTTAAGGACAAATGACTCAGATATTATAAAACCAGATGAGACTAGTATGATGTCGCGCCCTATACATTAGCTTGTAGCCCCAACTAATTGTTGCCCAAAATTCCAAGGGCTTGGTCACAGGTAGATTGAAATTATGATTACACACTGAAAGGAATATATGTTGTATACAGATAGGTTATTGGTAAGCCTGGAAAACCATTAGGCTCGGGAGAACTTGGGAGATGATTAAGTTAGGGGAAGACCGTCCAAAGGAATATATTTAACAGATAGTTTAGGACAGACCGTCGTTAAATAAATAGATAAGGATAAATAATCCTAAATATGAATATCTAACAGATGTTAGTTGAATTTCGATTATGTTGTCTGGTAGGCCCAAGTTAGCCAAATGTTAAAAGTTGTTTGTGTTGAACGTGTAGTTCATTATTACCTGATATTTATGTTGGTTTGCAAAATGTTTATTTTGTAGTATTTAACCATTGTGGATGCAGGAGCATAATATATGGTTATATGGAAGGATTTGCAAAGATATGTTTTAAAAAAAATGTTAGTGAGAGGAAATCCGTTCCGCTAAGCGGTGTAGTCACACTTCACATAATCAAATCGGGATGTATAGTATTATTCATACTAAGCTTTATGTATGACTTGAAGTTTATGTTTTCCCCTTAAACTCTAGGGTACTCAAAATTAATTTGAGTAGGTTGAGAGGTTAAGGATCTTTTAGGTTTTTAGAAAATTGACGAATAAGCTACTGGAGGATGCTGGAGGCAATGGATAGCTATTTAGCATTTGCTGCTTTTATTTATGTTTAGATGATTTTCTACTGTGTTATGATGTAATAGGTCTTATAAGACCATTTGATTCTGGTCAATCGAAGGGGTATCTTTATATACCTCTCTCGATGTAATTTGTAATAATTATAATTAATTTGTGCCTGGGAAAACATTTTGGGTTATGTGACATGAATGTGGAACAAATTTTATATGGAAATGTAATGAAGTAATTTATGATTTTGGAAATCTGTGTTTTGTTTCATATTCAAGTGCTTCTGATATTATTGATACCATTAACATAGCAGTATTTAGTCGTTGGAAGCTAATACTATAGACGACTATAGCATCTGTAGCACCTAGCTTTGGGTCTCTTGATAGCGGATGTTACATTTTAGTTTAAGATTTTCAATACGTACCAGTGTTAGCCCAAGGGGATATTTACATGCGGTCGCTCCTAACAAGCCTTATTCTCTGTATTACTAGACTTGATTACATGGTAATTCTCTTTGGTAGTATAAGCATAGTGGCGGGGCATGACATGAGTTGTGTATGACGTCTCTCTATTAGAAATTGCGGGGACCTAATTTTCATGAGAGGAGAGGTTTGTAAGAACTCTGTTTTCTATGCCGTGATAATAAACAAATTTAATAACATTAAAATGTTTGATTTTATTTTTTGATTGTTATTATTTTTGAAAATAATTTTTTATTTAACTAAATTTTATTTTAACAAAGTATTTTTGTTTTAATAAATTGAATTAATCAATAAACTCTTTTCGTATAAAATATTGAAACCGAATAAAACGTTTTATTCAATATAAATTGATTTTAAAGTGTAAAAAAAAAATTCATCAGAAAAATAGTTGAAAAACAAATTTGCTTTGCGTTGATACAATGAATAATTAAATAAAAATAAAAAAGTATTGAACTGAATGAAGTTTTCCATTACAGATCAAAGTGTAAATTAATTCAAATTAGGCTGAAATTAATTTACAAATAAATAAGAGAGTTATTTAAATGAAAAAATAAATAAATAAATAAATAGGCAAAATGAAATATCTACAAAGTTAGTCCTTGACAATTAAAAATCCTAAGCCTGTTAAAAGAAAGTGCTCATTTTTTTATTCTTAAATCCCCATTTCAATCCCAATTCCTATCCCCTAACTTTAATTTCCCAAAATCGAGGACCACGAAAAAAGAAGTAGAGGTATTTGTGCTTGAACAACGAAGGCCACGTGTTATCCAACGTTTAAACCAAGCAGCCTTCAAGTGAATCTGAGTGTCAAGATGAAGACAAAGTGGTTCAAGAACTTAGGGTAAGCTCAAGATGGTGTTGGAATAGATTAAATAAGTCCGAAGCTCCAAAGTGATAAAGGAAACCTTTTTGTATCGAAGGTCCCTAAAAGGACCTGGTACCGAGTGTTTGTCGAATGATTGTACTGTAATCAGATGAAAGGACTTTAAGGTGGTTGTTCGCACCAAAAGTTGGTACAAACACTCAATAGATTTTATGTAGAGAAATAAAATGAATTACTAAAATTAAAATAGAAGGAAAAAAGCAAAGAACAAGAACATGCAAATTTATAGTAGTTCGGCGTTGGTTTCCTACGTCCACTTTAAATGAATTGCTTTATTAATCACTTATTTTATGAGTACGAGGGATCTTATTAGATTGATCCTTGATTACAATGGAGTATTAGTTAGACAACAGCATAAAAGATCCTTTAAATGAACTCTGTATTTGTAGGGATAGATAATCAAATATCTTCTTGAAAATTCGTCAACAGAATCTCACGATGTAGATGAAGTCACCCAAAAACTTTCACTACCTAATTCCTAAGAATAGGGATCGATCTCGATCGTTCCAAATGGACACGTGGCATCACGTGATCACTCTGGTAGGTCCCCTTCTACGATAACATCATATTAACTAAGTTATTTGCATAGTTGCCTCTATGTTTTTAGAGATATCGATTGATTTCCGTTAAGTTGAACTACTGGTTGATGTTGTTCATGACCATAGTGATACGATCCCTTGCCTAAGGGAGGCACTAATCCATACTTAGAATATTCCGAAGAGTATCTCTTGGTCTCGCTTGATCGTTGCTTCATACTATTTCTGTGCCTGATCTCTAAAATCCATGATAACCACTTTAGGGCGCTTACCTTGTTTATCATCAAGTCAAATTTGTCCAATTAGTCTGGATATAACCAGATCAAAAGGCTGGATAACACTTGCCTCCAAAGTACGTCTTGTTTCAAACACGGCATGCTTTGAATCGAAGCATGTTGGAGTTATTGGAAAGGATTCCATTCAGTCTTCTAAATAGTCGTTATCCCTTCGTTGAATTGTCTTTTTGAAGATTCATATCTCTCTCTGTTTGTTGTGATGCTTGGTCGATATTAGTCAATATAAATCCAGGATGTAATCCTCAGGCTTTGTCTATGCTCAGTTCTATTGAGCTAGTTGATTGACTTACTAGGTATCGACTATCCATAGTGACTTCTTTTTTGAGAAATCTAGGTTAGAATTCAATTTCCATCGATTCGAGAAATCAAATGCTGGGTATGCACATGTGCAAACTCATTCACACACTTTATTAATGGCTCCGGAACATGTTTACACACTTATGGGTCATTGTTAATTCTTTATAGTTCAAATGATATGGCATTGCAATTTTTTTAAGCATCGGTAAGGGATCGATATGAATCCCCTAGGCAGGGGATCCGATCCATCTACAACAAATAACATAGGTAAGATATAAGCATCCATGAAGTAACAAATTCACCATAGCATTATATAAGGCAAACATATATCATAAACGAGTCATGGTGAAACACAAGCAACCAACTTATAACTAGTCAATAGGACGAACACATAGAAAGTCTTTATAGTGGTGAGCTCACAACTTGGTGCAGGTAACTAATAAGAAAACAAGGAATGCAATCTTTGTGTAATAGATAAATGCAATGTAAATCCCCAAACAAACACACAGTAAGTCCTCGAATGAACACACAGTAAGTCCTTGGACAAACAAATAATAAGTCATTCTATATTGGACGAACACGCAACAAGTCTATAACAAGTAGACGAAAAAGTAAGCCACATCAAGTGGACGAACACACAGCAAGCCTATAACAAGTAGACGAACAAAAAGCAAGCCGTATCAAGTGGAAGAAAACACGATAAGTCCATTGATGAACATATAGTAAGTCCAATGTAATAATAAGCACACCTCAAGATAGGTCATATGAACACATAGTAGGTCTTCGATTGTCTTTATTTGGGATTTATGGTGCTACTGCTCTATTCCAAGGAATACTGACAAACACACGTGAATGCTCCATAGAACTTACAAACAGACAGTAATGCTCTTATAGTCTTTTTAATACTCGATCCTTGTGTCATCATGTCCTACCTTTTCATCTCGATACGTGGCAAACTCAACAGATTGTAGTGCCCATGATCTCGATTATGCATTCTGTACTAGACTATTGGCTTATGTGGCATCCAAGGGCAGTATGAACACGCAATAGGAATATAAACTAATAAAAGTCAAACACACGGTAAGACAACCAAACGGTAATGCAACAACTCAGGGTGCGACCTCCGTAGTCAAGCCACTAGGACGGACAACTAGCCTCAAGGTTAAGCAGATCGTAACTCAATCTCAGAATGAAATGGTAAACACATAATAAACTGACCCTTAGGTGCTTCGGCTAATAAGTGTCATATACCCACTAACAGTAACCAAACGAAGATAACATGACTTTCCTATACCACTCAATGATACTCAAGCGTTTACGAAGTGCTAATGAACTTCACTCCTCAATAGATGTATTTTACATAATGGGTCAAGAGAATAACTAAAAAAGTATTACCAATAGTCTTATACCAATTAGTATTACTATCCGTTTATTTGCTATTCTCATCACATAGAAAGGAACTTTATTCTTTAAAAGATATTCTAAAAATTCTTTCATATGACTTTAAAAGAGTTTATAAGGTCTAAACCTTGGAAATTAATCTTTTGCATATAATTCAAATTGCTTATTTAAACTCCTTATCACATAGAAAGGTTTTTTTATTAAAACCTTTTAAAAAGGATCTTAAATATACTTTATAAAACAATTTTGTACATTACTTTTAGGATATAAAAATTATCTAAGATATTTATTATGTTTTATAGTTAAAATACAATTTATTGAAATAATTCATCAACTCGAATATTTGGATAAAATTGTTGTTTATACATATACATATATATGAATATAATTTCACCAAAATCGTTTAAATCCTTGAAATTTTGTAAAATAAAAAAATATGAAAGAATATAATGAGGAACTCAAAATTGAAAATTCAATCCTACATTTTCTCATTATTTTATTACGACATTTGATTTTTTTCATCCATTACCTTTTAGGAATTCATTTTCAAAGAAACAGATTTTTCTTTGACAAAGAAATATGACCCCTTTAAAATTACTTATATAGGCTTTTGCACTTGAAATAACTTGAAATAAGATATTATCTTTTATACTGTGTTTTGTTTGTACATCTCATATCATTAAAAGGTTTTTTTTATTTATTCAAAACATTTTCAAAACCTTATAATTATTTCTTGAAAAGAGTTCTATATTTTTCAATGTCTTATAGACTCTTTCAAAATCATTTAAATAGCCTCTGTAATAAAGTTACTTGAAAAGAAATTATTGCTTTTAGAATATGTTTTATAAAACATTAATGTATTTTATTTTTTCCTTAAAAAATTTCCAAATTTATAATACAATTATAATAATGATTTTAAATGGTTTTGTAATTGAAAGATAATTGTATTTATAACAAAATAGATTTTTATATACGAAAAATAAGCTAAGTGGAGTAAACTTTTAGTAAATTATTCATAAAATACTTTTAGTAAGATATTAACAGTAGAAATAATTTTCCAACGCTTTCCAAAAATCCTTTATAACAAGTAAAATAATCAAAACATCTAAATATATAAATCCTAGAGTAAAATTACTCCAAGAATATATCAACCAACTGATTATTTTAAAAAAATCTGTGGCACGGGTCAAGTTTCAACAAACTCCAATCATCCATACAATGCACATACATCATACAACTTAGCTACACAAATCAAAATGCATTTGGACAACGTCTTCATTACATTTTGGTATTTCAACATACATGACATTTTACCATCAAATATAGAATCCAATCCAACATTCTAAACAATCAATTCAACCATGCAATTCAAGTAATAAATATGATAAATATATAAAACATATAGACAATCAAATATGATCATGAGTGTAAAAGATCATCGAAATTTCAAGTGAAATCTTTACTGTCCAAAAATCCCTAAAAGACGATGAGCTTCCTTCTTCCTTCACAACTGCACATATGTTAGCCTCCACCTACTCTAGCAGCCCATGGAATATTGTTGTGCTTAAGCTAACTGTATTGCCACTGTTCAAGTCTATTAAATCACCATTGCCTAAGTTAACCGTGGCATGACCTCCAACATCAATCGCCTTCGAACCAGGTCGTTGCCACATCTGCACCAGCCATGCCAAAGTCACCAACCACCACATGTGAATGTGCCTCCATGTCTCAGCTTCAATTCCGTTATCTTCTCCAGCCATGCAAACGCACACACATCCCCCTTTCGCCTACGATATTCTCATCATTGCTAGGAGTTAGGCCAAAAAGTGGCACAATTTCCCTAATGTGATAGTATAGAGTAGATCTAAGTAGTAATGATAACAAAGAAAAGCAAAAGAAATGAATTTTTGCAGTGGTTCGGTAAATTCTATGGCCTAAGTCCACTTTAACCTTATTATGGATTATTTTTTCATGAGAGAAAAAGCTTTACAATTCATTTAAAGTTTAGAAAAGTAAAGGTTAGCCTCTAAGTGACAAGATCCGTGTGGAGATAGAAGTTAAAGAAGTGAATGGCCAAAATTCTTCTCTTAATTGCTTTAGGCTCTATATTTATAGGGAAATCACCAATCAAATCTTCCAGATCACTGAAAACAAATTAAGTATCCAGATCCATGATAATAGGTAGGAAGATGAAGTCTTCCCCTAGTATAAACTAGTCGGTACCAACATGAATCATGTTGGTACCGAGAGGTTTTTCCTTGAGAAAACCATCGGTTTTTCCTTCACTTCGTCTTCAACTTGAAGTTTGAGCTTTGAGCATTTTGTTGGCCAAGGAGAACCTTTCAATGCCCAATGGTTTTCATCTAGTACTTGTCTTCTTCTGTGTAGCTTTGGAGTTATTCACCTACTACTTCAAATAAAAGTCTTGAGACAACCATCTTATAGTCCTTTCATTTAATCACAGCACAATTGCTCAAAACAGTACATGAAAAATCACTCGATACCGAGTCCATTTGTGGACATCTCGGTACCGAAAGGTTTCTCTTGTCACTTTGGGACTTCAAACTTCTCGAGTTCTCTTTCAATGTTGAGCTTACCCCTGAATTCTTGAACCACTTTGTCTTTATCCCGATGTCTAGATTCACTTGAAGGCTGCTTGGTTTAAACATTGGATAACACTTACCCCCAAAAATATGCATCTATTGAAAATGAAGAATGTTGTAGATGAAGGCGGGCAATATATAGTCATCTGTACAAATCCATTGGTTGTCCAAGAATCACTTAGACGAGTTATCTTTATTCCAACAACATCCATTCAACCACTTTGTACAGCTGTTGAACCTCTTTCTACACCAATTTCTAGATCTACATCATTCTGAAGATCGTTTCATGCACTAGCTAGGTTAAACTTCCTTCTCTTCTTTCTTTTCCCGCTTTTTCTTTTTTTCCATTTTTTTGTTAAATGTCCTTACCGAAAGGTACCTTTTGCTACCGATGCGAATTGCCACTTCATTCCAGCATTATAGGTAGGGACTTAGAAAGTATTACCTCACTTTTTCACTACTAACATTAATTCAGCCCAAACCTCATCAGCACCGACTCCTACGACCTTATACGTTCGACCATCGCTACCCACTTTGACTACACAAGGCAACTACTGCTTGGTTACTTGGATGAACATCGCTTCCTCCAGACAATCTCTACTGCCATTCCTAAACAATTAGGCCTTGACTCCATCCGCTCTAAGATCCATTGAAATAAAGATAGGATCTGGGTTCTTGTTGTTATCATGGCCGCTATGGGTAGCAAATATGGCATCGGCATCACACTCCCATCCTCACTATCTAGCTGCGGCTAAGGGGAGATACTTGAATTTGTGGCCAACCACTTCGCATGCCCTAAGTCATTCAAACTCAAGCTGGCCTAGGAAGATTCTAGGTAGAATATGGGGTTATCCCTTACATGGCATCAACTTCGGGTTACACCCTATCTTACCCTGGAATTTCCATAATCATGCACAAGTACTAAATTCCACACATTCGAAGGCTCTATTGAGTCATGGTCGGGCATAACTTAAAGAATAGGCTTCGATAGGACAGTTCTAGAGAACTGTTGTGTCGAATGCACTTTGACATTCAAAAAAAAAATACCATACTGCATTCCAAATCACTACACCATGTGTCCTTGTAATGAATGCTCCGCATTGCTCCAAACAGCAATTCCATTGTCGTTCACTCTGGTAAGATATGACACACAGTTCCATTATATAATGGAGCTTGTTTTCCAGCACTTCATAACTCACATGACCATTAAAGGCCTACCTCTGGATCTTCCCAACCACGCTCCCAACTGCATCCTCATTTTTGATTGCTTTCAATGATCTGACCTTCAGTCACTACTGTATTAAATTCCTAAAGGTCCAAAGAAGTATTGATTTATGCAACTTCACTTCCACCCCCTTTAGGCTTACGCATAGCTATGACATCTGGAATGCATGCGTCAATCAAGAACTCTAAAGAGCTAATCAACGAGCTGCCTAAGGTACACACTCAAGTCCTTAATGTAGTAAATGAACAGATGAGAAAGACTTATGGCGAGAATGATTATCTTATCATTCAAGTCAATGCCAAGTAAAAGGCATTCAAAGAGAAAGATACGAAGCTTTAGGCCAATGACAAAGCACTGCAGGCCAAGTATAGGGAACTTCAAACACTTCATTCCAAAGTTGAAAGACTCAAGGCTAGTTGAAAGACAAAATAGAGGTTAAAATAGAAGCTTGGGTCGATCTTAGTAGGGCTGTATTTGAAATAAACAAACTCAAAGATCAAGCGGCTAAGAAAAAGGAAGAAATGTACTATACCATTTAGCAATTTTTTGCAAAGGTTATCAAAGATAAGAACCTAAAGTGGTTGGGAAATGGTTATCCTCTTACTTTGGCAGATGCTTGGAAAGAAGTCATGCATCCTATGGTTGCACCTAGCGAAGGCCTTACAAAAAAACAGTTGAAAGCCAAAATTATAGATGTTGATGAAAATATAGCCTTGGAGAAAGGTAAGGCAATCTCGGTTGAACAGGATGCGACTGCAGGCAAGTCGCCTACTGAGGCTCCTGCCAATCCTACCACATAAGATCGAGCAAAATAATCAACTCCTTGATTAAAATAGAATATAATGCAGATTCCAATTTCTATGGGATCCAACTCTGAGGCCGCACTTACTACGACTCTTGCTTCTACCGCTACAACCTCCATCGATCTTTATATTCCTTCTTTTGTCATCAAGCCAATCTAACCAACTATAGAAATGAGCGAAATCACTAAATCCACCGCCAAAGAAACTCCAATCAGTGAAGGTATTTCCCTCGTCTCTTTAGTATTCAAGAAGCTTCAGTTCTCGTTTAAGGACCTCACTAACCTTTACTTCACCATTTTTGAACTTACAAGTCATCTGACGCTTCCTCCTTCACCGCCAATAGCTCAAGGTTTGGGTCTAAGCACCATTTTCACTTAGTCAACATCTATCACTATGGACTTATTGCTCTAATTCTTCCTCCAATTCTGGCCTCAACACTGATTCATAGAAGATAGGGGCTTTGGAAGGTCTGGAGGATATCTCACAGTCCTTAGAGGAAGACGTTATAATTACCAATGCTACTGCCTAACTAATTCAATTGCCATAGCGGAGAGGCTGAAGATCGACCTCGACAAGGTTAAGATAAAAAAGGAGCCAGGAACTGGAATACCTACAGGCTCAGAGAAAGCAAGCCCTACGTTAAAAAATTCCACCAATCCAAATCAAACATCCAAACGTTAATGGCATTGGGGGATCCTCCAGGTCTTTTGACGCTTCCGTTAACAAAATGAAGACCCCATGGTCATTACAACTGAGGGAGAGACCATTATTCAAAAGGCGGAATGGGAAATCTGAAGGCAAGAAGGGTCCAAAGAGATGGCATAATGGATCTGATTCCATAGCTGGGAAGTGCTTTAAAAAAAAGAAGTAGACGCCTGGCTTGTTTTGATATATTTTGAAGACAGTTTCTTTTGGTCTTCTTTTGATGTAGTGTGTTCCTTTCTAAATTGGGGGACCATACACTACTACTACATTTGTCTAATAAGTAAATATAAATAAAGTTTGATGTTTCTGCATAACCTTTGTTTGTGTTTCATTCCTGCACTTTTATTTTATTTTCCTATATACAACTGCCTGGGTGTATAATATAACTATCTGTAATGTGATTTACTTATATTATACATGCTTATGTCTGTACGACGCTAGTACTTACTTTAACTCTGTACATATATGTAGACTTCTCTGATTGCTTTAGTTGTATTCCATTACTTATTTCTGTTTACCATTGCCAAAGTATTCCTCTTTTGGCTAAACAAAACTTATTGTCTACATGATCAACTCTATGACCATCCTTGCTTAATCCTAACTAGTTCTGTCCGATTATAAAAAAAGCTACGCATGAGGAAGCATTCAGCTTCATATCATTTCCTATCTTTGGGAAACTATAACTTAAACATCAATCTATGGACATCCATTGTCGATCATGCATGTCTTTAGTCTTTGATCGACGTAGTCATCGATCGTCCTAACTTATCCTCGACCAGGTATGTCCCTCCAAGTCGCAAGTGCCGTCATATCCGCAAAAGTTTCAATTATGCATAGATTCCTATCTCTGGGATCCTGTATCTCATATGCCTATCTACATGCATCAGTTCCTGACCTTACCTATCTGCGGGAATTGGTTGATTAGAAGTGTAGGGCAAATCATCCAACTAACCCTGGTATGATTATACTCGTTTAATCTGATGCAAGATCGAAGGAGTCCAATGGTACCTACCTTCGGATAACTAGACATTTGGTTTTTCACAACACAGAGTATCTGTTTCTGCTCCTAATCACATGGCATAAAGTTAAACTTTATAGAATACAATTCCATTAGTTTAAAAGTCCAACTTTATTTATTTACAAAAAATGGTGAATCGTGCTTTATTACACCTCATCCGATCAACCATAATGGTTCATTTGCTAAATTAAAAAACTAAAATTTAAGTGAAATCTCGTCGTAACAGGTCGCTATTCCATGCCCGTGGGATCATGATCCTATCAATAGTTTCTAGCTTGAAAGTTCCTTATCCAAGCTTTTGTTCAATTGCGAAGGGACCTTCCTAATTCAGACAAAGTACCCTCGCACTAGGGATGAACCATTTTGAAATGGAGGTCTCCTACTTTGAAGGTATGGCTCTGGATCTTGGTGTTATAATGTCGTGCTACTCTTTTTTGGTGAGCACCTACCCTCAATTTAACCTCTTCTTGTTTTTAGTCAACCAAGTTGAGGAACTCAAGCAAGAGTTCCTCACTCACCTTAGGGCATAATGTATTTTTCAGCGAGAAAGGACTTACAGTTCTATCAGAATCTTGGCCTCAGCTCCGTAGGCCAGAGTGAATAGAGTATACTCAGACATGGACTTATGAGACGTCCTATAAGCCCATTGCACAAATAGAGGCTCATCGACCCAGTTGCCCTTGGTTTACTTTATTATTTCTTCGAGATGGACTTGATGATTTCATTTACTGGCTCACCTATCCATTTGCTTGTGAGTGCACTACTATCAAAATGCTTTTCCCAATTTTGTACTAATTGTAGAAATCCTTGAACTTGGTACTCTCAAATTTAGTTCCATTATCAATTATAATCTTTTGTGGAACTCCAAATCTACATATAATACTCTTTATCACAAAGCTAATCTCTTTTCTCATTTTGATGATGGTAAGCGGTTCTGCTTCAGCCCAGCTTGTGAAGTATCCACCATAACAATAGCGTACTTAGCTCCTTTTAACACATCTATTATATAAATTCCCCAAACCGTAATGGGTATGGGATTCATTTGCGTAGTTCTATAGATTGGGACCTCGGAATTTTCTCAAACCTATTGTACCTGACACAACACCTAGTATAATCAATAACATCATGGCTTATTGTTGGTTAGAAGTACTTGTAATGAAGGATCTTATTTGCTAAGATCTTCCCCTTGGCGTGATCACCACAAAAACCTTCATGAATTTCCATAAGGATTTTCCCAACCTCAGCTTTGGTCACACACCAAAGCAGGGGTTTGATAAAACATCTTATGTACAACATGCTTTCTTGCATTATTAATTGTGATAATTTATGAAGGAGTTATCATCATTCATTTCTTCCTTTCAGCAGAGTTCCCTTTGCTAAATAGTCCTTGACTGGAGTCATCAATGACTCTCTTTCCACTTTAGCATTCAAGGTCTAGTAGACATCCATCTGTTCGGTGCTCGGAGCCAATAAAACCTCCATTGGAACCAATCCCATCAACTGCACATCCCCAAGCTCTCATACATGGCAAGTGCATCAGTTTTTGCATTTTCATACCTCGGGATGTGCATAATCATGTAATGCTCTATATCGCTCGCAGTTTGTAACACCCCGTAAAATAAACGATAAAGAATAAATAATTATTAAGGCTCAAAAATGGAATTTAAGAAAATGTCAGAATTTGGCTATGAAACTTGCACCATTGTGTTCGTGGAAATTTTCTAAGCAACTTTTATATTTGGGATTTTGCGACAGGAACTCAAACGAAGAAGTTATTAACGTTTGAATTTTCTGGAATGAAAATAATTAAATAGGAAAGTAAAAAATACATAAAATAGGAAAAGCAGCGGAGCTCTACCTTTTTCGCTTCTCCGCTGTTTCTACTCATTATAAAATATTATAATATATATAATTGAAGAAGGCACAAAAGAAAAGAGAAAAAGAAAAGGAGCGAAACAATACTACGAAAAATGTAATTTTTGTAATTATAAATCTATATTCCTTTTAAGTCCAAATCTCATCTCAGATTGTAGTATGTACATGTCTTATTATAAATATTCTTTTGGATTGGAAAGGAAAAGTAGTCAAATTAGTTGGATGGACTGAAATTTGGGAGTTTTGGAAATGTTAAAAGGTAAGTGGGAAATTATATGATTTATTTATAACATTGAAATCTGTATCATTAATTTTTATTTAGTTATTATACCTATGCAAGATCTATAGAGTTGTAGACATAGGAAGAACATATTCAATTGAGATCTCGTCTACATATTCTATAAGTTAGGTAATGGAATAGGACTGTATTTACACCCTATTCCGAAAATTTGAAAATCAGTCTGTAAATTTGTTAAAGTAGAATGTTGATAAGATTGCAACATTTATTCCAGATTTATGATAATCGGGTTGTAAATTGATAGTATAAATTTAGACTGCCGTAATTTGACTTGGGATGTGAATTTCTATATTTTGATTTATTAGAAGCGTTGTAGGTACAATTTAGTTGTATCTATTTCATTATAATTTCCATAAATTATCTAATTCCGCAACTATGTATAAAAAGCATGTCATTTGAAATAATAAGAAATATACCAAAAAAGAAAGAGATGTATAAAGCTTAGATATTCTCCTTTATATTTTGCACTGTCTATTTCAATAAAAGAAAAGAGATAATTCCTTGTGATTTCAAACGGAGCAAAAGTCTCACTTTTAAGTAATTTATGAAAAGTTATAACGGTAATCCTTTTTAGAAACGATAGCTCTAATATTAAAATGTGGAAATAATTGTTTTGGAATTCCTAAGCATGGGAATTGATGAGTTAGAGATAGGAATGCGCGTGCACACACACACACAACTACGCTTACCGATTATATATATATATATATATATATATATATATATATAGCATAATATACGTTAATACCTATATTAGCTATATTTAGGATGTCTAGTTATCAATAGTGTAGTAAATTATAGGACAAGGAGTGTAGATGGGGAAGAGATGGTAACTCCAAAATTAGTAGGGCAATAAATGTGCAGTTAATAGGGAATTATAGGAATTAAATGAGGACATACATGTGTTGGGATTGGTTAAAGGATTTAATATGGCATTTTTGGAAATGAAATAGACATGATAGGTTGAATTAGAACAAATAAATAAATGCCATTAGATTGTCCAATTAGTATAATAATGACCTTTTGTAACGGACAATCGACATTTATAGAATATAGAAAATAAGTGTATAAGATAGGAATTAAATACTGGAAGGCGGTATAATTTTAATAATGGGAAATTGTAAATCCTTAATTATTCATTTAGGATAAGCATGAATTAGTAGGCCTAGCCTAATATTTAGGTATAGGATAAATGATTTGGTTTAGAATAGGTTAGGATGTGAGGTCGGTAGAGTTACACAACAGAAGTTTGTCCTTCACCTAGAAGCTACCGGCAGTTGTGTATATTTACCGTTGATGTAGGACATCTTCGACCATATAATCCATGGGGAAGGGGTATATGTTTACATGTAGGTAGGCATAAGTATACCAAGGATTCGTTCGAATTTAAAGTATTAAATGGTTTGGAACCTTTAGGGAGGTCAAAGGGTTTACTTCAGGGTGGAAGGTAATAAATGGTCATTAGGTCTACCTCCTCCTACATAAGAAGTCTTAAATAATCTATGATGGGACCTAACAAGGAACTGGGTCTGATTTATTTCTAACAGGAGGTATTAAGTAACTAGATGGATATTTTTCCTTGACTTACATTAGTTTAGTCCAAATGGGATTTCGACAGTGGGAGGTCAGCGGGCTATGACAGTATTATTGTTGTACCGAAATTTAGTAGTAGGGTTGGCATGTTGGCTATGACCACCAATGGTCCCTAGCGGTCGTAAGCAAAGACATGGGTTATGCTCTGATGGATTTCATTTTCTACCAATATAGAATCCATATAGGATACACAAAGATCTAATTTTTTAATTAATTATTTTCTTATTTGTTAGAGATATGCTAGTTAACCTTTAGATGAGTCTTTAAGATGTGTTACTAATATGGAAAACTAGATTATAATGCAATATCTAAGAGTCAAAGGCCTTTGTAACTAAGGGCCGATTAACTAGCGATTATGTTACAAAGGTCCCACTTCGGGGTTTAAGTTATTAAATGGTATTTGGGTCTGTATCCTCCCCATTAGAGAAGTATTAAGCGCAAGGGGTTTTATTTTGGGTAGTACAACATTTAGATATATGCATATAGGTATATAAATAAATATACCTTGGAGAAGATTAGATATATTGTACGTGTAGATGGAATTTCATGGAATAGCCATGAATAATGAACATAACATTTAAATGTAAATCAATCAGCATTAATTAGTGTACTGGATCAAGTATGTAATTTTTTAATCACAGAACGTTGTTCTGACCCACTCCTCATTACAACCCACATGACAGATTTAGAGGGACATGTCACCTCCTTATTTTAATTTGATTCTGTTTTTATTTTCTTTTGGAATTCAATAGCTATGAAGCTATGTTATTTGATTGGAAGCTATGTTATCAATGGCTACAAAGTCAATTTACAAAACCATGAAATCTTTAATGCATCGGTCGCTTAAGGGTTTAATTATCCAGGATTGTGTATTACCTTTCATGAGTTTTGAACTTTTAAGCAATATAATGATATGAATATTTGATCTATATTCAGTCATCTATAAGTGTTATATAGTGAATAGTCACAATTAATGATATACCAAACTTCAATGAAATTAGTTCATTTGAAATAAGCAAGTAAACCATGTTGTGAGATCATGCATTCAATATGATCGATTGCAATTAGGACCTTGTTGTGTTAGATATAGCGCTAGACCTAGAGCTGCAAGATGGATCAAGAAATTCAATCATTGAAATGTTAATTTGATCGTTTTATGTAAAGTGTAATTTGTTTGGTATCCTTAAATGTCGAAGATAATGAAATGCACTTTTGCAACGTATTCGTTGCGGTTTTGTAGTAGGGGTTTCTTATTGAATGGTTCAACCATTTGGAAAGGAAAGCGAATGTATAAGAGTGGATGTAACTTAAGGCATAGTTTGAATGAGGAGAGTGAATGGCCACTTCTACTTCATGCAAAGACATTGGAAATAAGAATTGTATAAAATACTAAAAGATACTTAATATGGAATGAGAAATGTGATTACTATTTCGAATGTATTTTCATATAGAAAATTATTTTCTATGAAAGTTATTTCTTCAAGTTCATGATGTTTGATTTGAAACTCTTGACTGTAAACTAGTTACGATGTATGAAATAAAATTTCATTTTAAGTGAATAAATGGAGCTTCATGTTTCGTAAGTTATTATAGTAATGGCAGAAATATGAGAGCACACCATATAACACTTCCTAGTGGATGCATCGAGTTATGAAAAATTATTTTTTAAACATATGAATTATTTTTTATGAAATAATAACTATTTTCAGTATTGATTGAAAATCTAAATATTTTTATTTCAATTTGAATGTTATGAATATTCATTATAAGAGAAAACTATAAAAATGATATTTATTTTCATAACAAAAATGCTGCATTGCAAAATACAAAAGCATCTGAAAAAATTTCAATTGTTTTGTAACTACATACTAAACTACAATTTTGAGAAATAACCTTTTTAATTATATGATTGTGAATCATTTTGTGAATTATATCTCAAACGATTAAGGGCAAAGCACCCATTCAATATGTGTGATATAAGAGTTGGTGAACTCTTCGGATTGATACATTTAAATGTATGCAATCGTAGGTCTAACGATACTAAAATGGTTAAATTCATAGATGTGTCATCATAGGAATAAAAACATGTGTATCTGATACACGAGTAGTATGTTTTTGATAGGTTCACTAAAAATAAAACCAAAGTAGAAAACATAGCATTAAAAAGGAAGAATTTGATTTGATCGAATATGTGAGTGTGTTGGAGAGGAGTTCCAAATGCATCTAAAAAGAATAAGATTCGATCTCAAAAGTACACCTCCTCTTGATGGTGTATCGGTAAGAAGTAATCGAATTTTGCTGTATCAAGTACGATTGATGATGATTGAGGTTGAGTTAATTTCTTTCTGTAAGGACATCTACTTAACAATAAGCACATAAGATTAAGTTTAATTTTGTTTAAAGAATAGCCTACAAGATCATACAAGATAAGAGTTTAACCTACATATCCTAGGTCAAGGAGTTGACAGGTTGTGTAAGTCGATAGTCTGCATGTAACATTTTCTTGTGAGGGATCTTATGTGGATCACCGTAAAGGTGTTTGGGAACAACGAACATTAGTTGACTAACTTGTTATATTTTGTAAACTCAAAACTAAACTAGTTTTATTCAAACATAAAGGCAGTTCATAAAAGAAAATTTAATTTTCTATTCCATCATAGTAAAAAAAAAATATTGTTTCAATAAATGCCAACTTCACGATGAAGAATTTCGTTTTGAAAATTAGTTATAAAATAGATTTGAATACAATCCAAAGATAAAACTATTACGTGAGATGAAATGAACTTAATCAAGCCAATATAGATATGAATCGTTAAAATGCTAATAAGAACTCTCATATATTGAAAAGAAAATGTGAGCTTCGTATCAATGTCGAGAAAAGAACTTCCTTGGTTGTCAACAAGCCATAAACAATATTGACACTACTACATGGCATGATGCACAAATCAAAAATGGATTCCAAGCACATTGTTAAAATATGATTTTGATAGTTGTCGCCGAAGGAATATGACCCATCAACCGCAAATGTAACTTTGAGAAGAGAATATAATTGGAATACAGTATGAAATTTTGATAAGAATAATATCATAAATTTCAATTATTGAAACTAACGTAACAGATCCATCATTTGACATGCTAGATTAATTCAGGTTTTACTCAAAAAATTATCGTTCGATATGACTTTGCGTTTTGGAACATATATGTCGAAGTAGAAATATAAATAATGGTTTAGAATAGACTGTCAGCATATAATGACTAATATATCTCAAAGTCAGTGGGAACGATAACTGAGTTTGTGAGTAATGGATATGATCTAAAAAATGTTACAGAAGTACCATTTAATAAGCATCGGAACTGAGCAAATATTTCGATATAAAAATCAAGTAGTTTGAATTTCAATGGAAATGCAGAGAAAGAATGTGTTTGTAAATAAGGTCCATAAACGTACCAAAATATTTCAAAACTACAAGTAAATAATAAATATACGATTGTTAATGATGTACTTATGTTAAAATCATTTTACTTTGGTTGTTTAATTCTCAAAATTAGATTCGAAATTGACATCTTTTATAATCGGTATAAGGATATTATGATTGTCCCAAAATGATATATACATACACCATATAAAGTGTGTACTATGGAGCATGTAAGATTGATTTTTTGTGAATCGATGGTAGGAGTTATTGTATGTGTTGTATTATCTACAGTATCACATTTCGCTTATGTATCTGATATCAAATTTGAATTAAGATACCTAAATGATAGTTTAGAGTGTTATCAAGTGTTTACTAAATAGTAGAAAATTGTTTACAGAAATAACGAAATCCTTATGAAGGAGTGCGTAGATTAGAACATCGTCAGTGATATCACGTATAGTGCATCAATCCTAAATTCATGTTCAATCTTAAGTTAAGAAATTTAAGTTAGAAATATTCCAAATAATAGTAGTGTCTGATTTTACCAAAGGCTGACTACATCATCTTGAATGGTTCTGCAATAAAATAAGTATAAATAAATGCAGAAATTTATAACTGAGTTAAGGGTGATTATAGATTTTTAGAATCCTATTACACAATTATACGATAACAATGTTGTAATGCAATTCGTGAAAGAGCCTAAAGCTCACTAGAAGTTAAAACTCGTACTTTGAAGAGTTCTATATGATAAAAACATTTTATCTACAAAAAGGAGAGTAAATTGATAGTGTAGCTAATAAAAACAATAGAGCATACCCATTCACTAAAGGATTGACCTGATTAGTTTTTTAGAAAACTGATTGAAATGAGTTGGAATAATATTTCATAATTGACCCTAAGTGCAAGTGGAAGACTAATAGAGTTACAGGTTTGCCTTGGGGGAAATTATATATTTTGTTACATGTATCTAACTCGATAACCTATCTTCTTCGTGATAAAGGTGTTTGATTTCTATAATATTTTTATATATTGTGATATAATTAATTAAGAAAGTAATTTATAATATATGTAAATAGAAAATCTTAAATAATATGTTACGTGATGATAATTACAAATGGTTGTAAACATGGTAATTTATCATATTAAAAAATAACACATTGTTTTAAATACTCCTAGTCAAGATGTATCGAGGAAGGATATCAATTCATTCGTTGAGACTAGAGTATGTAGCTATTGTTTAAATTTCTCATAAGTATAGGATGGGTCATCCTGCATCATTCAACTAGCCCGTATGATTCACCGGTATGGATCTTAGCCTGCCTCTTTACCTGCATACTCCCAAGACTCGGCACCTTGGCCCACCGCTACGCATGTCTAGCTAAGACTCATGCCAAAAGGCTCGCTCAGCAAGCAACCCACCCAGAACAAGCACGAGCTGGCTTCGAAATGCCTTTGTAAGAACTAATAGGCAAAGAAGCAAATAATAGCTTGATATGTGATGCCCCCTCAATGGTCAACTGGTCTGGCTTGGCCACCAACCTAGTGACCTTTCAAACCACCATAAGTCAATACAAAGCTCTTAACGACTACAAGCGAACGATGACAACAGATGATAGCTCGACATGCAGCATGCCTCTTACCTCTAGAGTAGCTCGGCTAAACGAGCCACTCCTAAGCAAAGTCCTCGGCTCACTTTCTTCATCGACTACCCATACCTTCTGAAGCCTTTGTGTCTTATCTCAATGAGATTTTTCCATCGGGACTTAACTATCCCTACAAAAGGAAGCTTCGTTAGCACTGTGTATTTGCAAAGACTAACAAAAACATCGATGTTCTTTTAACAGAAGTGCCACAGAACAAAAACAGCTTCATGTCCTTTACTACTACCAAAGCATCTCTAGAATTACTACTCCCATAACCAATGCCGCCGAACCTTAATTAATGCATGCTAAGGTACAGCCCACCAATTGGCGTCATTTGCACCATACAGTCCATCTGGCCTCCTAGTTGGCATTTCATCAACTGCAAAGTCATGTAACTGACTTGGAGTGATTTTTGGGCCTAAGCATCACAATCCCAGTCATTTAATAGCAATTCTAGCAGCTAGAAATATACTAAGACATTCATTTTTACAAGTTTTTTACAATCAAAGCTTTCAAGCATTGTAATTTCTTTTCAGTCTCATGTAATCACATCTATTATAAAAGAAGCAAAGTAACGAAAGACTCTTCATAGTGGATATAGATCAATGTTGATCTAACCACTTTATATCATGCATCTTTACATATTTTATAAATATTATCTCCCCGTTTTCCTTTTTTAACCAAGATACTAGTGATTAACTTGACCAGTATTATCTCTCTAATCAATAGTAATGCTCTCAAATTTTTGGGTAGTGTATTACTCATGGCTATTGGAGGTACTAAGAGGTTACTTGCCGATAGTTATTGGATAATTATGAAATCACTCGAGAGTTTCTTGTTAGTTAATTATAACTGTGGTCAAACAAAAGATTTGAAAGTGATAAAGTTACATTGTTCTCTCAACTTGAGAATACTATAGAACTTTGATGTGGATACTCCACTTTGATTATAGTTAAATCATGACACGATGATCCATTGAGTGACTATAGTTGGGTCAGAGTTGAAGCGTTGGAGGTGAAACATTGTACAATATAGAATTGGTCTTCTCGGTTATAAGAGTTTGGTATCACAGTCAACTATAGTCGACTTAAAGTTTAATTCTTTGGCTAAGCAGCATGATTAAAAATAAATGTTACTGTTGAACCAACGATTTTGTGTTTGGACTAAAAGAGTTGAGCGTGGACGATATTGGAATTTCGACAAAAATCAAATTCCATTATTCCTAAAGTGATACAATTTTAACAAAGAGAAGTTATCTAAACAATCATTACTAAAAGGTGCCACTTAAAATAGTAAAATTGAATTTTAATGAAATGATGTATAACTATAAATTTGGCAAAACTATCACATCACTAGTAAATATGACATGTGAACATTAACATTTGAATTGTTTAATATTAATCACTGATTGAATTTGCACTTACGAGTCGCATAATTGTAGTAATGAATACTTTGAAACACCATACGATTTAATTAATTTATATTTTTTGTAAATTAGTTAAATTAATTAATAGTTATGAAATATTAATTATTAAATTTTATTTTATTTTTGCATGCAACTAATATTTAGTAAAGTACGTATATAAAACTTATATATGTACATATCGATATACGATATCGATAAGTTTTTAAATTTGATTTAAATCGATTAATTACTAATTGCGTTTGGCATTTCTGAAGCCCTTTCCAAGGCACATATATGGTCAGCCATAAAGGTGCAAGGAGGTGATTTTGAATGTTCAAAATAGTTTTGAAATGGTATTAAAATAATAGATAAAGTAAGGAGAAAAGACCACCATCTTTTTCTCTCTTAAAATGTCTACTTGAACACACTAATTTTTTCCTATTTTTGGACTTCCTCCTCTTATTCATTTTACCCAAAAATAAAAAGGCTTCATAGCCATTAAATCCAAAAAGTGAACAAAAAACTAAACTAAAACAAGGTAGTATTTGTCTCTAGGTCGTAGTAAAATCCAGAGGCTAATTTTGTTAAATCTAGGAGTTATTTAATCATTCAAATGTGAATCTTAAGCAGCTTCATAAGCTAATTGTCCAATTTTGATTTTGATTATACATTACATCATGTTAGTATTTATATATGACAACCGACCTACACCACCTGCACTCAATATACATAAGATAATGCGCTACTGACGTGCCTGGCAGATGTAGAACGATCGTCAAGGTTTTAGAATGAAATAAAACATCACAAAACTTATCGTATATCTCATAGTGCATAGAATAAAATATAATATACATCATAGATATAAAATAATAGAGATAGTAGTACTAAGTGATCTAAATACCATAGTATAGATCCATGGAGTTTTACAATGTGTAATAATGTTTATACAACAAAAATTAACTCAAATAACTGTCTCATAATAA
Organism: Allium cepa; assembly: GCA_030765085.1. Taxonomy (NCBI): domain Eukaryota; kingdom Viridiplantae; phylum Streptophyta; class Magnoliopsida; order Asparagales; family Amaryllidaceae; genus Allium; species Allium cepa. The sequence goes on along the minus strand of CM060943.1, from coordinate 478,282,574 downwards.
TAAGCAAGCACTACTAAGGTTCCTAGTGTTGCACAACGAAATAAGCATAGAAATCCATATAAAATACGAGATAGCTCCATCTAGCTCATCCTCTACATAGCTATTACATTGCACCTTGACCTACTCTCTAATATATTTATTTAACAGTACCCGTGATAATAAGAAGTAAAGCATAAAATCTCGAGTTAGACAGTAGTCTGGTGCGAGCGATAAATGAATCTCAAAATACTATACAAGTTGATATAGTAAGCAATAAAGATATATGAATCATACTTGACATATCTCTACAACCAAAGAGTTGGCACATAATAACATAATATGCTACTCTACGAACATAATAAGGGTACACTACAAACCAAGTGTAATGAGGGTGTCCAGGTATCCTTATCTCCAATACCTATCTTCAATGACGTCTCTAGAGTGATAGACTATGGAAAACAACCAAAACAACCATAACATCCATCAACCATTTCTCATTATCACTCAATGTGCTCCGAATATATGATAACTCGTATAACCTTTTCACTGTCAAGGACTAATGTCAAACCTGGTTTTTAGTGTACTCTCTTTTTCCCAAAGCTGATACTAGACCCATTCAACCGGTCTATGTTTTACGGATCCATTCAACCGACCCGGGGTAGCCTTTTAACGTACCCATGAGCGTCCTCACATACCCTTGCATTGAATACATTAGAATACAATCCGAGTATCAATGATCCCTTAGCATATGTATCCGAGCCCTTTCCTTGCTCCATTCAATTTCCATTATCCTTGAGGAACCATTCTACATTCCTTCGTTCCATGATAAAACCGTTCAACTGTCCTATTCGCAAGTCACCTTTCTTAGAATCCGCCCTTTTTGTGGATAACCATTCTCACGATTCCGTTTACGAGTCGCCGTCATTGTAACCTAACTCCTTTCATCATCGAGTTGTCATCAAAGTTCTGAAACTACCATCGTGTCATTATGTCGCGAACAAAAAAACACCTTCACCACGATCTACGGAGCCTTTATTTCCCTTCTAGGAAGTTTCACTCTCATCCTATCAATAGAAATAACTCAACACTGACATGAGTAAGTCGGTACCGACTTGTTTATTTTGCCAATTTTTGGTTAAGTCTTCTTTCCTGCTGCTAGTACTTCCTTCCCCATGTGCTTTAGACCCTGATCTATCCATCAAAACAACTTGGTTCCATGCCAAGGCCTTCATCTTTAAATTTTAGAAATAAGTCGGTATAACATCCAACACTTAGCCGAACTTCTGTATTTTGCCATGATCACCTCTACTAACTATGCTCTAGGGATCCCCCATAGCCGTCGACTTGTCTGACTAATACAAACAACTCATTACCAACATGAATAAGTCGGTACTGAATGGTTCATTTAGGATATTTTTCGATGCGACTTAAACTCCAAACTCTACCCATGCTCTGGAGCTTGTCCTCCAATATCGACCATCCTTGCCTTTAATTCTCCAATTTTCCAACCAATTTCCTATGTATCCACAACACTAGTAAACAACATCAATGCACAACATACAAATATGGAATGACGTAAGTGAACATCCATTCACACATGCAATGCATAAGAATGTGATAACCAAGCAAATCTCAAACCAGATCTACTTTGACACTAGCATATGCATATGATTACTAGGGATTGCAAAACCATTTAAATATCATTTTTAAGCTTTTCAAATTCGTTTTATAATCATATATAAAAGTGCAACTGAGGTTAAAAAACTTTTCTGAGGTCAAAATCGTATCGAAACATCATTTTTAACTACATAAACATGCATAGTAGAGTGAGAGGTCATGAATCACTCACCAAATACTCAAAATATCAACCTTTCTCCTTAGATCTAAAGTGGATAGAAAGGAGAAGGATTCAAATCACCCAAAATGATCAACTCTGGCTTCTATATGCTAATCACCTCTCTAATCAATGATTTGGCTAAGATTGGTAAGGGAAAAAAATACGATTTTTCATGAAATTAGGGTTAATGGAGGTTTAGAACTATTTGCGGAAGATGAAAATGACCTAGATTAGTTCCTATAGTCTCCTCTTGGTACAAATTTCGAAGTGGGTTAGTGGCCCTACGAACAGGTTTAGTTAATTACCCGCTAAAATTGACCACCAGCAGCCAAAACTTGAAATAGCTACAACTTTCAAACAATAAGTCCATTTTTCTATTATGACCACTCTACGGAATAAGAAACCATCATCTAAAAACAATAGAAGTGTTTTGAGATCCAAATTCGACTCCTATCAAAAGTGTTTGTCGAAGCAATATTTTCAGGGTCAAAATAGTGATATAGAAATTTGATAAAAATCATAGATGTGGGAAATGTTCCCAAATGTCACTTCCCAAAATTGTAAAGTCATACAACCTTACATGAATAAAATAAAAATATTTTACGATTGTCTGGTACGTAAAACATGGGTCGTTATAGTATAGTTTAGATCGCATATCTTATACAATGAATTTATGTATGCCTACATTGTTTAATCTACTATTTTTTTATTTTTTTGGAAATTAATATTTAATAACAAAAAAATTATTCATAACAACATTACATTGAGATTGATTTTAAAGAAATTGGATTGAAAACTATTTTAATCAATTAAAAAAATTTATAACATATTTTATGTATATATGTGGATAAAAGTAACTACATACATTAATTATTTGAAGTTATTATATAAAACTGAATATAAGTTTTATGTGTGTATGTTTTTTTGAATATAAAATACATTTTGTTGTTATTTATGTATGTATGTGTTATTATCCATGTAAAATATATAAGTTTTATGTGTTTGTTATCCAGGTTTTTTTAACCCGGTAGAATTTAAAGGAAGTCAGAACAGCTCAAGAGCCAACCGAAAGGACTAGAAGAACCAATCAAGAAAGATCAGAGGAAAAGAAAGAGAAAACACACTAAGGTGATGGATCGCTAGCAATCTATCATCTATGGATCGCTAGTGATCTATAATATTTGCTCAAAGATCCACTAATCCTCTTGCATCATGGTCCAATAGGTATTCTAAGGATAATGGCTAAGTTTGATGGAATTTCGAGTTAGTTAAATCGAGAAGCAAGCATTCGTCTAATTCAATCAGCAGTCTAATGCAACCAGTGTGTGGATCGTCATCAAAAAAAGACAACGATATGACATGGGAACACCAACATGAGATAAAAAATGCAATCCAAAAGACAAAATTCAAAGATCCACTAAGTACTATGGATCGCTAGTGATCCATACGATTTTTCCAAATTTCCATAAACTTCAAATGAAAGGATGATAGGAAGCATCTTATGCAATCGGATCGCCAGCAAACCAAATGCTATGGATCGCTAGCGATCCATCAAATTGATTCAGTTCGTTGTGAAACTTTCAGTGCACCTTCGTATGGTCATTTGCAATCATCTGGCAAGGCAGCCTAGCCCAATAGCTCTCTAATTCCTATAATCATAATCCTACCTACAACATAAACCAGATCTTTTGGACTGGCTGTTGGAACTCTACAGAAATTATTCTTCACTCTTCTCCTCCTATAGAATAGTCATATAGGGGTTCACTATGATTTTCCAATGAACTCTTGTCTTGTGACTTGATCTAACTTAGAATGTTCAATCATATTGTAATCTGATTCAACTTGTAATAGCAGTCAGTTAATAGAAAGTTATAAAGTGGATGTAGGCTTCATTAACATACAACCACTATAAAAATCTTCTTGTCTTTTTACTATTTCTACTCTTTTTACATTTATTCTCTATAATATTGCTCTGTAAGAATAGGGCTGGTGCTTTCATACTCAATCCAGGGTGTTGATCCATTTTTTGGGTTAACATTTTGGTGCTTTCAGTGATAGTCCAACTCAGGCTTAGATCTAGCTATCTACTTTGGATCAGATAGGTTCAGAAGTTAGATCCTTAATCTCTATTCAAAAGATCCACTGCTAAGAATCAATGGCTCCAGGAAGAAAAAGAACCGCTTGTGGAAGATCCATAGGGGTAGTAATAGCCGAAGAAGAGATGAATCATCAACAAATTGAAGTAAATGGTGCCAACGCAGGAGATAAGGTGCTAGGATCCTCTAATCAACGCGAAATCGTTACAAGAGATAAATAGAATAAAATGGTTGATGAAATCAATTAGAAAATGGAAAGCAGTCAGAGAGCTCTTATAAGCTTAATGCCCTCTTGACCTTACAAACTTATCCTGCTCCAAGAACCATGGCAGAACCCACGGCTGTCGTAAGATAAAAAAAATCTTCATTTTTGGTCTAAATAGAAGAAACGGAAAGCAACGGCAAAGAGGAGCGATAGCTGGAACCATGGAAACCAATATGGAAGGAAACATAAGTTCTCCGCCGACTACAAGGCAACCGGCTATGAGCTTGAACCAAGGAGCGAAGACCCTACAAGCGGATGTAGCGATGGACCTCTCCAACTCAGAAGAAGGAGAGCAATTTAACGACGACAAGTTGGAAGGAAATGCCAGTGCATTCGATAATGTCAGGAATCTCCAAACTGCCCCAATCAGGTCAACCGCGAGCCAATGGAATCCCAAGGGAGATGCTCTTCCGAAGATAGGAGAGCCTAGGCTTCGGCTCACTCACCAAGACCGTTTGCAAAGCCAAACACTCGGTGTAGTAACTGACAGCCGACCCCAAGATATCGGACATCTAAGTCATATATCGTGAATATGGTCAAGCAACTGATGGATGAGAATAATAGAAGAGATGCTGAGTGGGGATCCGTTCCAATTCGAACACCCTTCACTGATGAGATCTTGAATGAGCGGTACCCAGAAAAGTTCACTATGCCAACTATTCCATCTTATGATGGAACAAAGGACCCAAAACCCCATTTGTACAAGTACAGTTGGTACATGGATGGAGCGAATGCTTCGGACGCTATTTGATGTAGATGTTTCTCAATTTTTATAGAAGGAATTGTTTCCATGTGGTTCACTAGGCTTCCGCCAAGATCCTTCTCCACTTTCGATCAGCTAGCAACAAGATTCCTTAATCAGTTCATACTTCACACAACATAGCCTAAAAATGCGATGTCCTTGTCCAACCTGTTCCAGGGACGAAACGAATATCTGAAATCTTTCATGAACCGGTTCAATACTGCAGTGATAGAGGTAAGCAATCCAAACTAGGATATGATTTTTATGGCTTTGCTCTGCGCCATCCACCCCAAAACTAAGTTCAAAAAATGGATCAAATTCACACAACCTACACTAGGAAGGACTTCAATCGTAAGGCGAGTCAATACTTGAGATTATAAGAGGCGCGGGAGTTAGAAAGGAAGCCTACTAGCTTGCAACTAATAAACATTGGGCAGAGCGATATGGCGATGAACTAGAATATAAATGCCTCGGGGATCGTTGAAGAAAATGTCGAACAAGACGAAAACCAAAAAAGGAAAAATCAGAATTCCAATAAACAAAATTGTAACAATAAGCGACTTAAAGGCTTCAGGCATGAAGATTACATCCTATTTAATGGTACTCTGGAAACATCTATCTTGCAACAAAGATGACAAAAGAATACAAGAAACCCCCTGAGAAGGAAGCAACTAATAATAAAAGCGCTCGAGGAAGTTCCGTCGCTCCACGAGACGCATGGTCACAACACGAATGAGTGTCATCACTTAAAGAACTTGATTGAAGAGCTGATCCAGGAAAACAAGCTTTAGCAATACGTGAGAAAATTGCAAAATCCTGACCAATCCATGGCTCCCCAAGCTCCTAGGGATCGAAGAAACCAAGCTGGAACCAGCAAAGAGGGATCTAAGTGAACTGACCAGAGACTCATCATCGGAACGATATCTGGAGGACCTCATCCCGCACAGAGGACTTGGGAAAAAATGGAGCGGTATGCGAGCTCGTTAATGCACGCTCTAAAGCATTCGTGCCTCACGATCGAAGGTGGAGCTCCGGCCAAGAAGCAGAAAACTTTGAATGATGATATAGTATGCCGAAATCAGTATACCGAAGGGATTGAAGCTCCAACTCTCGATCCCATGGTAGTATCAGTAGGGACCGGACCCGCTGTGGTCAGAAGAGTATAGGTTGAAAGCGGTAGTTCTATGAATATTCTTTTCAAATGCACCTTTGACCCGAAGAAGATCAGTATGAAAGATGTATCTGCATGCCAAACAAAACCCAAGGATTCACTGGCGAATCCAAACAACCAGTCGAGACGATTGACTTGCCTGTAGAACTTGGGGAAAGGCGACCAAAGAGTCACCCTCATCCAAACTTTCGTAATTGTAGATGAAACTTCAGCATACAATGCCTTTTTTCGGATGGCCCGCCCTGGCGAATTTTAGAATTGCTCTAGCCCAATGGTGGTTAAACATGGAATTCCTAATGGCAAACTAAACTGGGGTGGTCAAAGGAGATCAATGCACCTCCCAAAAATGTTACACAGCAGAACTGCTTGAATAAAAAGGATAGGATGTGGGGAGAACTCTCCACATTCGCGACCCTGCTAAATAGCAACTACAAAGCCGCCCTGGCTTGGGGACCATAGCTGATGCAACAAGGCTTTGGACCCTAGAAAGAATAGTTCAGGGGAGAATCGGGCAGCATCGACAAAATAGATGGTGTTTGTTCCTGTTAATATGGATAACCCGACGTGGTTCATGAAAATTGGATTGCATTTTGGAAACAAGATACCATTAGAACTCACCAAATTTATTCATGCCAACTTGGATGTGTTTGCTTGGACGCATTTCGATATGTATGGGTATCACTAGAAATTTCATGCCATGCACTCAATATTGATCCCAAGTTTACGCCGATAAAGTAGAAAAGGTGCAGCGTGGGCCCCAAGTGGTCCAAGGCATTAAGAGAAGAAGTAGAAAAACTAATGGCCAATGGGTTTATTCGTGACACGACCTACCCCGAATGGGTACCTAACATGGCTTTGGTCAAGAATTCCAACGTAAAATGGCGAACTTGTAGCGACTACTCAGAATTAAACAAAGCCTGCCTGAAGTATAATTTCCATTGCCTAGAATTGACCGGCTTATGGACGGGACGGCTGGGCATGAATTGCTATCATGCGTACTCAGGATACAATCAGATACTGATGCACGAGCCCGACCATGAAAACACCAGCTTCATCACTGACCTAGGATTATACTGCTATAGGATAATGCCATTCGTTTTAAAGAACGAATGGGCAACCTACCAAAGATTAGTAAACACCATGTTCAAGCATCAGATAGGAAAAACCATGGAAGTCTATGTGGATCACATGTTGGTGAAATCAAGAGTAGCAGCCAATCGCCTAAATAATCTCACCGAAATGTTTGAAATACTCCGAGATATGGAATGAAACTCAATCCACTCAAATGTACTTCGGGGTAGCCTCTGGAAAGTTCTTAAGATTCATAGTGAGCACCAGAGGCATTGAAGCAAATCCAAAGCAAATAACTGCCCTACCAGAAGTCCAAGCCCTAGAGAAGAAGAAGGAATTACAAAGCTTGGATGAGAAAGTTGCAGCACTAAGCCGGTTCATCTCGAAAACCACCTACAAATGCATATCGTTCTTTAATGCATTAAAGAAAGGAAAGAAGAACTTCGAATGGAATGAGGATTGTTAAACTGCATTTGAAGAGTCGCCGCGACATATGGAAACCCCACCAATCCTACCAAAGCCAGTAGACAGAGAGGACTTGTTCATCTACTTAGCAGTCTCACCTCATGCGTTAAGTACTGCTCTTGTACGTAAAGAAGCTAGAATTCAGTGATCCATATACTAATTTAGCAAGCGGTTCGCTGGAGCTCAGAAATTATCCAAAATTGGAAAGGCTAGCATATTGCTTCTTGATCGCGTCATGGAAGTTATGACCGTATTTCTAGGCACACCCGATCAAAGTATTGACCGATCAACCTTTGAAGCAAGTATTTTACCGACCCGAGACTTCAAAGCGGCTCCTCAAATGGAATATCGAATTGAGCCAATATGAAATCACTTACCATCCGAGAAGGGCAATCAATAGGCAAGCGTTGGCAGATTTTATCGCTGAATTTACCATGTGGGATGATGAAGAAGAACCACTGGAAGTGGAAACACGATGGAAACTCTTCGTCGATGGCGCATCTAATAACCTATGCTCAAGAGCAGGGGTAGTGCTTGAAACCTCGAAGGATGAGCCATTTGCTACGCCCTACGCTTGGAATTCCCTGTGACAAATAATGAAGCAGAATACGAAGCGTTGGTAGTGGGATAGAAAGTCGTGAAGGAACTCAGAATAAAGTCCGTTCACATCCATAATGACTCTCAACTAGTGGATTGCCAGGTGAAAGGTGAATACCAGGCTCGAAGGGAGAACCTTGCCCTACATCTATCTAAAGTACAAGAGTTGCCGAACGACATCGAACATTACACCATAACTCACATCCCGAGGGGGAAAACGTGAAGGATGACTACTTAGCTAAATCGGCCAGCTCCGAAGAAACTCAAGCATCGGGACTAGTCCAAGTGGAGAAGCTGACCACTCCAAGTATAAGCAAATGGGATATCGACTGGATATTTGAAACCACTGTCGAAACAGAAACGTGGATGACGCTAATCAAAGACTATTTACTTACATAAACTCTTCCCACATATAGGAATCAATGGAAAAAGCTTCTCCGGAAGGCACTGCTATTTATAATAGAAGACAGGTTACTCTACCGAAGGGGGCTCTCTACCCCATTGCTCAGATGTGTGATCGACGACGAAGCTTGGTGGATCCTGAAGGAAGTTCATGAATGCGATTGCTGAAACCATACTAGAAGGCAAACCTTTGGGAAAAAAAATCCTCCGCTACGGATACTTTTGACCAAAGGTAAATCACGATGCAACAAATAATGCCAAACGGTGCGACCGATGCCAAAGATTCAGCAAGATTAAAAGAACTCCCTCAATAGGGCTAATGCAGAAGGTCAGCCCATGGCCTTTCGCAATATGGGGAATTGACCTCATTGGTATATTGCCAATAGCTAAAGGAGGGGCTAAATATGTTATAGTCGTTGTTGACTATTTCATAAAGTTGGCCGAAGCGGAACCACTGGCCTCAATTACAACAAATAAAATCATTAATTTTGTTATTAAAAACATTATTTGCAGGTTTAGCGTGCCAAAAAAAATCATTACTGATAATGGGACCCAACTCGAAAGCGCCGAGTTCAAAGACTTTTGCAAACGCTTCCAAATCGAGAAAAGCTTTTCCACGATCGCTCATCTGCAAGCGAATGGGCAGCTGGAAGAAATAAATAGGATCATCGTGTCCACCATCAAAAAGCGGCTAGTTAAAGCTAAAGGAAATTGGATTGGTGAACTTCCACTTGCACTATGGGCTTACAGAACAACACACAAAGCAGCAACTGGACATACCCCCGTTCGCCTTGGCATATGGTTCAGAAGCAATGATTCCCGTAGAACTAGAAGTTCCCTCCCATCGAAGGTACTATTTTAATAGAAGGCAAAAAGAGCAGCTCCTACTCGAGTCGCTTTATATGATTGACGAAAAGAGGGAAGAAGCCGAACTAAGGACCGCTGCTCACCAAAATAGCGTCCACGGTACTTCAGCTCCTGGGTTCACAACCAAACCTTCAAAGTGGGAGACCTAGTCATCAAAAGAGTCTATCCCATACTGGGAGCCTTCGGACCAAACTGGGAAGGGCTTATGTGACCAGTCAAAAACTAGGTGACGGAACTTACAAACTGACATTGACGGAATCCGAATTCCCCGAGTACGGAACAGCAAATCGCTGTGTCCTTAATTTATCTGAAACTATCTTAGGTACTTCATATTTTTCAACACATAAGCCATCCTAGAATGCCGGAGCATTGTAAATAGGCAGAATTTTTCCAACCTTTCTTAATAAAATTGCCTTGCTTTCTGAACAAATAAAACTACGTTCATAAAAGTAACTTGCCGAGTCGACAGGGTCAAATCAGCTTAAAACTATTAAATTGCTGCTTGAGATAGTGGAATCACGCTTAAGTATGCCCCACCTACCCATTGGGTGGACAGAAGCAAATCGGATCAAACCATTGGATCGACGGAACCTGATCCTTGCCTTCTACGAACCGGTGCTACTCCGGTGGCACTGGGAAGGCTTAAAACAAAAGTCGCGCATTCCATAAGTCGCGCATTACTTATTGAGTTGTGAAATCATACTTTCAAATCATAAACTCCTCACGTTTCCCGAAGATCGGTAACGTCGAGAAGTTTCGAAGCCGTTTTGGATCGACACGTCATATTGGTCCCAAAAGCCACGCTTTCACAAGCCGCATACACTCTCAAAAGCCGCCCATCTCATAAGCCACGCATACCCTTAAGTACCTCTATTGCCTTAGAAATCCCCGAAAACATGTCCAATGTAGGAATAACAAGAATGAACCTGCTCCCACTATTAGGAGCAGTGGGTATTAATCCAACAATGTCAAACTACTACGAGTCAGTAGAAAATTTCAAAGGTTGACCGATAATAAATCTGAAATCGAGCCGTATAACTCTTAAGTTCCCAAAGATAGAACCACAAAATAGATCCGATTACAGGCATTCGAAAATCACTCGAATCAACAGGTCATTTATGAGGTGTTCGAAGTGAACAACCCCATGAACTAGGGGGTGAACGTCGATACTCAAATAAAAATACTCAAAAACAAAAACACTTCACAGTTCTGTTACTCCAAACAAAGAATTTTTGCGGTAATCATAGGACTAGATAAAATTAAAGAGCAGTAAATGAAATTGACATAAGTGCATGAAACGCAGATAAGTAGACCGGTAAAGTTACAATCAAAATGTCAACATTGTATTACTTTTAACATTTTTTGTATAAGTCAAAATGTGGAGGCTATACTCACACAATATCAGCCAGTAAAAAGGAAAAAATATAGACACTACAGCAAAAGCAGCAAGTGCAGATTCTACACTTGAAGAAAACAAAACAAAATGTCCCAAGAACTAGCTCCACTACCATTCAGACCTCTCAACGCTTCTTTCCACCGCTTCTCTTTCCACCCTTAATCGGGAGTTTCTTCTTGCTCTTAGAATCCCCTCCAAGAGTAGTGTCGCTGCCCAAAATATCTACTACCTCCTCGACACTGGCAAATTCCCCCCGCACTTCAGTTTTCTCGAAAGACTTCCCCTTAACTTTGCGTTTTCTGGATTTGCCAAAGCTCCCCGAGGATTTAATCTCCTCAACCTTTTCCTTCTTAACAACAACCAATTTTTGTTGGGATCTATGTAGTTGAACCGTCCGGTCTTCCTGCTCTCGAGCTTCAGCTGCCGTAAAGTCACCCTCCAAAGATATGGAAGGGTTATCTAGATCATGCAATGCGGCAATCTTCTCATATTTCCCGACCGCGAATCAGATACGGACGTCGCAATCGATCAGCTACGGAGACAAGCACCAAGGCAGTTGAAATAGCAGCGAGTCCAGGTGCCGAAGAAACCGGCGGGTCAGAAGGTAAAGAAGGCGGACCTATAAGATCAAAAATGAAAGCGTTAAGCTCATTTAGTTCCTACGGTGTAAGTTGAAAATTCTCATACTCGAGGAAAATTAGATGGTTACTTGCATCAGAGAAATGGTCGAGAATGTCAGTCGTATATACCATGCCTTCTCCAAATAGGACAATTCAAAATGTTCAAACTTGGTATATCTCGTTTGAATTTGAATAAATATTTATATGGTATTTTTTCTAAAAGTTCGGTTAAGGTTTATAATACTTCAAATTGTACCCTTCATATTCATATCCACAACAGTCTTCTTTAAAATTTATAAAATTTCAACTATATTATAGACAAGCTTTAGCTCCAATTTTTGAAATTTTGGCTCCAACCTTTAGAATCTTGGCTCCAACCACTTTCGCTCCAAACATGTAAATGGGCTCCAGCTTAACGCATGTGCCCCATCCGAAAAACGGTATATACCGCTTGGGTTGGAATTTGAAGGTTGAGATAAAATTAAATAGTAAATATTGAATTATTATTATTATTATTTTTAATCTACTACCAACTATTATATTTTATAATTATTACTATTAGTATCTAATATTAAATTAGGGGTTTTTAGGCTCAAGGAAAAAGTTAGACAAAAATTTAGTTTCAGAGACAAGAAGTTTGTTAGGCTGAAGGACACTTTTTAATGTAAATCACAGAATGATAGTTGTAACTATCATTTTCAGTTTATACTAAAAAATGTCCTTCAGACTAAAAAGCAAACTTGTTGTCCCTGAGACTAAATTTTTTTGTAACTTCTTCCTTGTGCCTATTTACCTGATTAAATTATTACTATTAATAATTTAATATGTAATACTTAATTTTTAATAAATAATAATAATTATTAAATAATTGATAGTTAGGACTAACGTTTGGTCAATAATCAATAAGTGTTACAAGTTTGTATGATACAAAGTATTGCAATTTTTAAAGTTTTCTGGCTCGAAAACCAAATTTGTGGTTTTAAAACAAAACTTTTGGCTCCAAGCGAAAATTTTCAACATCCCTCCAAAAATCCCGTCTATGTTATTTTTCCTACAGCACTCCTCAAACCAAAACCTTAAATTCACTACCAAGTTCAAATCCAAATCCATCAGACAATCACACGATCCAATTTGAAACTGAAATCGAATTTGAACTCTAAGGACGACCCTGCCAACTCGAACTCGAAGGGCCTCAAGAGATGGTACGCGGCCTCCAATTCGAAGGCCTCTATCCAGGGATGGAAGGAGGAGTTATGCCAGTCATGGAAGTGTCGACTGGACCCCAGGTGGATCCACCATTGAATAAACCGGGTAAGGTTAGGGATGTTACTCGATTTGTTATTGGATCATACTTGAATCCATTCCATTGGCAACAATCTGTAGATTCATTCCATTTGCTAAGGAGGCTGAATGGGTCGTCGGTGATTTCTGATTTGAGTTAACAAAGTAATAAGTGATCATCAGGGTGACATTTTGATAGAGTTGGAGTAAAGAAGTAGGATGTTGTGATTAAGAGAAATGTAAGCAGGAGATTGAAGTTATTTCTCATTCAGAAGCTAGACTGGAAAGAGTGGAGTAGAAAAGGAAAAAAATTTGATGAGTGAAAGAATGGAACACGCGTGGAGGGGATTATATGCTAATTAAGAACGTTGGATTGGCGTGTCAATCAATGATGAAACCTAAGTTTATGAAGGTTTTTAACTGCGTAGTGCGTATTAATTGCACAGTGCGAGTTCTTTTATTGGGGTTGGAGGTATGAATTTTGTAAATACATCCTAATTTGGCATTTATTTACATAATTTCTTATAGAAGAACAAGTGCTTTTCAATCTAAGTTTATGAACCATTTTTTTAGATGTAAGAGAAGTTGCATGTTTAATCGGTTGATGATTTCCTATAGAAGACTGCTGATTTGTGGTCATTTTGTTGTTAGGATTAGGACACCCGAGTTTTTAACACATTAAAAGAAAGTTTAGAACAATAAATCAACATGCTCCCTTTCTTCGTTAAAGTGCACATAAAAATTTAGGCGTAGTTCTCCAAGTTTTAATATCTGAATTTCAAATGGCTTACCTTTCAACTTCACAGAAAAAAGCTTTTTGTGCCATAATTTTATAGACCAGCGTGGTAGATGATTTCTTTAAAGATAATTTTCCAACTATTCAAGTTGAATTGCAATATAAGTGTCTGAGATCACCATCCTTAAATCAACATGTGCAACCTATATTAAATACACCAGGCTTAATTAAAATTATTTCTTAGAGAGAAGAGTTACCAAATGGATGTAAATTGGTCACTGTGATGCAAATCTGAAATATGATGTTGTAGGGGAGAAGGTTACTGTGAGTCTGATATTCATCGAGTTCTTTACAACTATATCCATAACCTGTATTTTATTTTATATAAAGAAGGAAAGAAAAAAAAAAAATCCAAAATGGTTAAATGGACTTGTATGGATGCTTTATGTTTTATAAATGCGGCTTTCAAAATTGGATATTTTCAACTGTATGAGTTTCGAAACTTGGATATTTTCAACTGTAGTTGGTTCTCATCATGACTAATGCAACTAACCTTCACTTAGTCGCAAATTCATATCTTAACTACTTGTTTTGAAAATAATAAGAAATGCTGCTTGTGCTTTTCTTCTTTTAAGTTGTTATGAACTGCGTTTATGTTGGTATGTAAGCATCGGCCACTTGTCATTAGTAAAGCATATATCGTTTCATCCTTTGAGCGCTAAACCACTTCACCGTTGACTCCTAGATGTAGCAGTACCCTACCAAATAATGGTTTCTATACTGTAAATGAGTTGATAATGGTAAATATTATGAATGTGAAATTAATTAGGAATCACACCTACTATTTTTGATTTGATTGTATTTGGTAAGTTTATGAGTATTATTAAACGTAACGCGAGTGCAGTGAAAATGCAACATACAAATAATGTACACGGTCAATTTGTAGGTGTTGGAAATTACACCGCAATAGACAAATTCGTCTTTATACATGCCTTTATCGTCCATGGTTTTATCATGAAATTATATAAAATAATATACATACATAACACATATATATACATTTAAAATTAACTTGACTAATTTTATATGTTTGAAGCTTTAAATATACGATTTGAAGTCTAGTTTTGACTTAAGAGAATTTAAAATTGGATTCATGATATTAAACAAAATTCCTTTCATACAAATATTGAATTAAAATAATATATATAAACACACATACATACATTTTTTTTTTGAAAATGGGCAAACTGTCTCATTAAAAACCTAACTAGAACTCAACGTGAGAACTGTTATATATCTAGTGTACTAAAACAGATAGCACGCTACAATAAACTCGTCGCACAAGTTTATAAATTAGATTTGCACTGCACTGGAATTCTGTGTAAATTATTATAACAGTATGAATGTTGTAAATAAGTTACAACAACAGCGTTATACTATTTTGAACAAATAGTATAACCAGAATAAAGAATAAAATATAGAATAATGTATATAAATTACAAATAGTCTAGAATTCTAACCGGATTATGTCTGAGGCTCGTCGTAACGATTTCCTTAAGAATTTTATTTCAAAATTCTCCCAAGATACAACAGACGAATTCTGCTCGAGATTGTAATGAGTATATCACTCTGTGATTTAGAGTATAGTAGCAGAAGAAAAGAAGAAGATTCAGATTCTTAAATCAGTGAGAAAAGTGATCAGTTTTCCTTCTTATTTATAGTTGGTCCGTATCTCTTCCGAACGGTCGTGTCTGCACCCGTTCGCTCAAACAGTCGCGTCCGTACCACTTCGTACAGTCGTATCTGTTCACCCGCTACTCTTCAGTCGGGTCGCACCCGCTCGCGTCGCATCTGTTCGCCTCGTACCTGTTTGCTTCTAACAGGTCACACCCGCTACTGTTCGCGCCCATTCAACCTGCGTCCGCTTCCCTTCAAATTACATGCCCAGCCCAGTTTCAGCCGAAGTCCAAAACCGTTAAACAATGGCCTAGCAAAAAGAATGGTCATTTTAGACCCGTACCCAAGCCCATCCCGGTTCGGTCGGACGGCGGCGGCGCGCGCGCGTGTGATGGTGATGCATGATCTCCCTCCTTACAACGAAGAATACATTTGGGAGCCTCAGGCCCCCAACCTCCATTTGAGAAAGACATATATAAACTATTATACCTCTCAACAAATAGGCGATGTGGGACATTGTATATTTCTATTCATTTTTTTTAGGAATTCCAACAATCCCCCACATGAATGATAATATACATATCCCCCACACAAAGCGAAATATCACAGAGTATATATGGAATAATGCTTTATCGTGGATAAGTAGATATTTCATTTTGAACTTTCCCTAGTTAAAACTTATCGGATATACTTGGCTAATCGGTGAATTATTTCATCTTAAACCGTCGGCCTTTATTGTATATCCAGACAATAAGCTTTACGAAGCATTGATTCCCTTCTCATCCAATCTCTTGGTTGTGTTCATTTTGGTCCTCAACAATTTTTGGTTCTGCGAGTGATTTAGAGAATAAAAGCCTTTTAATATTCTCATAGAGCCGACCCAGCTCACACCAACATAGGTGATCGCAACCATTAAAAGTATCATACATATACATCACTTGTTATTTCCAAGATATGACCATCATTAAAAAACATAGTTTTAACCTTTAAAACTTCTGTAGACATGCATTATATTTTGCACCATAGGAATAGAGTAGGACCAAGTCCAGACAAATGCATTACTTCTTGAGTTACTTATAACTGGTTTGCCTATTGATCCTTGTCCGTGGGATCTCCAGTCGCTAGGATATGTTTCCGTATAAGGTAACTCTTATTGGTTTAGGCTTTTAAATCCATTCCCCTCGATGCGCAGTCAACTTTCTCTCTTGATAAACTTTTAGTAAATGGATCCGCTAGGTTATCATTTGTTCTCACGTAATCGATGAAAATAGTTCCATTAGAGAGTAACTGCCTAACTGTTGTTATGGCGATGATGTATGTGTCGTGATTTGCCATTATACACAAAGTTTTTCGCTCTACTCAGCGCTGCTTGATTATCGCAGTGAGTACATATGGCCGTCACAGGTTTGGGCCAAAATGGAAAACTCAGATTCCATGACACTACTGCTCCTGCAAGGGTAAAGACATAACCAATTGTGGATTTTGATTCCTCTGAATCTGCAATCCAGTTTGCATTACTATATCCTTCTAATACTGCATGATATTTTCCATAATGTAAGGAAAAGTTAGTGGTATTCTTTAAATGTCCCAACACTCTCATTAGTGCTTTCTTAGGAGACGGAACTGAAACTTTTGCCAAGCACCCTCACACTTTGAGGTATTTAAACTTGGTTTGTGTCCTTTCCATAACTCATATGGAATTGTAACCATTTTAATTGTGGCGAATATGGTGATGTTGTTTGATGAATTATTCTATTTTCTGCACAGAACTGTTCAAACGGTGATTCATATTCTCCACCTCGATCAGAGCTCAATATCTTGATCTTTCTATTTAACTGATTTTCTACCTCAGTTTTGTATTCTTCAATTTTGGGAAATTTATGTATCCTAATCTATCATGCCATAGTAAAATATCGTGTTCAAGCACATAAGAAACTTCAATTTTATTAACAGCACAATCAGAATACATAGTTTTATTGCCAACAACGGCTACATTTGTCTTAAATATGCCATCATGCTGAGAAATCAGACTCGCCCATTTCCATGTTGTCAACTATATTCGCCTCTGAGTTGCGTTCCTTCTTGTGTCTGCAATCTCTAGCGGCGTGTCCCATTTTGCCACAAACCCAACATTCACCATTAAACTTCTTGGTTTGTTTGTTGTCTTTGGATTTGTTTTCAGGAGCTTTCCTTTTCTTCTGGAAATTCCTCTTTTTGTTTTTGGTCTTTGACTCTTCAGCCACAAATGCCTCATCGCTTTGTTTTGTTATTTCACGGTTATCTGTCTCAATTTTCAATCGGGCAATGAGATCCTGTAAAGAGATTTCCTTCTTTTTATGCTTTAGATAATTGCGGTAATTTCTCCATGATGGCGGCAGTTTTCCCGTGATGGCTTCAACCGAAAACGATTCTCCAACCATATGACCTTCCGCTTCGAGTTCATAAATGATGATTTGCAATTCATACAGTTGAGCAGTCACCGGTTTGGAGTCAACCATCTTGTAGTCCATGAATTTGTCTACAATGAATTTCTTAAGACTGATATTCTGCATTTTATACTTCGTGGTAAGTGCATTCCAGAGTTCTTTTGATGTCTTTGAAGGCTGATATACTTTGTATAGCACCTTGTCGAGACAATTCAGAATATAGTTTCCGCATAAAAAATCGGAATGCTTTCACGTATTCACCTCTGCTTCCTTGCCTGGTGCAGGCATCAGTTCCTCCTCGTCGAGGTAATTTTGCAGACTGAGTGTGGTGAGATAAAACAACATCTGATTCTGCCATGTCAAGAAATCATCACCATCTCCCTTGAACGGTTCAGGTCTGTTGTGAGTAGCATTCTTTGAAAATTCTACTGTTGCCATCTCTGTTTTAGTAAGAAAACAGTAAAATTCTTAAGATGTTATATGTCTAGTGTACTAAAACAGATAGCACGTTACAATAAACTTGTCGCACAAGTTTATAAATTAGATTTCCACTACACTGGAATTCTGTATAAATTATTATAACAGTATGAATGTTGTAAATAAGTTACAACAACAGCGTTATACTATTTTGAACAAATAGTATAACCAGAATAAAGAATAGAATATAGAATAATGTATATAAATATACAAATAGTCTAGAATTCTAATCGGATTATGTCTGAGGCTCGTCGTAACGATTTCCTTATGAATTTTATTTTAAAATTCTCCCAAGATACAACAGGCGAATTCTGCTCGAGATTGTAATGAGTATATCACTCTGTGATTTAGATTATAGTAGCAGAAGAAAAGAAGAAGATTCGGTTTCTTAAATCAGTGAGGAAAGTGATCAGTTTTCCTTCTTATTTATAGTTGGTCCGTATCTCTTCCGAACGGTCGTGTCTGCACCCGTTCGCTCAAACAGTCGCGTCCGTACCACTTCGTACAGTCGCATCTGTTCACCCGCTACTGTTTCGCCCGCGCCTCTTCAGTCGGGTCGCACCCGCTCGCGCCGCATCTGTTCGTCTCGTACCTGTTTGCTTCTAACGGATCGCACCCGCTACTGTTCGCGCTTATTCAACCCGCGTCCGCTTCCCTTCAAATTACAAGCCCAACCCAGTTTCAGCCGAAGCCCAAAACCGTTAAACAATGGCCTAACAAAAAGAATGGTCATTTTAGACCCGTACCCGAGCCCTGCCCCGTCAGGTTCGGTCGGACGGACGGCGGCGGCGCGTGCGCGTGTGATGGTGATGCATGATCTCCCTCCTAACAACGAAACATACATTTGGGAGCTCCAAGCCCTCAACCTCCACTTGGGAAAGGCGTATATAAATTATTATACCTCTCAACAAATAGACAATGTGGGACATTGTATATTTCCATTCATTATTTTCTTTTAGGAATTCCAACAAGAACTGGACAAGGAAAAAGAATGCGGTGCTTTATTGATAACGCATCAATAAAATGTACAAGGTTACATGAACAAGCCAAAGTACAAAAGGCAAACAAATCAACATACACAGTACATGCAGCCCAACCTAAACAACATAAGAACAAAAAGCAGATATAAGACCCAACTGACAACAAAGACAAGTACCCTTCCACGAAAGGAAAGAGAATCTTCTTTATCAGTCATACACTGTTAACCTAAAAAATAGATCGACACCCTGGATTGAATGTGAAAGCATCATGCATGTTCTTACAGAGTAATAATACAGAGAATAAATGCAAAAAGAGTAGAAATAGTAAGAAGACAAGAAGATTTTTATAGTGGTTCGACTGTTAATGAAGCGTACGTCCACTTTATAACTTTATATTAAATGACTGCTGTTACAAGTTGAATTGGATTGCAATATAGTTGAATCTTCTAAGTTAGATCAAGTCACAAGTACAAGAGTTCATTGGAGAATTATAGTGAACCCCTATATGACTATTGTGTGGGAGGAGAAGAGTGAAAAATAATCTCTGCAGAGTTCCAACAACCAGTCCAGAAGATCCTGTTTATGTTGCAAATAACATTGTACTTATATGGATTGGAGAGCTATTGGGCTAGGCCGCCTTGCCAGATGCTTGCAAATGACCATACGAAGGTGCATTGAAAATTTCACAACAAACCGAATCAATTTGATGGATCACTAGCGATCCATAGGCTATGGATCGCTAGCGATTATAGCTTTTGGCTTGCTGGTAGTCTGATTGCTTAAGATGCTTCCTATCATCCTCTCCTTTGAAGTTTATAGCAATCTGGCAAAATCGTATGGATCGCAAGCGATCCAAGTACTTAGTGGATCTTTGAACTTTGTCTTTTGGACCGTATTTGTTATCTCATTTGGTGTTCTTGTAACAATTTGAATACCAGTGACTCCAGATTTTTTGCAAAAATGCTAAAATTCAAGGCCGCTGAAACCCGAATTGGGTATCTGGTATCCTAAAAAATAGACACAAATAAATATATCAGAGCTCAAATAAATATCTCACAACGGAATTGACTAAAATATAATAGTAAGCAAATACTCACCAATAAAATAACACTTTCTAAACAAGTATCTCAAAGCTGGAAAGTCTTTGCCATATATCTAACCTGTAGGATGTTATAAGGAGGGGGTCAGAACTAAAGTTTTGGTGAATGGACAAATTATACACTTCTAAGCTTAATTCTACATATACCGTTTTATTTACATTTGCTGTTATATTAGGTTTATTGGGTTTATAATACTCTCGCTTCAGTGCGTGAATCGTGCCCATCTACACCCTAGTAGATTAAAACCTAATAACTGATATATATATATATATATATATATATATGTTGCTATATGCCCCTTGATCGCATCGATCCTAGATACTACCCATAGCACCTTCCGTATCCTCCGCGCAAAGGACTCCATCGTCTTACTACTATGGCGTACTGTGACTACATCTATAAATGACAGTCTCATAAGGCCTACAATACAGATGTTTCGTCGTCTATAATGAAAACGTAAAATTGCATCCGCGCTAGTCTATACTAACGTTTGGACATTCACAATGTACCACCCAGTGCGTACCTTGAGTATTATACGTAATCGTTATGTCTACTCCCTGAATCTTGCTTAACAAGGTTTACCTTGTGCGGAACTCAGTCGGGGATTTTCTATTTCTGCAAAGGACTGCCCTGTTAGGCCTACAATACAAATATTCTATTTGGTCTGTCTCTTTTCTTATCATGGCTATGGCCCCACGCAACCACCACTTAACTAATTGAAAGATCTCTAAAGAGCTAAGTGGTTGTGCTCTACTGCAAACAATCTAAACATCCAATTGGTCGCGCCCCTCATCCAATGTCTCGATAGTGAAAGGTTCATTTGACTGTTGGTTTAACTCTAGTCTTTCCCGAACTCGCTTCTTGGTTTTGATGCTGGCCTGATATCCGCATGCGACTATCCTTTTGGGTCCTGCCCACAAAGACTTACTTGCAAGTGCTGGGACATACGAATATCCTACTCCAAACATCAACCCCTTTTGATTGCCTACAATGGTCCTGCCATGCAAAAAGCAGTCAAGGCATACTCTTTTGATGGAACACCTACAGACCTACCTCCAACGGACTGCTCCGTTATGCCTACTCCAGAGGGCCAACCTAGAGTACCCTCACGTCGCGTTGAAGTCTTGTACTTCCTTTAGCCCAAAATATCTAAGTTGGGTGTGCTCCTTCTGTGCTGAAATCTATGTTGTACTGCTTCGTTAGGCTCTTCATCATTTGGGCTGCTTCAAACGCATCTAACTCTTTTACTAGACCCTAAGTCTAATCTTTTATTTTGCATTTAATTTACTTTTCTTATTCTATTAGCTACTTATTACCCTAATTAGCATAATCTTGTCCCGGCCTTAACTAACTATTGTGCGACCATCAGTTCCTGACTGAAAGGGAATTCTATTGGTATAGGCCACTTATATTATCCTCCTTAGTAACTTAATTTAAGTCTTAAGTTTATTAAAATAAGCATCTTCTATTATTTATGCTCTATTTGCTTATTAACTCAGTTATAACCTATATTATAATTTTACTTGTAATTGTCACTTTTATTTTCTTTTATAATCTACACATTATAAATATAATTACAAGCGTCTCTTGTCTATTCTAGTCTGTCTTCTTTTATTATGATATTGAATTCTTTTTAATTCTCTTATATTATATGACAATTTTGGCTTGGGACTACGTCCGATTGTCACAAATTTACTTATCACAACAACTGCTTTGCCTTTATTCTATTATCTGCGCAGTAATTGCACATCTAGGTATATTTCTTTTAATTGCTTCTGGTCTTGTCTAATAATTAACTTGATTTCTTCTTTACTTTCTGTAATTCTTCAATTTATTTTCTTATATTCTAGGAAGTAGTTCTATTCTATTTGGTTGGTTACAAAAACTGTTCTAAAATTCCATTTCCATGTTTTAATACTAAACAATGTTATAAGCAATAATCTGTAACTACAAGATATTTCTTTTATTATTTCTTTTACTTTTTGGACAGTGCAAAATATAGTAGTTTCTCTATTTTACACTAATTCTCTTTTTCTTTCTTTTATTCTTACAATTACGTTTATCGTTATCTTTTAAATATTAAACTATGGATATGTATTCTCTTTTCTAAGCCAACCAACTAATCTTTCACTTACTTCTCTGCCAAGTTATTACATTTTCCCTTTTAATTTATTTTTTCCTTGTTCTGGCATAATTTACTGCAAATTTCTATTTTTCTTTTTTTATTTCAGCTTTTCTTATTTACATCTAATTTCTATAAATCTAGTGTTTTTCTATTTTAGTCCGTATTTGCGAATTCTTCTCTTTACTAGTTTATTCGCGTAAAAAGGGATAAAAAGAAGCTAACATTTACAGGCTAAATTTCAATTTTTAAAATAGATGTAAATAACTGTAAATTTCTTTTTTTAGGCTTATGCCTTTTCTAACTGTTAAGCCTAATATTATTCATATTTAATTTGATTACTTTTTTCCATATGAATAATAATTACATATAAACTCTCTTATACAATTTACAGTCTCAGCATAATTAATTAACATAATTAATTATTGAAATAAATACCGAATAAATTATTTAAAGGGAATTTAACGATAATATAACATAAATATAAAAGATATATAATAAAACCCATTCACATGTCATCCTTAGCTTTGTTTGTGCTCATCTTGGCTCCACGGTCTTCCTGAACCCTTCTAAGATATCTATATTTTTATTGAGAAGATCTTCTCCCTAGAAATATTTTCTTTTTAGCGTCTAGCCTCAAGCAATGAACCCAATTGGGAGAAAATCTGATTGTGAGAAAATAGATAGGCCTAGGGTTCTATTTATAGTGGAGTTTGGAGATCTCAGATCGTTGGATTCTTGGATTGAATCTGAAGCCACCACGTCACAGGGTCATTCGGAGCCATCAGATAAATCAACATATGGCTTAGATTGCGGAAAAATCAAATTTTAATTAACTCGGCACGTACCTGGACGAAACTACATTTAGATAGTAACGCGGGTCGACCTGTGCTTCTCTCGGGTCGACCTGGCGATCAATCAAGGGATGTTCTGGGTCGACCTATTGGTCAACCCATATTTTTTTTCCGATTATTTTCCGTCTCTAGTTTCTTCCGTGACTTCTTCATATTGACTCATATTTTGATAAGTTATATACGGAAATTGATCAGAAAATCACCATGGACACAATGGTATAAACTTCAAGGCCATATTCTGATAATTCTAAAAATATTTATTTTCACTATTCATCGTTATTTGATTATTTAATTATTAAAAATGCGGGGTGTTATATTCTCCCACCCTTTAAGAAATTTCATCCTCGAAATTCAATAAGGATAAAATTATGTAATTCCTTGCATCAATCACAACCATTTTGTGTACATCCAATTTTACGGCCACCCGTGCACTTATGCGAAGTGTCATTCAACATGAGATATATGCATGAACATGAATTTCTAAACGGTACCTCCTATATGAATGTTTTTCTTCCTTAAAAATTTACTTTAAAGCATGATGCACACATCCTAAATATACTTGCAATTTCTATATGAATGCATTCTTTTTTAAAACTCAAAACATTTTTCATCCAATTTTTTCCACACTCCTACTAAATAGGGGTGTAATTCAACGAATTTTTCATCCAAATCATACCACACAACTTTTAATATTCGAGTTTCAGAAAAATCTAATTTTATGAACTTGATTTCTTATATCAAAAAGAAGGTAGAAAACGAAAAAACCTCACATTTCTCAATTTTGCTTTTGTGTACCTCTCACTCCGTACTTGGAACTTATGCCGCTATCCTATAAAATCTCTATTTCTTTTCTAAGCACGGTTTACATAAGAAAGATTTTGCTTTTCAAACTTTTTTCCAAGCTTAATTTATGGAAAAGATGTATTTTTCTTTTGCAATTCTTATTTATTTCTGTTGATATTTCTGTTGCTTTCTTTAGATCTTATTGTTTTTCCTTTAGTTACCTTTTATCTACTTTTACTATTCTTTTAATATAACAACTAAACATAGCTATCATTTAGGCTAGGAGGTTTAGGACCATGTCCACTCTAACATAGAAAAGTCATATTCTAGGAATCCAATTAACTCATATGCTCCTCCTACCCCCTATTACTTGTTACCATCTTACGCGGTGTTATTCACGAAGAATAAGATCTATTCATCTCTTCTATTTCATGTTCAAAAAGGAATAACTAAGTCTCATTTACTGCAATGGATAAGGTTTCAATCTATGCTATCTCTATCTAAAAAAAACAACTAAGCTTGGGAAAATTTTCTCTTTACCTTTCATTTTTCCCCATCTAAGGTCTACTTTTCATAACCATGTGTGTCTTACTGTCTTACTAATAACACTTCACTATTCTTCAATAGTCTACACACATGAAGCAACATTTCTAGGTTTTGACTAGTGTCCTGTACACCTTACGCGAACTTTTATTATTACTACTAGGAGTAATTACTGCCATAGCCCTACACTTTTCCCGTTACACCTAGGAAATGATTCCTATCTATTCCATATTTAAAATTCTGGTTTGGTTTGGTATTTATCATTTTACTTGAAAAATTAAAGCTTCTAAATTTTTGAAACATCAAATCCCAAAATTCTTTCCTTCAAAGGTGTAATTTTGAAGTTTTTTGTTAAATTCAAAGGTACTTAGTTACCTAAAACTTTATCTTTTCAAAAACTTATTTACTTTTTCACCAAACCATTTTTCTTTAAAGCATGTCTTGCTTGTTCTTAAAACAATTTTCTTTTTTCTTGACTTCAAAAAAAGATCCTCACATGTTTTTAAAATATCTTCTTTTAATAGAATTTCAAATTTACTAAAACTAGAGTAGATAAGAACAATTATTTTATCAAAAATCCCTTAACTTTTCTACTCTTCCAATTACTTAACCTCGGAGGTGTTTTTTTTTAACTTACTACACTTAATGGTTTTATACCTTAATGTATTAGAATTACTTTCTCTTATGAGAAACTATTAACACTAAAACTTTCTATGAATCCTTTAAAGGAGGATTTCATGTTTATGTGAAATTATAAGGAATTTATTTTATATTTTATCAAAATAGGCTACACATAATATGGTGCTTTCCATACCTTGTACATCTCTTCGTATTCCATATAACTTGTGCAAAACATCTTTATTTGCGATTCATAGAAAATTATGTCATTATTCGTTTCATTCCAATAGATTAAAGTATGTTTACTCTATATTCACTTACATAAGATATTTCCTACTAAATTCATTAATTTAACGTACATTATTTTCCGAAAGAACTCATTTTCAAAACTGCTTTAATATTTTCATAATTAGAAAATACTCTCATATACTTAATTAAATAATAAGTGTACATACAAATTGCTTTACAAATTGTCTTCCAAACTCATTTGCGTCAAAACAGATGTTGTGTAAAACACCGTTACTACAACCCAAAAATACTAGTTTATGGATTCAATTAAAATAAATATTAATAAATTCCATATGCTATGCAAAATCATTTCCTTTGGGAGTCAGCTACTATAACAATAGTGTCATAGTCTATGCTTCCTTTGTTTTTACTCAAAACATCTATTACAACAATAAATGTTGTAACCTACGTTTTTGATACTTAACACACTCTAGGTTTTTATATTTAAAATCTTTGTTTACCTACAAAGAAACTAGCGAGTTATACACGCTCTATAATTCTTTAAAAAGAATATCACTTTTAACAAAATTTACATCATAAAAAAACCAATTTAAATTTCATACCACTTATTTTTTTCTTCAAAAACTCAATATTTACTTCCTCAAATATATATTAACAATTATATTTTTCAACTTTTCAATTCCAAATGTTCCATTATATTGAGCTAGACATAAAGTGGATTTTCTTCGTACTAAAACCTCTTATTGCTTGCAAAATAAAAACACTCTCCGTATTATCCCCAGATAACTTCCCCACTTCCTATAAATATGGATACTAATCTTCTCTCAATACATGGCTTATTGTACAAGATAAATTGGTAATAACATAGGGCTCAATATACTTGGGTCATCCTAAACCCAACTAGCAAACTATGCAAATATATACTTCTTAAAAACTTTCCAATGTTAAATTATATTTGGGGGCTATTTGGATTTTAGTACAAAATATATTTATATTTCACTTAAAAATGCAAATAAATTCACTCACTATCTACCTAGGAATCCTAAACCTAGGCTCTGATACCAAATGTAACAACCCGAATCCTTGTGAGTCTGGAATTTTCGCAAAAAATGCTAAAATCCAAGCCCATTGAAATTCGAGTTGGGTATCTGGTATCCTACAAAGGAGGAAAAGGTAAATATATCAGAGCTCAGATAAATATCTCACAGCGGAACTGATTAAAATATAATAGTAAGTAATAGTCACCAATAAAACAACAATTTCTAAACAACTGTCTCAAAGCTGGAAAGTATCTACCATTTACCTAAATTGTAGGATGTTATGAGGAGGGGGTCAGAACTAAAGTTCTGGAGAATGGACAAATTATACACTTCTAAGCTTAATTCTACATATACCATTTTATTTCCATTTACTATTATATTAGGTTTATTGTGTTTATAATACTCTCGCCTTAGTGCATGAATCATGCCCATCTGCTCCCTAGTAGATTAAAACATATTAACTGATATATATAGCTATATGCCCATTGACCGCATCGGTCCTGGATACTACCCATAGTACCTTCGACATCCTTCTCGCAAAGGACTCCATTGTCTTGCTACTATGGCGTTATGTGACTACATCTATAAAGGACTGTCTTATAAGACCTGCAATACAAATGTTTCGTCGTCTACAATGAAAACGTAAAACTGCATCTGCACTAGTCTGTAGTAATGCTCGGACATCCACAATGTATCACCCAGTGCGTACCTTGAGGACTATACGTAATCATTCTATCTACTCCCTGAATCCCGCTTAATAAGGTCTACCTTGTATGGAACTCGGTCGGGGATTTTCTATTTCTTTGAAGGGCTGCCCTGTTAGGCCTACAATACAGATATTCTGTTTGGTCTGTCCCTTTTCTTATCGTGGCTATGGCCCTACGCAGCCAACACTTAACTAATCGAAGAACCTCTAAAGAGCTAAGAGACTATGCCCTACAACAAACAATCTAACATCCAATTGATCGCGCCCTCATCCAATGTCTCGATAGTGAAAGGTTCACTGGACCGTTGGTTTAACTCTAATCTTTCCCAAACTCGCTTCTTGGTTTTGATGCTGGCCTGATATCTGCATGTGACTATCCTTTTGGGTCCTGCCCACTAAAACTTACCTGCAAGTACTGGGACATACGAATATCCTACTCCAAACACCAACCCCTTTTGACTACCTATAATAGTCCTACCATGCAAAAAGCTGTCAAGGCATACTCTTTTGATGGAACACCTACAGACCTGCCTCCGGGGACTGCTCCATTATTCCTACCCCAGAAGGCCAACCTAGAATACCCCCACGTCCCGTTGAAGTCTTGTACTTCCTCTAGCCCAAAATATCTAAGTTGGACGTGCTCCTTTTGTGCTGAAATCTATGATGTACTGCTTCGTTAGGCTCTTCATCCTTTGGGCTGCTTCAAACACATCTAACTCTTTTATTAGACCCTAAGTCTAATCTTTTATTTTGTGTTTAATTTACTTTTCTTATTCTGTTAGCAACTTATTTATCCTAATTAACATAATCTTGTCCCAGCCTCATCTAACTATTGTGAGACCATCAGTTCTTGACTGAAAGGGAATTCTGTTGGTATGGGCCACTTATATTATCCTGCTTATTAACTTAATTTAAGTCTTAAGTTTATTAAAATAAGCATCTTCTATTATTTCTGCTCTGTTTGCGTATTAACTCAGTTATAACCTATGTTATAATTTTACTTGTAATTGTCGCTTTTATTTTCTTTTATAATCTGCACATTATAAACATAATTACAAGCATCTCTTGTTTATTCTAGTCCGTCTTCTTTTATTATGATACTGAATTCTATTTAATTCTTTTATATTGTTTGACAAACTTGGCTTGGGACTACGTCCAATTGTAACAAATTTACTTATCATAATAACTGCTTTGCCTTTATTCTATTATCTGCGCAGTAATTGCACATCTGGGTATATTTCTTTTAATTTCTTCTAGTCTTGTCTAATAATTAACTTGATTTTTTTCTTTACTCCCTGTAATTCTTAACTTTATTTTCTTATATTCTAGGAAGTAGTTCTAGTCTATTTGTTTGGTTACAAAAACCATGCTAAAATTCCATTTTCATGTTTTGATACTAAACAATGCTATAAACAATAATGCTTAACTACAAGATATTTCTTTTATTATTTCTTTTACTTTTTGGATAGTGCAAAATACAGCAGTTTCTCTATTTTACACTAATTCTCTTTTTCTTTATTTTATTCTTGCAATTACATTTATCGTTATTTTTTAAATATTAAACTATGGATATGTATTCTCTTTTCAAAGCCAACCAACTAGTCTATCACTTCCCTATCAAGTTATTAAAATTTCCCTTTTAATTTATTTTTCCCCATTTTGGCATAATTTACCGCAAATTTATAATTTTTCTCTTTTTATTTCAGCTTTTCTTATTTACATCTAATTTCTGTAAATCTAGTGTTCTTCTGTTTTAGTCTGTATTTGCATATTCTTCTCTTTGCTATTTTATTTGCGTAAAAAGAAATAAAAAGAAGCTAACATTTACAGGCTAAATTTCAACTTTTAAAATAGATGTAGGCAATTGTAAATTTCTTATTTTTTTAGGCCTATGCCTTTTTCTAAATGTTAAGCCTAATATTATTCATATTTAATTTGATTCCATATAAATAATAATTACATATAAACTCTCTTATACAATTTATTGTCTCAGTGTAACTAATTAACATAATTAGTTAATGAAATAAATACTGAATAAAATTATTTAACTGGAATCTAATGATAATATATCATAAACGTAAAAGATATATAATGAAATCCACTCACATGTCGTCCTTAGCTTTGCTTATACTCAGCTTGGCTCCATGGTCTTCCTGGATCCCCTTCTAAGGCGTCTAATATTTTTATTGAGAAGATCTTCTCCCTAGAATTTTTTTTTTCAAGGACCAGCCTCAAGCGGTGAACCCGATTGAGAGAAAATCTAATTGTGAGAAAATAGCTAGACCTAGGGTTCTATTTATAGTGGAGTTTGAGGATCTCAGGCCATTGGATTCTTGGATTGAATCTGAAGCCCCCACGTCACGGGGTCGTTTGGAGCCATCAGATAAATCAATGTATGGCTCAGATTGTGGAAAAATCGAATTTTAATTGGGTTGGCATGTACTTGGACCAAACTACGTCCAAGTAGTAACGCGAGTGGACCTTAAGGTCGACCTGGAAATCAACCTAGGGATGTTCTGGTTCAACCAATTAGTCGACCTATATTTGTTTTTTTGAATATTTCTTGTCTCTCGTTTCTCTCATAACTTCTTCATATTGACTCGGATTTTGACAAGTTATATATGAAAATTGATCAGAAAATCACCATGGATGCAATGGTATAAGTTTCGAGGCCATATTCTGACAATTACAAAAAATATATTTTCACACTCGTTATTTGATTGTTTGATTGTTAAAAATGCAGGGTGTTACAGTTCCACATTTAATTTCATAGCATGTTCCCTTGTTTTAATGACAATCCACACACTGGTTGCATTAGACTACTGATTGAATTACATGAATGCTTGCTTCTCAATTTAACTACTCAGAATTCCATCAAATTTAGCCATTATCCTTAGAATACCTACTAGACCATGATGCAAGAGGATTAGTGGATTTTTGAGCGAACATTATGGATCGCCAGCAATCCATCACCTTAGTGTGTTTTCTCTTTCTTTTCCTATGTACTTTCTTGGTTGGTTCTTCTAGTCCTTTCGGTTGTCTTTTGAGCTTTTCTAACTTCCTTCAAATTATGTTGGGTTAAAAAACCCGGATAACATTTTCCCTCCAGAGTATGCCTTCATTGGAAATAAGGTGTGTGCTCTAGAAGTAACTACTTTTGGGTTCCCGCTTGATGAGGTTCAAGTGGTCATGTTATGGCCATTACATGAGTTTGGCTTTGACTGTTCAGCTGCTCGTTTAGTTTTGACGTGATTTGTCGTTTCTTATTATAACAAAACAATTTTGACCCCATAACTTTTATGATGCCTTTATACGACACATGGATCATACTGGCTAAATTTGGAATTGATCAAACGCAATTTGATGGATCGCTAGCAATCTATAGCTAATGGATCGCTAGTGGTCCAATGACTTGGTGTTTTTTTCTCGTGCAATTTTCTATATAACCTTTTCGAGCCAATCCATCCTCCATTCTTATCTTCTTCTTGCGACCCAAGTTAACTCCTTGCAATTCGAACCAAATCTCGAACAAACCAAACTCTATGTCCATCCACTCTATCACCGTCATTGACCATTTACCACCGGATCCTCTCATCGTTGATCATTCTGAAGTCGCTATACTTTGACTTCAATCCTAGCTCATGAAACCTCGTTTCTTGGATTGCTTTCGACCCACCCATTTGGATCGCTGGATCGCTGTTGTCAAAAACTCCAATCATCTTTGCCTTTTAATTCTTGATTCAAGATGGGTGATGCTAATTTTGGCTTTCGTTTAGCAATATGACGACGGGGCTGTATTGGTGATGACTATCGGGGAAAATCCGAGTTGATTATGATTTTATGGAAAAAGATAGTAAATCAAGTCTTTAGTTCTTCACGGAACGACACTTGGGCCTTGCCTCGGTGCTTGACGTGTTTTGCTATCTTCGTCCACAGAATCAAAATTGACTCGTACTAAGTTACATTGTTGATACAACACAATGTATTGTGAGTTGGCTTTTATTCTTTTGGAGTGGGATAACGGCTTAGGATAGCATCTCGCATGTAGCTTTCGTTGTTATTGCCTTCCGAAGAGTTTGGATTGGTCTTGTTATTGCACGTTCGGTGTACCTAAACTGGGAAGAGCTTTCCACGTCGCTTCGGACAATGGTTCCATTATCGATCGTTGATTGATAATGGGTAAGTGTAGAAGAAATAATTTCGAAAAAACGATGCGAAAAGCCCTTTTCATTCTTTACTGTGAGCGAACTATCTACATGGGATAGAGTGTTCGTAATGTTCATGACACCGAGCTCACCCCCATAGATAACACGCTGCACTCTCAACGGTATATACTTGAATCCTATACGTCGTTGTAAATCGATATTCTTTCGGAATTCAAGTGTTGTGGGGAATTTTTAGTTAAAGATTGAATTACCTGACCGCGTTGGATGTAAGTTCTATTGTATAGAATGAAGTATCCGTCTTCTCGCCGTAATTCTAATGGAGGAAGTTTAACACTTTTAAAAGCTGAATTTTCATCAGCTGCCCCTTTCTCTTCTGCTTCGCGGGCTGAATATGGTTAACTACTCCCAATTGGTCCGGTTGCAGACCGAACTCATCCGAATTCTAGAGTTCTTATTAATCCACCGGAGGGAACTTCCTCCGTAATCTCCACTGAGGTTTTGCATAACATTTTCTTACAACATGGCATTCTGGATGATGTGCACCTTTCGGAGAAGAATGAATTTTTCCATACACCGCCTCCGGAAAACACTATTTTCCATCGATATATGTGCTCAAACGGAGCAGTGCCCCCCTCAATGACTTCTTGGGAGAAACTATTTCGAACTTGGGAATTGCCGCGTTCCAAATTCATCCTGATGGATATGCGATCTTGACTTACCTGTACATTCTGTTTATGCGAACAGTAAACTGTGCTCCGAGTTTCGACAAGTTAAGATGTTTTCTCTCATTTAAGAGGAGAGACAAGTGCCCATCCCTTATCATTATCGAGGCACGAAGGAATTGCAAGATCATGTTGTAGCTTCAAAGCTATTTGTCTCAATTCAAGAATCAGTACTTCTTCTTTCGATGTCTTGAAGGATTTAATCGCCTTTCGACTGCGTGGGAAAGTTCTCTTCCTTACTTATTGAGTTTCGACATGTCGCTATAGGATTTATGACAAGTCTAATACTTCCTGCAGTTATTCCGAAGCCGAATAAAGACTTATCGCTTGACCAAATTTTCCATCCCCTGAAGTCCGTAGATGTCAGAGAGAGATTGGTTAAATTTTTGCTAACGGATGAAAATTTGCTTCGGCATGGACTATTGCATCTTAGGAGATCCACCGTAGCCGTTGAAGTTTTATCTCCTTTTCGTTTTAGAATACGGACACGTTGCACTTCTTCAACACATGGCTCTGAAGTGGGTGTTCCCCAAGAAAAGGAAGGCTTGTCTGGCGAGTCAACTGAAGAAACTCATGATGGAAGGGATGTCAACTAAAGCCAACTGTCCAAATAGAATGTCTCTAATCCAAAAGGAAGGGAAAGAAGAGTTCAACCAACGAGAGGGCAAGGTTGTAGTGGTGACAGAAAAGGAGGAGAGTGAAGTTTGAGAGTAGTAGTCAAGATTCCTCCTCCAGTGATGATGATTTTGATGTAAGTTCTGGTGACAGAGACTTTGAATCGCGGGACGAGACTCTGAGCATGAGTCCCGTTCTCCCGGACTCGCCTCCTCGAGAGATCCGCAATAAAGATGCTCCCTCAGTAGCCAAGCAACATCAAGATTCCCCGATTAAAGATGTCGGTGTAGACTTTGAAGATTTAAGCAACGTTTACATGGATATTGATGAACTCATGGGGAAAGATTTCGAATTCGAAGCTGCATCTCCTCGTTCTGGTCCTATAGCATCTAAATTTGATTTGATTTCTGCCACAGTGACCTCTCGATCCATTTTGTGACATCCTTTAAGGATCCTCAAGAGACATTACATATTTCAATAGGGTCACTTACACATGCATTATTTAGGCATATTTCTCATTGCTAAAGTTCTTTATTTATTCTTCATGTCAGCTACTATGAGAGGCCGCAGAATTTACGGCGATATCGAGCACTTCGCCGATTCACAACGTTGGTTGAAACGGTCTACAAGCTGCCATCAGCCACGTGAGACTGAAGAGAAATGGAGATGGCAGAAAGACTAAGAGTCCGAAGCTCGTTGCCATGATGACAGAGAATGGGGTCGAACGTATAAAAGAGGTTACGAGAAGAGAAAAATCCCTGATGATCGAGAGGAACCGTCCAAGAAGTCAAAGTTCGAACATGGTTCTCATCCTTTTGAGCATCAGGTTTCTGCCCCGGTCCCAACTTTTATCGTTCTTGAGATTGCGGTTTCTTCCATTCAGGCTCCGTTATCATCTCAAACCCCATTTAGTCACATGGTACCTACTTCTACTTTCTCACGTCCTCACCGGAGGTCAGCTTATATTCTTCCGTTCGGTCCTCCAAGAGTCAATGCTGCGCTCCCCGGGTGGTTTTTAAAGGGAGCTAAGTTTGACCGTGACCTTCATTCAGTCTGGAAAGATTCCTATATGCCCCCACCTTCATACGATTCAAAATGATTTAAAGCAAGTTGAGGGATAGGAAAAGTTATGCAAGTAGCTGGTTAGCACAAACCACAATAATTATCAGGAGATCCTCTCATTTGAATCGGAGAAAGACGATTTTGAACGGGGATTAGCGGAACGTGATGCCTGAAGTGAGCGACTAGTGCAAGAGAGGGATGGGGCACTTCGGGAGAGCAATAACAACGCCAGCTTTGTTAAGGAACTAAAAGAGGCCTATGCAAAAGTAGAGATTGTATTTTGAGATGAAATTAAGAAGGCCTACGCAAACGAAGTTAAGTTGAAAGAGGAGCTCAAAGCTCACGACATGTCTATTGAAGCCCGGAAGAAGACTATTGCTGATCATGACAAGATTGTTGAAGGGCCTAACAAAAAAAATGTGGAATATGAGGATATTGTGAAGTCCCATGACAGACTGTCTCCAATCAAGCCCAAGAGCTTGCCTCGCTCTAAGAAAGAGTTGTGCAGCTTAGCGCCGACAAAACTCATGTTGAAATTGAAAAGGCTGCCATTAAAATAGATTAATTGGAGCTTCATGACATTGTCAAAAAGAAGACGGAGAAGATGAATGAAACCATCTTAAATTTCTATGTCAACTTCCTGCTGCATCAAAGGAGACTCATCTATTTGGCCCCAAGTTCTCGCGCTATCGCGCCGTGGTTTGGGAGGAAATTCTGGCCCATTTTCAGAGAGAATGGGACGTCTATACTGATCGAGAGTTGGAGGATGCTTAGCTTAACGAGGAATCGAAGAAAGCAATGATAGAGGGCCGAGAGATCCTGCGGATTGAGAAGGAATATGAAGCTGCCAATGTCGCTATGACCGCAACTACCAAAACATCACCGTAGCCTTTCATTTTTGGGCCCGGTGAACTATCAACAAAGCCTCGTGATCAGTTGATGAATATTGCCGATGCTACATTGTCGTCTTTTCCTTCGGTAGTCGTGTCTGTAACTTCGGGTGGCCCTAGAACTTCTTCGAAAATCGTGCAACCATCTTTCTAATTTTTACTAAACAATTATATTATTCATTTATAATTTAATATTAACTTAAATATTGAATCTACTAATTTATAATTTTTTATCAATTTAAATATTAATTTAATATAAATTTAAACATACTTAAAACAAATTAAAAACAATAATATCAAGAATTATTAATAACAAACAATTAATTAACTCATAAATATACCTCTTTCAAATACAAATTAGATTAATTCACTCAAGAAAATTTATTATTAATTATTAATTACTATTTAATAGCAATTTTTAATCAATTATCATTTATTTATTGGTTATTAATTAATTATTTATTTCTTAATTATAATTAGTATAAATTATTTCGTATTTCAAATTAATTATTAATTATTATGCACTAATTTATTATTATTATTTAATTATTATTTATTTAATTATTATTATTTAAATTTATTTTTTAATTATCATTCATTATTATTATTTACTTGTAATCATTAGTGATTATTTATTGATTATTAATTATTTATTGCAATAGTCAACAAAAAAGGTTATAATAGTTATCTATTATAATTATTAATTATTAAATAATCAATTTTATTTATCATTTATTAATTACAATTGTTACTTTTTCAAATATTTATATAATTATCAATTATAATTATTAAATAATAAATTATAAATATTACTTCTTAATATTAGTTACTAAAAATTAATTAATAAATTGTATTATTGAGATTAGTCGTAATTATTAATTATTATTTCTTAATTATTTAATAGTTATTATTAACTATTAAATAACTAATATAATTTATTATTTAGTAATTATGAATTATTAATTTTTTAAATATGCAATATAATTATCAAATATTATTATATGAAAGTATACTTTATATCATAGGTATTTTCTAATTTATTTTAGAAAATTTCAAACTATTAAAATTTTCAAAACATTAAATATAATTATTAAGAATAATTATAAAATATTAAATATAATTAATAATTATAGTTATAAAATATTAAATACTAAATGTTACTTCTTATATTGCTTATTCAATAAATATATAATAATTAAATATTTAATAGTAATTATTAATATTAAATATTAAATGCTTATTATATAAATATCAAGAACTAGTTATTTAGTAATAATTATTAAATATTAATTATTAATTAAATATTAATGTTAAACATTAATTATTAAACAATAATAATTAATTATTTAACGTTAATTATTAATTATATTTATTAATTGTTAAATGTAATTTATAAATATTAGTTGTAATTTACTAATTTTTAATGATTAACTATAATAAATTATTAAATATAAAAAATAACATTAATTATTGATAATAATTAGTAATTATGAATTATTTGTTGATAATCGTTGATTGTAATAAATTATAAATAAGGACATAAACTGTCATTTATAATTATAAATTATAAATTGATACAACAACTACAATACCATCGTTCCAAGCAAGAGATGGAACCCAAAACTAATTTATAAAGTCAATTTAAAAGTAATAACAACAATAATAGATTTACAAAATAAGGATTATAATAAAATAAAAATAAGGATAAATAATTACACAAAAAATAATAATGCTAATAGCATAGTGATACTAATAGTAATACGGACCGAAGACCAAATATTACGTCTTAGGCTCCTATTGACTAGTCCAATAATCTAAAACTTATAACACCATTCCTAAATCAACCCTAAAAAAAAAAAAACACTCCTAGCTCATGGTTCTAGTATGTGGACCGCTAACCTCCATGCACTCCTATTCGATACCCGCTCTTCGAATATATTCTAATCCCTCAAGTCCCTTTTTACTACTTCCTCCCATGTCAACCTTAGTTGACATCTACCTCTCTTTGAGCATTCAATGCGGCCTGCAATTCCAATGCGCACAGGTGCTTAGGGAGGCCTCCGTTGGAGATGCTCAAACCATCTTAAGCGGTGTCTTCTCTTTAATTATTGCTACTCCAAGTTTGTCGTGTATATCATCATTTCTAATTCGGTCTCGTCTTGTTTGACCACAGCTCCATCGCAGCATACGCATCGCTTGTAACATCCCATGTCTGGAGGCCTGAAGATAAACGCTACAGATGCTGCAGTCATGCATATTATTAACTTCCGATAACAAAATCTGTAATGTTAATGGTATACATAATAACAGAAGCACATGAATATGAAAGAAAATCACAAATTTCAAAAACCACAATTGTGATTACATTTCACAAAACATGTTTCATATTCCATTACATAATCCTAATGTTTCTCATATTCAAATCAAATATATTATTACTAAATACGTCAAGAGGGACATATGAAGATGCCCTCTTGGTTGACCAGAATGCTATATAGTTATAACTAACTTGACACATCACAACGGAAAAAAAAACAAAATAAAAACAACTCCTAGATAGCTATCTTTCAGCCACCTGCTCGTCCCTGGAAGCTTTATTCACCAACCTGCTAAAATCCTATAAACCTCTACCCTCAATCCTCAGCCTACTAAAATTAATTTTGAACACCCGAGATTTTAAAAGGAAAAACATAAACTTCAAGTTAGACATAAAGCCAAGTGTGAATAATACTATACATCTCAGTTATTTGATACTAAGTGAGACCACGTCACTTAGCAGAACAGGTTTCCCCTCACTAATATCCTTTTAAAACATATCTTTTGCTAATCATAAACCTACAAACAAAATTGGTTAAAAACTATAAATCATTATCATGTAAACATACATATTAGGTAACAAATGTACTATCTATCTGAACACTCTAGTTTTGTTTCGCTAACTACCAACCTTTGGCTGACTCGGGCTACCAGACAATATAAATAAATAATCTAACACATGTTAGACACTCCTCTTCTGGACCATCTATCCCTAACTTATCTCCTCCTAGGGTCACCTGATCCTAGTGGTTTAGCGGGCTCACCAGTAACCTATTTCTATACAAACATATTCCCTTCTATGTGTAACATCATTCTAGTCTTACATATGACAAACGCTACACACTAGAATTTTGGACTAAAATTAGCTAGGGGCTAATAGCTAATGTATATGACACGACCCTATACCTGTCACATCTGGTATGTAAATATCTGAGTCATTTTACTTAGAGTAATCTTCTCCTAAATTTTCCTTGAAAACTTTTTCATCTCAAATTGATTTAAAACCTTTAAATCAAACTTAAACAGGGAAAATATATACTATATGCTTTACTCAAAATCACCTTGTCATGTTATATATGCTTTACACAAATCTTTGTTGATGAAAACATTTAAACCTTTGAAAGTACCCCTTTCAAACCCTTTCATGTAAACCTTTTACAATCATTGAAAAACCTTTCCTTCAAAAGCTTTAAAACCTTAGACATCCAATCTTTAAAACCTTTAAGCATTGCCTTACGAATACATTGGAAAACCTTGCCTTTCAAACCTTTTGAAACCTTCCTTTTAAACCTTTTGAAACCATTAGGGAACCACCCATTCGAAACTATTCTTTAAAACCTTTCGAAACTATTAAAACATCAAACCTTTCGAAAGCCTTTGGGTTTAAGTAAAACATGTGGAAAACATTTCGATAGCATTAAAACCATCTTCTTCAAAACCATTTGGGTTCTACCTTCAACGGAGCAAAAGGGTCATAAAACATTTAAGTCAAAAGCACTCTTTCGAAAGCATTCCTAAGTAAAGACGTAATGGTGTCGAAACCAACCTTCTGAAAGTATTGGAGAAGCGGCTGGGGTTTTGAAACAAAGTATACCTTCCGAAAACCATTGACACTGAAAGGTAAAAAGTGGCAGCTATGGGTTTCGACTCCATTTGAAAGCATTTACTTATAACAAAGGTGCAACGCCATTCGAAACCGTTCCTTAAAATAATTTTACCCGGTCGGAAGCCAACCAAGTCGAAAGCATTACTTTCAAAAGCAAAGCAGGCGCATTTTCATTTGAAAGTATAGTAGCGCTTCCATCCCTTTGAAACCCCTGGTTTCAACCCAATACCTTCTCCCTATATCCAATTCGCTGCGTACCAAGTCCTTGATGCCATGCGCATAGTTTGAATGGTGATGGAGGTGGAACGACTAAGTTGGAACCCCTGGTGCCGAAAGTAGTGAAACATGCTAAAAGCATGTAAAAACTGATTTTAACGTTCAAAAGAAATTCTTTTCAACTAACCGTCCTTGTTTGTCAAAATATTATTCGTTGCTAAATTATTTTCTAAAAGTGCTGCCAATATTTCAAAAATAAACAATTTAATTTATTTATTAAATACCCCTTCTCCTTTATAAATAAATAAAACATTTAAGTCCCATATCTTAAATAATTTTATATATCCATTAAAATACTTTTGAAAATTTTACAAAAATTCCAAAAAATCATTTCTAATATGTTTTCTAACACATATTAGTTTCTGACCCAAAACCTGTATTATTTAATCGTTAATAATTTTAAACCCAAATAATTATTTTTCTCGCTAGAAAATTAATATAAAATTCACATTAATTCAGAAAATTATGAAAATTGAAACTCATCTCTAAAACATTTTCCTCACTACAAACTTGCAATACTTTGTATCATACAAACTTGTTATGCTTATTGATTATTGACTAAATGTTAGTCTTAATTATTGATTATTTAATAATAATGATTATTTATTGAAAATTAAGTATTACATATTGAATATTAATAGTAATAATTTAATATTAAATAATAATAGTAATAATTATAAAATATAATAATTGGTAATAAATTAATAATGATAATAATAATAATTCAATATTTACTATTTAACATCTCTACCTCCGAATTCCAACATAAATGGTATATACCGTTTTTCGAACGGGGCACGTGTGTTAAGCTGGAGCCCATTTAGAGGTTTGGAGACAAATTTTAGATAAAATTATAAGGACTGGATCCAAGATTTTAGAGGTTGGAGCTAAAATTTTAAAAATAGGAGCCAAAGTTTGTTTATAATATAAGTTGAAATTTTATAAATTTTATGGTATAGTATTAAGTAAAAAATTTAAGTGAATATAAAGGGTATAATTTGAAGTATTATAAACTTGAACTTAACTTTTAAAAAATATAATATAAATATTTATTCAAATTCAAACGAAATATACCAATTTTGAACATTTTGAACTGTCTTATTTTTTATGTTATTTTTCTAATTTTTACTAAGCAATGACATTATTCATTTATAATTTAATATTAATTTGAATACTGAATTTAATAATTTATAATTTTATATAAATTTAAATATTAATTTAATATAAATTTAAACATACTCAAAACAAATTAAAAACAATAATATTAAGAATTATTAATAATAAACAATTAATTAATTCATAAAAATACCTCTTTCAAATATAAATTATATATTAATCCATTCAAGACAATTTATTATTAATTATTAATTACTATTTAATATAAAATTTTAATCAATTATCATTTATTTATTGGTTATTAATTAATTAATTATTATTTATAATTAGTACAAGTTAATTCAAATTTCAAATTAATCATTATCCACTAATTTATTATTATTACTTAATTATTATTTATTTAACTATTATTACTTAAAATTATTTTTTATTATCATTCATTATTATTATTTACTTGTAATCATTAGTTATTATTTATTGCAACGGTAAACTAAAAATGTTACAATAGGTATCCATTATAAATATTAATTATTAAATAATCAATATCATTTATTATTTATTAATTACAATTATTACTTTTTCAAATATTGAATACAACTGTCATTTATATATTAAATAATAAATTAAAAATATTACTTCTTAATATTAGTTATTAAAAATTAATTATTAAATAGTATTATTAAGTATTAGTCCTGATTATTACTTATTATTTATTAATTATTCAATCGTAATTATTAACTATTAAATAGCCAATATAATTTATTATTTAGTAATTACTAGTAATTACTTTTCTAAATATGAAATATAATTATCAAGTACTACTATTAAATAATAAATATTGATTGCATATGAAAGTATACTTTATATCATAGGTAATTTTTAATTTATTTTAGAAAATTTCAAAATATTAAATTTTTAAAAACATTTAATATAATTATTAATCATAACTATAAAATATTAAATACTAAATGTTACTTCTTAATTATGAACATTGCTGATTAATTAAATATGTAATAATTAATTATTTAATAGTAATTATTAATACTAAATATTAAATGCTTATTATATAGATATTAATAAATAGTTATTTAATAATAATTATTAAATTGTAATTATTAATTCAATATTAATGTTAAACATTAATTATTAAACAATAATTATTAATTATTTAATGTTAACTGTTAATTATATTTATTATTATTAAATATTATTAATAAATATTAACTATAATTTGCTAATTATTAATGATTAACTATAATAAATTATTAAATATAAAAAATAATATTAATTGTTGATAATAAATAGTAATTATAAATTATTTATTAATAATCGTCAATTGTAATAAATTATAAATAAAGACATATATAAACTATCATTTATAATTATTAATTATAAATTGATACTACAACTACAATGCCATTATTCGGAAGGAAGAGATGAAACCCAAAACTAATTTACAAAGTCAATTTAAAAATAATAACAACAATAATAGATTTATAAATAGGGATAAAAATAAAATAAAAATAAAAAACAAATAGAGTAAAATAATTACACAAAAAATACTAATAGTATAATGATATTAATAGTAATAG
Source organism: Allium cepa (assembly GCA_030765085.1). Classification (NCBI taxonomy): domain Eukaryota; kingdom Viridiplantae; phylum Streptophyta; class Magnoliopsida; order Asparagales; family Amaryllidaceae; genus Allium; species Allium cepa. Next base: position 478,241,113 of record CM060943.1, on the reverse strand, counting down.
AGACCGAATACCAAACATTACGTCTTAGGCTCCTATTCACTAATCCTATAATCTAAAACTTATAACGTTATTCCTAAATCAACCCTAAAAATCCAAAGAAACAAACTCCTAGCTTATGGTTCTGGTATGTGGATCGCTAACCTCCATGCACTCCTATTCAATACCAGCTCTTCGAATATATTCTAATCCCTCAAGTCCTTTTTTACTACTTCCTCCCATGTCAACCTTAGTTGAAATCTACCTCTCTTTGAGCATTCGATGCGGCCTACAATTCCAATGCACACAGGTGCCTCGAGGGGCCTTCGTTGGAGATGTTCAAACCATCTTAAGAAGTGTGAGACTAACTTCTCTTCAATTGTTGCTACTCCAAGTTTGTCACGTTTATCACCATTTCCAATTCGGGCTCGTCTTGTTTGACCATAGCTGCATCGCAGCATATCGCTTGTAACATCCCCTGTCTGGAGGTCCGAAGCTAAGCGCTATAGATACTGCAGTCATCAATAGCATTAACTTTTGGTGACCAAATACGGTAATGTTAATGGTATCCATAATATCAGGAGCACATGAATATGAAACAAAATCATATATTTCAAAAACCACAATTATGATTACATTTCACAAAACAAGTTTCATATTCCATTACATAATCCCAACGTTTCCCATGTTCAGATCAAATATAATTATTACAAAATACGCCATGAGCGACATATGAAGATGCCCCTTGGTTGACCAGAATACTATATAGTTATAGTTGACTTAATACAGAACATCGGAATAAAACAAAATAAAACAACAACTCCTAGATAGCTATCCGTCAACCACCTGCTCGTCCCTGGAAGCTTTATTCGCCAACCAATTGAAAACCTGTAAACCTCAACCCTCAGCCTACTCAAATTAATTTTGAGCTCCCGAGAGATTAAAGGGAAAAACATAAACTTCGAGTCAAACATAAATCCCATTGTGAATAATACTATACATCTCGGTAATTTGATTTTAAGTGAGACCACGCCACTTAGCAAAATGGGTTTCCCCTCACTAATATTCTTTCAAAACATATCTTTTGCAAATCATCATCCTACAACCAAAACTGGTTAAAAAAAATAACATTATAACATATATATCAGGTAACAAATGAACTATTTGTCCGAACACTCTAGTTTTGTTTGGCTAACTACTAATCTTTGGCTGACTCGGGCCTACCAGACAATATAAACAAATAATCTAACACATGTTAAACACTTCTCTTCTGTACGGTCTATCCCTAACTTATTTTCTCCTAGGGTCACCTGATCCTAATGGTTTCGTGGGCTCATCAATAACCTATCTCTATACAAATATATTTCCTTCTGTGTGTAACGTCATTTTAGTCTTTCCTATGACAAAGCCCTACACACTAGAATTTCAAACTAAATTAGCTATGGGCTAATAGCTACTGTATAGGGTGCGACCCTATACCAGTCCCACCTGTATGCAGATATCTAAGTCATTTTACTTAGTGCAATCTTTCCTTAAATTTTCCTTGAAAACCATCATAAATTGATTTAAAACCTTTAAATCAAACTTGAACTAGGAAAATACATACTCTATGCTTTACTCAAAATCAACGTGCCATGTTATATATACTTTGCACAAATCTTTGTTGATGAAAACATCTAAACTTTTGAAAGTACCCCTTTCAAATCCACTGAAAGTACCCCTTTCGAACCCATTTGTATAAACCTTTCGAAACCATTAAAAATCTATCCTTCAAAAGCTTTAAAATCTTAGACATCTTATCTTTAAAATTCGAATCCACTGAAAGTACCCCTTTGGAACCCATTCATATAGACCATTTGAAACCACTGAAAAACCTATCCTTCGAAAGCTTTAAAATCTTAGACATTCTATCTTTAAAACCTCAAACATTGCCTTTCGAATACATTGAAAACCTTTTCTTTCAAACCTTTCGAAACCTTCCTTTTAAGCCTGTCGAAACCAATGGGGAACCACCCCTTCAAAACTATTCTTTAAACCCTTTCGAAAGCATTAAAATATCAAAAATTTCGAAAGCCTTTGGGTTCAAGTAAAACATGTGGAAACCTTTCGAAACCCTTAAAACCATCTTCTTCGAACCCATTTGGTTTCTACCTTCAACAGAGAAAAAGAGTCATAAAACAGTTAAGTCGAAAGCACTCTTTCTAAAGCATTCCTAAGTAAAGAAGTAATGGTGTCGGAACCAACCTTCCGAAAGCATTGGAGAAGTGGCTTGGGTTTTAAAACGAAGTATACCTTCCGAAACCATTGGCATCGAAAGGTATAAAAGTGGCAGCTAGGGGTTTCGACCCCATTCGTAAGCATTTTCTTATAACAAAGGCGCAAAACCATTCGAGACCATTCCTTAAAATAATTTGGCCTAGTCGGAAGCCATCCAAGTCAAAAGCGTTACTTCCGAAAGCAAAGCAAGCGCGTTTTCATTTGAAAGTATAGTAGCGCTTCGGCCCCTTTGGATCCCTTGGTTTTGATCCAATACTTTCTGCCTATATCCAATTCACCGCACACCAAGTCCCTGATGCCATGCACATTGGTTTCGATGGTGTTGAGGTAGAACTACTAAGTCAGAACCCTGGTGCCGAAAGTGGTGAAACATGCTAAAAGGATGTAAAAACTGATTTTAACATTAAAAAGAAATTCTTTTCAACTAAACTGCCTTGTTTGTCAAAATATTATTGGTTTATAAATTCTTTACTAAAAGTGCTGCCAATATTTCAGAAATAAACAATTTAGTTAATTTATAAAATACTCCTTCTCCTTCTATAAATATATGAAACAATTAAGTGCCATACCTTAAATAATTTTATGTATCCATTAAAATACTAAGAAATTTTTTACAAAAATTCTAGAAAATCACTTCTAATATGTTTTCTAACATATATTAATTTTAGATCCAAAACATGTATTATTTAACCATAAATAATTTTAAACCCAAATAATTATTTTCCTCACTAGAAAATTAATATAAAATCCACATTAATTCAGAAAATTATGAAAATTGAAACCCATCTCTAAAATTTCATTCTGTTCTATATCTAAAATTGCAAGGCTTTGGATGTCATTATATAGGGGTTTCACGTTAAAACATATCATAAAACCTACATGAATTGTCATAAATCATCAACAAGCATATATGAACATTTTATCCTTCAAAATCATTGCACAATGCTAATAAATTTAGATTATCCTTAAAATTGAAAGCATTAAGAAATATGAGACGTAGTCATTATTCACCTTTGCTTTGAGATTTGATCTCGATTAAGTTACTTAAGCTTTTCCTCTTGAAATTTTCTCTTTGCTTTTCTTAACGGTGGCCGACCTCAAATTTGTTTTTCTTTTATGAATGTAGAAATGAACATATGATGGGGTTAAGGGTTTAGAGTATATAGATGAGTCCTAATCCTATATTTCCCCTTATCTATTTGCCTTAACATTTTAATTCTTTAGTTCATTTGTATATGTCACGTTTACCCCTACTAATCACAAATCTCAACGCATTAACCATCTTACATTATTTCATTGAATCTATCTAATTAAATATTCCTAATAATGTAACTAAAAATGTGGGATGTTATAGTCTCCCCTCCTTGAAGAATTTCGTCCACGAAATTACGATAAGGGACACAATAATCAAACGTAAAGATAAAACATACCATCAAATAAATTAGGATAAGCGTCTCTAATCCTGCTCTCAGTCTACCAAGTACAGTCTCTCTCATCATCGCTCCACTGGAGTTTAACTAATATGACTGTCTTATTCCTTAACCTCTTATCATCTCCCCCAATCATCCAAACTAGCTTTCTAACTATTGTCAAGTTTGGTTCTACTACTAAGTCATCTAATACAGTGGTGCTATAGTAGGCTCCATATCGCTAACAGAATTCCTTAGATGAGAAACATGAAAAACAACGTGGACTCCTACCAAACTATTCGGTAACTCTGCTCTATATGCGAATTTCCCGGTCCTCTCTACAATAGGAAATGGTCCTACAAATCTCGGTGCCAGCTTTCCTGATTTCTCGAATCTAGTCACACCCTTTGTTGGTGATACTTTAATAAACACATGGTCTCACATGGAGAATTCTAAATCTTTCCATCTTCTATCTGCATAACACTTCTATCTAGACTGTGCTTCCTTCATCCTACCCCGAATCAGCTCAATCTTTTCTACAGCTTCTCTAACCAAGTCTGGGCAACCAACCTATCCTTGGTCTCTAACTAACAAACTAGTATTTGCATGGCCTTTCATACAAAGCTTCAAATGGTGCCATCCCTATACAAGTTCAATAAGTGTTGTTATATGAAACTCGACTAAGTGTAGATGTTCTTCCCATGATCCTCCAAAATCTAACACACAAGCTCTTGAAAAATCCTCCAAGACTTTGTTAATTCTTTTCGATTGCCCATCGGCCTATGGATGATAAGAAGTACTCGTCTTGAGCTTGGTTCCTAAAATCTCTTGTAGAATCTTTCAGAACTCGCTAGTGAATAAGGAATCTATATCACTTACTATGCTACTGGGAATTCCATGAAGTCTAACTATATTCTTCATAAATAGCTTAGCCAAAACGGTGTTGTCCTAGTTAACTTAACTGGAATGAAATGGGCACCCTTGGTCAATCTGTCCACTATGACCCATATACTTTCATTTCCTCTTTTAGATCTTGGCAACTGTATATAAAATCCATGGAAATAAAATCCAACTTCATATTGGAATATCCAATGGTTGAAGCAACCCACTTGGCTTCTGATGTTCAGCATTTACCCGTTGATAGTTCAAACACTACTCCACCCATAAGCCTACATCCTTCTTCATACCTTCGCAGAAGAAACTCCTCTTCATATCCTGATACATCTTAATTCCTCCAGGATGAATAGTGAACTTTGAACTACGGAAATCCTCTAAAACTTACTTCCTTATGTCTTCCACATTTGGAATGCATAACCTACCTTTCTTTCTCAACCAAACATTTTGGTCAAGACTAAATTCCTTCATTTCATCGCTCTCCGTTACATTCCTCAACTTCTTGATCCGTTTAACTAATACTGGATCTCTATCTGTTTAGAAGCAAACCTTTCAATCATAACTGGTCGAACTTCTAAACAAGACAACACAACAGATCCTCCACTAGGCCTAGCTTCAGATCTCCACTACACTCTACAAGTCGACAACGCTTCCAAATATTTCCACTCAGCTATCATTGCCAACACTGCATTCTGATGTTTTCTGCTAAATGCACCTGCAACCCTATTGCCTTTCCCTAGTGTGTACTCAATACCAAAGTCATAAGAGGATAAAAACTTTAACCACCTTTATTGTCTCATATTCAGCCCCTTCTTAGAGAACAAATACTTCATTGACTTATGAACCGTACAAAGATAAAACTTCTCTCCCAAAAGTTAATGTCTCAACACCTTCAATGCGAAAATCATTGCAGCCAATTCCAAATCATGCATTGAATATCTAACCTCATATGGTCTAAGCTGTCGAGAAGCATAGGCAATCACTTTACTTCTCCGCGTTAACACAGCTCCTAATTCAGTTCCACACGCATTTGTATAAACTACCAAATCTTGATTCCCTTTTGGAACAACTAATACATGTGCATGGGTCAATAAGCGTTTCAAGCTCTGGAATGCTTCCTCACACTTATCGATCCATACAAACTTCATATCCTTTCGTGTTAGCTTGGTCATTGGTGTTACTATCCATGAAAAATCCTCAATGTACCTACTATATCCAGCTAATCCCAGAAAACTCTATATCTCAGTCACTGTCTCGGGTCCCTTCCAATTATTCACCGTTTCAATCTTAGTTGGATCTATAGACAACCCTTTCTCTAAGACTACATGACCAGGAAACTTCACTTCCTTCAGAATTGATACTTTGAAAACTTCGCCTTCAGCTGATTCTGCCTCAGAGTCTCGAGCATAACTCTAAGATGAACTTCATGCTCCCTTTCATCCTTAGAGTATACCAAAATATCATCTATGAAAACCAATATAAACCTATTCAATTGCTCTTGAAAAAATTGGTTCATCAAATCCACAAAGAATGTTGGCGCGTTAGTTAGTCTGAATGGCATCACTAACCATTAGTATGATCCATATCTAGTTCTAAATGCCGTCAAAGGTATATTATCCTCTGCTACTATAAGCTGATGGAAACCTATTGCTAAATCTAAAAAATAAAATACCTTGGCTCCACTCAACTGATCGAACAAATCGTCAATCCTAGGCAATGGATATTGATTCTTTATCGACTTCTCATTCAATTTACAATAATCGATACATAACCTCAACGATCCGTCCGGCTTCTGAGAAACACTACGGCTGCTCTCCAAGGTGAACTACTAGGTCTAATAAAACTCTTGCTTTTCAAATCTACCAACTACACCTTTAGCTCTCTCATCTCGGTAGGCTTCATCCTGCTTAACAGCCTATTCACTAGTTCTGTTCCAGGCACCAAATCTATTCAAAACTCTATGGCTCGTTTCGGTGGCAATCCTACTACTAGCTCAAAAACATCCATGAATTCTCTAACCATGAAAAATCAATTTAACTCGTCATATACCTCCACAACACCCAATAAAGCATTCACCTCACAACTAGGGTCTTTTACGTTATATGCTGCCCGATTATTGTAGTCAGTGTGTCTAAGTGATATTTTTCTATCATGGAAAAATATCCTATCATCATACTTACTTAGCCAGTCCATACCCAAAATAATTCTGAACCCTACAAATTCAAACACATGCAAACCGCAAACAAAGGTATGAGCTAACAAATCAAACTCTAGGTAGTCATAATTCATCCCAAGTGTCGCATACCCTCCTGTCGGATTTGTAACCCTTAAGGCAGTAACTAAGTATGAGGGTTCTAGGTTAAGCTTATCTACCAAACAATGAGATATAAAAGAATGCGATGGACTGGTATCAAATAAAATGCTAACATACATACCATGGATCTGAAGCGTCCCTCCCAACACTGCCTTCTCGTTCTCGGGCACTGTTGATCCCGATGTAGCAGGTTCCAATGAAAATACTTTGCCTCTACCATCCTTAGCAGGCTCTTTGTGCTGATTCTTATAATAATCAATCTGATCGAAGTTGAAGCATCTGATGTTCTTCTTCTCAATCACTCCCTTCACCTTTTCAGTATGACATTCTTATTAAAATTCCCCTTCTTATTGGACTTGAAACAAACAACTTCCGACTTCCCTTTCTTTGAGGCTCCACCTTTCTAAGCACACTCCTTATTAAAAAACTTCCTTTTCTGACTCTACCCCACCTGGACCTCCTTTTCCTTATTCTTCTCCAGAGAAACAAGCATCTCCTCGTGTCTTAAAGCCATCTCCACCACAACATCTCAAGAATGCCTATTATGAGGTAATGTAGCCCTGGCCAACTCAGGCTTCTACCCCTTGATAAATTTCTCATTCCCCTTCATCACAGTATCCATAGTAGCACACCCATACTTTGACAACTCCTCAAACCATCTAGAATATTCCAACACAGACATCTCCCACTGCTCCAACTCAGCAAACATTCTGAGTAAAGCAGACTGCACCATCACAGACATGAACCTCTTCTAGACCCTTCTTCTAAACTCAGCCCATATCATCGTTTCTTCATTCACTCCAGTTGTCATGCTATTCCACCAGAATAAAGCTACTCCCTGAAGCTGTCTTGAAGCAAGACTTCTCTTTTGCTCATCATTGAGCCCTAAGTCTACAAAGATTCTCTCACAATGCAACAACTAGATCTCCACCTCAATAGCTTCTTCAGTTCCAATAAATGGCTTCCCTCCAAGCCTAACATAATCTCTGCTCAAGATAGTATAATTGTTGATCACCAAAGCTTCCTGAACTCCTACTCCAGCATTACCTCCAACCACTCCAGTAGCAATTCTAGCTTTCATCAAGTTATCGAAAAGCTGATACATATCTCTCATATCCACTTGTGGGGACTCCAACACCTACATTACCAACTTGTGCCTGACCTTGATTCTCTCTCGTATTCGGTCTAGGATCACCATTTGTGGTAGTGCTTCCTCCAAGATTCACCCTTCCACTTTTAGTGTCCATATCTATATTCAAGCCTTATGAGATACAGAAGAATAGCATAAGGGAGGTAAGAGATATAGCGTATACTTAGATATAGCAAATACGGGTACGTTACTATAGCGTTATACCATACCCGGATCTTACTCTAATTCCTTAGGATTATGTTTTCAAGAATCATTTTTAGTTTAAAGTTTTTATGAACCTATGCTCTGATACCAAGTTGTTACATCCCTATCCGAGACTCGAAGCTAAGCACTACAGATGTTGTAGTCATTCAAAGTATTAACTTTCGATGACAAAATACGGTAATGTTGATGATATACATAATATCAGAAGCACATGAATATGATACAAAATCACATATTTCAAAAATAACATTTTTGATTGCATGTCACAAAACATGTTTCATATTCCATTACGTAACCCCAATGTTTTCCAGGTTCAGATCAAATATAATTATTACAAAATACACCAAGTGCAACATATGAAGATGCCCCTATGGTTGGCCAGAGTACTATATAGTCATAACTGACTTAATACAACACAGCGGAATAAAAAAATTAAAACAGCAACTCCTAAATAGCTATCCGTCAGCCACTGTTTGCGCCAAAATTGGTCACAAACCCCAGATACCGTGAAAGCACCAGTGTATGAATACAAATCAACAATATTCAAACACAAATAACAGATCTCAGCCAATAATAAGCAGCAAATCCAAAATAACGAACAGTGACACAAGTTTTATAGTGGTTCGGCTATCTCCGGCCTACGTCCACTCCAAAGTTTTATCCTTTTTATTAATTATCCTTGCTGGTTACAAGTGATTACAGCAGTTACAAAGTCCAAATTCGAAATCAATGGTAGAAATGATGATATGGAATGATTCTGGCAGCGTCCGGACGTGCTTGTTCTCTCCCAATTCTTCGACCCCTTTTCTGAATGACCAGGGGCTCTATTTATAAGCGTAGAAAGCTGATATTTCTCCTAAAAAGTCGGTAGACCACTTCTGGCACGTGAGGGGGCCCATACGCCCAAAATCTGGAGGTCCGGGCCCACATCAGGATCGATTCGACCCTTGGTTCGAATCAATCAAGGAAATGTCCAATCGTGGTGAAACTTGGCGTGAATATTCTTCTATGCGTACCGGAGCTCCTGTAAAAATTTCATTGCATTTGGATCAACGGTTTGGAAGATATGATCGATTCGAGATCAAGGCTTCGTGCGCTCTGCCTTGTTCAAACCCATGCTTCGAATCCATCCCCTTCGACTCCATCCAAAGCGCGTGCGCATCGATGACGTGTCACGAATTCTCCGGATCGATCCACCTTTGTCGCCGCGTTGAACGTTTCTTCCCTGGTTCGTATCGATCACTTCGAAATTGTCCCTAAGTCCTTCGAATCCATGAAGTCGACTCCCCGCGTATCCTTCTCGAACGCTCTCTTCGTATCGATAGGTACGAACCTAGAATCCTATCGATTCGAACCACCAACGATACGAACTAACCTGTGTACACCTTATGGATACGAAGGAGATCCATGCTGTCATCGAGTCGAAGTCCACCCGTCCTTCCTATCTGATCGATATGAAGACCATCGAGTCGTGTGCAAGCTGATCGATACGAAAGGTATCAATCCGAAGCCATCACTTCCTGATCGATACGAGGTGCATCGATTCGAACCATCCTTGCGCCGTGCCTTCGATCGATGCGAACCTGATGGGTTCGAATCCGATGGATTCGAAACGAGCACCACCTTGACCCCTTGATGGATTCGAACAGCATAACTTTCCTACCTTGCATCGATCATAACTCCTTCATATGAACTCCGATTAACCTGAAGTTTGAAGCACAGCCTCTCCTAGTCCCTTACACCATCTCCAACCAATTTCGTCCCGATCGGAGCTCAACCAAATTTTGACGATATCGATCGTAGCCTTGATTCCAACTGATTTCCAACCCCAATATTCATCATCCCTTGCCAATTTGTTGATATTCCAGTTTTGACCAAAAATGGGATAACAGCCACCTACTTGTCTTTGGAAGCTTTATTCACCAACCTGCTAAAACCTGTAAATCTCAACCCTCAGCCTACTCAAATCAATTTTGAGCACCCAAGATTTTATGGGAAAAAACATAAACTTCGAGTTACACATAAAGTCTGGTGTGAATAATACTATACATCTTGGTTATTTAATATTAATTGAGACCATGTTGCATAGCGGAATGGGTTTCCCCTCACTAATATCCTTTAAAACATACCTTTTGCAAATCATTATCCTACAATCAAAACTAGTTCAAAACTATAAAGCATTTCATGTAAATATACATATTAGGTAACAAATGAACTATCTATCCGAACATTCCAGTTTTGTTTGGCAAACCACTAACCTTTGGCTAACTTGGGCCTACTAGACAATATAAACAAATAATTTAACACCTGTTAGACACTCCACTTTTGGACGGTCTATTTCTAACTTATCCCCTCCCAAGGTCACCTAATCCTAAATATTTTACGGTCTCACCAGCGACCTATCACTATACAAATATATCTACTTCTTTGTGTAACATCATTTTAGCCTTACCTATGACAAAGCCCTACACACTGGAATTTTGGACTAAACTAGCTAGAGGTTAATAATTGATGTATAGGGCGCGACCCTATATCAGTCCCATCTAGTATACAAATCTTTGAGTCAATTTACTTAGGATAATCTTCCCTTAAATTTTCCTTGAAAAGCCTTTACATTTCAAATTGATTTAAATATACTTTAAATGAAAATTAAACATGGAAATTATAAACTCTATGCTTTACTAAAAATCACTTTGCCATGTTATATATACTTTACATAAATATTTGTTGATGAAAATATTTAAACCTTTGAAATTAATCCTTTTGATTCCATTGGAAGTACCCCTTTTGAACCCATTCATATAAACCTTTCAAAGCCATTGAAAAATCTTTCCTTTGAAAGCTTTAAAACCTTGGATATCCTATCTTTAAAACCTTTAAACATTGCATTTCGTATACATTGGAAAACCTTTCCTTTCAAACCTTTAGAAACATTCCTTTTAAACCTTTCGAAACTATAAGGGAACCAACCCTTTGAAACCATTTTTTAAAACCTTTCGAAAGCATTAAAACATCAAACCTTTCGAAAGCCTTCGGGTTCAAGTAAAACATGTGAAAAACCTTTCGAAACCATTAAAACTATCTTCTTCGAAACCATTTGGGTTCTACCTTTAACGGAGCAAAAGGTACATAGAACATTTAAGTCAAAAGCAATCTTTAGAAAGCATTCCTACGTGATAATTGATCAAAAAAGATTACTACGTGAACATATGCTAGAGAATTTTTTGAACCACTAATAAAAGATTGTGTTTTCCCTTCTTTTTAATTTGAAATCTTCATTTTTGTATTCGTTTGTTTCGAATTTCATTAATATTGAGGCATTATGTTAATTTTTGGTTTAACATTTTTTCTGCTTTCATTAAGAAAGACTTGATCTGATTTGGAGAAGATAAAAATCCCAATTACTAGAAAATCTATTGTTTGAGGAAGTCAAAAAAAACATGATGGCGGCCTGGAGGTGTCTACAAATTCAAGTCCACCTTCTATCTATTTACCAAAAAGGTGATGGAAGGGATGATAAGGATGCAAGTGAGATTGATGGCTCATAAGAGGTGATGATGAATAGATTCTTACAATGAATGAAACATCAAGGAATAGCCGAAGTTGTTGGGATTCGAAATCAAAGGCCAGAAGGCGGAGCATATGTATAAGGAAATGGAGTAAAATAAGTTGGGACCAAACCCATAGCACACTAATAGGTTGGCACCCTGAGGTCCAATCTTGTTGGTATCGTCATTTTTGATCGGGAGCATGGTCGATCTAAACATTTAGCATGGAACGGTGCATTAGATGCATGGTGTCGATCCTTGGAATCGGGATCAGAATGCAAGCTTGCAGCAGTATAGAAGAGAATCAGATTTTCCTTATGGGAATAAGGGACATGAAAAAGCTATAGATCAAAGGCTTGTGGAGCCTTAGAGATTTCAATTGAATAAATCTAACATAATAGCTGAGATTGTAAGACATGCGCTTCACGGTAGATCCCAGATTGGAGTTTGGTGCATGTGAATAGCAACACCTTCATTCCAAACATCTGATATGCTAAGGATCTGCCTTATTTCAAGCTACCTACGTTGTAGCTGTATGACCGAAGAATGGGTCCATCAGTTCATTTAATGAGACATATCCAACATATGGGATTGTTTTGAGCTTTAAAGAAAGTGATGGGATGGTGCTTCCCATTGTATTTGACATACTTGCTAACCATGAGGTTTCACCAATTGGATAATGGGTCCATCAACACGTGGATCAAATTAGTGGAGAGGTTTATAAACCAATTCGAAGTTCATATAGCACGACCAAGGAATGTGATGACACTCTCGAGTGTGAAGTATAGGGAAGGCAAAACTTTGCGGAGTTACTCGACCAAGTTCAACGCTGCAGCTGCAGCTGCTGTAATGCAGAAATCAGACCCTTCGATAGTTCTGATGGTAGTGGTTTTTGGAGTTACTAATAAAAATAAATTTTAGAAAGCTTTGGAAAGGGATTTGTTAGTGGATCCAGCAGATTTCTATTATCAAACCGAGTTTGTGACTAGAGGAATGCAGAAGCAAAAAATAATAAAGTAAATGTTATGGAAGATAGAGGACTATCCACATAGGATCTGGAAAGGATAAGGGAAAGAGGAAAACCGACGATGGCTTTGGAGAACGAAGCGACAAAGGAGGAAACTGAAGTTTTCCTTTTATACTGATTTGTTCGAGACCTCGAAGAGGATCTATCTTAGTACTAGGGGCAGATTTCCTATACGAAACCTACTAAGAAAGAGCCCATGGAATTGGTATGTAAGTCTAGAAAGTAACGCCCATTCCATGAGCTTAATGGGGAAAAAAATCAATGAATGCGAACATCTACAAGATTTGATTGAAGAACAGTTTTGGAATAACTAGTTGTAAATAGACAGGAAATCAAATGGAAATGGCGTAAACTACAATGGTGTAGCAGAAGCGACCTTTTGTTATGGTAGATATACCCTGTCAGAGTAGAGGACCTGGAGCAGGCAAGGTTATCCTATGATTGGGATGGATCATATTTAGTTTTATCTTTGCACTTTACTTTTGCGTTAAATACACTATGAATGACTATTACAGGACCACTGACACATGAATTGGATCCTGAACGGTCCATATACAAGCTCTAAGTTAATGTTTGAGAGTAATCCTTGTTTGGGTTAGATGTTTTGAATTTTTATTAATGCATCTTGATTTGACTAAGGATATTTGAATAATCTAATGATGGATGTTGAATGAAATTTGATTTTGATATTATTATAAGATGCCAACGAAACTTAGTCATCCCTTTTATTTGATAAGATAAAGTCATAGATTGTGATTCTCCCTGGTCAGAGCCAGATGATAGTGAACTATGAAATTAAAGTCCCATTACAGGAGAGCGAGCTAATGGACTTATATGGAATTGTAAGTCCCCTCACTGAAGAGTGAGGAAATGTACTCGTTTTGGGTATTGGGTCCCCTCGCTAGAGAATGCGGATGGGCTCAATCTAGATTTATGATTGTAAGATCCATAAAGATTAAAACTTAACCTCGAGGTTTGAGTACCTTTTGATTTAAAATGATTTAATAGTGTTAAATGACATTACCTAGATTCGGGTAGACTCACTTACGATGGTAAGTTAGGGGATATTATATGATTCATAAGTAAGTTCTAATCAGGGGTAATGCACCACTATGATTTATAATATGTGATAGCATGGTGTATGATTTACCTATGATCATTTGATCTTGACAGAACATGGGGTGATATTAATTCATAATATGATAAACCCCGAGACAACGTATGATGACTATGGTTTATGATTAGCATTTAAGCGACAACTTGAGTCCTTGGCCATAACGGGTTTAGAAGGACCTTTGACATACAGGTGACTTCGAGGGAACCAGATGATTTGCCATAGTTCGACCAGTAGATTGCTAGAGAACGCAACCGATAATCATTTGCTAGTCTCGATACGTATTATTGAGTAAAGCACACTTTATTTCCACAAAAGCAAGCTTTAGGGGTATAAGTGGTTCTAGAAAAATTATCACGGTCTTGGAATTGACTTAGATCGAAAAAATTTGTCTACAAAATGATAAAGGGATGATCAAGGAGCTTGTAAGATGTCAAGATTGAAGAAGTCAAAGATTTGGGCTAAGTATTGGAAATGCAAAACAGGTTGGCATCGGTCTGTTCGAATAGTTGCGCACCAAATTATTTGATCATGTCAACACTGACATGATTTTGGATCTTGATTTGGCTACTTTAGAGGCTTGGCACTTGAGGTACGAAGGAAAAATAAAGTTTTAACACATAAAACCATGCCATTACTGGCATAATCGTGTTGAAACTGATATAATTGGCTACTTTGGGAAATGTGCATGATGACCCATCCTTTATACTGGAATGTCGAATTTGGAAAACTTTTTTAAACCCGGAATGATGAAATTTGGGAAATATCTCCTTTATAAATAGCAACCTACCTTCAACTAAGAAAGGACTTTCGAATCTTCTTCTTCTTCCCTTAACTTCTCGAGACAAAACCAAGATCCATCACACTGTAACTAAAATTGATTGTAAATCTAGAGAGAATCAATCAACAAAGATACCTAAGTGGATGTAGGCTGGAGATTTTTCCAAACCACTATAAAAAGATTGTGTTTTCCTTTTTTTCTGTTTGATTTCATCATTTTTATATTTTTTGATTCAAATTTCCTTGATGGTAGGGTATTGTTGTCAATTTTTGGCCCAATATAAAAGAATTAAATAAAATAAGACATTATTTGAAATTTTTTTAGGTTGGATCTAAAATTAATTTGACTGTATAGGCTCAACAAAGATCCAAAATGATTTTTTAAAATTCATCTATTAACCTACTTTCGACTAGCCTGGTTACTTCACAGTAAACGAAAACTTAATGATATCCATAAATAATTGAGACCAACTTCAAAACCTATGATTTAAATGATAAGGATTATCAAATAACCGAAAGTACAAAGGCCAACAATTTTTGACGTTGAGTTCACTTCTAGGTACACTGATACTAACCTTATATATTGGAGGGGACGTATCCTCTATTGCATAGTGTTTCACTCTAAACTTTTTGTCATATACCCAAAAGGAACCATATGATGACGTGAGTTGACTAAAATCAAAGCATGCCTCCTTTTTAAGCTACGCGATTGTCTTAAATCTAATAAGTACCCACAAATTGTCATGCCAAGATCCAATGTTTTAACTTAGATATATTTAACGTACATAGGAATCTCGGTTGAGTAGTTGTGTTTCCATTGAGCGATCATCATTACGTAACCCTTTTATACCCCAATAGTCATGCGTAATTCACTGTCCAACGTTTGAAGAGCGTTATACAGACTAGTCTCAATGAATGCATTAATATCACTTTCTATATGCATCTTGACTATGAACTTTTAAAGTTGGGTATTATTACTAGATCGATTCGATACACTTGGTTACAACTGATTCACAGCTATAATCAATATAATACTCTACTTATGGATTTTCCATTTATATTCATCTAATGCTCATAATCATTATTTATATCATATATATAACAAATACATGATAGAAAACAAAAATCAAAAAGCATACTTTCATTTCAAACAAGATTCGTTGCACATTTTAGATTACATAACAAATTATATAATTGCTCCTAGGGCTTAACCTTAACTCTCTCACTTTTGTTTAGCGATAACTATGTAGTATTTTGGGGTCCTTAACATAAAAAAATTCTTACCGCTCTATAAACGATATAAACATAACTATAAATATTGTATTGCTTGAGGGTGCTTACAGTCATAAGTATATATAGTGCTTTATTTATATTTTAAATGATCGAGAGCAACATTATTTTTAATTCATAATCTTAAATAAGAATATTGAGTATTATCATATGTAAGAAATGATAAGTATTCACTATACTCAATGATATCATTTGCCATTTTATATGTATATATAAGTGTACACATTTGTATTCATTCCCTATAACTATAATGGGTTTATTTTGATTTTAACCTCTTAGAACATTTTATTTTATTTTGTATACACAATATATGTAATTTTCATTTTATAATATTAATAATATAATATTAGATATTATATTCATATATATATAGTAAACATTTTAATTAATACTACAACTTCATCATAATCTTTATGGACAATAACATTTATGGTCATATTAGAGTTTAAAATTATTTTGAATTTTATCTATTTGTAAACCTTAATATTTTTAAGTTAAAAACTATTTAAAGTTTATTCATTTATAACTTTTAAATTTTAAATTTAAATTCATTTTTTTAAATTTATTGATAACATTTAAAAATTCAAATTTAAAACAATTTCACATTTATTTATAACATTTATAAATTTTAGTTTAAGTTCAAACGAATTGAAATTTTTAAAAATATCGTATTCAAGTATTCTTATTTGAGTCAACCCTAGGCACAACACATTTGGATCTTACACCTAGGGCATACCGTATAAACTAACCACTTTGTCGAGCTTAGTATGGGGCAAGAGTAAAGAGTTTTTTTCATTCGTAAGAATGATCCTTAATTAGAATAACTTATCCATAGTTAAACTCCCATTCAAAGACACCCATATAATTAGACTCCTCAATAGTTTTCCCTATCTATTGGTAAATTATTTTATACTAACATAATGCATTCTCTGATACCATTCTTAGATTAGGTGCATCGGGTAACCGAGTAGAAAGGGAAAATTTCAAAATGATTGCTTTTATTCATTATGTACTGGATCTTTATAATTTGTTGTCAAGAATAACATATTTTACTAAATTATATTCAATATTTGATTTAATATAATAAGATTCGTTTTGAAATAATATTATTTTTATGTAATTACGACTACGGATAATGTATATAACGAACATCATATATCCAGCACTACATTATAATAATGTCTTTGGGATATATGTATACGCATGTATAAAATAACAATATATATAAATGTATATTTTTTAACTTATTTATGATAATTATATGTATATATGTATATACAAATATACACACACACACGCCCACAATCATATATAATTTATGAATATATTGGACTATTTATAAATTTTATAATAATTGATATGACTATGGAATTCAATCATAAATACCATAATGCATTAAAAAAATTATTTTTATTCTATGAATCTAGAAAATAATTTTCTACATTTGCCTACTAATTTAAAACATTAGTTTAAATATACTTACCTAGTTCAAAATTTATAATGGTTAATATGTTCATGATAAAAACCAAACTAAAAAATTATAATTCCATAAATTATATTATTTGAATTTCCAAATCCAAAGAATAATTTCTCCAAATAATTTCATTAATTTCAAAACTAAATTTAGTATGTTTAACTAGTTTAAAATTTTATAATAAAAATATATTCGTAAAAAATTCAAGAAAATTTTTCTTCCCATTCCTACATCATATTAAGATTTTTAAGAACCAAAAATATTTTTTCTTGACTTGTTTACTATTTTAGTTAATTATTTAAATCTTCTTTTATATATATTGTAACAACCCACACCTTAACGGGCCTGAATTTTTGTTATATCCAAAATCCAAGTCCACTAAAGTATAGACCACTGGTACTTGGTATCCTGCAATAACAAAAACATACCAGACCACTATTAATATAAACTCACGATGGAATAGTAAAGTATAATAAAATATGATTACTGAACAAGGCTAACACCTTTGTACTCTAGTGCCCTTGTCGGTGTCAAGCATCCATAGGGAAATCTGTCCTTCCACCGTTACCGCCTTGTACCAGTACTTGTCCCTCTAAATTTATCTTGTGGGTTGTAATGAGGAGGGGTCAAAACAACATTCTGGTGACTGGTAAATTACACACTTTATACATAACACTAGTTTATGTCGATTGCCTTCTACTACATGTTATATCTATTATTTTACTTTGTCTTCTTGACTTTACATACATGTATGATACCCCCATTTACTCGAGGTAGAAAAATAACTATATGTGTTTGTCTGTGTAAGTACTACAATCCCTCTTTGGGCCATGACACTTTCCTCGCAGATATCCCCAACTCAGCACCTTGCCATGATCCATTGTCAATGAAATATCACGTCTTCGTCGTCATGCATACCAATGAACTCTTGTAGTGCTTCATGCATACCAATGAACTCTTGTAGTGCCTAATAACGACGTTGCAACTATTTAGTTTTATTTTATCTCCTTTTGAAAGACCTCTATTGAAAGGTTATCTAGCCTTGCCTCTTAAATAACAAAGTAACAAAGAACTGTGAGACAGTGCATGTTTTAAATTGGTCTACACTAGTAGAAGGTATAGCCAGTTTAGGCATAACCCTTATCTTTCCACTGACCGCTTAGGACCATGATGATCTCAACCTATGTAAATAGCTCATATTCCTCATAAATGGTACCAACCTCACTATCATAGCGTCGATTCTATGCTCAACATCCCATTTAGGTTGCCAAGTGCAATCTAGGAAATTCCCACTCGGTTACTTAACTTGTACCTTCCTAAAAGGTTGAAGCAGTCTCTACTTGTCCTTTGACACTTCAACTGGCGCAAACCATACTATTTTGGATATTCCCTCCATCTATATGCGAACGTATAATTCCATGGGTCGTACAGTTGAATATTTCCCACATCGGTATAATATATATGCAACTGCTAGTAGTCCTTTGTGGTAGCCAGACTTCTGTTATGTAACACTACTTACCTCCCTTCCAACCTGTTTTAATGACTATGTCATATTATCTAAGCCATTGATTGAACTCAATAGTTCATACCCACTACAAACGCATGCTTGAGGCTACATAGATATATTTAGTCACCGTGTCTCTTGTGTTCAATTATTGCATTCAGTTATTTTTACATAATTTACTTCTTCTTTCATTTATTAATTTAATATCATTTACCGCTTACCTCTCATTTAAATAGTGAATCACATTTTACTCTTAACTTCTACTCGATAAAGATATATTCTACTATTCCTTTTTAACCGTTACTATCTTCCTTTGATTACAATAATCTTCTTACTTATATATTTCATTATACTTCATCGCCTACTGTTTATTTTCTAACTTATCGCATATATTAGATTTAAAATTGAATTATTGTTATTATCTTGACTTATAGTACTTTGGTTATACTAGGGATTTCTGCATTTTAATGCGTTGGAATTACATCCTCCAAGATGGAATTGCTAACACCATAAATTTCCATAACTTGTCTGAAATGGAACTTGTGTTATGTTTGAAATTACGAGGAATTATCTTTTCTGTTATTTTTGAAATAGACGGTATAAAATACGCAAACATCCTTATTTTGTACATCTCTTTCTTTTAGGTAAACTCCTTGTTATTTCAAATGCTACACTTTTATTTCTACTTATAAAACTGGATATATTATAGAAATTTACATTGCAACACACTTCATTCGAGTGACTAAAATACTATTTAAATCACACTCCATTTTATAATAACTTCTAATTCCCATTTACCTACATATATCATTCAACCAAAAAATCTAAAATTACTATACAATCTCATTAATTTAGAGACTATCTTTACCCCTAGATTGAAGCGTGTGCATAAATCAAAGTTAATCATTCAAAGAATATGTAGGCAAGTTTTTCAAATTCATTACTTGTATATATTTAAGCCTCTAACTCCAAATTTTTATTCAGGCATAAAAGGAATAGATTTACAATGGTATAAATCCAATATTAGATAAAAATATAATTTTCCATTCATCTTTAAGCTTCCAAATCTTCAGATCTAAACCATGTTCAGATCCAAAGCTTCCAAATCGTAGATATGAGATGACTGAAAGAGCAAAGAGAAGCAAATCACTTCAGTCGCTCGAAATTCAGGTGGCGTCTTCAACAAATCACGAAGCCATAATTTTGAACAAAGTGGAATGAGGCGGCCATTTCTCAAGAAAGGAGAAAAGCAGATACGAAAAAGAATGCAGGCCGAAGACATCAAAAAGGGGATTCTCTTTTAATATTTAATTGGGTCGGTCTTATTTATTATTTTGGGCTTTAAGTTTTAATTTAGGGTTTTTATTTTTATTCATTTGTTTTTATTTTGCATTTCTCTTTTAAACTTTTGTAATTTTTTTGGTCGTGTGACTAGGGGACGAACTACGGTGGTGTAGTTCGAGAATTCGCAACGTTGTGGCTGAGTTTTGAGCACAAAGTTAGGTTAGTCTTTAGCAAGTGTCGCAAATTTACGTGTGTAAGCGTCTGACTACTTAATTTCTAGTAGAAAATTTGAGGCAGCACATAGGCAGGGTTTTTCCAAAGCTAGGTAAATTATATTTCTTCTTTTAATATTCTGTTATTATGCTACTATTATTCTGCTATTATCAGTGCTACAGTTATTTTATATATTTTCGCATTTAATTTTTATAATTTTTAGTATCACCCTATTCACCCCTAGGGTGAAATCGATCCTACAAGTGGTATTAGAGTTCAGATCAAAAGGCAATTTTTATTTTAAAATTTTTATTTTTTTTCAAAAAGAAATTTTTGTTTTAGAATTTTTAAATTAATAATGCTTTTTTGAGGGTCGGTCCATAGCTAGACCACAAATGTTCAATGGTGAATATGCTTACTGGAAAAATAGAATGAATTTTTTTTGAAAACCATTAATGCTTGGAATTTTGTTGAGATAGGATATTGAACACCAACTATAGTGGTAGATAATCAGAAAATAGATAAACCGATGGATCAATGGACAGATCTTGAAAATAAACTGTAGAATGCTAATGCTAAAACTATGAATTCTATTATTTGATCGTTGGATCAAATTGAATTTAATCGTGTCTCACATTGTAAAACTGCACGGGAAATCTAGCACACACTTGAAGTGACTCACGAAGGAACATCTCAAGTCAAAGATTCTCGCCTTGCCATGCTTAGTGGCGAATACGAAAACTTCACAATGGCCAAGGATGAGAATGTCAAAGAGATGTATGAATGACTTTCTAATCTCGTATATAAATCAAAAGCTATTGGAAAACCATACACAGAATTAGAAATAGTTCAGAAATTCCTCAGAGTCCTTCCATGGATTTTTGAAGCAAAATTTACTGCCATTCAAGAATCAAAAGATTTGAAATAAATCAAAGTTGAAGAACTCATCGGAAATCTCACCACTTATGGGCTAAAAATGAAGTTCAAGAAGAATGAGAAGGAAGTGATACTCGAAAGAAATCAACAGTCTTAGAGGAAAAAGGGAAAGTGACGATGATGGTGGAGAAACTGACTTGCGCTAATAATAAAGAGATTCAAAAGGTGGAATCACAAATACGTAAATCCAGCTCTAAATCAACAACTGAAAAGTAGAATAGCCAAAGTACTAGATAACTAAGAAAAGAAGGAGATCATTTGTTACAAGTACAATGAATTCGAAAAGGAGAAATTTTGTAGCCACTTGGGATAAAACTGATAAAGATGACAAAAGCAATGACAGTGAGAGTGAAAAAACAGATTTGTGCCTTCGATGTGATATAACTGACAGTGATGACGACGTGCCAAGTGAGGTATCAAAACTTACTCATTCAAAATTACTTATATATTTTTCACGAATTAAATGGCTGTTTCGAAAGACTTAGGGAGAAATACGCTTAAATTGAATCACAAAGAGATACTTTGATAGATTTAAATAAACAGCTTGATCAATTGGTTAAAAACTATCAAAACAAGTGCCCTAAGTGTGATAAATGTCCATCTCTTGAAGAAGAAATTAAAAAAATAGAATTAAAATTAAAACACTTGAGAATGAAGTTCTAATTTTGAAAAAAAGTGAAAATACTAGGGGAGAAAATTCTATTAAAAAATGCACTCTATTATTGAATGAAAATGAATCTCTCAAAACACAAGTCCAACAATTATCTACAACTTTGGGAAAATTTTCCAAAGGAGAAAGATCATTAAATATGCTATTAGGGAAATAAACTGTTAATACAATTAGATAAGGACTTGGGTATAATCAATCTGAACGCTTTAGAAGTGAAATTAATCAAGTCAATTCCAAGTGCACAACTTGTGGAAAAATTGGACACAATCAAAACAATTATTGGTATAGACCCTAACACGTGAAAATCATACCAATTTGGGTTCCAAAAGGCACGAATATAAAATCCCTTAAAGTCAAACAAATCTGGGTGCCAAAAGGAGCAAATAGAAATAGTCTTGGGTCTACACAAACATATTTTTCAAAAAAATTTGTCACTAACGATCTTGGACCTATAAAAACAAATAGGTCACTAAATTCTCTTCTTGTGTAGGTATGTTGAGAGGCGTGGATTGTTATAACCGCCTGTACTCACAATGCTGATATATACAATACAGTAATGCAGTGAAAATAAGAATATTATGGTAGATAATCATCCAGCTCCCCTCCGTAAGCCCTAAGGCATTCATAGCTAAATTTGGAAATATACACAGCTAACCCGAGCTTTATAAGAAAATAACGCCCGGATCAGTCCGTTAAACCAACATAAGAAACTCAGAAATATGTGACATGTAATAGTAAATACCGAGAATGTACAGATTTCCATAATGGTTTCCTCTTAAAGAAAACAACCATTCATTAAGCATAATATAGTTATATGATAGGTAATGTCTAGAGTGTAGAATATAAATCATATCACATAGTTAATGTATGAATGCCACAACAGTAATAGGTATACAGTCAATACTGTTAAGACGCGTCTGCATAGGTGTAAGGATTTACGTTAAGATCTCCTTGGATTAAGCCAAATCCAAACTCCTGTACAAGGATCAGAGATATCATTCCAAGCAACGTACATCTCTAGGGAATGTACTAGGAAATGCAAAGCTAGTTTATGTCCAAACACTCGTGGTTCTGAATGCATCTTTCATGCATGTCTGTTGGTAATACTAGATGGGGAGTCACAACATCCTTGGGACTGCTAAATGCTACTTTCCTTTTGGCAATTTTTCCTATCTCTAGTTTTAGTCATTTTCAATATTGAGGCTACGTTTGGCATCTCTCACTCAAGTCCTTATCACTCGAACAAAACACGAATCTCTAAATGGATTCCATCATCTTGAATAGACAACGAATCGTTACATGGATTTGAGCATCTCGAATAGATCTTGAATCTCCATACATATTCCCACGTAAGTCCTCCAACGAATGCTAACGATGTCCTCTTTCTTAGAATACTCCTCAAAATAGATAGTACCACACGATAACATCATTTGAAATGTTAACGTTGACCTCCCTCTTTGACTTAACCTTAGGATAAATAGTTCAACTCAATAACATTTCACTTCACAACTGCTCCTAAAACATAGATTTGTATACTAGTTTTGAAGTGGAATTCGATAAGTAAAACACTTATCAATCCCGGTCTCTTCAAAATCTATTCGATGAATTTGTGGTTAACTTAATTCCTGTTTTTTTCAAATGTAAACGAACACTAGAGACATTTCATATCAATGCTCCTCCACGAGGGTTCTCATTGGTATGAAATCGCAAAGCCTTCCGCTACTTCTTAAGCTATATTTGGTCAAGTTAGATCGTCGACTATCTAGTCAAAAACAATTGTTTATACAAATTGATTTTTGCATACTAACTCGTTTTCGACATTCGAACATAACTATTCCCAATTCAAGAGTGAATCTATGTGAGTTAGAGCACTGGTTGCATATTAAAACCATGCCTAGACACTTCATTCTTGAATCTCACAAATAGATAAGTCTACCTCGTCGATTTTTAGTGTTAAGAATGGTACTAATGATTTCCATAAACAGGCAAGAAATCAACACAATTACCACATTTCTATATTCTCAATTTAATTATTCCTCGATCAAAAGGGAAGTCGGTAGGTTGGAGCTCTATTGCTCATATCCCTACTAAACATCAATCTTAACTCTCACAAATAGATAAGCCTATTTTGTTGGCTTTTAATGTTAAGCATAGTTAATTACTTTTTAAAAAAGTAATTAAAAAATTAACCATTTAGCCATTAACCAATTCTTAACCCATTTTTGAAACTTTGGTTTTACTTTTACCCTTTTGAAGATGATATACACATATATAGTAGTTTTATTAATAAAACTAGATATTTAATAAAACACTTCAAAAGATAATATTACATAGAATTTCTACACTTTGATAAAATAATAAACTAATTTTCTAAAAACTATATATACCTTAAAATGCTTTTAAAATACTTATAATACGTTTTAAAATAATTATCCAATATATTACTTCAAAATAATTAGTTTATAAAATCCTTTAAAACTTGGAAAAGCAAGTTTTCAGTACAAAAACATCTTGTTTAAAAATTCACAACTAATCCTTAAAAATTCATAAATATCTCACAACACTTTTGAAATACTCTAAAATGAGATATACTTAAGTTAAAAGTACGTTTCAAACAATTGAAGTTCAAAAATCAAGGCTAAACAGGGCAGTTCTGCACAAGTGAAGTTTTGGCCACGTTTTGAAATGTTACTTAGCTTTTTAGTATCCAAATTTTTTAGGAAGCAAGCATACTATAAAACATACTAAATATGGAGAGAAGCCTTAAGGATTTCTCTATAACGTTCCATAGAAATCGCCAAAACAAGGTAATTCATAAGCGCATCCATAGCGACTATAGCGATAAGTGTACTTTCAAATCGAAGTTCAATCTAACCCAAAGTTCAACTACAACCTATGTTATTTGTTTGAGGGCCTTGCTATAGGTTATACAAGTCCATTCAAGTCCATTTATGTGGATTACATATGCCATTTGCTTTCAAAGCAAGAATCAAAACCAATATTCTAACTTATGTCAATATCAATTCAGACAACTTAAACATATTCAAACACAAACATATATGGGTTATATTTCCATTTAAAGTAGTTAGTTAGATAAACTTTTTCCCCAAAAAAACAAGCATGATCCAAGCACCAAAGTCCAATCCCACCTTGCAAATGCCTTTCCTTCCTTCCTCCTTTCGCTTTTGCACTTGCTCCAAGTCCAATACCCATAATAAAGCTCACGTCCTATGCATGCATGGGATTTTTGGTATAAGGTGATGTAATGTTGTCCTAATGCTTCACTCTAAATTTGAGTTTATTTGGATGAGTTTTGCAAATATTTTCTTTAGAATGTAGGAGAAGAAGACATGGAAGAAAGCTTGGTTTTGCCTTGTTAATTCGTGATTGTTAGAACCTAGAATTTTGACGTTTTGATTATGATAACTATATAAGTAAATATTATATGAACTAACCATACTTGCAAGAGAGGATATTTTTTGACTCGAGAGATAGTCTAACAATTTGCAGGCTAGATTCCGGATTGAAGCTTTAGCAAAATATTTAGTCTAAGGTCTGAGTTTAGTAGTAAATTCATGTTAAAATCTCTCCGAAGAGGTATATGCATGCACACACATTTTTATGTTTTTCAAAACATTGTTCTTATGCTAAAATATACCAAATCATTGTTTATATGTGAAAGATCTTTCAAAACTTTAATATGCCAGAAAACAAATAATTCAGCCAACAGAATAGTATAATTCACCCGACCGAATAATATAATTCAATCGACTGAATTCTGTGCATGTGCACTATTTACCTTGAATATTCAGATGGCTGAAGTTGCTATTTCAGCCAGCAGAATTGGGTTGTTTTTGCACTATTTTATTGCTGCATCAATTTCTAATCCATCCAGCTGGCTGATTCGTGATATTCAGATGGCCGAGTCTTCATAACGACTATATTTTGAAAAAATAATTCAATTCAACGAATAGATTCAACTCTTGATTCAAGCATTGCTTCCATATCCTTTCATGGATTCATGAACGATTGTAACTCTTAATCACTATAAATAGCCATGATATCCAATGTTTTAATCACTAATTCTGATTCTAATTGTCATTCTTATCATCTAAACATCTTGCCATTTGCACTGAATATTTCATTCTAATCACTTGTTCATTCAAGCAAACATCATTAGTGATTTAATAAACCTCCAATATTCACGAATTACATGATATACCACAAAGGAGAAGATTATAGGAAGGGTGTACATTATTGACTTATCAGTGCTATTCAAGAGCATACTTAGTCAGAAACATTTATACTATTTTTATTCGAAATGTTGTTCGATTGCTTAGGCAGTTGAAGTCCTATTCTATTGCTTAGGCGGTTGAAGCCCTATTCGGTTGCTCATGCGGCGTAATACATGTTCCTTTAGGTTAAGTAAGGGTTGATAGTTGAATTCTAGAAGGAGTCTGGGTCCGGACGTAGAACGGGAAGTTCGAACCAGTATAAAAATCTCCGGTGTCATTTACTTCATTATTTTACTTTTATATTTATGTTTCGCACAAGTAAATAGTTTAGTTAATATTCCGTATTGCACGATTCTTAGTCACTTTCATTTGGTATCAAAGCAAGGTCATCATATAACCATATCACGGTTATTTGATACTCAGTTAATATGGAAAATAACACTAGCACGAGTTTTATTAAAGGTCATTTCACTGCATGGCCACCACTATTTAACGGTTTCAATTACAAGTATTGGTCAAATCGCATGAGAATCTATATGCAAGCAAACGGATATGAAACTTGGAATATCACTCAAAATGAATATGCTATACCTACTATACCAAATGCACAATGGTTTAACACACAAAAATTAGATGCTACTGCTAATGCTAAAGCCATGAATATGTTGTTTTTTTCATTAGAAAAAAATGAGTTTAACAGAGTTAGTATATGCAATTCGGCATATGAAATTTGGCATACACTTAAAGTTGCACATGAAGGTACTAATAAAGTTAAACAAAGCAAGATTTCTTTGCTTAAGAACCAGTTCCAGAATTTTAGAATGAAACAGGATGAGACTATAAATGAAATGTATTCCATATTTCAAGACATATATCACTCACTATCGGCATTAGAAGAAAAATACACAGATTTTGATATTCTCTCAATAATCCTAAACTCTTTAACGGATGAATGGGAACATAAAGTCTTAACTATAAAAGAAGCTAATGATATTTCTACCATCAAACCTGAAGAATTAATAGGAAATCTCATGTCGTATGAAGTAAACTTACAGGCAAAAAGGAATCAAGCCCAAGATAGAAAGACCATAGCATTCCAAGCTGAATAAGAAGATTCAAATTCAAATGAAGATGACATGGCCTTTATTGCTAAGAACTTCAAGAAATTTTTAAAATTTCGAAAGAACAAGAAAAACGGAAACAACAGGAGAGACAATAACAATAAACCACCAGCTTCAAATTTCGATTGTTGTGAATGTCATAAGAAGGGCCACATAAAGAGGGAGTTTCCTGATTGAAAGAAAGATAGGTACAAGAATAAAAGGGACAAACATAAGAAGAAGAAAACTGTCTCTATTACATGGGAGATTCAGAATCATCTTCCTCATCAGACAATGACACGGACAGTGACACCGAACAAGCCAATGTGAGCTTTATGGATTCATCTGACGATGTAAGCGATCTAACCTTTAATGGTTTAGTTGATATAAACTCAGAGCTATTGGATAAACTAAAACGTGTTAAAAGAAAATATAAAGATGCTTTAGAAAAACTAAACAGGAGTGAAATAGAAATTGATATGCTCATAGATGAAAGGAAAATCTTAAAAGAAGAACTTGTCAAAACATAATAATCTATGTCTAATGTATCTTCACAACTCACTATGCTATCAAATGAAAGTTCAAAAAAGAATCGGACATTAGCTTCAGAAAATCACGATTTATAATCAAATGTCAAAATTCTTGAATTAAACAAACTAGTCTCAAAACCGAGTTATAAAATATTATTAGAAAGGTTTCTAACTTTAATAAAGGCAGAGAAAATCTTTCTAAATTTTTTAATAACTCTCAAACCTCTTTCAGTAAGAAAGTATTAGGTTATACAAATTCCTTAAAATCTAGTTCAAAGAGAAACAATTCATTAAATAAAAATTTCAATATACATGAGAATTTTGTAAAAGCAAAACCAAAACCAGAAGTTTTCACTCAAAAGAAGGACAGTTACACCACAAAAATTATAAAGATCTAGGTACAAAAACTAATGATAATTCAATTAGAAATAAGTGTATTAAAACTTTTATAAACACTGAACGTAAAAATGAAAATTTTAATTATAAAGGGAACTCTAAACCCTTTTGGGTTTGGTTTCCTACGATCTAACTCTTAAGACCGTAACAAAAAAATGGGTACCAACGTCATTTCTATATTTTTTGCAGGTACCAACTAAGAAAAGAGGAAAATGGATACTTGATAGTGGTTGCTCAAAACATAGACAGAAAACAAAGATATGATGTCTAACATTATCTACTCAGATAGAGAATCTATCACATTTAGAGATAATTCCAAAGTATATATCATCAAAAAAGGCGATGTGAGCAATGATAGTACATCTAACTTACCTCTTATTACAAATGTTTTACAGGTTAAAAATTTAAAACATAATTTGCTTAGTATAAGTCAACTGTGCGATATAGGTTTTAATATATCATTTTCAGAAAACAAATGTAACATATTTGATCAAAACAAAAATCTCATTTTTGAAGGAAATAGAAAACGTAATATACAAATATTAAATATGAAAGTTAATCATAACACAAATATGTGTCCAGTAGCCAAATAAAATGATCCTTAGTTATGGCACAAGATTTTTCCATATAAACTTTAAAGAAATAAGAAAATTATCTAAAATTAATTTAGTAAAAGGTTTACCAAAAATTAATTTTAAAGTAAACAGTATTTGTGATGCTTGTTGGTTAGGAAAATTAACCAAAGCTACCTTTAAATCTAAGAAAATTATTGCTACATTACAATTACTTGACTTATTGCATTTAGATCTTTTTGGACCAACTCAATCTCAATCTATAAATCATAATAGATATATTTTTGTAATTGTAAATGATTTTTCAGGATACACCTGGACAATATTTATGAAAAACAAAAGTGACACTTTTGAAAATTTTAAAATCTTTGCTAAGAGAATTCTAAATATTAAGAGAATAAAAATTGAAAACATTCAAAGAAATCATGGTGGTGAATTCTATAATGGTATTTTTGAAAATATTGTAATAAAAAAGGAATTTTTCATAATTTTTATTTCCTAAAACTCCACAACAAAATTGAGTTGTAGATAGTGATATTTATTCGATCTTTACAACCTCGTACTAAAAGTTACGAAAAAGTCTACAAAGGGGATTTTCAAGCCTTATATGTTATTTACTCATCCCAACGAGTAAATAGGAGAAAAAAATATTGGATGAATTTCTCAACGTCGGTCATAAGAGAAGCTACAAGATGATTCGCTATGGAGCTTACATTATGTGAATTCTACAAAATTTTGGAGTTCCATTGCTCGATTCCGATTTGATGGCCATCGGAGAGCTTAACTCCAAGACTCTAAGTCTAATGGGTCTTCCTAAGCATGCCGAACACCAATAAATCAATTGCTTTCAAGAATGGACCGCAAATCATAATTAAGGAATCCCGCAACCGAGAGACACGAATATTGCTTCTTCCTCCTCTCAAGTTCCTCAACAAAAAGAAGAGGACGACAAAATTCAAGAACATTTATGTTGACATGCCTCTTAAGCAAGCTATTGTGATGTTATTATGGATCAAAGCAAACTTAGTTGATGTTTAGCTAATGTGGAAAAGAACTTTTCTAAAACTAACAAAAAGCTAAAATCGATAAAGGGTTTTTTAATAAAATTTAGGAAAACGTTTCTTATTTTAGATCCACTTTTACCAATGTTATTGAAAATCCAGCACCTTTCCCTTGTACGGCTTCGGAAGAAGAAGAAGATGAAGTAGAAGGTAGTGAGAAATTCTAGATTCTCACATCAGTTATTTTTCCTTTTTGTGGATGACAATAGGGGAGAATATGATTGATAGGGGGAGTATTCAGTCAGGGGGAGTAAATTACTTTATATATTTAAAAAATTTACATGGTTGTCATCGTCAAAAAGGAGGAGAATTTAGAACCTAGAATTGCGATGTTTTAATTCTGAAAACTACATAAGTAAATATTATGCGAACTAACCATACATGTAGGAGAAGATATTGTTTTTACTCGAGAGATAGTCTAACAATTTGCAGACCAGATTTTGGATTGAAGTTTTAGCAAAATATTTAGTCTAAGGTCCGAGCTTAGTAGTAAATTCATGTTAAAATCTCTTCGAAGTGGTATATGCATGCACACGCATTTTTAAGTTCTTTAAAACATTGTTCTTACGCTAAAATGTTCCAAAACATTGTTTATACGCGAAAGTTCTTTCAAACTTTAATATGCCAGAAAACAATTGATTGAGCCGACCGAATAGTATAATTCAGTTAACTGAATTCTGTGTGCACAGTTTACCCGAATATTCAAATAGCTGAAGTTGCTATTTCAACTGGCTGAATTGGCTCGTTTTTGCACTGTTTTCTTGCTGCATCAATTTTTAATCCATTCAGCTGGCTGATTCATGCTATTTAGACGATTGAACCTTCATAACGGCTATAGTTTGAAAAGACGCTTCAATTCAGCAAATAGAAACAACTCTTGATTCAAGAGTTTCTTCCATATCCTTTCATGGCTACTTTTCGTGAACGATTGCAACTCTTAATCACTATAAGTAGCTACGTAGTCCATTATTTTAATCACTAATTCTAATTCTCATTCTTATTATCTAAACTATCTTGCCCTTTACATTCAATATTTCATTCTAATCACTTACTAATTCAAGCAAACTTCATTATTGATTTAATAAAGTTCATATCTTCATAAATTACATGATATATCGCAATGGAGAAGATTGACTTATCAGTGCTATCAAGAGCATACTCAGTTAGAAGAATTTCTACTATTTGTATTGGAAGTCCTATTCGGTTTCTCAAGCGGTTGAAGTCCTATTTTATTGCTTAGGCGGTTGAAGTCCTGTTTGGTTGCTCAGGCGGTGCTAATTTCTGTTCCTCCGGGTTAAGTGAGAGTCGATAGTGGAATTCCAGAAGGATTCTGGGACTGGACGTAGAACGTGAAGTTCGAACCTGTATAAAAATCTCTCGTGTCATTTACTTCATTATTTTACTTTTATATTTATACTCCACACAAGTAAATAGTTTAGTTAATATTTCATATTGCACTATCCTTCGCCACTTTAGTGATTATTTAACATGGGTATGTTCTTCTTATATACGCTTCAAATGGTGTTCTTTAGTCTTGTTCTCATCCTCCCTACCATGTCATGGAAGGCTCACCGCTCCACATGCCCATCACTTCTCCTTTACATCACTTCCATTTAGCAAATTCCTTTAATACCTCTAACATTTTAATATCTCTCATCCATTTGAAACATTCTAGAATGTTCTACTTGCTTTATGAAGAGAAGTTTTAATTAGTTGTTAATGTGTTCATTTGATCGTTAGATAAGTGTACAAGATTCCGAACAATTTATCTCGATCAAAAGTTGTTTATTGATAAACCGATTTTCTGTCACATTATCAATATTTCTTCGAAGAATATTATTTTGTAAAAAAATTTTGAAAACAAGTTTCGTATCATTATTTATTGGTTAAACGATGTTTAACATGATTATAAAATCACATTTATAATACTTAACTATATTTTAAAACGTTTCGATATCCAAAGACGAAGTGTTCGAATTTCCAAGTCGCAACATTCCGTCTAACTTTGAACATTTCATCTTGGAAATTCAAACAAGAAAGATAATCAAAGAAGATATACGAAGAAAGATACATATATAGAGTGCTGCTGAACCTATTTACAAACTAAACTACAAACCAATATACATACCAAGTAATCCATGTCAAAGTTTGAGTACACTACAAAAGATACATGATACTTTAGATAAGAAGGAACTTCAAGTCTATAAGCAACTCTAGATGGATCTCCCTCAAACTGTCTCCTGCCTTCCTTGTATAATCTCCAGCATCCACACTCCATGGCACTTTCTAACATTACCGAAGGAACTAGTACACAAATACCCAAATAGCGTTCACTGCCACTAGCAAGCAAAGCTCATGGTTTGCTCAGATTCAAAAATCTCTTATCGCCTAAGGATGATAAACATTCTACTAAGCATACCTTAAGCTCATCAACCTTAGATTATTTTTGGATGATTATTCATGCTACTAGATCATGCCAAATAAGAGGAGTCATTCCCAAAACTCTTCATAAGCCCAATAAACATAGTATACAAACATACTAAAGCTTGTATGATGCACATAACCATCCGTATGGAATATCCAATCTGTGCACTTGCTCGATCACATAGATTTCACTTTGTAACTAGTGTGGATCACTTGACCTATCTAGTGCGGACTTTAATTCGGTTCCTTGACTCAAAACCTCCAATCCTCACATAATCATATACTATGATAGAAAAATTTAGGGCCAATTCAAGGATCTGTATCAAGTGTTCGCCATCAAGACTCAAGTGAAAAATCCTTTTTTGGACTGGTATAAACCACCCTGACATCTTGTACTCAAATACCAGATCAAGAAATGTCATGCTAATAAAATGGTCTATGTATAACTTACGTGCTTATCCTTTTGGTTACTTAACGACACTAATTTCTTTATATCACATTTCTTTTATACAATGGTATGTCATTTAATAGCAAAACCATTTATGAACTATTTTATTAAACCTAATTTCAAGTTCATAAACATTTATTACTTAAGTTCATACTCATACAATTTTCCACTACATCCTAAGAGTACATACCAAAACATTAATTTTTTTCTTAACAAGTATGTTTAACCATTTAACACTTTTTTAACTTAGAATTGTCTCAATTCTAGTGTTATATAAACTCAACTTTATGTTTGCATAAAAACACTTAGTTTCAAGTTCTATAACAATCCGTAAATTCCCGACTATCCAAAATCGCTGAAAATTCCATTTCATTTTAACAAATAAAAACTATCAAACAACATATCATACATGATGCATAAACCAAACTGTCCTAATGCATAGGCTACATGTCTCTATGAAACAACTTAACAAGAAAATTTTAGAACTAAACACCAATTTTCATTTCAAACCATTGGAAATAATATATACATATTACTTTTGTATATTTAATCACACGTTCAGGATTTAAATCAAAACCTATTTTACTAAAACAACTTTGTAGCATCCCCCACTCATAAACCAAAAAATGAACACCGATGTTGTCGCAATCATCATCGAAATTATTTTCAAGTGATAGAAGTGAGTTCAGTATATCCAAACCATACTTATATAAAATTACTTTCTTATATAAACTCTTTTCACCAATATTTATTTCCAAAATATTCTATATTTCCTTTTTATCATAGTAAACATCTTTACTAAATTTAACTTCTAACCCAACATTATCATTGAACACCTTATAGTTAAACTGTGAAATCTAATTCAGAAGGTATCCGTTTCAATGTACCCACAATTACTGTCTACCCAACCTAGGATATAGAAA
Source organism: Allium cepa (assembly GCA_030765085.1). Taxonomy (NCBI): domain Eukaryota; kingdom Viridiplantae; phylum Streptophyta; class Magnoliopsida; order Asparagales; family Amaryllidaceae; genus Allium; species Allium cepa. Next base: position 478,207,360 of record CM060943.1, on the reverse strand, counting down.
GTTAAAACTGCTCATGAACTTGTTGAACATAAACCAATAACCAACAAACAATAGTTCATGTTCATAAACTAGTCGAGCATGATTTAAACTATCATCAAGGTTATGAGATATTAATCTATAAAAAACACTAAACAAACATGAATAAGAAAGCCGTAAACAGACAGTATACCCTCAAGAATCTACTTCCACTTCTCAGCTGTAGAAATAGCAAAGACCCTAGATTGCTCCCCTTTCTTGAGCATAGGACAATCTCTAACAAAATGGCTAGGCTAACAACAATCGTAACAACCTTTTGATGCAAATTGAAACTCAATCTTTGGAAACTTTTCAATTGGTGCTTTCACTGTTATACCACCTTTTGACCAGGCAGTATATTATAAAAGTTGGCTAAATGGCTTCTGTGATCATCAAGGCAAGAAGCCTGAAGTGACGATTATCAAGCTCGGAAATCAATGATATTTGTAACTATGGATAATAGTTGGACAGATTTGGACCAGGTCCCAATCAAGGTGCAATCAATATGAAGTTACAAAGAAGGCACTATGAGGCTACATTTTAAATTTCAAGTCAATCGGAGTTCGTATGTTCGAATTATGGACAAATGAAAATTTACACGGATTGATCTAGAACGATCCATAAAATAGCGTAAATCTACGAGGATCGGTCAATATCTCAAAATATACAAAGCCAATGCATTTGAAACTTTTAGAGCATCAATATATTAAAGAGTGGAACCCTCAAGAATGATCGTATGTCAAAACTCTCAAGTTCATGAAATTATCAATTATTCTATACCAATCTTTCAGGGTGATTAGTGTATCTCAGTAAGCAACCCAAATAAAATAGAGATCGCAACTCAAAATGGCACCATATTTTAGGAGCAAGGTCTAGAGGAATGTGGGATCCCTCACAAATGATGGTACATCAATCAGGGGCCAAAAATTATGATCGGTATGGTCATTACCAATAGTTCTAAAATGAAAAATTATGACTACCCATTGTTATGGTGGGTCCCTATGGAAGTGGAGAGCCCTTTGCCGAAATCTTAGTGAAATATCTCATAATCTTCAAAGTGGACGTAGGCATACAACGGTGAACCATTATAAACCTTCATGTTTTTATTACCGCTTATTGGCTGTTGCTTACTTATTCATTTACTTCTCTACTTCTTGGGTGTTTATGACCAATTTTGGTGCAAACATTTTGGTGCTTTCACCGAGAGAGCTAGCCCCCGCGAATTTGGAGTTCAGATTTGTAATCAGCTACAGAATTTGGAATTAGAGTAATGGTGAAACCCTCAACAAGGAGATAGATAGCAGATAGGAGCCATGTAACAACCCGCATATTTTACGATTGCATATTTAAATATTTTATTTAAATATAGCATTGTTAGTTGGATTTAAGTCCGAAAAGCTAATTTTTACAAACAGCCGAATTAGGACTCGAGATCACTTCCATTGAGTTCAAAATGGTGTTTGCGACCATTTTGAGTATAAACATCGATATGTCTGGTGTTAGCTTGAATTTTGATATTTTCCCTTAGGGCTTTGGGTTGGGTTTCAGCACAATAACTTAACATAAGACCCTAGCTCCACCCCCGCTCCTCTTCATTCATTCTCATTTCCTAACACTTCAAGCTTTAAGTAAAAAATGGGAGGAGAGAAAAGAGATTAGGAATTCCTAAGCCCTAGCTTCATTTGCAAATCCAAGTTTTAGCTCCAAAATCAAAGAGAAGCTTTGGTAAGCATCTCTTTCTTCTTCTCCATCTCAATCTCTCTCCAATTTCAGAAATTTCCTATAACCTAATTTGGGAAATTATTGCTTCTAGACTTAGATTGGAGTTTCAAGAGTTGAAGTTGAAGAGTAGTGATCTTCCTTTTCTTTCAAGCTTCTCCTTCATTGTTTTTGCGCTTAAAAATGAATTTTTGAACTCACATCTACTTCTGTATCTTTGATAGTTATTTGGTAGTGATTCCTAACATCTATTCTCTGTTCATTTGCTTTAGATTGAATTGGTTTTATGAATATTCCAATTTTTGGTGTTTTGAAGTTAAATCTTTAAAAATCTTAGCTTTGATGTTTGATCACTCTTTTGGTGGCGTATCGAAGAGCCTATAGGTCTGGGATGCCGATTGGCGTAAACCCCTAGCGCCCATCACTCATCCGATCGCAAATTGTTTGGGATTTTTTCCTGGGGGCTAGGCTGAGAATATTGGAAATTCCGGTTCAGTCGACTGAACTAGAAGGTCAGTCGACTGAACCAAATCCAGAAATTTTCCTGGCCCAAGTATCAGTCGACTGGCCACTTTGGGTCAGTCGATTGAGCCTGAAAACCGAAAGTTTCCAGGCATGACTCAGTCGATTAACCACCCAAGTTCAGTCGACTGAACCTGGCAACTGAAATTTTTGAGGATTTATGTCAGTCGACTGACCACCCTGGCCCGGTCGACTGAATCTGCTGTCTCTGCCTATTTTGCCCTTTGTTTTTGAATTTTCAACTTTTAATCGATTCTTGTTACTCTAATTTGTTGTTATCATCTTTATTGACTTTGATAACTTCTTTTTCGGGATTTTTAGGGAATATCCATTTTGATGGATTTGGTATCGGTTTCTTTGGGTTTAATTCACGTCTTCGAATGTGAATTTTTGGTGATTGATTGTTCTGACAATCAATTTTGTGATTTGTCACTTTATAACACAAAGGTTTCTATACTAATAGTAAATATTCATACTCTTTCTCAGATACGATTTCAACTCTATTTTTAATACAAAGCTTGTTTATAAAACGTTTTTCAATCTATTAGTATACACAAACCTTTACCTCATTCGTTTGAGGAATCTAATTAAATGGCCTAGTAAAACTAGTGGTATGAAACGCTTGTGTTTACTTCGTCGGGTAATTTTTGGTCTTGTTCGATTGAAACTCTTGTGACAATTTTCGAGTGGAGACCTACAATTTGTTCGTAAATATTTAAGCTAAGCCGGTGGTTATGGGACATGAAGCTAAACTCATTTATTTACTAGCTTAGTGTAATTAACACTTCTTGACGATCGACAATGATCATTTTTGTGATTTAGACTAGCGATATGCTCTGTCTCTTTGTCCACGTAGGGGACTGTACCTCGTTTTATTGAGTTTTGTCTCATTTCTTTTATAGGCTAACGACTTATTGCTTGTTGGAGTTTTGACTCATTTTTGTGGGCTAGCGACCCATGTACTTTTATGGAGTTCGGTTCATCAGATGTACCGTTGTACTACGTCGTTATACCGGCTTATCAGGTTCATCGGGCGTACCATTGTACTAGGTCGTTGTTCTAAATTATTTGAGTTTCAGGTTCCTCAGGCATACCGATATTGTACTACGTCGTTGCACCGGCTCTATGGTTAGCGACCTGTTTGTGATACACGTGTTGGTGAGTTTTCATGCTCCCGTTTGTGATAGGCCTACCCCCTCTTTGTGATTTCTGGATTTCTAGTTGATGATTTCTAGAATTTGTGATTCACCAATTTTGTGATTGGCACTGTATTTTTGTCAATACTTGTGGTATGGTGAAAAAAATAAAGAATATGTCATTCTTTTGATGTTATGAAATTTTTGAGATATCGTATGATTTTGCTTGATTCTCTAATGTATACTTTTCATAGTATGGCACTATTGTTAGCATACATTTTTGTCATATCTCTTATTCCATCTCATTTTTATTGATATTTATAGCTAGACCGAACCGTTTATTATTTTCTTATTAAATAATATTCGGGTCAGATCGAGATGTTGTAGGTGCTTCTGCATGACTCGTCTTCTGGGAGCATTATCCGACTTTTGACTAACTGCTCTAGCTTAGTTGTTTTTGTTGTTATACATACGAGATAGAGACTCCATGATGTATAAATATTCTTTTGTCTAGCACTTGTATCTATTCTTTTGTGATATTGTGGATCTTGTTTGATCGCTACTCTAATGTACACTTCTATGTGTAATATTCATATATGTTTCCGCCTTTGTGATATGGATATTTGTGACTGATTTGTGTTATATTTATTTCTATATTTTTTCGAAGATCATATAGCCACTGTGTAGTAGCTTTGAGTTTGTATCGGTATGTCAGTTTTTCCTCTTGAAATGAAATGCATGTTATATTATCTGATATATCAATGCTCGCACAAAGTAACTACATGGATGGTCGCTCCTCAACAGCCTTATTGTTCGTGCTAGTTGACGGCATTATCTCGTAGTGTCCTTGGCTAGCGTGAGTATAGAGGTGGGGCGTCACAGCGTGGTATCAGAGCCAAACTTTGGAACAATGTAGAATAATCTAGCAAGGATCATTGCTCTAAGTCCTTCTTAGGAATCGTGCTTTAGGATTTATCCGAGTCATAGGACCCATTCTATCCCATTTTCTTTTATGATGTCTGGTTTTATCAATCATGATTGTTTGACATTCATTTTGTGAATAACCTTTTTCTTCTTCTTTCTTTCTTTCTTTTTTAAAGAAGAGAAATGGTTAGACCAGGCCGTCCCAGTGCCGGTCAATCCAGTGCTACTCCTCAGGATGGAGTATTTATGTCTGCCCAATAGCTTCTAGATCTTGTGAAGAATGCTCAAGCTGTCGGACCCATTCCAGAGCCTACTCACCCTAAATCCGGATTTGCATGCCTGTACAATGATTATACAAATTTGGGTGGAAAGCCGTTAAAGGGTTCCGAGGGCGTTATCGAAGTCCAATCTTGGCTTAGAACATGCGATCGCGTCTTTTCTCGCATGAATCTCATTGATCTGTATCGAGTCCAAGTGGCTTCTAGAATGCTCTAAGAAAGAGCATTAGATTGGTATGAGCTTCTGATTTTTGAAATTATTGAAGCGTATCTTACTTGGGAGCAATTTCGAAAAAGATTTGAATCAAAGTTTGTGCCGAAAGCTGAAAAAGTAACTTTAGCTTGGCGCTTTATTGACCTTGTTCAAGGTGAATCCTCTATGAGGATTACGTCACATCTTTTGAATCCCTCTCTAAATATGGGGTCGAGTACATCAATACCCCATTAAAGAAAAATCAGAGGTTCGTCTATGGTTTGAATAAGAATCTCAAAAAGCCTTTACTTCTGAGACTGTAAGTTTCTTTTGATCAACTTGTTGATATCGCTCTTCGACTTGAAGAGGCAGATAAAGAGAGTGATGTTGAAGTTAGGAGTGCCAAACCAAACTTCAACAACAACAAGAAAAGGCCTATTAAGTTCAAAGGCCCTTATCCCAATAAGAAAGGGAAGCATGCAACTCCGGTAGAAAAGACTTCTATGCCTAGTCATGGGAAATGCTACAATTGTGGTTCTAAGGACCATTTTGTTAATAGATGTCTGAAACCTCTCTTTTGTCATTATTGCAAAAGTTTGGGTCATCTTTTGTCTGCTTGCCCTAAACTTCAAAGCAAGAGCGAGGGAAAGTTAAATGTTATGCAAGCCCCTAGTAACACTTCTCGTGGTCAAGGTATTTCTCATTCTAACCTTGATGGCATTATTATGTTTCGTGATCATCCTATTTGAGTTCTTTTTGATACAGGTGCATCCCATTCTTTTATATCAAAAGAACTTGTTGATACTTTTTCTTTGAGTGTTATGGCTTTAATGACTTCTTTGAGAATTGCGGATCCGGTTGGTGGATCCACAACACTCAATTTACTTTGTAAAGATGTCGAGATTATTTTATGTGATTATGCTTTCCAAGATGATTTGCATGTTATGAGTTACTTAGGTTTTGGAATGATTTTGGGAATGGACTGGCTTAATCGTTATGAAGCCCATATCCTGTGTCCTGAGCGGACTATTCATCTTTGACATCCGAAATCTGTTAAGCAGATTTATATTGTTCTTAAAGATTCGGATTCTAAATTGGTAGCATCCTTGTATTCTCTAAACCCTCATGATGACAATAATGATGACGAGAAAGATGTCATTTCTCTCATTCACGTTGTTCGTGAACTTTCTGACATATTTGAGCCCGTGTTAGGATTACCACCTAAGCGAGCAATTGAGTTCATAATTAATCTAATCCCTGGGGATCTACCTATCACTTGTCCTCCTTATCACATGTCCGATAAGGAAAATGAGGAGATGCGTAAACAATTATCCGAATTGGAAGCGCAGCAGTTTATTCGTTCTAGTTCCTCTCCTTGGGGAGCTTCGACTATTTTTGTAAAGAAATCCAATGGTACACTTAGGCTTTGCGTTGACTACCGCAAGCTTAATGATCTTACCATTAAGAATAAATATCCTTTACCTCGGATTGATGATTTATTTGACCAACTTTGCGGTGCTAGGTCTTTTCACAGTTAGACTTAGCAACCGGTTTTCATCAGTATTGCAGAGGATAGCATTCCTTTTACATCGTTCCGTACTCGTTATGGATCTTATGAATGGCTTATTATGCCATTTGGTTTAACAAATGCTCCAGCCTACTTCGTTGACCTTATGAATTGAGTTTTCAGAGACTTCCTCGATCGATTTATTCTCATCTTTATAGATCATATTCTTGTTTATTCTAAAACCAAGGAAGAGCATGAAAAGCATCTTCGGATTGTGTTGGAAACCCTTAGGAGCAACCACTTAAAAGCGAAATTTTCTAAGTGCCACTTTTGGCAATCTCGTGTGAAATTTCTCGGTCATATTATTTCCGAATCTGGAATTTCCATAGATCCTTCAAAGATTAAAGCTATTCAAAATTGGAAGAGACTGGGGAGTGTGACGGAAATCCGTAATTTTCTTGGATTGGTAGATTATTACCGTCGTTTCAAAAGGACTTTTCAAAAATTTCTATGCCTCTTACTAGTTTGACCAAGAAGGGAGTTAAATACATTTGGTCGGACAAATGTGAAGCTTCTTTTCAGAAATTAAAAGAACTCCTTTCTGATGCTCCTATTCTTGTGATTCCCGAAGGGAACCAAGACTTTATAGTTTATACCAATGCTAGTCGTGTTGGTTTGGGAGTCGTTCTCATGCAAAAGGAACATGTTATTGCTTATGCTTCTAGGCAATTAAAGCCTGCCGAGACTAGATATTCCACTCACTATTTAGAGCTCGCGGCTATAGTTTTCGCCCTTAAAATTTGGCATCATTATCTTTTGGGAGAGAAATTTGTTCTCTACACCGATCATAAGTCTTTGAAGTATTTATTTTCTCAAAAGGAACTTAATTTGCGTCAACAACATTGGCTCGAGTTCCTTGCATCTTATGATCTTGATATTCTTTATACTCCCGGAAAGGGAAATTGTGTTGCCGATGCCCTTAGTCATAAGCAACAAGCGGTTGTTTCTATGACGATATCCGAATGGAACGATCTCGGGATTTTTTCCACTTTCGAGATTCAAGATCGTGAATCTGATTTATGTTCATCTCTTGTTCTATGTAGCCTTAAGGCTCATCCTTCTCTTTTAGACCGCAATCTTGAAGCCCAAAAGCAAGATCCCAAACTGGCTCTTCATAACCAAAGTTGTAGGGATACAATTGATGTTGAAGGTTTGAAAGACTTTGATATTGATGCTCGTGGCGGTATTCAAAAATTTAGTAGACTTATTGTGCCAAATATTAGTGATCTTCATAAAGACATTAGAAGATTCTCATCGTTCTCAATTTACCATTCATCTCGGTAGTAGTAAAATGTACGCGGATATGAAGCGACTTTATTATTGGGATGGAATGAAATCTGATATTGCCAACTTCATTAAGTGTTGCATGACTTGCCAACTTGCTAAGGCTGAGCATCAAAGGCCCGGTGGGTTATTGCAACCTTTGGACATTCCAATTTGAAAGTGGACCAAATTTCCATGGATTTTATTGACGGTCTTCCCCGTTCTCATTCGGGCCATGATAGTCTATGGGTGATAGTTGATAGAGTTAAAAATCGGCCCATTTTATTCCCGTTCGGTCCAATTGTACTGTACCTCTTTTGGCCAAGCTCTTTATTAAAGAAATTGTTAAATTGCATGGAGTCCCTACTTCTATTGTTAGCGATCGTGATCCATTGTTTACTGGTGGATTTTGGAAGAGTCTTCAAAAAGCTTTGGGAACGAAGCTTAATTTTTGCACCTTTAGAGGCACTCTATGGAAGGCCATGCCGATCTCCTTCTTTTTGTCTTACGGTTGGTGAGAAGCTGGTTTTAGGTCCAGACTTTATTCGTGATTCCACAGAAAAGATTGACCTTATTCGCCATAGGATGAAAGAAGCTCAAAGTAGACAAAAATCCTATGCTGATAACCGAAGAAGGAAATTAGAATTTTCTATGGGAGATTTTGTGTTCATTCGTGTTTCACATATGTAGGGTGTTGTGCGTTTTAGTCGATCGAAAAAATTAGCACCTCGATATATTGGTCCATTTCCCATCACCAAACGTATTGGTTCCGTGGCTTTTCGCCTTTTATTACCGGCTCAATTTTCTGCTATTCATGACGTATTCCACGTCTCTCAGTTATGGAAATGCCTTTGAGATTTCGATTCTATTCTTGAGCCTGGTGTTGTGGAAGAAATTGAAGTTTCACCTAATTTGACTTATGAGCAACATCCTATTCGTATTATTGCTTCGGGGGTAAAATGCCTTCGAAATAAAGATGTCCCTCTTGTGAAAGTTCAATGGTCCTCAAATCCTAAGGATTGTTCTTGGGAATCTGGAGAATTAATCGAGGGAACACATCCAGACTTACTCTCTCGTGCTCTTTGAGGTGAACTTCTTATTTCAAATTTCTTTTGTGTTGATATGCTTTTATGGTCATTACTTTTTATTTTCTTCTTAAATATTGCTTGGACGCAATTTCTTTAAGGAGGGGAGTCTATAACAACCCACATATTTTACGATTGTATATTTAAATATTTTATTTAAATATAGCATCGTTAATCGGATTTCAGTTCGAAAAGCTACTTTTTGCAAATAACCAAATTAGGACTCGAGACCACTTCCATTGAGTTCAAAATGGCATTTGCGACCTTTTTGAGTATAAACATCGATATTTTTGGAGTTAGCTTGAATTTTGATATTTTCCCTAGGGGCTTTGGGTTGGGTTTCAGCCTAATAACTTAACATAAGACCCTAGCTCCAACCCCCTCTCCTCTTCATTCATTCGCATTTCCTGACGCTTCAAGCTTTAAGAAAAAAATGAGGGGGAGAGATAAGAGATTGGGAATTCCTAAGCCCTAGTTTCATTTGCAAATCCAAGTTTTAGCTCCAAAATCAAAGAGAAGCTTAGGTAAGCATCTCCTTCTTCTTCTTCATCTCAATCTCTCTCCAATTTCAGAAATTTCATATAACCTAATTTGGAAAATTATTGCTTCTAGACTTAGATTGGAGTTTCTAGAGTTGAAGTTGAAGAGTAGTGATCTTTCTTTGCTTTCAAGCTTCTCCTTTATTGTTTTTGGGTTTAAAAGTGAGTTTTTGAACTCACATCTACTTCTATATCTTTGATAGTTGTTAGGTTGTGATTCCTAACATCTATTCTTTGTTCATTTTCTTTAGTTGGAATTGGTTTTATGAATATTCCAATTTTTGGTGTTTTGAAGTTAAATCTTTAAAAATCTTAGCTTTGATGTTTGGTCATGCTTTCGTTGGCGTATCGAAGAGCCTATAGGCTGGGATGCCGATTGGCGTAAACCCCTAGCGCCCATCGCTCATCCGATCGCAAATTGTTTGGAATTTTGCCCCTTGGGGGGCTAGGTTGAGAGTACTGAAAATTCCAGTTCAGTCGAGTGAACTGGAAGGTCGGTCGACTGAACCGAACCCAGGAATTTTCCCGGGCCAGTATCAGTCGACCGACCACTTTGGGTCAGTCGATTGAGCCTGGAAACCGAAAGTTTCCAGGCATGATTCAGTCGACTGAACCTGAAAACAGAAACTTTTGAGGATTTGTGTCAGTTAACTGACCACCCTGGTCCAGTCGACTGAATCTGCTGTCTTTGCCTATTTTACCCTTTGTGTTTGAATTTCCAATTTTTAATCGATTCTCGTTTCTCCAATTTGTTGTTATCACCTTTGTTGACTTTGATAACTTCTTTTTTGGGATTTTTTGGGGAATATCCATTTTGAAGGATTTGGTATCTATTTCTTTGGGTTTAGTTCACGTCTTCGAATGTGAATTTTTGGTGATTGATTGCTCTAACAATCAATTTTGTGACTTGTCACTTTATAATACAAAGGTTTCTATACTAATAGTAAATATTCAAAATCTTTATCAAATATGATTTCAACTCTATTTTCAATACAAAGCTTGTTTATAAAACCATTTTCCAATCTATTAGTATTCATAAAACTTTACCTCATTCATTTGAGAAATTTAATTAAATGGCCTAGTAAAACTAGTGGTATGAAAAGCTTGTGTTTACTTCATCGGTTAATTTTTGGACTTGTTCGATTGAAACTCTTGTGATAATTTTCAAGTGGAGACCTACAATTTGTTCGTAAATATTTAAGCTAAGCCGGTGGTTATGGGACATGAAGCTAAACTCATTTATTTACTAGCTTAGTGTAATTGACACTTCTTGATGATCGACGATGATCATTTTTGTGATTTAGACTAGCGATATGCTCTGTCTCTTTGTCCACTTAGGAGACTGTACCTCGTTTTATTGAGTTTCGTCTCATTTCTTTTATAGGCTAACAACCTATTGGTTCTTTGGAGTTTCGACTCATTTTCGTGGGCTAGCGACCCATGTTCTTTTATGAAGTTTGGTTCATCGGACGTACCGTTGTACTACGTCGTTATACCGACATATCAGATTCATTGGGTGTACCGTTGTACTACGTCGTTGTTCCGAATTATTTGAGTTTCAGGTTCCTCGGGCATACCGATATTGTACTACGTCGTTGCACCAGTTCTACAGTTAGCGACCATGGGATGTCAACCCGTTTGTGATACACGTGTTGGTGAGTTTTCATGCTCCCGTTCGTGATAGGCCTCCCCCCTCTTTGTGATTTTTGGATTTCTAGTTGATGATTTCTAGAATTTGTGATTCACCGATTTTGTGATTGGCATTATATTTAGGAGCAAGGTCTAGAGGAACATGGGATCCCTCACAAATGATCATACATCAATCAAGGGCCAAAAATTACGATCGGTATGGTCATTACCAATCGTTCTAAAATGAAAAATGATTACCCATTGTTACGGTGGGCCCCTATGGAAGTGGAGAGCCCTTTGCCAAAATCTTAGTGAAATATCTCATAATCTTCAAAGTGGACGTAGGCATACAACGGTGAACCATTATAAACCTTCATGTTTTAATTACCGCTTATTGGCTGTTGCTTACTTATTCATTTACTTCTCTACTTCTTGGGTGTTTATGACCATTTTTTGTGCAAACATTTGGTGTTTTCACCGAGAGAGCTAGCCCCCACGAATTTGGAGTTCAGATTTGTAATCAGCTACAGAATTTGGAATTAGAGTAATGGTGAAACCCTCAACAAGGAGATAGATAGCAGATAGGAGCCATGTAACAACCCGCATATTTTACAATTATATATTTAAATATTTTATTTAAATATAGCATCGTTGGTTGGATTTAAGTCCGAAAAGCTACTTTTTACAAACAGCCGAATTAGGACTCGAGACCACTTCCATTGATTTCAAAATGGTGTTTGCGACCATTTTTAGTATAAACATCGATATGTTTGGTGTTAGCTTGAATTTTGATATTTTCCCTTAGGGCTTTGGGTTGGGTTTCAGCCCAATAACTTAACATAAGACCCTAGCTCCACCCCTCTCCTCTTCATTCATTCTCATTTCCTAACACTTCAAGCTTTAAGCAAAAAATGGGAGGAGAGAAAAGAGATTAGGAATTCCTAAGCCCTAGCTTCATTTGCAAATCCAAGTTTTAGCTCCAAAATCAAAGAGGAGCTTAGGTAAGCATCTCCTTCTTCTTCTCTATCTCAATCTCTCTCCAATTTTAGAAATTTCCTATAACCTAAGTTGGGAAATTATTGCTTCTAGGCTTAGATTGGAGTTTCTAGAGTTGAAGTTGAAGAGTAATGATCTTTATTTGCTTTCAAGCTTCTCCCTCATTGTTTTTGGGTTTAAAAGTGAAATTTTTAACTCACATCTACTTCTATATCTTTGATAGTTGTTAGGTAGTGATTCTTAACATCTATTCTTTGTTCATTTGCTTTGGATTGAATTGGTTTTATGAATGTTCCAATTTTTGGTGTTTTGAAGTTAAATCTTTAAAAATCTTAGCTTTGATGTTTGATCATGCTTTTGGTGGCGTATCGAAGAGCCTATAAGGCTGGGATGTCGATTGATGTAAACCCCTAGCGCCCATCGCTCATCCGATCGCAAATTGTTTGGGATTTTACCCGGGGGGCTAGGCTGAGAATATTGGAAATTCCAGTTCAGTCGACTGAACCGAATCCAGAAATTTTCCTGGGCCATGTATCAGTCGACTGACCACTTTGGATCAGTCGACTGAGCCTAGAAACCGAAAGTTTCCAGGCATGACTCAGTCGACTGACCACCCAAGTTCAGTCGACTGAACCTGCAAACTGAAATTTTCGACGATTTATATCAGTCGACTGACCACCCTGGTCCAGTCGACTGAATCTGCTGTCTCTGCCTATTTTGCCCTTTTTGTTTGAATTTCCAATTTTTAATCGATTCTTGTTACTCCAATTTGTTGTTATCACCTTTATTGACTTTGATAACTTCTTTTTCAGGATTTTTGGGGAATATCCATTTTGATGGATTTGATATCGGTTTCTTTGGGTTTAATTCACGTCTTCGAATGTGAATTTTTGGTGAATGATTGTTCTAACAATCAATTTTGTGATTTGTCACTTTATAATACAAAGGTTTCTATACTAATCGTAAATATTCACACTCTTTCTCATATATGATTTCTACTCTATTTTTAATACAAAGCTTGTTTATAAAACATTTTCCAATATATTAGTATACACAAACCTTTACCTCATTCGTTTGAGGAATCTAATTAGACGGCTTAGTAAAACTAGTGGTATGAAACGCTTGTGTTTACTTCATCGGTTGATTTTTGGTCTTGTTCGATTGAAACTCTTGTGACAGTTTTTGAGTGGAGACCTACAATTTGTTCGTAAATATTTAAGCTAAGCCAGTGGTTATGGGACATGAAGCTAAACTCATTTATTTACTAGCTTAGTGTAATTGACACTTCTTGATGATCGACAATGATCATTTTTATGATTTAGACTAGCGATATGCTCTGTCTCTTTGTCTACGAGGGGACTGTACCTCGTTTTATTGAGTTTCGTCTCATTTCTTTTATAGGCTAACGACCTATTAGTTCTTTGGAGTTTTGACTCATTTTTGAAGGCTAGTGACCCATGTACTTTTATGGAGTTCGATTCATCAGATGTACCGTTGTACTACGTCGTTATATCGGCTTATCAGGTTCATCGGGCGTACCGTTATACTAGGTCGTTGTTCTGAATTATTTGAGTTTCAGGTTCCTCGGGCGTACCGATATTGTACTACGTCGTTGCACCAACTCTATGGTTAGTGACCCGTTTGTGATACACGTGTTGGTGAGTTTTCATGCTCCCGTTTGTGATAGGCCTCCCCCCTCTTTGTGATTTCTGGATTTCTAGTTGTTGATTTCTAGAATTTGTGATTCACCAATTTTGTGATTGGCAGTGTATTTTTGTCAATACTTGTGGTATGGTGAATAAAATAAAGAATATGTCATTCTCATTCTATCTCATACGTTTTTTTCATATCCCTTATTCTATCTCATTTTGTTATCATACGTTTTTTTTCATATCTCTTATTCTATCTCATTTTTATCTGATATTTATAGCTAGATTGATTCGTTTATTATTTTCTTATTAAATAATACTCGGGTCAGACCGAGATGTTACACGTGCTTCTGCTTGACTCATCTTCTAGGAGCATTATCTGACTTTTGACTAACTACTCTAGTTTAGTAGTTTTTGTTGCTATACATTTGAGATAGAGACTCGTTGATGTATACATATTCTTTTTTCTAGCACTTGTATCTATTCTTTTGTGATATTGTGGATCTTGTTTGACCACTACTCTGATGTACACTTCTATGTGTTATATTCATATCTGTTTCTGCCTTTGTGATATGGATATCTGTGACTGATTTGTGTTATGTTTATTTCTATATTGTTTCCGAAGATCATATAGCCACTGTGTAGTAGCTTTGAGTTTGTATCGGTATGTCGGTTTTCCTCTTGAAATGAAATGCGTATTATGCTATCTAACATAGCGGTGCTCGCACAAAGTAATTACACGGATGGTCGCTCCTTAACAACCTTATTCTTCGTGCTAGTTGACGGAATTACCTTGTAGTGTCCTTGGCTAGCGTGAGTATAGAGGTGGGGAATCACAAGCCATCATGAATTTAGGAGGCTTCCTTAGAAGCTAATCAAACTTCAGTCTACATCACTAGAGGCGCAATGGAAACAATGATGGATGTTATGCAGGAAAGGATACTAAAGAAACAAGAGGAGATGATTTAGAATCTCCTCGAGAAGATGGGACAAGCTAGAGCACAAAACCAAGGGAATGTAGTAGCAGGAAATACTAGAATTATGGGTCACGAAGTTGGAGCAGCAGGAGCCGAGGAAAACTAGAATCAGGACCAAGGAAACGAAGCTAACAGGATGTAGAATGGAGTGGAATAGCCACGAGCGGCCCCTGACCAACCAAGAACGATCGGGGCTGATCGTTCCAGAACGATTGGTTTCAATTGATTCATATTTGGAGACATGCCCCCGGGTCATGCTGGATCGATAACATGTAGGATACCGAGTAGTGTTGAGCAGTATGTTGTCGATCGAAATGCGGAGGTACATTCAAAGGAGCGGGTTCCAAGATTCCCTCGTGGACTCAAGGGCAGGTTGAAAATAATGATCGAAGGTTTGCGGATATGATCAGATGGGTTATGAGAGGGGGATTCGTGAATAGAGATCTTGAAGATGTAAATAGAAGTCCCTTTGCTCCTAATATTAGGAATGCTAGGAATCTCCTAGAATTTAAATTACCAACACTAGAAGTTTGTGATGGAAATTCAGATCTAACAATGCATATGATGAGGTATATACGGCATATGGAAGTATTGGGGACATCGGAGGAAGTCATGGCACGTGCTTCCCCCTGTATTTAATAGATATAACTACACTGTGGTTCAGTTAGTTGGAAAGCGGTTCTATTAGCACGTGAACGTAATTAGTCGAAAGGTTATGAGGTAGTTTATGGTTCACATCTTGAGACCAAAAAAATATAATGAGTTTGGCAACACTGAAATAGAGGACCGGAGAGCCCCTGAGGATTTTTCTACAACGGTTTAATGCTACGGTGACATTGGTGGATCATCCAGATACATCCATGGTTTTGATGGCTGTTGTATTTGGAATTGCTGATAGCAATGAGTTCAAGGATTCACTGGGGTAGGATTTACCTATGGACCTAAGGGATTTTTTTTATGAAGTAGAAAGGTTCCTACGACATGAAGATGCATGAGCCAACAAACTGAAGGTGAATACTATGCAAAGTGAAGGATCATCAGAAGATGCAAATAAGAATGATAAAGGAAGACAAAAAGTGGATGGTGGAATTAATGTGTCAAAAAGGTAATGAAGAGTGACAAAATTCTCTTCTTGTGCAGATTTAACTGAATCTCTAGAAAGGATTTATTTGGATACTCGAGGATGCATTCATTATCAAAGACTGACAAGGAGGGAACCTTTCGAATGCGAACAGGCATCACGAAAGCATTGCCTATTCCATGAGCTAGATAGGCACAATACAAATGACTGCAAGCAATTTAAAAGATATAGTTGAGGTATATGTGAGGAGTGGTCAGGTGTAACAATACGTGAGGACACAGGCTGTTATGGTGGAACAAGAGCAGCTACCATCCACCTTGAGTAAAGCTGGCATTAGATCAAGGTGTCATCGTCAACTTGTAATCAATTGATTGGGATGGCATGGAATAAGTAATAAATTCCGCAGTTGTATGGCTAAGTCACTTACAAATACATGATCGAGGACGGTCCCTATGCATGCTCTGAGATGAACCTTTAGTTCTTGGGTTTGTGAAATTTTGTTTTTTCTTGTTTACTTTTAACTCTGACTTTTCGAATATTTTGGTTTATTAGGTTTTTGGTTATATGGACTCTTATTTTATATTTTGGCAAATGGACTTTGGAATGCCTAAATCCGGATTAATGTTATAAACAACATAGGTCGCGGTTGTAGCCTCGACAGGAGAGATGGGATGTGTCGACCCATATTTCAGGAGGTTTAAGTCGATATTAAACCATACATTCCAATTCAAAACAATCCATAACATTGATAATCGATGGGGTTAATTAAGAAATATAAGAAAAGAAGAAAAAATACAGAATCTCGCAGTGGAATGACAAAATATAATAATCAAATAAACAGTTCATGAAGCTGTTTACACTATACATTTAGTTATATACTTTTACAATATCTATCAGAATTGTACATACAATAGAGACAAAATAAAACAATGCAGCCGAACAACATGATGCAGGGGAATAATACTAGTAATATGATTTACCAAATCTCCGTCTTCATCCTCCAGAATAATATGACCCTCAACGCACTAAAAACTCAAGGCTGACCCAAGCATAAAGTAAAACAATACACTTGAGTCAGAATCAAAATATCTTATGTAAGTCAAATCAATATCACATATAACATGAGTGTAACAAATTCAGAGATATTTACGAGATTTTTGCATCTCCTATCCAGTGTATAACGTGCGTGCAATAACTCAAGAGATGTTATGAGATTTTTCCATCTTTAAGGATCCATCAAAATATCTATATATAGTATAATATGCTATGTATGTAATGTCTAATCAATAAAATAAATATTTTTCCTAACGTCAAGGTCTTACATTAATCCCTCTTAATGCATTTTTAAACATGTGGTCTATGCAGGTCTTGTAACAAAACAGTAGAACATCGGTAGCCAGTGAGTCCCTTATAGGCACATGTCAAATCAAAATCTTATTGGTCTCGTATAAGGATAAAAGTATAACAATGCATGTGAGGCAATTCCCAAGGCAGGATACTACCAATGTGCGGCACCCTAGCTGATGGTAACGAATAGCCACAGCTACCACCCACCGCGTCCAACACAACCATAATCGAAGGGTACGTACCAATCAACAACAATGTGATAATAAAATGAAGAAGTGCGTCCGCTAGAGGTAGATAACCTCATTGACTAGGAAGGGCTCTTGTTTTAGCCATTTCTATTTGGCACAAGTGTCTGGGCCAATCCATCATCGTTTGCTATCTTTAAAGTAAATAAACATACACCAAAATCTAACGACTTCATTCATGAGTCTCCTCCACGTACACAGTTGTTAAAGTGGTTCCAACATTGACAGAGAGTATGCTAATAATCGACCCATGTCTCTTTAACAATCAAATGTCATTTTACACACCGGGTTCTTTTACATTTCAGAAATGATTCATACTTGATATCAAAATATCATATTCACTTTAAAATATCCTTCATTCCAAAATCATCATATTTACTTCATATGTCATTTTCACTAGAAAATCATTTTTTCACCATGAGATCAATTTCACTTTAAATCATTATATTCACTTCGAAATCAATTTCATTTCAAAATCATTATATTTCGACTTAGCTTATAACTTCATTCTAACCACATTCATATTTAAATCTATGATTTAAACATAAATAGTTCCCAACACGAACGGTTTGAATTTTTGAAAATAGTTTGAATAATTTAAAATGTTAAAACTGTTAAAATAGTTTAAAAAGTTTAAATAGTTTAGATATTAAAATGGTTTGAAATAAAATAGTTTGAGTATTGAAAATGGGTTATTTATATTATAATGGTTTGAAAATTTGAAAAAACCAATTTTAAAATAGTTATAGTAAAATAGTTTATAGTGAAAATATTTTCAAATTTAAAATCGTTTCTTTCCATTTCCAATAAATCTGGACTCGGGTCCAAACTTCAATCAAACTGATTTAATTTCAAATCTTCCAATCCAAATCATCTTCAATCTCAAATCAATTCAAATTGACTCAATTTCGATTTCAATTCAAATCAACTTCAATTTTGGTTTTGATTCGAATTAACTTCAATTTCGAAACATTCATTTTTAGTTTTAAATTTATTCGACGATTCGATTCAATGGTTCAAATTTCTATTCAATTCTTATTTTAAACCATTTCAATTTATATAAATTTCAAGTCCAATTTCAATTTACAGATTTAAATCATTTAAATCAAATTTAACTTCAATGCTCGATTAATCTTTAAATATCTAAAATAATTCGGTTCCGAGTCGAAATTTGAAATATCCATTTTTATCACTTTTACTTGGATAAATTCAAAGTTCAAGTAAAAGTTCAAAGCTTTAAAACGATTCAATTTCCATAATTTAAGTTATATGTCGATTATGACTTCAAATCCAAAATAAATTCTTTAAATGATTTCTTTTGCAAATTTCACCTTCATTATTTTCAAAGCTCATATTTGAAAATAATTCAATCTTTATAAATTTGATTTTATTTTAGTAAAACAAAATCATTTAAATAGATTCAGTTTCAATAATTTAAAACCATTTAATTTAACCAATCCGGTGTCCATATATAATTTTCTATCCTATGGCCAAGTGATCAGTTACTTCACTTTTAATTGCAGTGATGTGTATTTATCATTTCAATCCAAATCAAAATGTCATAGGTATATATCATTTCAACCTATTTCTTAATTTATTCGAAACAATTTAATACTGTCAGCAATATATAGGGTGATAACAAGATATATGTAAATGAATAAACATCCAATCATCTAATATATCAACCAAAAGCATCCAATCTAAATCAACATCCAAATCAGCCAATAAATCAAAAAAGTTAATTAGTTATCAATATCGGTGTTTAACTAGCAATTTAATTTCAGTTTCAAATTTGGTCATTGATTACAAATTCCTAACAGTTCAATTCATATGTCAAATGTCAGTTAAATTACTAAACAATAGCCAATAAAAATAAATCACTTCATGATTTCAATTTAACTAACATCAGAATATTTTAGTGTTTCATGAGCAGTTTAAAACACTCACCTTTATTTAAAACTGAAAATTGTTCAAAGTCAAACAAATTCAAATTCAACGCCATGTCGTAGACGACTTTGATACGAATCCAACACAATTTGTTTCGCTTGAATTCGACCTCGTTTGAAAATTTTATGAAATTTTAAACATTCAATATAAATTAAATTAAAATTAATAAAACCTAATTAACTAAAAAAACTTAAATATATCTTCCTCCATCCTCTATCACGTTCCAAGCCAAGAAACCCATCAGCGTCGACATTCTTCGAATGTTGCTCCTCTCTCATGTCGTTGGAGAGCGATCGAACGTCGCCGCCATGTTCACCATCACGAGCCACACCTACCGTCGCCGCCTTGACAAACTCAATTGTAGAAATTGCCATCAAATCAACTCCAAATGCAGCACTAATGTGGCCCCCTCACGTATCCAATCGTTAACGATTCGTCGGTCCCACCGTTGATCTTATAGAGCTCATTGAGCTTTATCTTCCTAGTTGAAGTCGAAGCTTGAAACCGTGTGGATGGAGAGAAATTAAGGGAGGAAGGCCATCGATATTTGGCCATTAAAGATTTAAAAGGGGGCGGAAGGACTAGGGTTTTGGATTGCAAAAATAAAGTTTTCAAGTCCTTATATAGAAAATTTTACGGCATTATTTATCCATGAAAATTTCAAACTCCAAACGAAGTGTGCCACCTAGCATTCTATATGTTACACCCCTAGTTCGAACATAATGGAATGTATATCAGGAGCCGATTCCATTATATTTAGAAGACAGCTTTTCAAAATCGAAGTATATTAATTAAAGTTCTGAAAATAAATTCTAGCTTTTCAAGCTTGCACGACTAAACGATAAGCCCTAATGCTCCGAAACTTGAAATCATATAATAATTCATTATTATGGTTCCGATGAAACTGGTTTCATCAAAATCCGAGATAGTAACACGAAAGGCTATTTTTACACATTAATTAAAATAAGCTATTTTCCAAAATAAATTTCATTCACTTTAAATTCAATTTTAAAAGTTCAATAATCTTCATTCTTATTTAAATAAAATTTAAATCAACATTTGAAATCATTTTTATTCACATTTAATTCAAGATTCAATAAATTAATAATTCCAAATATTAAATATAATAATTGAATTGTCAAATAAATCACTATAATTGAAATATAAGTTATTTAACTTACACAATTTGCTTTTAAAATGAATTCAAATAATAAAACAACTACTTCCATTTTACGGTATGTAATGACCCGCCATTTTGAACCATTCAAATGGACAATTAATCCATTAATGTCAGACTTGAATTACTCAAAACAAAAGATTGTTAATTTATATTTGGAAAAATTTAGCATATACAGTAAATAAATCAATCACAGAATCACAAACTCGAAGTAATACAACAATAAGCAACGGAATAGATAAATAGTAATTCATGAAGCTACTACAACATTAGAGTCTAAAACAAGATACAACGGAAATATCAAATACAAAGTAGTCTTGAATACAAAAACAATTGACAAGCCAGGATATAACAACTGGAAATAACTGAAATAACTGCTAAGCTGAATAGATAAAAGATAGATATCCAAGCAAAGCTCAAAGCTTCAAAGGTGAGTCTCAAATGCTGTGACACTCAGTATGACTCCAGCATAAAGCAAAACACAAAATATTCAAGTCAGGTTTAACATTCTTATGCATATAAATTGATTCAAGTGAAATATCCAAGCGAAATGCAATATAATGTAAAGGATGTTTGGGATTCGGATCCTTTAAGGATCCATTAAATTATCTACATACATAGCACAATACGCTACATAGATAATGTCTATATAAAAGTAAATTATTAAAATAGTGTTAAGGCGTTACCCATATCCTCCTTAACACATTTTATATAAATGTTGTAGTCTATACAGTGCCGTAAACTCTACTAAACCAGTGGGCTATTAGGGAGCACTCCATAGGTATGACACAAAACAAACTCGTAGATGGTGTGATAAGCCATGTGACAAAACACGTGAGGCAATGCCCAGGGTAGGATACTATCGTTTTGCACTCCCAGACTGGTGGTAACACATAACAGCTACTACAGCCCACCTCGATACACATTCCCAAATCAAAGGTGCACCCAATCAAATCACAAAGTAATACAATGATATCGAAGAAATGCGCCCGATAGGGGGAGCGATCACACTTGACCCGGTATAGCTTCTGCTTTAGCCACATCAAGCAAGCTGACTCGAGGGAGTCAGGTCTGCGTCCATACCTCATATAGACGTTGCCAAACCATCCTACTTTGTGGAATCTCTACCATGTGCACAGCTGTTAAAGTGGTTTTTGGTATTAGCAGAGAGTATGACAATATCCGATCCTAATCTCCTTAACAACCAAACGCTATTTCACACCGTGGTCTCACTACAAGAAAAATACCTTTTTATAGCGTTTAAAAAACACTGTAAAAGGATACGATGGCGTTTTTATAAACGCTGTATATCAACAAGTTGTAATATGTCAGGGGTCTTTAATAGCAACCTCAGAATCGCTATAAAAAACATGCTATAAATGACGTTACTTATAGCGTTTCTGAATTGCTATTAAATGGACGATTCATGACATACAAGTACCTTTCTATAGCAATTGTAAACGCTGTAGATATATCATTACCTGATTATTATAGCAATTATAAATGCTATAGAAATATCATTGCGGATTATTATAACAACTATAAATGCTGTAAAAACGCTATAGAATGTTTACTTTAGTCTTTCATAGCATTATTTACTTGCTATGAAAACTATTTAATCGTTGCAGAATATTTTTATTGCACTAGCATAATGCTATAATATGTATAGCCATGGCAAATTTTTTCCTAGCATTAATATAAAAAGGATGTAATATACGGTATTTCACACGGTATTAACAATTAAGCATAAAAAATATATATGAATAAAAGCATTTCATGCACAATATTAATCATATAAATATTAGTAACAATTCATACAATCGTAGCTAACCAAAACAATACATAATAAAAGTAACAATCCATACAACCATAGCTAACCAAAACGATACATAGTAAAAGTAAAGATGTAAGAACATCGACACAAAATACATTTGAAGGAGAATGAGTGCGGCAACATATTTTTTCCATGCCTTCCACCATAGCGTATACCCAGAGCATCATACACCACCTGTCAAAAAGCACATACGTCTATTAGACATAAAAAGTAAACATAAATTATCATGAATGCTGATTTGGTCATTTTATGGATGAAGAAAAATATCAAATACGAAATTATGTTCGGTTTTTAACAAAGCAACATGCTTAGTTTTTAACTGAGCAAACCAAACAAGTTTTTAACTAAGCATATGCTCAGTTTTCAATTGAGCATATGCTCATTTTTCAACTGAGAATGCCTCATTTTTTGACTACGCTCAATTTTAACTGAGCAAACTCGCTCAATTTTCAACTGAGCATAACTCAGTTAAACACTCAGTTTTCAACTGATCATAGGCTCAGTTTTCAATATAGCATATGCTCAGTTTTCAATTGAGCGTTTGCTCGGTTTTCAAGTTTTAAACTAACTTGCTCAGTATTTAACTGAGCATATGTTTCAAAAAAGTTTATGAAAACACTTCATTATATTTGTCTTAGGACATAAATATCATTTTGTGTATTATAATTATTCTTTTACTGAATGTGCTTTTATTTGGATAATTTCGGCAACCTGTAGCTTCACACTATAATCTTAGAAATAATAACAGCACTTTATTGTTTGTTATACACTTGACACTACATCAAATAAATACATTTGATACTGCATCAAGTAATGCTTTTTTCCCTTAATTTCAATTTATTTGTTGTGCACTTCAATGTTGGATGCCTTATTGAACTTGACTTGGAGGAGTAACACTACAACATATACTTATATACAAACTAGCATGGGTCGCAGTTCAAATTTTCAGGTTATTATGTTGATTGTTATCTAAATTATGATTTTTAGATTGGTTTTTATTTTCAGCTAGAGGTAGAAATTCTTGCTAACGTCGTTACCTACTTCCAGATAAAGGGAAAAAACCATAACTCATAATTTGGAAAGAAAATCATTGTATATAAGAGAATTGAAAGGAAAAATAGAATCAGAAAAGTCCTTTTCCAGTATACTACTTTAAGTTAATTATTGATATATTTTAAGTTGAATTGAAAGTGTGAATTTGGTTCTTGTATATAAGTTATGTCTTAGTGCCTACATCTTATTAAACCATTGTGCTATTTTTCCTACTTCGCAAATCTTTTATTGAGCCATCAGTTGAGGTACTTCTATCCAACTTGGTAATTTCATTGAGATTCATTCTGATAACAATTTCAGATAACAACTTCAGATAACTTCTGAAAAGTGACTTTATTTTCAATGTGAGTTGAGATAATAGTTACCTTCAAGTGACATCCATCTTTGTCCTTGTCGGTAAAGACTCCGGTAGACCTCCATCTTTTTTTACGATGTTTCCTTCATTTTTTTTATCCCGGACCAATCAGGTAGGTCTGGACTTAGAGTCGATCTTTGATGTAATCTAACTTTTACCGAAAACTCACTAGTCCCCTCGCACGTACACCGTACTTCATCTTAGAGTTTTTATTGATATGTTGATTGATTTTCCCAAAAATTAGCCCATCTATCAGAAAACCAAGATGAGAATTAGGTGACAGGTTCTTCAAAGCTTAATGACAACACTAACCTTTTAGTTGGTTTCCTGAAATTTGGGGCTTTTGACACATCTCCATATGATTTTATAGGCCAAGCATGGTTTTCCTCAGTTCTACAAAAGCAATCATAGTGCTATATTGTAAATTCTAACGTTCCAGGTGGTAAATTGGCTGTTTCTGCCCACTTGTTTCCAAGCACATCATGAGCAAGAATTAGTGTTATCTCGTCCTCTTGAGTTCATGACTTCTTGTTTATTGAAGGATTGAGATGATTATGCCACCTAAAGACACGTACAAGCAGATTGATAAAATTAAAATCGTCTAGTTCCAATTTGAAAAAAAGTTGAAGTAACATTAATGATATTATAATCAGGATAAACATTTATTTATATTTGTAACATTCCTGAAATATTAGCCAAAATAATTCAATAATTAAATTGATTTTGAATTTAAACTGTGAATTTAATTGTGAATTAATTTGAGATTTCCAAAATAAACTTAAAATTGGATTTTAAAACCACATAATTTTATACTAGTAGAAATTTGGTAATATTTCTTTTGAAAATTTTATTTTGAATTAGATATAAATGATATAAAACTAAGCTTAAAAATAATATTGGTTTAAAAAGTAATATTATAAGATTGATATAAATAAATAAAAAATTACAAAAGCTATTTCAGAATTTTAATTCAACCATATTATGTACTTTTTTGTTTGATTTGATAAAAAGATTTAAAATACATCTTCTTCTGGAAAAGAATATAGTTTTATATTTCCAAAATTTGAAATGTAAAAATATTACAAATGTTAGGAGTATGAAAATATAAATAATACAAATCACTTCCATATTTACAAATCAATAATACAAAAGGGGTAGAACATGAAAATATATATATATTGTACATATGTATATGTACAAACAATGTAATCATACCTTTAGATCTTACATGTTTATATACATACAAATAGCATCATTTCTTTTGTTTAAAATAATGAAATTAAAAAAAAAATAAAAAAAAATACAAGAAACTTCACATCTTCCCATATGCCATCATATAGTATCTTAGAAAATCTGAAAAAAATAGTAGAAAAAGATTTGGCTTCACATCTTTCAAAGCCATAAAGCTGTTCAAAACATAAGATAAGAAAAAAAAAATTCAGTTTGAACTCAAAACAAAAGAAAAACCCAAAATCTTCATTCTCAAACCATATACAAAACTGCATTTCTCAAAACCTGATAACATATGCATTCAATTCCTCTTCATAATCAAGCAAATATTCAAACCTGCATTTCAAATCTGAAACCAAACAACTCCTCTTTTCCTAAATTTCTGCCTGCATGTTTTTTTGCATATGAAAACAAATCTGCATCATTATGAATCAAAGACCTGCATTTCAAATCCAAATCAGTAAACACTCCTCTTTTTCAAAACAAAGACCTGCATGCAATTTCTTTGAACTTTGCATTCATGAAATCTTCATAATCTGGAACAAGAAGTAGAAGCTTGCATGTTTTAAAAAGGCAACAATCATAGAAGGCCTGCACATCCATTTGAAGCCTGCAATTTAATCTTCATCAAGTAAGAAGGCTCTGCATTTCATAATCTGGGAGCAAGTTTATCTGCATGCAACAGACTTTAGCATGCATTCATTCTCATAAACTCTGGAAGCATCATTTATAGATCAAGATTTTAAAGGCATTCAAGCTACTGCATTTCTTTGCATCTGGAAATAAAGAGCCCTGCATGCATTAAACTTCAAATCTGGTACTCTGCAAGTTGACATGTGCTCTGCATTTTATAAATAAGGTGAGTAACTAAACTTTTATAAACTGT
Source organism: Allium cepa (assembly GCA_030765085.1). NCBI lineage: Eukaryota > Viridiplantae > Streptophyta > Magnoliopsida > Asparagales > Amaryllidaceae > Allium > Allium cepa. The sequence goes on along the minus strand of CM060943.1, from coordinate 478,181,713 downwards.
TTTAATAAGTAAATTGTGCATGCTTAATAAATTATCAATAAATATATATGAAAGTACCTGCATGTATGTGTTTGTGTACAGAATTATGACTGTGCATATGTGATCTTCAGAATTTCAGATTTATGTTGATTCTTGAATATTTCCCTTAACTTGTTTGCTGAATTGAAATTAAATGTTTGAACAAATTATGTTTGCTCTAGGATGGGTAACTCTAATAGTTTATGAACTTCACATGATTGTCTGTAGCTTGGAAAAACAGAGTTACACAGAACCAAATTTCTTAGTGAAAAAAAAAATGCAAATGTTATAAATTGATGTTTCAAAATCCTAATTAAATTCTAGAATTTTTTTTTTAAAAAAAAAAACTAAAATTAAGTTTATAGTGTTAAGAATAAAAATGCAGTTTCAATTTACTGTATTTTACTTTTTGATCAACATCAGTGATCCTTGCATTTAAACTAGTTGAATTGGTTTGCTGGAAGTAGTCAGTTAGCATAGATTTTAGGAAAATATTTGAATTTGTTTGCAATTCAAATTTGAGAGTGAAATTTGGGAGTTTCTGTTATGAACCCTAGTGTCACTGGGTTACTGAATTTGCTCGAATACGATCGCATGGGTTGATCGAGTTCCATGCTATTTTGGGGATTGATGGATGGTGTAGTGATGGAGTTACTGCCGGAGTTTGGTCGATGATGATGGCCGGAGTTGTGAAATAATGGTGTTGACAGGTTTGTGATGGTGGTGGGGTTGGTGTTGTGCAGTTTCAGGTTTTTGGGTATGTTTTGGGTTGCAGGGAATTTTGACTCGGGTAGGTCTCGGGTAAATTGGAAAAAAACTCGAAGGAAGTGGGGTAAAAACTCGAAGTAAATGGGGTTGCTTGAGTTGCATTGTTTCAGGTGTTATTTAACAGACCTGTTCTGTTTTTTTTATAATTTTAAGAATCAAGTTTAAATTAAAATGGAAATTTGAACTTAGGATTTAAACTTGAACCTAGGGATGAATTCAAATTGTTTGAATTATTATTTTATATTAATTTAAATGCAGAAATTTTAAATTGGTTTAAAATAAAAAGAAAAAAAAAGGAGGAACATGAGCCTGTTTCCAGATTTTTAAGGTTTGAAATAATTTGCAAACTAAAGTTTTATCTTATGATATTAAAACTGAATTCAAGTATGAATTCAAATAAGTTTGAATTATGTTTTTTTTGAAATAGTTTAAATTCTGGAAGAAATTCAAAGTTTAAGTTTTATTTTTAATAAACAGAAAACTGTTTTCTGTTTTAAATAAAAAGATAAGTTTAAATTTGAAAGTGAAGATTTAAACTGGGTTTAAGTTTGGAATTTGAATATGAATTCAAACTTTGTTTGTCTGAAATTTGAAACCATATGGTGTTTTTAAATTTAAATTTGATTTGGAAATCTCAAGTATAAATGCATATGTGATTTGCATTTGAGTTAGAAAGTTAAGTATTTAAAATTAAAAATTCAAATTGAATTCAAAACTGAGTTTTTAAATCTGGATTTAAAATTTAGATTTCAGTTTTTAAATAAAGATTTAAATTTAAATTGCTTTTAAATGATTTACAATTGAATTGAAGGTGAAATGGTAGAAAGAGTTTTAAAGAGTTTAAACTAAATTGATGGAAGCTATATTTCAATTTTGAGATTTTAAAAGCAATTTTTAAAATTGATTTGAATTTGATTTGAATTGAAATTTAAATCCTTTTCAACTTATTAATTAAGTATATGTTTCTTGTAAACATATAAGATTAAGTTGTGTATTGTTTTAAACTCTTATTTAAGATAAATTTGAGTCTTTAAGTTTAAAAGAAATGTTAAATGGAATTTAATGTAAATTTAAAAACATTTTGTTTTTAAATGCATAATTTAAATAAGGAATGTTTATCTAAAGATAAAGAAAAGTTTAATGATTTGTAATTCATTTAATTATTAAGGTAGTACAAATGGATAATTAATATAATTAATTAATTAATGAAATGGATAATTAGTTAAAGTAATTAAGGGTTTTAATTTGATTAATTAAAGTTTAAGATTAATTTTTCTTAGAATAATTAATTTGTAATTAAGAAATCATTAATTGAATGATATTAGATTTCAAATTAATAATTGAAGATTTATTAATTGAATAAATATGGATAGTTAATTAATTAGGAATAATAAATGAAAGTAATCATGTAGGTAATAAATTTAAAACCACCCAGTTTATTCATCTTAATTGTAGATGCTGATTGTTATTGAATGTTGTGTGATGGATTGATATATTTGGTATGTGATGTGATGCTATGTGATACTTTGTGCTGAACTGCTATATTTGTGATGAATATACTGTCGTATGTATATGAAACCCTTTGACCCGTAAAACGACATTTGAGTTTCGATGCGACAGGGAGTCGGATTCCAGTTGGTTATCCGAAACCCACATCGAATCATATTAGTGAATTTTTGTGATTGATAATTTACTTTATCTATGAATCTGTGAATATAGATAAGCGCTATGGGTTATACCGCTTATCTTTATGATTGAATCTGTGATGATGATGTTGTGCACTATTGTGTTGAACCCCTAGACCACACTTATACACACACAAATATGGATTGCACGTGGAAATGGGTTAAGTCACAGATTTTGAAATTGTTTTAAAATTTGAATTTTTGAATCCAAAATAATTTTGGAATTAGAATTGAAGTTTTTGAAAAAAAATGGATTTCAAAAATAAAAGTTATTTTGAATAACTTGATTGAGTTTTGAAATTTAAATAATTTGATTTAAATTTGAATTCAATATTTGAAGTTGAATTCTATAATTTGGGAACTAGGGTTTAAAAAGCTATTCAACTTATAAATGGATTTATATGGGTTTCAAACCAATTTAAAAGTGATGTTTTGAAATTTAAAATTAAACCAAGATTTCAACTTGTATAAATCGGACTTTTCTGAAACGAAAACTGTTGTTTTCCAATAATAGAAGCTTTCATATAAGAAATGGATTTTCAATGTGTGTTAAAAGGAATTTAAGTTGAAATGAAAATGGTTTTCAGAGTTATAAATAAATCTTTGGAACGGGTTTTTGAAAGCTATAAATTAAATCTTTAATTTAAAGGTTTATTGAGTTAATCCAATTGAAATGGAAGTTGTTTTGAATCTATGAATAGATCTTTGTGAAACTAGGTGAAACTTTGTGAAATAAATCTTTTGGTTTAAAGATTTAAAATGGTAATTTTTTTTAACCATTGAAAGAAAAGTTTTGGATTTTATAAGTTGTGACTTAACTAAAATCCCATATCCATATGTTTTAAAATATGGCGCTCATTATTCGGTTTAGCCGGGAGAGGACCTAGTGTCATATAGCCCATTCCGAATAGTGATACGACGTTATGGAGAGCAATTGAAGACCGGTGGTGAAGACCGGATATTTCCGAAAACAAAAGGGTAACTCGTCGATTGTCTCTGCACTGGCTGATCCCCGGTATAGAGATCTCCATATGTGATGGGAAGTCCGGACGTGATTAGGGATTATCCGGATTTGCAAGGGCTTCTTCGGAAGTGCCTTCGGTTCTGTTCGAACCCGGAACAGACTTGTATGGTTGTGTGTCCGACATTACACTTTGAGATATTAAACTGATCTCTATCAAATACATTTCTGCTTGGTGGCGGAGAATTTATTCTCTTAGCTTAACACCCTTCTCTGAGACGTACGAGCTCAGAGGTTATGTAGTTGATATTTATCAGTGATATATTCCCAACTTGGTAATGTGACATACTGAGTGTTGCTGTGTGATGATCATTGGTTGATCATTTGTGATATGATCATTTGTTTGATCATTTATCTTTGTGATCATTGCTTTGATCATCTGTTGACCCAAAGCATGGCTTTGTGCCAAAGCGTAGCTTTGTGGACGAGACTGCATCAGGACCTCACTCCCCGGAAATGGTCGAAACAGGAAAGATGCGGCAAGGTTATGAGGGTCGCTCCCTTTAGGGTGTGTCATTCCCTTCTGGTAAAGGGTGGTATCAGGTATGGAGCCCTGGTATTTAACCTATGTGGTTGCTCCAATCTCATTTACTGTGTGGTTGTTGCTTTGAGGCGCCTCGGATAAAGGTCCCAAAGGACCGGGGGATGGCATATTCGTGTAGTAGTTACCTAGTTACAGAGGTAACCCGGCCTTGTGTTGGCAGAGATCTAACCGTAACATTAGTTTCTCGGGACGTCCCGCCAGAGGCGATCCCATAGACAGTAGGAAGTTCCTTAGCCTGACCATTTGTTGGAAATCCAACCAAAACAATACGCGCCCTGTACGGTTTTAGTTGTATAACCTGCCATGGAATGTGGCGGTAACCTGCTATTGAACATGGTAGCTATAGTAGGCATACGACGAAATGTCGTATGCTGGCTAGGATTTATATTATATTTTCGAAATGGTTTTCCACACTTTGCACTTATAGTAATAATATCAAAGAAATTTTCTCGTATTAAGCATATTTGACTATCATAAGGAGAAATCTCCTCCAATTCTGCGTTTGCATTGTGTGTGTGGCGGGAGGCCTTATGATAGTTTCATTTTCCAAAAAGCATTGCGGATTTCAAATTTAAATTCTTTTGTTGTTTTAAAAGACCAAATGTTTTTGTTTGCTCATACCAGTCCCATGACTGACCTGGAGTTTATTGTTCCTTTCCTAAACTCTGGGTGCCCACTATTTTCCCACACGGGCAGTCTAGAGTTGGGGTTTTCAGATAATCTATAGTAGGTGTAGATTCGATGGCTTTCAGCCTAGGATTTGGCAATCGCTTGGGGACGAGACTTGCTTAGCTCAGTGCAACACTTGTTGGTGGCTCGAGCTTCTGGATTGAGATATTTGGTTGGAGTTGCTATTGCTATTTGGAGTTCTTTTCTGAAGACTATTGTTTCTATTGGAGATCTTGTTCCGCTGCTTTTGTTATGTTATCTTTTATTTCCGCTGCTATTCTTTGTATCTCTGATAATGTTGATATCTATTGTACCATTCTATTGTGTCATTCATGTTGTATCAGTTATTGTATCAAATGTTGTATATTGTTTTATGTTATTCATTTCTTCCGCTGTGTTATTTACTTAATGTGTTATAAGCTCCGGCGACTCGAATTTGATCGATCGAATCTGCGGCATTCGAGTACAATGTGAAGTATGGATGTCGATTTTCGAACGCGAAAAATTCGAATCGTTACACTTGGTATCAGAGCTGAAGGTTAAAACTTTAGCTCAGGAGTATAACACATTAAGTAACTCATTAGAGATAGGGTGAAGTAAACCCTAGAATGAGTATATCCCTGAGATATCCGTTCGAATGCCTCAGTAAATTCTCTTACTATCCACCGATAGTGAGTATGAGTGCGAGAAGAGAATGAGATAGGGGACATGGGAGTACCACTATAAATGGTCAATACCCTGCAACAGTGGGAATATCTTTTCTCTATCAATCTCCTTTGATTCGATTTCGAATTCTTTTGATTGCTTCGTAGCTGCTCCAGAAAGAAGTTTCGGTGTGATGATGGCCATACGTATTGTTGTAGGAAATTCTTACTTCGTATCTTCATCGGTTTCTTATCAGCTTTTCGATCTAAACTCTAATGAATTTGAAATTGAAAATATTAAATAAATTGGAAATTTTAAATTAGTAAATTAGTTAACTAATATGAAGATTTGATCCATCTATCTATTCTCTGGGATCCGATATATTCTACGAACGATTAGTTATCTCTTCGAACTAGTCAATGCCCTTGCATATTCGTAGACCGATGGACCCAAATATCTTGTGTAATATTATATGAGATTGTTCTCATATCTATTGTTGATATTCTTATTTGGTAAGCCAAATACAGAATTTATATCCAGTTCGATTTGGAAAGGAATTTCTCTATCTTTCATCTTTTCTTTTCGTCTTCCTAGCAAATTTCGAGGACGAAATTTCTTAAGGAGGGGAATCTGTAACATTCCTGAAATATTAGCCAAAATAATTCAATAATTAAATTGATTTTGAATTTAAACTGTGAATTTAATTGTGAATTAATTTGAGATTTCCAAAATAAACTTAAAATTGGATTTTAAAACCACATAATTTTATACTAGTAGAAATTTGGTAATATTTCTTTTGAAAATTTTATTTTGAATTAGATATAAATGATATAAAACTAAGCTTAAAAATAATATTGGTTTAAAAAGTAATATTATAAGATTGATATAAATAAATAAAAAATTACAAAAGCTATTTCAGAATTTTAATTCAACCATATTATGTACTTTTTTATTTGATTTGATAAAAAGATTTAAAATACATCTTCTTCTGGAAAAGAATATAGTTTTATATTTCCAAAATTTGAAATGTAAAAATATTACAAATGTTAGGAGTATGAAAATATAAATAATACAAATCACTTCCATATTTACAAATCAATAATACAAAAGGGGTAGAACATGAAAATATATATATATTGTACATATGTATATGTACAAACAATGTAATCATACCTTTAGATCTTACATGTTTATATACATACAAATAGCATCATTTCTTTTGTTTAAAATAATGAAATTAAAAAAAAAACAAAAAATACAAGAAACTTCACATCTTCCCATATGCCATCATATAGTATCTTAGAAAATCTGAAAAAAATAGTAGAAAAAGATTTGGCTTCACATCTTTCAAAGCCATAAAGCTGTTCAAAACATAAGATAAGAAAAAAAAATTCAGTTTGAACTCAAAACAAAAGAAAAACCCAAAATCTTCATTCTCAAACCATATACAAAACTGCATTTCTCAAAACCTGATAACATATGCATTCAATTCCTCTTCATAATCAAGCAAATATTCAAACCTGCATTTCAAATCTGAAACCAAACAACTCCTCTTTTCCTAAATTTCTGCCTGCATGTTTTTTTGCATATGAAAACAAATCTGCATCATTATGAATCAAAGACCTGCATTTCAAATCCAAATCAGTAAACACTCCTCTTTTTCAAAACAAAGACCTGCATGCAATTTCTTTGAACTCTGCATTCATGAAATCTTCATAATCTGGAACAAGAAGTAGAAGCTTGCATGTTTTAAAAAGGCAACAATCATAGAAGGCCTGCACATCCATTTGAAGCCTGCAATTTAATCTTCATCAAGTAAGAAGGCTCTGCATTTCATAATCTGGGAGCAAGTTTATCTGCATGCAACAGACTTTAGCATGCATTCATTCTCATAAACTCTGGAAGCATCATTTATAGATCAAGATTTTAAAGGCATTCAAGCTACTGCATTTCTTTGCATCTGGAAATAAAGAGCCCTGCATGCATTAAACTTCAAATCTGGTACTCTGCAAGTTGACATGTGCTCTGCATTTTATAAATAAGGTGAGTAACTAAACTTTTATAAACTGTTTTAATAAGTAAATTGTGCATGCTTAATAAATTATCAATAAATATATATATGAAAGTACCTGCATGTATGTGTTTGTGTACAGAATTATGACTGTGCATATGTGATCTTCAGAATTTCAGATTTATGTTGATTCTTGAATATTTCCCTTAACTTGTTTGCTGAATTGAAATTAAATGTTTGAACAAATTATGTTTGCTCTAGGATGGGTAACTCTAATAGTTTATGAACTTCACATGATTGTCTGTAGCTTGGAAAAACAGAGTTACACAGAACCAAATTTCTTAGTGAAAAAAAAAATGCAAATGTTATAAATTGATGTTTCAGAATCCTAATTAAATTCTAGAATTTTTTAAAAAAAAAAAAACTAAAATTAAGTTTATAGTGTTAAGAATAAAAATGCAGTTTCAATTTACTGTATTTTACTTTTTGATCAAGATCAGTGATCCTTGCATTTAAACTAGTTGAATTGGTTTGCTGGAAGTAGTCAGTTAGCATATATTTTAGGAAAATATTTGAATTTGTTTGCAATTCAAATTTGAGAGTGAAATTTGGGAGTTTCTGTTATGAACCCTAGTGTCACTGGGTTACTGAATTTGCTCGAATACGATCGCATGGGTTGATCGAGTTCCATGCTATTTTGGGGATTGATGGATGGTGTAGTGATGGAGTTACTGCCGGAGTTTGGTCGATGATGATGGCCGGAGTTGTGAAATAATGGTGTTGACAGGTTTGTGATGGTGGTGGGGTTGGTGTTGTGCAGTTTCAGGTTTTTGGGTATGTTTTGGGTTGCAGGGAATTTTGACTCGGGTAGGTCTCGGGTAAATTGGAAAAAAACTCGAAGGAAGTGGGGTAAAAACTCGAAGTAAATGGGGTTGCTTGAGTTGCATTGTTTCAGGTGTTATTTAACAGACCTGTTCTGTTTTTTTTTATAATTTTAAGAATCAAGTTTAAATTAAAATTGAAATTTGAACTTAGGATTTAAACTTGAACCTAGGGATGAATTCAAATTGTTTGAATTATTATTTTATATTAATTTAAATGCAGAAATTTTAAATTGGTTTAAAATAAAAAGAAAAAAAAAGGAGGAACATGAGCCTGTTTCCAGATTTTTAAGGTTTGAAATAATTTGCAAACTAAAGTTTTATCTTATGATATTAAAACTGAATTCAAGTATGAATTCAAATAAGTTTGAATTATGTTTTTTTTGAAATAGTTTAAATTCTGGAAGAAATTCAAAGTTTAAGTTTTATTTTTAATAAACAGAAAACTGTTTTCTGTTTTAAATAAAAAGATAAGTTTAAATTTGAAAGTGAAGATTTAAACTGGGTTTAAGTTTGGAATTTGAATATGAATTCAAACTTTGTTTGTCTGAAATTTGAAACCATATGGTGTTTTTAAATTTAAATTTGATTTGAAATCTCAAGTATAAATGCATATGTGATTTGCATTTGAGTTAGAAAGTTAAGTATTTAAAATTAAAAATTCAAATTGAATTCAAAACTGAGTTTTTAAATCTGGATTTAAAATTTAGATTTCAGCTTTTAAATAAAGATTTAAATTTAAATTGCTTTTAAATGATTTACAATTGAATTGAAGGTGAAATGGTAGAAAGAGTTTTAAAGAGTTTAAACTAAATTGAAAATGGAAGCTATATTTCAGTTTTGAGATTTTAAAAGCAATTTTTAAAATTGATTTGAATTTGATTTGAATTGAAATTTAAATCCTTTTCAACTTATTAATTAAGTATATGTTTCTTGTAAACATATAAGATTAAGTTGTGTATTGTTTTAAACTCTTATTTAAGACAAATTTGAGTCTTTAAGTTTAAAAGAAATGTTAAATGGAATTTAATGTAAATTTAAAAACATTTTGTTTTTAAATGCATAATTTAAATAAGGAATGTTTATCTAAAGATAAAGAAAAGTTTAATGATTTGTAATTCATTTAATTATTAAGGTAGTACAAATGGATAATTAATATAATTAATTAATTAATGAAATGGATAATTAGTTAAAGTAATTAAGGGTTTTAATTTGATTAATTAAAGTTTAAGATTAATTTTTCTTAGAATAATTAATTTGTAATTAAGAAATCATTAATTGAATGATATTAGATTTCAAATTAATAATTGAAGATTTATTAATTGAATAAATATGGATAGTTAATTAATTAGGAATAATAAATGAAAGTAATCATGTAGGTAATAAATTTAAAACCACCCAGTTTATTCATCTTAATTGTAGATGCTGATTGTTATTGAATGTTGTGTGATGGATTGATATATTTGGTATGTGATGTGATGCTATGTGATACTTTGTGCTGAACTGCTATATTTGTGATGAATATACTGTCGTATGTATATGAAACCCTTTGACCCGTAAAACGACATTTGAGTTTCGATGCGACAGGGAGTCGGATTCCAGTTGGTTATCCGAAACCCACATCGAATCATATTAGTGAATTTTTGTGATTGATAATTTACTTTATCTATGAATCTGTGAATATAGATAAGCGCTATGGGTTATACCGCTTATCTTTATGATTGAATCTGTGATGATGATGTTGTGCACTATTGTGTTGAACCCCTAGACCACACTTATACACACACAAATATGGATTGCACGTGGAAATGGGTTAAGTCACAGATTTTGAAATTGTTTTAAAATTTGAATTTTTGAATCCAAAATAGTTTTGGAATTAGAATTGAAGTTTTTGAAAAAAAATGGATTTCAAAAATAAAAGTTATTTTGAATAACTTGATTGAGTTTTGAAATTTAAATAATTTGATTTAAATTTGAATTCAATATTTGAAGTTGAATTCTATAATTTGGGAACTAGGGTTTAAAAAGCTATTCAACTTATAAATGGATTTATATGGGTTTCAAACCAATTTAAAAGTGATGTTTTGAAATTTAAAATTAAACCAAGATTTCAACTTGTATAAATCGGACTTTTCTGAAACGAAAACTGTTGTTTTCCAATAATAGAAGCTTTCATATAAGAAATGGATTTTCAATGTGTGTTAAAAGGAATTTAAGTTGAAATGAAAATGGTTTTCAGAGTTATAAATAAATATTTGGAACGGGTTTTTGAAAGCTATAAATTAAATCTTTAATTTAAAGGTTTATTGAGTTAATCCAATTGAAATGGAAGTTGTTTTGAATCTATGAATAGATCTTTGTGAAACTAGGTGAAACTTTGTGAAATAAATCTTTTGGTTTAAAGATTTAAAATGGTAATTTTTTTTTAACCATTGAAAGAAAAGTTTTGGATTTTATAAGTTGTGACTTAACTAAAATCCCATATCCATATGTTTTAAAATATGGCGCTCATTATTCGGTTTAGCCGGGAGAGGACCTAGTGTCATATAGCCCATTCCGAATAGTGATACGACGTTATGGATAGCAATTGAAGACCGGTGGTGAAGACCGGATATTTCCGAAAACAAAAGGGTAACTCGTCGATTGTCTCTGCACTGGCTGATCCCCGGTATAGAGATCTCCATATGTGATGGGAAGTCCGGACGTGATTAGGGATTATCCGGATTTGCAAGGGCTTCTTCGGAAGTGCCTTCGGTTCTGTTCGAACCCGGAACAGACTTGTATGGTTGTGTGTCCGACATTACACTTTGAGATATTAAACTGATCTCTATCAAATACATTTCTGCTTGGTGGCGGAGAATTTATTCTCTTAGCTTAACACCCTTCTCTGAGACGTACGAGCTCAGAGGTTATGTAGTTGATATTTATCAGTGATATATTCCCAACTTGGTAATGTGACATACTGAGTGTTGCTGTGTGATGATCATTGGTTGATCATTTGTGATATGATCATTTGTTTGATCATTTATCTTTGTGATCATTGCTTTGATCATCTGTTGACCCAAAGCATGGCTTTGTGCCAAAGCGTAGCTTTGTGGACGAGACTGCATCAGGACCTCACTTCCCGGAAATGGTCGAAACAGGAAAGATGCGGCAAGGTTATGAGGGTCGCTCCCTTTAGGGTGTGTCATTCCCTTCTGGTAAAGGGTGGTATCAGGTATGGAGCCCTGGTATTTAACCTATGTGGTTGCTCCAATCTCATTTACTGTGTGGTTGTTGCTTTGAGGCGCCTCGGATAAAGGTCCCAAAGGACCGGGGGATGGCATATTCGTGTAGTAGTTACCTAGTTACAGAGGTAACCCGGCCTTGTGTTGGCAGAGATCTAACCGTAACATTAGTTTCTCGGGACGTCCCGCCAGAGGCGATCCCATAGACAGTAGGAAGTTCCTTAGCCTGACCATTTGTTGGAAATCCAATCAAAACAATACGCGCCCTGTACGGTTTTAGTTGTATAACCTGCCATGGAATGTGGCGGTAACCTGCTATTGAACATGGTAGCTATAGTAGGCATACGACGAAATGTCGTATGCTGGCTAGGATTTATATTATATTTTCGAAATGGTTTTCCACACTTTGCACTTATAGTAATAATATCAAAGAAATTTTCTCGTATTAAGCATATTTGACTATCATAAGGAGAAATCTCCTCCAATTCTGCGTTTGCATTGTGTGTGTGGCGGGAGGCCTTATGGTAGTTTCATTTTCCAAAAAGCATTGCGGATTTCAAATTTAAATTCTTTTGTTGTTTTAAAAGACCAAATGTTTTTGTTTGCTCATACCAGTCCCATGACTGACCTGGAGTTTATTGTTCCTTTCCTAAACTCTGGGTGCCCACTATTTTCCCACACGGGCAGTCTAGAGTTGGGGTTTTCAGATAATCTATAGTAGGTGTAGATTCGATGGCTTTCAGCCTAGGATTTGGCAATCGCTTGGGGACGAGACTTGCTTAGCTCAGTGCAACACTTGTTGGTGGCTCGAGCTTCTGGATTGAGATATTTGGTTGGAGTTGCTATTGCTATTTGGAGTTCTTTTCTGAAGACTATTGTTTCTATTGGAGATCTTGTTCCGCTGCTTTTGTTATGTTATCTTTTATTTCCGCTGCTATTCTTTGTATCTCTGATAATGTTGATATCTATTGTACCATTCTATTGTGTCATTCATGTTGTATCAGTTATTGTATCAAATGTTGTATATTGTTTTATGTTATTCATTTCTTCCGCTGTGTTATTTACTTAATGTGTTATAAGCTCCGACGACTCGAATTTGAACGATCGAATCTGCGGCATTCGAGTATAATGTGAAGTATGGATGTCGATTTTCGAACGCGAAAAATTCGAATCGTTACACTTGGTATCAGAGCTGAAGGTTAAAACTTTAGCTCAGGAGTATAACACATTAAGTAACTCATTAGAGATAGGGTGAAGTAAACCCTAGAATGAGTATATCCCTGAGATATCCGTTCGAATGCCTCAGTAAATTCTCTTACTATCCACCGATAGTGAGTATGAGTGCGAGAAGAGAATGAGATAGGGGACATGGGAGTACCACTATAAATGGTCAATACCCTGCAACAGTGGGAATATCTTTTCTCTATCAATCTCCTTTGATTCGATTTCGAATTCTTTTGATTGCTTCGTAGCTGCTCCAGAAAGAAGTTTCGGTGTGATGATGGCCATACGTATTGTTGTAGGAAATTCTTACTTCGTATCTTCATCGGTTTCTTATCAGCTTTTCGATCTAAACTCTAATGAATTTGAAATTGAAAATATTAAATAAATTGGAAATTTTAAATTAGTAAATTAGTTAACTAATATGAAGATTTGATCCATCTATCTATTCTCTGGGATCCGATATATTCTACGAACGATTAGTTATCTCTTCGAACTAGTCAATGCCCTTGCATATTCGTAGACCGATGGACCCAAATATCTTGTGTAATATTATATGAGATTGTTCTCATATCTATTGTTGATATTCTTATTTGGTAAGCCAAATACAGAATTTATATCCAGTTCGATTTGGAAAGGAATTTCTCTATCTTTCATCTTTTCTTTTCGTCTTCCTAGCAAATTTCGAGGACGAAATTTCTTAAGGAGGGGAATCTGTAACATTCCTGAAATATTAGCCAAAATAATTCAATAATTAAATTGATTTTGAATTTAAACTGTGAATTTAATTGTGAATTAATTTGAGATTTCCAAAATAAACTTAAAATTGGATTTTAAAACCACATAATTTTATACTAGTAGAAATTTGGTAATATTTCTTTTGAAAATTTTATTTTGAATTAGATATAAATGATATAAAACTAAGCTTAAAAATAATATTGGTTTAAAAAGTAATATTATAAGATTGATATAAATAAATAAAAAATTACAAAAGCTATTTCAGAATTTTAATTCAACCATATTATGTACTTTTTTATTTGATTTGATAAAAAGATTTAAAATACATCTTCTTCTGGAAAAGAATATAGTTTTATATTTCCAAAATTTGAAATGTAAAAATATTACAAATGTTAGGAGTATGAAAATATAAATAATACAAATCACTTCCATATTTACAAATCAATAATACAAAAGGGGTAGAACATGAAAATATATATATATTGCACATATGTATATGTACAAACAATGTAATCATACCTTTAGATCTTACATGTTTATATACATACAAATAGCATCATTTCTTTTGTTTAAAATAATGAAATTAAAAAAAAAAAAAAAAATACAAGAAACTTCACATCTTCCCATATGCCATCATATAGTATCTTAGAAAATCTGAAAAAAATAGTAGAAAAAGATTTGGCTTCACATCTTTCAAAGCCATAAAGCTGTTCAAAACATAAGATAAGAAAAAAAAATTCAGTTTGAACTCAAAACAAAAGAAAAACCCAAAATCTTCATTCTCAAACCATATACAAAACTGCATTTCTCAAAACCTGATAACATATGCATTCAATTCCTCTTCATAATCAAGCAAATATTCAAACCTGCATTTCAAATCTGAAACCAAACAACTCCTCTTTTCCTAAATTTCTGCCTGCATGTTTTTTTGCATATGAAAACAAATCTGCATCATTATGAATCAAAGACCTGCATTTCAAATCCAAATCAGTAAACACTCCTCTTTTTCAAAACAAAGACCTGCATGCAATTTCTTTGAACTCTGCATTCATGAAATCTTCATAATCTGGAACAAGAAGTAGAAGCTTGCATGTTTTAAAAAGGCAACAATCATAGAAGGCCTGCACATCCATTTGAAGCCTGCAATTTAATCTTCATCAAGTAAGAAGGCTCTGCATTTCATAATCTGGGAGCAAGTTTATCTGCATGCAACAGACTTTAGCATGCATTCATTCTCATAAACTCTGGAAGCATCATTTATAGATCAAGATTTTAAAGGCATTCAAGCTACTGCATTTCTTTGCATCTGGAAATAAAGAGCCCTGCATGCATTAAACTTCAAATCTGGTACTCTGCAAGTTGACATGTGCTCTGCATTTTATAAATAAGGTGAAAGTAACTAAACTTTTATAAACTGTTTTAATAAGTAAATTGTGCATGCTTAATAAATTATCAATAAATATATATATGAAAGTACCTGCATGTATGTGTTTGTGTACAGAATTATGACTGTGCATATGTGATCTTCAGAATTTCAGATTTATGTTGATTCTTGAATATTTCCCTTAACTTGTTTGCTGAATTGAAATTAAATGTTTGAACAAATTATGTTTGCTCTAGGATGGGTAACTCTAATAGTTTATGAACTTCACATGATTGTCTGTAGCTTGGAAAAACAGAGTTACACAGAACCAAATTTCTTAGTGCAAAAAAAAAATGCAAATGTTATAAATTGATGTTTCAGAATCCTAATTAAATTCTAGAATTTTTTTTTTAAAAAAAAAAAACTAAAATTAAGTTTATAGTGTTAAGAATAAAAATGCAGTTTCAATTTACTGTATTTTACTTTTTGATCAAGATCAGTGATCCTTGCATTTAAACTAGTTGAATTGGTTTGCTGGAAGTAGTCAGTTAGCATAGATTTTAGGAAAATATTTGAATTTGTTTGCAATTCAAATTTGAGAGTGAAATTTGGGAGTTTCTGTTATGAACCCTAGTGTCACTGGGTTACTGAATTTGCTCGAATACGATCGCATGGGTTGATCGAGTTCCATGCTATTTTGGGGATTGATGGATGGTGTAGTGATGGAGTTACTGCCGGAGTTTGGTCGATGATGATGGCCGGAGTTGTGAAATAATGGTGTTGACAGGTTTGTGATGGTGGTGGGGTTGGTGTTGTGCAGTTTCAGGTTTTTGGGTATGTTTTGGGTTGCAGGGAATTTTGACTCGGGTAGGTCTCGGGTAAATTGGAAAAAAACTCGAAGGAAGTGGGGTAAAAACTCGAAGTAAATGGGGTTGCTTGAGTTGCATTGTTTCAGGTGTTATTTAACAGACCTGTTCTGTTTTTTTTATAATTTTAAGAATCAAGTTTAAATTAAAATGGAAATTTGAACTTAGGATTTAAACTTGAACCTAGGGATGAATTCAAATTGTTTGAATTATTATTTTATATTAATTTAAATGCAGAAATTTTAAATTGGTTTAAAATAAAAAGAAAAAAAAAGGAGGAACATGAGCCTGTTTCCAGATTTTTAAGGTTTGAAATAATTTGCAAACTAAAGTTTTATCTTATGATATTAAAACTGAATTCATGTATGAATTCAAATAAGTTTGAATTATGTTTTTTTTGAAATAGTTTAAATTCTGGAAGAAATTCAAAGTTTAAGTTTTATTTTTAATAAACAGAAAACTGTTTTCTGTTTTAAATAAAAAGATAAGTTTAAATTTGAAAGTGAAGATTTAAACTGGGTTTAAGTTTGGAATTTGAATATGAATTCAAACTTTGTTTGTCTGAAATTTGAAACCATATGGTGTTTTTAAATTTAAATTTGATTTGGAAATCTCAAGTATAAATGCATATGTGATTTGCATTTGAGTTAGAAAGTTAAGTATTTAAAATTAAAAATTCAAATTGAATTCAAAACTGAGTTTTTAAATCTGGATTTAAAATTTAGATTTCAGTTTTTAAATAAAGATTTAAATTTAAATTGCTTTTAAATGATTTACAATTGAATTGAAGGTGAAATGGTAGAAAGAGTTTTAAAGAGTTTAAACTAAATTGAAAATGGAAGCTATATTTCAATTTTGAGATTTTAAAAGCAATTTTTAAAATTGATTTGAATTTGATTTGAATTGAAATTTAAATCCTTTTCAACTTATTAATTAAGTATATGTTTCTTGTAAACATATAAGATTAAGTTGTGTATTGTTTTAAACTCTTATTTAAGACAAATTTGAGTCTTTAAGTTTAAAAGAAATGTTAAATGGAATTTAATGTAAATTTAAAAACATTTTGTTTTTAAATGCATAATTTAAATAAGGAATGTTTACCTAAAGATAAAGAAAAGTTTAATGATTTGTAATTCATTTAATTATTAAGGTAGTACAAATGGATAATTAATATAATTAATTAATTAATGAAATGGATAATTAGTTAAAGTAATTAAGGGTTTTAATTTGATTAATTAAAGTTTAAGATTAATTTTTCTTAGAATAATTAATTTGTAATTAAGAAATCATTAATTGAATGATATTAGATTTCAAATTAATAATTGAAGATTTATTAATTGAATAAATATGGATAGTTAATTAATTAGGAATAATAAATGAAAGTAATCATGTAGGTAATAAATTTAAAACCACCCAGTTTATTCATCTTAATTGTAGATGCTGATTGTTATTGAATGTTGTGTGATGGATTGATATATTTGGTATGTGATGTGATGCTATGTGATACTTTGTGCTGAACTGCTATATTTGTGATGAATATACTGTCGTATGTATATGAAACCCTTTGACCCGTAAAACGACATTTGAGTTTCGATGCGACAGGGAGTCGGATTCCAGTTGGTTATCCGAAACCCACATCGAATCATATTAGTGAATTTTTGTGATTGATAATTTACTTTATCTATGAATCTGTGAATATAGATAAGCGCTATGGGTTATACCGCTTATCTTTATGATTGAATCTGTGATGATGATGTTGTGCACTATTGTGTTGAACCCCTAGACCACACTTATACACACACAAATATGGATTGCACGTGGAAATGGGTTAAGTCACATATTTTGAAATTGTTTTAAAATTTGAATTTTTGAATCCAAAATAGTTTTGGAATTAGAATTGAAGTTTTTGAAAAAAAATGGATTTCAAAAATAAAAGTTATTTTGAATAACTTGATTGAGTTTTGAAATTTAAATAATTTGATTTAAATTTGAATTCAATATTTGAAGTTGAATTCTATAATTTGGGAACTAGGGTTTAAAAAGCTATTCAACTTATAAATGGATTTATATGGGTTTCAAACCAATTTAAAAGTGATGTTTTGAAATTTAAAATTAAACCAAGATTTCAACTTGTATAAATCGGACTTTTCTGAAACGAAAACTGTTGTTTTCCAATAATAGAAGCTTTCATATAAGAAATGGATTTTCAATGTGTGTTAAAAGGAATTTAAGTTGAAATGAAAATGGTTTTCAGAGTTATAAATAAATCTTTGGAACGGGTTTTCGAAAGCTATAAATTAAATCTTTAATTTAAAGGTTTATTGAGTTAATCCAATTGAAATGGAAGTTGTTTTGAATCTATGAATAGATCTTTGTGAAACTAGGTGAAACTTTGTGAAATAAATCTTTTGGTTTAAAGATTTAAAATGGTAATTTTTTTTAACCATTGAAAGAAAAGTTTTGGATTTTATAAGTTGTGACTTAACTAAAATCCCATATCCATATGTTTTAAAATATGGCGCTCATTATTCGGTTTAGCCGGGAGAGGACCTAGTGTCATATAGCCCATTCCGAATAGTGATACGACGTTATGGATAGCAATTGAAGACCGGTGGTGAAGACCGGATATTTCCGAAAACAAAAGGGTAACTCGTCGATTGTCTCTGCACTGGCTGATCCCCGGTATAGAGATCTCCATATGTGATGGGAAGTCCGGACGTGATTAAGGATTATCCGGATTTGCAAGGGCTTCTTCGGAAGTGCCTTCGGTTCTGTTCGAACCCGGAACAGACTTGTATGGTTGTGTGTCCGACATTACACTTTGAGATATTAAACTGATCTCTATCAAATACATTTCTGCTTGGTGGCGGAGAATTTATTCTCTTAGCTTAACACCCTTCTCTGAGACGTACGAGCTCAGAGGTTATGTAGTTGATATTTATCGGTGATATATTCCCAACTTGGTAATGTGACATACTGAGTGTTGCTGTGTGATGATCATTGGTTGATCATTTGTGATATGATCATTTGTTTGATCATTTATCTTTGTGATCATTGCTTTGATCATCTGTTGACCCAAAGCATGGCTTTGTGCCAAAGCGTAGCTTTGTGGACGAGACTGCATCAGGACCTCACTCCCCGGAAATGGTCGAAACAGGAAAGATGCGGCAAGGTTATGAGGGTCGCTCCCTTTAGGGTGTGTCATTCCCTTCTGGTAAAGGGTGGTATCAGGTATGGAGCCCTGGTATTAACCTATGTGGTTGCTCCAATCTCATTTACTGTGTGGTTGTTGCTTTGAGGCGCCTCGGATAAAGGTCCCAAAGGACCGGGGGATGGCATATTCGTGTAGTAGTTACCTAGTTACAGAGGTAACCCGGCCTTGTGTTGGCAGAGATCTAACCGTAACGTTAGTTTCTCGGGACGTCCCGCCAGAGGCGATCCCATAGACAGTAGGAAGTTCCTTAGCCTGACCATTTGTTGGAAATCCAATCAAAACAATACGCGCCCTGTACGGTTTTAGTTGTATAACCTGCCATGGAATGTGGCGGTAACCTGCTATTGAACATGGTAGCTATAGTAGGCATACGATGAAATGTCGTATGCTGGCTAGGATTTATATTATATTTTCGAAATGGTTTTCCACACTTTGCACTTATAGTAATAATATCAAAGAAATTTTCTCGTATTAAGCATATTTGACTATCATAAGGAGAAATCTCCTCCAATTCTGCGTTTGCATTGTGTGTGTGGCGGGAGGCCTTATGGTAGTTTCATTTTCCAAAAAGCATTGCGGATTTCAAATTTAAATTCTTTTGTTGTTTTAAAAGACCAAATGTTTTTGTTTGCTCATACCAGTCCCATGACTGACCTGGAGTTTATTGTTCCTTTCCTAAACTCTGGGTGCCCACTATTTTCCCACACGGGCAGTCTAGAGTTGGGGTTTTCAGATAATCTATAGTAGGTGTAGATTCGATGGCTTTCAGCCTAGGATTTGGCAATCGCTTGGGGACGAGACTTGCTTAGCTCAGTGCAACACTTGTTGGTGGCTCGAGCTTCTGGATTGAGATATTTGGTTGGAGTTGCTATTGCTATTTGGAGTTCTTTTCTGAAGACTATTGTTTCTATTGGAGATCTTGTTCCGCTGCTTTTGTTATGTTATCTTTTATTTCCGCTGCTATTCTTTGTATCTCTGATAATGTTGATATCTATTGTACCATTCTATTGTGTCATTCATGTTGTATCAGTTATTGTATCAAATGTTGTATATTGTTTTATGTTATTCATTTCTTCCGCTGTGTTATTTACTTAATGTGTTATAAGCTCCGGCGACTCGAATTTGAACGATCGAATCTGCGGCATTCGAGTACAATGTGAAGTATGGATGTCGATTTTCGAACGCGAAAAATTCGAATCGTTACAATATTTGTACATAGTTAATATAAGCAATTCAATGTTGCTTGACAAAGAATACTGATGATGTTTTCATTCAGTAAGCAAAGAAATAATAATAGTACCAGCACGGTTTAGTTGGTTGGTGTTTCGGACCAAAGATCACAAGTTTGGTCTCCAAAACCAACACCTGTTGCCACTAGTTAACCGTGTTAAAAAAAATTAAGAAGTACATCAATTTGTTCAAATCTTCAAGAGTGGTTAAATTTTCTTTACTGATTTGTTTAATAATTAACGCATTTATAAGTACAGTGCAAATTTTGTAAATAAAAGAATTACAGCTCTGTAAATAGAACCAAGCATATATAAAAACCTATGTTGCAGATAGACTCAATATGCAAAAATTCTTAGTTTCCATTCCGGTCAGTGGAAAATTCCAAATTTTTGGTCCCATTTCGAAAATTCCCCTTTGATTCGGGTTTCTAAATTCTAGTACATTTTTTTTAAATACGCAAACAAATATGCAATTTTAATACTAGATAAAATTTATACAAATTATGTAAAATAAATTTCTTGAAATGAACTAAAACAAAAATTATTAACCAAATTTTTGGTCCCATTATGAAATATAATAAATTGTTGTGTGTGTTATTAATATAATAAATTAAACAGCATAAGTTAATTAGATTTACACAGATTACTGATATGTAGTTAAGTTTACAGCTGTAAGTTTTTTCCTATGCTAAGACATTAATGATTGTCTCAATGGGAGGGCAAAAAAATAAGTAACTGAATTTTTTTACCTTACAGTAGGCTAAAGTGATATTCAAGTACATTAAATGTTTTATAAACTACATGAAATTTTAGATACGGCATAAGAAGAGAATATGGTTTTAAATAAAGGAGGAGCTGCATGTAATTCCTCCTCCCCCATGTTTCTTTGTTTTATGTTTTATGTTTTCTTGCAAAATGCTGGAAAAAAATCAACATACCTTGGCAAAATCGAATGAATAAACCATACTTCTCCAACACTGCCTACTTCAAATGACACCATACAAACTTCCCACAGTCACTTCAGCTTCAAAACAATAATTACCTTCAACAAACATCAGCATTCTTATACTTCTTCATCTCAATATCTGCTTCATCCACACAACAACCTCTGCCAACACTCTTCATCAACTTCCAGTGCTTCTCGAGTCACCACACTCATCTACAACATCTACTGCTGCTCCCAATACTACCATAACCAAGAACACCACCTGCCTTCCCAAACAAAGCCATCATTCACCCCCTATACTATTCCACAACTAATACACACACCCATCATTTACTATCCTGATCAACATTGCATCATCCACCTTTCTGCAGTCACTACCACCTCCTCACTGTCTAGCATCACAACTGTTTATCCGACCACTACATTCCCATATACATCATCTTTCCATACCTCCCATACTACCAACACTCTACTTCACCTCCTTGTTCCATACCCCACTGTCATCTCCTTGCCAAAAATCATCTCCAATTCACAACACCACTTCACATCCCTCCTACTTCACAGCCACAACAACACCAAAACCACATCTCCCTACATCCAATACAAACGGTTGTTGCATACCTCTCTGGCCATACATTGCACCATTGTCAATATACATTTCTACCCGTTTTTCTACATTCCATTTTCACACTGCATATATCTTCAAACTGCTGCTATTCAAACTGTAGCCTTAACCAAATAGCATCACTGCCCTTCCTCCCATTAACGTTTCACTGCCAAACGCTATAGTACAGTCTCCCCATACATTTGCACAGTTCAACAACACCACCTTCTCCCAGACCACCATTTCGATCAACTACTACAACACACTTCAAATCACCATACATTTACTACCCTGCTTCACCTCAACCACTTACCGCCGAGACCACATTTTCAACCATTCAATTCACAAAACAGCCTACAACCCACAAATATCACTGCCATATCAATTACAACAGTCAACCATACATAAATTAACCTTTAATACTACTGAACTGCCATCATCTCCATTTATCTCACATTTTCAGCCAACAGCAGTTCAACTTCCTCCGTAATACATTCATCATCCATTCATAAACTTGCATCTGTCACAACATTTCCATATTGCTGCTCCATAACAGTTCAACTACATCTTCTCCTACAACACAACATCAGACAAACTGACTGTTTCTCAATAGCAAAACAAGTACTGTTAACTAATTACCCCGACCAAGGGAAGAAAAAAAATAAGACATCACCAGTATTATATTGACTTTATAAACATTAGACATTCTGAAAGTCCAAAACTCAAATTTTCCATTACCAAAACTTAAAATTAAAATGACTTTGTAAACCGCAGAAGTAAAAATGTTGTTTCAAGGCAAAAAAAATAAATCATACTTTTCAAGGCAAAAAGATAAATCATACCTGATTAAAAACTAGTTCATAGTAGTAGTTGAATGATATTGTGTGTCCACTTTAAAAGTCAAATACCCTACAGGAAAAAAGAAGCAATTAGAGCATGTCCTTAATTAATGCTTAAAATCAAATTAGAAAGTAAAATTAAAGCAATTAAATCAAATTAGATAAATTCGAACTGAAACCGGAATTAGACTGGAGTTCTCATCTTTGCCGATCTCGTCGTTGCTGATCTCGTCTTTGCTGATCCCCTTAAGTCGCATCTTGTTGCGAGAATTGCTGCTTCATTTATAAGAGTTTGAAGGTCTGCCCTAGTGAAACCTGAAGTTCTCCTTGCGATTTTCTCAAAATCAACATTCTTTCCTACTGCTTTTCCTCTTAGATGCACCTAGTAAGAACGAAATCACATAAATCGGTTCCATCAATCATTGAGAGATATGAAGAAGAAAGTTAATTAAAGGAATATATTACAGAGAGGCGACTTTGGAATGTAGGATTCTAAAGATGCGATAATACCGAAAGAAAGGTTCAAACGCGTTAGGATTTTGATGAGCGATGAAAATGGGGAGTTTTCTGTGATTTAGGGTTTTGGACTTGGCAGTGAAAATGGAATTTCGCGGTAATGAAAATGGGAGGGAGGGAAATAGTACGGACCGCCTAATTTTTCGTTTTGCTGTAGGAAAGTTTAACAGCATGGATAATGCGTTGTATTTGACGCTAAGCAACTAATAATTAAACAAAGACAGCAATTTATGTTTCAATGCTGTCCATTCTTGCAATAAATATACCATTTTCTTGTACTGTCTGTTTCACTCCAAAAAGTTCATACTTCGTATCACAATATCATATTCATCTCAAAATCATATCACTTTCGAAATCATATTCACTTTCGAAATCACATCACTTTAAATCATATTCATTTTCAAAATCATTATACAAAGTATTCGCATTTATATGCATTAAATCTAAATCACAACAGTTCCAACTTAAATAGTTTGAAATTAGTTTATACATTGGAAAATTATACAATAAAAATAGTTTATACTTAAAAATAGGTTGTAGATTAAAATAGTATGTATACTAATATATATATATATATATATATATATATATATATATATATTAAAATTGTTTAAAAATTTAAAATTATACATATTAAAATAGTTTATATATTTAAAAGAGTTTATACCGAAAATAGTTCAAACTAGAATTGTCTCAATTCAATTTTCACAAATCAATTCAAATCAATTTTAGTTCACAACTCAATTTAAATTAATCTTAGTACAACAATTTCAATTAAAAGGTTAAAGATTCAATTTAAATTCTTATTAACCATCTTAATGTATATCGGTTTCAAATTCAGGTTTGAACTACAAATTTAAACCACTTCCAATTCAATTGGTTCCAAGGTTCAAATATTTAAACATTTATAATAATTCAAATTTGATCAATTTCATTTATATTTCAAAATTCAACTTTAATTTTATTTAAAATTGAAAACATTCACTTAATCATTTCTAATAACGTTTAAATAAAATCTCAAATTACAAATTTAAATCAATATCAATTTCAATTTTATTTAAATTTGAAAATATTCGTTTACTCACCTTTAATCAAAAATCCAGTTATCAAGTTATAGAAATCATATCTTTAAAATCTCAAAATTAATAAGTTTCAAATCAATTTTTATTTAAATACTACTCTTAAACAAATAAAATTTCAAATCAATTTCAATTCATCTTTTCAACCTTAATTTATTAAAGTAATTACAAAATCTATTTTTCAAAATATTTATAAATTTTAAATAAATACTTTAAAACATATTATATATATTAATTAAATTAAATTTTCATTATATTAATCATTATTCAATTAAATCTTATTATTGAATATATTTTATATCTTATTTTATATATTTTAAAACTAATAAAATTATAAGTATAATCTTAAAATTTATATTTTCAAACTTAACTTATAAATTTAAAATTTCCAAACATATAATTTATAAATTTAAAATTTTCTCATATTAAAATAAAAATCTTTATATTTTTAAAATCAATATTTATTAAAACCCATATATTTCCTTTCAAAAGGAAACCATTTTCAAAAATAGACCTACGGTGTCCATATATAGTTTTTATCCTATGGTCAAGTGATACGGATATTTATCATTACAATCCGCAATAATTTAATATTTACGGGTATATATATCATTTCAACCCGCAATCCCAAAATTTCAAAAATCAATAAAATTGCTTGGGTTTATCATTTCAACCCATAGCGATTTTCCCTAATCTATAATTTCGTTCGGGTATGTATCATTTCAACCGATAGGGATTTCTAACTATCACGAAGCTTAAAGTGTGAGAACAATAAAATAAAATATCAAATGACGTAACATATCATTGGCAAATATGATCAGAATTAACCATTTAAATAAATATATAGATATTAACAGGTTATTGTCAATATTGTCAATTAACGTAGGTGAACAAATGCAAATAATAACATTTCATATTTAATTATTTAATTACTAATAAATTCAAATTTAAAAACATATTTAGATGTCATTTCATATGAATTAAATTTACTAAATATAAGAATGATAATCGTGAGTGATCACTCATCTTTCGAGGCCAGAGAGATTTACGAATCCAAGCACAAATTCCAAAGCAAAGCACGATGGACTTGAATCGATGAAAACAAAATATATAAAAAAAATCAAAAAATCAAAAATTTACTCACATATTTAAAATAAAATCTTCATATTATATAAAAAAATCAATATTTATTAAAACACATATTAAAATAAAATATCCGTATTATATTTTAAAAACCAATATATAAAAATCAATATATATATATATACACACTAAAATAAACATTTTATAGATGAGAAATGGCTATTAGGAAAACTGCTACGCTGGGTGATGGGAGTTGAGGTCAAGTACACGTTGTTTCGGTGATGGTGGCCGCAGCTGCTCGGTGGCTGTCAGGGCTCTGTTTTGGTCAGGGAGGAGGGGCAATGGGCGGCATTTAGCAGCGGAAGGGGATAGTCGGCTATAGAGTGCTGCTGTGGTGCTTGAGGAGAATGGCCGTAGGTGGGAGAAAAGTGGTGAGTTGTGGCATGGAGGTGTTTGGCACTGCAGGCGGGGATGAAGGCAGGAAGGTGAGGAGATGTGCGTGCTGTAGGGGTTGCTTTGACGGCAGTTGTGGAGAGGACGTGGATGGATGCTATGTAGTTAGGAGGAGAGGCGATGTGGGTGTTTGGGTTTGCTGCATGGGTGGAAGGGAGGAGCTACGGCTATGGTATGGCGCTGGAGGGGAGATGGTGGCGGAGGCGGATGTTGGTGTTCGGTAACAGACGACAATGGAGGGTTTGAGCTTGGATCTCGTTGGTCTGCAAAGATGGTGCACAACTTCTTCAAACAAATATATATATACTTTATATATTTTCACTATTTAGAATAAGACAGAAAAATAGAGAGAAGAGAATAGGAGTAGCAGGTTGAGTTTCATAAGAAACGAATGCAAACATATATTTAACTGTATACTTAGTTATATAATTTTTTTATCGATGGAAGAAGACAGAACCGAAAGAGAGAGGGAAGGTAACATATATAAATTGAAACAAGGGAATAACAAAAGTCACAGGTTAAATTTTCAGAGAATATTAAGCGTAGTGTCCATTCGTTTTGATGGTGGATAATGGAAAGACACAGAATACAAAATGGTTCCAAACGCGTTCCGATACGGCTAACCGTTTCATAGATTTTACCATGTACCGGATGCCGAAATGCACAGATGAATATACTGCTGAGATCAGCATGACGAGAAGAACGAAATGGTACACAGATATCAGCGATACGACCGTCTTATCAAAACTCGATATTCGCTGTTGAAAATACTGCTAAACACCGAAAATATATAAACGGAGCTAGAGCAGTCCAAATTTGGCGAAACGAAATATGACGTATCACTCAAAAAATGATTTACAATTTATTATATAAATATTTATATTTCATAGATTTTTTATTTTCATCAAATTTTTAACTGATTTAAAATTTTAAATTGAAATTTCACAACCAAATAAACTTTTATATTTTCATATGAAAATCTGACACTTGTTATGCTTCAATAGACGCATACCAAATATCAAATTTCATTGCAAAGATTTAATTGTTTAATTTCATGAAAAAATTAGTTTGTTGCGTTATTTAAATCGTTAAAATTCCTCTGATCGTTACACAGTAATTCAGCATCAATGCAATTATTATGTATAGCAAAGGTTATTCATTTCTTACTAAATAAATGTATTCTTATTTCTAAATTTTACAGCGATCAAAAAACAATTTTATATAAACAAATTTATGCTTTTACTTTTAATAAACATTCATTCGATTCTTTATTAACTTAACGTTGATTATTTCAGTTTATGTTATCAAATACTTACAATTCGATATCATTTAATTTTGCTTTCTAATATAAGTTATCATCTCTGTATCTTATTGAATTTTGTTATTTAAATTTTTTATCTAAGTTCATGTCCAATAAATCGTTAAATTTTTATTTCTAACCATTTTGGTTCAATAATTATATTAAATTTAATAATTTATAATAGTTAGAAATACGATTCATTACAACCTTCCCCCTTAAAAATTTTCGTCCTCGAAAAGGAATTAAGTAAAGAATCTAACATTTGATATATTTTACTCAAAATAATCAACATACAAAACATAAAATCTTATTTTGCAAAACCTTTACTATGCTCCTGCTACGCCACTCTGATATCGACTTATTTGTAAAACAAGTTATAAAATTTTAAAGTCTCAAGTTTTTTCTAACACCCCAATTTATGAAAAATTTCGGCAACGTCTTCTTTGTGCGGCTCGATCGAAAAAATTTACAATAGATATATATAAAAAAATATACATCTCATATCAATGATGAGGCACTCGATAGGGAAAAATATAAAAGTATGGTATGTAATCCAAGATATGTACTTTATCATTATTAATATGAGCTAGTTCGCTCATATTAAGCGAGCAAAAGCAAGCAAAATCGCATATACGTCCAAATGGTCTTCATATGTACCTATCTCAACTCAAGTTTGAGTATTAGTCACTTATAATAAGATACAGAAAACATGCATGAGTTTAGTAGAACTATATAACATGTATTCTTAATCCAAACCATAAGCACAAGCACTAATACACAACATAATAATCATATGTAGCAAAAATACAGTTGTAACAATGATTTGAATTAATATTCATCTAATTAACCTAAACTATATTAATTTACATTATCTCATATCAACAGTTTATTTATACACTATCGTCCCTTATTAACACCATTCTTTATTAGCATCCAATTGGTTTACTTATTATATCTCATTCTTATTCCCAATTCTTTTATTTACATTCAGTTCCTTTACATTCATTTGATATGCATTCAGTTTAAATCAAATTCAATTATTCATACCGCTTTCACTTACATTCATTAATATTCACCTATTAATATTCACTTTAAATTTCAATTTATGTTTACCCATATATAATTTACTTAGTATATTTTCTTTAATACTAACAATACTCAACAACCATTAAATAAAATTATTTACATAAGTTTAAAAACATTTTACACAATACTTCATATATATATATATATATATATATATCATTACTTCACAACTTAAGTTCATATTTGTTTCTATCACACAACATTCTAAACCATATTCAATTCTTTTTGCAACTTAAGTTGAAATACATTTTATAACTTATGTTCATCTTCATTTCAAAAGTCAAATTCTATTTTATTTAATTCGCTTTTATCCTACTTTACTTGATCTGAGTTAAATTTTTTATTTTCTTATCATTCACATTCAAAAAATTTAAAATTTTCTTTTAGCTAAATATTTCTCAAATCTATAGGTCATACAAACTTATTCACTTAAATTTCATTTCATTATTTTATCTAATTCATTTCAAATACAATTCACTTTCATTTAAACTTTCTTGAGTTAAACTTCATTTTATTTACTTCATTTCACTAACTCAATATATTTAACTTTACTTAGGTTAATTCTTTTATTCCATATCTCAAATTCAAATTTCCCTTTCAAATGTGTTGAAAATATGCCTTTTGAAACCATTTCTTTAAAACCTTAGACATCCCCTTTCAAAACCATTTAAACTTGCTTTTCGAAAGCGTTGGAAATTTTTATCAAACACTTAAAATATCCCATTTGGAAACATTGGGGGCCTCCCCTTCGAAACATTTATCGCATATCTTTTGAAAGCATTTTGGTTCAAGCAAGGGTTTATGGATAAATTGCTTCGAAACCATTTAAACTCATTTTTTTTGAAACCTTTGGGTTTACAATATAATTTAAGTATAGCGTCATACAAAACTGTGGTGAAAGCATCGATTTCGAAAGTATTAATCCCAAGTAAAAGAAAGAGGATAGTTTCGAAACCCACTCTTTCGAAACCATTACCTCTAAAACCATTTGAAAATGGCTATACGACCCTTTCGAAAACATTGAGAAGGTGACCTCAAAGTAAAAGGCTAAAGCACCCTTTGGAATACATTGTTTTGAGGCTTTGAAGAAAAGCGGGCTTAACTAGTTTGAAAGGTAAGAATACGACAGCATGGGTTATGAATAAGTTCGATAGCGGCTATCCTTTCGAAAGCTACTTTTAAAATATATATATATATATATATATATATATACACACACACACATATACATATATATATATAAGAGGCAACTTATTCGAAAGCTCTTTTCTAAACAAAGATAATCCTTTTAAAACAAAGATAAGTTGAAAGCTCCCCTTCAAAAGCTTCTTTAAAAGCAGAGACAGATAGTGGATTTGAAAGCCTATTAGAAAAACTTCAACCCCTTCGAAAGCATGGTTTTGATACGGTCCCATCCGCCTTTCTCTAGTGCAGTACTTAGCAATTGCTTGATACCATGTTCATTGGTTTCTAATGGGTTCATAAGCGAAGGTATGGTGTTGAAAGCTAACAAATGGAAGTGGCGAAGTGGTAATCCAAGCAAAACTGATTTTTAGCCTTTCAAAGAAATTTATTTTTATCTAACATGCCTTATTTCTCAAGATGTAATTGATTGTCATTTCCTTATCAAAATCATTTTCTAAAAGGCTATCGAATTTAAGATTTTCAATTAAAATGTTTTAACAAATAAGCCCTTCTCCTTCATAAAACGTATAAAACATTTAAGTTCTTTAACTTAAATAATTTCATAAACATAATAAAATACTTAGAAAAATTCCCCACAAATTACTCCAATTCACTTTTAATATATTTTCTAATATATATAAATCTCAGACCCGAAATCAACATATAATTACCTTAAATAATTTAAGCCTAATATTAACTATTTTTTTCCATTGAAAATACATAATAAATCCATAATAACTTGGAAAACTATGAAACTTGAAACCCACTTCTAAAATAATGTTTTCGACTATATATCAAAAACGCAAATCATTTAGATGTCATTTTATAAGGTTCCAATCTAAACTTATCATAAAATCTATATGAAACATCATAAATCATCAACAAGCACAAATATATATATATATATATATATATATATATCCATTCAAAAAACATAACATGGAATTATATTTGCAAAATTAATTCGGGTCAAACATTAAAGCCGAAATCCTTATGAAAACAGAGATGTAAGATAATTATTCACCGTGGCTTGGTGTAAAGATGGTTGAGATTTTCCCTTTGATTAATTTCTTCAAGCTTTCTACTTGTTTTCTACCTTATCTTCTTTTGATTCTTCTTAATGGTGGTCGGTCGAGCTTACTATAGATTTGGTTTAGTTTGCAAATGTTGAAATGAAGGATTGAAGGGTTTAGGTATAAGAACAAAGACTATTTCTATTTTTCCTTTATCATATTCCTCCTACTTGCTTGTCTTTAATTCTCTTTTGCTTATATATATATATATATATATATATATATATATATTCATTAAGGCGCGACTTCTTTATTAATTTACAAATCTCAACCCCTTAACCTTCTGCATTATTTCATTTAATTTATCTAATTAAATGTCTTAAATAATATTGGTCAAAATTAGGGTCATTACAGCCTCCATGTAGTGTAGCCTTACATAACAACCCGTATTTTTCCGACAATTAAAAGATTAAATTAAATAAGTTTTGTAATTTAATGTTGTGGAAATTTTAAAATTTAATAATAAGGAAAATAACTAGAATGTAATTTTTTGTAATGTTAATTTAAGGTAATTGCTAACTATTTTAATGTAATTCCAATTAATTGAAATGATTGTAAAGTTATAATGATTAGAACTTATAAGGAAGGAAATAAATTAAATGTTATATTGATTGGTGAAATAACATGTAAGTAATTGTAATTTGATAAAATCAGTGTTGTGTAAGTAGTTATAACATTTGTTTGTAGATAATAAACTTATACATGTGATCAGATTAAGTAAAAGGTGACAATTGTTATTTAACACCTATTTATTTAATCTGTTGAAATTAAATTGGAAATCAATTGCAGTTCATCTACTTAAATATTGCAATTAATATGAATTAAAATGATAATTGTAGAATATTGTTGTAAATAGAATCTAAATCAATTTCAGTTACATTCATAAAGTAATAATTGACTGAGTAATAAGATGTAAATCGGAATAAATGAAGTTAATGGAATTTAAATTATAATCAATGAATTTATTGCAATTAAAATTTGAATGCTGTAATTTGTGCAATATTTTACATTAGATTTGACATGGAAATTTGTAAGATTACAAATTCTTAGGTAAACAATAATGATGAAAAATGGTTAACCACTAAATTTGAAATTAAGTTGATTAAACTAATTTAATAATAATTCATTTAATTAATGTAAAAATAGCCATTTTGGCCACTGTCTAGGATTTTGACAAAACCAGTTTCTTTGGATCCGTAACGGTATTATTATATTTCAAGTTTCGTAGCGGTCAGACTTGTCGTTTGATTGTGCGGGCTCGAAACGCATAGAAATCAATTTAATGAATTCAATTTGAGATAAGCTTATTTTAAAAGCCAACTTCTTCATACAGTGGAATTAGGACTTGAATCATGTTCCATTGAATTTAAAAATATCGAAAACATCTATTTTGATATATTGGATGAGCCATTTTCATTTCGGAATGGAACATGCTTTTCGGTCGTTATTGTCATTTCGAATAAATTCGGTATATTCATTCATTCTTATTGAGCCTTGTCTATATAAATAGTTTCTTTCCTAAACTCTAGCAGCCTTTTATTTCTGCCTATACATACAATTCTGTCTGTTTGTTCTTCCTTCTTCTAATGGCAGAAAGGATGCTCTAATTACAAACGCTGATTCAATTTCAATTTATTCGAAAAACAAACTCCTCAAAAGTATGTCATATTGTATGTCATTGAAAAGCCCTCGATGAGCGTAACCTACTACAGTAAATTTTTTCCAGTTGGGTGCATCGTTTGACCAGAAATCGAGGATGAACCTCGACCGTCAAAATTAGGTTTTCGCGATCCAACAGTGGATCTTCATCCGACCTGCAATCAGGAGGCGGCGTTGGGAAGCTGGTGACGAGCAGGTCATAGATCATATATTTGTTCGTGCCAGGGGGTCTCCACTTTGCCAGAAAATGGCAATAAAATCGATCAGCGGCGTATGGCCTGGGGGTGGTTGGAGCATGCAAGTGGGTGCCTAGGAAGTCGACCTGAAGTTAGTGTCGCGGTGGCGCTGCTAGATCATAGCGATGGGTCGTGTTTTGGCGTGCGTTGGATGATCTTGGGTGGCGGCTCTCTCTGTGTTGGCTCATGTCGCATGATAGAGAACTAGGGTTTCGAACGATCTGGTATGACGTAGCTGCTTATTTTATTAATTAATTTATTTATTTTATATTGAAATTCAAATGATCTAACTTACATATCTTTTGCATATGAGCTTTGATTCATGCGCATTTTGTTTCATTGGGATCGTATCGAAATTTTGGACATTTTGGAACTAGTTTGGTCGAATTCTAAGACAATTGAATTTTAGGGCTAATTTTAGATTTTAAATCAATTGAAAATCAAAGGTGAGTGTTTTAAGCCACTCACAACTGCTAAATTTTCTTATGTTGGTTAAATTAAATTTACAGTGTGATTATAAATTGATTGATTACTGTTTGGTATATTTAAATTGTCATTCCACTTAATCCGACTTTATTGAATATAATTGTCATTTATTTTGATATTAAATTTTAAATTGCCAATTAATACTTGTTATTGATAATCAGTCAATTGTTGTTATTTGTCTGTTGATTTGAATGATGATTATGATGGATGTTTAATTGTGGATATTGGAAGACTGAATGTTATATTTAATTGTATCACACTGCAAGTTCCCTTAGTTATTGTTAGGAAAAAAATCACTATGGGTTTCAATGATACATACCCGAATGATCTGATAGATTAGAGAAAAATCGTTATGGGTTGAAATGATAAACTCGAGTGATTTTATGGATTTTGAATGTTAAGTCAGGATTGCGGGTTGAAATGATATATACCCGTAAATTTATTTATTGTAGGTTGGAATGGTATATACCTATAAATTTAAGTTTATTACGGGTTGAAATGATATATATCCGTATCACTTGACCATAAGGTAGAAAATCCTATGCGGACACCAGATTGGTTAAATAAAATGATTTTAAATCCTTAAACTTTTTTAATTCAATTAAATCTTGAAATAAATTAGATTTATATAAACTGAATTATGTTCGAAAACCCAAGCTTTAAATGTTCAAATTGGAATTGGTTTAAAGGAATTGTTTAAAGAAATTTAATTGAAATTTCAAAATTGAATTGTGAAATATAAATGAAAATTATCAAATTAAGTTATTGAATTTTTTGAATAATTAAACTTTGAAATCTATGAATTTGAAGTGATTTAATATTTTAATTCAAACACAAATTTAAAATCAATATAAATTGAAATGATTTTGGGAATTTGTATTGAAAGAAAAATTAGTTTTATTGAAATTTGGATATGGTTCAGATTTGTTGAAATGGAAGAAATATTTTTATTGGTATTAATTTCAAATTTATTTATTTTGTAAACTATTTTAAAGATATATTATTTAATTTCAGATTTATTTGGATTTTCAAACTATTTACTACATAAACCATTTCCAATAATCAAACTATTTTATATTAAACTATTAAAACAGGATTAAAACTATTTTTAAAAAATTTAATCTATTTTAAACTATTTATTCTATTTAAGCCATTTAAACTATTTTAATGTTTAAAACTATTTTTTCTATCTCAAAATTGTTTTAATCTATTTTGACCTGTTTTAAACTATTTAATCTATTTTAATCAATTTAAACCATTTAAACTATTTTAAAGCATTTTAAACTATTTTCAACTATTTAAACCCTTATAACTATTTTAAACTATCTCAAAAATTTAGACAGGGCAAGGCTGAATTGGTTAGACAAACTCCTGGATTTTTAAAGCGATTGTGGTTAAATGATGTTATAGCCCACGTGAATTTGGAAACGATATTTTCTTGTGAAATGACATATTTTGGGCAAAGATGATAATTTTGAAATGAGAGTTTAACATATTTTTTTAATATAGTTTCGAAAGTGATATGATTTCGAAAGTGAATTTGATTTCGAAAGTGATATGATTTATAAAGTGAATTTGATTTCAAAAGTGATACAGTTTGAATTGGATATGATATTTTGATATCAATTAGAATTGGTTTGGAAATATAAAAGAACCATCCAGTGTGAAATATGCATTTGATTGTTAAAGAGACCAGGATCGAATATTGTCATACCCTCTGCCAATACTGAATACCACTTTAACAACTGTATACGTGGTGAAGATTCCAAAATGAAGTAGGATGGTTTGGCGAATGATTCAATATGAGGTATTAACGTAGCCCTGACTCCCTCGAGTCGCTTGATGTGACTAAAACAAGAGCCATGCCGAGCCAAGTGAGGTTGCACTTCCGATCAAACATGCTTCTTCGATACCATATTATGACTTTATGATTGATTTGGTGGCCACCCCTCGATTTGATTATGGGAGTGTGTTTCTAGGTGGGCGGTTGTAGCAGCTATGCGTTACCACCAGTCCAAATCTGCAAAACGGTAGTATCCTACCATGTGCATTGCCTCACATGCCTTGTCACAGGCCTTATCGCGCCCATTACGAGTTTGATTTGTGTCGTAGCTATGGAGTGTTCCCTAATAGCCCACCAGTTTACGGTGGAGTTTATAGTACTGTATATACTACGACATTTATATAAAATGTGTTAAGGGGGATATGGATAACGCCGTAATGCTATTTTAATACTTTACTGTAGACACTATTATAATAAAATATTGTACTATGTATGTAGATAGTTTAACAGATCCTTAGGAGGTGGAAATCCTTAACACTCTTAAGTTATTGCACTCACCTTAGACACTGGAAAGGAGGTGTCAAACCCCGTAAATATCTTTGACGCCGTTACATTCATATTTATTTACTTATGATTTAACTTACATAAGATCTTTTAGTTCCGACTCGAATGTTTTTCTTTTCATTACGCTCGAGTCAACCTGAACTTTTCAGTGTATTGAAGACCATTCTATGTAGAGGAAGAAGATGGAGATTCAGTTGCTATCACTATTTATTGTTATTTCACTGCATCATGTTGTTCCGCTGCATTATTGTATTTATTATGTTGTATGTAACTCTGATCTGTATTATAAAAGTATAATAAAATGTTATTTGTACAACAGCTTCATGAACTGTTTATTTAATTATTATATTTTGTCATTCCGCTGTGAGATTATGTGTTTTGTATTTCTTTCTTTCTCTATTTTATTCTTATTTACCCCATAACAATCCTCGCTTTTGAATGGTTTGAGTTTGACATGTGTGGTTTATTGTCAATTTAAATGTCCAAAAAGGTGGGTGGGTCGTTACACCTTAAGTTGGATCAAACACTAAGCTTGAGCCCTATTGTTACTGTAACATCCCCTATCTTGTGGTCCGTAGCTAAGCGCCATAGATGCTACAGTCATATATAGTATTAACTTTCAGAGAAAATATACGGCAATGTTAATGGTATCCATAATATCAGAAGCATATGAATATGAAACAAAATCATAGATTCAAAAAAACTTTACTGATTACATTGCAAAACCATGTTTCATATTCCATTACATAATCCCAAACGATTCCTAGGTTTCGATCAAATATTATTATTATAAAGCACGACAAGAGCGATATATGAATATGCTCCCTTGGATGACCAGAGTACTAAATAGACATATCAGTCTTAATACAACACATCGGAAATAAAACTAAATAGCTCCTACATAGCTAGCTTTGCCTCCTGCACGTATTCAGAAGCTTTATTCATCCAACTAACTAAACCTGAAAAACCTTAGCTCTCATTCTACTCAAATTGAATTTTGAGCACCCAAGAGTTTAAGGAGAAAACATAAACTTCAAGTCAGATATAAAGCCTGGTGCGAATAACACAGTTACATCTCGATTTACTGATATTAAGTGAGACCACGCTGCTCAGTAGAAGGAGTTTTCCCTCACCAATATCCCTTTAAAACTATCTTTTGCAAATCAGAATCCTGCAATCAAACTGATTAAAACAATAATAGCAATATCATATATGCTTATAAATCAGGTAATGAATGGAATACCTGTCCGAACAATATAGTTTTGTTTGGCTAACTACTAACCATTGGCTGACTCGGGCGCACCAGACAAAATAAATAGTCTAACATCTATTAGACACACTTCTAGACGGTCAGTCCTTAACTTACTTCTCCTAGGGTCAACTGATCCTAATGGTTTTGGGGATCATTAATAACCTATCCTCATTCTCTTTATATTTCTTTCTGTGTGTAACATCATTTAAGTCTTACATGTGACTAATCCCTACACACTAGAATTTTAGACTAAATTAGCTAGGAGCTATAGCTAATGTGTAGGACGCGACCCTATACCAGTCCCATCTGGTAATCAAATATCTGAGTTATTTACGTAGGGTTAACTATCCCTCAAAATTTCCTTGAAAACGTCTTTCAAATTGATTTAACCCTAAACAAGGAAAACATACTATTTTCTTTACTCAAATCTCTTTGCTATGATATATGATTTACACAAAACATTGTTGATGAAAACCTTCGAAGCCTTTGTTTAAAATCTTTAACAATCTATTTCAAAACCTTTGAAAGTACCTCTTATGAAACTAATGAAAGTACCACTTTCGAAACAAGTTAACTACTTTACATTGTAACATTAGGCCGATAGGCCAAAACATACCTTTCGGAACTATTTTCAAAAGACCTTTCAAAAAAATTGAAAATGTCTCTTTCAAAAGCCTTATAAACCTTAGACATCCTCTTTCAAAACAATACAAACTTGCCTTTCGAAAACATTGGGGAATAACCCCTTCGAAATCTTTATTATATACCTTTCGAAAACATTAGGGAACCTCCCCTTCAAAACCTCATTGAATGCCTTTCAAAATAATTAAAGTCCTGTACTCAAACAAACCTTTTGAAAGCGTCAGGTTCAAGTAAAAATGTGTGGAATATAGTTTCGAAACCTTTAAAACCATTCCTTTTGAAACCTTTGTGTAACGGCCCGGAATTTGATCACTTTAAGATATAATACTTAAAATGATTCTAAATATAAAATATATAACATTTCAGGATTTCAATAATATTAGATAGGATTTGCAAAGAGAAATATATACAAAAATAAGAATAACAGCTTATATCGACAAAAGTGACAAAATCCTAATTTCCGAAAAGTAAGTTTCAATGGTTAAATAAATTATTTTAATTAATTTATGAGTGTTTATATTTTTAGTAACACTGTACAAATTTATTTTTAAATTGGTTTATATTAATGAATAGTTTAACTAAAACTTCAAAATGTGACCGTAAAACATTTTGTCAAAAATCAATGTCTTAAAGTTGTCGCAACGTTGTTGCACCTTTAGTTTCTTATATGTGAACATATATTCAAATAGTATAAGTATTGATTAATTAACTAATCAATTTTACT
Source organism: Allium cepa (assembly GCA_030765085.1). Lineage (NCBI taxonomy): Eukaryota > Viridiplantae > Streptophyta > Magnoliopsida > Asparagales > Amaryllidaceae > Allium > Allium cepa. The sequence continues at coordinate 478,144,103 of CM060943.1, read as the reverse complement.
GTTACTAAACATAGTTAGAAAATTCTAGAATGTAATTAACAAAAAGTAAGCATAAAAAGACAAAAAGTGTTATAAAAGTCAAAAATAAACATTAAATCAAACAAACAAAATTATTATATTCTTTACTTAATACTTAAGTGAAAATGACATAAAGCGATGATTTGAAATGTAATGTTAAGTGGTGAAAAAATTAGTTTGCTTAAGGTATAAGCAAAGGGTATTTGGTCTTTTTACAAAATATTATTTTAATCCAAATTTTTTTCTATGCATATCAACACATTTCCTCACTTTTTTCTACACATTTCTTCTCCATTTTCTAGCTCTTCTTCCACTATATAATGGCTTCCATGCCTCTCTTAAAAAAATTCAAAAGCGTAACAAAGTTATGGCAAAAATAATCGACAAAAGACTATACAACTCAAGTCATGCTCAAACTAGTAAGTTCCATCCATCCACCCAAGGCCATGCCCACCTAAAAGCCATCTCCCCACCTTTCATCTCAACTTCTAGGATAGCGGAGCTATAGCCAGATATCAAGAAGTTTTGGAAAATAGTAATGAAGCTATAGTCAAATTCATAGTGACAAAGTTAGTAAAATTGGTAGGAAGTATGCTTTAGATCTAGAGTTTCTTGCCTTAAAGTTTGACGGAGTGAAATCCAAAGTGAGTTATTCCTTCCTTTATGTTCATTAAAATCATTGCTAAGTTGAAAGATCTTTAATTGTTAAGTGTTGTTTGAAAACACTTGTCGAATGCTTGCTTACTTTGTCTGCTAGAACAGTGTTTATTTCCTTGTTTGACTATTTGTATAGTTAATTAAGTATTTTAAGATTTAGAAGTTAAATACTTAAGGGGTATACAAAAACGACTAGTGCATGTGTTTCATCTGTGAGATCCAAGAAGACTTGAACGAGGGACGGAATATATCGAAGGGAAAGTCCAGATGCTCCAAAATAAATGTCAAACCGTTTTAACCCAAGATAAAATAAAGTATAATAAATATTTGATAGAATGAAGCATTGATTATCATTTATTTTTGTGTTTATTTCATTGATTGATTGTTAGAATTAGTCTCGGCCAGTTTATGGGCACTGATTATTATTTATTGATTGTTGACTTTGCTCGACCAGTTTATGAGCAATTAATTATCCATATGCATGGGCTGGGTAGAAAATAATTATAGCTAAAACCTTGTGGTTTGTTTCATGATTTGACTAAATGTGATTAGCGATAATATTGGTTTATTTTAGTTGTTATGATTAGTTATAATAATTTGACGTCAATGAAATTATTTTCAAAGTTGGTAGTTTTCATTTGTAGTTTTAGAACGGATGGATTTTTTGGTGTTTTGGCTGGTACAAAAATCCAGGTCGTCACATTTGGGTTTAGCTTTCAAAATATAAAAAGGGTCATAAAAGAACTGGGATGAAATCAACTCTTGCGAAAGCATTTTACTAAACAAAAAAATTGGATGATGTCGAAACCAACCCCTTCTAAAGCATTGGGGAAGTGGCTACTGGGTTTAAATAAAAGAAACCATTCAAAGGCGTTGCTTCGAATGGCAGAATGCTGCAGAAGGTGTTTCGACCCTATCGAAAGATTCTTTTTAAAACAAAGGCGACAATCTCTTTCGAAATCTCTTTTCTTTAAAATAATTGACCACATCGAAAGCCATCTCATTCGAAAGACAAGTTTACTACCAAATTAGTTCTAAGTTTTCAGAAGCTACTTCAACCCCGTCAAAAGCCCTGTTTCAACTCTATATCTTTCGCCCAACTCTAATCCACTACCTACCGAAGCTGATACAATGTGTATTGGTTTTGACTTAGATGGAGGCGGTACTATGAAGTTGAAAGGTAGATGTCGAAAGTGGCGAAACAACAAACCTTTACAAAAACTAATTTTTGCTTTATAAAGTAATATCTTTCCAACTAACTTGCATATTTTTCATCATATAATTGGTTGCCAATTTCTTTCCCAAAAATCTTTTCTAAAAGTGCTGTCGAACTTTAGAGATTAACAATTTAAAACATTTACAAATTGCTACTTCTCCTTTTATAAACATATAAAACATTTAAGTCTCGCGATTAAAAAAATTTATATACTTATTAAAACACTTAGGAAAATTCTCCAAAAAATCACATAAATCGCTTTTAATATGTTTTCTAACATATATAAATTTCTGACCCAAAGCTAACATATAACAGCCGTAATTAATGTTAAACCGAATTTAACCATTTTCTTCACTAGAAAATTCATAATAAATCCAGAATAGTTCATAAAATTATGAAACTTGAAACTCATCTCCAAAATAATAATTCCGACCTTATATCAAAATCGCAAGGCATTTGGATGTCAATTGATAGGTTTTTCAATCATAACTTGTCATAAAAATCTATATGAACAAACAAAATTCATCAACAGACATATATATATATATATATATATATATATATATATATATTTCATTCAAAACATGGCATAATACTTTGCAAAACATATTCGGATCTGATCTAGAACCAAAAATAAGAAAATATGAGATGTAACCTATTATTTACCTTAGATTGTGATTAAGGAGTTGGGATTTGCTCTTGAATTAAATTGATAAAGCATCTTCTTCTTGATTTTTGCTTATCCTCCTCTTGCTTTCTCCTAATGTTGGCCGGCCTTACTTGATTTAGTTTTTGTTTGTGAATGTGTAAAATGAAAGTGGTGTGAGGGTTTAGGATATAAGGAAATAACTCATTCCTATTTGGCCCTTATCTATTATCCTTACTTATTTCATTTTAACTCCCTCTTTGTTCATTAGTTTATTAGGCACAGCTACTCTCTAATTATACAGATTTCACTCCTTAACCATTTACACTATTTCATTTAATTTATCTAATTAAATATTGTAAATAATGTTAGTTAAAATTATGGTCGTTACAGTCTACCCTCCTTAAAGAATTTCATCCTCGACATTATGATAAGGCGCTCATCAAAATCAATCATAAAGGTAAAACATACCATGAAACAAGTTAGGATAAGTATCTTGAATCATGCTCTCGGTTTCTCAAGTACAGTCTCTCACGTCGTCACTCTACTGGACTTTGATTAATCTGACTGCCTTGTTCCTTATTATCTTCTAATCTCCCGCGACTATACAAACTGGTTTTCTACCTATAGTCAAATTCGGCTCCACTAACAGTGTCGTGCTATAGTAATCTTTGGATCTCAGATACACTTATGGACTCCTGCCAAACTACTCGACAACTTCACTCTATTTGCGAGCTTCCCAATCCTTTCTATAATAGGAAATGGTCCAACGAATCTTGGAGCCAATTTTCTTAATTTTCAGAATCTGATTACATATTTCATCGATGATACATTGACGAAAACTTGATCTCTAACTGAGAACTCTAAGTCTTTTCACTTTTTATCAGCATAACTCTTCTTCCTAGACCGAGCTTCCTTCATCCTAGCTTGAATTAACCCAATCTTTTCTACAGCTTCTCTAACCAAATCTAGACCAAGAACTAACCTATTCCCGGTCTCTAACCAATAAACTTGAGATTTGCATGACCTTCTATACAAAGCTTCAAACGATGCCTCTCTATATTAGTCTGATAACTGTGTTATATGAAAACTCGACTAAATGTATGTGGTCTTCCCATGAACCCCCAAAGTCTAGAACACAACCTCATAAAAAATCTTCTAAGACTTTGTTAATCCTTTAGTTTTCCTATCTGTCTGTGGATGGTATGCTTGAGCTTGGTACCCAAAGTATCCTGTAAACTTTTCCTGAACTCGCTAGTGAATAAGGAATCTCTATCACTTATTATGGTACTAGGAATTTCGTGTAGTCTAACTACATTCTTCATAAACACCTTAGCTAAAATAGGTGCCATCCAGGTTGACTTTAATGGAATGAAATAGGAACTCTTAGTCAACATGTCCACTATGACCCATATGCTTTAATTTCCACTATTTGACCTTAGCAACCCGTCTATAAAATCCATTGAAATAGAATTCCGCTTCCATACTAGAATATCCAAAGGATGAAGTAAAACACTTGATTTCTGATGTTCGGCCTTTACTTGTTGACAATTCAAACACTACTTCACCCATAAGCCTACATCCCTCTTCATACCTTTCTAGAAGAAACTTCTTTTCATATCCTGATACATCTTATTTTCTCCTGGATGAATTGTGAACTTCGAACGATGGCATTCTTCTAGAACTTCCTTCCTGAGGTATCCCACAATCGAAAGCATAGTCTTCCTTTCTTTCTTAACGACCCATTCTGGTCTCAGGGCATCACTCTCTGTTCCATCCATTAAATTTCTGATTTGTTTAGCTAATAATGGATCCTCCTTCTGCTTAGAAGCCATCTTTTCGGTCGTCACCAATCGAACTTCTAAACCTGACAACATAGCAGTCTCTGTACCAAATCCACTTTGAGATCTCCATCACACACTTCATGTAGTCAATGCTTTCAAATATTTCCACTCGGTTATCATTGCCAATATTGCATTCTGATGTTTTTTGCTAAGTGCATTTGCAACCTTGTTGCCTTTCCTAGTGTATACTCAATACCAAAGTCAAAAGTAGCTAAAAACTCTAACCACCTTTGTTGTCTCATATTCCACTCCTTTTGAGAGAATAAATTCCTCAGAGACGTATGATCCATATACTACTTGAATCTTTCTTCCAACAGGTAATGTCTGCACACCCCCAATGCAAAAATTACTGCACCTAATTCCAAATCATGTGTTGGATATCTAACTTCATGCGGTCTAAGCCATTGAGAAGCATAGGCAACCACTTTACCTCTTTGCATTAACACAGCTCCTAATCATGTTCCACATGCATCCGTGTACACCACTAAGTCCTGATTCCTTTCCGGAACAACCAACATAGGTGCATTCGTCAATGTCTGTTTTAGCTTCTGGAATGCTTCCTCACACTTATTAGTCCAAACAAACTTTACATCCTTTAGCGTTAGCTTGGTCGTCGGTGCAGCTATCCATGAAAAATCCTTAATGAATCTCCGGTAGTACCCAGCTAATCCAAGAAAACTCTTTATCCCAGTCACTGTCTCCGGCCTCTTTCAATTATTCACTGCCTCAACCTTAGTCGGATCTACAGACAACCCTTTCTCTAAGATACATGACCAAGAAACTTTAATTCCTTCCTCCAGAAGTGACACTTCGAAAATTTCACTTTCAGTTGATGCTGTCTCAGCATTTCAAGCACCGCTCTAAGATGAACTTCATGCTCTTTTTCATCATTAGAGCATATCAAAATATCATCTTTGAAAACCAACATGAATCTATCCAAGCGTTCTTGAAAAACTTTGTTCATCAAATCTACAAAGAATGCTGGTTCATTAGTTAGTCCAAATGGTATAGCTAACCATTTGTCCGATACAGGGTTCTAAATGTCGTCAAAGGAATACTATCCTCTACCACTCTAAGCTGACGGAACCTTGTTGTCAAATCCAATTGGGAAAATACTTTGGCTCCACTCAACTGGTCGAACAAATCGTCTGTTCTCGGTAATAGATATTGATTCTTTATCATTTTCTCATTCAACTTACAATAATCGATATATAACCTTAACGATCCATCCAGTTTCTTTGCAGACACTACGGTTGCTCCCCAAGGCGAACTGCTTGGTCTAATAGAATTCTTGCCTTCCAAATACACCAACTGCACCTTTAGCTCCCTCACCTCAGCAGGTTCCATTCTACAGTACGGCTACTTATCGGTTCTGCTCTTGGTACTAAATCTATCTGAAACTCAATGGCACGTTTCGGCGGTAGTCCTACTACATGTTCAAAGACATTTGCGAATTCTCTTACAATGAAAACTCGATTCAACTTGTCTTCTGCCTCAACAAGACCCAACAAAGCATTAACCTCAAAACTTAGGTTTTCTATGGAGTATACTATCCAAACACTAAAATCGGGGCGTCTAAGTGATATTTTCCTATCATGGAAAAATATCCTAGCATCATATTTACTTAACCAATCCTTACCCAAAATAATTCCGAGCCCTACAAAATCAAACACATGCATACTGCAAGCAATTACATAACCTAACAATTCAAACTCCATATGGTAGCATCTCATCCCAAGAGTCGTATATCCTCCTATCAGATTTGCAACCCTTAAGGAAGTAACTAGATATGAGGGTTCTAGGTTGAACTTATCTACTAAACAATGACATATAAAAGAATCTGAAGCAACTGTATCAAATAGAACTGTAACTGATACACCATAAATCAAAAGTGTAACTCCCAGCATAGCTTTTCCCTTCTCCACTGTTGTTGGTCACGAGGTAGCTAGCTCCAATGCAAACATCTTTCCTTTTTCGTCCTTGGTTCACTCCTTGCACTGGTTCTTAAAGTGCCTAATCTGATCATAACTAAAACATTTCACTCCTTTCTTCTCAGCGGCTTTATTCCCTTTGCCAGTCTGGCACTCATAAGCATAGTGTGTTTTCTTATCACACTTATAATAGACAACTTCCACCTTCCCTTTCTTAGCAGCTTCACTCTTTTGAGCTCCTCTTTTATGGAAAACCTTCCTTTTCTGGTTCTGCCTCTTGAGCCTTCTTTTGACTTGTTTCCTTCAAGATAAGCAAGCATCTCTTCTTGCCTCGAAGACATCTCAACAACTACATCGTACGATTCTCTAATATGGGATAATGTGGCCATAGCAGGCTCAGGCTTTAACCTACGAATGAACTTCTCATTCCTTTTGATGACGGTATCAACCGTAGCATATCCTACCTTGCCAACTCCTTAAATCTGATTTCATACTCAAGCACTGTCAGATCTCCCTGCTCCAATTCAGCAAACTTCCTGAGCAGAGTAGACATAGCAATCTCTAACATAAACCTCTCTTCAAACCTCCTCCTGAACTCAGCTTAAGTCATAGTCTCCTCGTTGACTCCAACAAGAATAGTGTTCCACCAATACAGTGCTGCTCCTTGTAGTTGTCTAGAGGCGAGTCTCCTTTCTTGCTCGTCACTCAGTCCCAACTCAGCAAAAATCCACTCGCAATGAAGTAACCAATTCTCCACTTCGATTGAGTCTTCGGTACCAATAAATGGCTTTCCTCCCAAGCGAGCAAAATCTCTACTCAAAACAGCGTAGTTATTAACCACTGGAGCTCCTTGATTTTCCCCTTCAGCATTTTCTCCAGCTAAACCCGCAGCAACTCCTGTTCGTATCATGTTAATAAAGAACTGATACATTGCTCCTATATCGACTTATGGGACTCTAGTACCACCATTAGCGGCTTGTGCCTGACCTGGGTTCCTTCTGGTACTTGGTATGGTATTTCCATTGGTTGTGGTGCTTCCTCCATCAATATTAAGTCTTCCTCTCTAGCATCCATATCTCAAGTCCGTAAAATCTACATTCGAGCCTTTGTAAGATACAAAAGAAGAGCCTAAAAGAGATGGGAGAATAAAGATAAAGCGTATACTTATATATAGCAAATACAAGCACGTTCGTTGCTATATCGTTATCCCATACCCCAGTCTTTTCTCTAATTCTTTAGGATTATGTTCTAAAAATCATTTTAGATTTGAAATTTCTTTTAAGTTTTTCATAAACCAACGCTCTGATATTGAGTTATAACATCGCCAATCTTGAGGCCTGAAGCTAAGCGCTACGGATTCTGTAGTCATCTATAATATTAACTTCTAGTGATAAAATATGGCAATGCTAATGGTATCCATAATATCAGAAGCACATGAATATGAAACAAAATCACAGATTCAAAAAAAAACTTTACCGATTAAATTACAAAACCAAATTTTATATTTCATTACATAATCCCAAATGATTCCCAAGTTTCGATCAAATATAATTATTAGAAAATACGCTAAGAGCGACATATGAAGATGCCCCAATGGATGACTAGACTACTAAATAGACATATCAGTCTTAATACAATACAGCGAAAATAAAACTAAATAGCTCCTACATAGCTAGCTTTGCCTCCAACATGTCTTTGAAAGCTTTATTCGTCAAACCTACTAAACTTGAAAAACCTTAACTATAAATCTACCCAAATTGAATTTTAAGAACCCAAGAATTTAAGGGGAAAACATAAACTTCGAGTCGGACATAAAGTCTGGTGTGAATAATACTATTACATCTCAGTGTATTGATATTAAGTGATACCACTCCACTTAGCGGAATGGGTTTCCCCTCATTAATATCCCTTTAAAACATATCTTTTGCAAATCGGAATCCTGAAATCAAACTGATTAAAGCAATAATAGAAATATCATATATGCTCATAAATTAGGTAATAAATGAACTATCTATCTGAACAATATAGTTTTGTTTGGCTAACTACTAACCATTAGCTGACTCGGGCCTATCAGACAAAATAAACAACCTAACATCTATTAACCAACCACTAGACGGTCAGTCCTTAACTTATTCACCTAGGGCCAACTTATCCTAAAGGTTTTGCGGACTCATCAATAACATATCCTCCTTCTTTGTATATTCCTTTCTGTATGTAACATCATTTAAGTCTTATCTATGAATAATCCCTACACACTGGAATTTTGGACTAAGTTAGCTAGGAGCTATAGCTAATGTTTAGGGCATGACCCTATATCAGTCCCGTCTGTTAATCAATTATCTGAGTTATTTACTTAGGATTAACTACTCATCAAATTTTCCTTGAAAGCATCTTTCAAATTGATTTAAATCTTTAATCAAACTTAAACAAGGATAACATACTATTTGCTTTACCCAAATCTATTTGCCATGATATATGCTTTACAAAAAACATTATCGATGAAAACCTTTGTTTAAAATCTTTAAACGGTCTCTTTTAAAACCTTTGAAAGTACCTCTTTCGAAACTATTGAAAGTACCCTTTTCGAAAAAAATTAACTACTTCACTTTGTAACATTAGGCCGATATGTCAAAACATACCTTTCGAAGCCATTTACGAAAGGCCTTTCGAAAACATTGAACGTGTCTCTTTCGAAAGCCTTATAAAACCTTAGACATCCTCTTTCAAAACATTACAAACTTACCTTTTGAAAACATTGGGGAATAACCCATTCAAAATCTTTATCATATACCTTTCAAAAACATTAGGGAACATCCCCTTCGAAACCTTCATTAAATACCTTTCGAAAGAATTAAAGTCCTTTGTTCAAACAAACCTTTCGAAAGCATTAGGTTCAAGTAAAAATGTGTGGAACATAGTTTCGAAACCTTTAAAACCATTCCTTTCAAAACTATTGGGTTTAGCTTACAAAATATATAAAGGGTCTTAAAAGAACTGGGATGAAAGTAACTCTTTCGAAAGCATTTTTCTAAACAAAAGAAATGGATGGTGTCGAAACCAAACCCTTCGAAAGCATTGGGGGAGTGGCTTCAGGGTTTAAAACAAAAGAACCCTTTTGAAGGCATTGCTTTGAAAGGTAGAATGCAGCAGGAGGGGTTTCGACCCCTTCGAAATCTTGTTTTTAAAACAAAGGCGACACCTCTTTTTTTAAAACAATTGACCACATCGAAATCCATCTCATTCGAAAGCCTCATTTACAACCAAATTAGTTCTAAGTTTTCAGAATCTACTTCAACCCCTTTGAAAGCCCTATTTTGACTCCATACCTTTCGCCCAACTCTAATCCTCTACGTACCGAAGCTGATATCATGGGTATTCCTTTCGACTTAGATGGATGCGGTACTATGAAGTCAAAAGGTAGCTGTCAAAAGTGGCGAAATAGAAAACCTTTACAAAAATTAATTTTTGCTTCATAAAGTAATGTCTTTCAGCTAACTTGCATATTTTTCATTATATAATTGGTTGCCAATTTCTTTTCCAAAAATCATTTCTAGAAGTGCCATCGAATTTCAGAGGTTAACAATTTAAACATTTACAAATTGCCCCTTCTCCTTTTATAAACATATAAAATATTTAAGTCCCACACCTTAAATAATTTTATATACTTATTAAAACACTTAGGAAAATTCTCCAAAAATTCCCATAAATCAGTTTTAATATGTTTTCTAACATTTATAAATTTCTAACCCAAAGCTAACGTATGATAACCGTAATTAATTTTAAACCCAATTTAACCATTTTCTTCACTAGAAAATTCGTAATGAATCCACAATAGTTTGGAAAGTTATGAAACTTGAAATCCATCTCTAAAATAATATTTCTAACCTTATGTCAAAATCACAAGGCATTTGGATGCCATTTGCTAGGTTTTCCAATCATGACTTATCATAATCTATACAAACAAACAAAATTCATCAACAAGCGTATGTATCTACCTATCATTCAAAGCATGGCATAATACTTTGCAAAACATCTTTGGATCTGATTTAGAACCAAAAATAAGAAAATATGAGGTGTAACCTATTATTCACCTTAGCTTGTGATTAAGGAGTTGAGATTTGCTCTTGAATTAAATTGATTAAGCTTCTTCCTCTTGATTTTTGCTTATCCTCCTCTTGCTTTCTCCTAATGGTGTCCCACCTTACTTGATTTAGTTTTTGTTTGTGAACGTGAAAAATGAAATTGGCACGAGGATTTAGGGTATAAGAATATAACTTATTCCTTTTTTTTCTCTTATTTATTACCTTTACTTATTTCATTTTAATTCCCCATTGTTCATTAGTTTATTAGGCATGGCTACTCTCTAGTTATACAAATCTTAATATCTTAACCATTTACATTATTTCATTTAATATATCCAATTAAATGTCTTAAATACTGTTAGTTAAAATTAGGGTCATTACAGTCTCTCCTCCTTAAGTAATTTCATTTTTGAAATTACGATAAGACGCTCATCAAAATCAATCATAAAGGTGAAACAAACCATGAAACAAGTTAGGATAAGCATCTCGAATCTTGCTCTCAGTTTCCTAATTACGATCTCTCTCGTCGTCACTCCACAGGACTTTGACTATTCTGACTGTTGTTCCTAAGTCTCTTCACATCTCTTGTGATTATACGAACTGGTTTTCTAACTATAGTTAAATTCAGCTCCACTACTAAGTCATCTAGCATTTTAAATGCTATAGTAGTTCCTAAATCTCGGATGCACTTCCTCAGATGAGAAATATGAAAAACAATATGGACTCCTACCAAACTACTCAGCAACACCACTCTACATGCGAGTTTCCTATCCTTTCTATAATAGGAAATGGTCCAACGAATCTTGGCACCAATGTTTCTATTTTTTTTAATCCGATTACACCTTTAATCAGTGATATCTTGACGAAAACATGATCTCCAACTGAGAAATATAAGTCTTTCCGTCTTTTATTAGTATAACTCTTCTTCATAGTCTGAGCTTCCTTCATCCTAGCTCGAATTAACTCAATTTTTTCTACAGCTTCCCTAGCCAAATCCAGACTAAGAAGTAATCTATACGTGGTCTCTAACCAACAAACTGGAGACTTGCATGGCCTTTCATACAAAGCAACAAATGGTGTCGTCCCTATACTAGTCTGATAACTATTGTCATACGAAAACTTGACCAAATGTAAGTGGTCTTTCCATGATCCCCCAAAGTTTAGCACATAAGCTCGCAACAAATCTTCTAAGACTTTGTTAATCCTTTCTTTGCCATGATCATGGCTAAAGGTTCCGCTTTGGCCCATTCGGTGAAGTAATCAACTGCCACGATAGCATACTTTGCACCACCATTAGAGATCGGTAAGGAATCGATAATATTTATGCCCTATATGGTAAATGGCCATGGACTGAACATTTGTGTGATTTCCATCGGCGGAGCTCTCAGAACTTTGGCATACATCTGGCACATGTCGCATCGCCTAGCATAATTGGTAGCATCTCGGTTGATTGTTTACCAATAATACCCATAATGGAGTATTTTCTTTGCTAAAGTCTACCCCGGTATGATCGCCACATTCCCCTTCATGAACTTCCTTTAGGAATCATTTTATTTCATTATGAGTGATACACCGAAGTAAGGAAATGGAAAACCCTTTCTATACATGACTCCTTCCTGAATGACATGCCGCGAAGCTTTGCAAATGACTTGTTGCCTTTCATTCCTCCGTTAGGGAAAGACTCCATGTAGCAAATAGTCTTTAATCAAAGTCATCCACAACTCCTACTCAGGATCCGTCTCTAGTTCCTGGTCAATTTACATCTAATTTATGCTCTAAGCGTCTAGTATTTTAACTGGGACTAAGCCCATTTGTTGTGCATCCTCATTTCTAGCAATCTTTTCCAATTAGTCAACTTCTTTGTTTTGATCCTAAGGATTTGAGTGATGTCATAGTACTCAAAGCTAGTCAATAGCTCTTAGAGTTGGGTAAGGCACAAGGCGAGTCATTGTCCTTTAGCTTGGTAATCTCCCCTGACGTGGTAAACTGCCAACTATGAATCTCAAAAGATTTCAAGAGATTTTATCCCCATTTCTCTGGCAAGATTGAGTTCAGAGATCAGAGCTTCATACTCAGCTTCATTTTTCATTGCAGAGAAGTCAAGCTTCAAAGTGCAGCAAATTGATCGATCTTCTAGAGTTACTAACACGATTTTGACTCTAGAAACAACGACCATTGCATCCTCCATTAGTATACGTTTTCCATCGAGTGGTAGGGGCTCCATTGCTCTTTGGGAGATCATCGTGTGTAGTGAATTCTGCTATAGAGTCCGCTTGTGCCTGTCCCTAGATAGCTCTCTGAGGTAGATAAGTAATGTTGAATCGACTCAGTTCGATATTCTACTTGAGTTACTTCCAGACATTTTAGGTCGCTGTAGGATCTATCGTACGACTGGTCGGTGAAAACGTTGATAGGATGAGCCTGTAAATAGGGGAAGGGCTTTAGTTAAGCAATTAACAAGTAGTAGGCCAATTTCTCTATCTTCGGATAATTCCTTTCAGCTCATGTTAATCACTAGCTAACATAATAGACCGATCTTTAGAACCGATTCTCCTTGTGAAGCAGTGCAACACTATAGCATGTGCCGACATGGCCAACTAGATATACAAGTCTTCATGATCCATCGGCTTTGACAAGATGGGAGGCATTTCTAAATGATTAAACAAGATGGGAGGAATTTCTAAATGGCCAAGTTGATATACAAGTCTCATGCCGACTCTTATCAGCTGCATGCGGTCCTCCAACTATTTTATTGATTACTAATCTTCCACCAGTCTGCGCCGGCTCCTCAGCCCTGCGCGGAGCTTGTCCTATGCTGTGGTCAGATGTCCCCTGCCCGCAACCTTGTGTAACTTTAACATACTATTGTAACTTTCTTTCTTGATTCTGTTTATCGATAATATCCTATAAATTCCTGCACTCACTCATGTTATAACCATATCATTCACGGAACTGACAATATTTTCTAGTTTGTTTCTATTTCTCCATTGAATCTTTTGGAGGAGGCTTCCTATATTGCTTGGTAAGGAACGTAGACAAATAGATGTTTCTATAAAAATGTATTTAGGGTGTATAGGTATATACATTGGAATCCTAGGCTTTCCTCTTCCAGAATCCCCATTTCATTCGCGGTTCCAATCACCGCCTTTCTTTTGGTGGTTTTGGATTATTTTGGACATTTACTTGAACTTTTTCGGAACTCTCCCTAGACTGCTTCACTACAATGTTACTCTGTACTCCTTCTCCACTTGGTCCCACAAAATTCTTCTTTAAAGAGCATCTAACTTTCTCTTTTCTCAAATACTGAGCTTCTTTAGCGTAGGAACATCCAAGGTTGTGGGTGGTTTACCAGCTAACCAATCGCCAAAGTGAGATTTTAGATTAATCCCTCTCGTTACCTCCATCAATATTAAATGATTATTCAAATTACTGACTTCTATGACGGCTGTATGAAATCTCCAAATAATCTTTTAGTGATTCTCTCGGAGCCTGGATCATGCTGGATATGGACATCACATCTTGGGGGCAAGTTCTATGCATACGGAACTGCTCCACAAAATTTGTTGCTACATCATTGAATCTAGAGATTAACCGTATGGGTAATCTCGTAAATCACATCATCGCTGTGCCAAAGAGAGTAATAGGAAAACATCTAAAATTTGTTGCATTATCTGCTTCGATGGCATATTGAACCTCTTTGGATACTCTGCATGTAATATATTGTTAGTGAATAAGGTATGGCTTCTCAATCATCATTGGTCAAGCCTTGGCTCTCCCTCACTAACTATTTCAACATAGCCGATAATCACAACGTTTGGATAAATGGAGCCAAGCAGTGGTCGCGCTCTGCCTCACGTGGTCCAGTCGATGTCTATGGGTCGTTCCACACCTTCTTGGCCCAACATCCCATCAATGTATATCACGTATGTTCACTTCATTGTCATTTCGAATAGGTAATTGGTCTTCATACATCTGAACTAGCATTCAAATCAATCGCAGCAGCTCCAGCTTGTGCTCAAACATGAAGTGGCAAGCTTCCTCCATTGGAGGAGGGATCGACCTCGATCCCTATAGAGGGATCGATACCGATCGGTCTTGGCAAGCCTTGTTGGTTTGCTGTAGATGTCTAGAAGCTTCTGAGTGATATCCATCAGTTCTATGATGCCTATGCCTGTGATAATCATCTGACGAACTAGAACTCTCTAATGTAAAATAAGGGGTTGGCTCCCTCCTAGCTTTCCCATGCTAATGCTGATTGAGTCGGTTCATTAGATTATTTTAGCTTAAATGTGCTGATTCAACTATAGGTGGTTATCTACTAGCCCTCTCATCAGACTTTGAAAATCAGCACTTCTGATGGAATCAGCAGGATTCTGGACATCAACTAGATTAGTAGCATTCATATCTACCGGCAGATTGCTCAAGTCTCCTTGTTGGATGTTAGCATTCTCATTTCCTTTTGCATTTTGAGATGTAGATTTGGTGTTTCTAACCATAATTAATAGTTGTATTTAGATTTTTAAAATCTAAATAGAACGAATAAGATTTTTGAAGATAATTTTAGATCTCTTTAGAGGAATTATTCAATCCAGTAGCAACAAAGGGATCCAAACAGGGCTGAGAATCTATTTCGCAGTGAAAGCACCAAAATATCATCACCAAAAATTGGTACAAATGCCAATAGAAATTTTGAAGAGAAATAAAAAAGAATATAAAATAAAAAGAGAAAAGATAATCAATTTAATAGCAGAAAATTAAAGCAATAACAAGCATACGATGATTTATAGTGGTTCGGCGTTGTTTTCCCACATCCATGTCGAATATAAAGCTTTATTAATCACTTTATATATTCAATATAATAGTAATCGGATGAAAATCCTTAGTTATAATAGAGTACGAAGTAACTAGTAGCGTAAAGGTCCCAAAAATGAACGACCAAGTCTGTGTTTATAGAGGAATACAGCAAAATTTCTCCTTGAAAGTTCAGTAGAAGGGTCTCCAAAACCATATAGACCTATAAAAGGGATCGCATGGCCAAATCCTAAGGAATAAAGAATGGTTCCAATCCCTATTTTAGAGGAATTTAGCGGTATGACCCCTATGGGAGCTTTCCCATGTTGTAATATGCTTAGCCTCCATGTTTCATGCCAATTGGATTAGTAGAACTTGAGTTATTGTTCGACCTTTACAGCAAGGTGAGTTGTTTCTTGATTCTAGCTGATCCCTATTGAGGGAAGAGGGCCGATCCCTCTTATTTCATCCTTTTGAGGTGTGATTCCTAGGTTATGCTCCTTAAGGTCCTTACATCTTGCCTACCAAATTTCATATGCATTGGACTTACGGATCTTGAGATGTTGATTTTTTCCCATAGACTTGCATTTGCTTGGCTGAAACATGCCAATCCTTATGTTGGAGAATGATTATAGCCAATCCCTCCTCTATGTTGAACTACATTGCATACTTTGAACATTCTACATTGCATATCCCTTAATTCCATTCAACCACTCTTCATTTTACCATTCGTACTTGACTTTTGGACCCCATAATCACCGCTCTGGACTTACTAGCCTTGATGACAGTCGAATCTAACTTGTCCAATCAGTTCGGATATAGCTGGATCAAAATGCCGAATAACACTGGGAAAGGTGCACAAGTAACTCTAGCTTCTCTTCCCACCAGCCAACTAGCAACATTAGCTCCCTTAGATCAACTCCCATATCCCGACCTCTCTACTCTCACTTTGCTTGATACGCTTAGCTTCCCACTATCCAGAGTGTTAGGAGGTAACTAAACGCTTCACTTCAACTTCTCTTACACTTGCTTTAACGCTGCTAGTAACGTTATGAGGTGGAACAAATCAAGATGACTTTGAAGGAGAGGAATGAATCATAAGGAGAGGTGTCTCCCACTCTTGCTTGCTACTACCATATAACAAGGGTATGCCTCTTCTTATATACGCTTCAAATTGTGCTCTTTAGCCATGTTCTCATCCTCCTCACCATGCCAATTAAGGTTTTACCACTCCACATGTCCATCACTTCTCCTTTGCATCACTTCCATTTTGCAAATTCCTTTAATAATCTTACATTCTATATCTCTTATCCATTTGGAACATTCTAGAATGTTCTATTTTAATTATATAGAGAAGTGTTAATTGGTTGCTAATGTGTTCATTTGATCATTAGTGCACAAGAGTTTGAACAACTTATCTCGATCGAAAAGTTGTTTACTGACAAACCAATTTTCAGTCACATTATCGACTTTTCTTTAAAGAATATATTTTTGAAAACAAATTTCAAAAACAAGTTTTTTATTATTATTTATTAACTAATTATGTTTAAAAGGTTATAAAATCACATTTATAACACTTAACTATGTTTTAAACATTTCAATATTCGAAGCCAAAGTGTTCAAATTTTCGGATCACTGTGTATTTTTTAAAAGTCTCCTCACATGGTATTGAGACTCCACCAAGGATTGGAAGTGGAGATAGTACGAGTGATAAGAAAATAAAAAAGTGAGAGTTGTTCTAATCTACTCTAGTTTTTGTTGTTTAAAATTATAAAGGATGTTTAGAAATAGTGTAAAGTACATTTTAAGGATAAAAATTTTAGGATTAAAATACTTCATAATTTTAAAGTTTTAATTTTTGCTAAAAATTTACGAAGGGAAAACCAAAATTTTAGTGTGGAGCAGATAGAAATGACTGTCTAGGTAAAACAAGATAAAAGATAAGGCTATAAAGAAGATAGCAATGACTACTCATAGAGCAGCCATGATAAATCCTCCTAGAGTGCAAAGAATACTGGTGAGAACTATAAATTTTTTGTTAGACATGTGTACAAGCATAATTAGAGCCGCAAAGGAGTGATAAATGGTATTAAAGTACACTTTGATGAGTTTTAAGGTATGCTGGTAGCAAAGATCAAGAGTAAAGGAAGTAATGCCAAGATCTGAGAACACTATCAAGAGACTGGGACTAAGAGAAGATAAAAATAGAGGGTAATAGTATGGAAAACATACATAGAGGACATTGGTAGACTCAAAGTTATGGAAAGCAAGATAGGAGGTTCTTATTCTGCCAAGCCAGTTACCAATGAGTTATTTAAATGGTGCATAGTTTGTATTTCTTACCCACTATAGCATGGAAGGATGCGCAATTTGTTCCATAATTAGGTATGATAATGGAAGTAATGGATGGAACTTATTCATCAAAAGCCATGAAGGAAAGTTAAGATATATAGGTTGGAGAATGATGACACGTTAGGATGGTCCATAAGTATTAGCAGTTAGCATTTAGTAGTAGTAGTAATTCTACTTCCTTCTAGCGGTTGATTTTCTTTCGGTTGGGTTGTAAGAATTAGTTCTCATGTTATGTAAAAGCACGTATGT
Organism: Allium cepa; assembly: GCA_030765085.1. Classification (NCBI taxonomy): domain Eukaryota; kingdom Viridiplantae; phylum Streptophyta; class Magnoliopsida; order Asparagales; family Amaryllidaceae; genus Allium; species Allium cepa. The sequence goes on along the minus strand of CM060943.1, from coordinate 478,126,317 downwards.
TGTTTATGGAAATGTTCCTTTTTATCTGTTTTCTGTATAGACGGTAATATTATTGGAAAAAAATAAAAACAATAAAATTTCAAGACAGACACTTAACTAATGCAAAAGAAAAGGAAATTGTAAAAGGCTAAAAGTATAAAATAAATTAAGAAAATTTATTTAGTTAGAAACTAAAGAAAAAAGGAACAAGATTTAAATCCCAAAAAGTAGAGAATTTTTAGGAAGCAAATTTTGACAAGCGAAAGACGGAGGAATAGTTATTGTGAAGACATGGGTCAATGTCCTTGTACCTTAATAGTTGAAATTTATAAATGAAATTATGCGTTGGTTGCTATTAGAAATAAAAGAAAAATTTTGAAACTTAAAATTTACCACCAAATTAGCACAAGTCCACCATGAACGTTAGATTATTAATTAAACCCCGATTTCATGAGAAGTAACATAAATTATTTTGAAGAAAATATATAATATGCATACTTTTGAGAACTTTTGTTCAAAATTCTTGGTTTTGAAAAATAAAATACCTTTGTGAAAAGTTTTGAAGATTTTATGATTGAAAATTTTAAACTCTAAAAATTTAACCGATATTCTAAAAAGTAATATAAAAATATTTTTAGGCAAAAAAGAAAGAAGCCAAATTTTGGAAATGCCACATACTTGACATGGGGGAATAATTGATAGGTTGGTTAGTATGAATTTTACCATGCAACGGAAGTGACAGTAAAAAAAACTGCGTCGGTGGCGAGGAAGTTGTTATAGCTATGAAATCTTTTCCTAAATACCTTGTCGATAAGCGAATAAAAGGTTGATTTTTGAAATAAAACATGTTTTAAAATTTTAAAATAAAAAATTAACTATGCAAACTATACTTGGAAAAGTTGGAAAAGAATTGGTGGCAAAGAGAAGGTTCCAAAGTATAGAGGAAAGTTGGGTGCTGAAGAGAAAAAGGATGGAACTATGGAATTTTCCATCTAAACCATTTTCCCGGAATAAAGAAAATAGGTTTAGAAAATTGGATTTTTCTAACTTTAGATGTTAGCAACGGTGTGCTAGGATTTTGGATGGTAGGTATTGGATACAAAATTTGTTGAACTATACTTATGTTCATAAATGTGTGGGAACATTTGGATGTAAAAACAAGTTTTTGGATTTCAAAAGTTGCATGTATATAGAACTGCCAGTATATTTAGGATGTTTGAACCATATTTTCGAAATTGATATAAAAGAATGCGTGCATATAGGAAGCATCGATTAGAATTATTCTACATACAAATCATATGTATTATGATACACCTGCACTTGTACACGATTGGTTACAAAATTGTTTGTACACCAATTGATTTGTTAGTTTAAAATGGTTGTACGTGATGTTAAATTGTTCTGCCCTTGAGGAATTTGGGTGACAAAAATCTTTTAAGTGGAAGAATGTAACACCCCATGATTTTACGAAAATTAATTAAAATAAAAAGAATTTAATAAATATATAATAATGCTAAAAAATAGAATCTTTGCAAGCTTTAGAATTTAGCTACGAAACTTATCCCATTGGGTTTGTGGCGATTTTCTGATCAATTTTCATAAATAAAGTTTTCCGATCGGGGTTCGATGAAAAAGTTATTAGCATTTGAAAATTTTGAACTGGAAACAATTATATATGTAGTATGGTAATAAAATTTAATTAATGCTAAATAGTAATGTTAATGGAAACTTAAACGTTAAGAATAGTTAACGTTAAATTAAATCTGAGAAAATATATATATAAGTGGAAATAGATTATTGCAATCGGATTTAAAAGGAATGAAACAAATGCAATCGGTTAAACAATGAACAAAAATTAAACATATCAAACAATGTTAATTAACTACTGCTAAAGAAAGACACAAGTCGACCTACGAGGCCACGATGCACCCAAGTCGATCGGTAGAGGTTGACCCTAGGCAAGGGGTGGTTGACCCGTATTTTGCAAATTCGACTGTAAATTATGGCCCAATGGCCCGGATTTAACAAATCTTTTATTAACGCATTGGATTGATTCTAGAGCTTATAAATACATGTTAGGGTTGTCTCGCATGTTTAATGGAGGAACGATGGTTTGGATTGGAGAAAAGCCCCACATCGCCAAATAACATGGAAAAGTGGTGTATAAATATGGGTTGGTAGGCATGTAACATTGGGGATTCCTTTTGTTACAACAAAGTGTGTGCCAACCCATATGCGTACGCCACATGCGGGAGATGAGGAGCTTTGTCCGACCGTCGTTACACAACAGTGGTATCAGAGCCGAAGATTACGGACTGGGCCATGCAGACACGGCAGTACTCTCAAAGGTTATCGCAAAGGGATGCGAGTCAAGGGGGAGACTGTTAGGGTTGTCTCGCATGTTTAATGGAGGAATGACGGTTTGAATTGGAGAAAAGTCCCACATCGCTAAATAATATGGAAAAGTGGTGTATAAATATGGGTTGGTAGGCATGTAGCATTAGGGGATTCCTTTTGTTACAACAAAGTGTGTGCCAACCCATATGCATACGCCACGTGCTGGAGATGGGGAGCTTGTTCCGATCGTCGTTTCACAACAATACAAGCCTAGTTTCTCACTTCTCTTCTTATATTTTTTGGGTCATGGAGCGGAGCTCTGCCATTCTCTTTTCTCTATAATTTCTTGAATTCAAAAAGAAGTAAAACTATTATATATATATAAGTAGAGAAAAGCGGAGAATGAGAGAAGAGAGTAATATGATTGGTTCATAACATAGAAACAAAGTTAAATATGAATTCTAAACCCAAATCTTAGTTTAATTCAATCCTTTTTCTAGATATGTAGTTCTAATTGATGTATACCCTTTTTTATTTTGAATTTAAAGTAATAGGAAGTTAAATAAAAAGGGAATGGATCTAGATTTGGAGAATTGGAAAGCTAAAGCAAGGTGAGTGGAAAATTACACATTTTATAATAATATTGGATTTATATCCTTGTAAATCTATTAATTTATTCCTAGATATAGATCACGATTTCGATATTTAATTTTATATGCATAAGGAATTGATATAAATCACGAATAGAATATTTAATTGTTTACGCGTAATGAGTAGGAAAATATGCCTATACGTTATGGAAAACCTTAAACTTGATAGATATTGTATACGTTTGGATTTAGAAAGTTAGGGGCACAAATTGTCCCTGGATTTGTAAATAACTTGTTAATGAAATCATATTGGAATTTCAAATTTGTTAGTTTATATAGATTGTTGAACATAAATTAAAATTGATTATAAATTAAATTAGGATTATATAATATTTTAATATATTGGAATGAATTGTGTAATAATGTGAATTTCTATAAATTGTCCAAGAATACAAATAAAAGTGTATTGGTTGAAATAACAAAGAATGTAAACAAAAAAGAAGAGATGTACAAAATGAGGGAATCGCCGTATTTTCTACTATCTATTCTAATAGAAAAATAAAAGATAATTCTTTGTTATTTCATGCATAACACAAGTCCTCTTTTAAATAAATTATAAAGAATTACAGTGTTAACAATTTCCTTTGGGAAAATAAGTAATTTCAATGTATTAAGATATAAAATTCCTTAAGTATAACTAAAGTAACGTAAGTAGGAATAATAACCACGATTTAAATGGAAAATCTAAAGTATGTTATTTAAGACGGTGTAGAAAACAAACAGTAAACAAAGAAAATATAATTAAACGAATAGGGAAGTAATAAGTCTAAATAGGCAATTAAAGAGAGATATTAGTTAAAAAGGAAACATGAGATTTCATCCAATAATGTTAACGAAAGGAAAATAATAAATGACACTTAAGTCAATAAATAAGAAATGGATAACAATGATGGTAAATTACAACATTAAATCAAAAGTAAGTTATGTAAGATTTATTGAGCATTAATGATTGAAAGTAAAGAAAAGTAATAATTAAAAGAATGTATATCCAAATGTACATTATGACAGGAGTTAAATATATATGTATGTAAATAACTTAGTAAATAAGAATGACATAGTCATTAAATGGGTTGGAATGCGAAGTCAGTAGTGTTACACAACTGAAGTCTGCCCACCGCAAGAGGCAACCATCAATTGTGTCTACATTACACTGATGTGAGACATGCCCAACCGTAGGACCCATGGAATGTATGTGCTTGCTTATAGATGGAAGAATATCCTAATAGAAAATAGAGTCTACTTCAAAATAGTAAAGGGGGGGTATTGTCTTGATTGTAATAGGCAATCTAAATCGGATGGTGAGCGAAGAACGATGCTATATCAAAATGTGTTGGTATCAAATTAAGGAGTAAGGGCTGCATATAGGTCGAGAACGTCATCAATCTTTAGCGGTCAACGGGAAAGACATGGGTTACACATAATAGGCAACACTCCGTACTAGTGTGTAGTCATGTTAGGTTATGCATCGCCACATGTTTGTTTGCTAGTTTGTTTGTTATGAGGCAAGACTAGTTAACCCTTTTAGAGAAGTCTTTCAAATGCATAGGGTAGTCCGTAGAGCTGAATTCACAGCCGACGACACTGAGTCCACCATACTTATAGTTCGTAGAGCTGAGTCTACAAACTAGGAAGCAGACAAGTCAAAAATCATCAAAAAATGCAAATTAGAGTATGACTAAATTATTGAGAAGCCGCATTAGACACTAAGAGATGCACGATAGGGCATCAACTACCATTGAGCAGTGGACACATGTGCATACAATGAGACACACCAACAAGTTTGCATTTTGGGTTCTCCTCCCTAATGCGTAGTTGTACAGGTAGTCATAATATGAGATGTAGTTCCATACATACAGGATATTATGTTGATGATGGATCCAGACATGGTACCGGATTTCGAATATTAGTGGGGATAGTATCTTGGTCCAAAAGGGGACTGTCATACTTATATATACATATACATACATATATACATACATACATACATGTATGTAATTATGTTTTACTTCGAGTAGATGGGTGGGGCATATCACACGCATATGTGGACTTGAAACGACCAAGTAAAATAATAGGAAATATAGCATGTAATGAAAAGCAATCGACATAAACTAGTGTTATGTACAAAATGTATAATTCACTAGTCACCAAAACGGTGTTCTAGCCAGCTTCCTCATTACAACCATAAGATAGCTTTAGAGGGACAGCTGGTTCAAGGCAGGAATGGTGGAAGGACAGGCTTCCTAACGCACGCTCGGCAATGACAAGTTTGGTAGACATTGGAAGTGTCCACCTTGATTAGTAACTATATGTTCTATTATACTTTACTATTCTACTATGAGTTATATCGATAGTACTTTGATATGCATTTATTTAGTTTATTTGCAGAATACCAAACCAATGATCCATATTTTAGTGGACTTGAGTTTTTGATTTAGTGAAAATTCAAGCGCAGTAGGGTGTGGGTTGTCAGATTTTATCTTCATTGTCGAATGTTCTTGCCCTTTCATTTTCTTTACCTCGTTTAAAACTAGTACCACTTCCTGTTATCCAACCATTTTAAAAGAATTTTTATAACATAATTTTTTAATAATTAGAAAATCGTCGAGCTGCATATATATGCTCTATTCTTTTTTTATTTCAAAAGAAAAATATCTCTTTATTAAAACTCATTTTAACGAAAACTTTTAGTCTAAACAAACTTTAAATTCCACTATAAATTCTATTTAAATAAAATAAAAAAATTCATTAATTTGCTAAAAACTTTATTATTTACTTGCATTTCAAAAATAGGGTTTTTCAAATTTTTAATAAAGTACTTGAAAATTATTTAATTTTTTTTTAATTCTTTCATATGGGTCGGACTCATAGTGGTTTTATTTGTCCCATCTTTTGGACTTTTCTTCTTTTTCACTTGCTATTTGACTTTTATTCATTTGTAATACATTAAAATACGACTGTCACCTTATAGTGATTTTTACACACCTTTAGGAACTAGCTCGATTATTACCTTCGGGTATCTATAACATATAGATGCTTTACTTTCCATTTTTGGATCTATCGTATATCATCAATTGGCAATCCTATGGGGATCCATAATCATTGGGCAATCTAGGCCCAACAAGGGAGCCACGTACCATCCTACTTAAAGGACACTTCTATATGTCGCATTCATGCTCTTCCTTAGTCAACGCCTTCTATACTACCTATCTCCCATACGGTAATTGGAATAGGCATATATATATATGTGTGTGTAAAAAAAAATGTTCACTCAATGTATCCTAATTCCTATGACTGACTAACCTAAACTCCGATACCAAGTGTAACAACCCACACCTGAACGGGTTTGAATTTTCATTAAATCGAAAACCCAAGTCCACCAAAGTATGGATCATCAGTGTTGGTATCCTTTAAGTAAAAAAAAGCGTATTAGAGCACTATCGATAAAACTCACAGTGGAATAGTAAAGTACAATGTAAATACAACTACTGACCAAGGCTAATACCTTTGGTATCTACTATCCTTGTCTGTGCTGGGCATGCATAAGAAATATGTCATTCCATCATTCCCGCCTTGTACCAGTATCTATCCCATCAAGTCTATCCTATGGATTCTAACAAGGATGGGGTCAAAATGGCGATCTAGTGATTGGTAAATTACATACTTTATAAAAACGCTAGTTGATGCCGATTGCTTTTCATTGCATATTATGTCTACTTCTTAAACTTAGTCATCTTGACTTCATATAGACATACGATACATCGCACCTACTCGAGGTATAATATAACTACATATGTATATATATAAGTGTAGAATATAACAGTTTATGATTTTTGTTTGATGATAATAAGAATATATATATATATATTAAATATGTTTGATATAGTACTATTATAGAATCACGGATAGAAGTATCATTTTAACAAATAGTTTAATTCAATACAATTTCAATGGTACACACAACTACAATAATAGCTTTCACAATAATTTAAATACAATATTCAAATAAAAAATATTTTACATATTCATGTACAACACTAGATTTCCACTCTCATATATAACATGCTTTCAAATACAATCACTCCTAACCTCTCTCACTTGAATTCGATTTGTTATCCTCTTGCTCCAATCGCTTCTCACCAATCATCTACTTTGCCTATTAAATAAAAACTTGGTAAAAAGTAAAAAAAAAAAAATTCAAAGTGCAAAAATATAATTATTTTTGAATTAGACGTTGCATTAGTCTATTGGTTTTGTTATTTTCATATTTTGAAATAGGCACCATAAATATCGATAACGTACACGAGCAACCTACGACATGCACATTGTATCACTATACATACCATAAGGCCAAGCACATACACAAAACACATTTGCACCAACAAAATAAGAAACTCAATTTCAAGTGCAGTAATGTCAAGCCCAAAGGCTCGACACAGTGGATTAGCGGGCAGGTTAAAACAACCAAGTGAAAGGTTAAGTCCAAAGGCTCAACATAACGCATTAGTGGACAATTCAACATAAGCAGTCCAAGGTCAAGTTTAATGGCTCAACACAAGTGCACAAGTAAAATTTAACAGCAAACAAGACTAGTGCACAAACACAACAAGCAAAAAAAGCAACAATGACGCACACTACAAACATTTACAACAGCAATACAGTGCACATAGCAAACACACAGTCGAGAGCAGGTGCAAATATGTGCAAGGATCATAAAGCAAATCAACAAGAAGCAATAAGGAAAGTACATAAAGATGCACTTTAGTACACAATGACAAAGGCCAATGCACACATGCAGCACACAGCAGTGTAATATACAACAGTAAAGTAGAATAACACATAAGGTAATTTAAAAATGCAAGTGCACAAGCCCACAGTGAATACAAAGCAAAATATACAACCAAGACCCATAAAGTGATGCATAAAGTACGCAGTGGTGCATAGCTACAAAATTAAATCAACGAATTTAACATGGAACATAAACGTGCAAGCAATAGCTTGGTACAACAACACACAACGCTACAGACACACATACAAAGTAACTCAACATAGTGCATCAAAGAACAACATACACAAGTACAACAATAAGCAGGTGAAACAGAAACTTGAGTTCAGCAGAAAGAGAAAATACACAAGGAAAATCAACATCTCCAAAATTCGAAGGCATGACATAACAAATCAAATTCACATACATATACATATACATATACATACATACATACATATATATGCATGTATGTATGTATGTATGTATGCATGTATGTATATGTGTGTGTGAAACATTTTCAAAATCAGAAGTTGGAATTTTTTTAACACGATAGTCAAGAATAAATTCAAATTCATAGTTGATTATGTTATACTGTCAAATAGGGGAAATTAAAATTCGCAAGTTGAAGTATTCAAAGTTTTGGACAAAGTCAAAATTTTGAAATATATAATAAGAGATGAACAAGTCAAATATCACAAGCCTACAACAATATCACTTTAAAAGTCACAGCCGAGTTGAAATATTCAAAGCTGAAAATCAAAAACAAAAAAATACGAAATATATGGAATCAAAAGCATCGATTCTTATATAAGCCGAATCATCATCCGCAATTAAAGTGGTCAAGTTCGGAGTAGCATAATAAATCCAAATTAAAAACTTCATACCAAAGTTTCGATCAATACTTGACCATTAAAGCCACCAAAATTATAAAACATTTCTCGACAATTGAAGCAACCAAGGGAAGAAATCAAAACACAAGTAAAGCTTTCGATCGACAAAGAGAGGCTAAATTAAATCATTTGATCAATCACGGTAGCCTCAAATTTAAACCTTAATTTGAGAAGAAAGTAGTGAAAGGATTGACTCTCGGAAAAAGAAAAGATAAATGAGCTAGAAGAAAAATAGATACCACTTTGTTACTGGGTTGAGAATTTAATTGCGTTAAATTATATTAGGGGTGTATCTTTCATTTCTAATTTTATTGTAAGTTGTTTTTTAAATTTTATGAAACTCCAGTCTTAACGAGGATCGAACTACAGGGCATAGTTCAAAAAATTCTCAGCTCGGGGATAGAGTTAAGGCAGGGTTTTGAGCTTAGGGCTAGAACAATAAGGTAAGTGATAGTCATAAGTTTACATGATCTGTAAGCGGTTGATTGTTTAATTTTAGTATAAACCTTAGGGAAATAGTAAGCAAGTATTGCCGAAGCTGGGTAAAATTATGTGTTCCTTTTAATTTCCATGTTTACTCTATTATTATCAGTACTGCAATTTTTATTATTCAGTGAATTTATTATTAACCCTATTCACCCCTTTTCTATGATTAATTTGATCCTACCATAAGTACCGCAGTTTTCCTTTGGATTAGGATACTTTCCCCATTAGTATCCATAATTCTGTAGTTGCGTTAGATATCCACCATTTATGCCTAGACCGAATTGTCTGCATGCACCGAGGATCTTCCCGTTAGTGCCTAATAACGATATTAAAACTATTTAGCTATATTCTACCATGTTTTGAAGACTTGTCTAGCCGCTTCATACTGAGGAATTCGTTCCTCAAACTAATCATGAACCCAACTCCATGGACTATTGAGGACTCAACTCTCCAAACTATATTATTCACTTTAAAGACCTCAAATAAGGGTTTTCTAGCCTTGCCTCCAAACAAAAAACAAACTACCAAACAACTGTGAGGTTGTGCATGTCCTAAACATGATCTACACTAGAAGCAGGTGTCGTCCGTTTAGGCATAAACCTAGTTTTTCTACTGATCATCCCAGGGCCGATAACGCTCTCGACTTATGTGTACAGCCCTACTGCTCACATATATGGTACCAACCTTGCTGACATAGCATCAAACCTATGCTCGCTGTCCCATTTAGATTGCCTAATGCAATTAGGGAAATGTCCACTTGGTTACTTAACACATACCTCCTAAGTATTGAAGCGGACTCTACTTGGTTCTTTGACACTTCAACCAAGGAGAACCTCACTTTCATTTATTCTCTTCATATATAGACAAATGTACAATTTCATGGATCCTACAGTTGGATATTCCCATATCGATATAATGTACACACAACTGTTGGTAGCCCTTTCGATGGGTAAACTTCTGTTGTGTGATACTACTGACATTATATTGCAACCCATATTAGCGACTACATTATTTTAATTAATCTTGACTAGATTTAATAATTCACGCCCATCATAAATACGCACTTGAGGTTAATTTTATTTATTTACTGCTGTGTAGTTAAAATGCTTAGCGGATATATAGTGGTGGAGGAGTAACAAGTTATAGCGGGGTTAAAACAGGAATATAGCGGAAAATGACGGAGGTGCAAAAGACTTCACTAGATATAAAACCAAATATGTAAAGTTAATTTATTTTTATTTTTACATCATTTGTGTAGAAAAAATATTGCTTAATCTTATTTAACAAAATCAAAGATTATCATGATTTATGCAGACTAGATTTGGTAATTACAGTAGATTTCTAACTTATATTGAGCACTTATGCCTTAAAATTAGGTCTTTACCTTACCTTTTTTGATTTGTTTTAAAACTAAACCATTTAAATCAACTTTTATATATTAATGTTGCTAAAGCGAGAAATAAAACCATTATTTTAGCGATTGTAGCGGAAAATTATGGGGCTTAAAGTGAATCTACTGTTTAATAGCGCTAAATTGAAATAGCGTAGCGATTGAAGAGCGGTATGGGCTACAATAGGGATTTTGCGAGACTATAGTGGGGCTTCAACTGTATAGATTTACTACGCATCCTACGTTCAACTATTAATACTCGGTTATTTTTAAATAACTTACTTCCTGTTTCATTAACGCTATTTAATGTCATTTACCGCATACTTCTTACTTTCATAGATTAAATTCTTTTACTGCTTAACTTCCAATTAACACTATTAAAGATAGATTACTGTACCTTTTCAACTATTAACTACTTTTCTTTGTTTATTATATCTACTTAATTCCTCTATGCTTCATTTATATATTTTTTTCCCTTATTGTTTTTTTTCTAACTTGTCTTAAATCGCATATATTAGATTTTCAGTTAAATTATTGTTATTATCTCTACCTACAATACTTCGGTTTATACATAGGAATTTCTACATTTTAATGCGTTGGAATTACCTCTTTCCGAAATGAAACATTAACACTGTAATGTTCCATTAATTATGTAAAAGATGACTTGTATTACGTTTGGAGTTACAAGGAATTAATTTTTCTATTATTATTAAAATAAACAGTACAAAATACGATAAACATTCCCATTGTGTACATCTCTTTAAATGTTCAATTTGGAATTGGTTTAAAGGAATTGCTTAAAGAAATTTAATTGTAATTTCAAAATTGAATTGTGAAATATAAATGAAAATTATCAAATTAAGTTATTGAAATTTTTGAATAATTAAACTTTGAAATCTATGAATTTGAACTGATTTAATATTTTAATTCAAACACGAATTTAAAATCAATATAAATTGAAATGATTTTGGGAATTTGTATTGAAAGAAAATTTTGTTTTGTTGAAATTTGGATATGGTTCAGATTTGTTGAAATGGAAGAAATATTTTAATTGATATTAATTTCAAATTTATTTATTTTGTAAACTATTTTAAAGATATATTATTTAATTTCAGATTTATTTGGATTTTCAAACTATTTACTATATAAACCATTTCCAATAATCAAACTGTTTTATATTAAACTATTAAAACAGGATTAAATCTGTTTTTAACAAATTTAATCTATTTTAAACTATTTATTCTATTTAAGCCATTTAAACTATTTTAATGTTTAAAACTATTTTATCTATCTCAAAATTATTTTAATATATTTTAAACTGTTTTAAACTATTTAATCTATTTTAATCAATTTAAACCATTTAAACTATTTTAAAGCATTTTAAACTATTTTCAACTATTTAAACCGTTATAACTATGTTAAACTATCTCAAAAATTTAGACAGGGCAAGGCTGAATTGGTTAGACAAACTCCTGGATTTTTAAAGCGATTGTGGTTAAATGATGTTATAACCCACGTGAATTTGGAAACGATATTATCTTGTGAAATGACATATTTTGGGTAAGGATGATAATTTTGAAATGAGAGTTTAACATATTTTTTTAATATAGTTTCGAAAGTGATATGATTTCGAAAGTGATATGATTTCGAAAGTGAATTTGATTTCGAAAGTGATATGATTTATAAAGTGAATTTGATTTCGAAAGTGATACAGTTTGAATTGGATATGATATTTTGATATCAATTAGAATTGGTTTGGAAATATAAAAGAACCATCCAGTGTGAAATATGCATTTGATTGTTAAAGAGACCAGGATCGAATATTGTCATACCCTCTGCCAATACTGAATACCACTTTAACAACTGTATACGTGGTGAAGATTCCAAAATGAAGTAGGATGGTTTGGCGAATGATTCAATATGAGGTATTAACGTAGCCCTGACTCCCTTGAGTCGCTTGATGTGACTAAAACTAGAGCCATGCCGAGCCAAGTGAGGTTGCACTTCCGATCAAACGTCCTTCTTAGATACCATATTATGACTTTATGATTGATTTGGTGGCCACCCCTCGATTTGATTATGGGAGTGTGTTTCGAGGTAGGCGGTTGTAGCAGCTGTGCGTTACCACCAGTCCAAATCTGCAAAACGGCAGTATCCTACCACGGGCATTGCCTCACATGCCTTGTCACAGGCCTTATCGCGCCCATTACGAGTTTGATTTGTGTCGTAGCTATGGAGTATTCCCTAATAGCCCACCAGTTTACGGTGGAGTTTATAGTACTGTATATACTACGACATTTATATAAAATGTGTTAAGGGGGATATGGGTAACACCGTAATGCTATTTTAATACTTTATTGTAGACACTATTATAATAAAATATTGTACTATGTATGTAGATAGTTTAACGGATCCTTAGGAGGTGGAAATCCTGAACACTCTTAAGTTATTGCACTCACCTTAGACATTGGAAAGGAGGTGTCAAACCTCGTAAATATCTTTGACGCCGTTACATTCATATTTATTTACTTATGATTTAACTTACATAAGATCTTTTAGTTATGACTCGAATGTTTTTCTTTTCATTACGCTCGAGTCAACCTGAACTTTTCAGTGTATTGAAGACCATTCTATGTGGAGGAAGAAGATGGAGATTCAGTTGCTATCACTATTTATTGTTATTTCACTGCATCATGTTGTTCCGATGCATTATTGTATTTATTATTTTGTATGTAACTCTGATCTGTATTATAAAAGTATAATAAAATGTTATTTGTACAACAGCTTCATGAACTGTTTATTTAATTATTATATTTTGTCATTCCGTTGTGAGATTCTATGTTTCGTATTTCTTTCTTTCTCTATTTTTTTCTTATTTACCCCATAACAATCCTCGCTTTGAATGGTTTGAGTTCGACATGTGTGGTTTATTGTCAATTTAAATGTCCGAAAAGGTGGGTGGGTCGTTACACCTTAAGTTGGATCAAACACTAAGCTTGAGCCCTATTGTTACTGTAACATCCACTATCTTGTGGCCCGAAGCTAAGCGCCACAGATGCTACAGTCATATATAGTATTAACTTTCAGAGAAAATATACGGCAATGTTAATGGTATCCATAATATCAAAAGCATATGAATATGAAACAAAATCATAGATTCAAAAAAACTTTACTAATTACATTGCAAAACCATGTTTCATATTCCATTACATAATCCCAAACGATTCCTAGGTTTCGATCAAATATTATTATTATAAAACACGACAAGAGCGATATATGAATATGCTCCCTTGGATGACCAGAGTACTAAATAGACATATCAGTCTTAATACAACACAGCGGAGATAAAACTAAATTGCTCCTACATAGCTAGCTTTGCCTCCTGCACGTATTCAGAAGCTTTATTCATCCAACTAACTAAACCTGAAAAACCTTAGCTCTCATTCTACTCAAATTGAATTTTGAGCACCCAAGAGTTTAAGGAGAAAACATAAACTTCAAGTCAGATATAAAGCTTGGTGCGAATAACACTGTTACATCTCGGTTTACTGATATTAAGTGAGACGACGCTGCTCAGTAGAAGGAGTTTTCCCTCACCAATATCCCTTTAAAACATATCTTTCGCAAATCAGAATTCTGTAATCAAACTGATTAAAACAATAATAGCAATATCATATATGCTTATAAATCAGGTAATGAATGGAATACCTGTCCGAACAATATAGTTTTTTTTGGCTAACTACTAACCATTGGCTGACTCGGGCATACCAGACAAAATAAATAGTCTAACATTTATTAGACACACTTCTAGACGGTCAGTCCTTAACTTACTTCTCCCAGAGTCAACTGATCCTAATGGTTTTGGGGATCATTAATAACCTATCCTCCTTCTCTTTATATTTCTTTCTGTGTGTAACATCATTTAAGTCTTACATGTGACTAATCCCTACACACTAGAATTTTAGACTAAATCTCTTTGCTATGATATATGATTTACACAAAACATTGTTGATGAAAACCTTTGAAACCTTTGTTTAAAATCTTTAACAATCTATTTCAAAACCTTTGAAAGTACCTCTTATGAAACTAATGAAAGTACCACTTTCGAAACAAGTTAACTACTTTACATTGTAACATTAGGCCGATAGGCTAAAACATACCTTTCGAAACTATTTTCAAATGACCTTTCGAAAAAATTGAAAATGTCTCCTTCGAAAGCCTTATAAACCTTAGACATCCTCTTTCAAAACATTACAAACTTGCCTTTCGAAAACATTGGGGAATAATCCCTTCGAAATCTTTATTATATACCTTTCGAAAACATTAGGGAACCTCCCTTTCAAAACCTCATTGAATGCCTTTCAAAATAATTAAAGTCCTGTACTCAAACAAACCTTTTGAAAGCGTCAGGTTCAAGTAAAAATGTGTGGAACATAGTTTCGAAACCTTTAAAACCATTCCTTTTGAAACCTTTGTGTAATGGCCCGGAATTTGATCACTTTAAGATATAATACTTAAAATGATTTTAAATATAAAATACATAACATTTCAGGATTTCAATAATATTAGATAGGATTTGCAAAGAGAAATATATACAAAAATAAGAATAACAGCTTATATCGACAAAAGTGACAAAATCCTAATTTCAGAAAAGTAAGTTTCAATGGTTAAATAAATTATTTTAATTAATTTATGAGTGTTTATACTTTTAGTAACACTATACAAATTTATTTTTAAACTGGTTTATATTAATGAATAGTTTAACTAAAACTACAAAATGTGACCGTAAAACATTTTGTCAAAAATCAATGTCTTAAAGTTGTCGCAACGTTGTTGCACCTTTAGTTTCTTATATATGAACATATATTCAAATAGTATAAGTATTGATTAATTAACTAATCAAGTTTACTTTTACTAAACATAGTTAGAAAATTCTAGAATGTAATTAACAAAAAGTAAGCATAAATAGACAAAAAGTGTTATAAAAGTCAAAAATAAACATTAAATCAAACAAACAAAATTATTATATTCTTTACTTAATACTTAAGTGAAAATGACATAAAGCGATAATTTGAAATGTGATGTTAAGTGGTGAAAAAATTAGTTTGCTTAAGGTATAAGCAAAGGGTATTTGGTCTTTTTACAAAATATTATTTTAATCCAAATTTTTTTCTATACATATCAACACATTTTCTCACTTTTTTCCACACATTTCTTCTCCATTTTCTAGCTCTTCTTCCACTATATAATGGCTTCCATGCCTCTCTTAAAAAATTTCAAAAGCGTAACAAAGTTATGGCAAAAATAATCGACAAAAAACTATACCACTCAAGTCATGCTCAAACTAGTAAGTTCCATCCATACACCCAAGTCCATGCCCACCTAAAAGCCATCTCCCCACTTTTCATCTCAACTTCTAGGATAGCGGAGCTATAGCCAGATTTCAAGAAGTTTCGGAAAATAGTAATGAAGCTATAGTCAAATTCATAGTGACAAAGTTAGTAAAATTGGTAGGAAGTATGCTTTAGATCTAGAGTTTCTTGCCTTAAAGTTTGACGGAGTGAAATCCAAAATGAGTTATTCCTTCCTTCATGTTCATTAAAATCATTGCTAAGTTGAAAGAACTTTAATTGTTAAGTGTTGTTTGAAAACACTTATCGAATGCTTGCTTACTTTGTTTGCTAGAACAATGTTTATTTCCTTGTTTGACTATTTGTGTATTTAATTAAGTATTTTAAGATTTAGAAGTTAAATACTTAAGGGGTATACAAAAACGACTAGTGCATGTGTTTCATCTGTGAGATCCAAGAAGACTTGAACGAGGGATGGAATATATCGAAGGGAAAGTCTGGATGCTCCAAAATAAATATCATACCGTTTTAACCCAAGATAAAATAAAGTAAAATAAATATTCGATAGAATGAAGCATTGATTATCATTTATTTTTGTGTTTATTTCATTGATTGATTGTTAGAATTAGGCTCGGCCAGTTTATGGGCGCTGATTATTATTTATTGATTGTTGACTTTGCTCGACCAGTTTATGAGCAATTAATTATCCATATGCATGGGCTGGGTAGAAAATAATTATAGCTAAAACCATGTGGTTTGTTTCATGATTTGACTAAAAAGTGGTTACCGATAATATTGGTTTATTTTAGTTGTTATGATTAGTTATAATAATTTGATGTCAATGAAATTATTTTCAAAGTTGGTAGTTTTCATTTGTAGTTTTAGAACGGATGGATTTTTTGGTGTTTTGGCTGGTACAAAAATCCAGGTCATCACATTTGGGTTTAGCTTTCAAAATATAAAAAGGGTCATAAAAGAACTGGGATGAAATCAACTCTTGCGAAAGCATTTTACTAAACAAAAAAAGTGGATGATGTCGAAACCAACCCCTTCTAAAGCATTGGGGAAGTGGCTTCTGGGTTTAAACAAAAGAACCCATTCAAAGGCGTTGCTTCGAATGGCAGAATGCTGCAGAAGGGGTTTCGACCCTATCGAAAGATTCTTTTTAAAACAAAGGCGACAATCTCTTTCGAAAGCTCTTTTCTTTAAAACAATTGACCACATCGAAAGCCATCTCATTCGAAAGACACGTTTACTACCAAATTAGTTCTAAGTTTTCAGAAGCTACTTCAACCCCGTCAAAAGCCCTGTTTCGACTCTATATCTTTCGCCCAACTCTAATCCACTACCTACCGAAGCTGATACAATGTGTATTGGTTTTGACTTAGATGGAGGCGGTACTATAAAGTTGAAAGGTAGATGTCGAAAGTGGCGAAACAACAAACCTTTACAAAAACTAATTTCTGCTTTATAAAGTAATATCTTTCCAACTAACTTGCATATTTTTCATCAGATAATTGGTTGCCAATTTCTTTACCAAAAATCTTTTCTAAAAGTGCTGTCGAATTTTAGAGATTAACAATTTAAAACATTTACAAATTGCCACTTCTCCTTTTATAAACATATAAAACATTTAAGTCTCACGATTAAATAATTTTATATACTTATTAAAACACTTAGGAAAATTCTTCAAAAATTCACATAAATCACTTTTAATATGTTTTCTAACATATACAAATTTCTGACCCAAAGCTAACATATAACAGCCGTAATTAATGTTAAACCGAATTTAACCATTTTATTCACTTGAAAATTCATAATAAATCCAGAATAGTTCATAAAATTATGAAACTTGAAACTCATATCTAAAATAATAATTCTGACCTTATATCAAAATCGCAAGGCATTTGGATGTCATTTGATAGGTTTTTCAATCATAACTTGTCATAAAAATCTATATGAACAAACAACATTCATCAACAGACATATATATATATATATATATCATTCAAAACATGGCATAATACTTTGCAAAACATATTCGGATCTGATCTAGAACCAAAAATAAGAAAATATGAGATGTAACCTATTATTCACCTTAGATTGTGATTAAGGAGTTGAGATTTGCTCTTGAATTAAATTGATAAAGCATCTTCTTCTTGATTTTTGCTTATCCTCCTCTTGCTTTCTCCTAATGTCGGCCGGCCTTACTTGATTTAGTTTTTGTTTGTGAATGTGTAAAATGAAAGTGGTGTGAGGGTTTAGGATATAAGAAAATAAATCATTCCTATTTTGCCCTTATCTATTACCCTTACTTATTTCATTTTAACTCCCTCTTTGTTCATTAGTTTATTAGGCACGGCTACTCTCTAATTATATAGATTTCACTCCTTAACCATTTACACTATTTCATTTAATTTATCTAATTAAATGTTGTAAATAATGTTAGTTAAAATTATGGTCGTTACAGTCTACCCTCCTTAAAAAATTTCATCCTCGATATTATGATAAGGCGCTCATCAAAATCAATCATAAAGGTAAAACATACCATGAAACAAGTTAGGATAAGTATCTTGAATCATGCTCTCGGTTTCTCAAGTACAGTCTCTCACGTCGTCACTCTACTGGACTTTGATTAATCTGACTGCCTTGTTCCTTATTATCTTCTAATCTCCCACGACTATACAAACTGGTTTTGCTACCTGTAGTCAAATTCGGCTCCGCTACTAATTCATCTAACAGTGTCGTGCTATAGTAATCTTTGGATCTCAGATACACTTATGGACTCCTGCCAAACTACTCGGCAACTTCACTCTATTTGCGAGCTTCCCAATCCTTTCTATAATAGGAAATGGTCCAACGAATCTTGGAGCCAATTTTCTTGATTTTCAGAATCTGATTACATATTTCATCGATGATACCTTGACGAAAACTTGATCTCTAACTGAGAACTCTAAGTCTTTTCACTTTTTATCAGCATAACTCTTCTTCCTAGACCGAGCTTCCTTCATCCTAGCTTGAATTAACTCAATCTTTTCTACAGCTTCCCTAACCAAATCTAGACCAAGAACTAACATATCCCCGGTCTATAACCAATAAACTAGAGATTTGCATGACCTTCTATACAAAGCTTCAAACGGTGCCTCTCTATATTAGTCTGATAACTGTGTTATATGAAAACTCGACTAAATGTATGTGTTCTTCCCATGAACCCCCAAAGTCTAGAACACAAACTCATAAAAAATCTTCTAAGACTTTGTTAATCCTTTCGTTTTCCTATCTGTCTGTGGATGGTATGCTTGAGCTTGGTACCCAAAGTATCCTGTAAACTTTTTCTGAACTCGCTAGTGAATAAGGAATCTCTATCACTTATTATGGTACTAGGAATTTCGTGTAGTCTAACTACATTCTTCATAAACACCTTAGCTGAAATTGGTGCCATCCAGGTTGACTTTACTGGAATGAAATAGGCACTCTTGGTCAACATGTCCACTATGACCCATATGCTTTAATTTCCACTATTTGACCTTAGCAACCCGTCTATAAAATCCATTGAAATAGAATTTCGCTTCCATACTAGAATATCCAAAGGATGAAGTAAAACACTTGATTTCTAATGTTCGGCCTTTACTTGTTGACAGTTCAAACACTGCTTCACCCATAAGCCTACATCCCTCTTCATACCTTTCTAGAAGAAACTTCTTTCCATATCCTGATACATCTTATTTTCTCCTGGATGAATAGTGAACTTCGAACGATGGCATTCTTCTAGAACTTCCTTCCTAAGGTATCCCACAATCGAAAGCATAGTCTTCCTTTCTTTCTTAACGACCCATTCTGGTCTCAGGGCATCGCTCTCTGTTCCATCCATTAAATTTCTGATTTGTTTAGCTAATAATGGATCCTCCTTCTGCTTAGAAGCCATCTTTTCGGCCGTCACCAATCGAACTTCTAAACCTGACAACATAGCAGTCTCTGTACCAAAACCACTTTGAGATCTCCATCACACACTTCATGTAGTCAACGCTTTCAAATATTTCCACTCGGTTATCATTGCCAATATTGCATTCTGATGTTTTTTGCTAAGTGCATTTGCAACCTTGTTGCCTTTCCTAGTGTATACTCAATACCAAAGTCAAAAGTAGCTAAAAACTCTAACCACCTTTATTGTCTCATATTCCACTCCTTTTGAGAGAATAAATTCCTCAGAGACTTATGATCCATATACTACTTGAATCTTTCTTCCAACAGGTAATGTCTCCACACCCCCAATGCAAAAATTACTGCACCTAATTCCAAATCATGTGTTGGATATCTAACTTCATGCGGTCTAAGCCATTGAGAAGCATAGGCAACCACTTTACCTCTTTGCATTAACACAGCTCCTAATCATGTTCCACATGTATCCGTGTACACCACTAAGTCCTGATTCCTCTCCGGAACAACCAACATAAGTGCATTCGTCAATGTCTGTTTTAGCTTCTGGAATGCTTCCTCACACTTATTAGTCCGAACAAACTTCATATCCTTTAGCGTTAGCTTGGTCGTCGGTGCAGCTATCCATGAAAAATCCTTAATGAATCAACGGTAGTACCCAGCTAATCCAAGAAAACTCTTTATCTCAATCACTGTCTCCGGTCTCTTTCAATTATTCACTGCCTCAACCTTAGTCGGATCTACAGACAACCCTTTCTCTAAGATACATGACCAAGAAACTTTAATTCCTTCCTCCAGAAGTGACACTTCGAAAATTTCACTTTCAGTTGATGCTGTCTCAGCATTTCAAGCATCGCTCTAAGATGAACTTCATGCTCTTTTTCATCATTAGAGCATACCAAAATATCATCTTTGAAAACCAACATGAATCTATCCAAGCGTTCTTGAAAAACTTTGTTCATCAAATCTACAAAGAATGCTGGTTCATTAGTTAGTCCAAATGGTATTGCTAACCATTTGTCCAATCCAGGGTTCTAAATGCCGTCAAAGGAATACTATCATCTACGACTCTAAGCTGACGGAACCCTGTTGTCAAATCCAATTGGGAAAATACTTTGGCTCCACTCAACTGGTCGAACAAATCGTCTGTTCTCGGTAATGGATATTGATTCTTTATCATCTTCTCATTCAACTTACAATAATCCATATATAACCTTAAAGATCCATCCAGTTTCTTTGCAGACACTACGGCTGCTCCCCAAGGCGAATGCTTGGTCTAATAGAATTCTTGCCTTCCAAATACACCAACTGCACCTTTAGCTCCCTCGGCTCAGCAGGTGCCATTCTACATTACGGCTACTTATCGGTGTGCTCTTGGTACTAAATCTATCTGAAACTCAATGGCACGTTTCGGCAGTAGTCCTACTACATGTTCAAAGACAACTGCGAATTCTCTTACAACGAAAACTCGATTCAATTCGTCTTCTGCCTCAACAAGACCCAACAAAGAATTAACCTCAAAACTAGGGTTTTCTATGGAGTATACTATCCAAACACTAAAATCGGGGCGTCTAAGTGATATTTTCCTATCATGGAAAAATATCCCAGCATCATATTTACTTAACCAATCCTTACCCAAAATAATTCCGAGCCCTACGAAATCAAACACATGCAAACTGCAAGCAATTACAAAACCTAACAATTCAAACTCCAAATGGTAACATCTCATCCCAAGAGTCGTATATCCGCCTATCAGATTTGCAACCCTTAAGGAAGTAACTAGATATGAGGGTTCTAGGTTGAGCTTATCTCCTAAACAATGATATATAAAAGAATCTGAAGAAACTGTATCAAATAAAACTGTAACTGATACACCATAAATCAAAAGTGTACCTCCCAGCGTAGCTTTTCCCTTCTCCACTGTTGTTGGTCACGAGGTAGCTAGATCCAATGCAAACATCTTTCCTTTTTCATCCTTGGTTCACTCCTTGCACTAGTTCTTAAAGTGCCTAATCTAATCATAACTAAAACATTTCACTCCTTTCTTCTCAGCGGCTTTATTCCCTTTGCCATTCTGGCACTCATAAGCATAGTGTGCTTTCTTATCACACTTATAATAGACAACTTCCGCCTTCCCTTTCTTAGCAGCTTCACTCTTTTGAGCTCCTCTTTTATGGAAAACCTTCCTTTTCTGGTTCTGCCTCTTGAGCCTTCTTTTGACTTGTTTCCTTCAAGATAAGCAAGCATCTCTTCTTGCCTCGAAGACATCTCAACAACTACATCGTACGGATCTCTAATATGGGATAATGTGGCCATAGCAGGCTCAGGCTTTAACCTACGAATGAACTTCTCATTCCATTTGATGACGGTATCAACCGTAGCATATCCTACCTTGCCAACTCCTTAAATCTGATTTCATACTCAAGCACTATCAGATCTCCCTGCTCCAATTCAGCAAACTTCCTGAGCAGAGTAGACATAGCAATCTCTAACATAAACCTCTCTTCAAACCTCCTCCTGAACTCAGCTTAAGTCATAGTCTCCTCGTTGACTCCAACAAGAATAGTGTTCCACCAATACAGTGTTGCTCCTTGTAGTTGTCTAGAGGCGAGTCTCCTTTCTTTCTCGTCACTCAGTCCCAACTCAGCAAAAATCCACTCGCAATGAAGTAACCAATTCTCCACTTCGATTGAGTCTTCGGTACCAATAAATGGCTTTCCTCCCAAGCGAGCAAAATCTCTACTCAAAACAGCGTAGTTATTAACCACTGGAGCTCCTTGATTTTCCCCTTCAGCATTTTCTCCAGCTAAACCCGCAGCAACTCCTGTTCGTATCATGTTAATAAAGAACTGATACATTGCTCCTATATCGACTTATGGGACTCTAGTACCACCATTAGCGGCTTGTGCCTGACCTGGGTTCCTCCTGGTACTTGGTATGGTATTTCCATTGGTTGTGGTGCTTCCTCCATCAATATTAAGTCTTCCTCTCTAGCATCCATATCTCAAGTCCGTAAAATCTACATTCGAGCCTTTGTAAGATACAAAAGAAGAGCCTAAAAGAGATGGGAGAATAAAGATAAAGCGTATACTTATATATAGCAAATACAAGCACGTTCGTTGCTATATCGTTATCCCATACCCCAGTCTTTTCTCTAATTCTTTAGGATTATGTTCTAAAAATCATTTTAGATTTGAAATTTCTTTTAAGTTTTTCATAAACCAACGCTCTGATATTGAGTTATAACATCGCCAATCTTGAGGCCTGAAGCTAAGCGCTACGGATTCTGTAGTCATCTATAATATTAACTTCTAGTGATAAAATATGGCAATGCTAATGGTATCCATAATATCAGAAGCACATGAATATGAAACAAAATCACAGATTCAAAAAAAAACTTTACCGATTAAATTACAAAACCAAATTTTATATTTCATTACATAATCCCAAATGATTCCCAAGTTTCGATCAAATATAATTATTAGAAAATACGCTAAGAGCGACATATGAAGATGCCCCAATGGATGACTAGACTACTAAATAGACATATCAGTCTTAATACAATACAGCGAAAATAAAACTAAATAGCTCCTACATAGCTAGCTTTGCCTCCAACATGTCTTTGAAAGCTTTATTCGTCAAACCTACTAAACTTGAAAAACCTTAACTATAAATCTACCCAAATTGAATTTTAAGAACCCAAAAATTTAAGGGGAAAACATAAACTTCAAGTCGGACATAAAGTCTGGTGTGAATAATACTATTACATCTCAGTGTATTGATATTAAGTGATACCACTCCACTTAGCGGAATGGGTTTCCCCTCATTAATATCCCTTTAAAACATATCTTTTGCAAATCGGAATCCTGAAATCAAACTGATTAAAGCAATAATAGAAATATCATATATGCTCATAAATTAGGTAATAAATGAACTATCTATCTGAACAATATAGTTTTGTTTGGCTAACTACTAACCATTAGCTGGCTCGGGCCTATCAGACAAAATAAACAACCTAACATCTATTAACCAACCACTAGACGGTCAGTCCTTAACTTATTCACCTAGGGCCAACTTATCCTAAAGGTTTTGCGGACTCATCAATAACATATCCTCCTTCTTTGTATATTCCTTTCTGTATGTAACATCATTTAAGTCATATCTATGAATAATCCCTACACACTGGAATTTTGGACTAAGTTAGCTAGGAGCTATAGCTAATGTTTAGGGCATGACCCTATATCAGTCCCGTCTGTTAATCAATTATCTGAGTTATTTACTTAGGATTAACTACTTCACTTTGCAACATTAGGCCGATATGTCAAAACATACCTTTCGAAGCCATTTACGAAAGACCTTTCGAAAACATTGAACGTGTCTCGTTCGAAAGCCTTATAAAACCTTAGACATCCTCTTTCAAAACATTACAAACTTACCTTTTGAAAACATTGGGGAATAACCCATTCAAAATCTTTATCATATACCTTTCAAAAACATTAGGGAACATCCCCTTCGAAACCTTCATTAAATACCTTTCGAAAGCATTAAAGTCCTTTATTCAAACAAACCTTTCGAAAGCATTAGGTTCAAGTAAAAATGTGTGGAACATAGTTTCTAAACCTTTAAAACCATTCCTTTCAAAACTATTGGGTTTATCTTACAAAATATAAAAAGGGTCTTAAAAGAACTTGGATGAAAGTAACTCTTTCGAAAGCATTTTTCTAAACAAAAGAAATGGATGGTGTCGAAACCAAACCCTTCGAAAGCATTGGGGGAGTGGCTTTAGGGTTTAAAACAAAAGAACCCTTTTGAAGGCATTGCTTCGAAAGGTAGAATGCAGCAGCAGGGGTTTCGACCCCTTCGAAATCTTGTTTTTAAAACAAAGGCGACACCTCTTTCGAAAGCTCTTTTTTTAAAACAATTGACCACATCGAAAGCCATCTCATTCGAAAGCCTCATTTACAACCAAATTAGTTCTAAGTTTTCAAAATCTACTTCAACCCCTTCGAAAGCCCTATTTTGACTCCATACCTTTCGCCCAACTCTAATCCTCTACGTACCGAAGCTGATATCATGTGTATTCCTTTCGACTTGGATGAATGCGGTACTATGAAGTCAAAAGGTAGCTGTCGAAAGTGGCAAAATAGAAAACCTTTACAAAAATTAATTTTTGCTTTATAAAGTAATGTCTTTCAACTAACTTGCATATTTGTCATCATATAATTGGTTGCCAATTTCTTTTCCAAAAATCTTTTCTAGAAGTGCCATCGAATTTCAGAGGTTAACAATTTAAAACATTTACTAATTGCCCCTTCTCCTTTTATAAACATATAAAATATTTAAGTCCCACACCTTAAATAATTTTATATACTTATTAAAACACTTAGGAAAATTCTCCAAAAATTCCCATAAATCAGTTTTAATATGTTTTCTAACATTTATAAATTTCTAACCCAAAGCTAACGTATAATAACCGTAATTAATTTTAAACCCAATTTAACCATTTTCTTCACTAGAAAATTCATAATGAATCCACAATAGTTTGGAAAATTATGAAACTTGAAATCCATCTCTAAAATAATATTTCTAACCTTATGTCAAAATCACAAGGCATTTGGATGCCATTTGCTAGGTTTTCCAATCATGACTTATCATAATCTATACAAACAAACAAAATTCATCAACAAGCGTATATATCTACCTATCATTCAAAACATGGCATAATACTTTGCAAAACATCTTTGGATCTGATCTAGAACCAAAAATAAGAAAATACGAGGTGTAACCTATTATTCACGTTAGCTTGTGATTAAGGAGTTGAGATTTGCTCTTGAATTAAATTGATTAAGCTTCTTCCTCTTGATTTTTGCTTATCCTCCTCTTTCTTTCTCCTAATGGTGTCCCACCTTACTTGATTTAGTTTTTGTTTATGAACGTGAAAAATGAAATTGGCACGAGGATTTAGGGTATAAGAATATAACTTATTCCTTTTTTTCTCTTATTTATTACCTTTACTTATTTCATTTTAATTCCCCTTTGTTCATTAGTTTATTAGGCATGGCTACTCTCTAGTTATACAAATCTTAATCTCTTAACCATTTACATTATTTCATTTAATATATCCAATTAAATGTCTTAAATACTGTTAGTTAAAATTAGGGTCATTATAGTCTCTCCTCCTTAAGTAATTTCATTTTTGAAATTACGATAAGATGCTCATCAAAATCAATCATAAAGGTGAAACAAACCATGAAACAAGTTAGGATAAGCATCTCGAATCTTGCTCTCAGTTTCCAAAGTACAATCTCTCTCGTCGTCACTCCACTGGACTTTGACTATTCTGACTGTTGTTCCTAGGTCTCTTCACATCTCTTGTGATTATACGAACTGGTTTTCTAACTATAGTTAAATTCAGCTCCACTACTAAGTCATCTAGCATTTTAAATGCTATAGTAGTCCCTAAATCTCGGATACACTTCCTCATATGAGAAATATGAAAAACATTATGGACTCCTACCAAACTACTCGGCAACTCCACTCTACATGCGAGTTTCCTATCCTTTCTATAATAGGAAATGGTCCAACGAATCTTAGCACCAATTTTTCTAATTTTTTTAATCTGATTACACCTTTAATCAGTGATATCTTGACGAAAACATGATCTCCAACTGAGAAATATAAGTCTTTCCGTCTTTTATTAGTATAACTCTTCTTCATAGTCTGAGCTTCCTTCATCCTAGCTCGAATTAACTCAATCTTTTCTACAGCTTCCCTAGCCAAATCCGGACTAAGAAGTAATCTATACCTGGTCTCTAACCAAAAAACTGGAGACTTGCATGGCCTTTCATACAAAGCAATAAATGGTGTCGTCCCTATACTAGTCTGATAACTATTGTTATACGAAAACTTGACCAAATGTAAGTGGTCTTCCCATGATCCCCCAAAGTTTAGCACACAAGCTCGCAGCAAATCTTCTAAGACTTTGTTAATCCTTTCTTTGCCATGATCATGGCTAAAGGTTCCTCTTTGGCCCATTCGGTGAAGTAATCAACTGCCACGATGGCATACTTTGCACCACCATTAGAGATCGGTAAGGAATCGATAATATTTATGCCCTATATGGTAAATGGCCATGGACTGAACATTTGTGTGATTTCCATCGGCGGAGCTCTCAGAACTTTGGCATACATCTGGCACATGTCGCATCGCCTAGCATAATTGGTAGCATCTCGGTTGATTGTTTACCAATAATACCCATAATGGAGTATTTTCTTTGCTAAAGTCTACCCCAGTATGATCGCCACATTCCCCTTCATGAACTTCCTTTAGGAATCATTTTATTTCATTATGAGTGATACACCGAAGTAAGGAAATGGAAAACCCTTTCTATACATGACTCCTTCCTGAATGACATGCCGCGAAGCTTTGCAAATGACTTGTTGCCTTTCATTCCTCCGTTAGGGAAAGACTCCATGTAGCAAATAGTCTTTAATCAAAGTCATCCACAACTCCTTCTCAGGATCCGTCTCTAGTTCCTGGTCAATTTACATCTAATTTATGCTCTAAGCATCTAGTATTTTAACTGGGACTAAGCCCATTTGTTGTGCATCCTCATTTCTAGCAATCTTTTCCAATTAGTCAACTTCTTTGTTTTGATCCTAAGGAATTGAGTGATGTCATAGTACTCAAAGCTAGTCAATAGCTCTTAGAGTTGGGTAAGGTACAAGGAGAGTCATTGTCCTTTAGCTTGGTAATCTTCCTTGACGTGGTAAACTGCCAACTATGAATCTCAAAAGATTTCAAGATATTTTATCCCCATTTCTCTGGCAAGTTTGAGTTCAGAGATCAGAGCTTCATACTCAGCTTCATTTTTCATTGCAGGGAAGTCAAGCTTCAATGTGCAGCAAATTGATCGATCTTCTAGAGTTACTAACACGATTTTGACTCTAGAAACAACGACCATTGCATCCTCCATTAGTATACATTTTCCATCGAGTGGTAGGGGCTCCATTGCTCTTTGGGAGATCATCGTGTGTAGTGAATTCTGCTATAGAGTCCGCTTGTGCCTGTCCCTAGATAGCTCTCTGAGGTAGATAAGTAATGTTGAATCGACTCAGTTCGATGTTCTACTTGAGTTACTTCCAGAAATTTTAGGTCTCTGTAGGATCTATCGTACGACTGGTCGGTGAAAACGTTGATAGGATGAGCCTGAAAATAGGGGAAGGGCTTTAGTTAAGAAAGTAACAAGCAGTAGGCCAATTTCTCTATCTTTGGATAATTCCTTTCAGCTCATGTTAATCACTTGCTAACATAATAGACCTATCTTTAGAACCGATTCTCCTTGTGAAGCAGTGCAACACTATAGCATGTGCCGACATGGCCAAGTAGATATACAAGTATTCATTATCCATCGGCTTTGACAAGATGGGAGGCATTTCTAAATGATTAAAAAAGCTTGGAATGCGTCTTCATAACCCTACGTCAATTAAAAGTTCCTTTTCCCTCTTCTAATCAAGTTGAAGAAAGGAATGAATTTATCGGTGGCTCTGGAAATAAATTGACTTAGGATGGCAACCTTCCCATTTAAGCTCTATACTTGTTTGATGGTCTTTGATGCTTAGGCATTGTGAATTACTTAAATCTTCTTGGGATTAGCTTCGATTCCATGAGCGTTGATGATGAAACCCAATGGAAGGGGAAAACTATCTTTTGGGCACATATTATTCAAGTCTGAGTAATCAATGCATGTCTGCCATTTTTCATTTCCCTTTCTCACAAGCACACGATTAGATACCCATTTAGGATAGAGGGCATCATGAATAAACCAATTGCCTTTGGGTCTATCCACCTCCTCTTTAAGGGTAGTAGATCTCTCTAGATCCATAGCATGCCTTTTCTGTTTCACCGAGACATGACTTAGGTGGATGTTTAATGTATGACTCGCAATATCAAGTGAGATTCCACACATGTCAGAATGAGTCCAAGCGAATATATCAAGATTCGCGTGGAGAAAAGAAGCAAGTTCTTTCATCATCGGGGACTGAGTTGTGATCCGATCTTTAGGACCCATGATGGGTCGTCGTGGCTGACTATGATGTCAATCGTCAGCTCAACCGGTGTAGCATTGATCTCTTCGGGCTCCTCCTCGTCGTCCCTCGGATCTATCTCTTTATAGAACCAACTGTGGTGCCCATGCTAATGCCTAGGCTTTGGTTGTCAGTCTTTAACGGTTTGGATACGGAGAGACTTTTCCACACCCTTAATTTTCTCCTTCCATTGATCGTCTCTCAACTCTGCCACATAACAGGTACGTCTATTCGCCTGATCACCATGACAACTCCTACATCGCTATCAGTTGAGAACTTCAAAGTCAAACACCATTGGGCAAGAGCTGCCCGAAATTCTGCTAGGGTCGGTCGTCCAGAAAAGCATTGTATGGAGAGTCAACATCCAAGACAACAAATGGAAAAATTCGCACTCACCTACGGTCACCATCTCCCAACTCCATGGGCAATTCAACATATCCGACAACATCGATTACAGCACCGCTAAAGCCATGAATGAGGGCTTTAGGTGGTTTTAAGTCCTTGGCTTCCATCCTCACTGATCGTAAGCCTTTATGAAAGTTATATTAATGGAACTTCCATAATCAACCAAAAACCTCCTCACTATGGCAAGGTCGATCACGGCCGAAATGATCATTGTGTCGGTCGTCGGTGCCTCCACCTTATCTGCATCTCTGTTTCTGAACACAATGTCATATGTCATTTTACATTGCTATTTTGTCGGATCCCCGTCTTCTGTGCTCGAACAACATTCAAAATTCATATGATTGATCGCGCTAACATAGCACTCCATCACATGCCAACTCTTATCAGCTGCATGCGGTCCTCCAACTATTTTATTGATTATTAATCTTCCACCAGTCTACGTAGGCTCCTCAGCCCTGTGCGGAGCTTGTCCTCTGTTGTGGTCAGATGTCCCCTGCCTGCAACCTTGTGTAGCTTTAACATACTACTGTAACT
The DNA here is from genome assembly GCA_030765085.1 of Allium cepa. Classification (NCBI taxonomy): domain Eukaryota; kingdom Viridiplantae; phylum Streptophyta; class Magnoliopsida; order Asparagales; family Amaryllidaceae; genus Allium; species Allium cepa. Next base: position 478,096,508 of record CM060943.1, on the reverse strand, counting down.
TTCTTTCTCGATTCTGTTTCTCGATAATATCCTATAAATTCCTGCACTCACTCATGTTATGACCATAGCATTCATGGAACAGACAATATTTTCTAGTTTGTTTCTATTTCTCCATTGAATCTTTTGGAGGAGGCTTCCTATATTGCTTGGTAAGGAACGTAAACAAATAGATGTTTCCACAAAAATGTATTTAGGGTGTATAGGTATATACATTGGGATCCTAGGCTTTCCTCTTCCAGAATCCCCATTTCATTCGCGGTTCCAATCACCGCCTTTCTTTTGGTGGTTTTGGGTTATTTTGGACATTTACTTGAACTTTTTCGGAACTCTCCCTAGACTGCTTCACTACAATGTTACTCTGTACTCCTTCTCCACTTGGTCCCACAAAATTCTTCTTTAAAGAGCATCTAGCTTTCTCTTTTCTCAAATATTGAGCTTCTTTAGCATAGAAACATTCCAAGGTTGGAGATGGTTTACCAGCTAACCAATCGCCAAAGTGAGATTTTAGATTAATCCCTCTCGTTACCTCCATCAATATTAAATGATTATTCAAATTACTGACTTCTATGACGGCTGTATGAAATCTCCAAATAATCTTTCAGTGATTTTCTCGGAGCCTGGATCATGCTGGATAGGGACATCACATCTTGGGGGCAAGCTCTATGCATACGGAGCTGCTCCATAAAATTTGTTGCCACATCATCGAATCTAGAGATTAACCGTATGGGTAATCTCGTAAATCACATCATTGCTATGCAAAAGAGAGTAATAGGAAAACATCTAAAATTTGTTGCATTATCTGCTTCGATGGCATATTGAACCTCTTTGGATACTCTGCATGTAATATATTGTTAGTGAATAAGGTATGGCTTCTCAATCATCATTGGTCAAGCCTTGGCTCTCCCTCACTAACTATTTCAACATAGCCGATAATCACAACGTTTGGATAATTGGAGCCAAGCAGTGGTCGCGCTATGCCTCACGTGGTCCAGTCGATGTCTATGGGTCGTTCCACACCTTCTTGGCCCAACATCCCATCAATGTATATCATGTATGTTCACTTCATTGTCATTTCGAAGAGGTAATTGGTCTGCATACATCTGAACTGGCATTCAAATCAATCGCAGCAGCTCCAGCTTGTGCTCAAACATGAAGTGGAAAGCTTCCTCCATTGGAGGAGGGATCGACCCTGATCCCTATAGAGGGATCGATACCGATCGGTCTTGGAAAGCCTTGTTGGTTTGCTGTAGATGTCTAGAAGCTTCTGAGTGATATCCATCAGTTCTATGATGCCTATGCCTGTGCTAATCATCTGACGAATTAGAACTCTCTAATGTAAAATAAGGGGTTGGCTCCCTCCTACTTTCCCATGCTAATGCTGATTGAGTCGGTTCATTAGATTAATTTTGGCTTAAATGTGCTGATTTAACTATAGGCGATTATCTACTAGCTCTCTCATCAGACTTTGAAAATCAGCTCTTCTGATGGAATCAGCAGGATTCTGGACATCAACTAGATTAGTAGCATTCATATCTACCGGCAGATTGCTCAAGCCTCCTTGTTGGCTGTTAGCATTCTCATTTCCTTTTGCATTTTGAGATGTAGATCTGGTGTTTCTAACCATAATTAATAGTTGTATTTAGATTTTTACAAATCTAAATAGAACAAATAAGATTTTTGAAGATAATTTTAGATCTCTTTGGAGGATTTATTCAATCCAGTAGCAACAAAGGGATCCAAACAGGGCTGAGAATCTATTTCGCAGTGAAAGCACCAAAATGTCATCACCAAAAATTGGTACAAATGCCAATAGAAGTTTTGAAGAGAAATAAAAAAGAATATAAAACAAAAAGAGAAAAGATAATCAATTTAATAGCAGAAAATTAAAGCAATAACAAGCAGATGATGATTTATAGTGGTTCGGCGTTGTTTGCCCATATCCATGTCGAATATATAGCTTTATTAATCACTTTATATATTCAATATAATAGTAATCGGATGAAAATCCTTAGTTATAATAGAGTACGAAGTAACTAGTAGCGTAAAGGTCCCAAAAATGAATGACCAAGTCTGTGTTTATAGAGGAATACGGCAAAATATCTCCTTGAAAGTTCAGTAGAAGGGTCTCCAAAACCATATAGACCTATAAAAGGGATCGCATGGCCAAATCCTAAGGAATAGAGAATGGTGCCAATCCCTATTTTAGAGGAATTTAGGGGTATGACCCCTATGAAAGCTTTCCCATGTTGTAATATGCTTAGCCTCCAAGTTTCATGCCAATTGGATTAGTAGAACTTGAGTTATTGTTCGACCTTTACAGCAAGGTGAGTTGTTTCTTGATTCTAGCTGATCCCTATTGAGGGAAGAGGGACGATCCCTCTTATTTCATCCTTTTGAGGTGTGATTCCTAGGTTATGCTCCTTAAGGTCCCTACATCTTGCCTACCAAATTTCATATGCATTGGACTTACGGATCTTGAGATGTTGATTTTTTCCCATAGACTTGCATTTGCTTGGCTGAAACATGCCAATCTTTATGTTGGAGAATGATTATAGCCAATCCCTCCTCTATGTTGAACTACATTCCATACTTTGAACATTCTACATTGCATATCCCTTAATTCCATTCAACCACTCTTCATTTTACCATCCGTACTTGACTTTTGGACCCCATAATCACCGCTCTGGACTTACTGGCCTTGATGATAGTCGAATCTAACTTGTCCAATCAGTTCGGATATAGCTGGATCAAAATGCCGAATAACACTGGGAAAGGTGCACAAGTAACTCTAGCTTCTCTTCCCACCAGCCAACTAGCAACATTAGCTCCCTTAGCTCAACTCCCATATCCCGGCCTCTCTACTCTCACTTTGCTTGATACGCTTAGCTTCCCACTATCCAGAGTGTTAGGAGGTAACTAACCGCTTCACTTCATCTTCTCTTACACTTGCTTTAACGCTGCTAGTAACATTATGAGGTGGAACTAATCAAGATGACTTTGAAGGAGAGGAATGAATCATAAGGAGAGGTGTCTCCCACTCTTGCTTGCTACTACCGTATAACAAGGGTATGCCTCTTCTTATATACGCCTCAAATTGTGCTCTTTAGCCATGTTCTCATCCTCCTCACCATGCCAATTAAGGTTTTACCACTCCACATGTCCATCACTTCTCCTTTGCATCACTTCCATTTTGCAAATTCCTTTAATAATCTTACATTCTAATATCTCTTATCCATTTGGAACATTCTAGAATGTTCTATTTTAATTATATAGAGAAGTGTTAATTGGTTGCTAATGTGTTCATTGGATCATTAGACAAGTGCACAAGAGTTTGAACAACTTATCTCGATCGAAAAGTTGTTTACTGACAAACCAATTTTCAGTCACGTTATCGACTTTTCTTTAAAGAATATATTTTTGAAAACAAATTTCAAAAACAAGTTTTTTATTATTATTTATTAACTAACTATGTTTAAAAGGTTATAAAATCACATTTATAACACTTAACTATATTTTAAACATTTCAATATTCGAAGCCAAAGTGTTCAAATTTTCGGATCACTGTGTATTTTTTAAAAGTCTCCTCACATGGTATTGAGACTCCACCAAGGATTGGAAGTGGAGATAGTATGAGTGATAAGAAAATAATAAAGTGAGAGTTTTTCTAATCTACTCTAGTTTTTGTTGTTTAAAATTATAAAGGATGTTTAGAAATAGTGTAAAGTACATTTTAAGGATAAAAGTTTTGGGATTAACTTCATAATTTTAAAGTTTTAATTTTTGCTGAAAATTTACGAAGGGAAAACCAAAATTTTAATGTGGAGCAGATAGAAATGACTGTCTAGGTAAAACAGGATAAAAGATAAGGCTATAAAGAAGATAGCAATGACTACTCATAGAGCAGCCATGATAAATCCTCCTAGAGTGCAAAGAATACTAGTGAGAACTATAAATTTTTTGTTAGACATGTGTACAAGCATAAGTAGAGCCGCAAAGGAGTGATAAATGGTATTAAAGTACACTTCGATGAGTTTTAAGGTAAGATGGTAGCAAAGATCAAGAGTAAAGGAAGTAATGCCAAGATCTGAGAACACTATCAAGAGACTGGGACTAAGAGAAGATAAAAATAGAGGGTAATAGTATGGCAAACATACATAGAGGACATTGGTAGACTCAAAGTTATGGAAAGCAAGATAGGAGGTTGTTATTCTGCCAAGCCAGTTACCAATGAGTTATTTAAATGGTGCATAGTTTGTATTTCTTACCCACTATAGCATGGAAGGATGCGCAATTTGTTCCATAATTGGGTATGATAATGGAAGTAATGGATGGACCTTATTCATCAAAAGCCATGAAGGAAAGTTAAGATATATAGGTTGGAGAATGATGACACATTAGAATGGTCCATAAGTATTAGAAGTTAGCATTTAGTAGCAGTAGTAATTCTACTTCCTTCTAGCGGTTGATTTTCTTTCGGTTGGGTTGTAAGAATTAGTTCTCCTGTTGTGTAAAAGCACGTATGTTGTTTATGGAAATGTTCCTTTTTATCTGTTTTATGTATAGACAGTAATATTACCGGGAAAAAATAAAAACAAGAAAATTTCAAGACAGACACTTAACTAATGCAAAAGAAAAGGAAATTGTAAAAGGCTAAAAGTATAAAATAAATTAAGAAAATTTATTTAGTTAGCTACTAAAGAAAAAAGGAATAGGATTTAAATCCCAAAAAGTAGAGAATTTTTAGGAAGCAAATTTTGATAAGCGAAAGACAGAGGAATAGTTATTGTGAAGACATGGGTCAATGTCCTTGTACCTTAATAGTTGAAATTTATAAATGAAATTATGCGTTGGTTGCTATTAGAAACAAAAGAAAATTTTTGAAACTTAAAATTTACCACCAAATTAGCACAAGTCCACCATGAACGTTAGACTATTAATTAAACCCCGATTTCATGAGAAGTAACATAAATTATTTTGAAGAAAATATATAATATGCATACTTTTGTTCAAAATTCTTGGTTTTGAAAAATAAAATACCTTTGTGAAAAGTTTTAAAGATTTTATGATTGAAAATTTTAAACTCTAAAAATTTAACCAATATTTTAAAAAGTAATATAAAAATATTTTTAGGCAGAAAAGAAAGAAGCCAAATTTTGGAAATGCCACATACTTGACATGGGGGAATAATTGATAGGTTGGTTAGTATGAATTTTACCATGCAACAGAAGTGACAGTAAAAAAAACTGCGTTAGTGGCGAGGAAGTTGTTTTAGCTATGAAATCTTTTCCTAAATACCTTGTCGATAAGCGAACAAAAGGTTGATTTTGAAATAAAACATGTTTTAAAATTTTAAAATAAAAATTAACTATGCAAACTATACTTGGAAAAGTTGGAAAAGAATTGGTGGCAAAGAGAAGGTTCCAAAGTACAGTGGAAAGTTGGGTACTGAAGAGAAAAAGGATGGAACTATGGAATTTTCCATCTAAACCATTTTCCCGGCATAAAGAAAATAGGTTTAGAAAATTGGATTTTTCTAACTTTAGATGTTAGCAACGGTGTGCTAGGATTTTGGATGGTAGGTATTGGATACAAAATTTGTTGAACTATACTTATGTTCATAAATGTGTGGGAACATTTGGATGTAAAAACAAGTTTTTGGTTTTCAAAAGTTGCAAGTATATAGAACTGCCAGTATATTTAGGATGTTTGAACCATATTTTCGAAATTGATATAAAAGAATGCGTGCATATAGGAAGCATCGATTAGAATTATTCTACATACAAATCATATGTATTATGATACAACTGCACTTGTACACGATTGGTTACAAAATTGTTTGTACACCAATTGATTTGTTAGTTTAAAATGGTTGTGCGTGATGTTAAATTGTTCAGTCCTTGAGGAATTTGGGTGACAAAAATCTTTTAAGTGGAAGAATGTAACACCCCATGATTTTACGAAAATTAATTAAAAGAAAAGGAATTTAATAAATAAATAATAATGCTAAAAAATAGAATCTTTACAAGCTTTAGAATTTAGCTACGAAACTTATCACATTGGGTTTGTGGCGATTTTCTGATCAATTTTCATAAATAAAGTTTTCCGATCGGGGTTCGATGAAAAAGTTATTAGCATTTGAAAATTTTGAACTGGAAACAATTATATATGTAGTATGGTAATAAAATTAATGCTAAATAGTAATGTTAATGGAAACTTAAATGTTAAGAAAAGTTAACGTTAAATTAAATCTGAGAAAATATATATATAAGTATAGATTATTGCAATCGGATTTAAAAGGAATGAAACAAATGCAATCGGTTAAACAAGGAACAAAAATTAAACATATCAAACAACGTTAATTAACTACCGCTAAAGAAAGACACAAGTCGACCTAGGAGGCCACGATGCACCCAAGTCGATCGGTAGAGGTTGACCCTAGGCAAGGGGTGGTTGACCCGTATTTTGCAAAATTCGACCATAAATTATGGCCCAATGGCCCGGATTTAACAAATCTTTTATTAACGCATTGGATTGATTCTAGAGCTTATAAATACAAGCCTAGTTTCTCACTTCTCTTCTTATATTTTTTGGGTCATAGAGCGGAGCTCTGCCATTCTCTTTTCTTTACAATTTCTTGAATTCAAAAAGAAGTAAAACTATTATATATATATATATATATAAGTAGAGAAAAGCGGAGAATGAGAGAAAAGAGTAATATAATTGGTTCATAACATAGAAACAAAGTTAAATATGAATTCTAAACCCAAATCTTAGTTTAATTCAATCCTTTTTCTAGATATGTAGTTCTAATTGACGTATACCCTTTTTTATTTTGAATTTAAAGTAATAGGAAGTTAAATAAAAAGGGAATGGATCTAGATTTGGAGAATTGGAAAGCTAAAGCAAGGTGAGTGGAAAATTACACATTTTATAATAATATTGGATTTATATCCTTGTAAATCTATTAATTTATTCCTAGATATAGATCACGATTTCGATATTTAATTTTATATGCATAAGGAATTGATATAAATCACGAATAGAATATTTAATTGTTTACGCGTAATGAGTAGGAAAATATGCCTATATGTTATGGAAAACCTTAAACTTTATAGATATTGCATACGTTTGGATTTAGAAAGTTAGGGGCACAAATTGTCCCTGGATTTGTAAATAACTTGTTAATGAAATCATATTGGAATTTCAAATTTGTTAGTTTATATAGATTGTTGAACATAAATTAAAATTGATTATAAATTAAATTAGGATTATATAATATTTTAATATATTGGAATGAATTGCGTAATAATGTGAATTTCTATAAATTGTCCAAGAATACAAATAAAAGTGTATTGGTTGAAATAACAAAGAATGTAAACAAAAAAGAAGAGATGTACAAAATGAGGGAATCGCCGTATTTTCTACTATCTATTCTAATAGAAAAATAAAAGATAATTCTTTGTTATTTCATGCATAACACAAGTCCTCTTTTAAATAAATTATAAAGAATTACAGTGTTAACAATTTCCTTTTGGAAAATAAGTAATTTCAATGTATTAAGATATAAAATTCCTTAAGTATAACTAAAGTAACGTAAGTAGGAATAATAACCACAATTTAAATGGAAAATCTAAAGTATGTTATTTAAGATGGTGTAGAAAACAAATAGTAAACAAAGAAAATATAATTAAACGAATAGGGAAGTAATAAGTCTAAATGGGCAATTAAAGAGAGATATTAGTTAAAAAGGAAACATGAGATTTCATCCAATAATGTTAACGAAAGGAAAATAATAAATGACACTTAAGTCGATAAATAAGAAATGGATAACAATGATGGTAAATTACAACATTAAATCAAAAGTAAGTTATGTAAGATTTATTGAACATTAATGATTGAAAGTAAAGAAAAGTAATAATTAAAAGAATGTATATCCAAATGTACATTATGACAGGAGTTAAATATATATGTATGTAAATAACTTAGTAAATAAGAATGACATAGTCATTAAATGGGTTGGAATGCGAAGTCAGTAGTGTTACACAATAGAAGTCTACCCACCGCAAGAGGCAACCATCAATTGTGTATACATTACACTAATGTGAGACATGCCCAACCGTAGGACCCGTGGAATGTATGTGCTTGCGTATAGATGGAAGAATATCCTAATAGAAAGTAGAGTCTACTTCAAAATAGAAAAGGGGGCATTGCCTTGATTGTAATAGGTAATCTAAATCGAATGGTGAGCGAAGAACGATGCTATATCAAAATGTGTTGGTATCAAATTAAGGAGTAAGGGCTGCACATAGGTCGAGAACGTCATCAATCTTTAGCGGTCAGTGGGAAAGACATGGGTTACACATAATAGGCAACACTGCTTACTAGTGTGTAGTCATGTTAGGTTATGCATCGCCACATGTTTGTTTGCTAGTTTGTTTGTTATGAGGCAAGACTAGTTAACCCTTTTAGAGAAGTCTTTCAAATGCATAGGGTAGTCCGTAGAGTTGAGTTCACAGCCGACGACACTGAGTCCACCATACTTATAGTTCGTAGAGCTGAGTCTACAAACTAGGAAGCAGACAAGTCAAAAATCCCCAAAAAATGCAAGTTAGAGTATGACTAAATTATTGAGAAGCTTCATTAGACACTACGAGATGCACGATAGAGCATCAACTACCATTGAGCGGTGGACACATGTGCATACAATGAGACACACCAACGAGTTTGCATTTTGGGTTCTCCTCCCTAATGCGTAGTTGTACAGGTAGTCATAATATGAGATGTAGTTCCATACATACATGATATTACGTTGATGATGGATCCAGACATGGTACCGGATTTCGAATATTTGTGGGGATAGTATCTTGGTCCAAAAGGGGACTGCCATACTTATATATATACATACATACATGTATGTAATTATGTTTTACTTCGAGTAGATGGGTGGGGCATATCACACGCATATGTGGACTTGAAACGACCAAGTAAAATAATAGGAAATATAGCATGTAATGAAAAGCAATCGACAGAAACTAGTGTTATGTACAAAATGTATAATTCACTAGTCACCAAAACGGTGTTCTAACCAGCTTCCTCATTACAACCATAAGATAGCTTTAGAGGGACAGCTGGTTCAAGGCAGGAATGGTGGAAGGACAGGCTTCCTAACGCATGCTCGGCAATGACAAGTATGGTAGATATTGGAAGTGTCCACCTTGATTAGTAACTACATGTTCTATTATACTTTACTATTCTACTATGAGTTATATCGATAGTACTTTGATATGCATTTATTTAGTTTATTTGCAAAATACCAAACCAATGATCCATATTTTAGTGGACTTGAGTTTTTGATTTAGTGAAAATTCAAGCCCAGTAGGGTGTGGGTTGTCAGATTTTATCTTCATTGTCGAATGTTCTTGCCCTTTCATTTTCTTTACCTCGTTTAAAACTAGTACCACTTCCTGTTATCCAACCATTTTAAAAGAATTTTTATAACATAATTTTTTAATAATTAGAAAATCGTCGAGCTACATATATACGCTCTATTCTTTTTTTATTTCAAAAGAAAAATATCTCTTTATTAAAACTCATTTTAATGGAAACTTTTAGTCTAAACAAACTTTAAATTCTACTATAAATTCTTTTTAAATAAAATATAAAAATTCATCAATTTGCTAAAAACTTTATTATTTACTTGCATTTCAAAAATAGGGTTTCTCAAATTTTTAATAAAATACTTGAAAATTATTTAATTTTTTTTTTTTTAATTCTTTCATATGGGTCGGACTCATAGTGGTTTTATTTGACCCATCTTTTGGACTTTTCTTCTTTTTCACTTACTATTTGACTTTTCTTCATTTGTAATACATTAAAATACGACTATCACCTTATAGTATTTTTACACACCTTCAGGAACTAGCTCGATTATTACCTTCGGGTATCTATAACATATAGATGCTTTACTTTCCATTTTTGGATCTATCGTATATCATCAATTGGAAATCCTATGGGGATCCATAATCATTGGGCAATCTAGGCCCAACAAGGGAGCCACGTACCATCCTACTTCAAGGAAACTTCTATATGTCGCATTCATGCTCTTCCTTAGTCAACGCCTTCTATACTACCTATCTCCCATAGGGTAATTGGAATAGGCATATATATATATGTAAAAAAAAATGTTCACTCAATATATACTAATTCCTATGACTGACTAACCTAAACTCCGATACCGAGTGTAACAACCCACACCTGAACGGGTTTGAATTTTCATTAAATCGAAAACCCAAGTCCACCAAAGTATGGATCATCAGTGTTGGTATCCTTTAAGTAAAAAAAAAGCGTATTAGAGCACTATCGATAAAACTCACGGTGGAATAGTAAAGTACAATGAAAATACAACTACTGACCAAGGCTAATACCTTTGGTATCTACTATCCTTGTCTGTGCTGAGCATGCATAAGAAATATGTCATTCCATCATTCCCGCCTTGTACCAGTATTTATCCCATCAAGTCTATCCTATGGATTGTAACAAGGATGGGGTCAAAATGGCGATCTAGTGATTGGTAAATTACATACTTTATAAAAACGCTAGTTGATGCCGATTGCTTTTCATTACATATTATGTCTACTTCTTAAACTTAGTCATCTTGACTTCATATACACATACGATACATCGCACCTACTCGAGGTATAATATAACTACATATGTATATATATAAGTGTAGAATATAACAGTTTATGATTTTTGTTTGATGATAATAAGCATATATATATTAAATATGTTTGATATAGTACTATTGTAGAATCACAGATAGAAGTATCATTTTAACAAATAGTTTAATTCAATACAATTTCAATGGTACACACAACTACAATAATAGCTTTCCCAATAATTTAAATACAATATTCATATAAAAAATATTTTACATATTCATGTACAACAATAGATTTCCACTCTCATATATAACATGCTTTCAAATACAATCACTCCTAACCTCTCTCACTTGAATTCGATTTGTTATCCTCTTGCTCCAATCGCTTCTCACCAATCATCTACTTTGCCTATTAAATAAAAACTTGGTAAAAAGTAAAAAAAAATTCAAAGTGCAAAAATATAATTATTTTTGAATTAGACGTTGCATTAGTCTATTGGTTTTGTTATTTTCATATTTTGAAATAGGCACCATAAATATCGATAATGTACACGAGCAACCTACGACATGCACATTGTATCACTATACATACCATAAGGCCAAGCACATACACAAAACACATTTGCACCAACAAAATAATAAACTCAATTTCAAGTGCAGTAATGTCAAGCCCAAAGGCTCGACACAGTGGATTAGCGGGCAGGTTAAAACAACCAAGTGCAAGGTTAAGTCCAAAGGCTCAACATAATGCATTAGTGGACAATTCAACATAAGCAGTCCAAGGTCAAGTTTAATGGCTCAACACAAGTGCAAGAGTAAAATTTAACAGCAAACAAGACTAGTGCGCAAACACAACAAGCAAAAAAAGCAACAATGACGCACACTACGAACATTTACAACAGCAATACAGTGCACATAGCAAACACACAGTCGAGAGCAGGTGCAAATATGTGCAAGGATCATAAAGCAAATCAACAAGAAGCAATAAGGAAAGTATATAAAGATGCACTTTAGTACACAATGACAAAGGCCAATGCACACATGCAGCACACAATAGTGTAATATACAACAGTAAAGTAGAATAACACATAAGGTAATTTAAAAATGCAAGTGCACAAGCCCACAGTGAATACAAAGCAAAATATACAACCAAGACCCATAAAGTGATGCATAAAGTACGCAATGGTGCATAGCTACAAAATTAAATCAACGAATTTAACATGGCACATAAACGTGCAAGCAATAGCTTGGTACAACAACACACAATGCTACAGACACACATACAAAGTAACTCAACATAGTGCATCAAAGAATAACATACACAAGTACAACAATAAGCAGGTGAAACAGAAACTTGAGTTCAGCAGAAAGAGAAAATACACAAGGAAAATCAACATCTCCAAAATTCGAAGGCATGACATAACAAATCAAATTCACATACATATACATATACATATACATACATACATACATATATATGCATGTATGTATGTATGTATGTATGCATGTATGTATATGTGTGTGTGAAACATTTTCAAAATCAGAAGTTGGAATTTTTTTAACACGATAGTCAAGAATAAATTCAAATTCATAGTTGATTATGTTATACTGTCAAATAGGGGAAATTAAAATTCGCAAGTTGAAGTATTCAAAGTTTTGGACAAAGTCAAAATTTTGAAATATATAATAAGAGATGAACAAGTCAAATATCACAAGCCTACAACAATATCACTTTAAAAGTCACAGCCAAGTTGAAATATTCAAAGCTGAAAATCAAAAACAAAAAAATACGAAATATATGGAATCAAAAGCATCGATTCTTATATAAGCCGAATCATCATCCGCAATTAAAGTGGTCAAGTTCAGAGTAGCATAATAAATCCAAATTAAAAACTTCATACCAAAGTTTCAATCAATACTTGACCATTAAAGCCACCAAAATTATAAAACATTTCTCGACAATTGAAGCAACCAAGGGAAGAAATCAAAACACAAGTAAAGCTTTCGATCGACAAAGAGAGGCTAAATTAAATCATTTGATCAATCACGGTAGCCTCAAATTTAAACCTTAATTTGAGAAGAAAGTAGTGAAAGGATTGACTCTCGGAAAAAGAAAAGATAAATGAGCTAAAAGAAAAATAGATACCACTTTGTTATTGGGTTGAGAATTTAATTGCGTTAAATTATATTAGGGGTTTATCTTTCATTTCTAATTTTATTGTAAGTTGTTTTTTAAATTTTATGAAACTCCAGTCTTAACGAGGATCGAACTACGGGGCATAGTTCAGAAAATTCTCTGCTCGGGGATAGAGTTAAGGTAGGGTTTTGAGCTTAGGACTAGAACAGTAAGGTAAGTGATAGTCATAAGTTTACATGATCTGTAAGCAGTTGATTGTTTAATTTTAGTATAAACCTTAGGCAATAGTAAGCAAGTATTGCCGAAGCTGGGTAAAATTATGTGTTCCTTTTAATTTCAATGTTTACTCTATTATTATCAGTACTGCAATTTTTATTATTCAGTGAATTTATTATTAACCCTATTCACCCCTTTTCTATGATTAATTCGATCCTACCATAAGTACCACAGTTTTCCTTTGGATTAGGATACTTTTCCCATTAGTATCCATAATTCTGCAGTTGCGTTAGATATCCACCATCTATGCCTAGACCGAATTGTCTGCATGCACCGAGGATCTTCCCGTTAGTGCCTAATAACGATATTAAAACTATTTAGCTATATTCTACCATGTTTTGAAGACTTGTCTAGCCGCTTCATACTGAGAAATTCGTTCCTCAAACTAATTATGAACCCAACTCCATGGACTATTGAGGACTCAACTCTCCAAACTATACTATTCACTTTAAAGACCTCAAATAAGGGTTTTCTAGCCTTGCCTCCTAACAAAAAACAAACTACCAAACAACTGTGAGGCTATGCATGTCCTAAACATGATCTGCACTAGAAGGAGGTGTCGTCCGTTTAGGCATAAACCTAGTTTTTCTACTGATCATCACAGGGCCGATAACGCTCTCGACTTATGTGTACAGCCCTACTGCTCACATATATGGTACCAACCTTGCTGACATAGCATCAAACCTATGCTCACTGTCCCATTTAGATTGCCTAATGCAATTAGGGAAATGTCCACTTGGTTACTTAACACATACCTCCTAAGTATTGAAGCGGACTCTACTTAGTTCTTTGACACTTCAACCAAGGAGAACCTCTACTTTCATTTATTCTCTTCATATATAGACAAATGTACAATCTCATGGATCCTACAGTTGGATATTCCCATAACGATATAATGTACACACAACTGTTGGTAGCCCCTTTCGATGGGTAAACTTCTATTGTGTGATACTACTGACATTATATTGCAACCCATATTAGCGACTACATTATTTTAATTAATCTTGACTAGATTTAATAATTCACGCCCATCATAAATACGCACTTGAGGTTATTTTTATTTATTTACTGCTGTGTAGTTAAAACGCTTAGCGGTTCTATAGTGGTGGAGGTGCAAAAAGTTATAGCGGGGTTAAAACAGGAATATAGCGGAAAATGACGGAGGTGCAAAAGACTTCACTACATATAAAACCAAATATGTAAAGTTAATTTATTCTTATTTTCACATCATTTGTGTAGAAAAAATATTGCTTAATCTTATTTAACAAAATCAAATATTATCATGATTTATGCAGACTAGATTTGGTAATTACAATAGATTTCTAATTTATATTGAGCACTTATGCCTTAAAATTAGGTCTTTACCTTACCTTTTTTGATTTGTTTTAAAACTAAACCATTTAAATCAACTTTTATATATTAATGTTGCTAAAGCGAGAAATAAAACCATTAATTTAGCGATTGTAGCGGAAAATTGTAGGGCTTAAAGTGAATCTACTGTTTAATAGCGCTAAATTGAAATAGCGTAGCGATTGAAGAGCGTTATGGGCTATAGCAGGGATTTTGCGAGACTATAGTGGGGCTTCAACTGTACAGATTTACTACGCATCCTACGTTCAACTATTAATACTCGTTTATTTTTAAATAACTTCCTGTTTCATTAACGCTGTTTAATGTCATTTACCGCATACTTCTTACTTTCATAGATTAAATTCTTTTACTGGTTAACTTCCAATTAACACTATTAAAGATAGATTACTGTACCTTTTCAACTATTAACTACTTTTCTTTGTTTATTATATCTACTTAATTCCTCTATGCTTCATTTATATTTTTTTCCCTTATTGTTTATTTTCTAACTTGTCTTAAATCGCATATATTAGATTTTCAGTTAAATTATTGTTATTATCTCTACCTACAATACTTCGGTTTATACATAGGAATTTCTACATTTTAATGCGTTGGAATTACCTCTTTCCGAAATGAAACATTTACACTGTAATGTTCCATAAATTATGTAAAAGATGACTTATATTACATTTGGAGTTACAAGGAATTATTCTATTATTATTAAAATAAAAACAGTACAAAATACGATAAACATCCACATTTTGTACATCTCTTTCTTTTAGGCATATTTTTTTGTTATTTCAAATGATACACTTATTCATTATTGTAACAGTGGATAATTTATAGAAATTTACATTGTCACACACTTCATTCCAACGAAAAATTGTAACATCCCAGAATTTTATCATTTTGATTTTTGAATATTTAATTAGTTTTAAATATTTAAGTAATGGATTTTTAAAGTTTGATAACTTATTATTCAAATATAGGGATTATTTTAAATATTTGAATTGTGAATTAAGTATTAATTAAATGGATTTAATAGCTTTATTTAACTCCTTTTAATTAAATAATAATAATGGTAAAACTCATTTTGCAAATTTATTTACAATAATAAATAGTTAGAATAAATAATAAGAAAATCCATCGTTAATAAAAGGACTTGATTTTTATTGTAGTATTTTTAATTTAATTTATAGAATTTCTCCACAATTTTTAATTTTGAAAATATTTAAATTATCATTTGATGATTTTTGGGAAAACGATGGTATTTTTATGATTACAGAATAGGATAATTTGTATATTTTATTGCTGTTTGGGGATCATGTCGGTTTTTGGTGCACCGTTATATTTTTATTTCTGTCGTTCGTGGTTCATACGCGAACG
Organism: Allium cepa; assembly: GCA_030765085.1. Taxonomy (NCBI): domain Eukaryota; kingdom Viridiplantae; phylum Streptophyta; class Magnoliopsida; order Asparagales; family Amaryllidaceae; genus Allium; species Allium cepa. Next base: position 478,080,699 of record CM060943.1, on the reverse strand, counting down.
AAATATTATGTAGCGAAGTACCGCAAAAAAACCTATTTTCTAAACATTTCAACTCAAATAAAATTTTAAATTTTTGATCAACTCTTGTGATATGATAATGGCTTGTAATTGATGCTTAACTTGCAAATTTTTTTTAACTTAGAAACTTTAGCTAGTTTGAATTGGAAGAAAGAATATTGATTTCTTTATAACACAGGGAAAGTTCACTTTCCTTCATTTCGTTAGTTCTTTCTTTTCTTCCAGTGAAATAAAGATGGCCGTAGGTTTTAAAAATCAAAATCGAATTATTCCCTCAACTAAAAAATCAAGAAATTTGTTGCTTTGAGTTTGCATAGGCGAGAGCTTCAATTCCTTATGAGTTTCGTAGTGTACAGTCACCGTCAGTAGTGATGTCATGAAGCTAGGGTTAGCTAATTCCGACGTTGGGGGAAGCAATTGGCTAAAGCGACTTTGGATTTGAGTTTCCCACTATAAGGGGAATGGAAGATGGTCGTATGGAGGTGCGCGGTTGTGCATTGCAAATCGTGAACTGATGTGGTCACCTAATAGGGTTTGAGTTGGGTTTCGGTAGCCTCAATCGAGCTGATGGTTGTTTGGTCAGGGAGGTGGAGCTCGCGAAGGGGGACACGTAGGCGAAGGCAGATCGCAATTTCGTTGAGTGGTGATGGAGTAATCGTGGATGAAAGATTTCAGTGTTTGGGTTTGAGAGTATCTATTATCAGTGCGCAGGTTTGAATAAAAGAGGGAAGAATGATTAAATTTGTGATAAGGGAAATGAATACATAATTAAGTAATTAGTTGAATTTAATTATTTAATTAAAATTGATAACTTAAAAAATTAATATCTTGCTCATGTGAGGTCGGATTTGAACGCGGTCTTTTACGTTGGACTCATATCGACACTACTTGTGCGATGGAATTAGATTCATCAAAATTGGAGCTAACTAAATTTTGGGTAAAATCGGACATCGTTCGATTTTAGATCAAAACCAAAACACGAAAGCTCAACTGGAATTTCGATGAGTTTACCTACCTCTAAATAAATTATATAATACTACTATACATTGTTGTTGAATGCTTGGATGATGGTTTATATTATTATTTGGTTGTTTATTTGGATTTTAAATTCACGCTTGAAAAGTGGATGACATAAATAATCATTGTGTTACAGGGGACAAAAACAAGAGGAAATCGATGTATACGTAGCACATAGGTTGCTATGGAACATTTCAAACTACACAATCATATGTGTGATTTACAATGGAGTTTTGTAGAGAGGCCTTAAGAGTTTTCTCATCAATATTAATTTACTTATATTCTTATGTTGCTTATATTGTTGTTTGACTGAAATATTTGTGACATACTGGTTGATTTATATAAGTATGGTTACAGCGATTATCAATGTACCATCACTTATGAAATACTATCCCCTTAAACTTTTATTATGTGTTGAACTTGAGCTTGTACTTTTCACAAAAATAGATGTTTGGTCATGTTTTTGCAGTTAAAAAATTATTTAAACTATATTTTCGAATATTTTGAGAATTTTAAAAATAAGGGATAAGTATGGATTAAAAATTTACAAAAGAAATTATAAATTTGATTAATTATCTTTTATGCTAACTAAAAATATTTCAATATATAAAAGGATTATAAATTTAATTTATTATCTTTCTGGATAATTAATATTAGTTTAAATGTATAAAAAGATTATAATTTGATTAATTATCTTTTGGATAATTAATGTTGTTTTAAATTTGTAAAAAAGTTTATAAATTGGATTTAATTATCTTTTGGGGTAATCGATGTTGTTTAAATTTATAAAGGTCATTTACCTTAAATATTTTGTAATTTTTTTTTCAAATGGTTTTGTAAGGATTGCATAAAATTTTGAAAAGAATTTGATGGTTTAAATATATTTTTAATTGTTATTTAATTATAATAAAGTTAACTAATAAATTCATTATTGATGTTTAAAATTAATCAACTTATTTAATAAAAGTGATTAAAGGTTAATTAACCGATTTTATAAAAGGGATAAAAGTTAACTAACTAATTTAATAAAGGTGTCTAAAGTTAATTAATCATTTTTAATAATCATGATTAAGATTAATTAATCATTTTAATAAACGGTGTTTAAAGTTAATTAATTGGTTTAAATAAAGGTGTTTAAAATTAATTATTTGATTTAACAAAGGTGTTTAAAGATAATTGATTGTTTTATTCCAGGGTTATAAGTTGATTAATTATCTTTCAAGATAAATGTTGTTTTTAATTTATAAAAGTATTTTAATTAATTTATTATATTCCAGAATAATAAATGTTGGTCGAAATTTATAAATGAGAAAATCTTTAGAAAGGAATATTTTTAAAGAGTATTTTTAAGGTAATTTACAAATACTTGTGATGTAAAAACCAAACACAAGTTCGGTTTTAAAAGTTTAAAGGTTTGATGCGGTTCTAGAAAAGATAAGAAATTTCTATAAATGGTATCGCTTATATGAAAAGGATTTAGTCATACTCTCAACACTAAAAGTCGAGGTATAAAAACTCATTTTTATCTTGAAGGTTAAAAATTGTTGTTAAGGCAATGCCTAGAGGTAACACTGCGTTAACTTGTCCGGCTTCGTTTTAACCTAGAAATAGTACAAGTTTGAAATCGATGAGTAGTGGTAAGAATATAATATTTAGTTTCCATATACGATCATTTTTATTATTCTCGATAACTGATTATTAACCATCGATTTAACTTTCTTCTTTGTGTATCGTCAATTTAAGATAATTTTTTTGCTCATTTGAGCATTGATATCCTTTGTCGAAAAATGATTAAAACCAGAAAGCAAATGGACGTCAAGCTATGTGGGATTGCTTCTATTAGGGTATCTTCACATCTACTCTTGATTGGATTCGGTAGTATGCGTGCGAAAATGTGAAATACTCGGATTCTCGGAAAGGTTGACGGGGTTTGGCTTGTACATTTCCAAGTGAGTCATAGGAAAAGATGACCTCCTCAAGCATATTGTCTAAAGGTATACTTCCGGTAAGGGGGACGAACTCTCGTATTCATCGTTGGAAAATTTCTTTCCCTATTGTTGATTCAAATCTTTGAATTATTTTCTTAATTGCATCGAGAAGTGAATGGACCTCTTCTTGATGTTTAATTATCTGTGTCCATCTTTTTAAGTTTGGATTTTGACCTTTTTTATACCCATTCTCTTAAATTGTCTTGGTTTTGCTTTAATTTGTTTCCATTTATTTGCATGTGGAAGTTGTTCTTGTGGGGTAAAACCCGTTCCACGTTTAGCTGCATTGTGACGACCTGATTTTCTGAGCACAGAAAGTCGTATCATCTTGAAGAAAGAAAGGGGTGAGAAAATAGAAAAGATAGAGAAGAAAGAAGAAACAACATCATAATCTCAACAGCGGAACGAATAAATTATATTAATCACATAAGTATTACATAATATACAATATCCATCAAAGTTACATAGATAATACATCACATACTAGGTAGTTATAGACACCTGTCTAGTTATACAACTCAATACACAATACAACACAGAGTTACCAACACAGCGGAACACTATATCTACAAACGTTGAAGCCTCCTGCTCCATTGCTTCTCTAGAATTCGTCAAAGCAAACCTGAATCCCTTGACTACTCATAAAAATTTGAGTACCCAAGAGTTTAGGAAAAACAGAAATAAACTCCGGATTAGACATGGGTCTGGTGTGAGTAACGGGTTAAAGTTGCTTAATTTTAAAACATTTGAAAGGAAGGGTAACACGAAAGACTCCCCACGAACAAATACGGGTAAGTTTTTACCTTACGCTAACCAAAACATTTTATAGGAAATCCAGTGATATTATAATAGTGTCTAGGGTTTTCAAGTAAACAGAAAATAGCCGAAATTGTTACATCTATTAAATTCCAGCTACTAGCCACAAAAGTGGGTAATACAAATCAAAACCGTAGAGTCTCGTAGGGAAAATGGATTTCCAACAATGGCAGGGCTACTGGGGTACCACCCGTCACAGTACGGGGCCTAGATCACCGTGCCGAGGATCACTCCCGACCCCCTACAACACAAGGTCGGAGCCATTCTTTACTGAACAGTCCCGAACAAGATAACCCCGGCAGTTGTTGCAATCAACCGCCCACACAGCCGAAAAAAAGGGACATCTAGACAAGGGTATATCTCATCCTGCTTGGGCATGACCCACCTAACCTTGCTACACCTTCCCTGTTTTAGCCATTCCCGGTTGATGAGGCTTGAGGCTACGATTACCTTTAGAGAATACATCTCTTAGAATGCTCATCGCCTGCCTGACGATGTTCTGAAAGCATTCAATCCATACAAGTTCGTTCCGCTTTCGAACGAAACCGAAGGCATTATCTCGTTACACTCATTTTGGAATCACCCTCATAGTTAACGACAATAACCCTTGCACTCTGAATCTTCATCTTCACTTCAGATTCACGACCTATCGTTAATTTGGATCGATGTGGTTTTCGGATGTCCAAATATGAAAACCCGATCCCGGTCTCATCGAAATCCAAAAACGTATCTTTTAAGGCCAAGTTGTTTTAAAGTTAAAACAATTCAATTCAATATTATCTATATACACACAGATAGATAATTCCCATCTCATAATAGATAATCACATTATCATCATAAACAGATAATTAATATTATCATCTAAACAGATACTTAATATTATCATACTTAAACCATACATCCATATCACATAGATATTACTTATCTCATATCTGAGATCACAATCAAGCAATGAAATATCAATATCATCATCCAAAGCAATGATTTATTATTCACAATCTATAATTAATTTAAAATGAATTAAATTAATTACTTCTATCTTTAATTAATTTAAATTAAATTAAATTAATTACTCATTCCATAAATCCTGCTCATACAACCATTAATTAATTATAAATCAAATTAATTAATTATTCTCTAGATATTCATCTTGATTAAAAACCTTTGATTAATCATCTTCTAATTACAACAACTAATTGTCTTTATTTAATTCCACAAATTAATTATTTTAAATCATTCATAGTAATTAACATATAATTACTTCATTTATTAATTAAATATGAACAATTACATTTATCCTTAATTAATTTCATAAATTAATCACCATATTATTAATTATTCCTTAATTAAATAATTCTTAATTACATCATTAATTATATTAATTAATTATCTCTAATTTAGATTTAAATTAAATTACTTTATTTAAATTAATTACATTAAGTGGTTAATCTTTAATTAAACACAATTATTAATCACCTTGAATTAATAACAGACCAGTAATTCACTATCCTTAATTACTTACATTAATAAATAAATTATTCCATAATTAATTATCTTCATTAATTAATCCCTTGATTAACTACAAAAGTAATTATCCAAATTACTTCATTTACAAATCATCTTGTATTAATTTCATCCAGTAATTATCATCTAATTACTTCCCTAAGTAATTAAGCTCTATTAATTACACTAAGTAATTGCACTTATCAAATCATCACATGATTCCTTAAATTAATTAAACTAAATTAATTAACTTAATTTAATCATATCATCAAAATTTATTACAATAAGTAATTTATCTCTTAATTGCTTTTATCAAGTAATTACATTTAACAATTTAGAATAAATTATCTAAATTAATTAATCTAATTAATTATCAAAATTAATCACATTAATTAATTTATTAATAATCCTTAGTTAATTATCTTCATTAACTAATAATATTTCTTAGTTTACTTCTTAATTAATCTCTAACTATAAATTAATCTAAAGTATTAATTTATAAGTCAAATACATAAGTCATTCATTAATTAACTTATTCATTTAATCATTTAAATACCTTAATTATTTCTAAGATAATTTAATGATTTAATAAATATTAAAGTGCATTTCAAACATTACCTTTTTTGAATTTAAATTTGAATTCCATTTTGAATTTAAGATTCAAAATGATTTACCATTTAACATTAACCAAATTTAAATATCAATTTATAAACTTTTAAAATAAATGTAAAAACATTTATTACTTATGTCTGCAGCTTATGTAAGAAAAAGCTTTTAAACTAAATTACTATGTAAAATCAATCTTTAAAATACATTAATTATTTAACCTGCAATTTCAAGTTTAACAATTCATTTACTTTCCATTCAAAAACCTTTTATAAAAGAATTCTCTCAAAATCAAGTTAAACATTTATTTGAAACAAATTTACTTTTCAAAACTATCTTATTTGAACTTATTTTTAAAACATTCATGTTTAAAAACTGATTTAAATTTTTAGATTTGAATTCGAAGTAAACTTGAATCCATCAATTTATCTTTGATTTAAAACTTTGATTTAAACTTTCTTTTAAAAACTTGAATTAAAAACTTGATTTTTAAATCCAAATCCATTTTAAAACCTTAAGATTCAAAAGTTCTTTTGAATCTATACTTTAAATTTTTTAATTTAAGTCACAGTTTAAATTCTGTTTTCAAACTTTAAATTAATTTAAAATCTGAAAACCTGTCAGGTTTTTAAACCTGAAAACCCACCTTTAAACATTTTAAAATTTGATTTCATTTCAAATTTGAATTCAAAAATAAACTTGAATTCAAACTTCAAACTGGATTTAAGCTTTGTTTAAATCTAGTTTTCAAATTTAAGTTTCATTTGAATTTGTTAAAAAAAACAAATTTTGCTGCCAGGTTTTACAAAAGCCTGGAACAAACACTGACTCGACTCGAACCAAAAATGCTTCGAGTCTTTTGCCCTGCTGCTTCGAGTCACAAACTCGAATAACTCGAGTCTTCCTCGAGTTAAAATTCCTCTACACACACACAAAGTTCAATAGAACTTCAACTGCACGGTGCACGTGCACCGTGGCTCTAGCCATCTCTGGCCATCCACCAGCACTTCAAACAATCCACGACCATCGCCTAATAATAACACGGCCCTCCAAAATCACCATATTTGCTCGAATCAAAATCGAGCGCCTGATCTAAACCTGGAAATTCAAAAGGCAAACAATCCAAAACTTGTAACTTCGCCGCGCTTCAAATTCCGACCACCGGAGTACCACCACCTCCGGCTACTGCTTCGACCATGTTCCAGCAACTACTCCCCCGAGTTCCAGCAAACTCGATCAACCAGGGTGATCGAGCTAACCAATATTACAACCCAGGTCAAAACTAGGTTTAGGAAATCAAAATGGCAACCATGGCCACCACCATACTCAGACCATCCACCGATCATTTTTGCCACACTTCCCAGTCATCCATCTACCTCCAGACAAAGTTCCAGCCTCTCCAACCACTGGGATCACCAGTGATCCTCTAAAAACCCCAAAACAATCATCACAGAAATACTCTTTAGTTACTAAACACAAAAATGTGATTATAGTTTTAAAAATCCTAATTACAGATAAGAATTCAAGTTATAAACTTGAATTGATATTTTAAAATGTTTGAAATTTACTCATATCAAATATTTCCTGTTCTTTAAGTTTCTTCAGAGCATTTCTACCATGCAACTTCAAAATTCAAATTTTAAAATTCGCTTTATGATCAAACTAACCTATCTTGTTTAGATACTAAGCCCTATAAATCAATATATTAAGCAGAGATGATTTTTTTGTTTAAATCTGAGCTTGAAATGTTATAACAGAGATGTTTTACAGGTTCCAATGTGCTGATATTCCACTTCACAATCACACAGAGAAATGGACTTACAAATATTTACACAAATATATTTAAGCATTCAAATATTGACACGCAACAAGTTTAAAACTTAGGTTAAAAGTGTTACTCACCATTGCTTTTGAAAATGAACAGAGCATTCTTGTTTAAAAAGCTTTGGACTTTAAAACTGGAAAGTAGTTTGCTTGATTTTCCTTTGATTCATCTTGCCTTTGTTGTTGTAATGCTTCAGTTTATAAAAATGGAAATGTTTGCTACTTGTATATTTTCAGGTTTGTTATGTTTTGAACGAACTAAAAATAAGGGGATGATATATAGAAAAGAAAAGTTAGTATGGGGAAGGTGTTTACTGGGTTAGCAAATGCAGGTACAATTATTTTATTTTGATCAGAGATTATATTTTATGGGCTGAGTTTTACTTTTATACAATTCGAATTGACAATTGTTGCTAGCATTTAATGCTTAAGTACTTTGTGTCTCCTATTACTCATTTTTATATATAGATATTTTTGCTTTTTTACTTTGCTTTACATTCTTTTCTTGCCTGCATCTTATTTTTACTTTGCTTTGTTTCTTAACTTTGCATTTTAAAACCCTACAAGCTACATATTTTATTTACAAGCTACCTGCATTTTATTTTGTTCTTGCATTCAAAACCTTTACAGGTTACATACAAATATTTTCACTTGCTTGGGTATGCTTTATATCCTATGTACATATATGTATACCCTTGTTTTAATTATTGTTATAAACTTTTAACTTATGTTTTTAGTTTTAATCCTATACATGTGCTTATTTTATTCCTCTTTTATTTTAAGCTCAAACTATCAAATATTTAATTACTTATTTTTATCAAGCTATATTTTATGGGAACAAAACAAACTTTTGTTTAAATTTAGACTTAGGCTAGAATACTTTTAAACAAATAAACTTTTATCTTGAGTAATTAAAAATCATATGATTATTTATTTAATAGCTTAATACTAAATTAAATCAAATTTCCAAATTTACAAAAAATATTAGAATTAGAAAACATAACTTTATTTATTAAATTTAAAACAAAGATTAACTATTTACAATATGTACAAATATATAGATATATATTGTGAATAGAAAACAATTAAATTAGCTTTTAAAAGATAAATTATCAGTTAGATGTTTATATTAAAAGAAGATTATTAATCAATACAAACCTTATTAACAAATATTATCAAATTAATTTAATTTTTAATACAGATTATTAAATTGTTATTGTCAAAAATCCCGTGATATCACATGCATGGTCTCACATAATTGTTATATGTTCGTCATATTGCTTGAATTTTCTCATGTTAGCATTTCCAGACTAATTCAGATGTTATTTTATTATAATGCTCGGGTCAAAATGAGTATTTTTTCAAGTTGTCGTTGTGGCTCATGGAGCTTATAGAGTAGAACTGGATTTTAATGTACCATAGTATTTTATTTCTGCTTTATTATTATATATAGATACCCATCATCAATTGTAAGGTCAGGAAGTTATAACTGTCCACTCTGATGAGTTTTTTTTAAAATCTGATATACCTTGTATTTTAGAATGACACCTTTACTGTCTTTGTTATATTATATATTGTTGTTCCACTGTGATATTCTGTTTCTCCTATTCTTTTTCTTTTTCATTTTATCCTAATAATTTGTCTTTCTGACGATTGGATGTTTGGCATTGGAATACCCTGAATGTATTTGGTATCGACTTTTGATGGTCAAAAAGGCGTGTCGTTGCAAAAATATTACTTAAATCTCAATCCAATTCCTAACAACTTCCAAGACATGTTTACTAATATGTGTCATTCATCCAACAAACCTAGAATTGCTAAACAATATCAATAATGAATTCTCTCATAAATTTAGGGACTACTTTCACCCGTACTTTTTAGATCCAATTATAGGCAATATTAAATCAAAGTCAATAGTTCATAGAATATGTTGGCATGGTTTTTAAATTCATTACCTGTGTATAATTAAGCCCATAACTCCAAAATATACTTTCAAGCATATAAGGAATAGACTTGCAATGATATAAATTATATATTATATAAAAATATATAATTTCTCACTCACGTCTAAGCTTCCAAATTTCCAGATCTAAATCATATTATTCCTATTTGACTCCCTTTCTTTCTACCAAATATGTATCAAAAGCATAAATATATTTATTAGAATTTTAAATCCAAGAAAAGAATTGAATTTAATTTAGATTTGGATTTACCTTGGCTTTGGCAATTCGGTTCGACCTTATTCTTCTATGCTATTCTCCACTTATATATATATGATGTTCTCTACTTATATATATATATATATATATATATATATTGTAACGACCTGATATTTTCAACCATTTGCATCCGCGCATGTCGGACTTGAATTGCTCAAAATACCTTATAAATAAAATTTGCAAATCTCAGAATATATAGTAAGTAAATAATCACAGAATCACAAATACAGAGTAAATAATATTGCAGCGGAATTAAAAGAGACAGTAGTTCATGAAGCTACTATATAAAAAATAAGATACATCAGAGTTAAACAAGATACAACATAAGAGTAATAAGATACATTAGGTACAAATCAGAATACATCACAGAAATCACTGGATACTGAAAGTAAAATAGATGGCTGGATCTTCAAGTAAAGCTTCAACTCCAAAAGTAAATCTTGAATGCTAAATCACTCAATCTGACTCAAGCGTAAAACAAAACACAAAACACTCGAGTCAGGACATAAATACTTATGAACTGTAAATCAACTCAAGTGAATAGTAACAAAATGCATCAGTAACTTAAAGGATGCTTGAGATCTCCCATCCTTTAAGGATGCGTTAAACTATTTACTATGTAATAATATTGCGCTATTATAATAATGTCTACAGTAAAATAAACTTACTTTAAAATAGCGTTGAAGGGTTACCCATATAGCCCCCAACACGTAATAGTCCCAGTAGTTCATCCAGTATCAGCATATCACCAGATCAGAAGACTACCCTAAATACTCCATGGGCTACGAGAGAAAAACAAACTCGTAGTAAGGCTCGATATGGTAGGTGACACGATACAACTAGGCAATATCAGGGTAGATATGCCAATTACGCTTCCGGACTGGTGGTAACGTATGGCAACCACTACCGCCTACCTCGGAACACACTCCCAAATCAAAATCGATGGATGGCCATCAAATCAACCACAAGATAAGAGTATAGTATCGAAGGGATGTCTTCGATCAGAGGAATGACCTCACTTGGCCCGTCGATCGCTCCTGTTTTAGCCACCTTATGCCAACTCACGGGAGTCGGGTCCACGTTCATACCTCAATAGGATCGTCGCCACCATCCTACTTTATTCTAGAATTTCCACCGCGTACACGGTTGTTAAAGTGGTTTTCGGAGTTGGCAGAGAGTATGACAACTTCTGATCCCGGTCTCTTTAACAACCAAACGTTATTATAACACCGTGGTCATTTCAAAGTAGTTTATACTTCAAAAAAATCAAATCATTTCATTTCAAAACTATATTCCTTTCAAAATAGTTCATACTTCGAAACCAAAACCACTTTTTTTTCAAAACTATATTCAAATCAATACGATATTATTTCCATTTCAAACATATATTCACCTTTCAAAAGTCATAATACTTCAAAAGTTTTAACTCTTTCGAAACCAAAATACTTGAAATCATTACACTTTGGAAATCATAACATTTCAAAATCATATATTTGAAATCATGGAACATTCCTTTAATTCTTTACATTTTACAAATTTCCAATTAAATTCAATTCAAACCATCAGTTTCAGTTCAATTCAGTTTCCCAACAAAAATCATTTCAAATCTTATGATTTCAAATATAAATTTGATCCACAAAATAAACTATTCGGTTTTTAATATATTTCAAAGCTTTAATATCCCACATTTCAAAACTAAATTTTATAATTTCACATATCTCTATTTTAACTTCATTATTACTTAGTTTTGAAATATTCATTTCATAAATCCAATATTGTTTAAATAAAATCAATTTACAAATAAACTCAATATCCTTTCATACTAATATAAACTTCAAATATTCATTTATCAAAATTAATTATCATTCTAAATTCGTACTCTTTATCAAAATAAATATCAAATCATTTCCAAACCATTTCAATCATCAAAATATCATGTCCTTTCAAAATCTCATTATCAAATCATTATTTGAATTCAAATTCAAATATTCAAAATTAAATATCATTTTTAAATCAAATAAGTCATTCATTTATATGCATATACAATATAACCAATAATATTAACATGTCAATGTCATAATATAATGTCATATATCAGATATCAGGTGATGATTAACAGAGTTAACATGGTAATAACATAGCATAGAATATCATACAATCATCATTAACTTGCATAAACATTTGAATTACAAATCACTTATCATCAATTCACTATTTCATAAGTAGAAATGTCAGAGTAAGAAAGACTCACCTTTTCAACCTGGAGTCCAAATAAACAAACACAAGAGCATTCCAAAAGCACGATGATTTGAATGAATGGAGAGCCTTGATATTGATATTGTATATAACAATTAAACAAAGTCATATAAATATATATAAACAAAGATCAATTGAAACAAAATTGGAAATAGAGTTTACAAAAGACATCACCTAGCTTTTAAATCGAATTTGCTTATTCTTAACTCAACATATGCTCGTCCCTAATGCTTCATTGGCTCGGCCGTAGATGTGTTATTGGTGGTAAGGCTCTAGTTTGGCATCACAAAGGCATGGCTAGCACAAGAATGTGAAATGGTTGGAGTTACAAGGCATGAAATGTCAAAGGTCAATGCATAAAGGAGTTTGGTTCACCATCTAGGCTCGGCCTATGTCAAGTGGGGCTCAACCATGTCAAGTACAGGTCTGGTCAGATCTGAAGTTGTAGCCAGAGGTGGTGGTCATGATGGTGGTGGAGCTAGTGGTGGCGGCCAAGGTGAAATATGAAGGGGTTGGTGACATATGTGATCGACTAGCATGGTTTTGGTGGAGTTCTTTGCAAATTTTGAGGTGCTAGCTTCATAAGGAGGCATGGACAGATCTGAACAAGGGGAAAGGTGATGGTTGCTATTGTGTATGGTAGTGGTAGTGGTCGGTGGAGAAGAGGGTGGTAGAGGCTAGGCCGAGCAAGACTAGAGAGGAGGAAGCAAATCAATGAAATAAGGAGAAAAGTGAAAGAAAGAAGTCATTAACTTGCAATTTTTTTTAACAATTTGATATGGCCGTGAGTTTTGAAATGAGAAGGAAATTTCTCACGTGAATGAGAATGAGAATTCATGGCTATGCAAAAGAAAAGGATGGCTAAAACAATGAAGAGCCAAAAGCAAAGTGAAAGGACAAGAGGCAAATGAAAAGTCATGGCATATGAAAGGGCTTTGACTCTTTATATTTCCTTTTCTTTTAAATTAAATAAACTAAATACAATTCAGAAAATAAAATAAAATACTGAACAAAATAAAATGAAAAAGAAAATAAATAAATAATTTAAGGAAAATATAAAATAAATAAGAAAATAGCTTAATAATTGAAACTTGACTTTAAAAATTGAAAACAAAATACAATAAGCATTAGAAAATTAGAATAACACTTATGAATAAAATATATACATAACATGACATGTTACATAAATTAGAACATGATTTGACAAACAAAAATATTATTTATATAAATTAAAATAAACAATTTTGTTAAATAAAACAATTTACATACAATATTGTAAAAAACATAACTTTCACAATATAAATCAGATTTCAATGAAACGAAAAGCTATATTCTTGAAACTTAATTTATTTTCATAATAAAAGACAAAAATACAAAAATTCAAATTTAAAATTTAAAACTCAAAGTTTCACCATATTGGCCAAAATTCACATTTTTGGAAAATATTCTATTTATTCATGTTTGGAATTATAATTCACATCAAAATCAAAATTTATATTTAAAATAAAAAAATTATTCATTTTAATAAATAAAATAAAGTTTTTAAATCAGAAAATTTCAATTTAAAATAATTACAAAATATAGGGTTGTTACACTCTCCCCCACTCAAAATTTTTCGTCCCCGAAAAGGAATGAGGTACGGGAAAGCACAAAAAAAGATAGATAGAATGAAATAGGATTTAGACAAGATTACAATAAGATTGCAATTATACCTGATAACTGTTGTTATAGGTAAGTTTAAAAAGGTGGAGATGACCTTCCCAAGATCCTCCAAAATCAAGAACACAAGCACAAAAAGATCTTCTAGAATTTGATTCACTCATTCTGCTTGACCGACGATCTGTGGATGGCAAGCAGTGCTCAGATTCAAAAATGAATACAAAAGGTTATCAAAGATTTCCAAACAGACTGGTATAAGCAATAGCCATCCCATTCTGTAGCAAGATAAGGGAAATAAGGACAACCAAAAGATAGTTTGAAAAACAAGATAAAATAATAAATTTGAAACCATAAAAATTTCAACTTAAATTAAAAATTAATTTTACATAAGTTAAGTAAATCTTTACTATCTCAAATTTCATTATCTTATCATTAAAATCAAGGATTTGAAAGAAAATCATTTATTATACTCATAATGTATTCAACAAAATTATTTCTTCTTTATTCCTAATTAAAAATTAAATTTATTCCTCTAATATATTTTATCACCTATGTTAAATATATTTATACTTATTAAAATGCTTTAATTTATATTCTTAGTTCCTTTAACATCATTTTATATTGTAAATTATTCCATTACCCCCTTTTTCTCTATTTACCTCTATTAATTATTTATAACTAAATTTAAGTGTATAACATTTATTATAACCACTCAAATTTTATTTATAAAATCTTTTTTATATTGTATATTATCCAGTTACACATTCAACTTCTAAAATTTAAGGTAAGTTATATTGGAATGAAATTGTGCATTATACAAATAATTTTCCAATTTAATCATTTCAAGCTTGAATATTTATCCAAATCTTGAAATTATACTTGAAATTATCTTTCAAGTTAAAATTTAGGAATTGATTTTCCGATAAATTCCAAACTATTTAGAGATAAATAAATGCACATATACTATATATATATATATATATATATCCATTCAAATTTAAATCATATATCAGCATATGTTATAAATCCAGTCTTATTGTAGAAATTAAAATCAATTAATTTCCCAAAATAAAACTGTAGCAAGACTACAGAACGATCTCTTCACTTCGATACTCGAAAATGAATATCGATTATGCTGCAGTCATCACCGAAGTTATTTTCCAGCGACAAAGAGAAGTGTACTAGTTTTAAACTTTAAAATTCTTTGGAAACAAATTTCTATTCAAAAATACTTTAAATAATATATCCTTTTAAAACGTTAAATACAAGGTTTGAAATATATCGGAAATTAAATTCTCAAATTCTTGTTTAAATTCATTTTAAATTTCCAAATAAATTTATAACCATGTTTTATAGTTCAATTATTTATATATGACACAAGAGATAATGATATATAAAATCAAACATTATTACTAAACAACCAATTCAATGAAATCTACAAAAAGATTTATAATATAGTTACAAAATTATTTCATTACTAAATTTGAAAAACATATTGTGTCAGTTTGCTCTATTCAAGTGTTTTGGAAATCCTATCGATAGCGTTGATCAGATGAATCGATCAGAAACCCAAATCAATATCAACAACTCAAACAACACAATATATAAAACGTTTTAAATATTAGTTTACAAATACACTTCAAGAATGATTTCAAGATAAGTTGGAAACAAAGATGAGATGATTAAATAACAGAATAGAAAGATGGATAAACTTATATAAATCGCGGGCAAGCTTAATCGGGTCAACCGTGACTTAAAGAATAAGATCGATGTGGATTTCTAGGAAAATCAACATTCAGTCTTAAGAGATAGAATTTGGGACAATAAGAGATACTAGCATCTAAATCGAGGATATAAAAATCTCTGGTGAATCGATGCTGTTGTAAAGGAGTTTAATCCCTTTACAAATAAATTTGAGATTAGCGAAACCACCGACTCATTATAAAGATTATTTGAAGTGGAGTTATGGGATACTCCAGAATCAAAAGAAGATGAATAGTGAGGGATATGAATGGATTTTTGGAACCGCGGGGAACGTTCCAAAATTCAAAGGGATCGAGTCAAAAAGGAAGAGATTCAAACTTGAATGAAAGTGATTCTGTAAATACATTTACCATACATGCTGAGTTTTGCCTAGAGCCACCAAAGCGCTGATACCAAATGTAACGACCCGATATTTTCAACCATTCGCATCTGCACATGTCGGACTTGAATTACTCAAAATACCGCGTTGTAAATAAAATTTGACAAATCTCAGAATATACAGTAAATAAATAATCACAGAATCACAGACACGGAGTAAATAATATTGCAGCGGAGTTAAAAGAGATAGTAGTTCATGAAGCTACTATACAAAAAATAAGATACATCAGAGTTAAACAAGATACAACAGAAAAGTAACAAGATACATCAGGTACAAATCAGAATACATCATAGAAATCACTGGATACTGAAAGTAAAATAGATGACTGGATCTTCAAGCAAAGCTCCAACTCCGAACGTAAATCTTGAATGCTAAATCACTCAATCTGACTCGAGCATAAAGCAAAACACAAAACACTCGAGTCAGGACATAAATACTTATGAACTGTAAATCAACCCAAGTGAACAGTAATAAAATGCATTAGTAACTTAAAGGATGCTTAGGATCGCCCATCCTATAAGGATCCGTTAAACTATTTACTATGTAATAATATTGCGTTATTATAATAATGTCTACAGTAAAATAAACTTACTTTAAAATAGCGTTGAAGGGTTACCCATATACCAACACGTAATAGTCCCAGTAGTCCATCCAGTATCAGCATATCTCTAGATCAGGCGACTACCCTAAATACTCCATGGGCTACGGGAGAAATATAACTCGTAGTAAGGCTCGATATGGTAGGTGACACGGCACAGCTAGGAAATGTCAAGGTAGATAAACCAATTACGCTTTCGGGCCGGTGGTAACGCATAGCAGCCATTACCGCCCACCTCGGAACACACTCCCAAATCAACATCGGACGATGACCATCAAATCAACTACAAGATAAGAGTATAATATCAAAGGAATGTGTCCGATCGGAGGAATGACCTCACTTGGCCCGTCGATCGCTCCTGTTTTAGCCACCTTATGCCAAATCACGGGAGTCGGGTCCACGTTCATACCTCAATAGGATCGTCGCCACCATCCTATTCCATTCTGGAATCTCCACTGTGTACACGGTTGTTAAAGTGGTTTTCGAAGTTGGCAGAGAGTATGACAACTTCCGATCCCGCTCCCTTTAACAACCAAACGTTATTATAACGTCGTGGTCACTTCAAAATAGTTTGTACTTCAAAAAATCAAATCATTTCATTTTAAAACTATATTCCTTTCAAAATAGTTTATACTTCGAAACCAAAACCACTTTTTTTTTCAAAACATATTCAAACCAATACGATATTGTTTCCATTTCAAACATATATTCACATTTCAAAAGTTATAATACTTTAAAAGTTATAACTCTTTCGAAACCAAAGTACTTGAAATCATAACATTTCAAAATCATATATTTGAAATCATGGAATATTCCTTTAATTCTTTACATTTTGTAAATTTCTAATTAAATTCAATTCAAACCATCAGTTTTAATTCAATTCAGTTTCCCAACAAAAATCATTTCAAATCTTATAATTTCAAATATAGATTTGATCCACAAAATAAACTATTCAATTTTTAATATATTTCAAAGCTTTAATATCCCACATTTCAAAACTAAATTTTATAATTTCACATATCTCAATTTTAACTTCATTATTACTTAGTTTTGAAATATTCATTTCATAAATCCAATATTATTTAAATAAATTCAATTTATAAATAAACTCAATATCCTTTCATACTAATATAAACTTCAAATATTCATTTATCATAATTAATTATCATTCTAAATTCATATTCTTTATCAAAATAAATATCAAATCATTTCCAAACCATTTCAATCATCAAAATATCATGTCCTTTCAAAATCTCATTATCAAATCATTATTTGAATTCAAATTCAAATACTCAAAATTAAATATCATTTTTAAATCAAATAAGTCATTCATTTATTATTCCAAATATCATTATAAAACACATTTCAAAATTTATTTAAAAATTCATTTATCTCATTACATTTCATTCCATTTAATACATAACCAAGTAAACCTTATTTAAATTCAAATTCAATTTAAATTCCTTAAAATTAAAATTTTAAATATTGAATTATATTCAAAACTCCTTATATTTCACAAATAATCAATTTTCAAAAGTTAAATCATTTAACACTTTAAAATACAACTCAAACAGTGTTAAAATCTATAACATTTCAAACATTGTCAAATTATAGCAACGACAGCATTTAAAAGTGCTATCGTAGCTTATAGTTTCCAAAATAGTCTAGTTCAAGAACAACAACATTTATAAAATGCTGTAATAGATATTTAGTTATTTCAAACATAGTTAAGTTCAAAACAACAGCATTTTAAAGTGCTGTCATAAAACTGCAGCAATTTAGAAATGCTATAATAAAATTCCACATTTTATTATAACTTTTCAAAAACAATAAAACTTCAAAAAATTTCTATTTAAATTTATAAATCATATTTCTAGACTTTAAAATTTCACCTTTAAATAATTTTAACATATGATTTAGCACAATAATTTTTTTTAAATCAAATATTCAAATTAAAACTCACTTTCATTTGTCATGTCACAATTCAATATTATTAACTTATCAATTTAAATAAACTTAACATTTTACTTCAAATATCATTTAAAACTTTAAATTTAATTTCCTTTATTTACGTACATTTAAAAATATAATTTAAAGTCAAAATCACATTTACTTCAAATTTACATACTTAAATTCACAAATTCAAAACTTAATATTTAGTATTCTAAAAACCATAAAATATATTTTTTTAAATCAAATTTCATATTTAAAAATAATACATATCTATATAAAAATCATTTAAAAATATACCACGGGGTCTGTATATAATTTTCCAATCTTGGTCAAGTGATACAGATATATATCATTTCAATCTGCAATCTAAAAAAAACCGGGTTCTATCATTTCAAACCCGCAATCTCAAGTCAAATAAAATACAATAAAAATCGCTCAGGCCTATCATTTCATCCCATAACGATTTTTTTCGATTCTAAATTCCGTTCGGGTATGTATCATTTCAACCCATAGCGATTCTATTCTAACAGGGAACTTGCAGTGTGAATATATACATATACAATATAAACAATAATATTAACATGTCAATGTCACAATATAATGTCATATATCAGATGTCAGGTGATGATTAACAGAGTTAACATGGTAATAACATAGCGTAGAATATCATATAATCATCATTAACTTGCATAAACATTTTAATTACAAATCACTTGTCATCAATTCACTATTTCATAAGTAGAAAGGTCAGAGTGAGAAAGACTCACTTTTTCAAGCTGGAGTCCAAAACAACACACGTAAGAGCGATTCCAAAAGCACGACAAGCACGATTTGATTTGAATGAATGAAGAGCCTTGATATTGATCTTGTATACAACAATTAAACAAAGCAATATAAATATATATAATACAAAGATCAA
The DNA here is from genome assembly GCA_030765085.1 of Allium cepa. Lineage (NCBI taxonomy): Eukaryota > Viridiplantae > Streptophyta > Magnoliopsida > Asparagales > Amaryllidaceae > Allium > Allium cepa. Next base: position 478,061,180 of record CM060943.1, on the reverse strand, counting down.
TTGAAACAAAATTGGAAATAGAGTTTACAAAAGACATCAACAAGCTTTTAAATCGAATTTGCTTGTTCTTAACTCAACATATGCTCGGTCCTAATGCTTCATTGGCTCGGCCATGGATGTTTTATTGATGGTAAGGCTCTAGTTTGGCATCACAAAGGCATGGCTAGCACAAGAATGTGAAGTGGTTGGAGTTACAAGGCATGAAATGTCAAAGGTCAAGGCATAAAGGAGTTTGGTTCACCATCTAGGCTCGGCCTATGTCAAGTGGGGCTCAACCATGTCAGGTATAGGTCTGGTCAGATCTGAAGTTGTAGCTACAGGTGGTGGTCATGATGGTGGTGGAGCTAGTGGTGGCGGCCAAGGTGAAATATGAAGGGGTTGGTGACATATGTGATCGACTAGCATGGTTTTGGTGGATTTCTTTGCAAATTTTGAGGTGCTAGCTTCATAAAGAGGCATGGCCAGATCTGAACAAGGGGAAAGGTGGTGGTTGCTGCTGTGTATGATAGTGGTAGTGGTCGGTGGAGAAGAGGGTGGTAGAGGCTAGGCCGAGCAAGACTAGAGAGGAGGAAGCAAATCAATGAAATAAGGAGAAAAGTGAAAGAAAGTAGCCATTAAATTGCAATTTTTTTTTATCAATTTGATATGCCCTGTGAGTTTTGAAATGAGAAGGAAATTTCTCACGTGAATGAGAATGAGAATTCACGGCTATGCAAATGAAAAGGACGGCTAAAACAACGAAGAGCCAAAAGCAAAGTGAAAGGACAAGAGGCAAATGAAAAGTCATGGCATATGAAAGGGCTTTGACTCTTTATATTTCTTTTTTTTAAATTAAAATAAAGTAAATACAATTCAGAAAATAAAATAAAATACTGAACAAAATAAAATGAAAAAGAAAATAAATAAATAATTTATGGAAAAATATAAAATAAATAAGAAAATAACTTAATAATTGAAACTAGACTTTAAAAATTGAAAACAAAATACAACAAGCATTGGAAAATTATAACAACACTTATAAAAATGTTTTAAAAATAACATATATACATAATATGACATGTTACACAAATTAGAACATGATTTGACAAACAAAATTATTATTTATATAAATTAAAATAAACAATTTTGTTAAATAAAACAATTTACATACAATATTGTAAAAATCATAACTTTCACAATATAAATCGGATTTCAACGAAATGAAAAGCAGTATTCTTGAAATTTAATTTATTTTCATAATAAAGGATAAAAAAACAAAAATTTAGGTTTGAAATTTTAAGTTTAAAAGTTAAAGTGTGACCATATTCACCAAAATTCACATTTTTGAAAAATATTCTATTTATTCATGTTTGGAATTATAATTCACATCAAAATCAAAATTTATATTTAAAATAACAAAATTATTTATTTTAATAAATAAAATAAAGTTTTTAAATCAGGAAATTTCAATTTAAAATAAGTACAAAATACAGGGTTGTTACATATAGTTTATACATATTTAGAGTTTATGGAGAAAAGAAAATGGCAGAGCTTCGCCATTGCTTCAGAAAATATGAGAAGAAAAGTGAGGAATTAAGCTTGTATTTATAGGGGTTCGAATCAATGTCAACTGTTAGATTAGATTATATTAAATCTGAGTCGTTCCGCCTAGGTTCAATATACGACTGTCACCTACCACCGATCGACCGCTATGATATGGTTGACCGGTTGCTTTGTTTACATTAATTAATCTCCATTATTTCATTTAATTCCTTTTATAACTTGTTTTGTCCAATTCCGTCTAATTTTATTTAATGTTAATTCTGCTTAGACGTTAAGTAACTGTTAACGTTAATTAATGTTAGTTGATTATATTTATTTCGTTAGTTACATATATAATTATTTTCAATCTGAAATGCTAAAATGTTAATAAGTTTTTCATTTGAACTTTGATCGTAAAACTCTATATATGAAAATTGATTAAAGAATCGTCATGAACACAATAGCGTGAGTTTCGTAGCCAAATTATGATGTTGTAAAATTCTAATTTTGGGCTTTAATAATTAATTATTAATTCACTTTAATTAATTATCCTTCAATTTATGGGTTGTTACAGTGAATAAACTATATGAAAGAATGTGTATACATTTATACCTATTCTACATGTACTCAATGTAAGCTCACAGAAATATATTTAGTGGAGTTTGATATTCAAGAGATATATTTGAATGAGCTATTTAATTAAATGTGAGAAATGTCATAGATTGTAATTAGTTGGAAGAGATCGAATATCACATTCTGATAGTAAGATAATGTAATGAATGTAGTCAAAATAACGCTCGGTTAATAGTGGCTCGTTAGCTAAAATAGGCAATAAGCCCAAGTTTAAGGTGATTTGCACCTCGATCTTGATTTGATCCTCTCGATACTTCGTGTATAGGTTCTAAAAAACCTCTATCGGAACCTGAACCATTAGATTCAATGTAAAACAAGATGTGATCCTCATATGGTTTTGAATGAAGGAAACATTCTCAAGACATGGTGGAACTTATGTGAAGTTTCACTCGATGCGAACATGACATAATTAATGACATGTAATGATGGTATGACTCTTTAAATGGAGCTAGAGCTATATATTAACTCTAGTTGCTTGATACGTATGTTTTAGAGACAATATGTTTTATATGGCTTTGGTGGGCTGGTTCGAGCCACCGAGAGCATGTCATATGGGATGCGTCCGTTATTCATATAGTATGGATATGCACTGGTTAATTATACAATCCATGATACCATATGAGAAATGAACGACTTGCATACAAGATCTCGGAGCATGTTCGGAGGGAGATGTTGACAGTTCTAGAATAGGTCATATATCACACATGCCTATAGTAGAGGTCAATGTGAGATCTATATGAGTCAATTGCATTCTGATGTGAATCAGAGTCCATGTTATATTTAGATACTGATTTATTTTGGTTTGTTCTCCAATGGGCAATCAATAGAAGACTAATTGCATAGGGGTCTTAAGGACTTCACCCGCCATTGATTGGCGGGTAAATCGTATAGTAAGCATATAGTACTTTATCGTATAATAGAAAATTAATGGTATATCAATAAAAGATCGGTAACATATCGTAATTGAGGCAATTTATGTTGTTTCATTTAAGCAAACGAGTAGTGCTAGGTGGTACGGTTCATTTGTGAAGTTCTCGTACGCTTGTATGTTTACTTGTTATTAGAGGTAGACATAAATTCGGGTGCCTATATCATCACTTGTCTCAAAAGAGTGTAGTATTGACCCTACACTCATATATATTAGAATGTAACTTGCGTTTTATTGTTGTGCATACCAGTTTACACCGACAACGTTGTATTTATGATGGAATGACCTTAGGGAAACATGAGGAGATTAGGATAACGTATAATTCTGTATCATTTGGGATAAGTTTATTTTAGTTATTTATGGGCAGTCCAGATACTCCTAAGCCACGTTTGTGGAGAGGACAGGCCGTGTCTTAGTAGTTTCCTATTATATATGTGTATCGCTTTGATATACAGTATTTTGAGATAATTCTCGTCACACCAGGATTTATATCAGGCCCGTATTTTTCTTTGTCTGTGTATGTCATGAAAACTCTCGGGTAATCGACCGAGTAGTTTGGGAGTCAAGAGCTTTGTGATGGGCTTATAGGATAGATAGAGCATTCTGGAGGCATGAAGTTGATATATTGGATATGTATACTTGTTGTTGACGTAGTACGTGACAGATAGACTATTTTGTATATTGGACTTGTGATGTTTGATGTTGTATTGAAAACTCCATTTGAATGAAGTTGATGTTTTTCGACTTTTTGTATAAATATTTATTTATCAGTTGCTTCCATTAGTATAGTTTATTGTATTGTTTATCATGTTCCATTCATGTATATTCATCATGTTATATGTTATCTTTCCGTTGTGAGATTGTATCAATGTGCCTTGGTATGATGTTTTGTTTTAATTTTACCCCATGGACTGTCTTTTGTGGTATTTAGGAGTCATGTAACAGCTGCAGTTTTGTCGGGATCCGAAGGTCGGCATTCTTACGTCCACTGTATCAAATGCCGCGTAATCGAATGCCGGAAAACCGAATTGTTAGGGTTAAAAAGAAGAGGTGAAGAAAAAGACAGAAGAAGAAAGAAAACAGAACAGAAACAATATCAGAATCTCACATATCGTAGCGGAACAACATATAATAGATAAATGAATAACTTGTACAACAAAGAACTATATCAGTTGTTACATTACATCACATCATCATTATCATCATCAGAGTGTACAATAACAATATACAATACAACAAACAATGGACAGTTATATAAACAGGCCCTTACAAGAGAATTATACAGCGGAAAGATAATATCATATACAAGTAATACGCCTCGCCATCCAGCTCGCCACTTGAGCTCCATAGCACTTCCGAATCCAGAATGACCTGATAACCTGACTCTAGACTGCCCGTGTGGAAAATTATAGGCACCCAGAGTTTAGGAAGAGAACAATAAACTCTAGGTCAGTCATGGGACTGGTGTGGAACTCAAAACAGTTATTTAACTTTTAAAACAACAACAACAACAAGGGAAGTGGAAAAATATCCGCAATGCTTTTGGAAAATGAAACTACCATAAGGCCTCCCCCCACACACACAATGCAAACGCAGAATTGGAGGAGATTTCTCCTTATAATAGTCAAAGATGCTTACTATGCAAAACAAATCATTTTTTTGATATTATTATCAGTACATAGTGATGAAAACATTTCGAAGATAGAATATAAATCTTAGCCAGCATAGGTATCATTATATTATGCCTGCTATAGCTACCTCCTGAGGAGGCAGGTTCTACAACTAAAACCGTACAAGGCTCGTATTGTTTCTTTGGATTTTCCAACAAATGGTCAGGCTAAGGAACTTCCTACTGCCACATGGGATCGCCTCTGGCGGGACGTCCCGAGAACCTAACATTACGGTTAGATATCTGCCAACACAAGGCCGGGTTACCTTTGTAACTAGGTAACTACTACACGAATATGCCACCCCCGGTCCTTTGGGACTTTATCCGAGGGCCCTCTATCACCAAGCAACAACCACACAGAAAAATGAGATTGGAGCAACCACATAGGTTAAGCATAAGGGCTTCATACCCGACACCACCCTTTTCCAGAAGGGAATGACATACCCTAAAGGGCGCGACCTTCATAACCTTGCCGCATATTCCTGTTTCGACCATTTCCGAGGTGTGAGGTCTGACGAAGTCTCGTCCACAAAGCTACGCTTTTTCACAAAGTCACGCTTTGATCAACAAATGATCAATAAATAATCATCACACAGCAACACTCAGTATGCCACATTACCAAATTGGGAATATATTGCTGATAACCTTCAACTACATAACCTCTGAGCGCGTACGTCTCAGAGAAGGGTGTTAAGCTAAGAGAATAAAATCTCCGCCACCAACAGAAATGTATTTGAAAGGAATCTGCTTTATATCTCAAAATGTAATGTCAGACACGTAACTATACAAGTCTGTTCCGGGCTCGAACAGAACCGAAGGCACTTCAAAAGAAGCCCTTGCAATCTGGGTATTCACAATCCCGATCGAATTTCCTATCATAAAGGAAATCTCCATACCATAGCTAACAGTGCAGAGACAATCGATAGGTCATCCTATCGTCTTCACCAATACCCGGTCTTCACCACCGGTCTTCAATGCTATCCATTACGTCGTATCACTATTTGGAATGGGAAATCCGAATAACGAGCGCAATAATCTAAAAATAAGTGTAGCATTCAATTTCAACCAATTCACAACAAATAGCCACTTAAGGGTCAATATTGATAGTCAGTTATTTAACAATCAATCAATATTCACAACATAACCCGAATTCAAATAATTTCCCAAATTATTTATTTCCAAAAATATCTTTACAAGATATAATTTCCACACTTTAACCATTTGAAAACCAATTTCAAATCAATTTTGCACCCTTACAACTTTCATTTCAAAATGGTTCATTTAAACCACTTAAATAAATCCTTACTGATTTATTAAATTTACGTTCCAAATTCGTAAATTTATTTCCACACTTCAAAATAAATCAATGTTTATTTTTAAACAAATTTCCCTTTCTTTTATAAATTCCATAGTGAATTTACCTTTCCAAAATATCCATGAATATACGATTTCCAAATCGATTTCTAATATTCATTTTCAATTTATCTTTAAAAGATATAATCTCAAAATATGCACTTCATATTGCAAAACATTTCCATACTTATTCAATAATAAGTAATTCACCAATCTATTTATTTTCAACATTTGAAAATATTCAATATACTTAAATCCAAATTAAGCATATATTTTATTTTTTTTAAGGAAAACTTCTCTTAAACACATTTATTTGGGTCAAAACGAATGTTGCTTAAAATATCGTTACGACAACCCAAAATCACTAGTATAGGGATTCGAAAATTAAAATAGATATATAAACCCCAATACTATACAAAACTTTTCCTTTCGGAAATCATTTACTATAACAATAGTGTTATAATCCACTATTTCCTTTTATTTCTCGAAACATCTATTTCAACAATAAATGTTGAAATCTATGGTTTCGATACTTAATACATTTTAAAACGTTTTTGAATCGTTTTAATTCTATTTAAAATATTACTTTCCCAAAATATTTCTTTAATATATTATTCACCGTCCAAAATCCTGGATATATTTCCTTTAATAAGTTATAATAATTAAACTTATTAAAATAAGTCGATTTCGAATTTATAAACAACGTTTATAAATTCGATTTATATTTTATAACAACTTCAACTTATAAAAAATCACTTTATTAACAAATTCTATCCATATTTCATTTACACGCCAAAATCCAATTTATAAGTTAATTACTTATAAATATTTTATTTCACAAAATCTATTCATTTTATAACTTCACAATTTATAATCTATAGATTTCATCCACTTATGAAATCCATTTATATTTCATTTTAATACTTATAAAAACTCATTTTATAATTCCAACATTCTAATTTATAACATCAATTTTATAAATCTTTTATATAAATCATTTATAATACTTTAAAAATCCCAATTTAAACCATTTTATAAATTAATCAACTACTTAATTCAAAAATCACATTTTTGTTATATTTCACAAAAATCATAATTTTTATAACATAAAAATTTCAACGTTTATTTATTTAAAATGGATCAATTCCAAAATTAAATTTTATTAAGAATTCTCAACTTAAATTCTCAAAAATCAAATTATATTTATTTTCGGCATCTAACGATACCAAAAATATATTCGGCTAAAATTTAGCCTTTAACCATTTCAATCACAAAGATAATCACGCAGATTATAAATAGATCAATAAATAGATCAACACACAACATTAAAACCAATTTAAATGTTTGAGGAATCCAGTTGGATCCCTCCAACCTGTTTCCCTGCATCCAAAGATGTTAGCACAATACCAATTCCGCTTCAAGACGGAATATCACGGTATATGAGATTTATAAAATACTATCCGCTATTATGCGGCGCAATAGGGTCTCATCCGCTATATAACGCGGGAAAATCAACTCGAAGTACATATATAATACCAATTCCATACAAGTTGGAATTATCGCGGTATATGTTTTTAATAAATAGCATCCGCTTAATATACGGAGCATAATGTCTATCTAACACAATAGATAACAAATTATCATCCAATCACACAATCAAGAAATTTTAAATCTAACTATTTAAATTTAAATCGAAACAATTCGATTGATTGAGAAGTTCTCACCTTGAGTTTCTGATAATAGTTGTAGCGTTTTATTTCGAATAAAATTAAACGTGTGTTTAATTTTACTCGAAATTTTCACTAGCTCCAAACGACTCCAAACCAGCTTCATTGCGTAGTGCTCGTCCATACGGACCCAACACAATTCGTTTCGTAATTTTCCGACCTCGTATCAAAAAGATATGCATTTTTAAAGTTACACGAATAAAAACATAACTAAAATACAATTACTTTTATAACATTTATACCCTAATTTAATCCTGGCCGCTCGATTCTGTTAGATTGCATCAGGGTTGTGCGCGCAGCCATCTTCTCCAAACGTGTTCGTCTCCAGGTTGTTGCCATGCGCTTGAACCCATCATAGCCGCTAGGGTTTGCATTTTTGCAATCAAATCGAACACCTTCACGTCGATCAGGATACGCCACGACGAAGCCCCACGCAAGCACGACCCATGGCCGAAGACCGCACGAGCTCGGTCGCTCCATGCTCCCTAAAATTGCGTGCGAACGGCAGCACTTTGCTCGTGATTTGCCGACGATCTACTACACTTCAGACGATCTTAACCGTTGATCTTATAGATCTCATTGGCCTCTTCAACTTTGCAGTTGGAACTTTTTAATGATAGCGAGTGGATTTGATGAAATCGAGGAGGGAAGAAACGAGCATTCTTGGACATTGAATATTGTAAGCGGCGGCCTGAAACCCTAGGGCTTAATGTTTGCAAATGAGAATTATGAAGTCCTTTTATAGAAAATTGCCCAAATTACTATTCATCGAAATTTTCCGAACTCCAAATCTCGCGTGGTGGCTGCGTTTCTAGGGTTTACCCCGCGTTCCGGACATAATGGAATATGTTTCGGAGGCTAATTCGATCAACTGTGCGAGTTACGACAATAAACGATCAAATTAAATTAAATCGATTTAAACTAATTTCTATGCGTTTTGGCTTACCCCGGACAAACGGTAAATCCGATTGATACGAAATTTGAAATCATGTAATAATTTAACATTACTGATCCGATGAAACTGGTTTCGTCGAAATCGGAGACTGTTTGAAAAATGGCTATTTTCACTAGTCGATTAAATATTAAAATATTCAATTTTTGCAAATTAACTTTTAATTCAATTCTAAAAGTTCTATAACACCACTATAACTCCAATATGATTTAATATAACTTTATAAATCATTTTTAATCACATTAAACCAATTTTCAATTATTTACGCAATTTAATTATTAAATTATCAATTAAATTACCCAATTAAATCGAGATATTCGAAAAATAAATTATTCGACTTACAAATTTGACTTGTTAATATTTAAAATTAATTAAATATCTGAATTTCAAACGACGGAAATTCTGGGTCGTTACAAGTCAGACGTTGTCATTCGACGTTGATTCAGAGTATTATGAAGGGCGGGTCGTTACACTTTGTATTGATGAGTTTGACACAATCAAATGTTAAGTCCGGGGTAAATATTTTGATTCGATTCTATTTTCAATGCTTATTCATCATAACTGCTTTCATATTTATAATGATTTTATAATTCAAACATTGAATCAAAATATATTAAGCTACAAAAAGTTTTTAAATTAATTTTAGATGCTATGAAAAATCTACTCTTAACAATGCTAAATGTAATGATTTTAGCATCATCCTCTGTTGGGTATTGCTTGCTTTAAATATTGAATGTTGAATGCTGGTCGTTGAACGTTATACGTCGAATACCTAAAATATAATTTACTAATTTTCTAATTAGAAATTTATTTTGTGAACATAAATAACTATTTTGACAATATTACCCCTTGAAGTTAAAATTAATTATTCTTCGGTGCAATTACCGTACAAAACACGTCGAGAATAGAGAATTAAATATATTTTTATAAAAGTTTGGTCGAGAATAAAATATTCCTTTATAGTAAAATTAAAGCTTATGTTGTGTCCAGGTACTGTTTTCAGCATTACTAATATATGTTCAACGCGTCGAAATAAGTTATTATAAAAATATCATATGATTTTGTCCAACTTTTCGTAATTAGTTAATATGGTAATTTTTCGCATACGTATTGCAGATTTTGTTTAAGTTTTCATTTTTTTAGATAAATCGGTATTGTTCAGATTCTTCAAATTTATTTTCACACATTACATATTTCATTTTTTTTTCCGTTTCTTATTAACCAATTTATAAATTTTCATATTTTAACTTTATGCGAACGTCGCAGTAGGTTGATATTAATTTTTTGTTCATCGCTATTTTTTAGTATATTTGTTTCTATTGTTTGGAAACTATAGTATAAAATTAAAATCAACACAGAATGGAAAAATCACCTCAATATAAAAGGAGATGGAACCAAAAATAAAATTGATGTTATGTTTATATATATTTCTAATTGTTTGACATAATTAAAAAAAAACTTTATAAAACAATTACATATTATGTTGCATGTGTTACAATTGAAAAATATTGTATACCAAGTGATCGACACTCATAATAAACATTAAAAATTCCCTTATTCAACAAAAGAGCTCGATGAAAACACTTACTTCAAACAAACAAGCTACCCATCTTGTCTCCCTTGTTTGATGGAGCATCGGCCACATTTTCCCTCGGACTAAAAACAGCCTTACTCGTGATTTCAACCATCAAAAGGGTTTGGCGGTAAACTGTCCGAGAGAGAGCTAACGACGATGCTGATCTAAAATTACACATTGATCCTTCTTCTCAACTCCGCCTCCTGTCAAACAAAAAACCACGCAGAACAACAATAATCAAATTATCAAAATCATGACATCACCTTCTTCTTCAACATCGGAGCCAACCCTAGTCGACTCCCTCCTCCAACCCACTCTCGAAACCCTAATAAAATCAATCCGCACCTCCTCTTCTAATCTCCCGTCCGCCCTCTCATCCTCCCTCCACGAGCTCCGCTCCTCCGACCCCACCACTAAATCCACCGCTCTCCTGAAGCTTTCCTACCTCTCATCCATCCACTTCCTCCCCCTCCCATCCACCACCCACTTCCCCTCCCTCTCCCTCCTCCCCTCCTCCTCCTTCTCTCACAAACACATCGCCTACTTATTCGCCACTCTCTTCTTCCACCACTCCACCACCGAGATCTTGCCTCTCTGCACGCACCAGATTAGGAAGGACTTGAAGCCGTCTCAGAATGGTAGCGGCGTGGTGACAGGGTTAGCGTTAGGACTTTTGGTAGCGTCAGAGTCTAAGGATCTGGCAGAGCATCTGGCGCAGGATTTGGTCATTCTGATTGGTTTGTCTGGTGGTGGATCCAGGTTGGCAGTGAAGAGGAAGGCGATAGTGGCTGCTTTTAGGGTTTTGAGTGTTTGTTCTGAATCCGTGGTTCCAGTTTTGTTTCCTAAGTTGGTTGACAGGTGATTTTTTTGCTTCTCTGTAACCTGGTTAATTGTACACATATGTACATCAAAATACTAGCGGTAGCTGGGTGCTAGGATCTATTCTTTTTATATAACCCATCTGTGACATGAGGCACCTTGTTTTGCTTTGAGCAAGCCATGCTAGATTATTTTAGTTGTTTGTCAGTCGGGTGAGGTTGAGGAATTGTTTTATGTGACAAACCAACAAAAACTGATCTAATTTGCTAAGTCATTTGCGGGTTATATGAGCATGTGGTGAGAGTAATGAGACTTATGGCAATTGAAACCCATCAGAAATGAGTCCTTTTGTATATGTATATGTGCAGGTTGTCAGACCCCGAAACTGCCGCTGCTGCTGTGAATGTTTTTTGCGAGATGGCGACATCTGATCCAAAGGCTTATCTGCCTCTTGCACCAGATTTTTTTAGAATTTTGACCGAATCGAAGAATAATTGGGTCTTGATTAAGATTGTGAAGATTTTCGGAAAATTGGGGATGGTTGAAAAGAGATTGGGGAAAAAGGTACTGGAGCCGATTGTTGATTTGATGAAGAAATCTAATGCAAAGAGTTTGGTGTTTGAGTGTATAAGGGTTGTATTAACAAGCTTTTCTGATGATGAGAAGGCGGTTAGAGCTGCGATTGGGAAGATTAAGGAAGACTTTTTAAACGTGGATGATGCTAATTTGCGATATTTAGGCTTAAATGCACTTTCTATGCTCAAAGCGAAGGATTCATGGGCGATTGAAGAGAACAGAGAAGTAGTGATTAAGTCTTTGAGTGACCACGACCCGAATATACGAAGAGAAGCATTGCATCTGATCATGAGTATGGTTTTTGAGACGAACGTGGTTGAAATATCAGTTCTTTTGATTAGCTATGCGATTAGGTCAGATCCTTTGTTTGCTAATGAGATTATCGATGCTATTCTAGTTACTTGTGGGAGAAATTATTATGAGGTCGTTCAAGATTTTGATTGGTATGTCATGCTTCTTGGAGATATGGCGAGGAACCCACATTGTGAAAAGGGAGAAGAGATTGGAAGGCAGCTTGTTGATATTGGTTTGCGAGTTCGAGATGCAAGGCAACAACTTGTCAGAGTTGTTAGAGATCTGTTGATCGATCCTCAATTGCTTGGCAATCATTTCTTTGATAGTATTCTCTCGGCTTCTGCTTTTATATCAGGAGAATATGTAGAGTTTTCAAAGAATCCATTGGAGTTGTTGGAATCTTTACTGCAACCAAGAACTAATCTTTTGCCTTCATTGGTAAGAGCCGTCTATGTTCAGTCTGTATTGAAAGTACTCGTGATCTGTTTGAGCTCTTATATCAAGCAAAGTAAGCTTGATAACAAATTAGAAACCAGTGAGTGTACTAGTGAAGAAAGTGAGGACGATGATAGCACCTCTCACAGATTAGACAGCAAGCAAATCTTAACTCATGAAATAATCACCCACATGATAATTTTAGTTGAGTCAGCTTTTGCGCCTTTATTTGACTGTGATGAAGTGGAGGTTCTGGAGAGGGCAAGAAATGTTCTTGGTTTGATTCACTTGATAAGAAAGATACCAAACTGGGAAGCAGAAGAAATGTTTAGGAAAGACAAGAAGATTCTTGAAATAATAGAACATTTTAAGGGAATATTTTCGGAAGAGCTTGGCCCAGTATCAATGCATGCACAGCAAAAAGTTACTATTCCTGAAGATCTTATTCTTAAAGAAAATCTTTCTGACTTGGCAACAATATTTGGTGATGATGATATTGTTCCTACATCATCATCATCACTCTCATTTTCTCTGAAGAGAAATACCAATAGGGAAATAGAGGATGCATCAGAACAGTTAGTTGAGTCAACTACTTTGCTTGCTGAACACCGAAAACGACATGGTTTATACTATCTTCCTAACGATGAACCTGGATCAAATGATTATCCTAAAGCTAATGAATTATCGGTTGACAATGACAGTACAATGGATGATCTTTTGAAGTTAACCAAGAAGTCACAGAATTCTAAAAAGGGAAATTCTAAGAAGGCTCGTCCAGTGGTAGTAAAATTAGACGAGGGAGATGATACATCAACATCTCTGAAAAAAGCAGAGGAGTCCAAAGTCGATAAGATGTCCAGTGCAATCCGGGATGTTTTATTGGAAAATAAAGGAGGAACTCTTGAACATTCTTCAAATAAAACTAAAGGTGCAACACATAAGGAATTGATCCCAATAGAAAATGTGGGTGAAATGGCACCTGAGGGTTCAAGTTCGAGCAAACAGCATAGACATAGTAAACAGAAGCATCGAAGTAATCTAGAAAAAGTGGATGATGAAGAGAAAACTTTTAAGAAATCTTCAAAAAGTACTCATGGAAAGAAGAATCACAAGCATAGACCTAGAGATGTGTCTTTAGATGTTGTTCCTCAAGCACCAGTGATCCAGGATTTTCTTCTATAGTTGGTTAGTTACGCTTCAATTTGTTTTCCGTGTTGATTGTGGTTGTGAAGGACATTCAGTTTCATGCGTGATCATTTTTGTTTGATTAAAAACTAGTCTGTCCCATTTTCCTCCCCACTGTTTGAATATGGTGCAAGTATCATTTGGAATCCTTCATTTCTAAATTGTTTCTAAAGTCTATTGTAAAGCTAACATTGCCAGGAGTGCAGAATTATAATGTTATACAGTGATGTCTTTACAGTTGCACATGCGTATATGTGTATTAAATTGGGTTAGGAAGATATGTTAATAAATCCGTTGTCAATTGGAAATTGATTGAGTTAAAGATGGAATTATGAAGAAACATCTTCAGGATAGAATCAACACAACACACGATATATGTTTAAGTTATAATGAAAGACATAGATGTAATTGTGCAAGACACATCACCTATGGTTAATAGGCATCAGTATGCAAGCACGAATATTTGTATTAGACATCAGTTTCTTGTTTTATATATTATATGTACACATAAGAAACTACTACATAGTGCTGTTAAGTTAGGTTGAAAACAAGTAGTAGATATCATGTTCTAGAATCGACTTTACTGATGCATTTCAGTATGTCGGCGTATTTGTAGCTGTCAAAATTAAGAGCATATTGAAGATCTTGTGTGTGTATACCAAGGTTCGAAGTTCCGTTTTCCGTTTCTGTTCCGGTCATCAGAAAAATTTAAAATTTCGGTTCCGTTTTAGAATTTCCGGAAATTCCGTTTTAATTCCGGTCTGTAAACTCTGGTACTTTTTTTATAAACACATAAATAAATATGCAATACTAATAATCAATTATACTAATTATTCAAGTTACATAGAATATACAAAACATACAACGTAAAAATTTAATACCAAAAACTATTTCTCCGTGTTGGGGAACTAGATCCTCTCCTTCATATCACCGAACGACTTCATCACGAAGCCTAAGGACTGAATGAAACTGCTCCTTCACCGAACGAGATTACTCGTTCGGTTTTCATAGCATCAACACCGAACAAGCTTCACCGGACCAAAGATTTGATCCGACATCTCCTCCATCAAACCAAAGTTTGGTTCGGCATCTTCTTCTTCAATGCCAAATCAAAGTAAAAAAAATAATATTGCACGACCTATGTGTTTTTTGGCATCTTTAATGTCTTTTATTGTAGTTCTAATAGAAGGTTGAGTTCTACTTTCTCGTTTTTGTACATATGGATCAATCTTTCCAACTGTCCGTGTTGCTAAATCGTCATCTATTCTGATTGATTTAGAACGATCGTTGCGCTTTAGTCCGCTAGATCGTATACATTTTCGCTAGATCAGACACCTAAGTTCATATAACTTTCTTTACTTTCTTGAAAGGCATGTCGAACCTCTCTATCGTCTTCATCTTCATCATTGTCGGTATCTTGATTTGGTTATTCGGGCATGCTCATTAGCTCTTCTTGCACGCGTTGTTTTTTGAGCTTTCCTTGATGTCGCTCACTTCTCTTTCTATTCAGATGTTCTCGTATAAGTTTTCTGACCTTTTTGGAAACAGTCGGACATACTGCCATGTCGTCTGTTTGTCCTGCTAAATGTTTTTTCATACATGTTATATCACCACCAGAAATTACTTTGCGACAATAGTTACATGTGTTTTTCTTTTTTCACCAATAACCGTCGTATAATAATTCCAAACGATACCACGATTTGCCATAATCAACTACCTAAATGAAAAACAAAATAGTATAATATTTAATTACTCAACATTAATACATTTTAATGCAAACTAAACAATATATTATTTGCATGATAGAACTTCCATTCATAGTTGTTCAATTATCAAATTACATATAACTAATATACTTTTTTCTGTAATAATTTTGTATCACAATTTTCAAATTACAAGTTACAGACAAAACATGTTTTACATAGTTTTTATCATCCATTTTTAACCCCATTATTTATAAACCAACTACTACTCCATAATACATTTATTTCAACCCGGCCCATTATTCTACATCAACCTATCTTCCTCAAAGCCGCACGTTCCTTTGTGCCCTAATCGGTACGATTCAAACGCAAAACGCAAATGAACGAAAGAGGAAAACAAGAAACCTCATCGCCGATCGATCGGATTAATCGAACGATCTGCCAAGTTCGAAGGAAGATCGATGCTGCCAAGGTCGATCGATGCTGCCAAGCTCTAACAGGAAATCCCGACGATGATGAAGCAGAAGCGAAGTTGAGTGAAGAGGTAAATTTCATTGTCTATTTGGTATGAATTGTATCTGGTTTTAAAGAGCGAAAATTGAATCTTACTCACATAAATTTTGTGTATGGAATTTGTTTTTTCCTTCTACGGCAGACAAGTATTTGATTGATTGGAATAAAGTTCAATGATCTATTGTTTTAGGATATGTTTCGCATGAACTATTGTACAAATTGGTGTTTTCTGTTTTTTTTTTCTTTTTCCTTTTTGAAGAAAACCGAAATTCGGTTTTTTATTGATGTTTCGGTCCGGTCCACGCCGGAACCGGGCCGAGATGGCCGGAACTCCGGCATGTCGGCCGGACTTTAAAACCTTGGTGTATACTCAGATTAAACTAACGGTTAAGATTAGACTTTGACCCTCTTTAATTCCTTCTATACTTAATAGTTTTGATCGTGCTATCACTTTGATCTAGTTTTGATCGTCCTGTCACTTTGATCCAACGACTATTAATTTGGGTAGGAAATCTGAGTGAAAATTGCGCAAACGGACGTGCGCATGTGCACACACATACATATATACTGACACGATATGTTTGGAGTAAAATACATCTAACAAGCCATTTTGTCAAGAAGCACTTTTACAAATGCCGGAGTATTTAAAATTGATTTTGGTGCACCATGTTTGGATGATTTGAGCGCTAACAAATTCAGAGAGTAACACTTCATTGATAATAACATGGATTTCAATACACTTCTTGAATCACTACCTTTTTTGTTGCTGTGATATACTCATCCTCACAAAGCTGGAAGTAATTATTTCTCAAATGCAATAAAGCTTATTTCTCAAACATTGGTCATGAAATAATGTTGTAGTTTGTTTTATTTTATACACAGGTATTAGAAAATGAGTACACTATTTCTTTTTTGAGACTAATTACCTAGATCCTGCAGATTTTGAGGGCAGCAGGCGGTTTCTGGTCCTGCATGTTGTTGGTCCTGCATGAAATAAAATGTGAAGTTGAATGGATGGTAATAAAAGAGGAAGAGGATTCTAGGAGAGAAGATGAAGAGCTCTCTAGAAAAGTACAATAGACCTTTTGGATTTTATTAACCAAAGAGACATGGTTTTGGGCTATAGCTAGCTCAGCTCCAATTAAAAATTCTTGGTATACATATGTTGTCCCAACCTTTGACTCTCCTTTAAAGTTTCTTCAATATCAAACCAGTCAAACACACTTCTAACATTTGCTCCACTTTTGAAAGTCCCTGCGTTATGTCATTATCCGGATTTTTCATATATAAATAGTTAGAATTCTCAAAATAAGGGTGAATGAGATATGTCCCACATCGTCAAAAATATGTTCATTTTTTGGTTTATATAGTATACTCTCAATCCCAATATTGACCCTTAGGGTCAGGTAATTTTGTGCGAGTGGGATGACCTATATGGCCATGGACTAACACGCGCAAGCCGCCGACCGACCGAATCAGGCTGCGTCGGGTGCGGGTCCAAAAAGAGTGGACCGTGTTATATTTTTGCTGTATAAAAGTCAACGGTTTTCTACTGTTTAAATGCAAAAAGAAGCGACTATTGGATTGGACGTGACTGTTGCAAACCGCAACAGTTTCTGACCGTTGCAAACGTAGAGACGCGACTGTTACAAACCGCAACAGTTTCTGGCCGTCGCAAACGAAGAGCCACGACTGTTGCGAACCACAATAGTTTTTGACACAAACGAAGAGAAGCGACTGTTGTGAACAACAATTTTTTGGCTGTTGCAAACGAAGAGGCGCGACTGTTGCTAACAGCAATGTTTTTTGGCATTGCAAATGAAGGGATGCTACTTTTCTCAATGGGTGTAGCCATTGGGAATTCGACTATAAATAAGAAGGAAAGCTGATCACTTTTCTCACTCAATTAATTCCGAATTTTCTCTTCTTCCTCTTCGCTTTTTAATATTTACAATCCGTGCGTTTTTGCATATCACACAGAAGATCATACACATCACAATCTCGAGCAGATCACGTTTGTTGTGTCTTGAGAGACTTTGAATAAAGTCTTAAGGAAATTGTTACGACAAGCCTCAGACGTAATTTCCTTCTTTAACCGGTTAGATTTCTAGTTGATTATATATATATATATATATATATATATATATATATATATATATATATATATATATATATATATATATCGTTTTCTTTCTGCGTTGTACTATTTCTTTAAATAGTATAACGTTTGATTTAACACTATAGTTATTATTCTATAGTTGTTACTTTATTGTTGTAATTAATTACAACATACTTGGAGTTAAAATAACTAATACAGAATTCCAGAGTAGTGGAAATCTGAGTTGTAAATTTGTGAGACAAGCTAATTATTGATTCGTCTCTGTTTTGGTATACTAGACGTATAACATCTTAAGACTTTTCTGTTTTTGCTAAAACAGAGATGACAACAATTGAACTACCAACAAAGGCTACTACTCACAACAAGCCTGATCCGTTCAAAGGAGTGATGACTTCATAACATGGCAAAATCAAATGCTATTTTATCTCACCACACTCGGTCTACAACGGTATCTCGAGGAGGAAGAACCGATTCCTACACCAAGCAAGGAATCAAATGTTGATATGTGGAAGCATTTCGATTTTCTATGCAGAAACTGTATTCTGAATTGTCTCGATAAGGTGCTATACAAAGTATATCAGCCTCTAAAGACAGCAAAAGCACTCTGAAATGCACCTGTCACGAAGTACAAGACGCAGAATATCGGTTTTAAGAAATTCATTGTAGACAAATTCATGGACTACAAGATGGTTGATCCAAACCGGTGACTGCACAACTGCATGAATTGCAAATCATCATTCATGAACTTGAAGCAGAAGGTCATAAGGTTGGAGAATTGTTTTTGGTTGAAGCCATCACGGAAAAACTACCGCTGTCATGGAGAGATTACCGCAACTGTCTAAAGCATAAGAAAAAGAAAATCTCTTTACAGGATCTCATAGTCTGACTAAAAATTGAGGTAGATAACCGTGGAGTTACAAAACCAAACGAGGAGGCATTTGTGGCTGAAGGGTTAACGACCAAAAACAAAAAGAAGAATTTTCAGAAGAAAAGGAAAGCTCTGGACAACAAACAAAAGAGAACAAACGAACCAAAAAGTTCAATGACGAGTGTTGGGTTTGTGGAAAGCTTGAACATGCCTCTAAAGATTGCAGACATAAAAAGAAACGCAACAAAGAGGCAAATGTAGTAGACAACATGGAAGTAGACGAGTCCAACTTCTTGACAGTTGTGTATGAATGCAATTTGGTTCAGAATCCTAACCAATGGTGGGTAGACACAAGCGCTATTCGTAATGTCTGCTCTGACAAATCCATGTTTTCTCCATACCAGAAATTCGATCACGAAGAAAAACTCTATGTGGGTAATTCTGCAGTATCCATGATCGAAGGAAGTGGCACAGTAATCCTCAAGTTTACTTCTGGAAAAACTGTCAAGTTGAATGATGTGCTCCACGTTTCAGACATACGCAAGAATCTCATCTCTGGTGCAGTACTATTGAAGAAAGAATTCAAAATGGTGTTCGAGTCAGACAAGATGGTTCTGTCCAAAGCTGGAATGTATATCGAAAGGGAATATTTATGTGATGGTCTATTTAAGGCAAATGTAGCCGTTATCAGCAATAAAACTACGTATTCTGATTGTACTATTAATAAAATTGAAGTTTCTTACTTGCTTGAGCATGAAATTTTACTATGGCATGATAGATTGGGACACATAAATTTTCGAAAAATGAAAACGTTATCAAACTTGGGATTAATTATGAAATTTCAAGTAGATAAGAACTACAAATATGAGACATGTGTAGAAGAAAAAATGGTTAAAAAACCATTTCAATCTGTTGATAGAAGCACCAAACCACTAGGTTTGGTTCATACAGATTTATGTGATTTTAAATCGTTACCTACAAGAGGTGGGAAAAAGTACTTTATCACGTTTATTGACGATTATACGCGATATTTCTATGTTTATCTTTTGAATAGTAAAGATGAAGCAATTACATCATTTATAAAGTACAAGACTGAGATAGAAAATCAGTTAAATAAAAAGATTAAGATATTGAGATCTGATCGATGTGGAGAATATGAATCACCATTTGAACAGTTCTGTGTCGAAAATGGTATAATTCATCAAATAACAGCGACATATTCACCATAACAAAATGGTATAGCAGAGAGGAAGAACAGAATGTTAAAAGACATGATTAATGTCATGCTTTTAACGTCTGGTCTACCTACGAACCTGTGGGGTGAAGCCTTAAATATGTCTAATCGCATATTAAACAAAGTCGCTCACAATAAAACAGAGATGATTTCATCTGAGATTTGAAAAGGACACAAACCAAAGGTCAAAGTGCGGGGGTTCTTGGCAAAAGTTTCTGTTTCGCCTCCCAAGAGAGCCAAACTTGGACAAAAAACAGTAGATTGTTAATATCTAGGGCCAACCCAAAATAGTAGTGCCTACAGATTTTTGATATTCAAGTCTGATATAACTGATATTCATGTAAATACAATCATGGAATCTAGAGATGCCTCATTCTTTGAAGACGTGTTTCCGCACAAAAGGAATGAAGGGAATATTGTCCCTAAAAGGACAAGAGAAGAATCAAACAATTCACATGAAGATGAAATTCATCATGAGATTGAGGAAGTTGAACCAAGAAGAAGCGTAAGGGCAAGGATTTTCAAGACATTTTGTTCGGATTTTTTCACACATGTGTTAGAATACGAACTTCAAACTTACAAGGAAGCAATGTCATCTTCTGAATCTTCATGTTGGAAAGAAGCAACCCAAAATGAAATTGATTCAATTCTAAGGAAATTATTGATATTCCATCTGGAATAAAACCTATTGGCTGTTAATGGATTTTCAAGAAGAAAATGAAAGCAGATGACTCTATCGACAAGTATAAAGCCAGATTAGTAGCCAAATGATATCATCAAAAAGGAGTAGACTTCTTCGATACATATTGCCGGTAACACGAATAACCTCTATAAGAATGCTAATAGCAATTGCATCGATTTATAATCTAGAAATTCATCAAATGGATGTAAAGACCGCATCTTAAATGGAGATCTCGATGAGGAGATCTACATGCAGCAACTGAAGGTTTTGTTTCCAAAAGAAATGAAAACAAAGTCTGTAGATTAGTAAAATCACTATACGGGCTAAAACAAGTTTCAAAACAATGGCACGCAAAATTAGATAGTGTCATGATGAGAAATGGTTTTCGTATAGATGAATGCGATACGTGTGTTTATTATAAACAAATTGGACAATCATATGTGATGATTTGTTTATATGTAGACAATATGTTAATATTTGGTCCAAATACTCGGGTAATAGATACCATAAAGAAGATGTTAATTAGCAATTTCGATATGAAAGACTTAGGAGTTGTAGATATTATTTTGGGAATCAAAATAATAAGAACACCAGATGGAATTCAATTAACTCAGTCACACTAAAGTGATTAATTTTTTTGAAATTTTGAAATTAAAGGAGTTAGAACACCTTTTAATCCATCAGAAGTACTGCATAAAAACACTAATGATAGTGTAATGCAACTGGAATACTCTCGTGTAATAGGATGTCTCATGTATCTCATGAATTGCACAAGACCAGATATAGCTTATGCAGTAAGTCGACTGAGCAGATATACAAGCAATGCAAAAAAGGAACACTGGAAAGCACTAATTAGAGTGCTTGGATATTTAAAAAATACCACAAATTATTCCTTATATTATGGAAAATATCCTGTCATCTTAGAAGGATATAGTGATGCAAATTGAATTGCTGATTCAGAGGAATCAAAACCAACGAGTGGTTGTGTATTATCTTAGCAGGGGTAGCAGTGTCATGGAAATCTACTAAACAAACATGCATAGCTCGATCATAGTGAATCAGAGTTCATTGCTTTAGATAAAGCAGGCGAAAAAGCAGAATGGCTTCGTCATTTTTTTAGAAGATATTCCATTTTGGCCTAAACCTATACCGGCCATATGCATACACTATGATAGCCAAGCTGCGCTAAGCAAAGCGCACAACTTTGTGTATAATGGGAAGTCACGGCACATATGTTGACACACAGTAAGGCAGTTACTCTCAAATGAAACTATTTCCATAAATTATGTGAGAATAAATGATAACCTAGCGGATCCATTTACTAAAGTTTTATCAAGAGAGAAAATTAACTGCGCATCAAGGGGAATGAGTTTAAAAGCCTAAACCACCAAGAGTTATATTATACGGAAAGCTATCCTAGCGACTGGAGATCGCACAGAATAGGATCAATAGGCAAACCAATTCTGAGTAACTCAAGACGTAACGCATTTGCTTGGACATAGTCTAATTCCATTCCTATGGTGCACAATATAAATGAATTCCTACAGAAGTATTTAAAGGTTAAAACTATATTTTTTAATGATGATCATATCTTGAAAATAACAAGTGAAGTATATGTAAGATATTTTAATGGTTGCGATCACCTATGTTAGTGTGAGCTGGGTCGGCTCTATGCGAATATTAAAGGCTTTTATTCTCTAAAAAACGCTCGCAGAACCAAAAATTGTTAAGGACCAAAATGAACACTACCAATAGATTGGATGTGAAGGGAAATAATGCTTTGTAAAGCTTATTGTCTGCTTATACAATAACGACTGACGATTCAAGACGAAATAATTCACCGATTAGCCAAGTATATCCGATAAGTTTTAATTAGGGAAAGTTCAAAGTGAAATATGTACTTATTCTCGATATAGCATTATTTTCATATGAATTGTGTGATATTACACTTTGTGTGGGGGAGACATATATCGTCATTCATGTGGGGGATTGTTAAAATTCTCAAAATAAGGGTGAATGAGATATGTCCCACATCGCCAAAAACATGTTCATTTTTTGGTTTATATAGTATACGTTCAATCCTTATATTGGCCCTTAGGGTCAGGCAATTTTATGCGAAGGGGAGGACCTATATGACCATGGACTAATACGCGCGTGGCGTTCCCCGTCCGACCGACCGAACCGGGTCGGATGCTGCTGCGGGTCCAATAAGAGTCGACGGTGTTATATTTTTGCTGTACAGAAGTGAACGGTTTTCTACTGTTCAAATTCAAAAAGAAGCGACTACTGGGTTGGACGTGACTGTTGCAAAACACAACAGTTTCTGCCCGTTGCAAACGAAGAGATGCGACTGTTGCAAACCGCAACAGTGTCTGACCGTTGCAAATTAAAAGACACGACTGTTGCGAACCGCAACAGTTTCTGGCCGTTGCAATCGAAGAGATGCGATTGTTACGAACAACAACAGTTTTCGGCCGTTGCAAACGAAGAGGCGCGACTGTTGCGAACAATAACGCTTTTTGGCGTTGCAAATGAAGGGATGCTACTTTTCTCAACGGGTGTGGCCATTGGGAATTCGGCTATAAATAGGGGGAAACCTGATTATTTTCCTCACTCAATTAATTCCGAATTTTCTCTTCTTCCTCTTCGTTTCTTAATATCTACAATCCATGCGCTTTTGCATATCACACAGAAGATCATACACATCACAATCTCGAGCATATCACGTCTGTTGTATCTTGGGAGACTTTGAACAAAGTCTTAAGGAAATTGTTACGACAAGTTTCAGACGTAATTTCCTTCTTCAACCGGTTAGATTTATAGTTTATATATATATATATACACACACACACACACACATATTGCGTTGTACTATTTCTTTAAATAGTATAACGTTTGATTTAGCATTATAGTTATTATTGCTATATTGTTACTTTGTTGTAATTAATTACAACATACTTAGGGTTAAAATGACTAATACAGAATTTCAGATTAGTGCAAATCTGAGTTGTAAACTTGTAAGACAGGTTTATTATTGATTCGTCTCTGTTTTCATATACCAGACGTATAACCTAAATATAACTAATGTACCTCCTTATTGCGGTATGTGATAGTTTCTTTTAATATATAACAAATTTGGAGAAATCTAGGTCCCCTAAAAAGTGAAAGTTGAGCGATTGCCCATTTTGCCCTCTATAAGGGCCGGTTCCAAGTACAATCCATTAGTATTAGCGAATAATTTTGCCACGAACATATATTGTTCTTTATTAAGATAGAAAATGAACAGTTAAAGGAAAAATTATCAGTCTTGTTTTGGCAACTAGATTTTTTTTCTTGTTTATTGATGTGGTTTGCTTAATGGAAAGTCATTATTCAACATTGCTATGCACCGACTTCTCTTATGATAAAATGGTCAAAAAGGGTAAAACCATACCCAATAGGAGGTCTGCTGCTTTCCAGCAGACCGTCAACAGGGATTATGTGATTAAGTGGGTGCATATGCACCTACAAAAGCAGCATTGGGGGTCATAAATGTAAACCCAGAGTTATAGAGGTATCCGGCTTAAGCCAGATTCGAGAAGAGGACTCATGTTGACATCTCCCGAGGTTAGAACCCAAGATCTGTGGAACATCATTTTAGAGTGCCTTGCCACTTGTGTTTGGTGGTTTTTGACATATTTATGTTATTGTATATGTGTATAACGAAGTAACGTCGATAGCTTATTGGGTTTATTAAAGCTGAGTATTTTGTGATCTTTTGCACCATCATTCGTGTCTAGTTGGGTGTTAATAAATGTGCATATTATCTATTTAAATTTAAATGTAATACTATATAGATTGATTGTGTGTTTGTGTCGGGTATGCTGTAAGTGCGTGAAATATTCAAAGGCGTTTTGTAAATGACCAACAAATGACACTTTTCTATCAGTTGTGTTGCTGACAGTTCACACGCTTAATGCTTACAGTAAACACAACACTACGTAACCAAACTCGATATTTAATTACATTTTAGGTTATCTTTACCAGAACAAGATCAAGCAAAGAAAAAAAGAAGAAGAGTAAAAAAGCAAGTATATAAAACATGACATATTTCTTTCTTAAATAACTAGCACACCCACTGTTCAAGCGAAATGACATCAATATCCATAGGGAGCTGCTACTCTACCCGGAGTTAAAAGCACGCGTGGATACTGGGGGTCCAATATGATTCAACGGCCATGATCTCTGCTGCATGGGGTTTCGGGAAAGTAACATTATTGATATCTATATACTTATCCATCTCTATTATTGGTAAATGAAATTAATGGCATAGGTTTCAACAGTATTTATTGTTTCAACCGTTATCGAAGTTGCATAAATACTTCTTAAATTTTATACTCTATCATATCTCTACGTCACCTGCATGTGTGCTCGCATCGTGTGTCTTAAAGTAGTAATAGTTAGCAAAAGATTCAGTGGCCTTTCGTCAGCAGTTTTGGCTTCGAATGTACCAAAGAGTTAACACCTTAATTCCACCAGTGATACTGAAGCCGGATAAACTAGCAAAACTGCAGGTTGCTTGTGCAACCCGCAATGTTGCTTCGGTTGGCGCACCAACTAACCCAGAGTTGGGTTCATATGCTTCGTTAAATTAAGCAAAATAACCCTTGTTGGGTTTACCCTTGTGACTTTGTTAACTTGAATTTTGGATAATGATCCTGCAAACTGAAACCCTTGTGGCTTTGTTAACTTGAATTTTGGATAATGATCCTGCAAACTGAAAAGATAAAAAGGTCCGTTTGATTTCATTTCGAGTTTTGCGTTTTTAAAATTCATTTCGAAATATGAAGAGAGCGGAGGAAAATATTAAACTTTCAAGTCATTCTGATAATGATGGTAGACGACGGAGGGTATGGAGGGACAAACAGAGTACGGCGAAAGGAATGGAGGAATGATGAAAGAATGGATCATTTGTCATGTTTTTGTTATTTTTTAAAATACGGAAAATAAAATAAATTTATTTCATATTTTTATGTTAACCTCATTTTTCAAATTAGTTGAAAAACAAACGGGACCTAACTTTGTTTTCCTTCGTGCTATTGTCTCATGTTATTCCGTTGATTTGTTTCTGTAACCAGGTTATTCTTTCTACAATTGATTAAATATTTTAAAACGCTCTAATTTCATGAGACATTTCTTGAGTTCTTGTGCAATTTATTAAAACTTTATTCTATACTGAAATATTATTTCTGTAATATGAATAGTGACAGAATTGAGACGGACGGCTATTGAATCTGTTAAATTATGCAATTTGCAAAACAGAAGGGAATACGTGAGTGGAATATCATATTTATGCAACAATTTTTTCAAAGCAGAATATTTGGCAGCAACGGCTGACACATGTGAAGTGGATTTACCTGGAAGGCTAAAATGATTTTGGGCTGAAGATTGACTAATGACTGCATTGTCGATTTTCAGACATAGCAGCTGTTGTTTTCACAGTCGTAGTACGTGTTCAGATAGTTTTGCTCAACAGCGTCTGCAACGTCTGTAAATACTAGCTACCAGTATTATTTGTCAAAACATTTTAAACATGCAATCTGTGTAAGACCATGCAGTTGATCCTGTGAATGATGCGGTATCTCGTGCATTTTTTGAGAACACTTGAATGTTTTAAGCACAACTGAGCAAGGGAGGACAACTAGTTCACAAATCTATATGAAACAAAGGGATTCAGCACTCTGTATATATATTCTGTTACTTGATTTTTCATTTCTTTTACAGTTTTACATGACAGAGTTCAAAGAATGTTCACATAATGTTCACATAATAAATAAATTTGAATGCTCATTCTGTTTTGTTATCTTCTCTAGTGTGAGAGAAAGTAGCATATGTAATTGCTCGAGGTGGTGGAGGTCGTGGATGTTTGAGGCAGTCAATGAGCCTGGAGAAGAAGTCATAAACTGGACGGAATCCGGCGATGAAAACTCCAAATGGACCAATGATTCCTCCTGCGCATGCAAGAATTGATGCCATTTCCATGATTTCTAGTAGTCTTTTATTATTGATGGCTTGAATTTTGATGAGATCGAAGCAGGAATCAGAATATATATATACAGGTGCCGATTCTCTTCATTTTGGAGGCTGAGAGATATTTCAGACTATATTTAACATATTGAACAGTTCGCTTGCTTTTATTAGTATTATTATCTAATGGCTGTATTGTTTCCGTTTTTGTTTTCAACAATGCAACTGAAAGTTATCACCTATTTTAGATATAAATCGTTGACGGCAAAACAGTTAGAAAAAAGTACTTGCATACAACATAACAAATCATGTCCAAATTTTTATAATCAACATTCAAAAAATACAAAAAAATGCTGCATGCTACTCGATTACTGTTATGTACATTCCCTTTCACATACATATGCAACCCTCATACTCTGAATTAATTCTCCTGTTATCATAAACTTATAACCAACTCCACAATCCATATAACAAAAAAAAAAAAAAAAAAAAAAAAAAAAAAAAAAAAAAAACACTGATGCAGAAAAATATGATCCAATAGAAGTCAACATCATCTAATTACTTGCGCTTGGAGTTGTCGACCTACTTGTCCATGTACATGAGACAGTATCAGGTGAACCAGGCCCTGATTTGTTCAACAAAGTTGCCTCTTCTCTCATTTTCTTCTCGTAGCAATCGGCTTCATAAGCAAAATGAGCACCTTCTTCAATTTCTTTCAATCCTTTCAACACTTCTTTTATAGATGGTCTCATCTCTCTATCCATTTGCAAGCATCTGAACGCCAACTCAGCAATCTGTGTGATGATTCTATTCGCTTCTTGATTTGAATTAAATCTGAGATAAGGATCGATCAAGTCACTCAGCTCGCCTTTTTGTATCTTATTAACCGCAGCCATTGCCAAACTAATCTCATTTGGTTTTCGATCAATATCTACAGCCGGTCTAGATGATATCAATTCCATCAAAACAACTCCGAAACTGTAAACATCGCTCTTATCAGTAAGTTGGTAAAACCTATGATACTCAGGGTCTAAATAACCTGGTGTTCCTTGAGGTGCAGTAGATACATGTGTTCTATTTGGAGGGAAAAGACGAGATAGTCCAAAATCGGCTACTTTAATGTTGAAATTATTGTCAACTAGTATATTGTTGGATTTAACATCACGGTGAATGATGTCAATAGAATGAAGATAGGAGAGTGAAGCAGCAGTGTCAATAGCCATTTTTAGGCGAAGGCATAATGAGAGAGATTTGGAGCGGGTTGGGTTGTGGAGATGGTCCGCTAATGTTCCATTAGGGATAAATTCGTAAACTAAAAGTAGGTGGGGAGAATTAGGAGAAGTAGATCCATATAGTGTGACTAGATTAGGGTGGCGGAGGCCCGAGAGGATTTCCACTTCATTCATGAATTGCTCGACTCGCTTGTAGCTTGTTTCATATAGGCGCTTTACGGCCACTACTCGTCCATCTTTGAGAATACCTGAAATTTGTAGATGTTAAATAGTAATTTAATTAAAATTCACTACTAAATTTGTTTGAAATATAGTAAGGTTCTTTAATGGCCATTATAATAACAAAAAAGTATCACTTTTGTACAGTGAAACTGTTATGGTGAGCTCCATAATATCAACTCCTTCGATTTTGGAGCATAATATCGTTCAACATGTATGACGTTCCTAACATAC
The DNA here is from genome assembly GCA_030765085.1 of Allium cepa. Lineage (NCBI taxonomy): Eukaryota > Viridiplantae > Streptophyta > Magnoliopsida > Asparagales > Amaryllidaceae > Allium > Allium cepa. The sequence goes on along the minus strand of CM060943.1, from coordinate 478,032,702 downwards.
TGTCTATGACACATGACATACACTTAGCTATGCACAACACACATATTCAGGCTTGTACAAGTAAACACATGGCTGGATAGGCATATACATACACATAAACTAGTGCATGCACATACATGTATGCACAGATACACGCAGTATGTGTCATCTGATAATCTTTTCCTTGGAAAAACTACAATTTTGCATTGTTACTATATTGCTTGTCTCAAATATTGAGTTATTTCTACTCCAGTTTATAATCGAAATGATTTAGCGCAAATCGTCTGTCTTTTTATTCAGCATCTCAGACTATCTAGCATGAAATTTTATAGGACATGGTATTAGTGATACACCTGCAACTGCTGTGCAGACTAACAGACCTTTGTATACAGTTCCATATCCACCATCACCAAGTTCTCTAGATGCTTCAAAGCCATTTGTTGCCTCTACAAGCTCTTCGTAAGAGAAAAGAGGAGTATTGCAATTAAAACTGATTGATTCTTTGTCTTTGTCAGAAGATGACTTAGAATACACACTTTGCTTTGGAATCATAGCTGTATCCTTATGTTTCTTCAGTTTATGCCTATAGATGTAAAAGCTACCTGCACATGCTAAGAAGAAGCCGCCAAATCCACATGCTACACCTAATTACAACAAATACAAGAAAAGAGGAGCAGTTTAGAATCATGGAAGTAACACAAATTGCAATGAAAACTACTGAAATCACATCTGAGGTATGACTTATTATTAGTTTGTTGATTAAAACTTCAAGAGTATTCAGTTTATATTACATATACCCCCAAAGTGGCAGAAGTCAATTTACCTTACTCCAATACAGTACATTAGATGTTGTGCTATAGTTTGTTCGGTTTCATGCACTCAAAAACCCTATAAAATAGAGATAAAGATTGCCTTACCTATCACAATATTTCTGGTAGTATGAGTTCCACCATCTGCAACATCAATTACACCAAAATATTCAGAACAAAATCATGAAAGTACAAAACCCAAATAAAAGAAGAAGCGTATCCATGCTTTGGTCATACCTAGAGAATCACAAGAATCGATTGAAGTTCCATTAGAACAAAAACAGAGATGCTGATAAATATCAGAGGAATTATACCCACAATACCCTCCAGAATTCACACAAGTACCGCACCAATCAGAACCGGCAGTCCACTGTAAAGTAAAACCCTGCTGCAAAGCCTGTCTAAACTGCAACCTCCCATTAATCAAATTATAAGCAGTTTCTTGACCCAATGGCACATTAATTATAGAACTACACTTCCCGAGCAAATCATCCAAAGTTCCATTATCCAACCTATAGTATGATTGGCCACTAAAATCTAAACATGCATAATTTACTATCACTGGAATGATCAGAAGTGTGCTGCAGTTGATATAAACAGTCAAGTTCCGGTCGCGCTGAGAATACTGGAACAAGTTGGTGTTGATAGTAGTATTGGTAAAAGCTCGAGGGCAGCCTATGTCCGATACGAAGTCTTCATTGACTATGTTCACAAGATTGTTGTCGTAGTCGATGTCAGTGATTTTATACTGTTGTTGGTTGGAGATTGTGATGGCTAGAGTTGCGTTATTGTTTGTGCAGTTGATGAAGTAGTCTGGATTGCCACAGTAGCTGGGACGGGAATCTATATGGAATGGATATGAGATAGTGAAATTTGTGTCGCCGCATGTATATGGTTGAGGCGCACAATTTTTGTATCCAGAAGATGCTGGGTCTGGCTTCGAGGAAGAAGGGAGAAATGGTATGTTTAGGAAGATGAAGAAAAGCAAAGGATAAGGTGAGAACTGCATTTTTTTTCTTTCTTGAATGTGGAAAATGAGCAGATGAATGTTTGAATGGGGATCATTTCTGATTTAACAATGGAAATTTTGTCTCTGGTTGTTTTGCGTATAGGTCACTGAAGACTTTGAATTCTCACAGAACGTTAAATTTCTTAGGACCTACATGTGTGCCTATATAGTCATAGAACGCCAATTTCCGTTTTCTTCTTTGGTGTCATCATGTCCTAAAGTAACAGTTTTATGTGCAAATACATTGTAAATTTGAGAGTATAAATTAGCGGAGGAATTAATTTAAAGGACAAAAATTCATATATTTTTAGCCTCAAGGACATGACCTCAATATTTTAACAACAAGAACAAACATTTTTTTAAAATTATGCATAAGGATAAACATTATTTCAAAACTGCTATCGAACTGAAAACTGGTACCGATAACTACAAACTGATACATAAAAAATGTCATCAATAACTAAAAATTGATACCTAAAGAAAGTTGTCATTTAGACTAAAATACCGAAGGTCTGTTATTGAGGTTAAAATGCTGAAAATTTTTGTCATTTGCAGTAATTTCGTGTAAATTAGTCGGTCAATCATCTTATTAAATTTTCCAACAGTGTAATACTTTTAAATGCCTATGCAAAAATGACATTATGTTGGACTTATCTGTATAATTGTGTTTGGTGAATGTTTAATATGTGAGTTGCGTGTTTGATATTTCAATCATGCATAATTAAACGCTTTTTAATCAGGAACCAAACGTTTCAAAGCAGTTTAGTCAATCGTTCAGAAACATTTGGTTGAACGAAGATGTGTTCAAACAATGTTGAATAAGCACAGACAAAAGATAGTTGATAGCCTAATAATTTTTGGAGAATGAGTCACCCTAACTATGAAAGCGATCTTCACCTAAAATGCATCTCGGTTTACATACTTCCAGCCTTCCAGATTAATCTCTACTACTAATAAAGATAATTCATTCAACTAAATTACTCGGTGTCTTTCTGAACTTTCAAAAATGCCCTCCATTTTCCACATCTGCATTCTTTCGGTCTAACCCGCACTTATAACCTCCGTTCTCATATTACTCTTCAAAAACCTAATTTTGTTTATCCCTGGATTCGCCTAAAAAAAGTCGCCAATTCCATTCGTTCGTCCCCAATTCGATCCCACCCCGGATTCGATCTCCCACCATACCTCCCTGTCTGAATCCGTACTCCTCCGCCTCCTTCAACAAATCAATGAACTATGGATGCTTTAAGTAAGAAATCGGCATCACAAACCTCTTTTTTTTTATGGAATACTCATCAATTTGGATGTTCTGTCTACATCCCCTCTCAAAATCCGTGGTGTGTGCATCACTTTTTTTTCTTCCTCTTCATATGGAACAGAAATATTTTGTGCAAGTATTACATTTGGCTGTTCATTTGATTGATGTTTCTTCTGAGCCAATATGCGCATGTGCAGGTGGTGTTGCTGCTGCATTTAGATCGTCGGTTGGAGGTGTATTATTCTCTTGAAGAAGTTACATCATGATTCATGGTAAGGTTGTCATCTTTCTTATTAACTATTGGAAACTAAAAACTTTAATGCTTTATAATATATTTTAATAAGTTTATTATGTTTGTTTATTTTAAGCTTCCATAGATTAATTTCAGTCATCAATTATTATTCAGGTTCACTTTTGTCAAGGTAGTTGTCTGTTGTTCTCATTTATTTTTTCTGAATACAAATCTTAGCAAGAATGTTTAGTATTGCTAATAATATTTTTGATTGGTTGGCTTTTTGTTTTGATTTGTTTTGCTTGACAGTATTGATACTAACAGATAAAAAACTATTTGCCAGAATAATATTTTGACTAATTCACTGTCGATTATCCGCGGGATCTGCCCAATTCTAATCTGTCTTCTAATATGCTTCAATCACCGGTAATTATCTGTACGTTTTCATCTGACAATTATACTATCTCATTAACTGAAGAATCATCTGTTAAATCGATTTCTGCTGCGTGCGACAACAGTGAAACCAGAAGATTCATTGTCAAATCCATTGCGAGTGAGTATGACAACAACAACGTCTGACGATTGCTTTGTTAACTCCTCTTTGATGAGTGCGACAGCAGCGAAGTTTCACAACTACTCCCCTACTCACCTGCGAAGCGAAAGGATTACGCTCAATCATCCTTGATCCAATATCTAATAGGCTTCACTCCGAAGTACTTGCTCAATATCTAATATCCTTTTCTTATCTTAACTATTTCCTTGAAATTCCTTCTACTGTCAACGCCTTCAACAGTTCTAGATTAGAATAAAAGTACAACCTACATTAGATTCTATACATGGAGCTATATACGTACGTTATGGAACATCAGCCAGCACAATTGATCTTTCATAAATATGCACGTTTACTCCGTGCATATGAAAAATTAATGTCAGAGATTACCTATATTGGAAGAGTTAATAGCTATTATGAAAAAGTTATTATAACTGTCATTTTAGCTTGAGAACTATACATATTCAACATAAATTCCATGAAAATTGTTGGAGTTGTTGGAAGATTTAATTCAACAACTTTATTTCTCAGATCTGCACAATTAAATTTATGAAGCAAATTTTCTATTTATTGTTCATTGTTTTATTATCATCTTTCTATAACCTGTTGTTGCAAGTATTTATTTCATTTTTCATGTCAATTTAATTTAGTAGGAGTTAATATACGATATAGAGTTGATAACTTAAAAAGAAAAAAAATTAGTCAGTCAATTTTCTAATACATGCTTGCTTTTTCCCTACCCTACGTATATATTAATTTTCTTTGATGTATAGTTTAACTGTCATACGACTTCAATTTTCTTATAAAACAGCTCAATATCATACCAAATTATTTATGCTTTGAATTATCTGATTCATTTTTAACAAATTATAATATATTTTGATTCTCTTAAGCATGTATATTTTTTTCCCCACATTAAACAATGCAACAACAAAAAATCTACTTTGGGTATTGACTCAACTACTATATTTTCTTTTTAAAAAAAGAATACCAAAGAAGTTCACTTAGTGGTTGTATTTTAAATTTGCGCATTTTACATGTTGATTCTTACATGAATTTTGTTTCTTCGAAGAAAAATGCACTTCATAGTTGATTTGTCTTTCTTCCTTTTTAAACTTTATATTTTCCAATGTTAGAAATATTTGGTTTTTTATATTTCCAAAAAAACTGTAATTTTTGATCATAGACTTTCATATTTTCTTTTAGGACTAATATGTAATTCTTTGATTTTAAAGTTCTGAACAATTTTTTTCAGTAGTTGTCTAGATCATTTTGATTTGTTTGATCAAAGCATGTTTGCTACATTTATTTCCATGTATTTAAATATGTTTAGATGGTACTAAACATGAAGAAAATGCTTGCTTTATTTTTTAGCGAATTTCATATTATTGCCATTATATTTGGTTCTCACTTGATTTTTGTCCAACTATCCTATATTTGAAGTCTCTAATGTGTTAAGGTAGGGGTGTATGTAAACAAGGATTTTACTAAATATTGCTGATTTATTATTTGTATGTATTAGGTGATATAAACAGTTGCTTTTAGCATCATTCTATTTCTATTACAAAACTTATCATAATATTTTTCTATATTTTATTAACATATATGTTTTATATATGCTAACTCAAAATAGTTGGGTTTTTAACTAATCTCTTTATTTGCTATATTTTATCATAATATAATTTGTTTGAAAGTTTTAGTTCATTAAGTGCATTAGTCAGTGCAGTTCGAAGATGAGATTGCCACGTAAAGGTGGATAAACTATTTTATAGAAGGAAATTTTAGCAAAATTTTAGAATTTGCTTGGTATCAAATTCTTGACTATCATTTTTAGAATTTATTAAACTAGATGGAACTTTTAGCAAAATTTTCTTTTGTACAAAGAAATCGGTTTTTCCTTATATATATTCAACTAAATATTTAACAGATCAGCAAGTATTTCTTTTGTTTCATTCCTTTAGTTTACTGTTTCAAATCTATTTTATTGTATACTAGCATATAATTGTAGCTTTTTTATATTTAGAGTCTATGAAATGATTTTACCCAATTTGATTTTATCCAATTTATTAATTTTTCTCCAACTCTAATCAATTTTGATGCATGTTTTTTGTTTTCAAACTTGCTAATCTTTTTTTATGATTTCAAACCAAAATTTTATTTTCCTTCTTTGATTTCATTTTCTAAATTTACATAATGATTGAATTTTATATAGCTTTTAATGAATTCTCAAAATCATTGTTCATGCTATTCAAAGTAAATTCAATATGTATTGACTTAGTTCGACCACATTAACTAATCATGATTATCCCAATTGGTCTAATGCATATATGAAACTATATATGATATGTGTGTGCATAACACAAAAACATGAAGGCGTGGTTTGTTGTTCTAAAATCATGAGAGAAAAATCATGATTTAATCCTATTTTGTATATTTGCAAGTTCTAAAGGAATAAACATTGTTTTAAAGTGGATACTTTCACAATTGATTTCTCTCTCATTGTTTTAGTCTAAGATGATATTAAAATCTCTTAGTTAGAATTAGATGACTTTTTTAGATTAAAAACCATATAGTTAACAATGATATTGCATTTTCATGTGTAAAGACACAATTGAATGCTAGATATACATTGCATATGTACATTCACCACTATTTTTCATATTAGATGGTTCTAAAGGGTATATTGTTTGAATACAAGTCAAATGATGCAAATACATGTTTATTTGAATACAAGTCAAATGATGCTTCGGTTTCATTTCATAATTTGGTATGTTAGCGCAAAAAATTCTAAAATCATACTATATGTTTAATTAATTATTTAAATATAGGGAATACAAAAAATGTAAATTGGGATTATAATACTACACATAGTGTTTGACACATTTCTTGACACACTTTGATTTTTAGCTACTTAAGGTTTTATTTAGCTTTATGATGATATATATGGGCCATTGTTACATCTTTCTATTCATTCTTTTTAAAAAAGCAAGAGACGTAGTTGAATGCCACTTAGAATCTACATCCAGTTGCAAGCCAGGAAATAATTTTATGTAAGCAATCTCTACGATGCTTCCTAATACAGAACACTATATTTAAGTGTGAGATAAGAAGAGTTATGCCGGTGAATTTTGTAAACTAATAATTTACAATCTTTCAAATTCCAATTTTAGGCATAGTTATAAAAACCTAAAATGTGATGTCCAATGTCCTATGCTACATGCTACATTTTAACATAAAATTATATAACCTTCTGTTTATATTATTCAATGTTATTCGAAAATAGATCACTATGTGTAAGATTAGATTGCATGATTTCACAATGTATCTGCAAATATAACTTTCCTTAAACCTACCTTTAATTCCATCATTTACCTAACGACGTCTGTATGTATATCACAGATCTTGATTTTGATTTTATAGCCGCGCTTTTGGAAAGAGGGAATCATCAAATTAGAAACATTTGATTGAATAGAGGTAATTGAATTTGAGAATTTCAGGTCAATTTTATTTGTTCATGACCTTGAGTAGGTAATCTGTTTGTCATGGATGAGCATTTGACTCCTTCCGTTATTAGGAATCTTTTGTTTTTATTTACACAATATGAGTTTTGCTTGATTCTTTTTTCAAGCTTATTTTTCCATTTATTTATTTCATATTCTTCCTTACGTGGAGTTCGTTAAAGCTTTTTTTACACTCTTTCATATACACATAATGTGAGTATTTTTCGTGCTTCGGCTAATTTAACAGTAATTGACATATGTTTAGTTTTATATTAGAAGTTTCTGAATCTACTACTCAATTTATGTACAAAAACATTTCAATCATTCATACACTCACTTTAACCAAGGATCATCAGAGATCATATCCTTTTGTCTCTCAATATTGGATTCCCAATGTATCTTCCTCCCTTTCTTTTACTTTTATTTACTCTATTCATATATTTTATACTTAATCGAGCGTTGGTTTGAGTGAAAGGTGTAGAGAATTTTTATTTGACCGATTACTACCATGATTTGGCATATTGGTTTTATTTGTAAGTAGTATCCATTTTAAGTTGATCCAACCGGTTTTTTCTTTCTGATTTTAATATATGCATTGTAAAAATTAAACTGTATATAGTTCTGCCAGTGATACTTTATCTAATTTGAAAATAGATGGAGATCTGTTTTGGAATAAAGCTATTATTTATTTTATTTTTATTCGACTGTATATGAAAGAATGGTATGAGATGCCTACTTGCATTTGTGTTTCTTAACCCATGGATTTGTGCTGGTGTTTAAATTGTCAATGTGCGTTTTGCTACGATAGCATCTGCACTCAAAATTCCTCTTCGATTTTGATATAACACTAAATTCCTTATTTATTTTTATGTAACAATTCCTCTTTTACAAAGTCTAGCCCGCCTACCCCATACTAACCACCCGCCTACCCCATACTACCAATCTGCCTGCTTCATTTACGGTTAATGTAAACAGCCATCCCACTTCGTTAGTCATTACGTCATTTAGAGAGAGTTTGATCATTACCAATAAAGTTCCTCTTGAAGATGGTTAAAATATTTTGTTTATTCCAGTTTTCTTTTCAATCGAGGTTTATTCTTATATGCATTTGTGCCATACAGGTAAATGTTCACATCCTAAAGATGCTGCCATTGGAATGTGAGAACTTCATTTTGTCTCATCAAGTGAAATGCTTAGCTATGCTATTCGATTTTCATTTTAATACACAAAATGGACAAAAAGCAAATATGTCAATTATGGAAATGGTACTAAGGGAGCCAGTTAGTGGTGATATGGCTACAAGATCAGTCAGAGGAAGAGACCGAAGGAGGAGGATTTTTTGGAAAGGAATGCAATGCAGTATGGGATACACTGGCTACAATTTTTTAGGCATCCTGTTTGAGAAATTTTACATGATTCAGTACTCAAATAGCTATGGAATTATGATTTAGATAAGCATGTTTAATAATTTTTTATTATATGAGATGAGATTATGTAATATAGAATGTCTGAACATAGACATACGACTGATGTTTTGATATTATTCTATTCTCAACTGCCTTTACACTTCTTAAAGTTTTAACAGTTTTATCTCCCAAGTTGAATTTTATGTTAATGGTACATATGTTGTTCTATCATTTTACCGAATGAGTCAGTTTAAAGCTAATTTGTTGCATTAGTACAATTGATAAGATAATAGTAATTGATGATAAAACAAATTTGTTGTATAATCATTTTATATGTTTTTGGTTTGTTTTAGATATCATGTTAGAACAAGTGGCTGAGCCATCTTATTTTACGGAAACTTAAGCATTTTTCACATTAATATTGTATGTATTTCGATACTAATTACTATTTTAACCAAATGCATAAGTAAGAATATTTTAAGCATAACAAAGTAGATTTAGATCACCTGCGCCACAACTATTCAAATGCGTTGGTTGTTTGAAATAAAATGACATATAGGTGATACATTATTACATTATTTTCATGATTACACAATCAAAAGAAATCCCAACATTGTTAATCAATACAACCACCAGGACCGCCAAAGTACTCACGGCTTGCGTTCCAATGCCCAGCTTTATAACATTCCTCTTTATCTTGAACATCATATGGTACCGAAGGATAAACTAGATCTCCAGTCCATTCATCGTCACTGCCATCACGTCTTTAATGTAAGCTGCTTTTCTACCCCCTTCTTCTAGAAAATGTCCACTGCCCATTGCGGATCGAGTTATGAATAAATATAAACTAAAGTAGATTAAATGTTTCAAGTTAATATTATTAGTAGTTTCAACTGTGAAACCATATCTATAGCTTTAAGATTAATTTGGAGTATTGTATGCACAAATCAATATGCATTACTATGTTTTAGCATTATAATATATTTTTTATAATTATGTCCAAAAAATACAAAGTTTTGTTAATAAATTTTTAACCGAAATTTTTTATACCTGAAATTATTTGAAAATTTTAAAACTTGAAATTTTGCGACATGAATGCTGTCTCTTTTCTCGGTTTCATATTTTTCAAATGATTTTCATATCATTAGTTTCTGGCGCAAAATGGAAGAGATATATGTTTATGTTTATATCTGATTACATTTCATTACAGATTTTGGGATTTGACTTTTTGCTTGATAAAAAAGGTTAAAAGCAAGAATTCTGCCTCTTTAATAGTGAATTTTGTCTTTGCTAAGTAAATTTGATCAACATTAACCAGTCAACCAGGAATCAAATCTACCTCTTCATCAACTTCTGTTTATTACTTCCACATCAAACTCCAATCATACGAAGCAAATTAGATCATCGCTCAACATTTCTTCATCTCTTGAGTTCAACAATTATAGGAATAACAGTTTGCAGTGCTCCAACTAGCATCGACCGTGAAAGTACGAAGGAAAATAGCGAGATCTAACTTCACACATCAACTTCAAATCTAGACAGCATAAGCCAATCCCAATGTGAGCAACTCCAGACTTACCAGCATTGCTACTCATCATTGGCGAAGAAGGGTTAGCTACATAGAAGCAATGACCTTCAGTTCAGATCTGGAATGCTTAGGCAGTTTAGCTTTTAGTTCTAGGTTACAAAGCATTTCATTGTAGCTGACATTTTTGTAAGGAGAACGCAAAGTAGTTTCAAGCAGAGCAATCTTTAGACGGAGTGAGATTCCAAGCAGAGAAATCTTTACATGACGCGAGTGTTTTATTAAGTTGTTTCTAAGGTAGGTTTTATATTTACTATTACTCAACCATGTTTTTTGCCTAGAGAATGGCAAAACTGTCTGTTTCCACTTGAGCTGCTATAATTAACTGTTGCACTTTAAAGGATATACGTATGCCACTTAAAGTTATAATGAAACACTTCTATGATGCTATTAGTACAAAAGAATGTATATTGGCTTGGACTACGGTTCTATTTTGCGTCCTTATACTGAAAAATTATAGACTATTATTGTTATGTTCTGTCACAACTTTTGCTTACGTAGATTTTTCTTGATAAAGGTAAAACTTACAGATTGTTTCTTCTTTCTACTGTTAGAATGGAAATCAGAGCAATACTTTCAATTTTTGAGAGAGAAGGCTGCATGCTTGATGGTTTAAGGTTGCATATACACGGTGGGCAATGGTTGGATGCTGAAATAAACATTAGAGTTGAGAAGCATTATTATTACGCTTTCAAAAAATTTAATAGCGGTTTTAGTTTGATTTAATGTAAAGATATGTTATTATTACAATGTTTTAACATTTCATCATGTGTAATTTTTTAATGCAATTTATATTTTGAATTAAAGTTTGATCATTCGGCGTTCTATTCATAGTTTATTCGAATTAGACTTAGCTCCAAAAGTAATGCAAATGGAATCCTATTTGAAGGTAGATGGTTATTATTAATACAAGAGGTTCATTATGTAATAGAGTAACTAACAATTATATATCATCATGTTGCGTCTACGATAAATTTAATCAAAGACTTGGTTAGGAACCTTTTAAGCAGATAGAAAAATATCAACTATCCTATTTGAATTAAACAATTAAGATTTATGTTTTTTAACTGATAATTGAAGGAAAGGACCAATATAATAAGGGTTGATACATGCATAATTTTTTATACTGCAGTATAATAAGGGTAGATACGATAGAGAAAGCATTAAAAAAATAGTCTGATATAAATTCATGTACAAAACAGTTTGACAAAATAATTGGTTTAAAGTAAAAGGGTATATAGAACATTTTTGTTTATTTGTTACCGTACGGATCTTACTGCTCATGTACAACGAACCAATTCATGAGGCAATTCAAAGATATTTTGGCTATATTTGGAACTGTTGATGTGGAAAGCAATCATTGTGCTGATTTTATTATCATTGTATTTTAATAGCTATGCTATAAAATAATGGCTCAGCGGTTAAATGCAAGTCCACCTGAACGTGCATATATACTCGTATAAAGAATAAAATATACTATTAATGTTTGGTTTCCTTAGCTTTGAAGCCCTCTAATTTTTTTGGGGAAATGTATTCTGTGCAAGCCACGTGTATTCAGTAAATCAACCGTCCTTTTTATTTTTTCCTTCCCTAAGACCATTTTTAACCATTCTACTCTTCTTCCCTTCCCTTCCTAACCCTAAACAATCATTTACCCTAATTTAACATAAACTCGCTAAACCGTGAGCCTCAATAGCCGAATGTACCCACAGTCGACACTGACCATTCCTCCTACCAACGCCGCCAAGCCCCTATGATACTCGAATGCTCATCTAAATCACAACAGCTTGATTTGGTCATTAAATATTTTGCACAGTTGTCACTTCCTCCTTCCTCCTGTAAAATAAAATCTTATATTTTATTATTCTTTCTGATTTCAAATCTGAAACTTCTATCTCTATTTGGTATGTTTTAACTGCAAATTCGATCTTTTATTTCTTTATCTTTCCAACACTCTATAATGAATATGTGGTATTCTTTTGATCAGGTTGCTCTATGGTTGGTCCTCTATTTGGGTTGCTCTTTAAGTACTCTTACTTTTTAGGTTGATTTTATCATGTAATTTTAGTTATTTCGATTTTAGAGCCGTCTCATAAACATTTTTTTCTCCAGACTGCAAGGATCGAATCTAGGACTGTCTTTTGATTTACTTTGATCCATAGGTTTACTTCTTTCACCCTTGCATGCCTAACTACTAATATCTTGATTTTTGGTTTTTTAGCTTGCAATGATTGATGTAACGAAATAATCTTTGACATGATGAAAAGATTTTATTTTGGATCTTTTTCCTAGTATTTTCGATTGCTTAAAAAATGTTGTGAGTTTTTCTTTTTATAAATTATGGGTTTGGTTCCATCTTCCAATCAAAAAAATTGTAGGAACATCCTTGATAAATTTTCATTTATTTCTATCTTTCTTCTAATCCATTGCAACTATTGTTTGATACAGCAATCCTCGTTTTATTGTATATTATACCTAATGGAATCATAACTTAGAGGAAAAGGACGTTGGATATACATAATCATAATTTATCATTTTTAGATTCTTTATATATATATATATATATATATATATATATATATATATATATATATATATATATATATATATATTTGTGTGTGTGTGCATGTATATTTTTTTGGTTATTGACTACAACAATATCAAATACTGTTTTTGCGGCACTTAATATTCATATCATAGTATAAGCTAAAGACAATTTTTAATTAATCATAAAAGCCTACTATGAGTCAAGTTTTCATTACGCTACAAGGAATATGGGAAGGGACCAAAACTGAAAATCAATAACAAAGGTAAGGGAACCCATAGGGACAATTGATATTCGATTTATTTTACTTCTATTTCATCCGTCTTTAGAAAGTCAAGTGATAAGTTCTATGCAGTGGTTTGTTTTTGGATGATTGCTTTGGATTTTAAGTTGTAAGTGGTAGATGAGAAGGAGAATAATTTATCAACCACGTTTTTATTGCTAAGATAAACTTGTATGTTTGGATATTACACCTTTCAGTTAAACTCCATAAAAAAAATTTAGCACCTTGATAAAGATTTAATCTTCCTATCTTATAACATTTAACCACATCTATGGATGTTAGAGTTATTTGTTATTTTATTTGTTTTGGTGATCAGCAAGGTGACCATGTCTTTCTGGATTGAGGTTGAGTAACTTAGATAGATAGTAATCACATAAGGAACTCAACTACTAACCAGTTGTTAAAATGTGTTTAGCTTTTAATGCTTTATGATATATTTTTATCAATACTTTGACTAAGATTCTTCAAGATGCAGTTCAAAATAGCTATCACAGGTTCATGATTGACCATTCACAACTGACCTTTTTGCATAGAATTATGAATATGTTGCGATCTTTTGGCTGGAATAGATTAATGCAGTCATCATATATGGATTTGATGCTGCAGAAGAGATGTTAAATGTTTGTATGTTGTGGTGTTCTCCTTAAGTGAAATGAAATTTACGTTAGAAAACTGCTATTAGAAACTGCAATCGTTTCATTTACTTTTAACGTTACGCAGTTTCTAATCTTAATATGACCCTATTAATTAGGTCATAAATAGAACATTTCATTTACCTTTAACGTTATGCAGTTTCTAATCTTAATGTGACCCGATTAATTAAGTCATAAATAGACGTTCTATAATTAGAACATCAGGTCTGTGATTAATCTTAAGCGTTGAATTGGTATATGATGGGCGTACCAGATTTAGAGTTAAATGTTATATAAATGATTGGGTCCTCTCTCTCTCCTGGTATATAGATGTATTCTTCTCCATCAGGAAACATATAAAGAAATAGAGTTAAAGTGGAATACCGAATTCTGAGAAGAAAAGTAATTATTAGAAGTCGGAAGAAGAAAATGACAGCCATTACATCTTTCGCTGTTAATTAATGTACGTTATCTTAAACAAAAGAAAAATCATATTAAGCTTTGTTTGTGAAATATTTGGTATTGGTGATCCTTGGGCTATTACTTGAATTGTTCACCATTAATCAAGAAAGATCGAACAACAAAGAATTTCTGACATTTGGTATCAGAGCCACCAATCAATAACTGAATATTTCCTATGATTGCAATTGATCTGTTCTATGCTTTACTCATGATGTTTAATCAAGTATGTGTTATAAGTCAATTATGCACATGGGATTTATGAATTTTTTAATCACCAAAGTTGTCAAAATCAGAATAATCATTTAGTGCATAAGTGACATAATGATTATTGATAGAAATTTCCACTTATAATAATACCAAAAACAACCGGCGTCACTAATGGCAGAACCTGAGAACTTACCCAAAGGAAAGTCTTGTTCTATAACTAGTTGACATGATGAGGTTTAATAGATATCTTGATTAAATAAATATTGATCATCTAAAGATGTCAGTTTTATTTAATTGAATATATTTATTACTTATTTATGTTTTGGTATTTAATTATGTTAACTATAAGATAGTATCTACCAAAAGGAGTGCTATATTATACTATTATGTACATATCCGAATCGCGTTAGCTATGAGCTTATAGTTATTTACTTTTTTTTTATTTGTAGTAGTTCCCATGAATACACATGCTTCATCTGTTACATTGTTCACTGGTGTTAATTTTTCTGAATGGAGAGAACAAGTAAATTTCCATTTAGGTGTTCGGGATCTTGACTAGGCACTCCTTGGGGATAAACCTGTTGCTCTTACAACAGCTAGTATTAAGATAGAAAAATCATACCATAAAGCATGGGAATGCAGTAATAGATTGAGCCTCATGTTTATTAAGATGATTGTTGCTAACAACATCAAGTCAACAATTCCGCAAACAGAAAGTGCTAAGGAATATATGCAGTCTGTGGAAGAGCGTTTTCGTTCAGCTGATCAGTCACCCGCTGGTACTCTTATGGCAGAACTCACGACCATGATGTTTGATGGGTCGCGAACTATGCAAGAACACATTATAGAGATGACTAATCTTGTAGCAAGGTTAAACTCCTTTGGACTTACAGTAGAGGATTCTTTTCTTGTCCAATTTATCCTGAACTCGCTACCTTCTGAATATGGACCTTTTCAAATTAACTATAACACTATAAAAGATAAGTGGAATGTTAATGAATTGGCCAGTAGACTTATTCAGGAAGAAGGACGTTTGAAAAATCAAGTGAATCACTCAGTAAGTTTTGTGAGTAATAAAGCTGGTAAAGAAAAGAATGAAAAATCAAGTTATTTCAAGAAGAAAAAGGCACCTGCTAAGAATGGGCAAGATAAGGAAAAGAAGGAACTAAAGGATGTTCGATGTCATTTCAGTAAAAGGAAAGGACATTATCAAGATGACTATCCGAAAAGGATACCTTGGTTCGAAAAGAAAGGCAATCATCTATCTTTCATATGTTTTAAATCAAACTTAGCTGAAGTTCCTATTAATACATGGATACTGGTGCTACAACTCATGTCTCCAATAATATGCAGGGATTTCTTATGATCTGAACCATAAATCCAAATGAAGATTGTTTTCTCTTTATGGGAAACGGAGTGAAATTCACAATAGAAGGTATTGGGACTTATCGTCTAATTCTAGAAAGTGGATATGTATTAGACTTATATAGTACCCTTTATGTACCTTCATTATCTAGAAACCTTATTTCCGTAAGTAAGTTGGATATTTCTGGTATTAGATGTACGTTTGTATCTGGTTGTTTTGATTTATATAAGAATATTGATAATATTGTTTTTGGTATTCTAATCGATGGTTTATATAAATTGAAACTGAATGACACTTATGCGAATTCCTTACTGAATGTAATAAATAATGTTGGATGCAAACGTAGCATGTTGAATGAAAATTCTTCTTTCTTATGGCATAAAAGACTAGGTCACATATCCAAAGAAAGAATGATGAGATTAGTAAGTAATGAAATTTTTTCAAATTTGAACTTTAGTGATCTAGAATTATGTGTGGATTGTATTAAAGGTAAACAAACCAAACATAATAAGAAAGGAGCCACTAGAAGCAGCCAACTTCTTGAAATAATACACACTGATATTTGCGGACCTATGGACACTCCAGCCTTTAATGGAGAAAAGTATTTCATCACTTTTATTGATGATTTTTCCCGCTATGGTTATGTCTATTTCCTTCATGAAAAATCTCAATCTGTGAATGTCCTTGAGACGTTTGTAAAGGAAGTTGAGAGGCAATTAGGTAAAAGGGTGAAAATCATAAGGTCTGATAGAGGTGGTGAATATTATGACAAATATAATGAGTCAGGCCAGTGTCCAGGTCCATTTGCAAAATTCCTCGAAAGTCATGGCACATGTGCGCAATACACAATGCCAGGTACACCACAGCAAAATGGTGTAGCAGAAAGGTGCAATAGGACGTTAATAGATATGATTAGGAGTATGATGTCAGATTCTACACTACCTAAGAATTTGTGGTCGTATGCTCTCAAAACCGTTAATTATTTATTGAATAGGGTTCATAGTAAAGCTGTTTAAAAGACTCCTTTTGAATTATGGACTAACAGGAAACCTAGCTTAAGACACCTGCATGTTTGGGGTTGTCCAGCAGAAGCAATAATTTATAATCCACATGAAAAGAAATTAGATTCTCGAATGATTAGTGGGTATTTTTTAGGTTACCCTGAAAAATTTAAAGGATATGTGTTTTATTGTCCTAATCATAGTCCAAGAATTATAGAAATTGGTAATGCAAGATTCATTGAGATTGGTGAAGTCAGTGGGAGTACTAGAAGAGAAATAGTGGAAATAAAGGAAACAAGGATAAATGTTACATTGCCTAGAATAGTTCCTCCATCTGCTATTACTCCAAATGTTGTTCCAACTATTGGAGAACAGCATGACGATGAACAACATATAAATGAAGAAGTACTTCCTGAAGGAAATGACTTACATAATGCTGATATGCATGAACTACAATAAGTAGCATTAAGATCTCAAAGAGATCGTAGATCAGCTATTTTTAGTGAATATATGGTTTATATGCAAGAATCAGATTATGATATAGGAATCAATAAGGACCCAGTTTCATTTTCACATGCTATAGAAAGTAAAGAGTCAAAGGAATGGATTAATGCCATGAAAGAAGAACTAAAATCCGTGCAACAGAATGAAGTTTGGGATCTCGTTGAGATACCACATGGCTGTAAAAGAGTCGGATGCAAATGGGTTTTTAAAACCAAACACGACTCTAGTGGTAATGTCGAACGGTATAAAGCTAGACTTGTTGCTAAGGGTTACACTCAAAAAGATGGTGTTGACTACAAGGAGTCATTTTCTCCTGTTTCGAAAAAAGACTAACTAAGAATAATAATGGCATTAGTAGCACATTATGATTTGGAATTGCATCAAATGGATGTGAAAACAGCCTTTCTTAATGGAGATCTTGATGAGGATGTTTATATGGATCGACCTGAGGGTTTTTCTGTAAAAGGTAAAGAACAATTGGTGTGTAAACTTAAGAAGTCAATATATGGGCTTAAACAAGCATCCCGACAATGGTATATAAAGTTCAATACCATTATTACATCTTTTGGTTTTAAGGAAAATACGGTGATCACTGTTTATACCAAAAGATCAGTGGGAGCAAGTTTATTTATCTAGTCCTTTATGTTGATGACATCTTGCTTGCTGCAAATAATTTAAGCATATTGCATGAGACTAAGGAATTTCTCTCAACGAACTTTAAAATGAAAGACATAGGAGAGGCATCTTATGTGATTGGAATAGAAATATTTCGTGATTGATCGCAAGGAATATTAGGATTGTCTCAAAGGATACATCGAAAGGATTCTAGAGAGATTTGGAATGAGTAAGTGTTCACCTAAGAAAAGTTCATGTACAGAAAGGTGATAAATTCAATCTCATGCAATGTCCTAAGAATGATGTTGAACGAAAGAAAATGGAATCAATTCCATATGCATCTGTAGTTGGTAGCCTAATGTATGCTCAAACCTGTACTAGACCTGATATCAGTTTTGCGGTCTGTATGTTAGGGACGTATCAAAGTAATCCAGGAAAGGAACATTGACAAGCTGCAAAGAAAGTGTTAAGCTACTTACAAGGCATGAAAGATTACATGCTCATGTATAGTAGATCCAATTAATTGGAGGTGATTGGATATAGCGATTCAGATTTTGCTGGATGCATCGATGCTAGAAAATTGACTTTTGGTTACCTGTTTATGTTTGCTCAAGGAGCCATATCATGGAAAAGTGCAAAACAAACTATCGTTGCTTCATCTACTATGGAGGCAGAATTTGTGGCATGTTATGAAGCCGCAATTCATGCATTATGGTTGTGGAACTTTATTTCAGGACTTATGGTTGTCGACACCATTAGCAAGCCGTTGAAAATTTATTGTGATAACTCTGCAACAGTGTTTTTCTCAAAAAACGACAACTACTCTAAAGGTGCCAAACATATGGAACTTAAGTATCTTGTTGTGAATGATGAGGTTCAGAAACAAAGAGTGTCAATCATGCACATCAGGACATAACTTATGATTGCAGACCCTTTGAAGAAAGGGTTACAGCCAAGACAATTTAAGGAACATGTTCAAAGAATGGGTGTTGGTTGTAATAATGATAATTGATGTGTGACATTCTGAGCTCCTTTGTGCGTTTCTGATATACAATTATGTGTCTCTTGTTTTAATGTGGTAGTACGTACTTTATGTAATTTTAAACAAGAAAGAGTCTTATACAGATATTATGTTTAATCATTATGATATAAGACATTATGTGGACCATTATGCTGTTTTATATAAATTATGAGTATAAAATGATGGATTGCTGGTATTGTAGTATAAGGAAGGGATGCATTGAATTAATAATGCACGACCGCCATAACTCTCAGCAATTTATCATAGTATGATGTTCAACACTTGATATTATGAATAATCGGGTAAAGTGGGAGAATGTTAGAAAACTGCTATTAGAAACTGTAATCGTTTTATTTATTTTAACGTTATGTCATTTCTAATCTTAATATGACCCTATTAATTAGGTCATAAATAGAACGTTTCATTTACCTTTAACGTTATGCAGTTTCTAATCTTAATGTGACCCGATTAATTAAGTCATAAATAGACCGTTCTATAATTAGAACATTAGGTCTGTGATTAATCTTAAGCATTGAATTGGTA
Source organism: Allium cepa (assembly GCA_030765085.1). Taxonomy (NCBI): domain Eukaryota; kingdom Viridiplantae; phylum Streptophyta; class Magnoliopsida; order Asparagales; family Amaryllidaceae; genus Allium; species Allium cepa. The sequence goes on along the minus strand of CM060943.1, from coordinate 478,013,195 downwards.
TATGATGGACACACCAGATTTAGAGTTAAATGTTATATAAAGGATTGGGTCCTCTCTCTTCTGGTATATAGATGTATTCTTCTCCATCAAGAAACATATAAAGAAATAGGGTTAGAGAGAGAAACCGAATTTTGAGAAGAAAAGTAATTATTAGAAGTTGCAAGAAGAAGATGACAGTCATTGCATCTTCCGCTGTTAATCAAGGTACGTCATCTTAAACAAAAAAAAAAATCATATTAAGCTTTGTTTGTGAAATATTCGGTATTGGTGATCCTTAGGCTATTACTTGAATTGTTCATCATTAATCATGAAAGATAGAACAGTAAAGAATTTCTGACAATTTACCCTTTGATTCGTGTATATATGTGTATGTATGTATGCATGCATTTATATGTGTGTGCTTGCTTGGAAATTATAGACACATTAGTAAATACATATACCAAAACCAAATTTCTAAACACACTAACAAGTTAGTTAAGAATTCCAAAAGATTGTTAAGATTTTTTAATCATTATTTTGAAGTATTTTATATTAAAGATTACTTGATATCTACCAAATTATATTCCCTTTTTCAATTAGGTATTCTTTTTAAAAAGTTATAAAATATGCAAAATATAACTAAGAATTTGATTTCCATTTAAATTGAATATATCATTAATCATCCTTTGTAGTGTGAAATTAAAAAAATAAAATGAGAGAAATAATATTTTTGTACCAGAGAGATTTTCTTGAATACTTATTACAACTTTACAAGGTGGAGCCTTGGCGCAACAGTTAGGTCACCCGCATGGTGATCTGGGCGCGTAGGTTCAGATCTGGAAACAGCCTCTTCGCAATTAACACGAGGGAAATGTTGCATACATTATCGACCTCCCTAGAGCTTGCTATTGTGTAAGAGCCTCATGCATTGGGTTCCAAGTAACTAAATTGGATTATTATTAACAAGGAACAAAAGGCAATCTAATTACCACATGTTCACACTTGGAAATCATAACAATTTTACAATTTGAAATTTCATTGTTATGTATTTAGGTATTGAGAGAAAGGAAAAAATGTGGATAACATGCACCTTAGTTGGTTTTTGATTGAGGTTTGTGTACAACAACACATACGCATAATAAAGGGTTTTCACACCTATAAGGAGTGTACAAGGTGATCCTTGGGTCCACGAGTAGAAATACAAAGTACATGTCTTATCCCTTTTTTTAAAGTAGGATAGAACTTTGTATCCATTCTCAAAAATTCATGTTTACCTAGATCAAATAAGATCTGGCTATTAACATGATATCCTTAGTTACAAAGCTTTTAAAAAGCCGTGTAAATTTGACGGTTGTCTCCTTTTGTTGGAAGTGAGTAGTATAAGTTTAGTTGAAATGGTAAAGAGTGGGTGTTTTAAAACAATATCGATTCAAGTATGATGTGTTATCATATTCCAACGTCAACTTGGAAATAATATGAACTTTGAGACATAGTATAGGTGACCACTGGAAGGAATATTTGGATCCATTGTATTGCATTGACAATGAAAGCATAGTTCAAATTCCTCTTACATATTTCATATCAACTGCGTAATAAAGAGATATTAGGAGTTTTTTCATTTTGAGGTTAAATGGTTGTGCATTCCATTTGATTAATAATGTAATGCCCACAATTTTCCTAAAGTTTCAATAGTGTTATAGTTCCATTCTTAAGAAACTTTGTTCTAAAAAAACTATCTTTCAGCATAACATCAAATAATGCCTTCGGCATGATTATATTTTTTTGCATATCGATAAGTAGTTCTCTATTGAAGAAAAAAAGGAAAGGACCATCATAGGACAACTTTTTTTATAAGTCTTAACATCAAAGAATTTTATATTCTAAAAGCCAAAGAATATCAAATTTTGCATCTCTAAAAAATTATGGCACGGACCTCGTATGCATAACAACGGTATGCACATGGATCTACTATATTAAGATCGTTTTATTTATGTTTTGATTTTATCCTATGCAAAATACCTTTGTATTGAAGCAAGCTATGAAATATAGAAAATGACAAAATAACATCCATAATAAGTCATTGTCCACAATTTTATAATATAGGCATGTACAGATTAAAGATAACATGACTACAGTGGATATCATATCTTAAATTAAAAATCGAAATGGTTGGTAATCCATATATACCATATTCTACTTAACTTGAATGAAGTGTTGATTGCAGGATGAATTGCAACCCATGTGTAATTTTCCTTTATTAAAGAAGAAAGTAATTGCTGCAGCCAAATAGTATATAAATGTTGAGGTCTATACTTCCAAGCTGATAACACAAGTGTGGAAACAAATAGAATCGAATAAAGAAATGGCGAAATAATAAAATAAAATTATAGGGATTGTTCACCTTGAAAAGGTGAAATTAACCAATTGATAATAAATTAAAGGGAAGCACACTAAAAGTTTTTAAATTTGTTCCACTATCAATATGATAGTGTACGTCTACCAAGGGAAGAAGAGTTTTATTAATACCGAGAGAAAAGATTATGGATTTTGGTACAAGTTATTTCTATTACATAGGCTCCTTTAAATACAGGCCTTGAAACTTGAGATTGAACTTATGCCGCGATGTGGGACTAAACAAAACAACAAAACTTAATATTGTATCACATTTTTCAATGCTACACCTTGCTAGAATATATATCTTTAAACAAAGCCATCCAACTCCACCTACACCTTCATACTTTGAGCAGTCTCGAGCATAACGGATACATTCCAACGCGTAACAACCCGATATTTTCAGCCTTTCGCATCCACACATGCCGGACTTGAATTGCTCAAAATACTGCATTGAAAATAAATTTGGAGCAAATGAAATTCAATCATAGAATCACAGACACCCAAATATCAAAATAACTTGCAGCGGAAATTAAAATACCATAGTAGTTCATGAAGCTACTATAACAAACTCTCCAAACATAGTACATAATATCAGTTTGAAAAAAATATACAATAGAAATCTCAAATACATAGCAGTTTATAAATACCATAGCTGAAATAGAACAACTGAAACTGAAAGGGAATATATAACTAGACAAGCGGAATCTCCAGCGATTCCTAGCTCCAGAAAAAGAAATCCAAAGCCAAGCTGTAAATACTTAGGCTGCCCAAGCATAAAGTAAAACACAAAACACTCGAGTCAGGACATATATACTTATATAATGTAAACCAACTCAAGTGAACTGTAGTAGGAATGTACAATAACTTAAAGGATGCTTGGGATCGCCCATCCTTTAAGGATCAGTTAAACTATAAATTAAATACATCCCGTGGTTAAAATTCAAAAATAGTAATTTATACCCCGAAATCAAATATCATTTCAAAATTCAATATCATTCAGAAATCCATTTCGAAATACCAAAATATCATATCTTTCAAAACCTCATTCAATTTTGTTTTATTTAAATACCATTTCAAATCACAATTCAAAATGGTTTATATATCAAATCAAAATATCTATTTAAACCAATTAAATATTCCAGTTAAACCAATTAAATATTCCATTTAAATCATTTAAATATTCCCTTTAAATCACTTAAAAGTGAAGTTATTATATTTAATAATCAAATATCAAATTCTCATAAATTTAGCCTTTTCAAAGTTCATTTATTCTTATAAATTTATCAGAACGGTATAAATTCAACTATCGCAACACTTAGAAGATGCAACGAAAAGTTATGTTTTAAAACAATTCATTTAACAAAAGATAGCATTTAAAATGCTGTAATAGGTTTAATTTAGTTCAAGAAAAACCTTAGTTAATTTCAGCAACTACAGCACTTACAAAGTTCTATAATAGCCGTTAAATCGATTTAGTCATTTAGTTCATTTCCGTCAGCTACAACATTTACAAATGCTGTAATATTCTTTACATTGGAAATAATAACATTTCAAAACTGCTATAATTAAATTTCAAATATTCAATATAATTTCAAAAACAATTAAATTTTTATTTAAATCATTTTAAACTTATAAAATCATATATTTTCATTTTTAAAACAATCATTTAAATACCCTTATATTCATGATTTTATAAAGTCAAATTTTCATTGAAAAATTAATTAATAATAATTTAATTATATAATTCAACATTCCATTTCAATTCTTTATAATTAAAATTTTAACTTAACACTTAAGTTTAAATTTCCAAATATAATTTATTTTTCATTTTATTTACTTAACTTAAAATTCATTTTTAAACAAAATTTACAAATTCCCAATCTAAGTTATATTTCAAAATTCAACTTAAATATTCATTTATTTAACCCTTTAACTTATTCAAAAATCATTAACACTTTATAAAATCATTTTAAATTCATTTCGATTCAAAATTTATTTTTATTTATCATATTTTCCTACTTAATTTAAATTTCATTTATACCCAAATAAAAATTTCCAAAATAACTTACATTTCAAATTTTCTAATCTTACCATTAATTTATTCCACTTTAAATTTTTAGAAAATCAATAATACTTTACAAAAATCATTTTAATTAAGTTTAAATCAAAATATTATAATATTTTTATTTCTAAAATACTTCAAAAATTTTAGAAAAATATTTATTAACCACGAGTCTGTATATCATTTTTATCCTAAGTAAAGTGATACGGATATTATATCATTTCAATCCGTAATTTACAAAGGAAAAATCCGGGTTCTATCATTTCAAACCCGCAATCCCAATTAAATGTAAATAAATAAAAATCATTCAGGCCTATCATTTCAACGCATAACGATTTTTCCTATTCTAAAGTCCGTTCGGGTATGTATCATTTCAACCCATAGTGATTCTATTCTACAGGGAACTTGAAGTGTGATCATAAATAAATAAATAGAATAACATAATATAACAGTAACATATGATATAACAGGTGAGTAAGCATGGGTGAACATCATATGATCAAAGCAATAGCAGTTATAACATGATGATATGGTTTACAGATTCAATTGCGATCAGTTTACTAGTTATATAAGTATAAATTGCCGGGTGAGAATTACTCACTTGTACAAGCTGGAGATGGCAACCAAATACACACAACAAAGATCTTCAAAGGCACGAAAGCACGACTACGATTTGAGAGTGGGAGAGCCAAAGCTAATTGCCTTGTCACATAGCAAACAAAACAATGTACAACATGAATTTCAAAACAAAATTTTACTAAACAATGCTAGAAATAAATGTACAACACAAAGCCAAAGTTTTTGCACTTGCATTTAACAACTTATGCTTCAGCCATAGGTTGGAAAAGCACTATTATGGGATGGATTTGGATCAGGTTAAGGGTACAAAGGTCGGCCATAACAATATATGAAGGAGTAGGGAGATATGTGTGCATGTACACACAAATTCAAGGCACAAAAGTGGATTTTTAGCACATAAATGGTCTTGGTCAAGGCATGGATGGGTAAGGCCTGATCTGGAGAGTTCATATACAGGTGTGGAAGAGGTCTCAGGTCAACAAGTGGCTGGTGGTGGTGTATGGGTCGGCCAAGGTGGTGGGTGAGGTGGTGGAGTAATTTGGTGGCTTGGCTAGCACATATAGGTAATGTTTGTGTAATATTTTTGTGGATCTTCAACAAGGATGGCCACGGCCATGGATGGACAGTGGGCTGGAGGGGATGGCAGCTGGTTGTGGTGGTGGTGGAGGAGGAAGGGCCGAGCACATTAGGTTGAAGCAATGCAAGAATTCATACAAAACAAGGAAGAAAAAGTAGAAAAATGAATATTTTTACCAAAGTTATTCTCTTTAGGAGATGGAGGCTGAAATTTTTGAGTTTGAGAAAGTTTTGTGCGTGAAAATAAGAGGGAGATCGACTGAAGGAAAGAGGATAAGGTCAACAATTGAATGCATGTGTTATTTGGTAATGAAAAGGCAAATGAATGTGAAAAGACAAAGCATATAAAAGGTCAAAAACCCTTCATATTTCCAAATTCTTTTTGCAGTTTAAAATACATATGAAAATGCATAAAAATAAAATAAAAACACAAAAATATAATGAACGAATAAAAATAGATAAATAAATTTTAAATAAATATAATTAAATTAAGAAAATTGCTTAAAAATAGAAACTAGGTTATAAAAATTGAAAATAAATACAATAAGTTTTGGAAAAATTATAACATCACTTTAAAAATGTTTAAAATAAAATATATACCTAAAATGTCATATAACACATATTAGAACATGATTTGACAAATAAAATATTATTTATATAAATTAAAATAGATGACTTTATTTAATAAATCAATTTACATACAATATGGTAAAAAGCATAACTTCACAATATAAATCAGATTTCAACGAAATGAAAAGTAGTATTCTTTAAATTTAATTTAATGTCATAACAAAAGATAAAATTTAAAATTTCAAATGTTTAAATTTTTAATTTAAAAGTCAAAGTTTGACCAGATTGTCCAAAAATCCAATTTTCTAGAAATATTCTATTTATTCTGGTTTGAAATTATAATTCACATAAAAATCAAAAAATATATTTAAAATAAAAAAAAATATTCATTTTAATAAATATAATAAAGTTTTCAAATAAAATAATCAAAATAAATAATTAAAATAAATCAAAAAATTCGGGGTTGTTACACTCTCCCCTACTCAAATCTTTTCGTCCTCGAAAAGAACGAACAAGGAAAATAAGGAAAAGCAAGATAGGAAAAGCAAATAGTACCTAAAAAAATAATTCCGGATTCGAAGCATGAATGCTCTCCTCCGTCTCCCAGGTACATTCTCGATCATCAGTACTTACATAGTACTTTAACCCGACTAACAGATTCCCTTCTTGGCTGCTTCGTACCTCTGTTGACAATACGAAGTGGCTTACTCTCGACAGTCAGATTAAGCTAAATATCCAAAATATCAAGAGCGGTTGGCTGAACAAAAAGAGGTGGGTCAAGAAGATACTAGAGGTGATGTGAGACGTGGAATACATCATGCACTCCAGAAAGTTTCTCGGGTAAATCTAAACGATAAGCCAAAGAACCAACTCTTTCCATAATACAGAAAGGACCCTCAAAGAGGACAAAGGTAGGAATAGCTAGAAGGGAAAAATAGGTTAAAAGACAAGGATGAACCATTATTTTAAAACCATACAATTTTCAATTTAAAATTTTATATTTATAACATTTTAAACATTTTATAATATGATGAATAGTCATTTGATTCAAATTTGATAGTTCGAAGTAAACAATATTTAAAACATTTTTAAATTATTTAGTCAAGTAAAATAAATGATCAAAATATCCTTTATATAATACTTATCAAAATACTTTTATAACTCGATGTCTTAACAAGTTTACTTTCATTCCTGCAGACTCCGACCATGCGTTGATCAAGCGCAAAGCTAGGATTCTCCAGGTGCTTAGTAGACTTATTTCAACACCCAGTGAAAATACTGGAAAACCTTTTAAAAACAACAGATATGAAAAGTACAATCCAAACAAATCAACCAAACCAGACATGTCGATCATGGATCGCGGATACACAATGGTTACACCTGGATCCCCCAGGAAACATCCGTACCCGTAGGCTGACTACCGCAGCCCTGCGATTACGCCATGAAGATTGGTAGTACCGCAAATACACAATGGTTACACCTGGATCCCCCAAGAAACATCCATACCCTTAGGTTCTCACAGCCCCTGCAGATTACGCTACCAAGCGACCCAATAGATCACAGATACACAATGGTTACGCCTGGATCCCCCAGGAAACATCCGTACCCTTAGGCTCTCGCAGCCCTTGTGAATTACGCTATGCAGTCGCGATCATAAGACCATGGAGATCGCCATGGAATTCAATGGACACTCGAGTATCATATCCGAAAAACCCAAATCAGAGCGAATAATATCGACAGAATGAATCCACAGTGTGGCCATAAAGCGGATATCAAGTTAAAGGCACTTTCCATATCTTTGCTTCGAAAATATGTATCATATAGTACCTTTCAAGATCACTTTCAAATATCATACTTATATAAAGTCCATTATATATTAGATTCCATTTTCAAATCGAATACTTTCCAAATCAATAGTATATCAAATCATACTTATATAGACGTCGATTATATAAGGTTTCACTTTACAAATTGAGTACCTTTTCCAAATCAACATCTTTCAAATCAACTTCATACTTATACAAATCAATTTTATATAAGTTCGATAACTCCCAAATCAAAATATTTAAATAAACAAGGTTCTCAATTTCAAACCATTTCAATAACAATTCAGTTTCAAAATCATATATGATTTCGCCAAATCATTTCTTCCTAATTACATATATTCAGTTTCAAAGTTTCTTAAAACAATAGATTTAGAAAATAATCCAAATTTCCAAATCAAAAAAATTTATGTCAACAAATTCATTTCCATTTCAAACATATATTCACTCTAAAAAAAAATCATAATACTTTCAGAGTTATAAATAATTCGAAACCAAAATACTTGAAATCATTACACTTTGAAAATCATAACCTTTCGAAATCAAACATTTAAAATCATAAAACATTCCTTTAATTCTTTACATTTCACAAATTTATTCAATTAAACCAAATCTAAAATTTCCAATTTTAATTCAATTCAAACCATCAGTTTCGATTCAATTTAGTTTTCCAACAAACCATTTCAAATAAAGATTTTGATCCATAAAAGAAACTGTTCAATCTTTAATATATTTCAAAGCTTAAATATACCATATTCCAAAACTAAATTTTATAATTTCATATGTCTCAAATTTTACTTCATTGTTACTTAGTTCTGAAATATTCGTTTCATAAATCCATCATTTTTAAATAAACTCAAATTACAAGTAAACCAAATATCCTTTCACACAAATATAAACTTCAAATATTCATTTATCAAAATCAATTATCATTTCAAATTCACATTCTTTATCAAAATAACGATTAAATCATTTCCAAACCATTTCAATCATCAAAATATCTAAAATGGTTACTAAGTTTAAACCGTCTCTTTTAAAACCTTCAAACTATTTATTTCTATACGAAAAATTCAATTTATCATTGAAAAGATTATTGTTATATATATATATATACTTTATTCAAAACACTTCAAATCTATATTTCATACCAGTATAATTCAAAATAGTCTTATTTATTTCACTCAACGAACAGTTTCAAACTTTTATAAATCATATTATTTTATACTTTAATCACACAAAACTTAACTTATATTCTTTATCAAATACCTTATACCTTTCGAAATTACTTAGCTTTGAAAAGTTTACCTTGATTTAGAAGTGCTCGAATCTTCAAAATAGTCGAAGAAATCTAGTTTCAATCCAAGAGTTGGAAATCACCAACAAATCAGTAAATCAATTCCAGTAGATAAGGTTATACCAAAACAAATCTGAATCCTGAGGACTAAACACTGGCTTACTTTAAATCATTTCAAATACACACACACACACACATACATATATCTTTCGAATATCAAACCATACTTCAAAATCTGAAATCAAATTGGTTTCATGAAATGACTCGCATAGCAAAGCTACTAGAGTGGCCTCTCCCCCACTCAGAAACTCGAAAATCAATGTCGACTATGTATGCATTCATCACCGAAATTATTTTCCAGCGACATAAGTGGGTTCTGGACTTTTATTTCCTTGAAACCTCTTTGAAATCTCTTCAAAATCATTTGAAATTCATTCGATTACATTTTAAACATTTCTTATTCAGAAAATATCTTAAAATCATATTATTATTATATTTTCTAAAATCTTAAAAACGATTTCAAAACACCGGAGTTTGATTCCTCGAAATTCAGACTCAAAACCCTTCAGTTATAAATCATTTTTATATAAGTCAAATTCTTATAAATTTTCAAAATTTCAAATCCTTTCGAAATTTCAAATTTTCATTTTTAAAAGATACAAAATCCTTAATGAAAACATTATACTTTTATATACAGAATAGCGTCCTCCTTATCAAAATAATAATTTTGATGTTTGCACAAATTCAAAATAAAATGAAGCACAAATTTCCAAAGAATGATTCAAGGATGGATTTCAAACAAACAAAGATTAGAATTTAGAGGAACTCTAATCAAATAGAATTTTTGTTCGAAGATAAGATAATTTAATTACCAAATAGAGGATGGATAAGCCTTTATAAATCGCTGACGACCTTAATTGGTCAACCAAGACTTCAAGAATATAATCAATTCGGAAATCTAAGGCAAATCGACATTCGATCGCCAGAGATAGAATCCAGGTAGAGCAGGAGATAAATAGCATCGCAATTCGAGGATACCAAAATCTCCTGTGAATCAATGCCAATTGTAAAGGAGTTTCACCCCCTTACAAATCATTCAAAGATTTACATAATCACTGATCTTTATAGAGGTCATTCCAAAGTGGAGTTACGGAATGCTCCAAAATCAAAATGATAAAATAGGGAAAACAAGACTGGATTTCAGAACAAGTGGGAGCGTTCCAAAGTTCAAGGAATCCTAATCGATAGGAATCCTAACCAAGATATTTCTAACAAGGTGGATACAGAAGGAATGAAGTTTAGAAAATCTTGGTTTCAAAATAAGAAAATTTTTATACCAAAATAATCTTTGAAAATCCTTTAAAACTCATTTGGAAATCATTTTATACTTCGAAAATATGTTCTCTCACAAAGAAAGGATTCTGAGATTGATTTCACCCATTCTAGGGTATTTCTACCCTATCTCTAATGAGTTTTTGCTCCGCAGGCTATGGTTTGCCTAAAACCAAAGCTCTGATACCAACTGTAACAACCCGATATTTTCATCCATTCGCATCCACACATGCCGGACTTGAATTGCTCAAAATACTGCATTGAAAATAAATTTGGAGCAAATGAAATGCAATCACAGAATCACAGACACAGAAATATCAAAATAACTCACAGTGGAAATTATAATACCATGGTAGTTCATGAAGCTACTATAACAAACTCTCCAAACATAATGCATAATACCAATTTGAAAAAATAAATACAATAGAAATCTCAAATACATAGGAGTTTATAAATACCAGAGCTGAAATAGAACAAATAAATCTGAAAGGGAATATATAACTAGACAAGCGGAATCTCCAGCAATCCCTAGCTCCAGAAAAAGAAATCCAAAGCCAAGCTGTAAATACTCAGGCTGACCCGAGCGTAAAGTAAAACACAAAACACTCGAGTCAGGATATATATACTTATATAATGTAAACCAACTCAAGTGAACTGTAGTAGAAATGTACAATAACTTAAAGGATGCTTGGGATCGCCCATCCTTTAAGGATCAGTTAAACTATAAATTAAATACATCCCATGGTTAAAATTCAAAAATAGTAATTTATACCTAGAAATCAAATATCATTTCAAAATTCAATATCATTTAGAAATCCATTTCAAAATATCATATCTTTCAAAACCTCATTCAGTTTTGTTTTATTTAAATACCATTTCAAATCACAATTCAAAATGGTTTATATTTCAGATCAAAATACTCCATTTAAACCAATTAAATATTCCAATTAGACCGACTAAATATTCCATTTAAATCATTTAAATATTCCATTTAAATCATTTAAATATTCCATTTGAATCATTTAAAAGTGAAGTTATTATACTTAATAATCAAATATCAAATTCTCATAAATTTAGCCTTTTCAAAGTTCATTTATTTTTTTAAATTTATCAAAATGGTATAAATTCAACTATCGCAGCACTTAGAAGATGCTACGAAAAGTTATGTTTTAAAACAATTCATTTAACAAAAGGCATCATTTAAAATGCTGTAATAGGTTTAATTTAGTTCAAATAAAACCTTAGTAAATTTCAACAACTACAACACTTACAAAGTGCTATAGTATCCCTCAATTCAATTTAGCCATTTAGTTCATTTCTATCAATTACAGCATTTACAAATGTTGTAATATTCATTACATTAGAAATAATAACATGTCAAAACTGCTGTAATTAAATTCCAAATATTCAATATAATTTCACAAACATAAATTTTTATTGAAATCATTTTAAACTTATTAAATCATATATTTTCATTTTTAAAACAATTATTTAAATACCCTTATATTCATGATTTTATAAAGTTAAATTTTCATTCAAAAACCAATTAATAATAATTTACTTATATAATCCAACATTCCATTTCAATTCTTTATAATTAAATTTTTAACTTAAAACTTAAGTTTAAATTTCCAAATATAACTTATTTTTCATTTTATTTACTTAACTTAAAATTCATTTTTAAACAAAATTTATAAATTCCCAATCTAAGTTATATTTCAAAATTCAACTTAAATATTCATTTATTTAACCCTTTAACTTATTCAAAAATCATTAGCACTTTATAATCATTTTAAATTCATTTTAATTCAAATTTTATATTTATTTATCATATTTTCCTACTTAATTTAAATTCCATTTATACCCAAATCAAAATTTTCAAATAACTTACATTTCAAATTTTCTAACCTTACCATTAATTTATTCCACTTATAAATTTTTAGAAAATCAATAATACTTTACAAAAATTATTTTAATTAAGTTTAAATCGAAATATTATAATATTTTCATTTCTAAAATACTTTAAAAACTTTAAAAAAATATTTATTAACCATGAGTCTGTATATCATTTTTATCCTAAGTAAAGTGATATGGATATTATATCATTTCAATCCGTAATTTACAAAGGAAAAATCTAGGTTCTATCATTTCAAACCCGCAATCCCAAGTAAATGTAAATAAATAAAAATTGTTCAGGCCTATCATTTCAACCCATAATGATTTTCCTACTCTAAAGTCCGTTCAGGTATGTATCATTTCAACCCATAGTGATTCTATTCTATAGGGAACTTGCAGTGTGATCATAAATAAATAAATAGAATAACATAATATAACAGTAACATATGATACAACAGGTGAATAAGCATGGGTGAACATCATATGATCATAGCAATAGCAGTTATAACATGATGATATGGTTTACAGATTCAATTACGATCAGTTTACTAGTTATATAAGTACAAATTGTCTGGTGAGAATTACTCACTTGTACAAGCTGGAGATGACAACCAAATACACACAATAAAGATCTTCAAAGACACGAAAGCACGACTACGATTTGATAGTGGGAGAGCCAAAGCTAATTGCCTTGTCACATAGCAAACAAAACAATGTACAACATGAATTTTAAAACAAAATTTTACTAAACAATGCTAGAAATAAATGTACAACGCAAAGCCAAAGTTTTTGCACTTGCATTCAACAACTTATGCTTCAGTCGTAGGTTAGAAAAGCACTATTATGGGATGGATTCGGATCAAGTTAAGGGTACAAAGGTCGGACATAACAATATATGAAGGAGTAGAGAGAGATGTGTGCATGTACACACAAATTCAAGGCACAAAAGTGGATTTCTAGGCCATAAATGGTCTCGACCAAGGCATGGGTGAGCAAGGCCTGATCTGGAGAGCTCATGTATAGGTGTGGCAGAGGTCTCAGGTCAAAAAGTGGCTGGTGGTGGTGGTGTATGGGTCGACCAAGGTGGTGGGTGAGGTGGTGGAGTAATTTGGTCGCTCGGCTAGCACATATAGGTAATGCTTGTGTAATATTTTTGTGGATCTTCAACGAGGATGGCCACGGCCATGGATGGACAGTGGGCTGGAGGGGATGGCAGCTGGTTGTGTATAACATCCCAAAATTTATCAACTTAAAATTAATAATATTAAATCGGGTTGGACATGAAAAGATTCTTACCCAGAAGATAATATCGCCATATTTTCAAAGCGAAGATAACAGCTAAAAGCTCCAAATCATGGGTTGGATAATTTCTTTCATGAGGACGTAATTGTCTACTCGCGTAGGCAATTACCTTCTTATTCTGCATTAATACTGCACCCAAGCCTTCACCATAAGCATCGGTATAAACAGATAAACCCTAATTCTCATTGATAATAGCGAGAACAGGAGCGGTGGTTAATCTCTTCTTCAATTCCTGAAAAGCTTCGTCACATTTTGGATCCAATTGAACTTTGCATTCTCCATCGTTAGCTTGGTCAATGGACTAGCTAACTTCAAAAAGTCCTGAACAAACTTCCGATAATAACCTGCTAAACCCAAAAAGCTTCGAACTTCCTTTGGTGTAGTAGGTTTTCTTTAATCAAGAATAGCAGAAATTTTGCTAGTATCAACAGAAATCCTTTCTTCATTAACAATATGGCCGAGAAATTTGACTTCTTTGACCCAGAAACGGCATTTGGAAAATTTTGCGAATAGACTAAAATATCATCAATAAATACGAGCATAAATTTATTCAATACTTCTCGGAACACACGATTCATAAGATCTACGAAGTATGCTGGGGCATTGGTTAGCCCGGAAGGCATGATAACCATTCGTAGAACATATTAGGACCCCTGAAAGCTGTTAAATGAACACAGTCTTCGGCGGTTCATAGTTGATGGAACCCTTAGGCTAGATCCATCTTCGAAAAGAAACAAGCGCCGTGCAATTGATCAAATAGATCATCAATTCTTGGTAGTGGGAATTTATTCTTGAGAGTCAGCTTATTGAGATCGCGGTAGTCCACACACAATCTCAAAGATCCATCTGATTTAGCAATAATACGATGGCTGAGCCCCATTCAGAAACGCTGGGCTGAATCAGCCCTTTTGCTAGTAAATCATTAGTTTGCTGAACTAATTCAACCCTTTCCCTGGGTGCCATCCTGTGACTTGCGTGAATGACAGGACGAGCATTGGATACAAGGTCGGTTCTGAATTCTATTTCTCGGTGTGAAGGTAGAGATTTCACTTCTTCAAATACATCTAGAAAGTCTCTAGCAATAGTATGGACTCCAGACTGGGTTCGGAATAACCCAAATTATACATCAACCCTTCCCTTTTAGGACTAGGGTCCTCACAAGAAATCTCGATGAAATCTCCAAATTTGGTTTTGATTGAAATCAACCGATTATTGCAATCCAGTTTGGCTTCGTATTTTGCTAGCCAATCCATTCCGTGTAAGACTTCAAACTCGTTAAAATCAAGAACAAAGAGACCAATAGGAAATTGGTACCAAGAATATGAGATAGGAACATCTCTACATCGAAGATAGAGATTCGCGGGACCTCCAACTGGATTCTTTACGCACATAGGCTCATGAACAAAATCGAGTTCAAGATTTAATTCATTAATAGCCTGCTGAGAGATAAAACTGTGTGTAGCGCCCGTGTCAAAAAGAACTCTAACAATGCTATCATAAATAGTGATATTACCTCCCAGAACTCCCTTTCCCTTTTCTGCTTTGGAAGAAGCGGGTTTGTCTTTGACTGTGTACACCTTGGCTGTCTCAGCTTGCTTCATAACTGGGCAGTCTTTAACTTCATGTCCCATTTTCTGACAATAATAACATTTCCTGGGCTTTGCTTGAACAGAATGATTGACTTGTCTCTTAGGCTTCATTCATCTGCTAGAATAATGGCCCTTCTTTAAGAAATTATAGCAAGTGACATTCTCTACTGTGCTTCCCTGATTGCTCTTCTTTTTCTCCTTACCTTGCCATGGTTTCTTGCCTCCAAATTTCCTCTTCTTCCAATTTTGATTGCTCGAATTTCCTTTCTCCACCGGGGCTTCTTGCATGTTAAGTGTTGCATATCGGTATCCTATATCAACCAAATCTGAGAAGGATTCTTTGACGTGGCCATTCATCCTTTTGTGGAACTTCTTATTCATCCCACGAATGAACCTTTCATTCTTCTTCAAAGGTGTGCTCACTAATTCTTGACCGAACCGAGACAATTCATTGAATTTGTTTAGATACTCCTCGAATGACAAACTCCCCTGCTTCAAGTCCATGAATTCCTAGTACACTCGAGAAATCCCAGCTGATGGCATATAGCGCTTCCAAATACTTCTTTGAATCTCTCCTAAGAAAACTCATCTTCTGGCTCATCAACAGTGACTGTCTCCCACCATGCTAAGGCTTCCTCTTGAAGTTGCCAAGAGGCTATGAGACGCATCTAATCATCTTGCAGCTTAAGCCCTTTAAAGATTCTTTCACATGATCTAATCCATGCTTGGGCCTCAACAATCGACTCCTTGCCGGTGAATGGCCTACCACCAAGCCTTGAGAAGCTCTTATATAAATCAGCTAGATTCGGTTGATGCCAAGTCGGTAAGGCTGCTTCTGCTGTTGGGGGAACTTGGCTAGGTGCTGTGGCATTTCCTCGCCCCCCACCTCTTCCTCTTCATCCGCTCATCCTTACTATCTGTAATTAGTAAGAAAATTGATTTAGATATTCAGACGAGATATCTTAAGGAATATCAGCAGTTAAAGGAAATAGACTAAGAAAATTTGAGGTTTCGGTCTCAATTATACTCATTCTAGGGTATACTTCACCCTATCTCTAATGAGCCATCTAATGTGTTATACTCCGTAGTTAAAGTTCTTACTCAACATTTAGCTCTGATACCACATGTAACGGTCTAGGCTTTTCAACCATCGACAGTGCCAATCTCGACGGGTAGGCTTTTCAACCATCCCAGCCCAGCCGTGGCATACACTGGTACCCTACCCTTGCGTTTACGGCCAGCCTTTCGACTGTCACGCCTTACGACTGACCTTGCTTATCTTTGTGAAACGTGATGGGGGGCTCTCGCTTTTTTGTTTGGTGGCGTGCAGGAGACTCTTACCCCTACACATCGTCTTTAAGGGGTTTGTTAGCATCGAGAAATAGAATTCAGAATCGAACTTGTACCCAATGCTCGTCCTGTCGTTCACGCAAGTCGCAGGATGGAACTCAGCGAAAGGGTTGAATTAGTTCAGTAAACCGATGATTTACTAGCAAAAGGGTTGATTCGGCCTAGCGTTTCTGAATGGGGTTCAGCCATCGTATTTGTTGCTAAATCGGACGGATCTTTGAGATTGTGTGTGGATTACCACGATCTCAATAATCTGACTCTCAAGAATAAATTCCCACTACCAAGAATTAACGATCTATTTGATCAATTGCACGACGCTTGTTTCTTTTCGAAGATGGATCTAGCCCAAGGGTTCCATCAACTACGAATCGTCGAAGACTGTGTTCATTTGACAGCTTTCAGGGGTCCTAATATGTTCTACGAATGGTTATCCATGCTTTTCGGGCTAACCAATGCCCCAGCATACTTCGTAGATCTTATGACTCGTGTGTTCCGGGAAGTATTGGATAATTTGTGCTCGTATTTATTGATGATATTTTGGTCTATTCCAAGACCGAAGAGGAGCATGCAGAGCAACTTAGAATCGTTTTGGAGATATTGAGGAAAAATATTCTATTCGCAAAATTTTCCAAATGCCATTTCTGGGTCAACGAAGTCAAATTTCTCGGCCATATTGTTAATGAAGAAGGGATTTCTGTTGATTCTAGCAAAATTTCCGCTATTCTTGATTGGAGAAAACCTACTACACCAAAGGATGTTCGAAGCTTTTTGGGTTTAGCAGGTTATTATCGGAAGTTTGTTCAGGATTTTTCAAAGTTAGCTAGTCCATTGACCAAGCTAACGATGAAGAATGCAAAGTTCAATTGGACTCCAAAATGTGACGAAGCTTTTCAGGAATTGAAGAAGAGATTAACCACCGCTCCTGTTCTCTCTATTACCAACGGGAATCAGAGTTTATCTGCTTATATCGTTGCTTGTCGTGAAGGCTTGGGTGTAGTATTGATGCAGAACGGGAAGGTAATTGCCTACGCGAGTAGACAGTTACGTCCTTACGAAAGAACTTATCCAACCCATGATTTGGAGCTTTTAGCTGTAACCTTCACTTTGAAAATATGGCAACATTATCTTCTGGGTAAGAATCTTTTCAGCTTTCTTAACGATCTACAAATTTAATTTAACTTGATTTAAAAATATACTTATTGAACTCTCTTTATTTTTAGGTGAAAAATTCAAATTATTCACCGACCACACATCTTTGAAATATCTCTTCACGCAGAAAGATCTGAATTTGCGATAATAACGTTGGTTGGAATTTCTGGCATCTTATGACCTAGACATTCAATATACGCCCGGAAAAGCCAATGTGGTTGTCGAACGTTTTAAGTAGGAGGCATGCTGTTCTTGCATATCTTGTTGTTGCTCCTACTCTCCTTGAAAAGATTGCCAGCAAGCAAGAAGAAGACCAGTTCCTTCGGGGAATTTGCTAAAGAATACATCATGGTGAGGATTCTAGTTTTTCAATTGATGATAATGAAGTTTAAGATTGAAAGGCAGAATATGTGTCCCAGACTTCCCTGATCTGAAACGTGAAGTTTTAGACGAATGTCATAAATCTAAATTCAGCATCCATCCAGGAGTTAACAAGATGTATCGTGATATCAAAAGAACCTTCTAGTGGAAGACGATGAAAAGGGACATATCTTTATATGTGAGTCGTTGTGCTACTTACCAACAAATCAAAAGCGACCAAAAGAAAATGGTGGGATTACTTCAGCCTTTAGAGGTACCAAAGTGGAAATAGGACCAAGTAGCGATGGATTTCATCGATAGTTTGCCTCGTACTCGGAAAGGCAATGAAGCAATTTGGGTCAGTGTGGACCATTTGACTAAGATAGCCCACTTCTTGCCAGTAAAATCTACCCGCACGGCAGCAAGTTTAGCAAAATTATATATGAAAGAAATTGTCCGTCTCCATGGCAATCCTAGCAGCATAGTGAGTGATCGTGATCTGATCTTCACTAGTAGATTTTGGGAGGCGTTTCATGACGCATTGGGAACAAAACTGAATTTCAGCACTGCTTATCACCCATAGTCTGATGGGTAGACTGAGAGGATCAACCGAATCTTAGAAGACCTATTACGTGCTTGTATACTTGATTTTGGTGGTTCTTGGGAGGACTATTTGCATCTGGTCGAGTTCTCTTATAACAATAGCTATCAGGCCAATATAGAGATGACTCCTTTTGAGGCTTTATATGGTCGTCCGTGTCGATCACTGGCATGTTGGATTGAGGCAGGTGATAGACTCGTTCTTGGACTGGATATGATTAAAGAAGCCACAGAAAAAGTTGATTCTATTCGGAAGAAATTAAGGACAGCTCAGAGTCGTCAAAAGAGTTATTAAAATCGTAGAAGAAGGGATTTGGAATTCCAGATTGGAGATTCTGTCTTTCTTAAAGTATCTCCTATGTGAGGTGTATTGAGTTCTGGGAAGACCGGTAAACTAGCACCACGATATATTGGTCCTTTCCTTTTTCTGGAGAGGATCAGTTCTTTGGCCTATCGAGTGCAGTTTCCTAGCTGGTTATCTGGCGTGCATGATGTATTCCACATTTCTTACCTTCGGAAGTATGTGCATGATCTGGATAGTATTATTGAAGAAGTTGCTCAACAAGATCTCGAAATCACTCCCAATTTAACAGTCAAAAGAGAACCGATAAAGATTGTGGATCGTGAAGTAAAGCAATTGAGGAACAAAGTTGTGAAGCTAGTTAAATTTCAGTGGAGTGGCGATCCAAAGGACTGCACTTGGGAAACTGAAGATAATATGCAGAAATCATATCCCAATTGCAGAGTGGATATCTCGGCTTAACCTGGTAAGCCATTTCCTTATTCTTTCTGAATTCGTATATTCTTTGTTTGTTTTTCTCTCTCTTTCAACTTTCAAGGACAAAATTTTCTTAAGGTGGGGATATCTGTAACATCCCAAAATTTATCGACTTAAAATTAATAATATATTTTAAACTTTTGGAATTTAATTTGAAATTAAATTGAAAAATCTTAAACAAATAAAATAAGTGAAAATCATATATAAATAAAATTCCAATTTATTTTGAGTTTAAAATTTTGAAATAATGAATGTTTTTAAAAGTCATTTAAATTTATACACATATATGTATATTGCATATATGAGTAGTTTTGAATGCACACATTGAATTTGAATTTAAATTGGGTAGGGATGGATATGAATATATGAATAGACATAAATGGATTTTTATAAATCAAGTGAATTGAGATTTGAATTTAAATTTAAAAGTAAGTGCCAACCAAAATCATTAAGATGTAATATATATAATGCAAATATTGGTTAAAACAATTCTTTTAACATTGCATACATATATACATATAAATGAATAAGGGGGTGTATTCATTTATAAAGTGAATAGGATATAAAAATTTATTGAAAAAAATTCTTTTGCCTTGTAAAAATCACAAATGCTTAACATTCACATAGAAGATGGAGTAAAGAGATTAACAAAATTGAGATCTTATGATTATTGTTTACAAATGCATGAAACATCAGCGCTTGAATAAAATAATCAAATTAAAAAATTATAGGAAACTTTTCAGCTTCCAATTTCAAATTTATTTAGCTCCAAATCTATGAAAAGTACAGTAACTAAGATTTAGCATTCCAAACTCCAACACTCAAGAAAAAAACCAGACAGAAAAAAAAACTGCCTACCTTCTTCAATTCAAAAGCAAAAATCTGAGAATCATCTTAAAGCTTCAAGCTATAGTTTATGATTCCATCTCTCAAGTAGATTTTTAAACTTTATAGTTTAATGCAATTATGATTTTGAAATTAACTTTTAATAATAAATTCAGAAAAACTGCAGATTTGTAAAAAAAAAAGTGCTTCAATTTTTTTGGGCCAGAGCAGTGCAAAGTTTTTCTGGAAATAATTTAAGGCAAGTGAATTCATTTCTTTTAAAGATTTAAAATTTGAGTTTGCTAAACAATATTAAAGCAGGAATTAATCAATTGAATCAATCATTTGCAGGAGTAATCAAGCTCAAAGATTATATCTATTTCTAGTTTTCAAGTTGCAGGAAAAACTTCATATGTTATATAAAAAAATCCCACTGTAAGTAAATTCAAAAATTACTGTTATTGATGAATTAAGTAAATGGATACAACCAAGAATAAGCAAAGATTTTCATTTATAACTTGCAGATCTAAAATTCCAAAATTAAAGTAGGAAAAAAATTTTCCAGGCTTCATCTTTTCTTTTGAAACTATCAAGGGCCTTTTCTGTCTTCAGGGAAGAGGTGAGTAAACCCCTGTTTTATTCAATCATTTGCTGCTGTTTGAATGCCTGCATGAATGTGATTAGCTTTTGCATGTGAATGAATTGTTATACTTGTGTTTTTCTTTGCCTGGAAATGTTGTTTTCTTTTTCTGTTCTTCTGTGTCCTTCAACTCTATGGTTTACAGTGTAAACCACGCCAAACTAAAACCCTCTCTCTATTTCTATTGAATTTGAATGATAAAGTATGGTTTAACACTGCATTGTGTTCCAGTAACAAATTGAAGCAAAGTCATATAGTTTTTTTTACTGGAAACTGTGGAAACATAGTTACATTTAAGTATCAGGTTTACAGAGAAAACCATGCTAAATTCAAGATCTGTCTCTCTATCCTTCTCTGAAATTAAAGTATAAACAAATTAAAGTGATGTTGGACATGTATTATGTTTAGTAACAGATCAAAAGCAGAGAAACATGTTTTATTCTTTTCTGGAAAATGTAAAACACAGTCACAATCCAAATAAGCAAGAAATTCGAACGTCGTAGATTTTTATTTCAGTAATATTATTTGATCCCCTTCAAAAATGTTGATTTTAGAAACAAAAATTCAAATTTTTCATCAAGATTTCACTGAGATATTTCGGATGATCAGAAAAATGAATTTTTATCAAATTCTGGTCATCTAAGTGATTGTAGGCCTCGAGTTTGTCGTCACTGATAGTTTGAGTGTTGGTGATCGCCAGAAAAATACAAGATGAATTTATAAATCACTGGATTGTTAACTCGAGATCAAATTAGGGTTTAAGAACCCATTTTCTATTCATGTTCGAAATAACGGTGCTGCGCCATCAATGGATGATCGGACTTCGCGCCTCTGGTGCCAATCGCGGCGTCGCACGTTGATGGAGCTTCGGTCCAAATTTGGTGACCGCTGACGGTCTGAGCAGGTGGGGCGATCCATTTTTCTGATGAAGTTCTGATGGGTCGTTTGGGCCGAGATGACACAATTCTTGTTTTCAAAATTTATTTGAGTTTTGGGTATTTGTGGAGTTTTGGGGGATGGTCGTCGACTCGAGGGTGGCTGCAGCTTCGACCAACGGTGTCGAATCCGACCGTGCACATGCATGTAGGGGTGACTCGAAGCTCTATGCAGGGATTTGGGGAGAGGACTCAAAGTCAGGCTCGTGTCGTCTGGGTTGTTTTAAAAACTTAAACAAATTTTTGTAAAAAAATGTCACTCGGGTAAGTTTGGGATAAAACTCGATGCAGGGGGATGTTTGTCGCAGGGACAACTCGAGGGAGCCTCGGGTTGGACATGAAAACAACAAAATCCAGTTTTAACTAGATTTTGAAAACACAAGTTAAATAATTTTTCTGAATTCATTCTTTAGAAATTAATGGTAGTTGTTAATGGAATGTGAGGTAAATGATATTGAATCAATTATTTAAAATTATGAAGTTCAAAGATATTTCAAATTGTATATTTTCTTTCTAATAAAAATTGTTTTAAAATTTAACTTAATAACAATTTAGAAGTAAATCAAATAATCAAGTGTTAACTTTAAACCAAATTTATTTATAATGATGAAATAGTATATAACAATTAATGTTTTGTAATGATTTTATAATTAATAATTAATTAATTAAAGAATAGTCAATTTATAAAAGTAATTAAACTTAATTAATTAGCAATCAAGAATTAATAAATTAAGATAATAAATTAAATAATAATTAATTAATAAAGCCTATTAAAATTTAATTAATTCATAATTAAGTAAAACTAAACATTGATTTAAAATAATTAATAAAGATAATTATAAGGTTAATTCACTTTAATCACAATCACCTTAATCGAAGATGATTGACTACCACCAAATATCCTGTACTAGATTGATATTTCTACTGTGATACTGTGATTGCTTTGTGCTGAACTATGATTTGTGATTTTTTCCTATATGTATGTGAAAACCTCTTTTGCCCGTAAAACGACATTTAAACCTTAATGCGACAGGGAGTCGGATTTCAGTCTGTTATCCAAAACCCACATCGAACCCTGAATGTGAATCCTTTTAATTGATGCACCACATGTTTTAAAATTGAGCGCTCACTATTCGGATTAGCCGGGGGAGGACCTTTGTGTCATATAATCCATTCCGAATAGTGATTCGACGAAATGGATAGCATTTGAAGACGGTGGTGAAGACCGGGTGTGTTCGAAAACGATAGGATAACCTATCGATTGTCTCTGCACTGAGTTGCTCTGGTATAGAGATTTCCACATGTGATGGGGAGTTCGATCGGGATTGTGGACGCCTGGATTTGCAAGGGCTTCTTCCTTTATTGGACGAAGTGCCTTCGGTTCTGTTCGAACCCGGAACAGACTTGTATGGTTGTGTGTCTGACATTACACTTTGAGATATAAAGCCGATTTCTTTCAAATACATACCTGTTGGTGGCGGAGAATTTATTCTCTTAGCTTAATACCCTTCTCTGAGACGTACGAGCTCAGAGGTTATGTAATTGAAGGTTATCAGCGATATACTCCCAATTTGGCAGTGTGGCGCGCTAAGTGCTGTTGTATGTTGATGATCATTTGTTGATCATTTGTGATCAAAGCATGGCTTTCGTGTGAAGCATAGCTTTGTGGATAAGACCTCATCGGACCTCACACCCCGGAAATGGTCGAAATAGGAAAGATGCGGCAAGGTTATGAGGGTTGCGCCCTTTAGGGTATGTCATTTCCTTTTGGAAAAAAGTAGTATCATGGTATGGATCCCAGATATTTTACCTATGCGGTTTCTTCAATCTCATTTACTGTGTGGTTGTTGCTTTGTGATGGAGGGCCCTCGGATAAAGGTCGCAAACGACCGGGGAATGACATAGTCGTGTAGTAGTTACCTAGTTACAGAGGTAACCCGGCCTTGTGTTGGCAGAGAACTGGTTAAGTTCTCGGGATGTCCCGCCAGAGGCGTGCCCATGTGGCAGTAGGAAGTTCCTTAGCCTGACCATTTGTTGGAAATCCAAAGAAACAATACGAGCCCTGTACGGTTTTAGTTGTATAACCTGCCATGCAGCGTGGCGGTAACCTGCCACAAAACATGGTAGCTATAGTAGGCATACGACGAAATGTGGTATGCTGGCTAAGATTAATATTGTACTTTCGAAATGACTTTCTACACTATGCACTAGTGATAATATTAGAGAAATTTTTCCCGTATAAGCATATTTGACTATAATAAGAAGAAATCTCCTCCAATTCCGCGATTGCATTGTGTGTGTGGCGAGAGGTCTTATGGTAGTTTCATTTTCCAAAAGCATACCGGTTTTTCTTGTATAAATCTGTTTTATTTGAAAGCAACTATCTTTGTTTGCCCATACCAGTCTCATGACTGACCCGGAGTTTATTGTTTCTTTTCTAAACTCTGAGAGCCCATCATTTCTACATGAGCAGCCTAGTAGCAGGTTTTCCGTATCTTGGTATTTGCTGTCTTTTGGAGTCTTTTGGTTTGGAGTTATCGGTTTTTGGAGGCTTTTACCTTGAAGATATTTTGGAAGCTTTTGGATCTCAAGGTTCTTAGTTTGGAAGTTGATTATCACTCTATTTCTTGAAGACTTTTGGCATATGATCACATGTTACTCTACTGTGATGTTCTATTTGGAGTTGTGATATATGTATTATGATACACTGATGTTGTAACATATATTATGATGATGTTGTATCTGTGATGTAATGCATAATATTCATTTTTTTCCGATGTTTTATATTCATCTAATGTTGTTATAAGCTCCATCCGACTGGAGTCTGATGTTGAATCTTTGGCAGTCGAATACAAGTGAGGTATTCGATGTCAATTTTTGAACATTGGATTTCAGGTCGTGACATTGTGGTGGTGGTGGAGGTGGCTATGGTGGTGGAGGAGGAAGGGCCGAGCACATAAGGTTGAAGCAATGCAAGAATTCATGCAAAACAAGGAAGAAAAAGTAGAAAAATGAATATTTTTACCAAAGTTATTCTCTTCAGGAGATGGAGGCTGAAATTTTTGAGTTTGAGAAAGTTTTGCGCATGAAAAATATGAGGGAGATCGGCTGAAGGAAAGAGGATAGGGTCAGCAATTGAATGCTTGTATTATTTGGTAATGAAAAGGCAAATGAATGTGAAAAGACAAAGCATATAAAAGGTCAAAAACCCTTCATATTTCCAAATTCTTTTTGCAATTTAAAATACATATGAAAATGCATATAAATAAAATAAAAACACAAAAATACAATGAATGAATAAAAATAGATAAATAAATTTTAAATAAATATAATTAAATTAAGAAAATAGCTTAAAAATAGAAACTAGGTTATAAAAATTGAAAATAAATAAAAGTTTTGGAAAAATTATAACATCACTTTAAAAATGTATTAAAATAAAATATATACCTAACATGTCATATAACACATATTAGAACATGATTTTATAAATAAAAATATTATTTATATAAATTAAAATAGATAATTTTATTAAATAAATCAATTTACATGCAATATGGTAAAAAGCATAACTTTCACAGTATAAATCAGGTTTCAACGAAATGAAAAGCAGTATTCTTTAAATTTAATCTAATGTCATAATAAAAGATGAAATTAAAAATTTCAAATGTTTAAATTTTAAATTTAAAAGTCAAAGTTTGACCAGATTGTCCAAAAATCCAATTTTCTGGAAATATTCTATTTATTCTGGTTTGAAATTATAATTCACATAAAAATCAAAAAAATATTTAAAATAACAAAGATTATTCATTTTAATAAATGCAATAAAGTTTTAAAATAAAATAATCAAAATAAACAATTAAAATAAATCACAAAATTCAGGATTGTTACACAACGAGCTTCAGCGTTGGCATCACTCGTTACACTTTTTGATGAGCTCCAGCAACGCCACCACCCGCCAACATATTGTTTAAACATATCTTTCCCGTGTAGGATCTATCAGTCTTCTCAATGAAAATAAACGTCTCTATCTACCAATTCTCTCTCCCCCATGCCACCACGTGGCACCTAACACCTTGATAAGAGGATCAAGTTTAAGCAACGTTCGAACTTTGCAGCAGGTAAGGACGTGGTGAACATGTCTGCCGCATTATTCTCTTGTGAACCTTCTAAAGGTGAATCAATTTCTCTTCATTCATTGAGATAAGAAAGAGTTCTCTCACCTCTATATATTTGTTCTTTGAGACGAGCCAGATTTTTAGCTAAGTAAATTCCACTTTGACCGTCACAATTCACCTATACTTCATCATACACAAAACCCAAATCACACATCAATCGCTTTAAATACAGTGCCTCCTTAGCCGCTTTAACAACAGCTATAAGCTCGGCCTCTGTAATAGATGAATCAAAAACGATATGCAACCTTTCTTTCCAACTAATAGTTGTCTCCAAGAGTGAACACATAACCTAAGTTGACCCTTCGATCTCTATCGCCGGCGTAGTCAGAATCACAAAATCTACCAAGCTGAAATCTCTATCTTTGCCGTCAAAAAAAGCCCACGGTCTAGAGTTCCGCTATAATATCCAAAACTGTATTTTGTTGCCTCCCAATGCATCTTTTTTAAAATTTTCATATATCTACTAACCAATCCAACAGCTTGTGCAATGTCACGCTTATTGCAAACCATAGCAGACAATAAAACTACCAGCTGCACTCACATAAGGCACCTTCTCCATGTAAGGTTTGTCCTTCTGTGAGATCGAAGAGGCTTTATTTGAAAGTTATATATGCAAAGGCATGAGTGTACTAATTTCCTTTGCTCCTTCCATACTAAATTGAGCAAGCACCGTCCTAAGATACTCCTTTTGAGTGAACCTCAAAAGACCTAGCTTTCTATCTCTTTGGATTCCTATATCCAAAATCTTCATTGCTTCCTCAAGGTCTTTTTCATCTCAAATTCCATTGTTAGCTCCAACTTCAAACTATCAATTTCAGCTTCATCCTAAGAAGCAATTAACATGTCGTCCACATACAAGAGTAAATACATCCAACTACCGCTCTCTAAATGCTTGAAGTGCACACAATCGTCTTTGACACAACAATCAAAACCATGTGAAAGCACAAAAGAGTCAAACCTCTTGTACCATTGTCTACACGATTGCTTGAGTCCATTAAGTGACTTCTTCAGCTTGGAAAACCATTTCTCTTTTTCACTTACAACAAATTCTTTTGGTTGCTTCATGTAAATGGTCTCCTTCAAGTCTCCTTGTAAGAAAGCGATCTTCATATCAAGTTGCTCCAACACTAAGTATGACTCACTACATAGGAAAATATCTCATCATATTTGACTCTCTTTCTCTGTGAAAACCCTTTAGAAGCTAATCTTGCCTTGTATCTCCCCCTCATCATTCACCTTTAATACCCACTTGCAACCTATGGCTCGACTTTCTAGAGAAGGTGATACCAAATCCTAAGTCTTATTCTATCTCAACAACTCTAACTCCTCTTCCATAGCGTACATCCATTTCGAGCTAACTTCATAGCTTCTTCAAGGTCAATTGGCTTATTATGAACCACATGCTGTGTAACGACCCCGGTTTTGAGTAAAATTTTAATTAGTAATTAAAATAAAATTTTGAATAAAATTGTGAATTAATTTGAATTTTTCAAATTCAACAAGATATTTGTTTATTTGGATATTGATTTTGAATTTAATTATGACTTTGAAATTCTAATTTTAATATCTTATAAATAAAAATTTGGATTTGAAAACTATATAACTTTATAAAATTTATTTTCTAATTTTAAGAGACATATGTAATATATTTATAAAGTTATTTTTTTGAAATAAATACAAAATTGGTTGTATATTAATTTTTGAAATTGAAATTTAAAAATAATTTTTTTGAATATATATTGGATTTGAAAAGCTCTATTTCAAAAATTTATAGAAATTTGTTTTCTAATCTATAATATACATATGTAATGTATATATTTTGAAAGTTATATTGGAATTCAATATAGCAAATTTTCAAAAGCTATTTGAAAGTTATTTTTTTTACTTTAAATATAAATAATTTTTGAAAGTTGTTTAAAGTCAAAATTTATATTCTAAAGACTTATACATATAATCTGTTCATACCTATGTAATTTAATTTTTAAATCAATTTCTTTAAAAGGTTATATAAGTGTTAATGAAGAAAGATGTATTTATTTAAATAGGAAAATATAGTATAAAGTTATGTTTAAATGTTATTAACATGAAGATTTAAGGTGTTTAAAAATATAAATATAAGAAAACATATTACAAGATTTATAAATAAAATAAAGAAAAGGGTTGAAGCACAAATTGTTTCATATTAACAAAGTAATAAAACAAGGGGTAAAACATAAAAATCCATGCTTATGACATTTGTAAGAAAATAATTAAAGACATAAAACATTGTAAATCATGCAATAAGAAAATTTAACAAGTGTTAATACAATAGACAAGTGGCGATTTATTAAGTAGCATGAAAAATATATATCAAAAGAAACAAAACCAGATTTCATTTTTTTCTTCTCATTTTCAAAACCTGGAAATAAGAAAATAAACCAGATAAAAGGAATGAAAAAAATGCAATTTAAACCAAGCAGTTTCAGTTTGAAAATCTGAAGCAAATCAAACCTGGAAGCACTGATTCAAGGAGTAGATCAGGCAAATTTAAATCAAGATTAAAGTGATTCTTTTGAAACCTGGAAATGTAGTTCAGAAAAACAGAAAAGAAATCAAAAGCAAGGGACAAATCCAAGCCTGGAAACAAGATACAGAAAAGAAAATAAATTCGTCAACTTGAAAACCAGAAGTACAAAAGCAAGTTTAAATCAAAAATCTCAAATCTGGAACAAGAATCAGGAACAAAACAAAATCAAACAGCAAAGCTAAGGGTTCAATTCAATCAACTTCAACCTGATTCATAAGTAACTCAAGGATCAAGCAAGCTAACAACATCAGGTTTGAATTTAACAAATAAAAGATCACTAATCAAAAGCACAGATCAAATTCAAAGTTTCCAGTTTCATTCCAGGTTTTTTTGCCTTTGTTTCAAACTTTTCCAGGTAAGTAAACTACCAATTTTTATCTAAATTTGCTGCAATTTTTGTTAATGCTTGAAGCTGTTGGTATAAGTTTTAAAATTCCTACATGTTTTAATATATATATATATATGTGTGTGTGTGTGTGTGTGTGTGATGTGTGTGTGTTTGTTTATAGAGACATATCCCTCTGTTTTAAACAATTTACAGGCATAAGTTAGTTTCAATATTTAATGTTTGATGTTTGAACAAAATAAAATTTAAATATCAAGAATTAAATTTTGAGAATACTTTATAAAAGATGAATGGATTTACTGGAAACTTTAAAAGCACTGCAAAATCAAATTTTGTTCAAAATTTGATTGATTAAAATTTGGGATTTGATAACTTGATCCTGTTTGTCTTAATAAGCCATGATTTCTAAAATGAAATTCAAGATTTTTAGTTCACTAAATTATGAGAAAATGTGAGATGAACGAAATTGACATTTTAGTCAATTTCTGGTGATCACGGCAACATTGAACTTCGGGGTTGAGGCTGAAGCATGATTATAGGTGGGCAATTTCAAGAAAAATATTGGATGAATTTACTAATCGCCGTGGTTGCCAAGCGATGATGAATTAGGGTTTTGGGTCTAGTTCTGTTCGACATTGTTCAAGGGGTAATCTCGTGGTTGTAGTATGATCGGAATCATTTGCATTGGGGGTGGAAGTTTCATGGGTCAATGGCATAGCTCTGGTCGGAATCGTATGATTTCCGGTGACGGGGATTGGCGAGGCGAGAAGGTTTTAGATGATCGGCTGGGTACCAATTTTGAATCAAACTGCTCAATTTTGGAGTTTGGGCTTATCGATGGGTCTGGATGGTTGAGGGGACTCAGGATGGATGGATGATCTGTCGATGATCGAAGCATCGGCCGGAAGTGATCGCGGCGATCGTGCACGCGAACGTTTTGATCTAGGTTGTTCGTGATGTTGGGGAAGAAAGGTTAATCTCGTGTTCGAGCTCGGGGAATCGACAGTTTAGATCAAAGCATACAAAATTGAAATGGCTCGGGAAGATTTAAGTTTTACTCGGGTTTTTGTTTGTTTTGTCTCGGGTCTGTAGTTTTAATGTAAAAACAGGTTTTAAATTTAAAACCAATCAAGTTTTTATTTTGAAATAGATTTTTTTGCAAAGATTAGATGTTAACCAAGTTTTTAATTGGTTAACAAAGTTTTTAAATAAAATTGTATTAAAATTAACCAAGCTTTAAAATGTTTAAAAATATACATGACCTTTATTTTTATTATTTTAAGTTTATTTGAAATAAACTTAATAGTATTACAAATGTTTTAATTGTTAATCAACTTTTAAAGTCTAAGTTAATTTTTTAAAGGATATTAATTACTTAAAGTTAATTACTTAATAAAAATAATTAAGGTAAATTAATTTAATGATTTAAGTTTGATGTAAGTTGTTAAAGGTGATTATTTAATGTAAGGAATTTTAAGGATAATCACTTAATCAAAGATTGATTATGGTTAATTAATTTCGTAATTAAGAATAATAAATTAATTTGAAGATTAATTAATATAAGTAATTAGAGGAAATTAATTACTTAAAGATAATTACTAGTTAAAAGTAATTAATTGATAGTTAGAGTTAATTAAGTAATTAGGGATAATTACCTTTTTAAAATTAATTTAAGGATAATTAATTAAATGATAATTAATTAAGGATACTTAATAAAAGGATAATTAATTAAGAGTTAATTAATTAAGGATAATTAACTAAAGAATAATTAAATAATTAAGGATTAATTATTTAATGATTAAAGATTGATTCATTTGTTAATTAAGGTTGATTAATTACATTAGTTAATGATTTTTAATTAATTAATCAAGAATTGATAATTAATTAATAAGCAATTAATTTAATTGGAAATTAAATTGAATTAATTAGGATTTGAATAATTAATTAATCCTACTTATAAATGATTATTGAATGCTTGGATTGTTTGTATTATATGAGATACCTTAAATTGTTTGTTATTTCTGGATTATAATATTCTGTTCTGTGAATTGAGCTGTGTGTAATTTATTTATTTATTTTGTCTGTGATACATTTATCTGTGAATGGAAGATAAGCATTATAGATTATACCGCTTATAGATTAAATCTGTAAGTAGACTTGTATGGATGTGTGTCTGACATTACACTTTGAGATGTAAAACCGGTTCTATCAAATACATTTCTGTTTGGTGGAGGAGATTTATTCTCTTAGTTTAACACCTTTCTCTGAGACATACGAGCTCAGAGATTATGTAGTTGATGGCTACTAGTGATACATTCCCAATTTGGTAATGTGGCATACGAAGTGCTTTAGATCATTTGTTGATCAAAGCATGGCTTTGATGTGACTTCATCGAGCCTCACTGCCCGGTAATGGTTGAAACAGGAATCGTGGCGGCAAGGTTATTTGGGGGTAGCTCCCCCTGAGGATATGACCATTTTCTTCTGGATAAAAAGTGATATCATGGTATGGAGCCCAGATATTTACTTATGTTGATTTTGAAAGTGGTATCATGGTATGGAGCCTAGATACTTTACTGTGTGGTTGTTGGACTGAGGGCCCTCGAATAAAGGTCGGTAACGATCGAAGGATGGCATGCTCGTGTCAGTAGTTACTTCCGGGCTAGGGTAACCCAACCTTGTGTAGCAGAGATCCGGTTAGGTTCTTGGGGGCGTCCCTCCAGAGGCGTTCCATTTTGTGTGGGAAGTTCCTTTGCCTGACCATTTGTTGGAAATCCAATCATCCAATACGCGTCTTGTATAATTTCAGTTGTATAACCTGCCATGGAATGTGGCGGTAACCTGCTATTGAACAAGGTAGCTATAGTAGGCATACGACGGAATGTTGTATGTTGGCTAAGATTAATATTATACTTTCGAAATATTTTCCACTATGCACTAATAATAATATCAAAATGGTTTTCGCGTATCAAGCATTTTTGACTATCATAAGGAGAAATCTCCTCCAATTCTGCGTTTGCATGATGTGTGTGGCAGGAGGCCTTATAGTAGTTTCATTTTCCAAAAAGCATTGCGGATTTCAACTTTTAAGTTCTTTTGTTGTTTGTTTGCTCATACCAGTCCCATGACTGACCCAAAGTTTTTTGTTCCCTTCCTAAACTCTGGTGCCCACAATTTTCCACACGGGCAGTCTAGAGTTAGGTTTTTCAAAAGTCAGATAGTAGATGTAGAATCTGATATCTTTGAAGCCTTTGGATCTAGGCGATCACATTTGCTTCATTCTGCAGTTATCTAGTTTGCTTATTATATCATGATGATGGTTCGAGTTATCTTTATTTCGGAGATGGAGTTGCAGTTCCATTACGGAGTTGGATTCTTTTGGAGATTTTAGTGGAGTTATCTTTCCGATGTCGATGGTTGCAAAGTCTAGACTATCCAGCTTTGTTTTATTTCCGCTGTTATTTTTGTATCTTTTATGTTAATATCATTTGTATCAAATTACTGTATATCATTTGGTATTATATTCATTGGAGTTATATGATATTCTTTTTCTTCCACTGTGTTGTTGTACTTAATGTGTTATAAGCTCCGGTAAACCAGATTCGACGTTTGGATCTGCGGCATTCAAATATAGGTGATATATTCGGTGCCAATTTTCGAAGGTCGAGTCCGGGTCGTTATATGTTGGGCATAATCAAACTGATCACCAAGGCTAAGGTTTGCATAGTGCCAATCACTGTAACTCTTGAAAGGCCTAATAGTGCTATGACTAGCCAGAATAGGTACAACTTTGCCTAAACTTCTTTCAGCTCCATCTTGAACTGAACTTACTCTAGTCTCATGCATATCACCCACGCTACTAGAAGGAACCTGTGGCTACTTTGTGATGTCTCATCAACTGCATCTACATCTCTCACAACAACAACTCTACTACTAGGCTAAAATGTAGGAACCTCTTCCAACCCCTTAGGCCTATTAGATTCATTTGATGTGGTAGGTAACTCCAAGTGAACATTGTAAAATCATAAAAAGTTACATGTCCAGAATGCAATATTTCTAGCAACAGAGTTCCAAATGAAATAACCTTTGATACCCTCCATGTATCCCATAAATATGCCTTTGTACGCTCTGGCTTCCAACTTATCATCACATGTATGGTTGACATACACAAGACAACCGAAAATATGAAAGTAACCGAGATGCACTACTTTACCCCTCCATTTCTCCTCTAGAACCATCCCCTCTATGGCTGAATATGGAATTCTATTTATAATATGCGCTGCAGCCGATAATGCTTCAGCTCAAAAGCCTCTAGACAAGACTGCCATCAGTCTCAAACAATGTGCCTTCGCAATTAGATTATGATTCATCCTCTTAGCAACCACATTGGATAATGGATCTCCTAGTGTGGTGAAATTTCTCTAAATACCATGCTGCTTAAAAAAATTAAGGAACACCTTAAAAACAAATTCACTACCATTATCAGATCTAAGCACCTTCAACTTAAAGCCAGATTAGTTCCCAACTAGTGCTTTCCAAGCTTTAAACTTCTCAAAACTTTCTGATTTGGCCTTCATCACATACACCCAAATTTTTCGACAAAAGTCATCAATAAAGGAAATAAAATACTTCGCCCCCCTAATGGAAGCATTACCTATTGGTCCCAAACATCTGCATGCAAATAATCAAGCACTCTCTCCGTGCTATGAAGTCCAACTCTAAAAGATACCTTCGTCTACTTTCCCACAACACACTCTTGGCAAAATCCTAACTTGTTAAAGCTTCCTCCTTTGATCATCTTTCGACTATGAAGCAACTCTAAGCCCTTCTCTGAAATATGATCCTATCTTAGATGCCAAAGTCTAGTTGCATCCAAAGCGCGAGAATTATCCACTCCAACACATGACTCTCCAAGAATCATAGTTCCCTTCAACAGATATAGATTTCGGATCACATCTTCCTTCGTCAAAATAAGTGATCCCCTAGAAACCTTTAAACCATCATTCTCTATAGCCACCTTGCATCCCATGGATGCCAACTTCCCTAAAGAAATTAATTACTTCCTAAGACCTCGAACATAGCAGATACTTATTAAAGGGCATATCACTCCATCAAACAACCTAATCCGCACGGTACCCTCTCCCATGGTTATACAACTAGCATCATTTTTCGTAAGGGTTGCGCTTCCCTCTTTTCCAACAAAAGAGCTAAAATAATCCTTGTTTGGCTTCATATGAAAGGACACCCCTGAGTTAAGCACTTAGTAGTCTGTTACATCAGATACCACTGCAGTCAACACAACGTCAGTACAATCTTCTCCATTGCAATTGATAAAGATCCATCCTTGGCGTTCTTCTTCAAATAAATCCAGATAGTCTCTCTTCCAATGGCCTTGTTTTTTTGCAATAGTGACACTTTCCATCTCTAGACTTTCCTCTCCAACCATTTCCAAGCTTCCTAGACATGGAACGCCCCCTAGGGTTCCAACTCTTTTTCTCTTCTCTTCCACTCTCAACAAATGTGCCATGAATACTACTTCCTTCTCTTCCTTCACTCATCTCGTTCATCAAATCACTCAAGTCTTTAGATAGAAAACCCGACTTCACATCATCTACTGTCAAGTTGTCACTTCCATAAATAAGACTGTTAGCGAAACCTATGTAACGCTCTAGAAGGGGATACAAAAGAACCAACGCCTTATGTTCTTCATCCACTTTTAAATCCATAGTCTCCATCTTCATTACAAGATCATCAAAGAAAGTCTTAACTGAAGCATTCTCTCTCATCGTCATGGTGAAAATCATCTTCAATAGAATCAAACGATTAGAGAATGATTTCTTCATATAGAGATTCTCCAGCTTGGACCAAAATTCCTTTAGTAGTGGTTTCCATGCTAATTTCCGAGATAACGTTTTCTCCTATGGCCAGCTGTAGTATAGTAAACTCCCATTTTTCTACTACCTTCTTCTTCGTGGCATATATTTTCGGTTGTAACTCTTTGATGTCAAAAACTACTTGATGAACCATACTCCTTTTTGGAATAGCCTTCATCCTCCATTGCTACTTCTCGAGGTCTTTATCCCTGCTCCACCTTTCTATTGCCAACTGTGACCCAGATTTAATATAAGAACCTCTGACATAAGGTATTATTACAATAGGAGTAGCCCCATCTTCTACCGTACTTCCTTACACCATCTATAAATCAACCTAGCTGCACTGATACCAAAATGTTGGGGTCTATCATTCCTAGCTGATATTATCCAATAACACAGATGTTGAAACAAATAGGATCGAATATAAAAATGGAAAAATAATCAAATAAAATTATCAGGATTGTTCACCTTAAAACGGTGAAATTAACCAATTAATAATAAATCAAAGGGAAGCACACTAAAAGTTTTTAAAGTGGTTCCACTATTAATGTGACAGTGTATGTCCTCTTAGGGAAGAAGAATTTTATTACTACTAAGGGAGAAGATTACGGAGATTCGTACAAGTTATTTTAGTTACATATTCTCCTTTAAACATAGGATTTGAAACATGGTATTTAACTTATCCTGCAATGTGGGATTGAACAAAACAAAGAAAACCTAATATGTATCATATTTTTCAACAATATAGTGAAATGGTTTCTGCAATATGGAACCATATAAGTACCAATAGATATGTTTGTTTAGTAGTATACATATATAACTTGCGAAAAAATTCTGTTAAAGGTAAAAACATGGTTATCAAATTATCGCAATATAAATAAGTAGATTCTTGGATCCCATGTATGGGTTACATGGGTTGCACAGAATTTTTGGGATTATTGCACATGTATGCATGTGCAAAAGTCTAAACTCTATTTTTAAAGTGAAATGATGCGGTAATTCAACAATTATGCTACCCCATAACAGTAATTAAATTCCATATATTGATGGACATTTTGAAAATTTACATAATGATTATGGTGCTTACAAATTTTGTATGGAAGTTACATTCATGTGGCAATTGTACTCAACATTACTCTATCCATTTACCTTAATCGGTAAAGTATAATTTATGTATACAATTTCACTGGTATCTTTCCATTGTTCACTTTACTATTTTATACAGCAGACATATTCTTTAAGAAGGCTGAAGCAACTTCTAGAAATGTAGGTTAGATTGAAGTGTAGTTCCATTGTTTTCTTAACCTGAAGTGCTAATTGATTTAAAGTCTATTATGTATGTATGTTGCATATTACAATCTTCCATTTGTTTGTTCAAAAAAGTTGTAACAGAATTAGCAATATAAATTTTATGATTTGAATCATTACTGAAAATTGATAGCTATAAGCTTTTGGGAATACATATCTAGGTAAGATGATTATATTTGATAAGTTAATTTTTAATTATATTTTATAAGTAATTTTTAGTTATTTACAATTGTTGTACTTTCCAATCATGTTGCAAAAAAATTGCGGTATGCATTTGCATGTTATTATTGAAAAACTATTGAGTGGGAAGACTTGAACTGTTATTTGTACCTTCTTTAGATGAATGAATTGATAGCTCAACACTGATCTCTTTTTTTGTTTGCTTCTTATTAGGTTTTTTTAGGTAGTTAACTAAACAAAACTGCTTAAATTCATAATTTTTATATTCTTAATACTTTGACATTATTTTTATATTTTTTTTGATAAAAATCCATTAATGCATCAGAGATCCTAATATATGAGTTTCTTGATTCACCAAATGCTACTTTGAATTTTGAATATTTCATCCATTCGTCCATTAATTTAATGTCATTGTACACTGATATTTGCCAATTTTTGAACAAAACAGTATGCATGTCATGGATTATTTATTCATTCGGGATTGTATTTAATCTTGGTCCTTAGGTATATTATCTGAAACGAACTGCCTTTCTTACTCTGAAAGATGAGCCATTAAGGATAAAAGAAAAAAGAAAATGATAGGGGAGAAGAAACTAAACAACACAGAATCTCACTACGCAACGGAACAATATATATTACTCAACATAATATATTACAAAGTCCTTTCAAAAAAGTTATATCAGAGTCATACTAATTCAAATTCTACCCTAGAACAATTATAACAGTCCGTCCCTACCTAACTGATACAACATACACATAATACAGTGGAAAACAAGGTAATAACTAGCCATCAATGAAGTCACCTACACCAAGCTCCTCCAAAATGAGTCTATGGAAAAACCTAAACTACTTGACTGCCCATTCAAATTTGAGCACACAAGAGTTTAGTAAAAGGAAAATAAACATTGGGTCAGACATGGGTCTGGTGTGAGTAAAGCATAAGTCTTTAACTTTATAAAAACCTTTAAATCAAAGGTATCTCGTAAGCCCACACTGCACATAAACACAGATATGTTTTTACCTTATGACAAAAAAAAAATTAGTATATAGAATCCAGTGGTACTATAACATTGTCCAGAGTTTTCAAGTAAATAATTAACATAGCCGAAATTGTTACATTAATTAAATTCCAGCATAATAGGTATACAACCAATATCAAAGACACTTATTGGGAAATGGATTCCATACAATGACTGGGCTACTGGGGTACCGCCCGTCGCAGTGCTTCTCTAGATAAAATAACACCAAGGACCTCATCGGGATCTCCTACCAACATTGAATCGGGCTACCACTTGACTAGTAGTACTTAGAGGTGGGCACGGTCGGTTAACCGAACCGATTGGTTAACCAGTGAAAAGTAATAGTTCGGTTAACCGTTTCATTGGCTAAAATGTCCCATGCATACCGACTGAACTGATGAAATTTAACCATGGTTAACCAGTTAAATTTAACGGTTCAATTAATAGGTCGATCAAGCGGTTAACTGTTGTGCGATTGACCGTTTAATCCAAATGGTTAACAGTTGTCTTGTTAACCATACATATATATTGCAAAGTTAATTCCTGGCTATTCTTACTTTATAACTTCATATACAGGAAATGAGATTAGCCATAAGTTAATTCATAAGTTCACCATAGCATCATAAAAATAAACAATTACATAAACAGTCAAAAACAATCCACAATCATCAACAAAGATCACAAGTTTACAGCTAGTTTCACATTTTACAATCCACAACAGCCCATATTTCATAGTTTGGAATTATATGAACTACAATACTACGTAGTACATACAATTACAACTGCAAAATGTAATGAAAATTCAGCCTGAGGCCCTGGGCTGAACTGTTGATCACAACTAGAGTCTAGACTGCAGCAGTCTAAAAGTCATCACAATGTGATAGCATTGACCATGGTTACACCAAAGTGAAGATCATCCATGCAATAACTGTCAACTGGAACTGTTTAATACCACATACATATTTAATATCTGTATTCTTTCAAAAGTCATATATATACAATACTATATACCTATTTTATAACTGGAACTGTTTAATACGACATACATGTTTGAAAATTGTTAATTGGAAATGTTTAATGCCTTTGAAATTATGCATATACATTTAAAAACTTCACAAACCTTTGTACTAAAAGCAAGCATATGATCAAAAATTATGTATACCAATTGTTATATCATAGACTGTTAAAGTGTAGAAGCAACTTATATACATGATAGACTATTATATGTATACTGAATATAATAGACTGTTATATCAAAAATTATATTGAAACTGGAACTGTTATATCATAGACCGTTATATATATATATATTTATATATATATATATATATATATTGACAGTTATATAAAAAGCTATATATACACACTTTGGTTCATTATAGTGTAGAAGCAACTTATAAAGGTTATAGACGGTTATATCATTCACTATTAGTAATTTACAGTTATATGCATTGGTTCATTATAATCATTGGTTATAGTATTCTACACTATAAAGTTTACATTTTGAAATTTATTATCAGATTTTGGAATTTTAACCATTGGTTATAGACTGTTATATCATTGCAACCATTAGTAAATAAGTTGCTTCTACACAGATTATTATATTATTGCAACATATTTACATATTGCAACTTATGTTCATGTATTCTAGTGTCTTTGTAGACTGTTATATCATTGCAACTATGTATTTATTTTACATATTGCAACTTAAAACATGAAGTCGTTTATTTTAAACATGTATCATGAAGTGGATATATATTTACCAATATATTATGTATCATGTAAATATTTACATGTATCATGATATTTAAACATGTATCATGATATATATGCTATGATATTTATCAATACATCTACAATTTATTTTAAATATGTATCATGTAACATTTATTTACATGTAATATTATAATGTGTATATATATGTATATATATATATGTATGTATGTATTACAGCAATGATATTGGTATTTTCATGGATGTACTACAGTTACTGTAAAATAAACGACTTCATGATACATGTTTAAAATAAATGACTTCATGATATATGCATTGATATTTTCATCCATATGTAAATACATCGAGTCTGTATAGAATACACTATAAAATTGAACAGTACTATACACTTAAAACTGCACATGCATATACTCAAAACCAATATGCTAAAAAACCTTTATTTTTTGAAATCTATATGTTTGATATTTTTATTTTCTCAACTCATTTTACATTTAGAAAACTATGTAAGTATGAATCTAATACTTACATGTATATATACTGAAACTGTATGCATCTTATCTTACATATTCTTCAAAATATTAACGTTAAAAAAAGAAGTATACATATTAGTAATACATAATATTACAGTAATTTTATCAAGCAAGCATGTTTACAGTGATTCAATCAAGCATGTTTATAGTGTTTATAGTGATTCAATCAAGCTAACTACTTCAAGAATGTTTATAGTGATTCAATCAAACAACTTGCAATAAAACTAATGGTTTATAGTGTTGAAACTAATGGTTTGTCCATCAAGCATATTTATAATGTTTAGTTGTTTGATGTGATTCAATCAAGCATGTGCGATGGACAAACCATTTGTTTTTTTTCGAACCTGGACAATTATCTACAGTTTTTCGCATGAATCACAGCAGTAAACTATAAATATTATTATAGATTTTTCATTTTTGATTCAGTAAACCAAATTTAATCCACCATCTAAAAATAATATTATTGTTCGAATCGGTAAACCAAAGTACATACTAATCAAATTTAATCATAGATTTTCGAATCAGTAAACCAAAATTCATACTTAACCAAATTTCCGCATCTCACATAATTATTTAACCAACTAATTAAACAATAATTAAATAAAACAGGTAAAACTAAAAGTTAAAACAAACCCACATTCTTCCTCTTTCGGCTAGCATTCACCATATCTCGACTCAGTCACTTAAAGCCTCAAATTGATCGAGTCACAGTTGGAATCGCAGGCTTGCAAGTTGCAACACGTTGACGAATCGAATGAGGGAAGAGGGAAGGAAGCGGTGGCGGCGACATTTATTTAGATTAGGTTCTTGGGGACAAAGAGGGAATAGGCTACAGCCGTTATAGAGTAAGACGAATAATATTATAATACAAAGTGACGATACGAACGAACACGAAATTCACGAGAATGTAGGTTTAACTTCAAAATTTATTCGGTTAACCAGTTAAGCGCGGTTAACAAGCGCGTTAGCCATTAACCAAAC
Organism: Allium cepa; assembly: GCA_030765085.1. Classification (NCBI taxonomy): domain Eukaryota; kingdom Viridiplantae; phylum Streptophyta; class Magnoliopsida; order Asparagales; family Amaryllidaceae; genus Allium; species Allium cepa. The sequence goes on along the minus strand of CM060943.1, from coordinate 477,972,451 downwards.
CAAAGTTGATCGGTTAAGGTCGGTCGGTTAACCTAAAGTTCGGTTAACCATTTGTATCGGTCAACACGGTTCGGTCGACATTGGTTAAGTCAGTTTAGTCGGTTAAATCGGTTAGATGGCCACCCTTAATAGTACCTAATAGATCACCCCTTGGTTATTGAATCTCGAAGCACGCAAATGAGAGATAATATCGAATCTAGATAGGGATGATCATACCCTAATTAGAAGCAACCCAATTAGCCATGATGCATCTTCCTGTTTTAGTCATTTCCGGTTGGTGAGGCTTGAGGCTACATTTTTCCCTTATATAGAACTTCCCACTTTGAATGCTAATGCTGCCCTCTATGCAGCAATGCAATGCCAGACTTCATCCATACAAGTCATCCATGATATGAATAAACCGAATGCGCTGCCTCTACTACATCCATTCTGGAATGACCCTCAGGATTAGTAGCAAGCATCGCATGTACTTTCAAAGAGCCCCATCTTCAATTCCATCATCTTCAAGATGTCTTCACTTCAAAACGCTGAAGTTGGATCGAACTGATTTTCAAATTAACATATCTGATCCCGGTACCTTCTAAACAACACTCGATAGTTTCCGGTAAAATCAACCCTGGTTGATTAGGAAATAAACAGTCAAAAATAAGAGCGGAGGTCACCTCTTAACCGTTAGTGGATTTTCTTACAATTTATCCTAGGAGAACGAAACGATACGCACAGTACAACATCATCTGAGATGACTCTGTCATATAAATCACGTGTTTCTCCTAGATATTTCCAAAGTTATGTTTAGGTCCGTATTTGATAGTCGGTTATTTAACTATCCAATAAACAAACAATAGCCAATTCCATTTGAGATTTTATTTATCTATAGCAACCACTAAGCCTTAAAACATATCTTTTTTAATAAATCTCTTTTCAAAATGTTTGTCTAAAACATTCATATACCTATCTCTCTGACATAAGTATATACACAAAACATTTGTGAACAACATCTTACTTCCAAATCCTGTTAAAACGGACTAAACAAATGTTTTTTAAATTGGTGGTAAGGACAACCATAAACACTATCCTCCTAGTGTTAAGTGTGGAACAGATGTTCCGTACCACCATCTTAAAAGGTCCATTTAGAGAAACTTAGATCTCAAATTATTTTTATATTTCTTTTGATAAATCGTTTTTAATCAAATCTATTTCATTCGTGAAATCTCTTTTACCTGAAAACCAAATCAATTTCAGAATACTTTCCAAACTTCCAAATTCATTTATAAAACCCTTTATAAATATTCAAAATCATTTATATAAATTGCTTTTACAGATATCCAACTGTTTATATAAATACTTATAAATATCCAAACTTTTTTATAAACTCCCTTCATGAATATCCAAATCATCTTCTAAATCTTATTTTATAAATACCCAAATCATTTATAAAACTTCTTTGTAAACTTTTACTGTTTAAACAACTTTCGAAATAACCTTAGATCAATTTACCTTCATTTAATAAGCAAATTCATTTTATAAATTTCCTTATTTATGACATCTTCTTTGCATAAAACTCAAATCAATTTACCCAAAGCACTTTATCAATTTCCAAATTCCTTTATAAAACACTTTATTAAAACTTCATTTTATAACATGGAAAACCATTCCTATTAGTTAAAAACATCTTTAATAAAACCATTTGTCAAATCATTCTTTAAATATCTTGTTCAAAATGCAGTAACTTTTCATACCATTTCGAAAAGAAAATGAAATATATATCCATATAAAATTAAACGGAGGCTTAATGACCACAATGGTACTTTTAATTTGGTTTTACTTATCCAGTCTAATATAGTATCACATAACAACATGAATACAAGGATCAACACATAACAATCAATCAACTTAGGTAAACGTCCAAGTTAATTGTAATGGTAGAATGGTGTTTGTTCTGCTAATAGATGTCATTTGGTTTTTCTAATCATACAGAGTCACTTAAGGGTAAGCGACGGAGAAATCCTTTGATTTAAAACAAATTTGAATGGTAAAAAGTTTAAAACAAAACCGATTACTTAAACTCAAAGCGATTTTAAAATAAATCAATTAAAACCCTTGTAAATGAGAATCAAAGCCTTGTTAAATAGTTATTAAACTCTAATTAAAAGTAATTAAACCTTATTAAAACATGATTAACTTTAATCAAAGATTAATTTAATTAAAACCCCTTTTAAAATAATAATCAATTAATAATTATCTTAAATAAATAAATAATAAATAATTAATTATTCCTTATTCAATAATTAAATAATAATTAACTTTAGTTAAGTAACAAATAATGATTAACTTAATTGATTAGTATTTAAGTTTAAAAACCAATATTAACTAATGATTGAGTACCACTTAACTTAATCAATTAATCATTAAATAACTAAATGATAAATAATTGTCCTCTAATTACTAACTAAAGTTAGAAAACATTTTCTAAATTTTTTTAGGTTAAAATAAGTTTAGATTAGAAAGATAGTCAGGTTTTTCAAACTGCACGTATATCGACTATCGCTATATGGACTGATAATTTTCAAAAACTTGAAATTTTCTTTCTAACTTTGAAAATGTCCCATTTTAACTCTTATCCTCTTTGAAACATGAAAATAAACTTTGGAAACCAAAATCAAAGTTAACTTGAAAACGTTTCGCTTTGAAACAATAATCAAACTTTCGACAAAAAGCGGATTTCTACGTCGCTTTTGGTTAGCGAATTGCTTACTCAAACTTCGGCGTAAGAAATCAAGTGCAAACCAATATATGTGCATACATACACAACATATAACATTACCACATACTTAAGCAACATTTTAACTCATAAAATTTACAACTTTTAAAAGTATCAACTTGAGTTTTAAAAACAAGAACTTTACTCACCGTATCTTATATAAATTAAACTAAACTTCCATCGAACTTGGCTACAACACTAACAAACAGCCTTAGCTTGAAAATACGACTTTGTGTGGCCTTAGGTGGATAAATGTGGATCGGCCTAGGCTAATTTTGTGCTTGGCCTACATGGGTTTGGGGGTATATGGGGTTTGTTTTGGAGGGTAGTGGTAGTATAAGTGTAGTAGAGTGCTTTAACTTAGTTTTTAAAGTGTGTACACAAGATTTTAACTTAGGTTTTTGTTTGGAAGCTGTGGAAATAAGAGTATGGAAGAAGAGTGTTAGGAAATTAAAAATGAATAATTGAGGGTGTAAACTGAATGACATGAGAAGGTTGAGGTATTTATAAGCATAGAAAACTAGAAATTACTAAAATATCCTTTGTATAAAATAATATACATACACATGCCATGCACACGAAAACCACCATACCTCCCTCCCATCACTTGTACACTTTACCCCCACCCCTTCCATGCATTGAATCATACTCCCATGTGTGTGTACTAAAGATATGGAGATGATTTTTATGTGTATGTGCGTGTGTATAAGTGTGTTTATATGTATGTATATATATTTATATGCCTTTTATAATATAATCTATCACATCTAGTTTTATGCTTACTTAAATATGTGATAGTATATAAATAAATGTGTTTATTATCAAAAATCCAATCAAATATATGTGTGCATGATGCACCGAGCGTGCACAACGTTCCAATTTTCAGGTGTCGAAAAGTCAAAATTTTGAAAAACATTCTTCAGTCACATTTTCTATTTTTATTTGTACTATCTATATTGATAAAAAAATTAAAGGCTATTTTATCATCATTACTAAATAATTAAAATAGGTTTATTTTCTAATAAAAATCCATTAATTGATTAAATAAAATATATTTAAATAGCCTATTTCAAAGTGGCAAAATCCTGGATCGTTACAAATCTATTTTACCATTATTTGTTATTGTTTAAAAGAGTTATATTTCAATTATAAAGCTTATTATTCGAATATTTAAAATTTACTAAATGTTTGCAAATCAAGGTGGTAAAACTCTGGGTTTTTACACTCCTCCCCTCTTAAAAGAATTTCGACCCCGAAATTATACCACAACCCTAATTCCTAGAAACACTTAAACTATGCATCAGTCCATATAATGTACATAGATCATTCCTATGTAAGATCTGATTTGATCTTTCACTCGAACACATAAATTTACTTTCGAACTAGTATTGCTTACCAAACTTCCTAATGAGGACTTTGATTAGGCCTCTTAATTTGAAACTTTTGTTCTCTTTGCATAGTCATAAATTATGATAAACAACTTTTGGTTCCACGTAAGAACCCTCACCAACGCTCGTAGTAAAAAATCAAGTGATAAATCCTTATTCAAAATGGTATAAAACACCTATAGTCAAATACTCGAACCTAGGATTGAGAACTGTGTAAAAAGGGGAAATGATCTTCACACAACATACGCACTGATCTAACGATTTTTACTACCTAACTACTTTATACCCTCCCACCATGATTCATAAGAATCAAATTTTGAATTTATTAACCTATATAATACTCTTCTACATCCTAAGTGTATATATGGACATCTATTTTTTAGTTCTATTTAATTTAACTATTAGAGTAGGCCAAAAATAATTTGGTTCTTGAAACTAAGTCGACCAAATCAACATCTTTACCCTAATAAATCTAGTAAGTAGCTAAGAAGAATAGGATGCTGGTATCCAAATTCCATCAAAGGTTCTACTTTTTCTTAAACACAACTAAGGTAAAAATGTATATTAGCCAGCCTAATGACATCAAATACTTCTTCACATTCTAGATGTTAAAAACCAAAGAGACAGTTTAAATAAACAAACTTTATTAAATTTCTTATTAAATTTAACCTTCTTAAAACTTCATTAATTAATCCACCTTCAGAATATCTTTTTATTTTGAAAACTCTTCCTTTTAAGGGATCCAAGAAAACAATACTCGGGGTTTAATCCAAAAACATTTTGAAAACATACATATATCCGGGGTAACTCCAAAACAACGTCAAGAAACATGGTGCTACCAAATAGTACCATATACCCCACTACTAAGAATGGTAACACTCAAGAGAATGTTTGCCATCCGAGCATACCTCTTACCCATTTTTTTAGTCATTTTTGACACACTCAAACTAGTTAATAAAAAATATATTCTTTTTCCAAATTTCTTTTTGAAACAATACTATTTATAGACAAATAGTTTTTTAACAAAATCATCTATTTTTTTTGAATTTATTCAGATTTGAACTTGTTTCGATTTGTACAATGACAAAGATAACAATTTACTAAGTGTACTATTCTATCTGCCTAAGCGAAGATTTGATTGTCACTTAGAAGATTATTCTGATCATCACAAAACAAATCAAAACTTATTCTTAAGCTATCCAAAGAAAACCTTACTCTCAAACTTTATTTTAAAATATCTATATCTTAAAATATCCTTAATAAAGAATACTACTATTTTCCAAAATCATTTGGAATCAATCAAAGCTACCGGGAGTTAACATTCTCAAAACCCTTTTCATTTTTAAAACACATTTAATAGTTCTAATTTGTAAAATCATCTTTATTAATTCATCTTATAAAACAATCTGAAGTTTTTCTTTAAATAAACACCATTAAAATTCAATTTTTAACCCCACATATCGACGAATGCCTCATAGTCAAACTATGAAACTTAATTCACAAGGTGTTCGATTCAATATTCCTACAAATTCTATCTACCCAACCAATAGTGGAATAAGAATATCTACTATTAAATCTAACAATAGTCAATGCATAAAACTGGACGAGCATGACTAGTTAAACCTTAAATGCTAATAATTTAAATATTATTAACTCCTTACCCACTCTCCTCATAGATAACCACATAGATTTTGAAAATCATCCCTTTTTTATATATAGAAAATATATTCCTAGGTAAATTATTTCATTTACCAAGTTTAAAACAATATTATGTCTATTTAACTTATTCATGTGTTTAGGAAATCCCTATCGACAAATTTGATCGGGCATATCGGCCAGAATTTTTAAGCCACTCGACAGGTCAAACAACACAATATAAAATATTTTTATTCACTAACAAATACGTACTCATATACACATATTACACTCAGACCCATTCTATGGCACTACTGACCCTATCTATAATGAGTTTACCCAACCAAAGCCTAGGTGTTCACTCAACCAAAGCTCTGATACCAAATATAATGAATCGCCTTTCTTACTTCGAAAGACGAGCCATTACGAGTAAAAAAAGAAAACGATAGAAGAAAAGAAACTAAACAGCACTGAATCTCATAACACAACGGAGCTATATATATTACTCAACATGATATATAACAAAGTCATTTCAAAAAATTTACATTAGAGTCATACTAATACAAATTCCACTCTAGGACAGTACAGTTTGTCCCTATTTAACTGATACAACGTACATGTAATATAGCGAAAAACAAGGTAATAACTAGCTATCTATGAAGTCACCTGCTCCAAGCTCTTCCAAAATGAATCTATGAAAAAACCTGAACTACTTGGCTACCCATTCAAATTTGAGCACTCAAAAGTTTAGGAAAAGAAAAATAAACTTCGGGTCAGACATGGGTTTAGTGTGAGTAAAGCATAAGTCTTTAACTTTATAAAAACCTTTAAATCAAAGGCATCCCGCAAGATCATGTCGCACATAAACACGAACGGATTTTTACCTTGCGATAACCAAAACATTTGTATATAAAATCTAGTGATATTATAATGATGTCTAGGGTTTTCAAGTAAATAATTAACATAGCTGAGTTGTTACATTAATTAAATTCCAGCATAATAGTTATACAACTAGACCGAAGGCACTTATTGGGAAATGGATTCCATATAATTACTGGGCTACTGGGGTACCGCCCGTCAAGGTACATCTTTAGATAAAATAATACTAAGGACCTCACTGAGATCCCCTACTAACATAGAACCGACCAACCACTTGACTAGTAGTACCGAATATGATCACTCTTTGGTTAATGCATCTCGAAGCGTACAAATGAAAGATAATACCGACTCTAGATAGGGATGATCATACCTTAATTGGAAGCGACCCACTTAGCTCTGCTGCAACTCCCCTGCTTTAGTCATTCCCAGTTGATGAGGTTTGAGGCTACGTTTTTCTTTTATATAGCACTTCCCACTTGGAATGCTAACACTGCCCTCCAAGCAGCAATGCAGTGCCAACATTAACCTATACAATTGTTCAGGATATAAACAAACCAAAGGCGCTAGGTCTACTAAATCCATTTTGGAATCACCTTCAGGATTAGTAGCAAGCATCCTTGCACTTCAAAGAGCTCCATCTTCAATTCCGTCATCTTCAAGATGTCTTCACTTCGAAACGCTTGTGTTGGATCAAAGTGATTTTCGGATTAACATATCTAATCTTGGTCTCTTCGGAACAACATTCAATAGTTTTCAGCAAACTCAACCCCGATTCTTTAGGAAATAAACAGTTAAAGATAAGAGCAGAAGTCACCTCTTAACCATTAGTGGACAGATTCCCTTTGCATTTGTCCTAGGAGAAAGAAACGAGATTTATACGCACAGTACAACATCATTGGCGATGACTGTGTCATATAACACACAAGTTTCTCCTAGTTATTCGCAAGCTTACATTTTTGGTCCATATTTGATAGTCAGTTATTGAACTATCAAACAAACAAACAACAATCAATTCCATTTGAGATTTTATTTATACATAACAACCACTAAGCCTCAAAATAAATCTTTATTTAATAGATCTCTTTTCAAAACATTTGTCTAAAACATTCATATACTTATCTCTTTGACATAAGTATATTCACAAAACGTTTACGAATAACATCTTACTTTGAAATCCTGTTAAAAAGGATTAAATTTTCTTGTTTAAATTTGAGGTAAGGACAACCCTAAACACTATCCCTCCGGTGCTAAGTATGGAATAGACGTTCCTTACCACCATTTTTCTAAAAGCTCGGTTTAGAGAAACCCAGATCTCAAATTCTTTTTATATTTCTTTCGATAAATCCTTTTTAATAAAATCTATTTCATTTACGAAATCTCTTTCACTTGAAATCCAAATCCATTTCAGAATACATTCCAACTTCCAAATTCAATTATAAAACCCTTTTATAAATATTCAAAATCATTTATGTAAATTGCTTTTATAGATATCCACTTTTTATATAAATTCTTATAAACATACAAACTTTTTTTTATAAACTCACTTCATGAATATCCAAATTATTTTCTAAAACTTCTTTTATAAATACCCAAATCATTTACAAAATTTCTTTATAAATCTTTTCAGTTCAAATAACTTCTGAAATAACCTTAGATTAATTTAACTTCCTTTAATAAGGAGATCCATTTTATAAATCTTTCTTATTTATGACATCTTCTTTGCGTAAAAATCAAATCCATTTACCTAAAGCACTTTATCAATTTCCAAATTCCATTATAAAACTCTTTATAAAAATTCTTTTTATAACATGGAAAACCATTCCCATTAGTTAAAATCATCTTTAATAAAACCATTTGTTAAATCATTTTTTTAAATATCTTGTTCAAAATGGAATAACTTCATACAGTTCCAAAAAGAAAATGAAATATTTATCCTTACCAATTTGAGACTTAATGACCATAATGGTGCTTTTAATTTGGTTTTAGTTATCCAGTCTAACATGGTATCACATAACAATAGGAATGTAAGGGATCAACACATAACAACCAATCAACTTAAGTAAACGTCCAAGTTAATCGTAATAGCGGAATGGTGTTTATTCTACTAATAGAAGTCATTTAGTTTTCCTAATCATATGGACTCACTTATGCATAAGCGACATGGAAATCCCTTGATTTAAAAAAAATTCGAAAAGTAAAAAGTTTAAAACAAATTTGATTACTTAAACTCAAAGCGATTTTAAAATAAATTAATTAAAACCATTGTAAATGAGAACCAAAGCCTTGTTAAATAGTAATTAAACTCTAATTAAAATTAATTAAACCTTAATTAAAACGTAATTAATTTTAATCAAAGATTAACTTAATTAAAACTCCTTTATAAAATAATGAATAATAAATAATTATCTTAAATAAATAATTAAATAATAATTAATTAATCCCTAATTAAAAATTAATAATAAATAACTTTAATTAAGCAACAAATCATGATTAACTTAATCGATTAACATTTAAGTTTAAAAACTAATAATAACTAATGATTGAGTACCAATTGACTTTATTAATTAATTAATTAATCGTTAAATAATTAAATAATTGTTCTCTAATTACTAAATAAAAGTTAGAAAACATTTTCTAAACATTCTTTACGTTAAAAGAAGTTTAGATTAGAAAAATAGTTAGATTTTCTGAACTGTGCGTATAGCGACTATTGCTATACGGACTCGTAATTTTCAAAAAATTAAAATTTTCTTTCTAACTTTTAAAACTTCCCTTTTTAATTCTTATCCTCTTTGAAGCATGAAATAAACTCTTAAAACCAAAATCAAGTTTTTAAACTTGAAAACTTTTCACCCTGAAACAAAAATTAAACTTTCGACAAAAAGTTGATTTCTACGTCGCTTTTGGTTAGCGAATCGCTACCTTTGTGTCAACTCACATATGACATATATAACATTCCAACATAATATCACATCATTACATTATAGCACAATCATAAGAAAGATATTACTTCATAAATACTAACCAACTTTTTCAATATTCAAGGTAAAATCTTTATCATCTACTCAAATTTCGGCATATGCAGTCAACTCCAAATCTACACGTATGCATGCATACGCAATATATAACATTACCACATACTTAAGTAACATAACTCATAAAATTTACAACTTTAAAAAGTGAGTAACCTGAGTTTTAAAAACATGAACATTACTCACTGTAGCTTATTAAATCAAACTAAACTTCCACTAAACTTGGATACAGCACTAATAAACTGCCTTAGCTGGAAAATACGAGTTTGTATGGCCTTGAGTGGACAAGTTTGGCTGAACCTTGGTAGTATTTGGCTCGGCCTACTTTGTTTTGAAGTATATGGGGTGTAACGACCCGGAATTTTGGTCATCAGTTTAAAACATTTAATTTATTTCAAATGTTGGATTAGAATTATTAATTGATTTTGAATATGGAAGAATCAATGAAATGGTTTATAAATTTCAAATATAGTGATAAACTAGATTTGGGTAAATATAAATTTAATATTGCAAATTTGGTAAATAGGTGAATTTGGTGTGATTGTAGATGAAAATGATTTCTACAAATTTTTTTTTTAATCCTATTTGGATTTGAATTATAATATTGGACCTTTGGAATGAAATAAAAAGTCGATAATTTAAAATTTGAAATTTATATATTAATCTAAAAGTGGAAATTAAAATTTGGAGATAATGTTAGTAATTTAATTTTTGATTTAATATGAATCGAAACGATTACTAATATGAATATATATTCTATTTGAATTATAAATGAGTCCGTAAGACTTTAGAATTTAAATTTCAAGCAATTTCGATGATTTTGTAAATCGCTCAATTTAATTGACGAGTTAAAATAGCCTTCTAGGGCACAGTCTCGGAATTCGACGAAACAAGTTCCATTGGATCTATAATAGTGTATTATTATCCAATTTCAAATTTCGTAGCGTTTGGAGTTACCGTTGGTCGTGCGAAATAAAACGTGTTGAAATAAATATCGAAAATTTAATATTTTAAATCGATTCAAAAAGCTATCTTCTGCATGTGATCGAATTAGGCCCCGAAACATGTCCATTGTGTTCAAAATAGGGGCAAACCATTATAAACGCCAGCCGGCATGTTTTGTTTGGAGTTCGTTTGAAAAAGCATGTGAAAATTAAAATATATTAATAAAATAATGTTATATGCATATATAAATATTGTTAAACAGTGAAACCCTAACATGAATAAATGCAGCCACCGTTATTGTATTTAATGGCCTAAAAACATCGACGTTCTTCTCCAATTTTCGATCAATCCATAGAGTTTTAGTAGATTCTCCCAACATGAAGATCGAAGAGCTCATCGAGATGAGCAAATCCAACAGGCATGATCGAATTTAGGTGAATAGATCATAAGTTGTTTTTGGTTGAAGGCACAGATTCATCCACATTTTTCAAGTGTAGGAGATGACCGAGCTTGGCTAACCTCTGGTCGAAGGGAGGTGGCATGATGAGCTTCGGTTTAATGAGGTGTGATCGTCCCCGGATGCGACGAGGTGGTAGTGGCATCGATCAACATTCGAAACGTGATGGTTAATATCGTGTACGTGACAGAACGAAGGAGAAGAACTAAAACAGCAGCCTGGATTGAAGAAAACAAAATCAATGGGAAGATTTCTTTTTTGGTTAAAAAAATAGAAGAAAGAAAGGTTATTTATATCAATTTATATATAAAAACTTTAAAAACTGTATCTGATTCACATGGGGTCAGAATTGGACAAAACAAGCGGCGTCAGAATCATAGGATGAGCATTACGCTATGGTGCAGAACCAAAGTTAGCCGAAGCTAGCGAAAATTTTAGGTTAAATCGAACGCACCCGATTTAATTTAAAATTGGAGTGTTTGGCGAATTAAAAGTCAAGGTGAGTTAATCTCACTCAACTTTCGACTACTAGTGATAAATTTTATATAGTTAAAATTATTAAAATAAATGATTGGCTGAATTAATGAAATTTTATCAATTGAATGTGATATTATCTAATATATATATATATATATATATATATATATATATATATTGGAGTGATTGAAATTCCCGCATTTATATAGCGGATGAGACCCTTTGCTCCCGGCATAATAGCGGATGACCCTATATACCGCGATATTCCACCTTAAAGTGGAATTGGTATTTTTTGTATTGTGCTGACATCTGTGGATGCAGGAAAACAAGTTGGAGGGATCCAACCGGATTCCTCAAATGTGCTGAATTTAATTTCACATATAGTGATATATGTTCTGTTGGAATAATCTGTGATAGATTGTTGTGTGATTTGAACTGCTTTGATGCTATGACAAGATTTGACCTTGATTTTGGTACTTTTAAAAATACCATAAATATATGTTTTAAATTGGAAAAGAGTTTAAAGAGGGATTTTTGAAGTAAAATATTTATAAAGTATTTTGGGTTAATTAATGGGTTAAAATAAATGGTTTGAAATTAGTACTTAACTAAATCGGGATATCGTGAAGAGGATTTCGGAATAAGAGTATATTATATGGGATTTTTAAATAATAAAATTCGTAAACGGTACTTGTTAAAATATAAAGGTTTGAAAAAAATTGAGATTTTAAATACTTGAAAGGATAGAGGTGAATCTTGGAAAATAAGTATAAATGGGTTATACTGTATTAAGTAAGATTTCTAAAATTTACGAAATAAAATTAGAATCGGCAAATAGGGCTTGTTTTAAAAGAGAATTTTTACTTATTAATTTGGGAAAAATTAAAAGTGTTAAAACATTCTGGAAAAATAGTTATTAAATTATTTTAAATTGTTTAAAGCATATTTAATTATAAATAGTTACTTCATAATGATTTTCAAAAGATTTATTTTTGTTTAAGAACTAGTTGGTATTTTCGTTTTAAGGGATGAATTATTAAATATTAATATAGCTTTGTATAATAACTTTTAATTAGCTATAACTGCCTAGATTTAACTTAAAATTTGTTTTAGAACTTACAAGCATTATTTTGAGTTAATTTTTAAAATTTAGTTTTCGAAAATCAATGGTATACTCACGTGGAGTAATCAGAGGCAGAGAGTGCCTGTAGGTAAGTCTTGAATTTCACTGGGATATAGATGTAACCATTGAGCTGTGATCTATGGTTTGATACTGTAGTGGTACTATCCACATTATTTTAAAAAGGATTTTTCAAATATTTTTGAAAAGATACTTTGTGAATATATCGAATTCGATAAGATGGGTACAAACTTTGGGTAAAGAGATTTAATTTATTTAAAATTTAATTTAAAAAAATGACTTGGTGTTTTTCGGCGAAATTGAAGTGTTTGGTTGAATTGATTGTTTTTTTTATTGTTAAATAACCGACTATCAAATCTGGACCCAAATGTAACTTTGGAAATATCTAGAAGCGGTACGAGAATTAGATGGTACAGTTATCATTCGAGGTGCTACATTGTACGTATAAACTCCTTTTTTTCTTCTAGGATGTTTATAGGGAAATCCGTCCACAAACGGTTAGAAGGTGATCTTCGATCTTATCTTCGATTTTTTATTTCCTAGAGAATCAGGGTTGAGTTTACTGGAAAATATCGAACGTTGTTTTGAAGAGACTGGGATCCGATTTGTGATCCGAAAACTACTTCAATCCAATGAGTACGTTTTTGTAATGAATACGGGAGCATGGAGTCGAAGATGGAGCAGTGAAGTGTAAGGGCTAATCGCTACTAATCCTCTGGGCGATTCTAAAATGGATGTAGTAGGAATAGTGCCTTCGGTTCCGTTCGGACTGGGAACGGGTATGTATGGATGAATGCTATCAGTACATTCTCATTGAAGGATAGTGCGCATTCTAAGTGAATATTTCTTAAAAGGTAATGCCTAATCTCGAGCCTCATCAACAGGGAATGACTGAAAATAAGTGGAGATGTAGCAATGCTAAATGGGTCACACCCAAGTAGGGTAAGTTTGTCCCTATTCAGAGTCCCTTTTATTCGGCTGTGTGGCAGTAGCTGATCCCAACCATGGGGTAATCTTATTTGGGCTATCCAGGTTAGGGGTAATCCGGTCTTGTGCAGCAGGGGATCCCGTAGTGGTCCTTGGTATAGTGTTTCTAGACTTGTACTATGACAGGTGGTGCCCCAGTGCCTAGTCATTCAGTTGGAATCCATTCCCTAATACGTGCCTTTACGGTTTTGATTGTAGAGCCTAGTATTGATGGAATTTAATTCACGTAACAATTTTAGCTATTTGAATAAGTATTTGTACTTAGACACTATTATAATATCAGAGGATTTGATATGAAATGTTTGGGTTATCGTAAGGTAAAAACCCGTTGTGTTTATTTGTAGCGTGGTCTTACGAGATACCTTTGATTTTCAAATGATTTTGAAACTTTAATAATTCAATTGAGTGTGATTTTCTCACGCTAGTTTTCCAAACTAACTCGGGTGTTATTTTATTATAATGCTTGGGTCATACCGAGTATTACAGGTTCAGATTAGGATGCTATGGAGCTCAGGAGACGAGCTGAAGACCGAGACGTACGCTAGTACTTGTTTATTTCTGTTGTAGTGTTGTTATGAAAATAACAGAAATTATAAGCACATGGTATTATAACTATCCAAGCTGGTAATTGTTGATTTATGTATTCTGATGAAATATGTATATTACAGTTTTGATTTATGTAAAGAGCTAGTGATATTATATATTGTTCAGTTCTAATTTGTAGGACTCTAGAATGAGTTTGAGTGTAATAATAGATATGAGCACATAATTGTTAATGAATATAAATTGTTTTTATATTGTGTTAACTTATAAGTTGAGTATTTCTGAATTCTGGTCGGTACAAGAAGTACAACTGTATCGATAGCGGTTTCTAAACTCTTAAACAAGGTAAACCGACAAAGTATTGTTTTAAGGTGGGTAAATGAAATAATTTTACCTAAAATAATATTTTGATATAAAGAAAATAATTTTCTAAAATTATTATATATATGTGGATGTTTGGTTGTTAGTATTATAATCAAATAGATTATACAATTTGGAATGATTTTATACATGACCAAATTGATACTGTATAAGAATAATTATACAAAGAAGTTATAACTAAAATTTGATTCAAATCAAAATTTGAATCCGGAAAATTCTGAAAAAAAAAGTTTTAAATTGGGTTTGAACTAGATGTTTGGAAAATTTTAAGTCTTGAAGCTTATGGAAATGTTTATCCAAAATGGTTTGTGAGGAAAAATGTAATATTATTTGAAATTATTTTGGAATAGGAATTGTTTTAAAATGGATTTTTGGAAATAAGGAAGCATTGAACTCGCCTTAGTCACTGGAAAATAATCACGATGATGATGGCCACATCATCGGTATTCATTTTCGAGTTTCTAAGTGATGGATTGCTAAAGTGGTGTTGACTATGATTACTGCTTTGGCTTATTTGATAAACAAGTTTGTTTTAGGCGTTCCAAAGGAAAGTTGTTTTGGAAAAAACTAAGTTTTTTGAAAATCCAGAAACATGATTTGATATACAAAAGTGGATAATGCATATTTGTGATTTCAAAATGATTTTGAAATAAAAACCGGGTAATTGAATTTTGGGATTTCTATTTAAAAGATTTGAAAGGTTAAGGAAAATCAGTTATTGAACTTATAATATGGAGTTGGTATAAACAAGAAAGAAAAATGAAAATTTTAATCTTGGAATAAATATTTAACTTAAGAAAGTAAAAGTGAATATTATGAATTGGGATTTAACTTAAGATAAGTTAAATAGAATAGAAGTTGGATTTGAATTGAAATAAAATATAAAGTTGAAGGGTAGGATAATTATATAACTATAAGTTATAATTATTGAATGGGATGGTTAAGCTTAAGCTATTAAGTGATATATATAATTCAAATTTATGATTATGAAGGACAAATAGGCATAAGTAAGCAACAGAAGACTTTAAGTAAATAAGTTTTTGAACTTATGAATAGAAAATGAAATGGTGAAGCCTAAGTGAAAATAGTGATATCGTAGTAAAGGAATGTAAATTCAAAATTTTGAATTTTTAAATGGAGTGTGAATTAGAATGGAGTAAAAATATGAATAGTGAAGTGATTACATAACTACATATTAAAAATATAGAATGTAAACCAACTTAAGTGGGTATTCAAGAAGTTGTGAATAAATAAGTGGTATAACTTATTAAACCAACGAGGTGAAAAAGTATAACCAGTTTAAAATGATTAAGAAATTGATAACAAAAAATGAATTAATGTAAGGGTAAATAAATTTAATAGGAATTGAATATGATTTGAAATATGATTTTGGAGTAAGGTGGGATATGAAATTAAGTTATAAATTGAATGTGAACTTAAGTAACGATATGGAATGTTATAATAAACATTTTAAATAATTCTATATGAAATGATCCCCAAGTGATATAGTATGAAATTGTATATGCTAAGTAAATGGAAGTGAATAAATGGCATGAAACAATTTAAAATGAATTAAAATTTGGTTGCAAGGAAAACTTAACTTAAGTGATTATTGATGAAATGGATTCATAAATAAAATTAACATGGCTTGAAATGTTGTTTAATATAACATAAAGAAACATTGGTGAATAACTTTAATGCGAATCAAATGGAATACAGATAAATTAAATTAGAGTCAATTTAGAAAGGGAATAATTGAATTTGATAAAATGGATTCGCAAATAATAAAAGTGAATTATAAATGGAATGCAAATAAATTGATTGTTAATCAATTTGAAATTGAAAACGGTGGAATTATGCAAATAAAGCATAAAGAAATCAATGTGAGTGAACATGAGTTGTTTGCTGTAAATATAAATTGAATGCAATAAATTTGGTTGTAAATCATTTTGAATTGAGTGAAATGATATAAATGATGTATGGATCCATGAGGAGAAATTAAATTAGTGTTGCAACCTTATAATTTCTTATGAATATATAATTGGCAGATTTGGGTTATGAAGTTTATATCTTTGGCTTGTTAAATAAACGAAGTGTTGTATTCATGATTTTGAAAACTTATGTGCTTATTTTTAGTAAGTACAGGTACAGAAAGATCCTTGGATGGATTATGGTTGCATAAATGCACATGAAAATAAGCCGCTCGCTTGAAAACGCTAATATGGTACGCCCAAGCAATAAAATAAAGAAATGATAATATATTGATATATATTTTTTTCCGACCGTGTGGGTCGACGTACATATTTTTATCATATTTGTGATATTGTAAATGGCTCTCCATGCAAAAGAGACTCTGTCGAAAAAATTTGAAAATTTAAGGCGTTCGAAAATTTTTGGAATTTTTTTGTTTAGCTAGAAAAGTTGATTTTTGAACCGTATTAGAAATCAAGGGTTTGAGTTAGAAATGGGAACAAATTGTTTTGGAACAAAACTGAAAGTGTTTGGAGAAGTAAATGTAGGATTTTGAGAAAGTGGGTTTAGAAAAGTAATGGGTTTGGAAGCATTTTTCTTAACTTAGCAAATTTCGAAGACGAAATTTTTATAAAGGGGGAGGAATGTAATGACCCGGAATTTTGGCCGTTAGTTTTGAACATTTAATTTATTTTAAATGTTGAATTAAAATTATTAATTAATTTTGAATATGGGAGAATCAGTGAAAAGGTTTATAAATTTCAAATATAGTGATAAATTGGATTTGGGTAAATACAAATTTAATATTGGAAATTTAGTAAATAGGTGAATCTAGTGTGATTGTGGATGAAAATAATTTCTACAATTTTTTTTAATCCTATTTGGATTTGAATAATAATATTGGACCTTTGGAATGAAATAAAAAGTCGATAATTTAAAATTTATATATTAATTTACTAGTGGAAATTAAAATATAGAGATAATGTTAATAATTTAAATTTTTATTTAATATGAATCGAAACAATTTGTAATATGAATATAAATTATATTTGAATTATAAATGAGCCAGTAAGATTTTAGAATTTAAATTTCAAGCAATTTCGACGATTTTGAAAATCGCTCGATTTAATCGACGAGTCAAAATAGCCTTCCAGGGCACAGTCTCGGAATTCAACGAAACATGTTCCATTGGATCCATAATAGTGCCAGATTTTGAATTTCGTAGCGTTTGAAGTTGCCGTTTGGTCGTATGAAATAAAAACACGTTGAAATAAATATCAAAAATTTAATATTTTAATTCGATTAAAAACGCTATCTTCCGCATACGATCGAATTAGCCCCCAAAACATGTTCCATTGTGTTCGGAATAGGGGTAAATATTATAAACGCCAAGCGGCACGTTTTGTTTGGAGTTCGTTTGAAAAAGCATGTAAAAATTAAAATATATTAATAAAATAATGTTATATGCATATATAAATACCGTTAAACTGTGAAACCCCAACAAGAATAAATGCAGCCACCATTATTGTTTTTAATGGCCGAAAAGCATCGACGTACTTTTCCAATTTTCGAATCAATCCATCGAGTTTTAGCAGATTCTCCTAACATGAAGATCGAAGAGCTCACGAGACGAGCAAATCCAACGGGAATAATTGAATTTAGGCGAGTAGATCATCAGCAGTTTTCGGTTGAAAGGCACATGTTTCATACATGTTTTCCGAGGGCAGGAGATGACTTAGCTTGGCCGGCCTCTGGTTGAAGGGAGGTGGTGTAATAGCTTCGATTTGTTGAGGTCAGGTCGTCGTCGAACACGACGAGGTGGGATCGGCATCGGTCAACGTTCGAAACATGATGGGTTAATTTCGCGTACATGAACGAACGGAGGAGAAGAACTAAAGCAGCGACCTAGATTGAAGAAAAAGTAGATAATATGATTTCTTTCACTTCTGAATCCAAAATAATTCGATTAAGGGTCAGTACACAAAGATTTAAGGTCATTTCTTCAATTTGCTCTCCCCTTCTAAGTTCATAGCTTTCGCGGTAGCTTCGTCGATGTTACCTACCATATAAAAGGCCTGCTCGAGAAAACTGTCTAATTCCCCAGAAAGGATCAATCGAAACCCCCTAATTGTTTCGGCGAGACCAACATATTTCCTGGAGAACCAGTAAAGACTTCTGCCACGAAGAAGGGTTGTCAATGGGCTGATTACATTTTTGGTAACAAAAAAATAGAAAAAGAGAGAGATTATTTATATTAATTTATATATGCAAACTTTAAAAAATTATATCTCATTCATACGAGGTCGAAATTGGATGAAACAAGCTGCGCTAGAATCGCAGCGACGAGCACTACGCTGTGGTGCAGATATGGAGTCGATCGAGGCTAGCAAATTTTTAGGTTAAATCGAACGTACTCGATTTAATTTAAAATTGGAGCATTTGGAGAATTAAAAGTCAAGGTGAGTTAATCTCACTCAATTTTGGACTACTTATGATAAATTTTAAACAGTTACAGGTTGAGACCCTAAGTGTCCCGCATAATAGCAAATGACCCTATATACTGTGATATTATACCTCGAAGTGGAATTGGTATTTTTTATATTGTGCTAACATCTATGGATGCAGGAAAACAGGTTGGAGGAATCCAACTGGATTCCTCAAAATTGTTGAATTTAATTTCACATATATTGATATATGTTCTGTTGGAATAATCTGTGCTAGATTGTTGTGTGATTTGAATTTCTTTGATGCTATGATAGTTTTTGACCTAGATTTTGGTACTTTTGAAAATACCAGAAATATATGTTTTAAACTGGAAAAGAATTTAAAGAGGGATTTTTGAAGTAAAATGTTTATAAAGTATTTTGGGTTAATTAATGGGATAAAATAAATGGTTTTAAATTCGTACTTAACTAAATCAGGATATTACGAAGAGGATTTCAAAATAATAGTACATTATTAAGGATTTTTAAATAATAAAATCCGTAATTGGTACTTTTAAAATATAAAGGTTTCAAAAAAATTGAGACTTTAAATATTTTAAAGGATAGAGGTGAATCTTGGAAAATAAGTACAAATGGGTTATATTAAATCAAGTAAGATTTCCAAAATTTGCGAAGTGAAATTAGAATCGGGACATGGGGCTTGTTTTTAAAGTGGATTTTTACTTATTAATTTGGGAAAAATTAAAAGTGTTAAAACATTCTGTAAAATTAGTTATTAAATTATTTTAAATTGTTTAAAGCATATTCAATTATATATAGTTACTTCATAATGATTTTTAAAAGATTTATTTTTATCTAATACTAGTCGGAATTTTTGTTTTAAAGGATGAATTATTATATATTAATATAGCTTTGTATAATAACTTTAATTAAGTATAATTGCCCATATTTAAGTTGAAATTTATTTTAGAACATACAAGCATTATTTTGAGTTAATTTTTATAATTTAGTTTTCGAAAAGCGATGGTATACTAGCATGGCATAATCAGAGGCAGAGAGTGCCTGCGGCTAAGTTTTGAATTTCTCTACGATAGAGATGTAACCACTGAGCTATGATCCATGGTTTGATATCGCAATGGTACTTTCCACATTATTTTGAAAAGGGTTTTTCAAATATTTTTGAAAAGATACTTTGTGAATATACCGAATCCGATAAGATAAATACAAATTTTGGATAAAGAGATTTAATTTATTTAAAATTTAGTTTAGAAAAAGACTTGGTGTTTCTTGGCGAAATTGAAGTGTTTGGTTGAATTGATTGTTTATTTGATAGTGAAATAACCGACTATCAAATCTGGACCCAAATATAACTTTGGAAGTATCTAGAAGAGTTACGGGAATTATATGGTACAGTTACCGTTCGAGGCGCTATACTATACGTATAAACTCGTTTTATTCTTCTAGGACATTTATAGGGAAATCCATCCGCTAACGGCTAGGAGGTGATCTCCGATCTTATCTTCGTCTGTTTATTTCCTAGAGAACTGAGGTTGAGTTTACTGGAAAATATCGAACGTTGTTTCGAAGAGAACGGGATCGGATTTTTGATCCGAAAACCACTTCGATCCAACGAGTACGTTTACATAATGAATACAAGAGCATGGAGTCGAAAATGGAACGGTGAAGTGCAAGGGCTAATCGCTACTAATCCTGAGGGTGATTCCAAAATGGATATAGTAGGAATAGTGCCTTCGGTTCCGTTCGAACCAGGAACGGACTTGTATGGATGAATGATATCAGTACATTGTCATT
Organism: Allium cepa; assembly: GCA_030765085.1. Classification (NCBI taxonomy): domain Eukaryota; kingdom Viridiplantae; phylum Streptophyta; class Magnoliopsida; order Asparagales; family Amaryllidaceae; genus Allium; species Allium cepa. Next base: position 477,951,598 of record CM060943.1, on the reverse strand, counting down.
GGAGGACAATGAGCATTCTAAGTGAATATTTCTAAAACGGTAATGCTTAGCCTCGAGCCTCATCAACCGAGAATGACTGAAAATCAGGGGAGATGCAGCAATGCTAAGTGGGTCACACCCAAGTAGGGTAAGTTTACCCCTATCTAAAGTCCTTTTATTCGGTTGTGTGGCGGTTGTTGATCCCAACCACGGTGTAATCTTATTCGGGCTATCCAGGTTAGGGGTAGTCCGATCTTGTGTGGCAGGGATCCCGTGGTGGTCCTTGGTACAGTGTTTCTAGACTTGTACTATGGCAGGTGGTACCCCAGTGCCTAGTCATTCAGTTAGAATCCATCCTCCAATACGCGCCTTTATGGTTTTGATTATAGAGCCTAGTATTGCTAGAATTCAATTGATGTAACAATTTCAGCTATTTGAATAAGTATTTGTACTTAAACACTATTATAATATCAAAGGATTTTGGTATGAAACGTTTTGGTTATCGTAAGGTAAAAACCCGTCGTGCTTATTTGTGGCATGGTCTTATGAGATACCTTTGATTTTCAAAGGATTTTGAAACTTTAATAATTCAATTGAGTGTGTTTTTCTCACGCTATTTTTCCAAACTGAATCAGATGTTATTTTATTATAATGCTCGGGTCAGACCGAGTATTACAAGTTTAGGTTAAGATGCTATAGAGCTCAGGAGACGAGCTGGAGACCGAGACGTACACTCGTACTTTTTTATTTCCGCTGTAGTGTTGTTATGAAATTATCAGCAATTGTAAGGACAGGGTGTTATATCCGTTCAGGTTGGTAATTGTTGATTTATATATTCTGATATAATAAGTATATTACAGTTTTGATTTGTGTAAAGAGCTATTGATATTATATATTGTTCAGTCCGCTGTGAGAACCTGTTTTGTTTAGTTTCTTCTTCTTCTACCTCCTTTCTTTTCTCTCAACAATCTGTCTTTCTAACACTCGATCGTCCAGCATGTTATACAGTGGGCGTATATATGTCGATTTTCAAGGGTCGTGAAGGGCGGGTCGTCACATGGGGTTTATTTTGGAGGGTATGGTAGTATAAGTGTAGTGGAGTGCATTAAGCTAGTTTTTATAGTGTATACACAAGTTTTTAACTCAGAAATTTTTGTTTGGAAGCCATGGAAATAAGAGTATGCAAGAAGAGTGTTAGGAAAATGGAAATGAAGAAATGAGGGTGTAAAGTGAATGACATGAGAAGGTTGAGGTATTTGTAAGCATAGAAAATTATAACTTGTTGAAATATCTTTTTTATAAAATAATATATGCATCCCGTGCACATGACAACCACCATACCTCCCTCTCATCACTTGTGCATGTTACCCTACCCCATCCATGCCTTGAATCATGTTAGAGCTTTCATGTGCGTGTACTAAAGATACGAAGATGATTTGTATGTGTGTGTAAGCGTGTTTATATGTATATGTATGACTTTTGTAACATAATTTGTCACATCCACTTTTATGCTTAATTAAACATGTGTTAGTATATAAATAAGCGTATTTTATTATCACAAATCCTATCATATATACGTGTGCATGATGCACCAAGTGTGCACAAAGTTCCCGATGACTTTCGGGTGTCGAAAGGCCAAAATTTCGGAAAATGTTCTTCCGTCAAATTTTCTATTTTTATCTGAACTATCTATAAAAAAATTTGAAAGCTATTTTATCATTATCATTAAATATTTAATGTAACATTCTGAGATTTTCGACTTTCGAAAATTCAACATCGACACTCACTTTATCGACTGCCGAATATCGAAGGCCGAAAACCGAGAAGTTATGGGTTTTAAAAAGAATTTTAAGAAAGGAAAAAGAGAGAAGTAGAAGAAGATAACAGAAAATAAAGGGAGAGGAAGATAGAAAAAAAAGAGAGAAGAGAGAAAAGAAGGTAGAATATTTTAAAATGGAAGAAAACAGAAAGAAAACAGAACAACAGAATCACATCAGAATCTCACAATTCGCAGTGGAACAACATATAATAATAAATGAATAATCTTTAAACAAAGAACTATATCAGTTATTACATTTGATACATTACATTACATCATATCATCACATCAGAGTGTACAACAACATACAACAACAAACAGTGCAGCGGAAAAAGAAATACTATATAAACTAGTAATACGCCATGCCATCCAGCTTGCCTCCAGCAACTCCAGAATATCCAGAATATCCTGATAAACCTAACTCTTAACTGCCCGTGTGGAAATTGGTGGGCACCCAGAGTTTAGGAAGGAAAACAATAAACTCCAAGTCAGTCATGTGACTGGTGTGAGAACTCAAAACAGTTTATTTATCTTTAAAATCAAAATAGAGGAATATTTTTAAATCAATTCGCAATGCTTTTTAAAAATGAGACCACCATAAGGCCTCCCGCACACACACACATGCAAACGCAGAATCGGAGGAGATTTCTCCTTATGATAGTCAAAGATGCTTGATACGCATTTAAAATAACATTTGATATTATTATTAATGTATAGTGTAGAAAAAATTCATTTCGAAAGTAGAATATAAATCTTAGCCAGCATAGACATTTCGAACTATGCCTACTATAGCTACCATCCAAACAGTGGTGACCACCATAAGTGAATAGCAGGTTCTACAACTAATACCGTACAAGTTTCGTATTGGGAATTGGATTTCCAACAAATGGTCAGGCCAAGGAACTTCCCATTGCCACTGAGAATGCCTCTGGAAAGACACCCCCGAGAACCAAACCGGAACTCTGCCAACACAAGGCCGGGTTACCCCTAACTGGGTAACTACTGACACGAGCACGCCATTCCCCGATCGTAAACGACCTTTTTCACGGGATCCCGATAACCAACAACCACAAAGTAATAAACTCGTAGTAACCACATAGGTTAAATATCTGGGCTCCATACCATGATACAACCTCTATCCAGAAGGAAATGTACATACCCTAAGGGGAGCTACAGCAACCCCTAATAACCTTGCTGCATCTTTCCTGTTTTGACCATTTCCGGGATGTGAGGCTCGACGAATTCACGTCCACAAAAACACACTTTGTACAAAAAGCCGTGCTTTGGGTCAACAAATGATCAACACAATGATCACTAAGATAGACGATCAAATGAATGATCCTATCACAATAATCAACACAATGATCATTTCAGCATCACTCAGCATATCACATTACCAAATTGGGAATATATCGCTGATAACTTCAACTATATAACCTTTGAGCTCGTACGTCTCAAAGAAGGGTGTTAAGCAAAGAATAAATTCTCCGCCACCAACAGAAATATATTTGAAAGAAATCGGCTTTATATCTCAATTTGTAACGTCAGACATACAATCCATACAAGTCTGTTCCGGGCTCGAACAAAACCGAAGGCACTTCTTACGAAGCCCTTGCAATACGGGTATTCACAATCCCGATCGAATTTCCCATCACTTAAGAGATCTCTATACCAGGAGCTACCCAGTGCAGAGACAATCGATAGGTCATCCTATCGCTTTCACAAATACTCGGTCTTCAACACCGATCTTCAAATGCAATTCATAACGACGTATCACATATTCGGAATGGGTTATACGACCCCATGGTCCTTTCCCGGTTAACCCGAATAGTGAGCGCTTATTCAAAAATAAGTGTGCATTCAAATTCAAACAAATCACATCAATTACCCATTCAAAGGGAAATATTGATAGTCGGTTATTGAACTATCAATGGATATGCATACATCACCAGATTCCAAATAATTTTCCAAATTATTTATTTTCCAAAATATCTTTACTAGATATAAAATCTCAACACTTCAAAAATAAATCAATATTTATTTTTAAAACAATTCTCCTTTTCATTTATAAATTCCATAATGAATTTATATTTCAAAATATCCATGCATATGCGATTTCAATAATCCATTTCAATTTATCTTTAAAAAGATAAATTCTAATTTTTCACTTCATATTGGAAAACATTTCCATACTTATTAAAAATAAGTAATTCACAAATCCTTTTATTTTCAACACTTAGAAAATATTCAATATACTTAAATCGAATTAAGTATATATTTCATTCTTTAAGGAAATCATTCACTTAACATATTTTTTTGGGCCAAAACGAATGTTGCGTAAAACATCGTTACAACAACCCAAAATCACTAGTATAGGGATTCGAAATTAAAAATAGATATATAAATCCCAATACTATTCAAAACATTTCCTTTCGGAAATCATTTACTATAACAACAGTGTTATAGTCCATCATCTCCTTTCATTTCTCGAAACATCTATTTCAACAATGAATGTTGAAATCTATGGTTTCGAATCTCAACACATCTAAAAACATCGTTAGATCATTTTAATTCTATTTAGAACATCATATCTAAATCAATTTTCTTTAACATATTATTCACTATTCAAAAATGTGAATATACTACGTTAATAAATATCATCCTTTCTATTCATTTTAATTCAAAGGATTATTCACTATTCAAAAATGTGAATATAACTCCATTTCTAAGTTATAACAATTAACTTATCAAAATAAGTCGTTTGCGAATTTATAAAACAACGTTTATAAATTCCATTTCTATTTATTTATAAAAACTTCCTTTTTATAAATTCCTTTATTAACCTATTCCAGTTTATAACTAAATTATAAACTAAACGTTCATATTATAAGTTAAATACTTATAAAACGATTAATTTATAAAATCGTTCTTTTAAAGACTTTCCAAACCATAAATCTTATAACTTATAAGATTCATTTATTTAACAAAATTTATTCTTCAAATAACTTCACAAATTTATAAATCTTACTATTTATAAATTTCATTCATAACTTCACCATTTATAATTTTATAAATTTCATTCTTTAATGAAATTCATTTTCACTTCATTCAAACACTTATAAAAACTTGTTTTATGATGTCTGAATCTCAATTCATAAATATCCATTTATAAATCTTTTAATATAAATCAATTTATATTATTATTTAAAACGTCTTTAAATTACTTTATAATATCACCATTTCGATTTATAAAAAAAATCAAATTTTATAAATCCTATATTTAAACTTTTAATAATAAGTTCAAAAATCCAGTTTAAATTATTTTATAAAATCATTAATCCATATTTCTCAAAAATCAGCTTTTAACTGTATTTCTAAAAATCAGCGTTTTAACTATATTTCACAAAACCCATAATTTTATAACTTTAAAAATTATAGCGTTTAATTATTTAAAATGGATCAATTTCCAAAAATATAGTATATTTTCAAAAATCATTTAAAAGATCATTTTTAAAATCCCAAAATTTGGGTCCAATGATGCTACACACCAAATAGTCAATCACGACTAACAACGATATCATATATCGATATGATAATCCATCAAATATCAAAATATCTGAAATAAAATAAAAACTGTTGAGGAATCCAGTTGGATCCCTCCAACCTGTTTCCTGCATCCAAAAACATTAGCACAATACCAATTTCGCTCCAGTACGAAATTATCGCGGTATATGTTCTTATTAAATATTATCCGCTTAATAACGGCGTAATAGGGTCTCATCCGCTAAACAAAAAATGCGGGAAATCAATCAACTGCAATATATACATATGCCAATATATATATATTGATACTATATATAATACCAATTTCACTGTTTATGAAATATTCGCGGTATATGTTTATATTAAATAACATCCGCTTACTAACGGCGCATAATGTCTATTTTAACAATCAATAATTTACAGTCATCATTCAAACATGCATTCAAATATTTTAAATCTAACTATTTAAAATAAAATCGGAATCTATTCGATTGAGTGAGAAGTTCTCACCTTGGTTTTAATTTCCGTTTTAGCTTTTATTTCGAATAAAATTAAACGCGCGTTTAATTTTACCCGAAATTCTCACTAACTCCAAACGACTCCAAACCAACTCCATCGCGTAGTGCTCGTCCATACGATTCCAACGCAACTGAGTTTGCATTTTTTCGACCTCGTATGAAAAAGATATGAATATTTGAAGTTTGTACCAATTTATATATATAATTTACAACTAAATTAACTTTAAAACCCTACACGCAAATCAGAGCCACACGATCCCCCAAGCTCCAGATCTCAGCCGTTGCTTCCTTTTCTTCCTTCTCCCTTCGTATCATCTCCAGGAACGAATATGAGGCCGAACCCAATTTCAAATCTAGGGTTAAATTTAGCACCCACCACACTCAACTTCGACACGATCCAGGAGCTCCATGTCGTAGCCCCCTCCATCACCCACCTTCGGCCTCAATAGCATAGGGCTCGGCCCCCTAGATAGCACGGAAATGCGTGCAAAGGCTGTAGAGAACGGCCCACATTTGCTCCCTCCACACGACTCCGTTTCCGATCTCCACCGTTCACATCGAAGCTCTCATCACCCTCTACATCTTTCATGTTGACAACTTCCTCTAATTGTTGACGGATTGGAAGATCTTTGGTGATGAAGATGGAGCATTTCTGGCCTTAGAAATAGGATGTGGCGGCTAGGTCAAAATATTAGGGTTTAGTGATAATTTTTTATCAAATTTATGAAGGGGTAGGGCTATTTATAAGGAACGAGCGACACTATTCATCCCGGATTTTCCGAACTCCGATTTAGACGCCGTAACCAGCGTACCTAGGGTTTATCCCGCGTTCCGGACACAATGGAACAGGTTTCGGAAGCTAATTCGGAAGTATGTGCGAGTTATGGCTGAAAACGTTCAATTTGAATTAAACCGATTTAAATCGATTTCTAGGCGTTTTAATTTGTACCGGACAAACGGTAAATCCAAACGACTTGAAATTTGAAACCTTACAATAATATCACATTACGGATCCGATGAAACTGGTTTCGTCGAATTCCGAGACTTTTTGAAAAATGGCTATTTTGACTCGCCAAATTTAAATTAAAAATAATTCGATGCGTTTCGAGCTGCCACGATCAAACGATAGCTCCGATTGATACGAAAATTGAAATCCGGTAATAACTAACTATTACGGATCCAATGGAACTGGTTTCGTTCAATTCTGAGACTGTTCAAAAATTGGCTATTTTACAGTCGATTATTAAATATTAAAATATTCAATTTTCACAAATTAACTTTTAATTCGATTTTAAAAGTTCTAAAATATCGTTCTAACTCTAGTATGATTAAATAAAATTTTACAAATCATTTTCTATCATATTTAACTCGATTTTTAATTATTTCCATAATTTAACATATTAAATTATTAATTTAATTATCCAATTAAATCCAAAAATTCAAATAAAAATTTATTTGACTTATAAATTCACTTATTAATATTTAAAATAAATTAAATATTCAAATTTAAATTATTAAAAATTCTGGGTCGTTACAATCTTTCCCCCTTAAAAGAATTTCGTCCTCGAAATTACAAGTAAGAAAAGTTACAGAATCTATTAATTTTCCAAAATTCATAATTAAACTTCTTATGATAACTTTTACTAAGTTTTCAAATCATACTTAGTTATCTTTTCAAAAACAACTATATCATTTAACTTTCAACTCTAAAACAAAGTTAAAGTTTTCCAAAATTTTCCCAATTTTCTCAAAAAATTTCTAACGCCTTAAATTTCCGGAAAAATTCGCCATAGTCTCCTTTGCGCGGCTCGATCCGAAAAAAAAATGACAGTATATATATCACAAATATACATCTCATCAAGTAATGAGGCATCCCGAAGGGAAAAAAGTATAAAAGTGCGATATTTAATCCGAGATATGTACCTTATATTTTATTAGCGAGCATATACGGCTAATATAGCGCTAAAGCGAACTCCAAATGCGAAGCAAACGCGATCCGCACCTACTAAACTCAACAAACAACATGAGAACATGCACATATGCAAATAATCTCAATATACAACATATATCTCCATAATAACTATACATGTCACATAGCACATGTAGTAAAACAACAAACGCAATATATATTCAACCATCAACCAACTAACATCCATATCCAATAAACATTCATTCATATTTAATGAATTGGTTTTCACTCTAAATCACATTTGATTCGTTTACATGGGATTTTCTAACATTCATTCTCAATTCAATTAGTTTACATTCACTAATTAAATCTAATTCACATTCAATTCTATTCAAATTTATTTACTTCAAATTTGAATTCAATTTCATAGCTTCCAATTTCATTAATTCAATTTCATTAACTCTTAATGAATTATATACAATCAACTACAATCATATAACAACCAAAATATATTAATTGCAACCAAATTCCTTTGCTTATTTGATTTAACACCATCACTTTGAATTGGTTTAATTAAATTGATATTCATTCATTTTTTTTTTTCAACTTCTAATAACATTAGATTTCAATGAATTAACACTTACATTCATTATTTTATATCAACTTAAATTTACATTTAATTGATTAACATTCAATCCATTAATTCAATTCAATTACAAAGTTGAATTCTATTACATAACTCAAGTTCATATTTATTTAATCCACTTGATTATTTACTTCGATACCAAAATCAATTCCATCCAACAACACTTAAGTTATATTCCAATTAACTTTAAAATTCACTTTTATTCACAACTCATTTTCATAGATATATCCATAAAGTTTCACTTCTTATGTATATAAGTTTATTTCACAATTGTAATTCACTTTAATTATAACTCAATTCTTATAATTCTTTTGCTTATACAATTATTCTTTTATTTAGATTATCCAAACAACCTAACAATCAACTTACATACACTTTAATAATTCTGAAAAATTATTCCTTATATATAAAATATAATCAAGGTAAAATTATTTCATTCACCCAATTTAAAACAATATTGTGCCGAATTGTTCTATTCAAGTGTTTAGAAACCCCTTCGGCTCAGTTTCGAGGCTGTGCTGACGAAAGTTCATATACCACTCAACAAACCAATCATCACAATATAAAACAATTTTTATATTCACTAACAAATACGCTCTCATAGCTATTATTACACTCAAACTCATTCTAGAGTACTGCTGACACTATCTCTAATGAATTATACCCAACAGAACCATGGTTGTCGCTTAACCATAAGCTCTGATACCAAATGTAACATTCTGAGATTTTCGACTTTCGAAAATTCAACATCGACACTCACTTTATCGACTGCCGAATATCGAAGGCCGAAAACCGAGAAGTTATGGGTTTTAAAAAGAATTTTAAGAAAGGAAAAAGAGAGAAGTAGAAGAAGATAACAGAAAATAAAGGGAGAGGAAGATAGAAAAAAAAGAGAGAAGAGAGAAAAGAAGGTAGAATATTTTAAAATGGAAGAAAACAGAAAGAAAACAGAACAACAGAATCACATCAGAATCTCACAATTCGCAGCGGAACAACATATAATAATAAATGAATAATCTTTAAACAAAGAACTATATCAGTTATTACATTTGATACATTACATTACATCATATCATCAGATCAGAGTGTACAACAACATACAACAACAAACAGTGCAGCGGAAAAAGAAATACTATATAAACTAGTAATACGCCATGCCATCCAGCTTGCCTCCAGCAACTCCAGAATATCCAGAATATCCTGATAAACCTAACTCTTAACTGCCCGTGTGGAAATTGGTGGGCACCCAGAGTTTAGGAAGGAAAACAATAAACTCCAAGTCAGTCATGTGACTGGTGTGAGAACTCAAAACAGTTTATTTATCTTTAAAATCAAAATAGAGGAATATTTTTAAATCAATTCGCAATGCTTTTTAAAAATGAGACCACCATAAGGCCTCCCGCACACACACACATGCAAACGCAGAATCAGAGGAGATTTCTCCTTATGATAGTCAAAGATGCTTGATACGCATTTAAAATAACATTTGATATTATTATTAATGTATAGTGTAGAAAAAATTCATTTCGAAAGTAGAATATAAATCTTAGCCAGCATAGACATTTCGAACTATGCCTACTATAGCTACCATCCAAACAGTGGTGACCACCATAAGTGAATAGCAGGTTCTACAACTAATACCGTACAAGTTTCGTATTGGGAATTGGATTTCCAACAAATGGTCAGGCCAAGGAACTTCCCATTGCCACTGAGAATGCCTCTGGAAAGACACCCCCGAGAACCAAACCGGAACTCTGCCAACACAAGGCCGGGTTACCCCTAACTGGGTAACTACTGACACGAGCACGCCATTCCCCGATCGTAAACGACCTTTTTCACGGGATCCCGATAACCAACAACCACAAAGTAATAAACTCGTAGTAACCACATAGGTTAAATATCTGGGCTCCATACCATGATACAACCTCTATCCAGAAGGAAATGTACATACCCTAAGGGGAGCTACAGCAACCCCTAATAACCTTGCTGCATCTTTCCTGTTTTGACCATTTCCGGGATGTGAGGCTCGACGAATTCACGTCCACAAAAACACACTTTGTACAAAAAGCCGTGCTTTGGGTCAACAAATGATCAACACAATGATCACTAAGATAGACGATCAAATGAATGATCCTATCACAATAATCAACACAATGATCATTTCAGCATCACTCAGCATATCACATTACCAAATTGGGAATATATCGCTGATAACTTCAACTATATAACCTTTGAGCTCGTACGTCTCAAAGAAGGGTGTTAAGCAAAGAATAAATTCTCCGCCACCAACAGAAATATATTTGAAAGAAATCGGCTTTATATCTCAATTTGTAACGTCAGACATACAATCCATACAAGTCTGTTCCGGGCTCGAACAAAACCGAAGGCACTTCTTACGAAGCCCTTGCAATACGGGTATTCACAATCCCGATCGAATTTCCCATCACTTAAGAGATCTCTATACCAGGAGCTACCCAGTGCAGAGACAATCGATAGGTCATCCTATCGCTTTCACAAATACTCGGTCTTCAACACCGATCTTCAAATGCAATTCATAACGACGTATCACATATTCGGAATGGGTTATACGACCCCATGGTCCTTTCCCGGTTAACCCGAATAGTGAGCGCTTATTCAAAAATAAGTGTGCATTCAAATTCAAACAAATCACATCAATTACCCATTCAAAGGGAAATATTGATAGTCGGTTATTGAACTATCAATGGATATGCATACATCACCAGATTCCAAATAATTTTCCAAATTATTTATTTTCCAAAATATCTTTACTAGATATAAAATCTCAACACTTCAAAAATAAATCAATATTTATTTTTAAAACAATTCTCCTTTTCATTTATAAATTCCATAATGAATTTATATTTCAAAATATCCATGCATATGCGATTTCAATAATCCATTTCAATTTATCTTTAAAAAGATAAATTCTAATTTTTCACTTCATATTGGAAAACATTTCCATACTTATTAAAAATAAGTAATTCACAAATCTTTTTATTTTCAACACTTAGAAAATATTCAATATACTTAAATCGAATTAAGTATATATTTCATTCTTTAAGGAAATCATTCACTTAACATATTTATTTGGGCCAAAACGAATGTTGCGTAAAACATCGTTACAACAACCCAAAATCACTAGTATAGGGATTCGAAATTAAAAATAGATATATAAATCCCAATACTATTCAAAACATTTCCTTTCGGAAATCATTTACTATAACAACAGTGTTATAGTCCATCATCTCCTTTCATTTCTCGAAACATCTATTTCAACAATGAATGTTGAAATCTATGGTTTCGAATCTCAACACATCTAAAAACATCGTTAGATCGTTTTAATTCTATTTAGAACATCATATCTAAATCAATTTTCTTTAACATATTATTCACTATTCAAAAATGTGAATATACTACGTTAATAAATATCATCCTTTCTATTCATTTTAATTCAAAGGATTATTCACTATTCAAAAATGTGAATATAACTCCATTTCTAAGTTATAACAATTAACTTATCAAAATAAGTCGTTTGCGAATTTATAAAACAACGTTTATAAATTCCATTTCTATTTATTTATAAAAACTTCCTTTTTATAAATTCCTTTATTAACCTATTCCAGTTTATAACTAAATTATAAACTAAACGTTCATATTATAAGTTAAATACTTATAAAACGATTAATTTATAAAATCGTTCTTTTAAAGACTTTCCAAACCATAAATCTTATAACTTATAAGATTCATTTATTTAACAAAATTTATTCTTCAAATAACTTCACAAATTTATAAATCTTACTATTTATAAATTTCATTCATAACTTCACCATTTATAATTTTATAAATTTCATTCTTTAATGAAATTCATTTTCACTTCATTCAAACACTTATAAAAACTTGTTTTATGATGTCTGAATCTCAATTCATAAATATCCATTTATAAATCTTTTAATATAAATCAATTTATATTATTATTTAAAACGTCTTTAAATTACTTTATAATATCACCATTTCGATTTATAAAAAAAATCAAATTTTATAAATCCTATATTTAAACTTTTAATAATAAGTTCAAAAATCCAGTTTAAATTATTTTATAAAATCATTAATCCATATTTCTCAAAAATCAGCTTTTAACTGTATTTCTAAAAATCAGCGTTTTAACTATATTTCACAAAACCCATAATTTTATAACTTTAAAAATTATAGCGTTTAATTATTTAAAATGGATCAATTTCCAAAAATATAGTATATTTTCAAAAATCATTTAAAAGATCATTTTTAAAATCCCAAAATTTGGGTCCAATGATGCTACACACCAAATAGTCAATCACGACTAACAACGATATCATATATCGATATGATAATCCATCAAATATCAAAATATCTGAAATAAAATAAAAACTGTTGAGGAATCCAGTTGGATCCCTCCAACCTGTTTCCTGCATCCAAAAACATTAGCACAATACCAATTTCGCTCCAGTACGAAATTATCGCGGTATATGTTCTTATTAAATATTATCCGCTTAATAACGGCGTAATAGGGTCTCATCCGCTAAACAAAAAATGCGGGAAATCAATCAACTGCAATATATACATATGCCAATATATATATATTGATACTATATATAATACCAATTTCACTGTTTATGAAATATTCGCGGTATATGTTTATATTAAATAACATCCGCTTACTAACGGCGCATAATGTCTATTTTAACAATCAATAATTTACAGTCATCATTCAAACATGCATTCAAATATTTTAAATCTAACTATTTAAAATAAAATCGGAATCTATTCGATTGAGCGAGAAGTTCTCACCTTGGTTTTAATTTCCGTTTTAGCTTTTATTTCGAATAAAATTAAACGCGCGTTTAATTTTACCCGAAATTCTCACTAACTCCAAACGACTCCAAACCAACTCCATCGCGTAGTGCTCGTCCATACGATTCCAACGCAACTGAGTTTGCATTTTTTCGACCTCGTATGAAAAAGATATGAATATTTGAAGTTTGTACCAATTTATATATATAATTTACAACTAAATTAACTTTAAAACCCTACACGCAAATCAGAGCCACACGATCCCCCAAGCTCCAGATCTCAGCCGTTGCTTCCTTTTCTTCCTTCTCCCTTCGTATCATCTCCAGGAACGAATATGAGGCCGAACCCAATTTCAAATCTAGGGTTAAATTTAGCACCCACCACACTCAACTTCGACACGATCCAGGAGCTCCATGTCGTAGCCCCCTCCATCACCCACCTTCGGCCTCAATAGCATAGGGCTCGGCCCCCTAGATAGCACGGAAATGCGTGCAAAGGCTGTAGAGAACGGCCCACATTTGCTCCCTCCACACGACTCCGTTTCCGATCTCCACCGTTCACATCGAAGCTCTCATCACCCTCTACATCTTTCATGTTGACAACTTCCTCTAATTGTTGACGGATTGGAAGATCTTTGGTGATGAAGATGGAGCATTTCTGGCCTTAGAAATAGGATGTGGCGGCTAGGTCAAAATATTAGGGTTTAGTGATAATTTTTTATCAAATTTATGAAGGGGTAGGGCTATTTATAAGGAACGAGCGACACTATTCATCCCGGATTTTCCGAACTCCGATTTAGACGCCGTAACCAGCGTACCTAGGGTTTATCCCGCGTTCCGGACACAATGGAACAGGTTTCGGAAGCTAATTCGGAAGTATGTGCGAGTTATGGCTGAAAACGTTCAATTTGAATTAAACCGATTTAAATCGATTTCTAGGCGTTTTAATTTGTACCGGACAAACGGTAAATCCAAACGACTTGAAATTTGAAACCTTACAATAATATCACATTACGGATCCGATGAAACTGGTTTCGTCGAATTCCGAGACTTTTTGAAAAATGGCTATTTTGACTCGCCAAATTTAAATTAAAAATAATTCGATGCGTTTCGAGCTGCCACGATCAAACGATAGCTCCGATTGATACGAAAATTGAAATCCGGTAATAACTAACTATTACGGATCCAATGGAACTGGTTTCGTTCAATTCTGAGACTGTTCAAAAATTGGCTATTTTACAGTCGATTATTAAATATTAAAATATTCAATTTTCACAAATTAACTTTTAATTCGATTTTAAAAGTTCTAAAATATCGTTCTAACTCTAGTATGATTAAATAAAATTTTACAAATCATTTTCTATCATATTTAACTCGATTTTTAATTATTTCCATAATTTAACATATTAAATTATTAATTTAATTATCCAATTAAATCCAAAAATTCAAATAAAAATTTATTTGACTTATAAATTCACTTATTAATATTTAAAATAAATTAAATATTCAAATTTAAATTATTAAAAATTCTGGGTCGTTACATTTAAAATATGTTTATTCGCTAATAAAAATCCGTTTATTGATATATAAAATATATTTAAATAGCCTATTTCAAAGTGGCAAAATTCTAGGTCGTTGCAAATCTATTTTACCATCATTTGTTATTAGTAAAAAGAGTTATGCTTTAATTATAAATCCTATTATTTCAATATTTAAAATTTATTAAATATTCACATATCAAGGCGGTAAAATTCAGGGTTGTTATATTATCTCTCACTGATACTATTATTTTATTTTAATTTTTTTTCATAATTCTAGGATTTTTGTTTAAAACGGTCATGTTTCATTTATTTGATATGATTAAAGAGTGTTTGGTGGTGCAAACATATTCACTTTGGGGAACACTTAAACACCATAAAATACGTAAGTACTTCCTAGAACTTATGAGATTCCAAGTTATGTTGACAAATGAAAGCTTTGGGCGTGTCCACATCATAAGTTTAAGAAATATTCTCTTCTCTTGATTGTTTCTATTTTAGTCAAACGTGTGTAGGATAGTTAAAAGCGGAAAACACTTAGGGGAAAATTACGCTGAAAATTTAGAAATAAGGACATCTACTTTTTTCTTTCAAGGATAAGCCTAAAGTCCATACAAAACTTATACCATTCCCCTTTCTTCTAACAATCTATTTCATTCCATTAGTCATTTTCTCCATTTTTGAAAAATTTATCGATTCGTTCTCAAAACTAAAGTTCACACTAGAAATTGCGCCTCAAACCAGAAGCAAGCCATCATCTCCAATTGAAACACAAATGGAAATGGACAATGAACATTAACAACAAATTCAACAAGAATCCCCAAATCGCGAAGTCGAAAATCTAAATTTGCCTAAAATTCAATAGCAAAACGAAAACCTAGATCAAGCAAATATTCAACAAATCACCAACTCAAGAAACACTTACCCTAGCTCTGACAGTAAAATCTAGTAAACGTAAATTATAAAAACGACTAGCCGAACGAGAAGAATAACAGAAGAGATAAAAAAGAACAAAGAGAAGAAATAAAAAAAATAGAAGATGAAATTCAATCAAAAAAGGAAGAAACACCGGAGAAGGTAACTAATACTATAAACTACATCAATAATAATATAATCGTACTGTAATATCATTGAATTTTTTTGACTGAGCATTGAAGAAAACGTTCAACAATAAATAGATTTTGAGCTACAAAAAAAGATCAAACAAAAAAATGAAAACCAATTCAGAAGAAAATTAAAACAGAAACTCAAAACCCAATTCAAAAGGTAAATGATGCTATAATATTGTAAAGCTGATGCTAAGCAAATCATATTATTTATTATATTCTAATAGTATCAAAAATTTTAAATAGGAAAAATCTCAAAAAAAGAGAAAACAAATTGCAAATGAAGAATCTCAGAAACAAATCGATTCAGAAAAATTACAAACTTTATCACATTATAACATATTATTTATTGCAAAAATGATACCTATAATTTATTTGGTTGCAAAAATGAAACCTAAAGTTTGCAAAAATGGTACCTGCTATTTGTTTTGAGTAGAATTGATAACTAATAAATTTATAAACTGTTTTCCAAATCATTCAAAACTGACACCGACATCTTAAAAAAAAATTATACAAACAATCATTTTGTTCGAAGTTTGTACTTTTTACATTGATAAATTATTTTCACTGTATTTTCTATAATAACCAATATCATTATAAACCATGAATGATGCCTACAGTCTGTATGCTCGAAGTTGTTAGTTTGGAATTTTAAAAATTTTCTCAAATGTCATTTTTATGAAAATTGATATTTATATCCAACAAAAATGGTGCCCACTGACTATTTTGACTAGAGTTGAAGTCTTTCTAATTTTTTAAATGATTTTTCACGTAATTTTCAGCAGAAATGAGACCAACATATTGCAAAAATGATACCAGTAATATGTTAGTTTGAAATTTGTACTTTGTACTTTGTACTTTTATGAATTTTTTTCACTGCATTTTGGTTAAAACTGATATCTAAATTCTGTATGTTTGAGTTAAATGATTTGGAGTTTTGAAGATTGTTTCCATTGTTATTTTTATGAAAGCTGATACCAATATTTAAGAAAATTGATATCTGCCAGCTGTTTTGAGTAGAGTTGATGCCATTCTAATTTAAAAATAATTTTCCATGTAATTTGTAAAAAAAATGATACTAATAGCTTGCAAAAATGACACTACTAACATGTTTGTTTGAAGCTTTTACTTTTTACTTTTATACATTGTTTTCACTGCATTTAAACTGATACCACTATAAATAAAAAATGATACCTAAATTATGTAAGTTTTACGTTAATGATTTGGATTTTTAAGATTATTTGCACTGTCATGTTTATGAAAACTAATACCAAAAATGGTACTCACTAGATGTTTTGAGTAGAACCGATATCTTTCTAATTTTATGAATAATTACTGATGTAATTCGTGGCAAAAATGAGACCAGTAGCTTCTAAAAATGATACCACTAACATGTTTGAAGCTTGTACTTTGTACTTCTATAAACTGTTTTCATCACATATTGTTTAAAATCTGATATCATTGTAAATCAAAAATGATACCTACAGCCTGTATGCTTCGAGCTATTAATTTGGAATTTTCAGAATTATTTCCAGTCTCATTTTTATGAAAACAGATATCTACGTTTAACCAAATTGATACTTTTATACTACAAAAAGGGTACTCTTTATATATTTGTATGAAGTTGTTTCATTGTAGTTGAATCCTAATATATTGTTATGTTTCAATGTCACTTGTTTCACTATCAACTTCATACCACTTTTTTATACAATAGCATGATGATGATTTTTCAATCCATGTCCTACAAGCACGAATGTGATATCTAAAGGATTAGAGCATGAAATAGAAAAAGCTGAAGATACCAAGCCAAGGATAGCATGTAGATGTGGCTTGCAAGCAATTTTCAAGATGATAAAATTGGTAGAAGAAAAGGCTAACCATAAAACAAATAGATATCTTGAAAAATACATCATTTTACAGCTTCTTCAATGTCTTCTATGTAAAAAGAATAACGATGGAAGAATGCAAAAAGTATCAACCCAACTTGGACATTTTATATAACTGCCACTCAACTAAAACTGATTCTTTTATGTTTGGACAAGACAAAATGAAAGTATCCGTCATAGATATTAGCTCGCTTTTGGTCTACCATTGAACGGAAGAAACATAGAACTGACACCAAAAATGACGAGGAAAACTATTCCAATAGAGTGCAAAGAATTTGAATGTAGAAATTTTGGCAATTGTACTTTCATTACAAGAAACATGGTTGAAAGGAGAACAAAACAAGAGATAACAAAAAAGAAAGCAAAATAAAGAAGATCTGATTTTGTTGATACTTATGAAAATACTATTAACATTTTTCTTCCCTAACAACCAATAAAAATTAAGATGGGGAATACCCTTCTCGATAGATTTGAAATATTGAACATGATTTCTTGGCCACAAACAATGAACAAAAATTTCAGTAAATTTGTCAAAAAAATTATCCACAAGCCAAGAAACATGTCCGGATGCTCCATGCTTCCATTGGTTAGATATGTTGTTCAAAATATTATTATTTGAAATAAATATTATTTTTAATAAGCCCATCTAATCAGTTCTTTAAATGTTTATAGTATCGCATTTGTGAGAAGATGAAGCTCATTCAACCAAGATGACAACAAGTTAAAGATTTACCAAGATTTCCAAGATGAGATTTGTGTAAGCTTACAAGCATAGTAGTCAAACAATTTTTGGACGATGTAAAAGAGCACGACATAAGTTAAAACTCCATCTTATTAACGTTAATCAATATCATTTTAACATTTACTTAGAATCAATTTTAGCACTATACCTTTTCTACTATCATTTGTGACTATGCATAGTATCGGTTTTTACCTCTGTGTAGTGTCAGTTTCAATACATAGTATTATTTTTGTCCCATGCAAAGTATCAATTTCAATACTTGGTATCATTATTGTCTTTGCATAGTATCAGTTTTAATACTTAATACAATTTATGTCTCTACATAGTATCGGTTTCAATACTTGGTATAATTTTTATCTTTACATAATATCGATTGACCTCTATGTAGTATTGGTTTAGCATCTGCATTAGTTTCAATATTTGGTATCATTTTTTTCTTTGCATAGTATTACTTTTTCCTCTTTATTATATCTTTTTTGCTTCTTCATAATATCAGTTATAATACACTATAATACTTGTATCGTTTTTAACACTACATGCATAATATCAGTTTCATAACTATTATCTTTGCTTCTATTAAAGAAATCAGTTATTACTATCAGTTATAACATATTAGTTATAACTTAATATCATAGCTTAAAACTAGTACAAAATTTCCCTACCAATTATATAGGTAAAAGAAATAACTAATATTTTTCCACATGAAGAAAGGCTTCTTCAAACAGAATCTACAAAACGACAATTAAGCAATAAAGGAAATGAAAAGCAAGCGAATAAAAGAAAAATTAAAGAAGTTGAAAAAATTATTAGATCATTTGAAAAAAAATTGGGCACTAGAGTCTTCAAATGTATATAAAAGATTTGGATGATGAAGCTAAAAAAACAAAGAAGCAATTGGAAAAAGAAAAGAATAGGAGGTTAGAAGCCGAGGAAAAAAAATTTGAAACTAAAATAAGAACTTAGAGAAATCAAATTAAGACTTCAAAGGAATGAAGGGAGAAATTCAAAGGCCAAAGTAGAAAATCTCCACATAGTAAACATAGATCAAGAGAACTTAGATCAACATACACATGCTGAAACTGAGATACGAAGCACACAAAAGAAATCCAAATCTAAAAACAATGACAAAGAAAATGAAGAGATAAATGCCGAGCCCTATAGAAAAATTTCACATAGAAATTGAAATGGGCGAAGGTACATGTTTAGAGATGGAAGCCTAAAATGCAGAAAAGAGATCCTCAACAGAAAAGAGTGAAGAAAAGAATGAAGATGAAAATGCAGTGTGTCAAGAAGAAACCGTGGAGTCTCAAGTGGAAAAGAATGAAGCAGCAACTTAAATAAATCAAGATACACATGTAGACATAGCAAAAGAAAATGCAAATATGACTGAAACAAACAACACAATGGATGAAAATCAAGAGAAGAAAACAACACCTGACAAAATGAAGAACAAAAGGAAGAAACAACTGTTGAGCCTAATGTAGAACAAGTCTACCAAGTAATTGAAAAAGACAACACATGCATAGAGACATAAATAACAACTGAAATGCATGAAAATAACGCTCTAACCTAATCAAGATACACCACCGAAGATAACAAAAGAAAGGGCAGATATGGTGGATAAAACAAATGGAATAGTTCTTCCAACAAAAAAAAGAAAACGAAACAGAAGAATCTCAAAACATGGAAGAAGATACGACTATCAAAAGCCAAATTATACCCTACCACGCTTCAGTACTTGACTTTACTCCTTCATCTTTCAAACTCTATGCCTCCCTAGAGTTTGAAATGAAACAACTAAAAAAAATAAAGTAAAGAAACCAACAAAATCAGCTGGTCAAAAAACAAAGAAACAGTAAAAAACCAACTTCTTATGTGCATAGAGTAAAAGCAAGAGCAAGAACGTTAGCCCTCCTTTTAGTCAAGGCGGAAATATCAACAAATTGGTTGGAAAGGATGGATATCAGGATTGGAGATCGATTGGAAACAAGGTTATGATCGATATCGTCAAAATTTGATCGAGCTTCGCTCAATGCGAGATTAATTAGGAATGATGAACAAGGTTAGGTGAGGCTATATTTTAAATTTCAGGTCAATCGAAGTTCGTCTGCTTGAGATATTGATGGATCAATATTGGTGAGAAATGGTTCGCATCAATACCTTCGTATCGATATGGTTCGAATCGATACTGTTCGTATCGATTGACTTTGGTTACTTCGAATCGATGGATGTCGTTCGTATCGATACGGTTCGTACCAATCGAGGGGTTTCAGCAGATGGATGCGAATATGGGTAGCACATATGCCTTTGGATCGGTGGTAGTTCATATCGATTGGAATGGAAATAGCTGCACGCTTCGAATCGAAGATTTCGCATCGATCGAGATGGATATGAAAGTAGAGTTCGTATCGGTCTTATTTGTACCGATCCATAACAACAGCTTGGATAGATTCAAACAACATGGATACGAAGGGGAATTGGTTGATGGATGCAAACAAGGGAACAACCGATGGATACGAACAGTGCTTGCCGACGGATACGAACAGCGCTTGCCGATGGATACGAGCAACGCATGCCGATGGATACGAAGAGCATAACATTCGATAGATATGAAGGAGACGTGTTTGGATGAAGAAGCGGTTAACTCGGCATCAAAAGTGGATCTTCCTTGGGTTTTCGAGCCACCTCATCGATACGATTGTGATGGATACGAAAGCAGAAGGATGGATGGATACGAATTCATGGATACGAACGCTTCAGCCTTCACGCAAACTATAAATTGCATCGATCGTAACTCACAATCCACAAGTCCAAATGCGATGAATTTTCTGAAGGAGCTTCCTGATACACTCGAGAACCTCCATGATCGATCTCAGCTCGATTGGATCAAATCTTGATCGATACAAAATTCATTTATCGATCACGGACCGAGTGCAGATGACAAGGGATCGATCATGTGGGTCCGCCCACACGAGAGAATGATATTTCCAATATTTGAGCGAGATATTTGCAGCCTACTCCTATAAATAGCAGCCTAGGACCTATAGAAAAGAGACTTTTATCTCTCCTACGTCCAGACTCTGACGAAACCATTTTTGTACTCAAAGATCGCTGTTGTACTCGAAATCCACTATTGTAATCCGTTGAAACCTGTTGTAATCAGTAAGTAAACATCAATAAAATCACCAATTTCAAAGTGGACGTAGGCCAGATTGTCGAACCACTATAAACCTTGTATTCTTTCCTGCTTTCTTCCATTTCTAATTTTATTGTTTCTTCACTTTTACTTTCTGCATTATCTAGATCTGAGATTTGTGTGTTAATATTGTGGATCTGTGTGTAAATGCTGGTGCTTTCACGGCTATTGGGTGTTTGTGACCAATTTTGGCACAAACAAACAAAAACAAAACAAAGTGGCAACTTTGACTGTGGTCAGAAAGCAAAAAAACAGCAAATAAGCCAAAACATGAAAAGAATGAAGACGAAGAAAAAAAAGTACAGAAGAGTCCTTCCCAAAGCCAATTGTAGTAATTGAACCAACACTTTCAAAGATAGGATTAGGATACTGTAAATGCTTAGTAAACCTGAACAGAGAATAATAAGAGTAATTAAAACTTTTTTTCCACCGATATCATCATAAAAGTAAGTTTATAAATATTTATACGGATGCTACATATTAAAAGAACATTAATTAATTGATTCAAATCTTTTTTGTTTACACAGTTAAGTAGCATGGGAGGACCATGACACAATAAAAGAAGGATGTGTAATAACGAAAAAACACAACGACATATTCTTAATGGAAATTACATGGATGGGCAGGTACATAATTTTTTTTTCTTAGTAATACCGACATCAATCAAAATAAGTACAAAAATTAATACTTAATAGCTGTTTGTTTGGAATTAAGGCTTGGTTAATTTTTGCTACTTATAACAAAACTCATACCTATATGTATGCAAAAATGATACCTACTTTCTGTTTGTTATAACTTGATGCTCTATAAATTTAATTATTTAATTTACTGTCGTATATGACAAAAGTGATATCAAAATAGTGCAAAACTGGTACCTAGTAGATCTTTGATTGGAATTCATGCTTCATTATTTTATAAATTATTTTCATTATTATTTAAAACAAAACTAATGAATATATATATATATATATATATATATATATATATATATATGCAAAACTGTACCAAGTTTCTGTTTGATAAATGTTGATGCTATATAATTTTAATTTTTTATCTAGTTTCCATATATAACAAAAATGATACCAAAATAATGCAAAACTGATACCTAATAGCTGTATGTTTGGAGTTGATGCTTACTTCCTTTCTGAATTATTTTCACTATAATTTAGGTCAATACTTATACCAAAATATAAGCAAAGATGATACTAGTTTTCAGATGATAAAATAAGATGATTTATAATTTATAAAAATATATTAAGTACCATGTACAATAAAACTGATACCGAATTAATGCAAAAACCGATACCTAGAAGCTGTTTGATTTGATTTGATGCTTTGTTATTTATACTTTTAAATATATACTACCATTATTAACATTACTAATACTATTTATTATTTAATATTAATATAAAAACTTACAACTTTCTATTGTAAATAAAAATAATTGACTGGTATATATCTAAATGCGGGCTGACAGTGCATAATTATGCATTCACGACCATAATGACTATAAAAAGAACTTTAATATGCAAGTATATAATAATTGCTTCATACGTTGAATTGTAACTTATTAATGTATTCAACAGAAAGCGGTAGTCTTGAATTTCAATATTATCCAAAAACATTTGGTCCTGCCTATGCTTGAAACGATTGTATAAAATAAATATGCAGAAGATATTTATTTCCCTTTATATTGTGAAGACCATTGGATGTTAGTAACTTTGACATACCCAACAATGCAGTGGTGTCATGTAGATTCTAGATGTCCTAGAAGATCAAATAGTAGAACAACCCTGGTCTATAAGAAGATATGAAATGGTGTGAATTTTTCAAAAAAAAACTAACTAATACAATTGAAATAAAGTGAAAATAATCTAACTTTGTATCATTTTTTCTTTAACACAGAAAATGAATTGAAGAAATGGTGCAAGAACTCTGAAAAAATAAAAATATATAAGACATGGATGTGAAACAAGGCAAAATGCATCAAATCAAGTGTGCACGGCAAGGATCGGAGAAGTAAGCTATTTTTCTGTTAAAAATGATACCTACTGAGAACAAAATTGATACTATAACTGAAACTAATAGTGATACTGAATTGATAATTACTTAATACTTAGAACTTGTAATTTGTTTGCATTATAATCTTTTATATAAATAATTATACATCTTTGTATGCCTAGTTGATTGAAGTAAATATAATCATAAAGAAGCTATTATCTTTCAGTCCAAAAACATTTTCTTTAGATCTAAACTGATACCTACATACACAAAACTGATACATATAGGCACAAAACTGATACATACATACACAAACCCGATACTAAACGTGTATATAATCAAAACTTAAACAAAACAACTACCACAAATCTTAAAATGGTACCTATATGCACTAAAACTTACTAAAACTAATGCTAAGTGTAGTAGTAAAATAGTTAAATACTTTAATTCAAATCATACAACCTGTTTGCACCATTATTTCTAAAATAAACTATTTTACATTCATTACAAACTAGATATTACAAGTGATGCAAACTGATACTAATAATATATTTTTCTTTAAACAGGTTGACTATGGTATATACGTCATGATATTCATCTTTTCACTAAAAAAAGCATAATACCAATCAAAATATATACTAAACAAATATTGAAAACAAGAGCAAGAATTGTGCATGAGATACTGACAGACAATGAGCACTGTTGGAATTTAGCCAAGTTCATGTCAAGCTTGGAAGAAGAAAAAAAAATGAAGAAGTGAATTTGTTTGCAAAAACTGCTCTTATACTTGACCTAATATGCATTTGAGATATCGTGTTAGATGTAATAAAAATTAGCTTTTTTTAATGTTGATATAAACAATTCTTCATATTACGTCAATTTATTGTAAGGCTATGAACTTATGTATAATGTTGTAAAAAATAGCTTTGTTTAACTTCTCTAAGACTTGATGTTCTATTATGACTATAAACTTATTTCTATTTACAAATGAAACTGGTACCAACAGTATGCATAAACTGATACTAATTTTTAACCTACCTGAAATTATGAAACGATGCTTTGTTTTAAGTTATGTTCATGATTTTTAATATTTAAATAAGATAATTGCCTATGATTTAAATCGAGATGTTGACTATTTCTTGTATTATTTGTATTTTCTTTTTCTTGCTATAGAAGAAAGTCTGAATTCTACTTTGATTAGATATCTGCAGTTAAAAGAATTTTTGAACACTCTAAGTCCATGTCATCTTCATTGTATTAGGGTAAAATATTTTAACTCTTTAAATAGTCTGTATATCTGCTAGTTAATTGTCCTCAACAAAAGTGATATCAAAAGAGTGCAAAACTTATACCTAGCACCTGTATCATTGAATTTATGCTTGATTATTTTATAAATTATTTTAAATGTTTTTTACAACAAAAATGATGCAAAAATGATACCCAGTAGCTGTTTCATATAATATGATGCTCTATAAATTAAATTATTTAGTTCATTGTCATGTATAACAAAAGTAATATCAAAATAGTCTCCTACTTAGTACCTGTATCATTGGAATTCATGCTTGATAATTTTGTAAACTATTTTAAATAATATATATATATATATAACAAAACTGATACATAATATGCAAAAATGATTCCCGGTAGCTATTTGATATAATACGATGCCTCATAAATTAAATTATTTAGTCCACCGTTGTACGAAAAAAGTGATACCAAAACAGTGCAAATTCATACATTGTAGCTATTTGATTGAAATTCATGTTTAGTTAATTTATAAAATATTTTGACTATAATTGTAATGACCAGGATTTTTGACACCTGTTATTGGGGTAATTAACTGATTTTAATTATTGGAATATTAATTTTTATTAGTCCTATAGATAAATTTTCTGATATTTAAAATATCTGAATGTATAAATTAACAAAAGCTTTATTCAATTTAAAATACAAATTCTAGATATGATTGATTTTATTGATATATGTATATAAACTCCACTTTTAAAATTTAAGATAGAATATCCATATGTGTGTGTGTGCGTATACATATATATATACACAAGTTTTAAGATATTTAAAATTATATACGTGAGTTTATATGTGAATATATGTTTATAATAATATTATATATACAAATAAATATGTATACATGAGTGTACAAAACTTCATAATGGAAAATTCAAATCTTGGGTATATGTATATATGTTTATATTAAATAGTGAACATGTAAATGTATATTAGTATAAATATATGTGTGTATGATGACAACAATATATATATGTGAATAAATATATATGTTTATAAAAGTATTCTATATGTAAATTTGTATGTATGTAAATGTGTATATAGTAAATACATTTATATGAGAGCATATATATCCACATATATGTGTAAATAAACATAAGGGAACATCATCATGGAAAAACCTCATTTCAAGCACACATAAATCAAAATCAAGTCAAAACAAAATAAAATCAAGTCATATAAAAAACCGAATCAACTTTATATTCAAATCAAGTCTACATATTTTCAAATCAAAATAAAAAAGGAAAAGAATTTTTTTTAGAAATTACAGTAAGTGAATAGGCTTCAGCCTTCTGTCTGACTTGTCCCTCTCTCTATATATATACCCTGTCTATGCTATTCAAGTTAACATTCTACATTCTAATATTCAAAAAAAGAAGAACTTCCATTTTTAAAACCTTAGAAGCAAAAGTACTCTAGCTCCAACAACAAAAAAAGCAGCATCGTCACATTTTTATCAAAGCCTGTGAGTAAAAGCAACATCTTTTACTTACTCTAACTTTTGTACGCATATGTATTCTTGTAAATTATGATAGAACTCTTTGTTTTGTCAAGCATTCATGTATTAATAGGCTGTATATACGAGTGTTAGTCATGATTGTACACCAGAAAACTCACAGTAACATATAAAACACATCTGTTCTTTGGAAAAGTTGATATTTTGCAACTTTAAAAATCAATATTTCTTGATCCTGTTAGTTTTAGATTACGATTCCAAAAGAAAAGTTGATTGCTTTTGAGTGTAGTTTATTCTAAAATTTGTTTCAATTGATTTCATGAAGTATAGAAGAAGAAGCTTATTTTACAATAAATATCTTAGGAATGACAAAGATTTGAATACCATAAATAAATCTCTAGTTGATATGAGTGGATACGTCTCTTAAAATGATGATTTTTAAAAAGTATTTGGTGATTTTTAAGCGTGTATTGGATGAGGTGGGGTGAGATGAGCGGAAAAGAGTATTTTGTTGTTCTTTGGCGACTAAGGTGGTGGAATGCCTCGTGGTTTATGGAGAAGGTGGGGAAGCCAAGGAAAATGCTATGCATTTTATGATGGCGTGTGACATCGAGTGGGAGTAATTTAGGGTTTAAGGCGTGTTCTTGGAGGTGTTCGGTTTTGGTTGAACTACGACAACGTGGGTAGCCGGAGGGGTGCACGCCTGGGAGGATAGGTGGAGATGGACGTGGCGAGTCTTTTGGTGGATTTTAGTGGTAATCAGTAGCGTACGGTGGCTGCGTAGGGTGGTCGTGTGGTGTTGTTCTTTTCAAACGTGGTGGGTCTGAGTTTGAATTTGAGGAGGGGATTCAGTTGCATGCTCCAGGAGTTTGAGTGGTGTAAGATTATCGTAGGTGATAGGGTGAGAGGTCGGGGACGCGGTGGATCGTTTAAAGGGAGTGTGCACGCGTACACTTGGATACACGCTTAAGTGTCGAATGGAATAATGAAAGAGGAAGAGTAGAGAGGAGAGGGTAAAGGAAAAAGGCAAAAGAGGGAAGAAGGGTGGTCTGGTTCTCGCGTGTGCTAAGCAGGCTGTATGGCTTCGGTTAAAAAAAAATAGTGCGAAGGAGAAGTTTGGGCCTTGGCCGAACTTGTTGGGAATTGTTTTAGAAAAGAAAGTAATTTATACAATTTTCATGTTATTTAATCTTTTAAAACATAATTTCCTTTATTATAAATCGAATCAACATGAGTTCTTTTACATTGTAATTCTACCACCTAATATTTTAAGCTTAATTTATGTAAAATAAAGTGTAATTATTTTATAATAATTAAACTATGTTATTGATTAAAAGCTTATTTGATTAAATCTTATGTTAATAAATAAATAATTAGGTTCTTAATCGTTTAAAACTTATGTTAATTCATAAAAAAAATTATTAATTGGATTTATTAATTTTATTTAACTAAAAATAAATTGATTTATAATTTCTTAAATTATAAGTAATTTTGGATTAAAAATATAAATAGATTCAGTTAATGGAAGTTTATTAATTCTGATTGTGAATTTTTTTAATTTTGGTGTTAAGAGTTATTCTAGTTAATGATCCATGTTTTGGTTATTGTTCTTGAATATTTATTCTAATTGTTCTTATCTGTGCCATCGAGTGGCCAAGCGAGTTAAAATAGCTAGAACAAAACGTTGATATGTTTATTGGAATAAACATATGTAACAAATTTCATATGTGAATATTGGTTCCCTGAATATAAATTGTTTATTTAAAAAGGACTTGGACATTCAAAGTTTATCTATTAGATTCGAAGAGACTGGAATCGGATATCAGTGTTATCCGAAACCGCTATGACTTAATAGTCATTACGAACCTTTACGATTTTGATTATAAAGTCCAATATGATGGGGTTTAAGTAATTTAAAAAATTCAGTTATTTTAATAAGTATTTTATACTTAGACACTATTATAATATCACTGGGTTTTCTATAAAAGTGCTTTGGTTATTGTAAGATAAAAACCTGTCATGTATATGTGACACGGTCTTATGGGTTACCTTAGTTTTCAAAGGATTTTGATAAATTTAGTATTTCAAATTAAGTGTGTTTTACTCATGATGGTTTCCAGCTGACTCGGGTGTTACTTTATTGTTATGCTTGGGTCAGACCGAGTATTATAGATTCATGTTAGGTTGCTTTGAAGCTCAGGGGACAAGCGGGATGGCAGAGACGTATTGCACGTATTTGATTATATTCCGCTGTATATAGTAGGCTGTATATTCAGCATTTTGAGGACAAGTTATTACAACTGTCAAAATTTATATGTTGACGATTATACTCTGATAACTTATATGTATATTAACAGTTACAATTCTTATATAAAATATGTTATTATATTTTATTCCGCTACGAATGTGAGATTCTATGTTGTTGTTATTTCTGTTTCTTCTTCTATCTATTTTCTTCTGAAACCTAACAATCTGGTATTTTCGACACTCAATTGCTTGGCACTTTATACAGTGAATGTATTAGTATCGATTTTCGGGGTCGAAAATCGCCCGGTTGTTACACGTGGTATCAAACCTGAAGATCAAGCAAGAACCTTGGCTTTGGTGGTGATTACTCATTAGAGATAGGATCAGTAGTACCCTAGAATGAGTTGATGTATTATATATGAGGGCGTACTTGCTATTTTCTTATCTTATGATTTTAAAAATGATTTTAAAATCATTTTTATGTAAGTTTATATTTTGATATAAAAAGAAAGAATTTTTCTGAATTATTATAGCATATTAGGTGATTGGTTGTTGTTATAATCAAATAAGATTATAAAATTTAAGTGGTCATATATATATATATATATATATATATATATATATATAACCAAATAGAAATTTGATAAGAATGAATTATGCAAATGGGTGAAGCTAAAAATAGATTCAAACCTGAATTTTAAATCCCGAAAACTTCGAAAGAGTTTTTCAAAGTGTTTCGAAATAAAAATAAGTTTACTCTGATTATATTTTAGATAACTTTTCCAGGAAATTATTATGGAATATATGGTGTGTTTGGTTTCTAGGTATGATAATATTAATTATTATCATAAATTAGTTGTTGGGTATTAATGAAGGTGTTATTACAAAATAAACAATGATAAAAAAGCATGAAATGTTTTAAGGAATTGAAATTATATAAGCATAATTTATAAACGTGACTTATAAGTTAAAATGGACCTAAATTGAGAAGTTTTGAATCTAAGCCCGAAAAAAAAAATTGAAATGTGTTTCAAAGTGTTTAAGGAAATAATTAGTAATATTATTTAGAATATTTTTGATATGGGGATTTTTGTTTTAAAAACAAGAGTTGTTTTGAAAGGGATTTGTTTTGGATAGAAACCAAAGTTGGTTAAAATTTGAAAGTGTGATTTGGTATATGGTATATAAATGGAATATATATAAATGATTTCAAAGTTGATTTGAAATAAATACTGGGCGTTGAATTCTGAAGTCCCCTTAAAATGAGATGTATAACCTAAAGGAAAAGTAAGTTTTTAACTTATAAATGGGAAGTGATATTAATAAAATTAAATTTGAAAGGTAAAAAATTAAATTAAGAAAGTCTAAATGGGTTGAACGAATTGGGAATTTACTCAAGCCA
Source organism: Allium cepa (assembly GCA_030765085.1). Classification (NCBI taxonomy): domain Eukaryota; kingdom Viridiplantae; phylum Streptophyta; class Magnoliopsida; order Asparagales; family Amaryllidaceae; genus Allium; species Allium cepa. The sequence continues at coordinate 477,921,458 of CM060943.1, read as the reverse complement.
AGCTAAGTAAGTTTTTAATTTATAACTTGAAATTAGAAATTTCAAGATGAAACTAAAATTTAACTCATAGAAGTTAAATGAATTAAATTGTAAAAGAAAACGTATAGATTTGAGGAAAAGTTGAAAAAAGAGAGTTACGTATGTATAAATGATTCTAAACGATTTTTGAAATAAAACCGGTTTTGAATTCTAAAAATTAAAATGAACCACAATATCAAATTAGTGTATTAAATTATAAAAATGACCGAGAACAAATAGAAGAATATTTGGAAATAAGAATTAAAGCTGAAAATTCGATTAATCGAGCTTTTAATTATAAGTTAGGAAGTCCTACTTGAATCTAGTACAAGTACATAAGAGATGGCAAAAGAGAAGAATGGAGGGCAAGGCGTAGGGAGCAGAGAGCACCTGCACGTAAGGCACGGGAAGAAGCAATAATGGAACATGAGAAACGAGTTAGGGAAAGGGCTGGACCAGGTCCTTATGATAATGTCATATGTTATAGCTGTCACAATAAAGGACATTACGCAGCTAAGTGTAGTAAACCAAGAAAGGTAAAGAATGAGGAAGTCAAACGGTTTTGCTCTGAGATTTTATGCTTTAAGTGTCATGAGAAAGGACATTTTCTAAACCATTGCCCTAAGGTGAGGAAGATGAAATGTAAACCTATAGTACCAGTCGACAAATCAACCATTTTCCACCACTGTAAAATGATGGGACATATCGTTATGGATTGTTCCAAAAGACAGAATAAAGAGCAAGTTGTGGAACCCCGCGGGAGGCGTGAAAATCATCCGTGAAGATAGGAGTATAAAATTCTTTTGTGGCAAATGCAAGAAGTGGGGACACCTTGTTACGGATTACACGGACGGTTTTGGCGACTTGGTAGGAAGTCCTTAAGAAAGTTTTTATGAAGGATGCGAAGTGGTGAGAGGTGGCGGGTAGGGTCCGTTGTAAAACAAGTAGGGCTTTGTTCTTTTCTAAACCCTAGGTAATTGTTAAGGCGTCAAGATTTATGACCTTTTAGACTTTTATATGGATAAATGGATGTAATGTTTGAAGTTACTAGGGTTGTAGTCTACAGTTACATTTGGTTTTGTTGTGATAGCAATGTAACCTTTGTATAACTGCGATCTATCATGGTTCCATAGCGTAATTCAAGAGGCAGTGATTGCCTACAATCTATGTTTGATTTCGCTGCGATAGCGATGTAACATTGGTAGATTGCGATCTATGTGGTTTGGTTTCATAGCTTAATTCGGGAGGCGGTGATTACCTACAATCTACGTTTGATTTCGCTGTGATAGCGACGTGACATCGGTAGATTGCGATCTATGTGGTTTGGTTCCATAGCGTAATTCAGGTGGCAGCAATTGCCTAAAGTCTACGTTTGGTTTTACTGGGATAATGATGCAACCTTTTTGTAGCTGCGATCTATGTGGTATATTTTCATTTGATAGCATAATTCGAGGGGCAGAGATTGCCTACAAACTACTTATGGTCTTGCTGTGATAGCAATGCAACCTTTGTGTAGCTGCGGGCTCTGGTGTTCCCATGTCATAAGTCGAGAGGTGTTGATACCTATAGTTTTCTTATGATTTTGTCAGGATAGCGATGCAATTATCGGGTTAACTACGATCCATGGTGGTAAAGGGGGTGATACTTTCCATATCATTTTTGAAAAAGGTTTTTCAAGTATTTTCGCAGGATGTTGAAACGGGTCTACTAAGTGCTTAGAGATTTTCAGTCCAACGCCTAACCAACGTATGACTAAATTTCTATAAGAACAAGGATGGACATGTTAAGATATCGAATTATGAAAAATGTTTGATATAAAACTAGTTTGGCAATACTACGTAATTTAAAATGTATGTATCTTAAGATGTATAACAAAGAAGTATAAGTTTAAAATGTTTAAAGGTGAATGATTTAATTAATAATACACATCAAAATTCGAATTCTCGTTTCTTCCTTTTTCGAGGACAAAAAGTTCTATGAGTGGAGCATTGTAACTACTCGGATTTTTAACACCTGTTACCGGGGTAATTAACTGATTTTAACTATTGGAATATTAATTTTTATAAGTCTGATAGATAAATTTTCTGATATTTAAAATATTTGAATTTATAAATTAATAAAAGTTTAATTCAAGTTTAAAATAAAATTGTAGATATGATTGATTTTATTGATACATGTATATAAACTCCACTTTTAAAATTTAAGACAGAATATCCATATGTGTATATATATAAATACACAAGCTTTATGATAGTTAAAATTATATATGTGAGTTTATATGTGAATATATGTTTATAAGAATATTATATATGCAAATAAATATGTATACATAAGTGCATAAAATTTCATAATGGAAAATTTCCAAACTTGGATATATGTTTATATTAAATAGTGAAAATGTAATTGTATATAAGTATAAATATATGTGTGTATGATGACAACAATATACATATATATATGAATAGATGTATATGTTTATAAAGTATTGTATATGTAAATATGTATGTATGTAAATGTGTATATAATAAATATATGTATATGAGAGCATATATATGCATATATATGTGAAAATAAACCTAAGGGAACATCATCATGGCAAAACCTCATTTCAAGCACACATAAATCAAAATCAAGTCAAAAACAAAATAAAATCAAGTCACATGAAAAATCAAATCAACTTTATATTCAAATCAAATCAACATATTTTCAAATCAAAATAAAAAAAGAAAAGGAAAAAAATTAAAAATTGCTGTAAGTGAATAGGCTTCAGCCTTATGTCTGACTTGTCCCTTTCTATATATATATATATATATATATATATATCCTGTCTATGCTATTCACGTTAACATTCTACATTCTAATATTCAAACAAATAGAAGAACTTCCATTTTTAAAACCTTAAAGGCAAAATACTCAAGCTCCAATAAAAAACAAAAAGCAGCAGTGTCACATTTTTATCAAAGCCTGTGAGTAAAAACATCTTTTACTTACTGTAACTTTTGTATGCATATGTATTCCTGTAAATTTTGATAGAACTTTTTATTTTTTCAAGCATTCATGTATTAATAAGCTGTATATATGAGTTTTAGTCATTATTGTACACCTAAAAACTCACAGTAACATATAAAACACCTCTGTTCTTTGGAAAAGTTGATATTTTGCAACTTTAAAAATCCATATCTCTTTATCCTGTTAGTTTTAGATTATGGCTCCAAAAGCAAAGTCGATTGCTTTTGAGTGTAGTTTATTCTAAAATTTATTTCAATTGATATCATGAAGCATAGAAGAAGAAAAACTTATTTTACAGTAAATAACTTAGGAATGACAAAATTTTGAACACCACAAATAAATCTCTGGTTGATATGAGTGGATACATCTCTTAAAATAATGATTTTTAAAAAGTGTTTGGTGATTTTTAAGCTTGTATTGGATAAAGGAGGGAGAGATGACCAGAAATTGGTATCTTGTGGCTAGTTGTGAATCCGCGAAGGCTTTGTGGGAAAATAAGTATCTTTGTATGAGTCAAAGCTACTAGTAAGGATTTTCTCGTTTGAAAGTTGATACAACTTAGATTAGATGAAGAGGATTTTGTTACAGAGTATTTGAATGAATTTCAAGATATAATACATCAATTGGCAAATATGAAGGTCAATTTTGATGATGAGCTACAGGCCCTTTTAATGATGAGTTCACTTTTAGAAAGTTGCGAAACTTTCGAGTAATTCCGATGCTAATGTAACTATCACTCTAGAAACTGTTCGAAGCTGTCTTTTGAATAGGGAGCTTAAAAGAAAAGGGACAGGTATGAAATCAGTTCAAAGTGAGGCTATGGTGGCAAGGGACTCGAAGAAAGATACTATTTGGAAGAAGAAGGACCTAATGGTAAAGGTGTTATCACTTGTCATTGTTGTAATAACAAAGGTCACATATGCAAAAAGTGTTATGCTTATAAAAGAGATCGGAAAAAGGCTGTGTGCATGGTGATACTAGTAGTGATGCATATGCAGATTTTGCTGAAGGTACCAATAGTGATGCTTCTTGTGATGTCCTCTTCAATGAAATAAGCATTGGAAGATGGATTAGGGAGCCAGTTTTCACGTTTGTAGAGATGTGAATTGTTTTTCTTCTTATGAGAAGAGTGTTGGCATGATTAGGACATCCAATGGAGAAGAGCTACCGATTTATGGTATTAGATCTATTCGGTTTTGTATGCATGACGGTGTGGTTAGAGAAGTCTCTGGAGTGAGACATGCACCCACTTGTTCGCATAATCTTATTTCTCTCAGTCAGTTGGATCGTCGTGGTTGCACTTATGAGACTCAAGGCGGAGTTTTGAGAGTGAAGAAGGTGGTCTTGTAAGGATGAGAGGAGTATTGGAAGAAGGAAACCTTTATAACTTGGTTCTGTAGTCGACAATGGAAAGCGAGTGACCGTTGAAGGATCTAGTCCACAGCAAGGTGGAGAGGTTAATGTGGTCACTACTTATAATTCTAGTATTTAGGATCATATTTAGGGGTCTTCATGTTGGTGATGCACGAGGGATCGATAGTGATCAGGTAATGAGCTTAGATTGAGTGATAGACATGTGTCAAATTGAAAAATCCACAAAGATAAGACGGAGATCTTTATGGTATTACAAACATTTTTGAGACCGGACTTGTGTGGTGCACCTCATGTGGGATATGCATTACTTGCAAGCGGTGGTTGAGGTTTGTAATTTAGTGTGATTGAGATATGGGGATTTGTAATAAATCCAGATATGACATGCCTGATATGTTGGAGATATGTGATTTTGCATCAAGGTGAATTGTTAAATTTTGGAGATACAAAATTACAAATAGAGGGAAATAAATATGCAAAAGAAAGAAAGAGAAAATTTTGTTTCCCCTAATTAGTAGGCATATTTGAGTATGTTTATTTCTTTCTCTAATTGGCTAATCAAATTATTTTTTGCCATCTAATGTTAACTTGGGCATTAAGTAATCGATTATATAAATAGAAACTAGAGGAGAGTGTAAAAGTGTGGTGGAAAATCTATTTGCTAATTTTTTCTTCTCCATCTTTGTTCTTCTTCTCCAACAATTTTAGCCATATATATATTTGCTCCCTTTCTCAATTTGGTTATTGTTTCAATGGTATTTTGTTTATTTTAGCTTTGTTCTATTAATTGTAAACAAAAATTTGGTGAATCAGTAAAGTAGGTGGTTGGGTGGAATATCTTGTGTTATTACGTTTTGATTTCAATTCCGTCTTATTTTCAATCCAAGTCATCTCTTTATGATTTGGGTGACAAAGATCCGTCGATAAAAGCTTCCATAAAGCACTACTATTTCCATAACATATACCACATTTATTTTGCTTATTTTGAAAATATGCAAATCCTCCTTTCCATTTTGTAGAAGGTCTACTGGCACCTCATTTCTCCTTAGGTGACTTAATAACATCTTCAACACTTGCATTAAAAATTGGCTTATCAAAATTAGGAATAGGATCAATAGAATTAGCATAAGAAGAACGATAAACATCCATGGTGAAATAGTTCTCAACAAAATCATAAACAGGCAATTTTGATTTGTTCATGCACTTAATAGCATAAGTACAAGGAAATATTGTAACTTTCCATTGATTGCAACTACAGATGCACTATTTAAGATCAATATGATGAGAGTTTGGAGGTTTCACTTCAAAAACAAACTATAAAAAATTGTATACATCCCATCTGAATCCTTCTTCAATTTATTCACTTAAACGACAATCGATAAAAGGTCAAAGAGTAGTATTCCACAATTGACACTCCTCTCTTCTTTTAGCCATTCGTTTCATAACTTTAACTCGAATTCCATCTAAGCATACGTTAATGGGCAAGGCTCGTTCGTCCAAAATTTAAATATTAAAATTTTCGACAACATTTGAACTATATTCACCATATCGTTTACCTTAAAAAAAATCAGCCCATTTATCAAAAGGCTTATCCTTCAAGAAATTAACAGCAGCAGCAACACCAATTTCACAAAACTTAGAATGTGCTTCTTCAAATTCGTGCATATTAGAAGCTCTAGAACACATCTCGAACAAATCAATGATAGACATATTCCAATTCTTTGCCTTTACTGCTGAAAGTAGATTTTGTTCCATATGAACAAAGCGGTAATTATAAAAACCTGAAGAAAAAATGTAACAACCTAAAATTTAACCCATAATAATTAATTTTTTAATTAATGAAATGATAAAATAACTTTGTGAAATTATCAGAATTGATCCACGTGAGTTGCACCATTGTGTCCGTGGTAATTTTCTAGTTAATTTCCATATATAGAATGCTAGAATCCGAGCTAATATGAGCTAGAAATAAAATAAACAAGAATATATATGTGTGTGTGTGTGTGTGTATTTGGCTAGGTCGACCGGCCGGTTGACCTAGGAGGAGGGGCGATCGACCGCCCGGTTGACCCGCCGACAGGTTTGGAACGAAGAAAAATTTCTTCATTCCAGAGCGTTCTACACATATTTTTGCATCCTTTAGCTTCATCTGGTCCTTCCGTTCTTGCATCCAATGGCTCGTATTCAGCCTATGACGTGGTTGCATCCTATTTAATCCCCAAATCCAACGGTCTGAGATCCACTTCTACACCTATAAATAAGGCCCTAGGCCTGACACTTTTTCTCATTCTAGATTTTCTCCACTTGGGTTCACCTTCTCAGAAAGGACCCTAAAAAGAATAATTTTCCAAGGAGAGAATCCTTTTAATAAATATATTTTAATACCCTCTAGTGGATCCGGGAAGACCAAAAGGGAAGAGCTTAGGACCACATGTGAGTGATTGTAATTATTTAGATTTTTTAAGTAATTTAAAATAATAGGGTTTTCAATAATTGTAGTTTTACTACGATTTTCGGAATAGCCTTTTTTAGTAGTTTACTTACAATTTTTATAATTAATTTCAATCTATTTCTTGTAGCTATTCTTTTTAGTTAATTTTAGTTTATTTCTGTTAATTATAGCTTTTCCATTTAATTACAGTTTATTTACAGTATTTTAATTTATGCGTTATTTACATCTTTTACCTACGCTTTGGATTTTCCTCTATTTTCCATTTTCTTTTGTTTCTCCTTCTTCTTCATGTATGGAGTAGAATAGATTAAATGTGAATATGGATTAAAATTATAAGAATATTGAAATATTGGAAGATAAGAGGTAAATTATTAAGACTGTAATAAAAATGAATTAAGACTGAAATTGAGCCTAATTATGATATTGATGCTAGAATTTGACTAATTAAAGATAATTGGCCTAGTTATAACTTAAAATTATAACTAAAAAGAGTATGAGATGAAAGAAGCTTATTTTTACACTTAGGCCTTGTGATAAGTAATAAGCATGATTATAACATAGGTTATAATAAGAAATAGAACATAGTGAGGCTTATTTTAAGACTTGGAATAAATTAATAAGCACAAATAGTAAGAACAAAAGTAAAGGCTTATTTAAATAATTTATCTAAGTTAACAAGCAAAGAACTAAAGTAGTACCTGTACCAAATAACATTCCTCTATCTCTATGGACACGGTGTTTCGCATAACCCTGAAGTAAAACGAGGTTTCTCACATAACCCTGAAGTGAGACAGGGTCTCTCACATAACCCTGAAGTGAGATGAGGGGCACGCTTATGTTAATAACGGTAGTAAATAGTCAATAAGTAGAAGTCTAAATCATGGGGATTTGGGCAAGGGGAGCGACTAGATATTGTTTGGATGACGCACCAATACCAACAGCATTTCCCCTATTATTTCTATGGACACGGTGTTCACATAACCCTAAAGTGAAACGAGGTGTCTCACATAACCATGAAGTGAGACGAGGCGTCTCACATAATCCTGTAGTAAGACAAGCGGCACGTTTTATGCCAGAGCTTGAAGTAATAAGAAGACCTAATAGGTGGGACAACAAGTAACGTGATCTTAGCAGTGGTCATGAGTGTGATTTCATGTGATGGCTCATAAATCATTATGAGTTCCAAGAGCTTAGTATGTGTGTCTTTCGTAGACACCATTGCCTTCTATGTAGGTCTATGGAGTAGCAGGCCGATCAAAGGGTAGAATTAGAATTTCAGCCTAATTATAGGATTAGAGATTCAACCTAATCAAAGAAGCTATCGAAGACAAGTGCAAACAATCAAAGTTAATCAATTATGTTAATCTAGTTAATTCGTATTTAATTCCAACGTATTCCTTTTCTCTATTTCCTTTGTTTACTTTTATATTCCAGAACTGCTGTAAAGTTTATTACTTTCACTTTGCTTAAAGATTCTAGTAATTACTATCATTCATCAGACTTTTAGTCTGACCCACTCCTCCATTTTCTCCTTTCCCCCCATAGGCAATCATGTGCAAGGAAAGTAGGCCGCAGCTTCTTGAAGACGTTTTCGAGATTCTTTCATGTATTTCTTTCCTTCAGTTCCAGTTTTTAGTTCTTTTGTTGAGCTGGTATTTTAAGAGGGATGTATTGTACTCCAATATTATTTGAGACTTTGGGTTTTTGATTTCACAAGACTTGTATGGGTATTTTTGTCATATGATGTATTGGGTATTTGGTGACTTATTTTTTATCATCTTATATTATGGAATTTTGATTTTAAGAAAAATACTATAATTGTTTCTGCTGCGTTATTATTGTTGTTGTTGTTGTTTAATTTTTGTGTTGTGAATCTTAGTCTATACTAGTTTTAGTTATACCTACAATGCATCATGCCTTTTAGTGTGTCCTTTTGGGTATACAAAGGGGTATGGGGTGTTACATATGGTATCAGAGCCTAAGGTTACTGGATTGGTAAAAAATTATTTTAAAGGTAAAGTATTTTTCAAAATAACTTGTTTTAAAAGTTGTTTTCAGAAAGAACTATTAGAATTAGTTTTTAAGTATAAAAGAGTTTTTATATAAACCCCCTCAAAGTCCAGTTCAACATTCTTTCGATTCTTTCGGGCCTAAGTTTTTTTTTCTTTACATAGTACCATAGAACTACGGTACCAGAGGTGCAAGGGAAAGTGCCCAATACAACACGGTAGGTGGAAATCCCTTTAATCCACCTGCACCAACCGATTTTTTAAGCTATGCAAGGATTTGCTAGCATAGGGAGCATAACATTTTTTGGCATGGAGGATTTCAAGGAGACATAAGCCAGGATGGGGGATATGAAGCGAAGGTTTAGGCGGTTAGGTTTGGAGGACCGACAGCAAATTCAACCTCCATATTGGCAGCTGAAGGAAGAACTTATAGAGGTTCCTATAGGTTCTAAGAAGCATGGTGGAAGGACAAGAAAGATAAGGACAAGAGGAAAGAGGAAGGCCCTCTGAAGCAAATCAAGAAGGGAGTGAAGTGCCATAGTTGTGGGATTATTGGTCATTATGCAAGAAACTGTAAGAAAGGAAAGATGAAGGGAATGTGTTATACTTGCGGACAGCCCAATAACTTGAGTAGGAATTGTCCCTAGAAGACGGGACAGAGAGCTAGTACACCGGTCGGGAAGCAGATTCAGGCCTTGGACGTAGCGCCTTCAGGCGCATTTCAGACAGAGGTAGGAAAGTCATAGTTGAAGGTTTGATTTCTATTTCTGATTTTCCCTTTCGAACTCTATTCGATTCTGGAGCATCACACTCTTTTATCTCTATTTCTCTTATGGATTGTTTTTACTTAGGCATTTCCTTAGTAGTAGACCCCATTGTTGTTACAAACCCCATAGGAGGATGGGCACACTTATCTATTGTTTATAGGGATTTAAAAAAATTTATCCTAGGTGTAGAATTCGACTGCGATGCCTATGTTTTGGGATTTTTGGGGTATGGGATGTTTTTGAGAATGGATCGGCTATCCACATATTGAGCTATATTAGACTGTGAGATGAGAGTCATTAGACTAGAGACATGCAACGATAGGACTTTCGAGGTTTCTTGCGACTCGCAAGGGTCAGTTATGTTGAGCTTCCTTAATTCCCTCAGTTCATCATCATCAGAGTTAGATTCAGTTCCTGTCATCAGAGATTTTCCAAACATCTTTGAGGAGGTTAGGGGACTACCTCCTAAGAGAGAGATTGAATTCAGGATTTATTTCACAAATAATGCTAAGCCAGTAGCATTACCTGTAAGGCATATGGCACCTAGGGAGAGGAAGAAACTAAGCAAGCATATCCGTGAGCTTTTGGAGAAAGGATTTATAAGAAGGAGCATATCGGAGTGGGGAGAGCCAGTCGTCTTCGCTACTAAGGCGGTATTTTTAATTAAATTCATACACTAGTAATTTTTGGGTGGTAGAAACAATGTTTTATGCAACATCGGTTTTAAACCCAAATAAAAATGAATTTTAAAAGATAATTTCTAAGAGTAGAAATGAAAGTGATTTGTAAAATACACTTATTATTTAAATAAGTATAAGAAAATGTGTTCTGGCTATGGATATATTAAAACAGTTTTAAAAATGAGTTTTTCTGAAAAGAAAAGAGTGAGTTAGATATTAGAAGATGTCTATCATAAGAGAATATAAATTAAACATACTTTAATCTATTGGAATGAAAAGAGTAATGCTATAATTTTCTATGAAACCAATAAAAATGTTTTGTGCAAGTTACAAGGAATGCATGAAAGAGATATGCAAGATATGGAAGCATCATATTTTGTATAGCCTATTTCGAAAAGTATAAAATAAGTTCCTTGTAATTTCACATAAACATGAAATCCTCTTTTAAAAGGTTCATAGAAGACTTTAGCTTTAATAATCTCTCATAGGAGAAAGTAGTTCCAATACATTAAGGTATGAGAACGTTTGGTGTAATAAGAGGATGTTTTGAAAACACGTAAGGATATTTTAAAGATATTTAAAAGGAAATGGTTTGGTGAAAAAGAAAATAAGCTTTTGAAATGAAAAACTTAATAAAGGTAGAATTGAAAATTCAAATTTTATAGAAAATTGAAAAGATCTTTAAAGAAAGCGAGGAATAAGTTTTGGACTTAGAATTAGAAAGTTTTTCTCTCCAAGTTTAGGAAATAATGTAAATTCAAAAAGATGTAAGGATGCGAATTTAGAAACATAAAATGTTAAGAAACCGAGTATTTTTGAATTTAAGAAGAACTTAAAGATAACACTTTTAAAGACAAATATTTTGGGATTTGAAAATTTAGAAGCCTTAGTTTTTGAAATGAGAGGATAAATTCCAAACCAAACTCTTAAAAAGTGGAAATCATAGGAATCATTCCCTAAGGTGTGACGCAAAAGGTGTAAGGCTATAAAGGAGACTGCATAATTACTTTTGGAAGTAATTATAGAGTTTCCTGTAAAACATATAGGGTACTAGTGAGAACACAGGAATGTTGATTCACGTGAGCAAGCTGAAAAAGAACAGTAAAGTGAAATTAGTAAGATTGTAAGGCACACATGGTTGAGGACGTGTATTTTTGATTTTGAAGAAACTTGGGAAAAGCATCTTCCTTTAGTAGATTTCTCACATGATAGTATTTTTCAAGCTAGCATTAGAGTGGCACCTTTCGAAGCTCTTTATAGGAGATCGCACAAGTCGCTTTCATGTTGGATAGAGTCTAAAAGAGGGAATGCCTTAGATCCGAAAAAGTTAAAAAGATTTTGGAAAAAACTAAATTTGATTTGGAGAAAATTCATATCTCATATCTACATTTCTTTGATAATAAGTTTTTGAATTTCCTATTTCCATATTTAATTTTGAATAGGTTCTTTCCTTTATTGTCCTTTGGGAGAATAGAACTTAGGATTTAACCTATAGATGGTAGGATTTGATATAAACATGTTAGTAGAAAGTGTTATGAATGATGGATGCAAGTGGTTGCAAGTGTTTGCTAGTGGAAGCTAACGGACGCATATACTTACACTAGGCACTAGTATATCATAGGGATCGGCCAAACTAGGACACTAGAGCATATGCATTTGGATGTGTATGCATTTTTATTTTATATTCCATGGTTGCTATAAATAGATGATTTTCACATGATTGTTGCATTTGGATAATGTTTGTAGAATGCATATAGAACTATCAGTTATCATTAGGGAATTTGCATCCATTTGGATACATGGTATGGACATAATTGCATAAAAGAAGGTCAACTGAATCAGTGGGCCGTCTAATCTTTTGCATTAGTTAGGGACATTGACACTACACTAATTGCATAAGTATCACAAATAGCTTTAGAAAAAAATTAAGGACAATGGATGGATGGTTGATGGTTGAGTATTTGGGTGTTAATATTGGATGAAACATTTAGTTCATTCTTTTATCCTTAGAAATTTTAAGGACAAAATCCCTTAAGGAGGGGAGAATGTAACAACCCAAAATTTAACCCACAATAATTAATTTTCTAATTAATGAAATGATAAAATAACTTTGTGAAATTTTCAGAATTGAGCCAAGAGAGTTGCACCATTCTATGCGTGGTAATTTTCTGATCAATTTCCATATATAAAACGTTAGAATCCAAGCTAATTTGAGCTAGAAACAAAATAAACAAGAATATATATATATATATATATATATATATATATGTGGTAGGTCGACCGGTCGGTCGATCTAGGAGGGGGAGTGGTTGACCACCCAGTTGACCCGCTTATAGGCTTGGAACGAAGAAAATTTTCTTCATTCCGGAGCGTTCGTACACGTATTTTTGCAATCTTTAGCTTCATCTGGTCCTTCCGTTCTTACATCCGATGGCTCCTATTCAGCCTATGACGTGGTTGCATCCTATTCAATCGACAAATCCAACGGTCTAAGATCTACTTCTGCACCTATAAGTAATACCCTAGGCCTAACAGTTTTTCTTATTCTAGATTTTCTCCACTTTGGTTCACCTTTTCAGGAAGGACCCTAAAAGGAATAATTTTTCAAGGAGAGAATCTTTTTAATAAAAATATTTTAATATCCTTAAATGGATCCAAGAAGACCAAAAGGGAAAAGTTTAGGACCACAGGTGAGTGACTGTAATAATTTAGATTTTCTATAAGTAATTTAAAATAATATGTTTTCTAATACTTGTAGTTTTACTACGATTTTTGGAATAACTTTTTTTTAGTAGTTTATTTACAATTTTAAGAATTATTTTCAGTCTATTGCTTTTAGCTATTCTTTTTTGTTAATTTTAGTTTATTTCTATTAATTATAGCCTTTTCATTTATTTAAAGTTTATTTACAGTATTTTAATTTATGTGTTATTTACATCTTTTTCCTACGCTTTAGATTTTCCTCTATTTTCAGTTTTCTTTTATTTCTTCTTCGCATATGGATTAGAATAGGCTAAACGTGGATATGGGTTAAAATTATTAGAATACTGAAATAACGGAAGGTAAGATGTAAATTGTAAAGACTGTAATAAAAATGGAATTAAGACTGAAATTGAGCCTAATTATGATATTGATGCAAGAGTTGGACTAATTAAAGATAGTTGGCTAGTTATAACTTAGAAATATAACTAAAAAGAGTATAAGATAAAAGACGCTTATTTTTACACTTAGACCTTGGGTTAAGAAATAAGCACGATTATAACGTAGGTTATAATAAGAAATAGAATAGAGTGAGGCATATTTCAAAACATAGGATAAATTAGTAAGCACGGATAGTAAGAACAAAAGTAAAGGCTTGTTTAAAAATTTATCTAAGTTAATAAGCAAAGAATTAAAGTAGGACCTATACCAAATAACATTCCCCTATTTCTATGGACACGGTGTTTTACATAACCCTGAAATGAAACGAGGTGTCTTACATAACTCTGAAGTGAGACGTGGAGTCTCACATAACCTTGAAGTGAGATGAAGGGCACGCTTATGTTAATAACGGTAGTAAATGGTTAATAAGTAGAAGTCCAAATCATGGGGATTTGGGCAAGGGTCGCAATTAGATATTGCTTGGATGATGGACCAATACCAATAGCATTTCACCTATTATTTTTGTGGACAGTGTTTCTCATAACGCTGAAGTGAAACAAGGTGTCTCACATAACCCTGAAGTGAGACGATGTGTCTCACATAATCATGAAGTGAGATGAGGGGCATGCTTATGCTGGAGCTTGAGGTAATAAGAAGACCCAATAGGTGGAACAATAAGTAACGCGAGCTTAGTGGTGGTCACGCGTTCGACTTCCAATGATGGCTCATAAATCATTATGAGTTCCAAGCACTTATTATGTGTGTCTTTCGTAAACACCTTCTGTGTAGGAAGCTATTTAGCATCTAGTCCGTAGTAAATGTATGGAGTAGTAGGCCGATCAAAAGGTAGAATTAGGATTTCAGCCTAATTGTAGGATTAAATCAGCTATCAAAGATAAGTGCAAACAGTCAAAGTTAATCAATTATGTTAATCCAGTTAATTCGTATTTATTTCTAGTTTATTCCTTTTCTCTGTTTCCTTTGTTTCCTTTTAAATACTAGAATTGTTGTAAAGTCTATTACTTTTACTGTGCTTAAATATTCTAGTAATTATTGTCATTCACTAGACTTTTAGTCTGATCCACTTCTTTATTTTTTCCTTTTCCCCCATAGGCAATCAGGGGCAAGGAAAGTAGACCGCGGCTTTTTGGAGACTGGTTGGAGATTCTACCATGTATTTCTTTCATTCAGTTCCAATTTTTAGTTCTTTTGTTGAGCTGGTATTTTGAGAGGGATGTATTGTTCTCTGATATTATTTGAGACTTTGGGTTTTTGATTTCACGAGACTTGTATGGGTATTTTGTTGTATGATGTATTGGGTATTTGGTGACTTACTTTTATAATCTTATATTATGGAATTTGTAGCAAAATACTATATTTTCCGCCGCGTTATTATTATTATTGTTGTTATTTTTCTTGTGAACCTTAGTATCTACTAGTTTTAGTTATACCTACAATGCACAATGCCTTTTGGTGTGTCCTCATGGGTATACTAAAGGGTGTAGGGTGCTAGAAAAAACTTCACGAACACCTAAATTTAAACCTTGATGGTGATCTAATATAAAAACTAAATCACGATCTTCTTGACGTATTTGTTCTGAATGATTCAAATTATTTCCAATTATCCACATTTAATAGAGAAACTATACCCATAATTGAAGGGAAAAAACCTGCAAATAATAATTTTAAAGAAATATTAAAATAAAATTCAATCAACTATTAACTTAAAAATAGATACCTAAAAACTGCTACCAATAACTAAAAACCGATACCTAAAATGGAATAACTAAATTCTGATACTATAAGTAACGCGTTTTAAAATTATGATACCTAAAACTAATAACAAGCACTGATCTAATACATACCAAAGCCAGAACTACAATATCACAATATATCAGTTAGTGAAACTAAAATAACTAAAACTCAACTAAAATGATACAATCAAAAGGATACTACCAAAAACTGTGGTACTAACAAAAACTATCAGAAACTGATACTGAACTAAAAATCATACTAAAAAACTAAAAATAACATGTATTGAAACTTTAAAATGATACTAACAAAAATGAAAACTGATAATGGTTATTTTTCACAACATTGACACAACATCACCACATAACTTAAAAACACAAAAATTAAAAACATTCCTTGGTTACCATTTTTTGAAGTAGCACCCATCAAAACACATGACCATCCCCTTAAATGAGTAGCATCTAAAAATATCATAGGTCGATAATGCTTGAAACCAAGTAAACAAGCACCAAAACCAATAAACACTTGCTCAAATTGATTGGTACAAGCATTGATATCCATATCGACTTAACTACCTGGATTATGCTTCTTCAATGCTTCTAAGTACCAACTCAAATCATTGTAGGACATAGCACCATTACCATGAAATTCCATTCAAGAAAGTTGTTTTTCAAAATAAGCAAAAGAATAAGACAAGTTAAGATTGTATTCTCTTATAGAATCATCTATTATATCTTTAGGCTTTTAACTAGGACAATCACGAATCTCATCAATAATTAACAATTTAACAAATGCATTACGAAGATGTGAATTATTCAAATTTCTAAGGCCAGCCCCAAAAGAATGATCATTAACCAAACATCTAATGGAAAACCGATTAAGTTGTTTGGAATCACAAAAAGCATGCACTTTAAAAGGACATTCATTCATAGACGAAGAGTAAATAACAGTAATTCTAGTAGAACAATTCTTCAAAAACACTAATCCATATCCCTTTTGAATTTATATGCCATCAAAAGTTCCCTAAAATCATTAGCTCCTTGAAAACAAATACTAACAAATCAGAATGGATAATTTCGAGCCTCTCTTCAACATATCCTTCAAATATTTTTACTATGAACAACAACATTTGAACACAAGATCCACTAGAAGATTAATAACTAGAAAGATTATATGAAATTGAAATAGAACCACCATCATCATTTTCCAATTGAGAATCCTTGACCTTAATAGTAAAAGGAAAGAATGCACTCATTTTATACAATTGAAAATAAATTATACTTTATAGATAGGAATCGGTATCAACCACGATAACATTATTATCATGTAAGAAATCTCAATGGACAAAGGAGTTAACTGAAACCAATGACGACAAATTTCATTCTTCAAGTCATAAAAAGAACCATCAATAGACAACCAAGTGCTTACAGTATTGGCATTGAATACAAACAGCAAAAGAAGGCTATTGTCACCACTGCAAAAAAAAAATCAGCGAAAAAAGTTTCTTTCAGGTTGTCATTTTATTCTAGCACAGTTATTTTCATTATAAAACAAAAAAAACAAAAACAAAAAAATAAAATAGTTTTTACAAAAAAGATGCCTACTCTCACTAAAACTAATACCTAAAAACTGATCCCTAAATTAATAGTAAAACAATAGTCAAACAAAATTCATTAAATATTTGATACAAACAAAACACTAATTAACTCAATGATCATCATATCTACTCTGTAATGACTTCATTTTTTTACACACTTAAAAAAAGAAAAAAATAACAAACATTTTTCAAAAATGATATCAATAGACTCTAAAGCCGATACTTAACATCTGAACCTCAAATTAATAACAAAAATGATACATTGAATCGAAGATATACACTAGTGAACAAAAACCAAATAACATTCAATTTAAAACGCATAAGAGAACATTGCTACATAAAAAAGGTAACAAAACACATACCTGCTGTTAGTGCCCAAATTAGCCATATAATATGAAAGAAGAAAACAAAGCAACAAAAACTGAATTCAATTTTTGAAAGGAAAACAAAAGAATGCTAGAAATAAACAAATTAAAACTCTGATAGAAGAAAAAAGGAAAAAAAAAATAGAATCATGCTTAAACGTGAAAATTTCCTGTGTCCAAAGGAAAAACACGAGAATCGAAATTAGGACAATCTGAATGAATCACGCACAAAAATAAGGAAGAGTGAAGAAGTGTGGTTAAATTTGAATGTTTGCGAAGTAGAAAACGAATTAAAGAAGAAGAAGAAGAAGAAGAACGAGATCAAATAAGAAAAGAACAAAGCGTGCGGCGGCAGTTAGGGCTATTTATATTTTTTAACGCTCTGTCCCTGGGAACAAAATTTTGGTGGGCTACCATATGCATCAAAAAAGCCCTGATGTCCTAGATAGTATTTTCCTATAGTTAAAAATACTAATCTATTATTAAAACATACTACACAATCGATTATAATTGACGATTAACCTTCTCTAGTTTTTCCCTGTGTAAGAAATTTTTATAAATTATATTTGAGTTCTTACAATTTTAGGAAAAGTGTTTTCAACTATTTGATACTACCATCTTGACAAATATAAGTAATTGTAAACAACATTGGCAACCTTCTTTAAGTTAGATATTTTGAATTTTTCGATTGGCGCTTGATTGGATCTTCAAATAATGTTTTTGCTATTAGCTTTGTATATTCGTCATTTTAATTGTATGGACAATTTTCAAGTTTGGGAAACATTATAATCCTAAGATATTTTATTGTCATTGAGTTGACGATAGTTTGACAAATTCGAGCTATGTGGAACTAAAAATTTTAACATATAGTTTATTCATGGCTGCATCTTTGGTATTTAAATTTAATTTTTCTAGATCGATGCTCCAAAATTTATAAATTGCACTATCATGGTGATTCAAAATGGAGATCTTTCAAAAATCTTACGAAGATGAGTTAGATATACCCGTTATAAAAAGTTAATCGAATTTATCAAAATTTAATCTTTTTGTACATTAATGTTTATTTATCTCGTTATTTATTTGCTAGCATGATGCTTTATATTAAGATTTAACCATTCATACCGATAAACTTTTATAAAGTATATCAAAATCAACCTTTATGTATGGATAATTAATCTGGATGAAACTTAATTATATTTATGTAGGTTAAAAGTTAGTAAACCAACAACATTTTTTCACTATTGCTCTACCATTTGATACATGTAGGTTATATTAACCAGTTTGAATTGTTTGACAATTTGTTAAACTTTCAGTTTCATATAAACCGAACACTTTTTTGTTTGTCATTGGAGAATTCATAATCTAAAGGGTCGGCTAATTTATTATTTTTGATGGATGTACTAGATGAACGCCAATCTATTGTCAAAAAAGACTATTTTTAACATTAGGATGCAATTTCATCATGTATATATTGAATCTAACAATAATTCACATTTTAATAAAAAAGTTCTATTCACGGTTTTCCTAAACATTCGACATTCTTCCTCAGCAAAATCACAATAACTATATATTCTCTTGTTGAATAAGTGACAACTATATTATTTTCCTTATTATAGTGCCATAAAAACATAGGGTCTTTTTTTGGTTTCATTTTGTAATTTGTGTTTTCTATCTTCAAGATTTATAACAAAATATGAGTATAGCAAAAGAAAATTTTAAAATTTTAGACCATTATAATTACAATGTAATGGCGGTGGAGGTATGGAGAGACAGCGAAGGGGGTAGATTATTTTTCATTCTTTTATTATTTCTCAAGCCATGAAAAACAAACTAAATTTGGTTTCCATTTTATATGTTAATGTCATTTTGAAAATTGGTTGTTTTTTAAAAATACATGTATCATGTGTATGTTTGTTTGGACAAATACAAAAATGACAAGCCAAATGGGACCTTATGTTTTAAAACTGTGTGGAAAAGTTTTGGTTAGTTGTGCACCATTACAAACCTTCCCCATAAAATGGTTGCTTCAAAGAATGGTAAAAAAACCTTATATGATAAAGTATACAAAAAATTTATTTCCAAAGATGCAATAATCTTGCTGCAAGTGATAAACAACCGTAAATCTAGCTCATTTATGATGTAGAATTTTTTTCATGTAAAATCAATCTCAGCTCCATAGTTATAAATAAGATGATTCACAATTAATACATATGATAGTTCAAATCAAGTATGACAATGAACCAATGTGAGGACTAATATTGTTTACTAGACTTAATATGACAGCTTGAAAGTGGAGCAAGATAAAATAAATGAACTTCAAAACACCGATTCTTGTGAGATGATATGGATATGCAACAAAAAGAGCCATCTTTCAAATGTTTTATTTGCATCTATATATTACATTTGTTAATAGAAACTAAAATCAATGGTAGCAACATAAAAGGTCCGTCTTTAAAAGATGGTTACTATGGTGTTTGCTAATGATAGCACTTATTTAACGATGGAAATTCTATCGAATTAGAAACCGTCGAAAAATTTAGAAATAAAAATAACCGCAAGCACACGGTGTACGAACGTAGCAAGTGGCGAATACGGGTCGATCCACAAGGAATTGATGATTTTAAAATTCTATTCAATCAAATTAAACCAAAGTCGATGGAAAGTTTAGCTAGAGAATTAACAAACTAACTAAAATAAAAAAGAAGCAAATATAAGAGTTAAGTGACAATTTAAAGAATAAATCCACTCTCTAGATCATGTAGTTCAACACATATGAAATCATGATCTCTCTTTTATGGTCATTAGTGCTTTAATTGATGTGCTTATCATAAGTATGACATATTTGTGCTGTTGATTAGCCAACATAAGCCATCAAACTATAACACATCCCTTAAAGCACTTACTAACTCTCATGAAACTTGACAAAGACAATGAAAATGAAATCTATTTTAAGTATGGTCTATTAACTATTGATTAGAAATATAGACCATCAAATTTGAATTTCAAATCACTTCCTTATGCCATAATCATATTTTGATGAAGAGGCATTTGTGTTAGTGATTGTTTAAGCATAGCCTATTTGATGTCAACAATATAGGCTATCAAATTCAAAGCAAAAACAATAATTAAACCATTTCTATCATCATCATTAAGCACAAAAAGAGAGCATGAATCAACAAATAGTTGAAGCTACATAATTAGAGAGCTTCATTACCCCCTAAATTGAAGGAGTGCCTCTCATATTTGTCATTAAAACAACAAATGTAGCTCGCAACATGAAAGAAAAAGAAAAAGAAAGCAAGATAAAGAAAAACTATTCTACTTGCATGAAAAATAAATCTATACTACAACATGAAAGTAAATAAGCATGAAAAACCAAAGAACATGTATTAAAGTTGCATAAAAAAATTACATAAAGATAAATGGATAAGTAGCCATGAAAAGAAAGAGAAGATTTTCTTTTATTTTGAGCCTAAACTAATGAAGAAGAAGAAAATGCTAAGAGAGAGGAATATTACATGAAACACAAGGGGTTATTTATATATGCATGAAACCCTAATCCATAATTTGGGGAATGACCAAACTACCCTTGAGAAAGTGTGGAGGCCAAGTAATCATTAGCTTCTACTAATCATTATTTAAGTGTATATGCAGCCATTAATTCCATAAGCATGTGCATTAGCCTTTAATTTGTACATTAAGGTGGTGGGTAGGTGGGGTCCTCCATGATCTTCACTTTGAATTATTTTCATCTTCATTCATTTATATTCATGTTGTGCATGCATGTGTCTTCATGGAACCACTTCTATTTGAGAGCAAATTCCTACAAAAATATATATATAAATTTCCAATTAATTTTTCTCAAATTAATATATGCACACAAATGACCATTTTGTCCCTATATGAAGATGGATATGTGACAATTTGGAATTAATATGGATTTTGGTTAAAACAAGTTAAAATACCCAATATGATCATTTATTTAATTTAAAAAGAATAAATATGGTGGTAAAAATATGCACATTTATGTGCACATCAGTAATGTTTTGACAAGTGATGATTTTTGATTTGTTAGAAGCAATTTATAGAATTAAGTATTATCTTCTTCATCAATTCATTTAATTTATTTTATATTGTAGAAAATATAGCAGCTTTATTTATTTAAATTTTTGTATAAAAAGTGAGTTTATAACATTCTTCTTTGTTTTACCAAATCTATGGTACATAAATTTGTTTGGAAAAAACATGTATAGGCATATGTATTAGGATATACCAGGTTCTCTATGTACAAGATTCTGTTTTGTTTATTATTTATTTTATGTGCTATATGTAATTTGTTGAAGATATGCGATGCAATATTTGTTTTATATATTAGTTATTTTGTTGGTTGACTAATCGACGGATTTTCTATCGAATTAGAAAACCGTCGAAAAATTTAGAAATAAAAATAACCGCAAGCGCACGGTGTACGAATGTGGCACGTGGCGAATACCGGTCGATCCATAGGGAATTGATGATTTTAAAATTCTATTTAATCAAATTAAACCAAAGTCGATGGAAAGTTTAGCTAGAGAATTAACTAACTAAAAGAAAAAAGAAACAAATATAAGAGTTAAGTGACAATTTAGAGAATAAATCAACTCTCTAGATCATGTAGTTCAACACATATGAAATCGTGATCTCTCTTTTATGGTCATTAGTGCTTTAATTGATGTGTTTATTATAAGTATGGCATATTTGTGCTATTGATTAGCCAACATAAGTCATCAAACTATGACACATCCCTTAAAGCACTTACTAACTCTCATGAAACTTAACAAAGAAAATGAAAATGAAATCTATTTTAAGTATGGTCTATTAACTATTGATTAGAAATATAGACCATCAAATTTAAATTTCAAATCACTTTCTTATGCCATAATCATATTTTGATGAATAGGCATTTGTGTTAGTGATTGTTTAAGCATAGCCTATTTGATGTCAACAATATAGGCTATCAAATTCAAAGAAAAACAACAATTAAACCATTTCTATCATCATCATTAAGCACAAAAAGAGAGCATGAATCAATAAATAGTTGAAGCTACATAATTAGAAAGCTTTATTACCCCTTAAATTGAAGGGGTTTAGCCTCTCATATTTGTCATTAAAACAACAAATGTAGCTTGCAACATGATAGAAAAAAAAAGGAAAAAGAAAGCAAGGTAAAGAAAAACTATTTTACTTGCATGAAATATAAATCTACACTATAACATGAAAGTAAATAAGCATGAACAATAAAAGAACATGTATTGAAGTTGCATAAAAAAAATTACATAAAGATAAATGGCTAAGTAGCCATGAAAAGAAAGAGAAGCTTTTCTATTATTTTGAGCCCAAACTAATGAAGAGGAAGAGAAGGCTAAGAGAGAGGCGGGTTACATGAAACATAAGGGGTTATTTATACATGCATGAAACCCTAATCCATAATTTGGGGAATAACCAAACTACCCTTGAGAAAGTGTGGAGGCCAAGTAATCATTAGCTTCTACTAATCATTATTTAAGTGTACATGAAGCCATTAATTCCATAAGCATGTACATTAGCCTTTAATTTGTACATTAAGGTGGTGGGTAGGTGGGGTCTTCCATGATCTTCACTTTGAATTATTTCCATCTTCATTCATTTATATTCATGTTGTGCATGCATGCGTCTTCATGAAACCACTCCTATTTGAGACCAAATTCCTACAAAAATATATATAAATTTTCAATTAGTTTTTCTCAAATAAATATATGCACACAAATGACCGTTTTGCCCCTATATGAAGATGGATATGTGATAATTTGGAATTAATATGGATTTTGGTTAAAACAAGTTAAAATACCCAATATGATCATTTATTTAATTTAAAAGGAATAAATGTGGTGGTAAAAATATGCACATTTACGTGCACATCAAATACCCCCACACTTATCTTTTTATTCGTCCCCGAATAAAGGGAAACTAAGATAAATCCATTTTCGTAGGAAACATGATTGCATTGAGCGTATGCAACTAGCCGTTAAACTTCTGCGTGTCTCCAGTAGGACGAGTGTTGTCTCGTGAGGGTTTTCAGCGGATACTACCCACAAAATCCAAATGCATGATGAAAATATTTACAAAATTCAAGATTTATTTACAAAGAGATGAATACAAGTTTTTGAAAATGTTTACAAATGAAGGATTTATTTTTATGTCGACACGAATAAGTCAAATATAGGTTTTGGGTATTATCTTGAAAATTTATGTCATTTGCTCGTCAAACTTTCCAACAAAAATCAAGTTATCATAACAAATAGATTATAGTTTAACTCGTTGTTTTGGTTAAAAAAAGTGTAACTATGAAATGGATCCTTAGTTGATTATCAAAGTTTATCAAAATGGTATTTTCATTTTTTTTTCAATAACTAATCAAATCAACTAAGTAAAAATAGTGCTAGAATTTCAATTGCTTGCTCTCTCGTTATTTGCAAGAAAATTTACACACCTAGCTCAGGTAAATTGAGGCCAGATATACCACCCATGCACTGCCTTTCGGGCTTATGTGAGAGGGGTACAGAGTATGGCGAGTGCACACACTTTCGTGCATACACCTATCGACCGTAGGTGGTTTTTATTAAGTCTGTTTTTTTACATGTGTTCCATACATGCATGACCGTGAAGATTTTAAATGAGTATGAAAGCACATAATCAAAGATTCCAAGTAATTCACCCGTGCATAACTGCGAGGACTTTTAAATGAGAGTGAATACTTGGATGTTATTATTTTTTATTTTTATATTTTTTTTAGAAGAGAAAAAGAGAGAGTTTTGCAAAATCATCTTAGCACCGTTTAACTTAGAAGGCAAAAAAATGTTATATCCTTTACTTTAAATCAACCACTTTTTAAAACAAAGATTTTCAATTAGGATGTACTTCATAATTAACACGTATGAATCTTTCTCTATACTAGTTAAACCATTATTATCTGTAATCAAACTTCATTTTTATTCTTTTAAGACAAATAATTTTTCAAAAATTTCAAATTAATAAACCAAAACCATATATTTATCTTAGTGTTTCTTTTACAAATAAATCAAAATAAAATTTGTTTTTGTGATTTTTTTTGAAATTTTAAAGCAAAAATAAACCATGAAAAATAAAAAAAATGAAGATGAGTCTTCCCCCACACATGATTTTGACTGTGACCCCACAGTCAAACCAAGTGGAAGGAGAAAAATAAAATAAAAATCCAATATTTACATGAAAGATTATTATTTAAAAGTGATGAGAAAGTATACAGTCAAAAAGTAAATGAAACGGTCTTCTAAAGACCGATTCATTTGTCTCGTCATATGTATGAGACACATCTTAAGCACGAAAAACCAAACCGTAAAAGATTTCAAAGTTGAATGTTGATTTGGAAAAACGAATGTCCTTTTATTGAAAATTGAACGAGTTGCTTTGTTTTCGATATTTTTAGGGTTGATAAAACAATTGATTGAAATTCAAGTTTATTTTCACCAAATTAAAGTTCAAGCTTATCATTGAAAATTTCTTCAAAATTATCGATTTCAAAATCAAAATGGTGATCGAAATTTTCCCCTTCAGAATTCAACAACACGTTTTCAAAAAGTCCATAAAACTCATGTTCGTTAAATTCGACTTCCTTTGTTGGATTATCAGCAACTTCATTGTGTAAATCGAGTTTAAAATTCAAAGTTGTCGTATTCAAGTTTTCCAAAAAAGGAAGATCGAAGTTTAAATCGAATTTTGCACCCTCAAAAGAATTGAAATCCAACTTAATTACCGTATTTTCAACAACTTGATTAAGATCGTCATTATCAATTTCAAAAGTTGTTATTTGAAAATCATCGGTTTGGGTAAAAGATGGATTATCGTTTGACTCGTCACACATTGAGATTTGATTTTGTTTCTCACGAAAATTTTCCAATGTTTTAATCAACAAATTCGTGTGATCATCGTAAATTTCATTCATTTGCTCAGCAAAGTCAAATTTGTAACTATTAACTTGAAAATTTTCGATTTGGACTTGTTGAGAACAAGAATTGTCGATTTCGATAAACAGTAGATTATTATTTGATTCTTTGTGGGTTGAGATTTGATTATGATTTTCACGAAAAGTTTTGTATTTTTCAAGTAATAAATCCCAGTAATCGTTTTCCATTTGGTCAACAAAACCAAATTCATGATTATTAATTTGAAAATTTGCATTCTGAATTTGTTGACAACCAAAGTTTCCAATCGTATCGTTATTAAAACTATTCCCATTGCCAAAATTATTTGAAAATTGGTTCACATTTTCATCTTGATTTTGAAATCCATTTTGAAGCTCGAAATGAATTGGCATGGGTTACACTCGAAATCAATTGAATTTTGAAGTGAATTCAAATTTTGATTATTTTGAAAACTTTGATTCGAGTTATAGCACAAATATGAATTGCACAACTCGTTTATCTCTTGATTTTGTTGCATAGAGAGTTCAAGTAACGACAAAATGCTATTTTCAAGAGTTGAGGGTTGACCATTATTTTGAAAATTTTATGGTTCAAAATTCGAATTGTCTAAACAATAGTTGTTGTTAAAATATCCATATGAATTTGGAGTGAACTCATATGGATTATACTGATTTTCACAACTAAATTCAAGTAAGTAAGAAAAAGGAAACTCGGACATTTTCAAGATTTTTTTTATAAAGAAAAATATTTACAAAGAGGAATTATTTTTCAAAATGAAAAATTGATTTTTGTTTTGTATTTTGGATTTTCATTTTTTTTTTTGAAAAGATTTTTTTTGGATTTTTGATTTTAATTTTTTTTTTAGAATATTGATTTGAAAATTTTCAAAGGAAAAGGAAAAGAAAAAAACTAAGCTAAGAAATATTTACAATTTTTTTTAAGTTTTGGATTTTGAATTTTTTTTTGTTTTTGTTTTTTTTTTAAATATGCATGAACTAATGCACTAAATTAATGCAGTGATTAATTGCAATTGATTTATCCTAAGTTAACCCAAAATTGTATAATCACACTTTGTCTTTGATAAACAAGATAGTTCTCAGCCAGGTAACGGGCAGGATTTATCGGTGCACCACGAATCACCGTAGCAATGCAGTCGAAGGTTTAAGTACCTTCAGAGGAACAACCACCATAATATTTATGAATCACCGTAATATTTATAAATGGTTATTACTCTGTCATAGCGTAGACATCAAGAAATTAAATTGTTCAAAGAAGACAAATTGTCAATATACAATTAAAGGCTATCGTTATTATTAATCAAAATCTAAGATGAAATGCAAAATTGAAATTAAACGTGTATTAACAATGCAACTACAATGAATTTTTTTTTTGTTTTTTTATTTTTTTTTAAATGCAAATGCAAACAACCAACAATGCAAAATTAATAAAACAATAGATAAGCAGGCAAGTAGTTTATTTTATTTTTATTTTTATTTTTTTTAGCATGCAAAGCAAAGCAATTATATTTGGTAACAGTTCCTCTCCTTTTGAAATTCTGCTTTGGCAACCTGAAAGATAAAATAAAGATATAAACACAGATTATTTATATATTTCAAAGAAGAAATTAAATCAAAAACAAAACAAAACGAGTGAAAACGAACAAGTGAAAATAAAACAAATTGAAATTCGGCTTTTTTTAATAATCAATGAAGAAACTCAAAAATAAAACTCTTAGCTCAAACATCAAATTTAACAAGTTTCTACCATTACCACAAACAAACCCACATCTCAAATTTAACAAGTTTCGACCCGGCCCATAGAAAAAATTCAACAGGTTTCTACCTTTTTCTATTAAAGAAAACGAATTAGCACAGATCACTCATATTTCACTTCCAATATCTCGCAACAAGTTATGTTCAGTTTCAAAAATCAAAATTCTTTTTTTGTTGGAATCGGTCTGAGGGGGAGATCGAAGTCAGGGTGATTATTGTTCAAAGAGGGCGACTGATGAAGAACTGCTATGTTGCGGAAGGTTGCGGTGGAAGTTCTGGTTACTTTGGGGAGGTGATTATGGTGTTCAATGTTTTATGGGGCTGTTTGTTCTTTTTGTGAGGGGCGATTGGGGTACGGTCGAGTGCGATTGGTTGTTGAGGGAAGCTTGTTCGAGCAGCGGTCACAGAAGTAGGAAGTGGTGGGAATTTTTTTGGGATTGGTGATCGCGATGTGCGATTTGGGAATTCGCTGTGGGATTCAAGTTTTTCGCAGTGGTGAATTGAAGTTGAACTTGGTGGCAATTGAGATGTTGTAGAGGACGGATTGGGGTGGTGAAGCGTTTTGCAGTTCGGAGAAGTGGTTGCAGTGGTTTTCGATGAGGTCAAAGGAGATGGCAGAGGTTGATTCGACTTGTTTGTTCAACTGCAGTTTGGAATTTGAAGATGTAAGTGTGGCTGAGATTGTGACTGTGGCAGTTTCAAGGATGGTGGAAATTTTGGGGTGAGTTGAACAGAAATGTGGGGGTAGTTGGCTGTAGCGTGATGATGTGGCTGTTAGGGATGTGTACAGCGATGTGGAGGTGGAAGACAGACTGCTAGCGATTTTTTGGTGGTTGGTTAAAGTAAAGGAATGACTGGGTTGTGTTGTGTTTGAAGGCAAGTAGAAGGTGATTTGTTCAAGGATGGTGATGCAGTGCAGTATTGATATGAAGTGGAGCAAATTGGTTGCGACAGCAATGAGCAGAAATGCGATAGGTTGTTAAAAAGGGGTGTTGTGACTATGACAGCGCAGACTTAAAGGCACAGTGACAGTTGAAAAGGGTTTGTAGTTGTTGGAAACGAGTAGGTGATGTGTTTTGGTGGTCGAGGAGGATGTGGCATGGAAGTGCTTTGCAATGTAACAGTGGATAGATTATTTTTGAAAAGGAGGTGTTGTAATGCAGTGTGAAGGTGGATATAATAGAGGAGCACTGTGCAGTTGAAGCTGTCAGGATCCGGGATGTTGGAGAGGTTCGGGGATGATGGTACTGTTGACATTTGTTGTTCTGTGTGTATGGTTTATTGTTGAAGGGTGGTGTACTTGGTTTGGAGGGGACAGTGTAATGAAGTGGATGTGAATGGTGATGATGGCACTGAAGTATATTCAATGATGTTGGTGAGGAGCAAGGTGTACAAGGGGTTGTAGAGGTTAGCGTGAAGTAGAGTCTGCTTGGTAGACAATGGTGACAGTAGCTGTGTTGTGTGAATGGTTTGAAAATGGAAGTGGTATATTTGAAGTTCTGGTCTGGTTTCTGATGGAGGAATGATGAGCTGGTCGTGGAATTGGTATGTTGTGGCTGAAGCACTGGAAGTATATGGCAAAGTGTCTGAAGTGTTGGAAGGTGAAGGCAAATGCAGAGGACTGGCAAATTGCAGAATGAAAATGCACAGAGATACAAAATGCACAGAATTTTTTTTTTTTGGTCAATGTAACAAGAAGAAAATGAAAGAAAGATGTATATGCAAATGTGAGTGAAAATGGATATGAATATTTTCTTTTTTCTTTTTGAATTGTGTATGTTTTTTTTAAATATGTAAATGCAAAATGAAAAACACGCTTGAAAACAACAACAAACAAAATGCAAACAAAAAAAATCAAACAACACAAACAACAGTTTTAAAAAAAATACAAACAAACACACAAAACAAAAACACAAATAAAATTACACAAAAATAATTCAAAGAATAGAAAATTAAAATAAAAACAACTCTCCGGCAGCGGCACCAAAAACTTGTTAATCGGCGCATTTTCTATCGAATTAGAAAACCGTCGAAAAATTTAGAAATAAAAATAACCGCAAGCGCACGGTGTACGAATGTGGCACGTGACGAATACGGGTCGATCCATAGGGAATTGATGATTTTAAAATTCTATTCAATCAAATTAAACCAAAGTCGATGGAAAGTTTAGCTAGAGAATTAACAAACTAACTAAAAGAAAAAAGAAGCAAATATAAGAGTTAAGTGACAATTTAGAAAATAAATCAACTCTCTAGATCATGTAGTTCAACACATATGAAATCATGATCTCTTTTTTATGGTCATTAGTGCTTTAATTGATGTGTTTATTATAAGTATGACATATTTATGCTATTGATTAGCCAACATAAGCCATCAAACTATAACACATCCCTTAAAGTACTTATTAACTCTCATGAAACTTAACAAAGAAAATAAAAATGAAATCTATTTTAAGTATGGTCTATTAACTATTGATTAGAAATATAGACCATCAAATTTGAATTTCAAATCACTTGTCTTATGTCATAATCATATTTTGATGAAGAGGCATTTGTGTTAGTGATTGTTTAAGCATAGCCTATTTGATGTCAATAATATAGGCTATCAAATTCAAAGCAATAACAACAATTAAACCATTTCTATCATCATCATTAAGCACAAAAAGAGAGCATGAATCAACAAATAGTTGAAGCTACATAATTAGAGAGCTTCATTACCCCCTAAATTGAAGGGGTGCCTCTCATATTTGTCATTAAAACAACAAATGCAGCTTGCAACATGAGAGAAAAAGAAAATGAAAAAGAAAGCAAGATAAAGAAAAACTCTTCTACTTGCATGAAAAATAAATCTACACTACAACATGAAAGTAAATAAGCATGAAAAACCAAAGAACATGTATTGAAGTTGAATAAAAAAATTACATAAAGATAAATAGCTAAGTAGTCATGAAAAGAAAGAGAAGCTTTTCTTTTATTTTGAGCCTAAACTAATGAAGAAAAAGAAAAGGCTAAGAGAGAGGAATGTTACATGAAACACAAGGGGTTATTTATACATGCATGAAACCCTAATCCATAATTTGGGGAATAACCAAACTACCCTTGAGAAAGTGTGGAGGCCAAGTAATCATTAGCTTCTACTAATCATTATTTAAGTGTACATGAATCCATTAATTCCATAAACGTGTGCATTAGCCTTTAATTTGTGCATTAAGGTGGTGGGTAGGTGAGGTCCTCCATGATCTTCACTTTGAATTATTTTCATCTTCATTCATTTATATTCATGTTGTGCATGCATGTGTCTTCATGGAACCACTCCTATTTGAGAGCAAATTCCTACAAAAAAATATATATAAATTTCCAATTAACTTTTCTCAAATAAATATATGCACACAAATGACCATTTTGCCCCTATATGAAGATGGATATGTGACAATTTGGAATTAATATGGATTTTTGTTAAAACAAGTTAAAATACCCAATATGATCATTTATTTAATTTAAAAAGAATAAATATGGTGGTAAAAATATGCACATTTATGTGCACATCAGTATTGTTTTGACAAGTGATGATTTTTGATTTGTTAGAAGCAATTTATATAATTAAGTATTATCTTCTTCATCAATTCATTTTAGTTTATTTTATATTGTAGAAAATATAGCAGCTTTATTTATTTCAATTTTAGTATAAAAAGTGAGTTTATAACATTCTTCTTTGTTTTACCAAATCTATTGTACATAAATTTGTTTTGAAAAAACATGTATAGGCATATGTATTAGGATATACCAGGTTCTCTATGTACAAGATTCTGTTTTGTTTATTATTTATTTTACGTGCTATATGTAATTTGTTGAAGATATGCGATGCAATATTTGTTTTATATATTAGTTATTTTGTTGGTTGACTAATTAACTATGGAAAGTATTGGATTAGATTTAGCAAGAGATATTTGTGCATGTAATTCTCTCAAATATCTTCATTTTATGGAATTCAAATAAATAAACATATAGTCAAATTTATTTATTTATTTGACCGATTATGAGAGATATATTAGCAAATATATCTTTACGTTTCTATTGGTCGGTAGTACCTATAAATATATATGTTAGGGGAGTCATTTTTTACTAAGGGTTTTGGTATTGAGATTGATTCACAATTTTTAGGCTTTTCTTGTAACCTTTGGTGAATTAATAAATGTTTTGTTTAGAGAAAAAAAAACCTATTTTTTACTTCATATCTCTTCTAAAATCTAATCGTGTAAAGATCCTAGAAAAATCATAACGGATGGTATCGGAGCCTACTATATAATTTTTGAAGAGAGTTTGGTTATAGAGAAAATAAGTGTGGAAAAACTTAATGGAAGAAATTGGGGACTATGGAAGGCGAAGATGAAAAATTTACTATATCTCAACAATCTACAACAACAATTGAAAACAAAGAGGAGAAATCTAGTAATTTATCCGAAGCAAAATAGAAGACTTTGGATTAGAAGGTTGCGACGACTATTCGCTATTTTTTTTGGAGAATTCGGGTTTCATATTGCTCATAATGAAAGATATGCTTATGAAATATGGCAGAAATTGAAAGGAATCTACGAAAGAACTATGCAACAAACAAGGCTCTTCTTATGAGAAGATTGGTGAATCTAAAGCCTAAAGACGGTGGATCAATTGGAGAGCATCTTAATGATTTTTAGGAGATTGTGAACCAATTAGCTGCCCTGAATTACAAGGTGAATGATGAGACACAAGCTTTGATGTTGATGAGTTCATTACTGGAGAGTTGGAAAACGCTTGTGGTTGCGTTGAAAAACTCAAATTGGGATAGAGTTATTTCAATGGGGTCGGTGTTAGTAGCTTGCTTAATGCGGAGGTGCGAAGGATGAACCTATTAGAAGAAAAGGATAAGGAAGAAAGAGAAAGTAGAAATCTGTTTGACAAAGTCAATCTTGCTAGTAAGGGTAATTGAAAGACGATCAAATAAATTGAACATGGAAAGAGAGTTCATATGTTGTTACTATAAAAACTCGATCACCACCCGAAATTTTGCAACAAGCTTAAAAAGGACACAGAAAAGATGAAAGCCTTAGAGGAAGACAAAGTCAAGTTGATGAAGGCAGTGATGAAGAGGTAAACTTTGGTGAAAACTTTAGATGACAATGACCTATGTGTGGACAAAGAAAAAAAAGATAGGATACTTGATTTAGGCACTTATTTTCACACATGTAATCAAAGAAAGCGTTTATATACTAAAAAGAGTAAAGTGATAAGGTGGAATTTGCAAATGGTAGAGATTTGCATGTTAAAGGTATATGTTCTGTTAAATTGATAATGTATGATGGAAGAGTGGTGAAGCTAATAGAAATTAGGCACATCTCAGAAATTAAGAAGAATCTTGCTTCAGTAGGACAGTTCGAACAAAATGGTTGTAACTTTTTAACTCCAGGTGGACTCATATGGGTTTGGAGGGGTAATAGGGAGGTTCTAGGTGGAAAATGGGGAATAATAACATATACAAATTGCTTGGAAAATGGTGGATAATGCAGTGAGTTCTCGAATTGGAGTTGGAGAAGCAACTTTATCCGAATCAAGGTGGAGCATGCAGCGCAAATCCACAAAGTCCACTTGGAGACCTTTGTGGTATTATAAGAAATTATGATTTATTAATGACATGCGTGTACAATGGGAGCATGTAAAACTAAGTGGTTTAAAGGTTGATTAAGTTTTTTTTCGAACAATGCTAGAGCACGTGAAGAGTATTGTGTCGAGTTGGAGTGTTGAAGATATTTGACACAATATTTGTTTTATATATTAGTTAATTTGTTGGTTGACTAATTAACTATGGAAAGTATTGGATTTGACTTAGTAAGATATACTTATGCACGTAATTTTCTTAATATTTTCAATTTTATGGAAATCAAATAAATAAGTATATGGTCAAATATTTATTTATTTAACTGATTACGAGAGATATAATAGCAAATATATCTCTTTGTTTTTATTTGTTGGTAGTAGCTATAAATATGTATGTTAGAAGAGTCATTTTTACTAAGGATTTTGCTATTGAGATTGATTCTTAATTTTTAGAATTTTCTTGTAATCTTTTGGTGAATTAATAAAGGTTTTTTTGGTGGAGAAAACTATTTTTTTTACTTCATATCTCTTCTAAAATCAAATTGTGTAGAGATCCTAAAAAAAAAACCTAACATAATTTATGCTTATGGAACATATAAACATATTAGTACATTCTCATATCATGTTTCAAATATCGAAACCTTATGCACTTCAAAATTTTCACTTACATACACATAAAATGAAATAATTTGCTAAACGTGATGTACTACTTATTGATCTATAGTAAATAGAACTGTATGCGTTGGTTTATTCATGATATCATAACATTTCTATTCATTCACGAGAACATATAATAAGCTGAATATCATTTATCTTTTTCATAACGTACACTTCATGAAGATTTTTGATTCAACTTCATAAAAGTACTTCGACTGGATTAGCAAAATAAATGTTCATTGGTATTATTAACATCTGCACAAATGAAGGATTCCAATTATCACTACCTTACTAAAAAATAGGCATCAGTTACTTTTGTTCTTTGGCTGACGCTGTTACCAATTAATTTTGGGACCATTCCAGGTTTCCGCTGTTTTTGTTTGCACATTCATTAGTTGCAGTGTGTATTTGAACTAGAGCAAACTTTTTAGCTCAAACAAAATATTGGTTAGTTTTTCTACCAATTTACCTTTAAGCTTGCTTTATGTTTACTCAAGTTTAGAATATGAAATCACTGAAATCATAGAAATCTAGTACATCATATACCTCTAAGTGCAAGTGATGTAGGTGTCGAACCGAAAATGGCACAAATTCCCGTAAGTTATAAAAGAGAATAAAATATGAAGAAATATAAATGAAAATGAAGATAAATAGAGATATAATCATTTATAGTGGTTCGGCACAACTTGGCCTGCGTCTACTTTAATATTTTATTGTTGATTTATGACTTGGGCAGAAGTTCTTGAGACTTGGTACAACTCCAATATTTAGAATTTCAAAAATACTAGAATATAGGAAATACAAGAGCTAGAGCCAAAAGATCTTGGAAAATGTGCCCTACCTTATTTATAGAGGTAGGGAGCCTAAAATCTCATTTAAAATATCCCCGAGCCATTGTGCACAAATTTGACCAACTCTCCTAAAACACCTCAGCAATATCTGGAAGTCAAAACTGATCCTCAAGTGGGAGTCAGTACTGATCCCCAAGTTCACCATTTTTGGTGTCTTCAACTTCTTCCTTCGGCTCGTCTTGTAGTTAGCTTTATGATTCAGTAGTAGCTTGCTTCAATGTCCAAATAATGGAGTTGAAGGAGAACAAAGTAGCAGTTTCAAGTGTACATGAAGATCAATGAAGAATAGCAATGATTTAATACGACTTAGAAAATAGGGCTTTGGCATCAAGATGGACATTTGGGAAGAAGATGGGGACCACCCAAGCCATATTTAGGAGTCGATATCGATTCCCGAGTAGGAGTCGATTCCGACCCCCAACTTAGGGGATCTCATTGTCTTGTTCCCTTGGGTTGTCTTAGCTATGATTTTGTGTCAGCTACGTTTGGTTTCTGCACTCTTGGACTATCTCTTCGGGCTTCCTGCCTTGATAACTCCATGTTCAATCTGTCCAGTCTGTCCTGATTCTACCTAGTCAAAAGGCTGGATAACACTTGCCCCTCCAAAGTACATCTCGTTTCCAATGTGATGTGATTTGAATCGAGACAAGTTCAGATTCCTTTAAAGGACTCCACAATATGCTTTAAATGGTCGCGACTTTTTCACGAATCAATTATGTGTCCATAATGACCTGTTGCGACATTCTGCCAATATCCAGGACTATAAATCTTGAACGTGATCCCATGATATGCTATTCAAAGTCTAATGATTTTAAGCTAATCTCCTCTATGATTTCCCTAGGTATGAATCTAAATTTCCTTTAACTTTCATTGCCAAGTATTGGACATTTGTACGCACGCACGTCCATATGCAAGTTTATGAACTAATTTTCCTTTAATCACTGCCAAGAATTGGACATTTATATGCACACACGTCCATATGGAAGTTTTTGAATTAAGAGGATAATGTGGCTAAATTGAAGACCAAGCTCGAAGTGAGATCTAGGAAAAAGATGAAGCGTACAAAATTGCTCAGGACGCATGCGATGAGATGGTCACCATCAGAATAGAGAGAATGAAGCGCTTGAGAAAGCCAGAGCGTGGATGCCCTTGTTAAAAGAGAAGTTGAAGCCACGGTTAAAAGAGAAATTAAAGTCGTTGAACAATGGTAGAAGAACATGTGATGCGGAGATTTGAGCCACTGATCACTCAATACAACGCCAATGTGCTCAAGTTTCAAAATCTAGAGTAGTTCAGAGAGGACTACCCTTTAATGCTCATCCGTGCTTGGGAATGGATTGTAAAGGAAGAGAAGGAACATCTCTGGGGCGGCGAGGTGAACTTGGAGTTGTTAGAGAAGGATGTTCTGAGGGGAAATGAGCTTAAAATTCCACATTAAAACCATCATCTTATCCACCTAGAACCTAATGCAACCGCACAAGAAAAATTAGGTAGAGGTTCCGGGTTCGCATATTACGATGCTTCAGCTAGTCAGGCTCTTGGGACTCAAGCTACTCTTAGTTCCACTGTTGATTCCGGGTATAATCCCGAGCAACCCCAAATTCCAAAGCCTATCACTTTCCTTCCTTTCCAAAAGGAACTCCCGGTGGCACTCTAGCCCATGTAGTAATTCGAACCAAAGAAGGTATCTCGTTGACTTCTCCCATTTTTCATAGAGCTGACGTGTCGCCGATCAACGTCGCTAATATCTCTCTTTTCATTTCTTTAGCTACATGTCAGTCTGCTATTGCTCCATCACCTAAAGAGGGCTCTCAGCCAAGACTGCATACACCTGCAAAAAAATTAGTGACTGTTACATCTTCTATAATAATTCCAACCATCCCTGTTGAAGTTGAACCCTACGTTGATGCACAGATGATTGATGCTTTTCTTAGGGAGGGAGCAGATGACCCTCAAGGAGCTCAATCTAATGACGACGTTGTTATCACCAAAGGTCTCTGAATCCTCATCGGGCCACTCCATGGCTAGACTTGAGCAAAAGCTCGTGACATACATATTCCTTGCTACAGAGATCAAGCAACAGAAGTCCTTCCATCTCTTTTTTTTTTGCATGGGCAGACCAATTATTCCCCAGTTGACATTCCTCCACCTGGGAGTGCACAAAGTGTGCCTGCTAGCACATTACAAGGTACTCCTCTCAAAGGCCAAGGTAGTAAAGGAAGAGATGGAAAGAGGCAAGGAGAGAGCTCGAGTAAAGTCCCCTTTGGTTCTAAGAAGAAGAAGTCAAATAAGAAATAGTTGCTATTTTTTTCGGTATACAGACTCCTTTTGTTTGTTGACCGACTTTGTTTGGACTTGGCCTCCGTTTCTACTTTTTTGTTTTGGTGTGAACCATTTGTACTTAGCTTTCCTAGTAAACTATTAATAAACAATACCTTTTGTTTTGTAAAATCTTTACTCAAATTCGTTAAGTACTTAAGAAACATGCTTTCCATTCAACGTACTTGCGATTTATTTCTTCTACTGATCATTTTCGAAACAAGTCCTTAGTCCATTTTATTATTTGCCGACCTTGCACCGCTTCAGTGAGTATAAAGCAATCATTAAGGATAACCACTAAAAGTAGTGATTTGATTATCCTTTTCTAAGGTAATAAGTCCTGATTGCACCAAACTACGGGCACAAAATTAAGCTAACTATTTAGAATTATAGCCCATACATCCTTATCCGGGATGCTCATGCTTCAATCACGCCTAACTCTAGGCGTCGAACGAAGGCTTGAGATTCGACTTTACTCCGAGGAAGGATCATCCGTTCTGCCTACTCCAGGCAGGATATTAGGGGTTAGATGGATTTGTCACGTCCGCTTTCGTTTATACGCTTGTCCCTAGTCCAGGAACTAGAGTTGTATAAGCAAACTTTCATGTCATGTTCACTTTGATTTATACTCCCATGCTCTATCTGAGGGTAAGAGTTGGGATGCAGACAGTCGTATCGCGTCTAGCTTATGTTTATACTCCTACCCCCAATTCGAAGGCAAGAGTTGGTTTACAGATGATCGTATCCCACCCGATTTTTGTTTATACTCCTACCCTCAATTCGAAGGCAAGAGTTCGGATGTGGATAGCCATTTCATGTCCGGCTTATGTTTAGACTCTTTCTCCTACTCCGTGAATAAGAGTTAGGGTGGGGACGATCGTATCATGTCCGACTTATGTTTATACTCCTGCCAACAATCTGAAGGCAAGAGTTTGCTGTTGTGGATCTTCGAACGTTATGAGAGACTTCATGGGCCCAATCACGGACCGTAGAAGTTTGAAATGAACCTATATCCAATTACCTACACACCTGCATTAATCTTATGCAGATTCATTCTAGTCGGTCAAGTCACAACTCTTAAGAAATGGAGAGACATAATTTCTGGCTTGAAAGGCCATTTTATTTTATTAAAGGCGGAAAGTGAAAGAATTCTGTCTTATTACACAGCTCTAGCCAGTTATTCACAGATTCATTCTCCAAGTGAAAGAGCATCGTAAATGCTCGCTATTTCACGTCATCGGGAGGGAGATCCCGTCTGTAGTTGCCAGCTTGAAAGTGTAATCTCTAAGCTTTTTCTATATTGCGTACGGACCTCCCAAACTAGGCCCATGTTCTTAGGGCCAATGAAAATTCATTTGAGGACCAAGTTACCGATTTTAAAGGTTCGACTCCTAACTTTGATGTTATAATATCAAGCGACTTGGTGTCTATGCGCTACTGCTCTCAACTCAGCTATGATATCTCTCTCATTGATCATATCAAGAGGTTCTCGAAGGAGATTCTGGCTCGTCCATGGATCATAGTGAGTAACCCGATGAGAAGACACTTCTTGTATAATTGGGATCACAGCTTCTGATCCATATGCCAAGACAAAGGAAGAGTCGCTAGTCGTGGACTTATGCATGGTTCGATAAGCCAAAAGTGTTAATGGGAGTTCATCGACCCACTTGCCTTTAGCCTTATTCAATCACTTCTTAAGAATGGACTTAATAATCTTATTTACCCCTTCAACCTATCCATCTGCATCGAGGTGAACCTCTTCTCTATGTGATGTTGACGACAAAAATCCTAAAACTCCATACTATTGAATTGGGTCCCAATATCGGCAATAATTGCTTGTGGAACTCCAAAACAAAAGATGATATTTCGAACAATAAAGTTGATTACTTTCTTAGGGGTAATCACGGCCAATGGCTCCACCTTGGACCATTAGTAAAGTAATCTACCGCCACGATGGCGTAATTGCGCCACCTTTAGATATTAGCAATATACCGATGATACCGATGCCCCAAACTACAAACGGCAAAGGACTGACCATTTAAGTAATTTCCATTGGTGGGGCCCTTATAATTTTAGCAAATCTCTAGCACTTGTCACATCTTCGGGTGTAGTCGGCAGCATCTCGATTGGTCATCGGTCAGAAATATTTGTAACAAAGGATCTTCTTGGCCAAGGTCTGGCCCCAAGTGTGGTCGCCACAGATCTCATTATGAACTTCTATCAGAACTGGTTTGGCCTCATTGTGAGCGATACACCATAGCATGGGGTCAAGGAAACCCTTCATGTATAATATTCCTTCTTGCATGACATATCTCGAAGCTTGTCGAAGGATTTTTCGTCATTCATTCATTCTCTCTAGAAGGATACCGTTTGCAAATAATTTTAAATTAGAGTCTTTCATGACCCCTTTTAAGGTTCAGTCTCCAAGACCATATCAACATCCATCAGGTCGATGCCTGGAGCTAAAAGTACTTCCATCGGAACCACGCCCATGAGCTGTGCATCCCCAAAACTAGCCAATTTGTCTATTGATCGGCCTTTTCATTCTGATCCTTGGGAATATGTGTTATTATATAACATTCAAAGTCGTTCAGCAGCTCGAGAAACTGGTTTAAATTAGGAGCTAGCCTCGTTCCTTTCGCCTGATACTCTTTTCGAACCTGATATACTATTAACTGGGAGTTGCAGAGGAAGTATAAAGTCTTTATTCCTAGTTCCTTTGCGATCTTGAGTCCTACAATTAAGGCCTTGTATTCAGATTCATTATTCACTGTTGGAAAATCGAGTTTTAAGGTATAGCTGATCGGGTGTTCTTCAAGAGTGACAAGCACAACTCCAGCACTAGAACACCGACCATTGGATTCACCATCCGTGTGCACCTTCCATGTAACTTCCTTTTCTCCACTGCTCTTTAGAGGATCATCTTGCATAGTGAATTCAGCTATGAAATCTATTAAGGTTTGAGCCTGGATTGCTCTCCATGGGTGATAAGTGATATCGTATTGACTCAATTTAATGTTCCATTTTAACAGCCTTCCAAAAGTCTCACGTCGTTATAAGACTTGTCATAAAAGCTGGTCATTAAGGATACTGATTGGATGAGCTTGGAAATAGGGGCAGAACTTTCTAGATGAAATCAACATGCAATATGCGAGTTCTTTTAATCTCAGGTAGTTTCTTTCTACTCCTGTCAACCGCTTGCTAATATAGTAGACCGGTCTTTGGATGTGATATTCCTCACGTACAAATGTGGCGCTCAGGACATGCACCGACACTGGTACAAGAACAAATTCTCATCATCCACCGCTTTCTAGAGAATAGGAGGCCTCTCTATATAATCCACCAGAGCTTGGAATGCGTCTTTGCAGTCTTGATTCCACTTGAAGTTTCTCTTTTCCATCTTGATAGCCCCGAAGAAAGGGAAACAATTGTCAATGACTTTGGAGATGAGTCGAATCAGAGCGGCGACCTTCGCATTTAATCTTTGGACCTCCTTGATTGTCTTTAGGGCTTTGATCCCTCTCGAAGCCTTGATCTTTTCTGGATTAGATTCAATCCCACAGGAGTTGACAATAAAACCTAATAATTTCCTTGATGCCACACTGAGAGAGAACTTCAATGTATTTAGTTTCATTCTATGCTATCGGAGGACACCAAACATCTCCGCCAGACCGTCGACGTGATTCCTCGAACGCCGTGACTTCACAAGCATGTTATCTACATAAACCTTCATTGATCGTCCAGTTGGTTCCATGGACATCATGTTCACGAGCCTCTGGTAAGTTGCTCCTGCTTTTTTTAACCCAAAAGGCATAACGTGATAACAATAGAGTCTATGGTAGGTGATGAAGCTGGTGTGTTCCTGATCTGGGACGTGCATCAAGATTTGGTTGTATCAAGAGTATGCGTCCATTAATGAGAATAGCTCATGTAAATTGTTGTGTCCACCAACTGATCTATCATCGGCAGTGGGAAGTTGTCCTTCAGGCATGCATTATTCAAGTCTGAATGGTCAATGCATGTCCTCCACTTCCCATGCGCTTTCTTCACCAAAACAGAGTTAGATACCCAGTCCGGGTATAAGGCATCATGGATGAAGCTATTATCCTTCAGCTTATCCATTCTTCTTTGAGTGCAACGGATCTCTTCGGGCCTAGGCTACGGTGCTTCTGTTTCACAGGAACGCATTTGGTATTTATGTTCAATGAATGGCTCGCTATCTCGGGCAAGATCCCATACTTGTACGAGTGTGTCCAAGCAAACACAGCTAAGTTTCTCTAGAGAAAACCAACCAATTACCTCATCACACTAGTACCGAGACGTGGTCTAACCTTCAGGACTTGCTTCTATCATCCCGCTGACTGGAACAACGATTTTCAACTTGGCAGGAGCTGCTTTCTTCCCTTCGTCTCTTTTTGTCGGTCCATGTCATCATAGAGCCGGCTAGTTTGCTCGAGCCAGGGCTTATGCGATAGTTCCTATGCGTTAAAATCCTTTTGCAAAGGAACCCCTTTACACTCTTTCCTTTCTTCTTACACCTTGCTTCCTTATGTTTAGCAACATAACACTCGAGGCCAGCCACCTGATCTCAATGCACGATCCCCACTCTATTGTCTATGGGGAATCTCATAGTTAAACACCAGGGAGCAATGGCCGCTCTAAATTCAGCTAGGGTCGGTCATCCCAAGAATGCATTATAAGCATAATAAATATCCAACACTGAAAATGGCACGACCAGCGCTCTCCTGCAGTCGCCATCACCAAGTTCCACCGGTAAATCGACAAATCCTATGGCTTCAGAACCAAAATAAACGAGATCTACAAGGCTTCAAATCTCACTCCTCCAACATCATTTGATTGTAAGCTTTTTCGAACGAAATATTGACTGAACCCCCACAGTCAACAATCACCTTTCTTACAACAGCAGGGCCAATCATGGCTGAGAACACGAGTGGGTTAATTGTCATAGCCACTACTTCATCATCATCCCTGTTTCGAAAAAAATATCGTCTGTCATGGTCCAAGATTGTTTTGTCGGAGCTCCACCCTCCATAGCATATCAACTTTTATTTTCATCATGCTTTAAGGCTTCATATATATATATATATATATATATATATATATCCAATTCCTCAAAACTCTTATCGGCAGGATAAGGCCGACTGTGGATTGTGTTAACCATTAATCGTTTTTGCGGTAGTTTGGATGCATTCGTACGAAGCTTAGCATGCCCCCGCTGGAAAGACAACCCAGGGGTGCTAGAATTTCCCTGCCCGCCATCCTATGGGGCTTTCACATATTATTGTAATTCCTTTTTTCATATTAAATCTTCTGTCATGTCAAGCAGGTGCCTGCACTCATTAGTATAATGACCGCAAGTCTCGTGGAATCTGCAGAACTTGTCCTACTTCTTTTACTTCTCAGTTGACTCCCTAGGTGCCGGCTTCCTATACGGTTCGATATTTTGAATAGCCAGATTGATGTTCTGTATCGAATTGTTTAATTCAGTGTAATTGTCATACTTGGGACCTCTAAAACGACCACTGTTATCTAGCTATCCTTTTTTTGCCCCATCATTTTTTTGTTTCCTCCTTTCTTATGATTACTAAATTTCACATCAACATTCCCAGAGCTTCCTCCAGGTTTCTTTATAGATATATTAGTTTGAATCATCTCATTCAAACTTCCAACATTAGTCGTCCGTGGACGATTTCACATACTCATTACCTTTCCTATAAAGCTTCCATTATCGATGGTTTCCTTCCTTCTATCCAATTCCCAAAATTCGAGTCGAGGTGAACTCTTCTACAA
The DNA here is from genome assembly GCA_030765085.1 of Allium cepa. Classification (NCBI taxonomy): domain Eukaryota; kingdom Viridiplantae; phylum Streptophyta; class Magnoliopsida; order Asparagales; family Amaryllidaceae; genus Allium; species Allium cepa. The sequence continues at coordinate 477,879,278 of CM060943.1, read as the reverse complement.
AACTCCATCAGTACCATATCTTCCATTGGATCCGTTAATGACTGTCCTTTAGATTAATAAACATTAGACAATGACGTCACGTTGTTCAGACGTGCGCTGTGCAAACGGAAATGCTCCATGAATTTCCATGACAATTCAACAAAAGATGATAGGGACCTCGGCAGAAACCGAGTAAACCACATTGTATCTATTAGGAACTCCTATCTGTAAGTTTTGATGACGACAAACCATATAACTATAATTGTACATATATATCTCGCATCTTATTTTCTACAAGTACTCAAGAATACAAATTGAAGCATGGAGCATGGATCACAGCAGTAGAGAGATAAATATTGTATTCAAATTTTTGAAATAATATGTAAAATCTCCCTAGGTGTTGTATATGATAAAATACACACACATTTACACATAAGAACAAAATTTACATGTTCTAAACGTTTGGTACTATTCACCCAGACATCTGGTACTATGCCCCTAGACGTCGGGTCTTAGCCTCTTGAATTTTTCCAGATAACACATGACCAGACATCTGGTCATCACAATCTAGACGTCTAGATTTGGCTCCGGTAATTTTTTTAAAATGCACAACTGTCGAATCTGAAAAGTTTCTTTTGCGTCTCTTCTTCAACTCAGTTCTACTCCAAACAGAAGCAACTCCAGAAATGAAAAGAAATGGTAGCAACTCTTCAAATTGATCTTTTCACAACTATAAATACATTCGTGATTTTACAATTGAAGTAACGAATTTCTGAATTCTATTATCTATATCTACTTTGCACTCAAATTAAAGTTTCTCATATTTGCTATCAATATTTCAACCAAAGATCATTAATTTTGGTTCAGTTTTCTTCCATATTTTCAAAGCACACCATTTTCATATCTATACATATCTAGTAGAGATTATTGAAAGACATGTACGTATTGTCAATATTAGTGTTTCACAGCACATTCTAGACGAAAGATTTCCATTGTAACAAGCCTATTCCTCCAGGCGAAGCGAGGGTTATTGACTAGTGAAATTCCGAAGAGGAGCGTTGAGACTTGAAGTAGGATGGGAGGTCCGAATCAATATAAAATTTTTTGTGTGATCTTTTTATTTTACTGTTATCTTACTATTTTAATCTATCACATATATAACAATTACTTGTCATATACATAATATACGATCCATATAGACTTTTAATTGGTATTAGAGCTTGGTATTCTAGAGATCGTAACAACATCCTAGAATAAATAGCCATAAAGAGATCTAGTCAAGGTAGTAAGAAGAGGAAGGCAATAAAAAGGAATCATAGGAGCAAACAAACAAATGTTTCATGGTTAAACTCAGATCACAATCGGTCTACATAGATTTTTTATATAAAGATCTTTTGTTAGCTCATGATGAATTATTAAAAGATTGTAAAATTTTAAATAAAGTTAATAGAATTGCTTTAGCTAAGTTAAAATATTATGAGCAAGAAATTTCCAATTTAAAAGATGAAGATAAATTTTTGATAAAACAAACTAATGTTTTGAAAATACCATATAAGAACTTGTTTTACAAAAAGATTTCCTATAAAAAGAAACTAGTAATTAGAAGAGAAAAAATATAATCTTTTGGAGGAAATCAATGTTTTGAAAAATAAAAATATATTTTTGAAAAATTCTTTAAACAATTCTAGTTCTTTAATTTTGTCTCTTGAAAAAGAGAGTGGAGCTTTAATTAAAATGAATTTAGAATTATCTAAAGAATGTGAGATTTTAAAAGTTAATGATAATATTTTGCAAAAAGAAGTTTTTGATTCTAAAGAAAATTTTGAAAATTTAAATACATTAATCATAAATTTTAACAAAGGTAAAGATATCTTATCTTCCTTAGCTACAAATTCTAAAGCTCACAATGATAAAAGCGGTTTCGGCTATAAATAAGCTAAAAATAAAAATAGTACTAGATTCGTTCGTCGTCGAATGTACTCAAAGAGTAATTCTCAAACCAATAATCTTCACCAAAGTTTGGTAACTTCTAAATCAACTCAAAATAACACTTCAAATTGGTTTCGATCGTACAAATCCGATATTAAGCGATAAAGCAAAAATAAATATCCCATACCACGTATTTTTTTACTAAATCGTTTAATTTACTTCCTTATACGTCTGAAAAAGCATCAAAGTAATTAAAATAAACAAAATTAATTACAAAAGATTTTACTTGACAAAACGGGGTTATAAAACAAATTTTAGAAATTTATCTAAAGATTTTGAGAGAAAACACATTATTAAAAAGGATTTTAATAGTTTTTAAAAGCCTTAAAAATAAAGAATAATTGATTAAAAACCTCTAAAAATGCGTAAAAACATTTAATACTCCAACCATGATGTTAGAAGATTTTCTGAAATTTATTCGGATTTTTTTTAAACTCAAGAAAACATCAATCTGCAATTTTAATCGGCCTAAACCGATATTCCCATTTAAATCGAATTTAAATTAATTTAAATTCAAATCTCATCCTAACTTGATTAGTCCATTGCTGGACAAAATGATAAAATATTAGCATCAAATTTCATATAAAAAATTGCAAATGAATGCAAATGAAATCATCAAAATCAAACAAATATATAATTATTGTGGCTGTCAATGACAGATCAGAAGTAAAAACATCAATTTTCCACCATTTAAACTTCGAAATTCTACAAAAATCAAAACATAAAACTTGCATCCTACGTCATATGGTTTCCAAAACATTTTCGATATTTCAATCAGTAACGAATAAGTTATGAGCGAAATACTACTTAGAAAAATTTATGTGCACTGGCTATCAACACAGGCCAGCGATAAAAAAGTCAGTTATTCACTATGTAAACCTCAAAATCATTCAAATCCAAAAACAAAAAAGTAGTGTCATATTTCACAAGGATTTCAATACATCTAAAATTTCTAAATTACGATTTGAAACAAGAAAGTTATGATCAAATTACTAAAAAGAACATCAAACTCAGCCGAAACTTATGCATTTACAGGACAGCGGCAAACAATTGCAATTTTAGCATAGATAACTTCGAAATCAGGCAAAATGAATACAATAAAAGTTGTAACATTGTTTCTAAGCTTTTCGGAATGACAAAGATCATCAGAATCGGTTAAGAAACGAAGTAGGTATGGTCAAATTTGTTTCAGCTTCAATGACAGGGAAAATATTGGTTTTGCTCTCGGGTTTGCAGTAGAAAAATTAGATTTTAACATAGCTAACTTCATGACAGAAAAATAAAAAGAGGAAAGTTGTAGCACATGAATTAAGCTTTCCGAAACATCCAAAATTATCAAAATTGGATCAAAAACGAAAAAGTTATGCCTAAATTTGTTTCAGCTTCAGTAATTCAGTGATTATAATATTTTGATCATATAAAGAGCTAGGGTTTGTGAGTTTTACAATCACCTTGACTTCACGAAGATTGAATTATAATTTAGATGTCAAAGATTGATGCTTTTAGCCAAGAACAGAGCGTCCAAACCAGTAAAACTAAGAACAGGTACATGCAAATAAGGAGAGAAGCAAATCAACAATTATCACTAGAAAAATAGATTTTTATCAAGAGAAGGGTTTTAGATGGATTCTAAGATAGAATAGGTTGGAGATTACCTTATTTTATGATTTTAACTTGAATCAGGCTTTTTAATTTGCAAAGATTGAGCTTGGAAGATTAAATTTTGAAGAGAACAGCCATTGTTTTGTACTTTGAAGTTTTTTCTTTTCTGATTTAGGTTTTACTGTAATGAGTTTTGGGATAAAAGGAATGTATTTCATCAGAAAACTCTAGAATTTGGGTTATTAGTTGTTTACTATACCCAATTAGTCCATTCTCATACTTAGAAAATTATTTTGGTTAATATAAATAGGTTTTAAACCATTTTTAACATAACTTTCTCATATTAACTTCTTTTTACATGAGACAAAATGCATTCTTTATATTTTAACAAGGTGAACATGATTAACACAATAATTTTTTTTACACTTAAAAATATTGTTTTCCCAATAAACTATTAATTTATACAATATTTGACAATATTGTTATTTTTTGACAAAGAACCACAGTTTTAAACAATCCGAGTCAAATAAAAATTATTTCTTAACTCAAATAAGTGTATTAAATGTTTTAACAGTTTTTAAAATATTACAACACTTTTTTCAATCATTAATACACTTCGAAAAATTCATTTTCTTCTCATTTGCCCTTTTTTCACTATAAAAGGCTATTATTGGAACAAAATTTCAATACTTCCCATTTTGACTTAATTAATAACTAACATCATTTATTTTCAACCCAATTTCACAAATAAAATATTCTAAGCTTATTTTCAGTCCTTTATATTTGTTCCAACCATCAATATGTTGAAAAAACATCTTATGAGATAAATTAACTCACATAAATTAATTACCCAAATTTTATTCTTCAAAACATTGTTTATATAAAATAAACAATAACTCACATTTCATTCCGCCAATTCATTTATAATCACAATTTTAAATTATTATTTGCATTATAATTTAACATTAATGGTAATCTTAAAAATCCGGTTGTTACAGACTCTCCTCCTTAAAAAAAATTGCATCCTCGCAATTTCTAGAGGAAAAGGCTGTAAACAACACTAAAGATACAATCGTCGAAGGATAAAGACAAGCTCGAATTCCAAAACATTCATACTCTCAATACAGAATGGTAGAAAGAAATAAGGAAAAACTCACTTGGTTAATTCAATGGCCTATCATATGCTAGTATAGTGATTAGCAAACCATCGAATTTTCCAAGCAACTCGAAAGAATTTCGAAGATCTCCCGTCTTGAATCAAAACTCAATAAGATGCTCAATAAATAATCAATCGAAAATGATTGATTTCACAAAACTCTACGAATAGAGTCGAGATCGAACTCACTAAAACCCAAACTCTAAGCAATAAAAAAAGATCATCAATAAGATTTTCCGCATGAATATACAAAAAGAACATCCTCACAAAAGGGTAGACACAATAGACAAGATTAATAAATTACAAGATGGCTTCTCACACAGCCACCAACTCGAACGATCGTGAAAAATGCATGTTGTTAATAATAGCTCAAGGATAGAATATACTCAAGAACAAGGATATAAGCTCGAATTAACTTTTAATCCAAGATATTTAGAATTTTTAAATCTCAACATCTTTTAGATTTTAAATCTCAGTTTTCAAAACTTGAATATTTTCAGACTCTTTACTATATTATTTAGTAAGTAATTTAAAACTTAAATTAGAAGTCCAAATTTCTTCTCTTACTTCAAAATTAATTTTCAAAGAAATTTGTAAATCCATAATAATATTCCTCAAAATAAATTAAGGGTTTAAATTCTCTTTACTCTTTTTATTACACCACTTAAATAGTTTAAAAACAATCTTCAAATTCTCTTATAACTCTTCTCTTAAAACATCCAATGTATATAATATAGATTCTAAAATCTCAAAATATACTTCCAATAAAGCACAGCTCAAAAATAATCTCATTTATATTTTCATCTTTATAATTTAAAAATAAATAAATAGCATTGCCTCGCCATTGAGTCTCTAATAAATAAATATATCCGTTGGCTGCAGCGTTGACCGAGCAATCAAAACTGCCTCGCCAACCTTTTACTCGTCTCTAAAATCAATGGTTGCAATTACTATTCAAAATAAATTTAATATTTAATCTCAAATATTATTTTCAAAATCTCAATTTTTATAACACAAACCATCGTGTCTGATTGCCTCATCATAGCATTTGGGAGATTCCTATCGATAACGTTGATCGGGCATATCGACCAGAACTCTTAACTACTCGATGGACAACCCAACACTCTAAAATTATTTCAATAAAAGAAATACTACTCATGTAAATATATTATCAAAATATTATTTGATTTTTTTTAAATATCTCAAAGCCCAAATTTCTCTTTAAAACTCGTATTTATATAGCTTCGAAACACAAACCAAAGAACATTAAGAGTGTGCATCGAGATATTCCCAGAATACGCGATTCTCAAAATCAACAGAAGGAGATAGAGTGTTCGTCAATCTTTCGATGTCATGAGCCACTCCTAAAAATCATCAAGATACAGGATAAGCAAGATATTCTTCTCAAAGGAGAAGAAGCACACAATCCACGAATCACTACTTCAAACGGATTAATGCTACAAAGGATAAAATTGATTGAGTATCTAAAAAGAACACTCAAACGAAGCTGAATGATAAACTCAACCAATATCGAACAATCTAGAAACTCACCTCATTCCTCAGTGGATATCCTCGTGGAAGGATAACCGAAGAGGTAAGAGCCAGGAATAAGGTTACCTCAACACTCAATTGCTCGATTGGATGTCAAATCCAAACGGACTCACAAAACTCAACAAAGTCACCATGACTGGAATTTGAGATATATCATCAACATATTGATAATCAAGAGTGAAAACAGAAACTTCAAAATCATCATTAACATTCCAAAGTGATAGAAATAATAAACCAATCAAATTAGGATGCCTAAATAAATATAGGATCCTATAACAACAAAAGGATCAGACTTTACATCAAATAAGTCAATCCATCTCAAATCAGATACATCTCAAGATAGTGAGTAATAAACAAATACTCACTAAACCAGCAACAATAGAGAACTCAGAAAGCTCACAACAAGCCAATCGTTGTGGATCTCTTCAATAGGATTCACAAATCTCAAAGGAATGCAACAAGAATGCTCAAAGAAATCAATCAGCTCCATCGATATGAACTCACTCGTATCGACAAAAAATAAGAATAGAAAATCCCAAAGAAGATTTTATATAAGATAAGATGACATCAAACTCTATTATGGAATACTATGGAATACAACATATCTATATTCCTAGACATATTCCATCTCAACAATCCCGAAACTCGAAAAAGAATCAAGGCTCAATTCGAAAACAAGCTTGAATAAAGGACAATGATTCACCCATATTGTACTTCGATGTATCATGATATACGTACTGTTCTATGTTTATTCTACTGTGTTCCGACCTCAGCTCTGATACTATGCTGTAAAGCCCCACCCCGAGACCCACCTTAGCAAAGAGAATCAATGAGTAATTCTATCTACTAAAGTGGAGAATAGGGCTGGTTAAGGGCGACGATCTATAATTTTATCTTAAACATCTACTGAATGCGTCGATAATTGCAATATGATTTTTCTTTTCTATCTCAAGAGGATTGACATCCCAGTAAATGCTTAATCCAAAACTATAGGTGGCTAACAGATCTATCAGAATGAAATAGAATAACTAAATGAAAAGCACATCACAGAACAGTAATCAACATCGTATATATACATATACACAAATACATGTTTAGTACAATACAATATGAATACAATGAAGGTGGTGCTCAACCACACTATATACATCGAATTAAATATAACTACATCAGAGTATGCGAAAGAACAGAAACTACTCAAGATAAAGAAGAGCTGATATCCAACATCAACTTCAAGCTAAGCCCAGTAGATGATACCTGAAACAACTCGGTCTGACCCGAGTGAAAACACATGGGTCAGGCTAGCTAGAACTTATCATTAGTAAAGGTGATGATACGAGATAAGGGGAAAACCATTCCATCGTTACCAATGGAATGATATAGGTCATCAAGTTATCTCTAGAGTGATACATCAACGGTTCATCATGATTGCATAGAGGAATACAATATGTATATTAGATAGACATGGTTCATCTAATTATATATATAACCGAATGAAATGGGTGAGGATATGGACCATAAAGTAAATCTTCATAAGATAATTAAAACTTCAAGAATCCATCATAAATAAAACTCATCTAATAGAAACTTTTTAATTATTATACCTCATCTCATCGGTATAAATATAAATACATCTCAAATCCATCATTAAACTCATTATAAAGGAATCTCCATAATCGTTTATACCTCATATCATTGGTATAAATATAAATATATCTTAAATCTATTATCAACACTCATCATAAAAGAATTACCATAATTTATACCTCATCTCATTGGTATAAATATATATATATATATATATATATATAATGTCTCAAATCCATCTTGATAGAGCCCGGAAAGGATCCAAAACATCATATTCGAAATCACAAATAAAACCATGTATGTCAATAAGCCTTTTTCTTAGATAAGGCTACACTAAAGCATCATCATCAAAATAGTGAAATCGAAACACCTAAAACCTTATGGAAAACAGCACGTGCATTTACATCTTGACTAGTACTACCATTATTTGGTACCATTCATCGTGATGACTTGGGGTCACATAACATCATAACATCGTGATCATCTTGATTGACTATAGTCGGAAACGTCTTGATGATACCCAGTCACAAAAACCCGAGTAATAACACCGTGATGATTGGAGTCGAGTAATAACTTCATGAACATCGTGATGACTCCAATCGAGTACTCGTTCTGTAGCACTAGTAACATCGTGAATGTGTCTCAACTTTTCGAATAGGAACCCAATAGGCGTCAACGTACGTCCCATACCAAACGTTCATACCTATTGGTTTACTAATCGTTAGTCGATGCCACATTAGAAAACCATCATAAAACATCATCAAATAAACACTGCCTCGTCTCATCGGCGAGTGTAAGATACCTAACTCGTCTTATCTCTTACTTGGACGAGTTTTAAGTGACATCGGGACTTGTCTCATTTCATCAACAAGTAAAAATTCATCATAAATATCGAAATCATCATCAATCCATCATAACAACTTGCTCATCTCCTAGGCAAGTAAAAAACATCGTGATGTTTATTTCTAACCATAGTTGCAAATTAAAAGTCAACATCAATATTGCCTCATTTCATCGGCCATCACAAAATGCATCTAGATGGGTTCGTCGTCGAATATACTCAAAGAGTAATTCTCAAACCAATAATCTTCACCAAAATTTGGTAACTTCTAAATCAACTCAAAATAAAACTTCAAATTGGTTTCGATCGTACAAATCCGATATTAAGCGATAAAGCAAAAATACATGTCCCATACCACGTATTTTTTTAGTAAATCGTTTAATTTACTTCCTCATACGTATGAAAAAGCATCAAAGTAATTAAAATAAACAAAATTAATTATAAAGATTTTACTTGAGAAAATGGGGTTATAAAACAAATTTTAGAAATTTATCTAAAAGATTTTGAGAGAAAACACATCATTAAAAAGGATTTTAATAATTTTTAAAAGCCTTAAAAATAAAGAATAATTGATTAAAAACCTCTAAAAAAACATAAAAACATTTATTACTCCAACCATGATGTTAGAAGATTTTCTGGAATTTATTCGGATTTTTTTAAACTCAAGAAAACATTAATTTGCAATTTTAATCAGCCTAAACCGATATTCCAATTTAAATCGAATTTAAATTAATTTAAATTCAAATATCATCCTAACTTGATTTGCCCATTACTGGAAAAAATGATCAAACATTAGCATCAAATTTCATATAAAAAAATTGCAAAAGAATGCAAATGAAATCGTCGAAATCGGACAAATATATAAATATTGTGGATGTCAATGACAGGCGAGAAGTAAAAACGTCAATTTTCCACCATTTAAACTTCGAAATTCTACAACACTCAAAACATAAAAGTTGTAGCCTACATCATATGGTTTCCATAACATCAAACATTTCGATATTTCAATCAGTAACGAATAAGTTATGAGCGAAATACTACTTAGAAAAATTTATGTGCACTGGCTATCAACACAGGCCAACGATAAAAAGTCGGTTATTCACTATGTAAACCTCAAAGTCATTTAAAACTGAAAACAATAAAGTTGTGGAATATTTCACAAGTATTTTGGAACATCTAAAATTTCTAAATTCTAATTTGAAACAAGAAAGTTATGATCAAATTACTAAAAAAACATCAAACTCAGCCTGAACTTATACATTTACAGGACAGTGACAAACAATTACAATTTTAGCATAGATAAATTCAAAATCAGGAAAAATTAACAAAATGAAAGTTGTATCTTAGTTTCTAAGCTTTTCGGAATGACAAAGATCATCAAAATCGGTTAAGAAACGAAGTAGTTATGGTCAAATTCGTTTCAGCTTCAATGACAGAGCAAATATTGGTTTTGCTCTCGGGTTTGCAGTATAATAATTAGTTTTTTACATAGATAACTTCAAAATTATAGAAAACTCAAAACAAAAAAGTTGTAGCAGATGAATTAATCTTTCCGAAACATCTAAAATCATCAAAATCGGATAAAAAACGAGAAAGTTATGCCTAAATTTGTTTCAGCTTCAGTAATTCACTGATTATAATATTTTGATCATATAAAGAGCTAGGGTTTGTGAGTTTTACACTCACCTTGCCTTCATGAAGATTGTATTATGATTTAGATGCCAAAGATTGATGCTTTTAGCCAAAAACAGAGCATTCAAACCAGTAAAACTAAGAAGAGATACATGCAAACAAGGAGAGAAGCAAATTAATAATTATCACTACAAAATTAGATTTTTGATGAAGAGAGGGGTTTTAGATGGATTCTAAGATAAAATAGGTTGGAGATTACCTTCTTTTATGATTCTAACTTGAATCAGGCTTTTAAATTTGCAAAGATTGAGCTTGGAAGATTAAATTTTGAAGAGGGTAGCCATTGTTTTGTACTTTGAAGCTTTTTCTTTTTTGATTTAGGTTTTGCTGTAATGAGTTTTGGGAGAAAAGGAACGTATTTCATCAGAAAACTCTAAAATTTGGGTTATTGGATGTTTGCTATACCCAATTAGTCCATTCTCATACTTAGAAAATTATTTAGGCCAATGTACATAGGTTTTAAACCATTTTTAACATAACTTTCTCATATTAACTTCTTTTTTACATGAGACAAAATGCATTCTTTATATTTTAACAAGGTGAACATGGTTAACACAATATTTTTTTTTACACTTAAAAATATTATTTTCCCAATAAACTATTAATTTACACAATATTTGACAATATTGTTATTTTTAGACAAAAAACCACAGTTTTAAACAATCCGAGTCAAATAAAAATTATTTCTTAACTCAGATAAGTGTATTAAATGTTTTAACACGTTTTAAAATATTAAAACACTATTTTCAATCATTAATACACTTCGAAAAATTCATTTTCTTCTCATTTGCCCTTTTTTCACTATAAAAAGGCTATTATTGGAATAAAATTCCAATACTTCCCATTTTGACTTAATAAATAACTAACATCACTAATTTTCAACCTAATTCACAAATAAAATATTCTAAGATTATTTTCACTCATTTATATTTATTCCAACCATCAATATGTTGAAATAACACCTTATGAAATAAATTAACTCACATAAATTAAAAACCCAAGTTTTATTCATCAAAACATTATTTATATAAAATAAACAATTACTCACATTTCATTCCGCCAATTCATTTATAATCACAATAGTAAATTATTATTTGCATTATAATTTAATATTAACGGTAATCTCCAAAATCCGGGTTGTTACACGTCGCGTAATGGTAGTTCGAAATTTCACGTCAAAAAAGCTAAACGAATGTGCAGGATTGAAACGAAATCGAAAATCTTAGAAATAAGAATTTTTCGAATCCTTATAACCATTGTTTTCAAGTGGAAAAGAAAAACCAAAATTTATTGTTGTAGATTTTAAAATATGTCCAAATCAAGTTTTTACGAAAATCGCGCTTTTGCAGTTAAGTGACCAAAGTGTAAAATTCTTTAGAATGAATATTTTTTAAATGGTTAAAAATATGAAATAAATTTTAAAAATATGTTAAAATGTTTTGGGAAAGATTTGAGTTATAAATATGGAATTTAAAATGGAAGAAAAGTTGTAAATAAACTTTTTAAAGCACTTTTGTACAACAGTTTTACTAAACTTTAGAAATGAAGATTTAAACTCAACTATTCTTTCCCAAACCTTTTATAAATATCATTAAATAAATAATTTAGTATTTTAAAGTTGATTTGGAAGTTTTAACAAGAGTTTAAATGAATGGCTAAGAGGAGTTGTTTATAACACTTAAACAATATAAAATCATTTCCTTGAATGTAATAATCAACTGAGTATATGAAAATGGCTAGTACATATGTCCCGCCTGTGAGATCTGAAAAGATAAAATAAGGTGTGTAACTAAGGTTAGAAACGGACTAGTCAGTGCCCTAAACTTACCTGATCTCTTTTTTTCTTAAGCGAGGTGTGGAATAGATCGAAGGAAAATCCCGGATCTCTAAATGAAAATATCATATTTAAAACAAAAATGGTTAAACAAGGTTTTTAGTAATATAAAGATGTTCTAATCAAGCTCTACATTAAGTTATAAGGAGGGAAATTCGTACTGTCCACGTAAATTCAAAAGTGATTTTCAACCATTATTCCATAAATAGTATGAGTTGAATATGGAAATTAATCTTGGTAGAATTTGTCTAATCTTTTGCTTAGTATAAATGGTTTTGTGTTTGCAGTAAACGATTTCTTAAGTAACATTGTTTTCGACCCAGTTAAGACATGCTTTCGAAAGATGGAATCTTATCTGATTAGAAATTAAATAACGTGAAGATTTCCTAAGTTAAAAGGATTTTGATTTATCGGAAAAAATTTAAAATTAAAAGAGTCTTAACAAATTCTATATACACATATTCATATTTTTATCAACGATTGGATTTCGAAGAAACCGATGTCAGATCTGGATAATTCCTATCTGAAAACCACTTCGAACCAGTTTACGTTTTGCAGTAAAACATGTTGAAAATAAGATCATTGAAGATGAGGATATTCATGATGTAGGGCTACTTGCCACTAGAACCTCAGAGAAATTTACCATATCATATATATTGGCAGTAGTGCTCCGTTATGAAAATCTTCAAATTGTAAGGACTAATCGCTACTGATCCTAGGAGTGATTCCCAAAACTGGATGTGGTAGGAGGACTGCCTTCGGTTTCGTTCAAACCTAGAACGAACTTGTATGGACGAAAGTCTGACGTTGCATTTTAAAATCACATTAATTTATCTCTATAAACGTATCATCTGCTTGGTGGTGGAGAAGGAAACTTCTTTTAGCTTAACACCCTTTTCTGAAACGTACGAGTTCAAAAGTTATACATATATGGATATCAGTTGTGTGATTATGGAATGGCAATGTGGCATTCAAAGAAGAAGGATATTTTGCTATGTGTAAAGGTGATCGTTACCTCAAGCCTCACATTTGGAAATGACCAAAACAGGGTAGATGCGGCAAGGCTATGTGGTTCGCAACCATTAGGATATGATCATCCCCTTCTATATATATTTCGACCCCTCTGACATTTAGGTTTTAATTAATGTGGTGTATGGTAAACGAGCGCTCGGATAGGTCAATAGCGACCGAGGTGATGACATATTGGTACTATTTAGGAAGAGCTAGGACGGTCTAGTATTGGTAGAGGACCGCTAGTTGGGCCTCAGTCCATTCCTCTAGAGATGTACTGCCGAAAGGTTGCCCCTTTGCCTGGTCATTTTTATGGAAATCCATTCTCCAATAAGTGCCTGCCATTTTGTTTATAGAACCCACTTTGTGGCTAGTATGCCGAAATTTAATCAATGTAACAATTTCCGCTAAGATTAATAAGTTTACTCGCATATGTTTTCAAAGAATGACATTAAAAATAATATCAAATGTTATGATAAAAAAATTTAGTTATCATAAGGTAAAAATCCATCCGTGTTTATGTGAGGCGTGGCCTTATGAGATACTCTTTCTTTTCCAAAGGTTTTTGTCACAAATCTCTGGTCTATGACACTCATATATGAATTGAGTTTCTCATACTGGTTCCGATCAGGGTATTTTTACACTCAGTTTAGATCCGAATAGATTCAGGATTAGCTGAAGATGCTTGGAGTTTTCAGAGGAGAGCTGGAGATCTTTATCAAGGTATGAACGTATTCTATTTCCATTACATTTGTTTGATGTTTTTCAGCAATTGTAAGGACATGTATTATAACTATCCAAGCTGAATTAAGGTTAGACTCTGATATGTGCATTTTAAAAAAAATCCACTATAAAGATTATTGTTCAATAATATATGTTATTCCATTCGATGAGATTCTATTCTGCCTATTTTTCTTTCTTACCTTTAAAGATCCATCTTTTCGTTTAATTTGGGCTGGATGTGTTGGTTTATTGTCGACTCAAAGGGTATGGAAATTTGGGCATTTACATTTTGTATCAGAGCATAGGTTGAGAAAACACCTGAGCCTGATAAGGATAAAGACTCATTAGAGATAGAGTTAGTAATACCTTAGGATGATCATTAGATATAGGGTAAGTGACACCCTAGAATGAGTTGAGAGTATTATATATATGAGCGCATATTTGTTAATGTTACATAAAATTATTTTTGTTTTGAGAAAAATTAGTAAATGAAATAATTTTACCTAGGATTATATTTTGGATATGAAAGATATTTTCAAAATGATATATTTATTTATTGAATATTTGGTTGTTAAGGAATGAAAATATTCAATTATTATCACTAACTGATTGATTGTTTGATATAAAGGTTTAAATACTTATGCCCTCTTAATTAAGTTTCATGATTTAATTATAAGTTGTTTGATAATAATATTTCGTTAAGATTAAGAAATTTAAGATAAACAAATTTATGAGCGCATTTTACAAACAAAACGATTTTGTAAAAGATAAATATGGAGAGTATTTTATATAAATTTTGAGAATTTTAATCATGGTATTTTAGAAAAAGAATTTTGAAGGATTAAAAGGAAATTATGATGATTTTAAGAAATGAATTTATAAATAGTGTTTTATAAACAAAAGTAAGAGTAAATTACTTGTGAAGATACGTATAGTATTACTATAAATAAATGATTTAAAATGAAGAAGTATCTTAGGTAACATAATCGAGTGGTTCGAAAGTAACTAAAAATGGATAGAATATGTGTTCGGATGGTAAACACTTCTCTTAAGTATTACCCTTCTCGTTAAGGGGATATATGATACTATTGGTAGTATCCAGTTCCTTAGTGTCATTTTTGATTTACTCAATCTATATAATTTTCTTAAGTTAAAGAGATAATGAGAATCATTAATTAATAAACTGATTAGAAATAAAGAATCATCTTTATAAAGTGTTTAAACCAATGTTAATTTTGGATCATAAATTGATAAAATAAAATAGGATTTCCGACGATTTTGGACAATCCAAAATTTCTAAATCGCACCTAACTAAGAGCTAAGAAATTTATGAAAATTTTAAGGAAAAGATAAAAAAATTGTGAAATGTTTTGAGTAAATAGATTACTATAATTTATAAATGTGATTATAAATAAGAAGGATTTGAAAGCTAAGAATTAGAGGATTTAAATACCGTTAATTTCGAAATTTATTCTTTAAAGTTGAGAAAATAATAATAGTATTAAGTAAGAAATAAGTTTTACAGCTTATGAATTTGAGACGATAGTAAATTACAACAAGTTTTACAATTATGAAACGACCTGATTTAAGTAAAATTAATTTGAAATTTGGGATTTTTATATATACTCTTAGGATATTAAGGTCTATTATACAAATATAGATTTAAGTCATGAAATATCTATATACTTAAGTAATGTCGTAAGAGGATTAGTATGAAGTGAATGGTTAAGAAATGTAAGTTTTAAAGGGTTGATTAAACCAAAGTTGTGTTTGTAGATGTTTATAAACTTAAGTAAAATTTTAGGAAAGGGTTCCTAAGTTTTATTAGTACCAAAGGAAACATACCAGAGAAAAAATAAATGTAAATAATAAAGGATGTGAATAAAAAGAATTTGTTATAGTGATGAAAAGCCATTAGGAATAAAAACATAAGTTCTATATCGATTATTTCGTCACAGAAATCAGATCTAAGATTCGAGTATAGAACTTTGAGATGTTTACACCGATCTAAGAAAGGATTTATCACTCGATTCTTGATGGCAAACATTGATGAGGGTTTGTATTGGGTACTTGAGTTTTCTATCATAGTTAAGAACTATGCAAGAAAATCAAAGGTTTCTGATCAAGAAGCCTGATTAGAGTCCATACTAGAGGATCGGGAGATCAATATTATTTTGAAAGAAAATTTGTGTATTTGAATAGGAGATCAAATCAAATATTTTATACAGATGATTTGTGTACATCTTATGGGTTTAAGTTTATGAAATAATGTTTTAGGCAAATTCTTATGGTTTTTAGTTTCAGTTTAATTTTGGGGACAAAATTCTTTTAAGGATGAGTGAATGTAACGACCTGTAATTTTACCACTTTGAAAATGGGATATTTAATTTGATTTAATTTATTTTTGGTCAAAAATGACAAAAATCAGTTTTCGATAAAATTTAATATGCATTCGAGTAATTGTTGTAATCGGTAAATAACTGTTTTTAACGGTTATATAATGATATAATAATAATATAAATTTGATTTATAATAATTTTATAAACATATAAACTTGATTCATAAAAATTGACAGATGTTCTCGCACATTGATAAATTAACGTCATATTTTTACAATTAGATTTTAATATTGTTTAATATGATTTTGTAACTTAGATAAACTTGTTTTAATTATTGGAAAATGATGAGAAACTTATTATCAAATTTTGTTTCATAAGTAAATAGTTTAACAAAAAACGTCAAAATATAACCGTAAAACATTTTGTCAAAAATCAACGTCTTATTCAATAAAAGTTGTCGCAACATTGTTGCATTTTTGTTTGCATGTTTTAATATATATATATATATATATATATATATATATATATTATACGTTATTGTAACTAAACAAGTTTACATCTACTAATTTAAACAACCAAAATTTGAGCTATAATGATTAATCTACGAATTAATTAAATAATAAAATAAGGCTGTGAAATTGTCGGAATCAAGCTACGAGAGTTGCACCATTGGAGCCATGGCGATTTTCTGATCAATTTCCATATATAACTTGTCGAAGTCGGTATAGAGAAGATACGAGAGAAACAAGAAATCAATTAAAACGCAAAAATATTGCAAGGCATGGGTCGACTCAGACCAACGGTCAGGTCAACCTTAGGGTCGGCCCCATTCTACATAGGTCAACTTTCCATAGAAGCTTGGTCGACCCGCTTAGTTAATGAATGTAGATTCGTCCAGATCGAAGCATACACGTCATAACTTGATTTTTCTCAAATCCTGTGCGTTCGTGCTTCCATCCAACGGTTCTTTGAGAGCGTATGACGTGGTTGCACCAAATTTAATCTTCAAATCCAACGGCCTGAGATCCCTAAACTACACTATAAATAGGACCCTAGGCCTAGCTATTTTTCTCATTTAGATTTTCTTCCAATTGGGTTCATTGCCTAAGGCTGAACTCTGAATAGAAATTTTTTCTAGGGAGAAGATATTTTTGATAAAAATATTCTAATTTTTTCTAGGGAGAAGATCTTTTTGATAAAAATATTCTACGCCCTAAAAGTAGATCCAGGAAGACCAACAATTAGAGCTAAGGACCATATGTGAGTGTTTTGTAATTATTTTAGATTTTTTAAGTAATTTAAAATAATAGGGTTCTCAATAGTTGTATTTTTTCTACAATTTTGAGACGGTTTTTATATAAGTTATTTACAGTTAGTTTTTAAGTAAATTTCAGAATTTCTTTCCGGTCTATTTTTATTCAGCTATTTTATTCAGTTATTTTCAGTTATTAACAGTTATTTACATTTGTTTTAAGTCGAAATTTAGCCTATATATATTAGTTTCTTTTTATAGAGATTTAATCCTTTTTTATGCGAATAAATTAAGAAGATAAGAATTCATTAATATGGATTAAAACAGAAAAAACACTAAATTTACAGAAATCAGATGTAATATAAGAAAAACCGAAATAAAATAGACATGAACTGAAATAGGCAAATTTAAGATATTTGCAAGCATAATTATAACAAGTGGTTATAACTAAAGAGAAAATAGAATAATAACACCTACAAGAACAATTATAACACATGTTATAATTAGAAAGAAAGAAATAAGAGAATATGCTTATTTTAAAACTTAGATCTTGTTAATAAGGAAATATAACAGAAATAACAGAAGAGGCTTATTTTGAAATTCAGATCTTGTTAATAAGCAAATAAGAAGAAACAACATAAGAGGGTTAGTTTAAAATTTTAATCTTGTTCATAAGCAAATATAGCAGAGATAACAGAAGAGGCTTATTTTAAAACTTAGATCTTGTTAATAAGCAAGTGTAGCAAAAATAACAGAAGAGGCTTATTTTAAAACATAGATCTTTTTAATAAGAAAATATAGCAGAGGTAATAGAAGAGGCTTATTTTAAAACTTAGATCTTGGATTAAGTTAATAAGAAAACATAGAAGTAGGTCCCGTACCGGCAGCATTCCCTTTCAGTCAGAAATTGATGGTCTTACAGTAATTAGGTGAGGCTTGGGCACGCTTATGCTGATTAGGGTAAATAAATGGCCAATCGATAGAGACTCAAATCTTGAGATTTGAGAAAGGGGCATAAACTAGAATTTGTTTATTGGGACCAGTACCAACAACATTCCCTTTCAAGACTAGGACTGATGGTTTCAAAATAGCTAGGTGAGACTGTGCAACATTCCTTTTCAGGTCTAAGGCTGATGGACTCACAATAGTTGCGTGACGCTGGGCACACTTATGCTGGTTAGGGTAAATAAGAGGTCACAACAGAGGGCGACAGTTAGTGTGTATCGGCGATAACCGAGCGCGCGACATCGATTAGGGTAAATAATTCACTACTGTGTTCCAAGCGCTAAGTGGTGTCTTTTGTTGCGGGGCCAACAGGATTGGACCAGCTCACAGTGGCACAATAGAGATAGAACGGGCTGATAAAAAGGTAGAATTTGGATTTCGACCTAATCAAGAAAATGGTTGAGATAGGATTAGGGTTTCATCCTAATCGCAGCAGTTTATAGAAAAGGGAAAACGATCAAACAATCAAAGAAAACAGTCAAACAGAATCAGAAACACTATTTTATCCGAGTTTTATCTTTCATTTATTTCCTTTTAAACTAGAACTGTTTCTTAGTCTATTACCTTTATCTTGCTTAGAAATGCTAGTAATTACTTTCACTCACCAGACTTATTGTCTGATCCACTCCTCTATTTCCCCTTTCACCCCAATAGGCCAGCAGAGTTGAGTTGATTGAAGTTGCTTGGAGATTCATTCCTGAAGTTTTCCCGTTTCAGATGTATTCTTCTACTTTTCATCCTTTTCATTTGGCATATGATGGGGATTGGTACTTGTGAGAGGGATTATGATTATTATTGTTACTTTTGCACTTTGATTATGTATGACTAAGTTGTATTTTTCATAAGACGTGAGATATTTTGAGTTTTTGAGACATGCCTTGTTTTTATGATTTATTTCGAAATGAGGTTTAATTTTGAATGAAAAATATTATTTAAAATTTTTCTCCGTTTTACTTATTTGTCTTGTGGATCTTAGTCTCTGTGATGCTTTACCTATATCTATAACGCACCACATCATTTGGTGTGCACTTTTTGGGTATATTAAGGGGTGTGGGGTGTTTCACTTGGTATCAGAGCCTAACTTTACATGATTCCAAAAAACTTGTTTTAAAAGTTAAGTATTTTTCAACGATAACATATTTTCAAACTAAATGTATTTTTCAGAAAGAAACTCTTATTATAGAAATAGTTTTCAAGTATGTAAGAGTTTTTATAAAAACCCCTCAAAATCCAGTTGAACCATCTTTCGATTCTTTCGAGCCTAAATTTTCTTTCTTTGCATAGAATGGCGGATGCCCGAAATCTTCCAGAGGATGTCCAAGCCATTTCCTGGTTCCGTAGATACCACCAAGCCATGGCACCAGAGGTGCAAGGGCAAGCGCCCAATGCAACACCAACGGGTGGAGATCCCATTAATCCACCTACAGCTGCCAATTTTTCTAAGCTATGTAAGGACTTTGCTAAGCTAGGAGGCAGAACATTTTCTAGCATGGAAGATTTTGTAGAGGCAGGAGCTTGGTTGATGAATATGGAGCAGATATTTAGGCTGTTAGGGTTAGAGGACCGACAGAGAATTCCGCTTGCATCTTGGCAGCTGAACGGAGAAGTTCACTATTTTGAAGCAAGGGAGTCTTTCGATGAAAGAGAATATAAATCATTTTAATGAGTTTTCATGGTTCGGAATGGAGCTTGTTAATATACCGCATAAGAAGGCCACCAAGTTTGCTAAGGGTTTGAACCAGCCCCTCCAAGGGTTAGCATTGACACGTGTACATATGGGAGCAATGTACGAGTCACTTGTGGAGATGGCTCTCATGTTAGATGTAGCTAAGAAAGAAGAAGTTAAGGAATTTCCTAAATTAGAAAAATCTAAGAAGCAATGGTGGAAGAATAAGAAGGATAATGACAAGAAGAAAGGAGGAGGACCTCAGAAGGGACAGATCAAGAAGGACGAAAAATGTCATATTTGTAGGTTGGTTAGGTATTTCACAAAAGGCTATAAGAAGGACACGATGAAGGGGAGGGGTTACAACTGTGAGCAGCCTGGTCACCTTAGTAGAGCTTGTGCTTAGAGGACGGGGCATAGAGCATGCACACCTACGGCGCAAGTACAGGCTTTGGATGTAGCACCTTCTAGTAGTGGACAGATCGAGGTAGGAAAGTCTCTGTAGAAGGTTTGATCTCTATTTGAGAATTTCCTATTCGAACTCTTTTTGAATTTGGAGCATCGCATTCTTTCATTTCTAATTCCTTGGTTGATTGTTTGCACTTAGATATTTCTCTAGTTGTAGACTCTATAGTTGTTTCAAACCCTATAGGAGGATCGACATATTTTTCCATGATTTATAGGGGTTTGAAAATTTTTATACTAGGTGTAGAGTTTGATTGTGACACCTATGTATTCGAATTTTTGGGATATGGGATGATTTTGGGGATGGACTGGTTATCCACTTATGGTGCGATATTGGACTGCGAGAGGAGAGTCGTTAGGCTAGAGACATGTAGTGGGTGGACTCTCGATGTTTCTTGCGACCCACAGGGGTCAGTCATGTTGAGCTTCCTTTATTCCCTTGATTCATCACTGGGAGAGTTAAACAGTTCCAGTTGTTAAAGATTTCCCAGATGTTTTTTAGGAGGTTAGGGGACTACCCCCTAAGAGAGAGATCGACTTTAGGATCTATCTGAATGACAATGCTAAGCCAGTGGCATTGCCCATGAGATACATGGATTCTAGGGAGAGGAAGGAGTTAAGTAAGCAGGTTGGTGAGCTATTGGAGAAGGGCTCCATCAGACGGAGCATATCTGAGTGGGAAGCGCTAGTCGCCTTCGCTACAAAGGCAGATGGTTCCCTTCGGCTTTGCATAGACTATAAAAAGTTGAATAAGCTCACGAAGAAGAACCGATGCCCACTTCCTAGGATAGACGATCTTTTCGATCAGTTAGTTGGCTCTTTAGTATTTTCTCAGCTTGACTTAGCCACTGGATTTCATCAGCTTAGGTTCATTGACGATAGCATCGATAAGACAACATTTAGGATATCCAATGGATTCTTTGAGTGGTTAGTTATGTCGTCTGGGCTGACCAACACCCCAGCCTATTTTGTAGATTTAATGAGCCGTATTTTTTGAGATGTCCGAAATAAGTTCGTTGTAGTATTTGTGGACGACATTCTAGTGTTTTCCAAGAGTATGGAATAGAATGTTATTCATCTTGAGGAGGTTCTTCACACACTTCATATTCATCAGTTGAAAGCAAAGTTCTCGAAATGTCACTTTTGGCGTAAGGAGGTGCGTTTCTTGGGGCATGTAGTCTCAAAAGAGGGTTTAGCTGTGGATCCCGCTAAGATAGTAGCAGTACAGGATTGGAAGGCCCCCATGAACGCTACCAAAGTAATAAGCTTCTTAGGTTTAGCTGGTTATTAGAAGAAGTTTATCAGTTATTTCGCTAAGATTTCAGCATTTGAGGTTAAGCCTACCCTCGTAGATCGCATTGGCTCAAGGCAACGAGAGGATTCAGTGCTTGTGGAAATTTTGGATAATATTATCAAAGGAGAGGTCTCTAGACATCTCCAACGCTAATCCAAAGATAGTAAAGGGTGGCTAAGGAAAGATGGAAGACTTTTATACCCTGCGCTGGTGATTTGATGAGAGCAGTTCTAGTAGAGGCACACCATTCTCGGATGACTATTCATCCTGGTGGTTATAAGATGTGTAGGGACATGAAGAGAGTGTTTATTAGAGTGGCATGAAGAAGGATGTAGAAGAGTTTGTGGCTAAGTTTCTTGTATGCCAAAGGGTTAAGGAAGAGCAGCACAGGTCTGGCGGATTATTCTACCATTGGATGTACCCGAATGGAAGTGGGATTGTGTATCGATGGACTTCGTAGATTATATACCCCGATCAAGGAAGGGGAATATCAATATTTGGGCGATTGTAGATCGTTTGACTAAGAGCGTGCACTTCATTTCGGTCAAGAGTAAGAGGACGACACCTTATCTTTCATCTATATACGTTCGTGAGATAGTCCGACTTCATGGAGTTCTCTCTAGCGTAGTGAGCAAAAGATACCCTATCATTGCTAGTGAATTTTGGAGGAGCTTGCAAGAGGCTTTAGGGACACAACTTAGATTGAGCACGACCTATCATCTTAAGACGGATGGATAAACGGAGAGAGTTAATAGAATTCTTGAGGATTGTTGAGGATATGCATTCTTGATTTTGGAGAAACTAAATAGGAGCACCTTCCTTCAGTAGAATTCGCATATAATAATAGTTTTCAGGATAGCATTGGAATGGAACCTTTTAAGCCCTTTATGGAAGACCTTGCAATTCACCTTCACGTTGGTTAGAGTCTACAGAAAGATTGCTACTTGGTCCCGACATGGTTAGAGAGATTTCGAAAAAGATAGATTTGATTAGAAGAACAATGAAGACGGTCCAAGATAGATAGAAATCCTATATAGATAAGAAAAAAAGGGATATTGAGTTCGAGGTAGGAGATTTGGTTTTTATTAAGGTGTCTCCGCTAAGAAAGGTAGTGAGGTTTGGATCAAGTGGGAAACCTTCTCCCAGATTCGTAGGACCGTTCCCCATTGTAGAAAGGGTAGGGAAGATGGCATATGGGATAAATCTAACAGAGAGGCTCACAGGAGTTTATAACATTTTTCATGTTTCGCACTTGATAATGTGCTTGCACAATTCAGCAGAGGTAGTAGAACCTAGTCAACTTGAGGAAGTTGAAGTGGAGAGAGAAGCATCGGTTTGTTGCATTCCTACCAAGATCGTTGGAGGTGATATTGAGAAGCTTAGGAATAAAGAAGTCCCTTTTCTTAAGGTGCAGTGGGAAGATAGTATTGAGGATGCTACATGGGAGGTTGAGGAGAAAATACATGTCTCGTATCTGCATCTCTTCGATGGTACGTTTTGAATTTCCTATTTCCATCTTTAGCTCTGAATAGGTTCATTCCTTTAGTATCCTTTGGGAGGATAGATCTTAGGATTTAACGTATGGATGGTAGGACTGAATGTAAACATGTTACTATAACATGTTATGTATGATGGACGCTAGTGGTTGCAAGTGTTTGCTAGTGGATGCTAATGGATGCATATACACACACTAGGCAATATTATCTCTTAGGGATCGGCCTAACTGGGCCACTAAAGCATATGCATATGGTTGTGTGTGCACTTGCATTTTTGTTTTATTTTATTTCATGGTTGCTATAAATGAGTGATTATCATATGATTATTGCATTTGGATGATGAGTGTAGCGCACATATCGAACTATCAGTTGTCATTAGGGAATTTATATTCATTTGAATACATGGTACCGACATGATTGCATAAAAGGAGGCCGACTAAATCAGTAGACCGCCTAACCTTTTGCATTAGTTAGGGACATTGACACTACACTATTGCCAATATTATAAATTGCATTAGAAAGCTTAAGGACAATGGATGTAATGGATGATGATTGAATATGTGGTTGTAGAACTTGGATGAAAATATTTATTTCATTCTTCTATCCTCGGAGATTTCGGGGAGGAAATCCTTTAAGGAGGGGAGAATGTAACAACCCAAAATTTGAGCTATAATAATTAATTAGAGAATTAATTAAACAATAAAACAAGTTTGTGAAATTGTCAGAAACGAGCTACGGGAGTTGCACCATTAGGTCCGTGATGATTTTCTGATCAATTTTCATAGATTACTTGTCGAAATCCGAGTTAGTATGGGGAAGATATGAGAGAAAAAAGAAATCAACTAAAATGAAAAAAATTGCAAGGCATGGGTTGACCCATGCCAATGGTCAGGTCGAGCTTAGGGTCGACCCCCATTATTCATAGGTCGACCTTAGGGTCGACCCCCGTAGAAGCGTGGTCGACCCACCTTAGTTAATGAAAGTAGATTTTCCTGGATCGAAGCGTACACGTCATAGCTTGATTTTTCTCAAATCATATGCGTTCGTGCTTCCATCCGACGGTTGCTAGAGAGCCTATGACGTGGTTGTACCAGATTTAATCCACAAATCCAACGGTTTGAGATCCCTAAGTTACACTATAAATAGGACTCTATGCCTAGCTATTTTTCTCATTCAGATTTTCTCCCAATTGGGTTCATTTCTTGAGGTGAACCTTAAGTAGAAAAAATTTCTAGAGAGAATATCTTTTTGATATAGATATTCTACGCCCTAGAAGTGGATCCAATAAGGCAAAGGATTAGAGCTAAGCACCATAGGTGAGTGTTTTGTAATTATTTTAGATTTTTAAGTAATTTAAAATAATAAGGTTCTCAATAATTGTAGTTTTTCTACAATTTTTAGATAATTTTTATATAATTTATTTACAGTTAGTTTTTAAGTAAATTTCAGAATTTCTTTCCAGTCTATTTTTATTCAGTTATTTTATTCGGTTATTTTCAGTTATTTACATCTGTTTTAAGTTGGAATTTAGCCTGTAAATGTTAGTTTCTTTTTACAGAGATTACGTGAATATATTAAAAAGAGAAGAATTCGCCAATATGGATTAAAATAGAAAAAACATTAAATTTACAAAAATCAGATAGAAGATAAGAAAACTAAAATAAAATAGAGATGGACTGAAATAGGCAAATTTAAGATATTTGCAAGCATAATTATAACAAGTAGTTATAACTAAAGAGAAAATAGAACAATAACAATCGCAAGAACAATTATAACACAAGTTACAATTAGAAAGAAATAAATAACAGAAGAGGCTTATTTTAAACTTAGATCCTGTTAATAAGCAAATATAGCAGAAATAACAAAAGAGGCTTATTTGAAACATAGATCTTGTTAATAAGCAAATATAGCAGTGATAACAGAAGAGGCTTATTTTAAAACTTAGATCTTGTTAATAAGCAAATATAGCAGACATAACAGAAGAGGCTTATTTTAAAACTTAGATCTTGTTAGTGAGCAAATATAGCAGAGGTAGTAGAAGAGGCTCATTTTAAAACTTAGATCTTGAATTAAGTTAATAAGAAAACATAGAAGTATGGCCCGTACCGGCAACATTCTCTTTCAGTCAGGAACTGATGGTCTCACAATAGTTAGGTAAGGCAGGGACACGCTTATGCTAATTATGGTAAATAAGTGGCCAATAGATAGAGACTCAAATCTGGGGATTTGGACAAGGGGCACAAACTTGAATTTGTTTGTTAGGAGCAGTACCGACATCATTCCCTTTCAGGACTAGGACTGATGGTCTCACAACAGCATGGTGAGGCTTGGCAGCATTCCCTTTCAGCCTAGGACTGATGATCTCACAACAGTTAGGTGAGGCTGGGTACGCCTATGCTGATTAGGGTAAATAAGAGGTCACAATAGGGGGTGATAGTTAGTGTATACCATGATGATCGAGCGTTTAGCATCGATTAGGGTAAATAATTCGCTATTGCTTTCCAAACGCAAAGATGTGTCTTTTATTGTGGGACCAACAGGATTGGACTAGCTCACAGTGGTACAATAGAACAGGCCGATCAAAGGGTAGAATCAAAATTTCAGCCTAATCAACATAACATTTGAGATAGGATTACGGTTTCAGCCTAATCACAAAAGTTTAAAGAAAAGGGTAAACAATCAAACAATCAAAGCAAACAGTCAAATAGAATCGAAAACAGTATTTTATCCGAGTTTTATCTTTCATTTATTTCCTTTTAAACTAGAACTGTTGCTTAGTCTATTATCTTTATCTTGCTTAAAAATGCTAGTAATTAGTTTCACTCAGAAGACTTATTGTTTGACCCACTCCTATATTTCCTCTTTTCCCCCAATAGGCTAGTAGAGTTGAGTTGATTCAGGTTGCTTGGAGATTCATTCCCGGAATTCTCTTGTTTCGGACGTATTCTTCTACTTTTCATCCTTTTTATTTGGCTTATGATGGATTGGTACTTGTGAGAGGGATTATGATTATTATTGTTAATTTTGTACTTTGATTACATAAGAGTAAGATGTATTTTTCATAAGATATTAGATATTTTGAATTTTTGAGACATGTCATGTTTTTATGATTTATTTCAAAATGAAGTATAATTTTGAATGATAAGTATTATTTAAATGTTTCCGCTGTTTTTACTTATTTGTCTTGTAGATCTTAGTCTCTGTGATGCTTTAGCTATACCTATAAGGCACCACATCCTTTGGTGCATCCTTTTTGGGTATATTAATGGGTGCGGGCTGTTTCACTAATTATAATTAGGAAAATTCTAGAATATAATTAAGAAAACTAAGGGAAAGAAGTCAAAAAGTAAACATCAAATCACATCAAAATAAAAGCAAATCTTCACTTCAATCCACTTTTCCATCCAAATACATTCCTTAATTATTAAGTAAAAATAAATAAAGTTGTGAAGTGAAAGGTGATGTTTAAGTGTTAAAAAGGTAAGTTTACTAAAAGGTTAAGTATGGGCATTTTGGTCGTTTCAAGTTATAATATTTTATTCTAAAACTTTTCATATAAATACCACCTTCCATTCTCTTATTTCTTCACATCTTCTTCTCTCTCTTTTCTAAAGCTTTCTTCTTCTTCCTTAGAGTTTTAATGGCTTGTTCTCTTCTCTTCCCTTAATAACTTTCTTTAAAACATATGAAATCAATTCCAAACTCCACCAAACTTTGTCAAAGACCTAAAAATATCATCTAAACATGGTTTAGCACCTAAAAAATTGAAGAATGATGGAGTATGGAGAAATATCCACTTGGCCGTGAGCATTGGAGAGGTGACGATGGCCATGAGCTTTGTGACGGAAGAGAATGGTTTTGGACAACGTTTTGATGGAGTATAAAATTTTAGAAGAAGTGTTGTTATAATGAATGTTGGTAAAACGATTTGGTTAATGGTGAGTGAACTTTCATCTGTTTTAAATCTTATTTATTGTTATTTTATGATGATAATGTTTATACCCCTACGATGTTATTATAGTTTATATCGTTTAGTTGTTAATATTAATGTTTGGATGTTATATATATAGGTTGGTTGAATGGATGAACTGTAGATGATAACTTTATTTGCATCTTAGTTTAATTGGTATGTTCTCTTATTGAAATGATTAACCATTCCACTGATCAGTAATACTAATTTATTTTATATGGTATATTTGGAATAATAAGTCTCTTTTCAAATTACTATAGAAAAGAAATTCAATTTGAAAAAAAAAAGATTTGATTTGGAAATCCAAAAGTTTCAAAAAAATAGTTGAAATTAAATGAATGTTAATATTTGAGATTTTAAAGATAATAAATTTTTGAAAGTTTAAAGATTCAAAAATAAATAGTATATGGTTTAATGGTTTAAAAGATAGCTATTTAATATTATAATAATATAATATGAGTTTTTTTTGAAATGACTGAAAAATAGATATTAAAAAATAAAATGATAATTTATTGATTTAAATAATTTATAAATGGTTTATAAGAAAAATAAAAACTTATTTGCAAATGTCAGGACAAATATTGAAAAATAAGTAAAAATTAGGCGCGTCGCGAACGGTAGTTCGCGATTTCGCCTCAGAAATGCTAAATGTATGTGCACAATAGAAACAGAGTCAAAAATATTTGAAATACTAATTTTCATGATTCTTATAACCATTGTTTTCAAATGGAAAAGAAAAAACAAGATTTCATCTTGTAAATTTTAAAAATGTTCAAATCAAGTTTTTAGAAAAATCGCGCTTTTGTAGTTAAGTGACCAAAAAATTCTTTAAAATGAATACTCTTAAATGGTTAAAAATACGAAATAAATTTGGTGAATATGTTAAAATTTTTTGGAAAAGATTTGAGTTATAACTATGGATTTTAAAATGGTAGAAAAGTTGTTCAAATCAAATAAGCTTTTAAAAGCACTTTTCTACAGCGGATTTACTAAACTTTAGTTATGAAGATTTAGACTTAAATATTCTTTCCTGAACCTTTTATAAATGTCTTTAAATAAATAACTTAATATTTTAAAGATGATTTGGAAGTTTTAATAAGATTTTAAACGAATAGTTAATAGGAGTTGTTTATAACACTTAAACAATATAAAATCATTTCCTTGAATGTAATAATAAACTGAGTATGCGGACACGACTAATACATTGGTCCCATCGGCGAGATCTAGAAAGATAAAACAAGATGTGTATCTAAGGTTAGGAATGGAGCAACCAGTGCCCTAAACTTACCGGACCTCTGTTTTCTTTTTCTAGGTGAGGGGTGGATCAGATCGAAGAGAAAACCCGGATGCTCTAAATGAAAAGATCATATTCAAGTTTTTTATTATGAAAAGATCATATTCATGTTTTTCCCAAAATAAAAATGCTTAAACAAGTTTCTCAGTAATTTAAAGAATGTATTGGTCAAACTCTATATTAAGTAATGAGGAGGGAAGTTTGTACTATCCGTGTAAATTCAAAAGGTAATTTCTACCATTATTCCACAAATAGTACGAGTTGAATACGAAAATTAATCTAGGTAAAATTGTCTAATCTTTTAGTTAATATAAATGGCTTTGGCTTTACAGTAAACGATGTCTTAAAGAACATTGTTTTTGACCAAGTTAAGACATGTTTTCGACAGATGGAATTTTATTAGATTAGAAAGTAAATAGCGTGAAGATTTCCAAAGTTAAAAGGATTTTGATTTATCGATAAAAGGTTAAAATGAAAAGAGGCAAATCATTTATACACATGTTCACATTTTTATCGATGGTTGGATTTTGAATGGAATGGGGCCGAAGCTAGGAAATTCGTATCCAAAAACCACTTTGAACCAATTTACGTTTCGAAGTAAAAAGTGTTGAAGATAAGATCGTTGAAGATGAGGATATTCATGATGTAGGGCTACTTGCCACCAGACTCTCAAGGAAATTTACCATATTATATATATTGGCAGTAGTGCTCCGTTATGAAAATCTTCAAATTGCAAGGACTAATCGCTACTGATCCTAAGGGTGATTCCTAAAACAGGATGTAGTAGGAGGAGTGCCTTCGGTTTCGTTCGGCCCCAGAATGAACTTGTATGGATGAATGTCTGGCGTTGGATAGTAAAATCACATTAATTGAACTCTATAAACGTATTGTCTGTTTGGTGGCGGAGAAGGCAACTTTTCTTAGCTTAACACCCTTTTCTAAGGCGTACGAGCTTAAGCATTATACGCTTATAGAAATCAGTTCTGTGATTATGGAATGGCAATGTGGCATTCAAAGAAGAAGGATGTTGGGCTATGTGTAATGATAATCGTTACCTCAAGCCTCACATCCGGAATTTACCAAAACATGGAAGATGTGGCAAGGCTATGTGGTTCGCAACCATTCGGGTATGATCAACCTCTTTTAGATATATTTTTACCCGCTATGACGTTTTGGTTTTAATAATGTGGTGTATGGAAAATGAACGCTCAGATAGGTCAGTAATGACGGGGGTGATGCATATTCGATACTATTTAGGAAGAGGTAGGCCGGACTTGTGTTGGTAGAGTGCGGCTAAGATTAATAAGTTTACTTGCAAACATTTTCAAAGAATGTCATTAAAAATAATATCAAATGTTCTGATAGAAATGTTTTAGTTATCATATGGCAAAAAATCATCCATGTTTAGGTGTGGCGTGGTCTTATGAGATTCTCCTTCTTTTCAAAAGGGTTTTGTCATAAATCTTTAATCTATGACACGATTATGCATGAATTGAGTTTCTCATGCTAGTTTGCCAGACTGATCCGAACATTTTTATACTCGGGTCAAATTCGTTTAGCTTTAGGATTAGCTGAAAAGGCTTGGAGTTTTCAAAAGAGAGCTAGAGATCTTCATTAACATATGAATGTATTCTATTTCTGCAGTATTTGTTTGATGTTTTTCAGTAATTGTAAGGATAGATACGATAATTGTCCAAGCTGAATGTAGGTTAGACTTTGATATGTGTATTTTAAAAAAATTCCGTTGTAAAGATTATTGTTCAGTAATATATGTTATTCCATTCGAGTGAGATTCTGTTGTCTATTTTTCTTTCTTATCTTTAAAGGTCCATCTTTTCGTTCAATTTGGGTTGGACATATACGGTTTATTGTCGACTCAATGGGTATGGAAATTTAGACCTTTACATAACATGTTTATTATTTAGTTGTTAATCTTTAAAATGAATATGCTTATATTTTTTGTTCTTTAGGGTTCTGTAATTTAATTGTAATTGAATGAATATGCCCAATATTGATAATTAATTCATTTAATTAGCTTCAAAAAAATTAATTTGACAATTAATGTGTAATTAATCCTCTAATTAAAAATTAAAAAAAAGAAATTTATTAGAATACACTCTTTTGATTAAAATACAATACATCAATGAATATATATTTCCATATTTCTATGTACAATTTATATATATTTGTAACAATAAATATATTAAATTTTATAATTTTATGTATGTGAAATCATTGTAAGCGATTTTATAATCTACAAATTAGGATGGGTTTTAACAATTATTTATTTCCTTTTATTATTTAAGTGCGGAATGAATTTAATAAAACATTAGTAAACTTAAATTGTTGAAAGAATTAATTACTATGCTTTCAGATTTAAGAATAATATTAGTAATTTTTTTTAAATGCTTTAAGTTTTTAAAACTCTTATTTCTAACTTTAGTCAATTTTAAAACTATGGAAAAGTACAATTGGGTTTTTTATAAAAGAATGTATAAATATTAGAGAACTTATGTAATTTGGTTTATCTAAATTTTTACATGTTTGTTATTTCTGATGAAAGTGAATATTGATATATTATTAGCGATTTTAGGATAAGTTTCACCTTGATACACACACACACACACACATATTTTGATAATTTTTTCATTTATAACTTTTAGTTAATTATTTGTAATTGAATTCCCAAATTAGAAGCAATTAATTCACTAGCATTAAGGATAACTTATTCTATAATTAATTTGTAATAAATTCTCTAACTTAATTTGGAATCCAATATATCATAAATACTTGTTGTAAATTATTCTAAATTAATTTGAATTAGGCAATATCTTTAACATAATTCACTTTTGCTTTTAGTTCCATGTGAAACTAACTACAAATTCATTCGCATATGGTATTTGCTTACATATTAATATATTGGGATCATGTAGGTGGTGTGATATTCTTTAGAGCTTTAGGCATTCTTGTTTTCATTACTTGCTCATAGAATAAATTTTATTTTATGTTGTAGATGTACTTTCTCAAAATGCACCAATGTCGAATTAATGATATTGCCTTGCTTAAACTACTTTTAAACTATCAGAAAATATTCTTATTTCAAAACTATATATTTATTAGACAATATACACAATTTACCTAATATGTGTTTTTTAGTTTATTTGACAGTTGTTATTATAGATGGTTAACCACTTAAAATTTTACGTTATAAAATTGAGCATAAATATGAATCTCGGTAGAACTATTTTCTTAATGGTTGAATCCTAAACATGGTTGGTTGTATATAATGAATGAATGAAAAGTTCTTTCATTTTTCTTCTAATATTTCATTTCATATATTGTATGTGTTGGAACTGGACCAATAACGGAAGATATGGGTTAATTTAAAAAAAAAATCTTTTATTGGATCTATATTGGACCTATGAAGTCTAATTTATTTAGTTCTAAAATTTAATTTAAATAAAATATTTTATTTTATTTAAATTTATAAATAATAAATTGAATTTTATTTTATTTATGTTTAATTAAATATAATTGCACACATATAGATCTTATACATATATGTTTGTGTGTACGTGTGTAACATAACAATCCATGCAAGGTATAACATCCACGTATATAAATGTTAGGATTTGCACCGTAACAAACATATTAGCTCATCTTATATGTACTGTTTGTTATCCAAATATATGTATGTATGTATGTATATAAACTTGTTTCTTAAATAATTATTAAAATAATATAAATGTTTGGTTATATATATATAATATACGTATTGCATAAATGAAAAAATAATACATATATGTATGTATATACGTACGTATGTACGTATGTGTGCATGTGTGTGTACAAGTATATGTATATGTATGTGTGTGTGTATATGCATATGTGTATATCATTTTCCAAAAAAAGTATATATTAAATTAGATATTAATTAGATAAATGATTATATGAATATAAACATATATAACATATATATACATAATATACAAAGTTGTATTTTTTATTAATATAATACATACGCTTATTTTATAGTAAGAAAATAATATACGTATATATATATACATACTGTAACGGCCCTGAATTTTGAATAATTTAAAATTGAAAATATTTAATTAATTTTAAATATCTGAATGATAATTTGAATTGAATTCCCAATATAGCAATGAATTTGGCGATTAAATTTAAAATTTAATCTATAAAAAAGTTGAATAGAAAATTTAAATTTGACTTTGGAGTTGAGATTGAATATGGAATTTGTAATTGAAATTCAAACTAATAACTTAAGAAGATAATTTGGATTTAGAATTTTTATTTTTGTAAATTAATAAATTGATGGCATTCTTTTCTTTAGCTTAAATAAATAAATAAAAAAAAATAACAATCAATATAAAATAAAAATAAATGAATACACTTAGTAAAAATCCACACCCTTTACTTTTAACCCGTTCCCTTTACCTTTACCCGTTCCACTTTTTTAACCCTAAAACAAAAATCACGGAAGAAAAAATGGTGGCAGCCGTGTCTTCCTCATTCGTTCCTCTTTGAAGCCAAACTAGGGCTTCAGCTCTTCGTCTCCTCAATTTGGGGCTTTGCTTCTTGCGATTCAAATCTAGGGCTTTCCAATCAAAGTCGCCGGCTTCAATTTGGGCTTGCGATCAAATTCAAGGTTTCCATCTTCGTTCGAGCGTGTTTTATCTGCATAGTCTTCTACCTAGCTAGTGATGGTGAGTTCCCTGCTCACGATTTATCTTCTATTCAAGTTCTTAGATCTGTTTGGATTGAATGCTCGGTTGCATGCTATGATTTGGTGATTATTGGCTTTCAGTTGCTCGGTTAAATTTGAATTTTAAACTAATAAGAACAAATAACACACTGCATGTTGGTTGTTGGTTGCTATTCGTTATCACTTGCTCTGATATTTCGAATTTAAACTAATAAGGACAGATAACACACTGCATGTCTGTTTGTTGGGTGATATTTTCTATGAATTGCTCTGGTAAATTCGATTTAAACTATTAAGAGCAGATGCTATTGATTTTAATTTTAAACTGGTAAGAACATACACTATTGAAACTTGTTTTAAATTGATAAGAACAGATGCATGTGTTGGATTTGGCTTTGTTGATGAATATTGTTCTGTTTTATGTGTATGTTGTTGTTAGAAAATGATTGAGGATAGGAAGTAGTTATTGATCATCTCTGATCTCTTTCAGAAAATTATTTTCTTAAAGAAATTTCGAAAGGGAAATTTAAAAGAAAATCTTTT
Organism: Allium cepa; assembly: GCA_030765085.1. Taxonomy (NCBI): domain Eukaryota; kingdom Viridiplantae; phylum Streptophyta; class Magnoliopsida; order Asparagales; family Amaryllidaceae; genus Allium; species Allium cepa. The sequence continues at coordinate 477,845,263 of CM060943.1, read as the reverse complement.
AATCCAAACTGTATTAGATTTTGATATATGAAGTAAAGTTGTTTGTAATCATATAACTTTTCATCTAAAAATGTTTATAAGTTTTTTTTAAGTTAAATATATCTTTGTCACTGTGATCAAACTACTCTATTTGATCTAAAAGCTGATATATTTTGATGGTATGTTTCATGCATGTGATTGAAATCAAAATAGTAAGTGTTGCTTTGGTATGTAAACATGATTGCCTAGTTGCTTATGTATCTACATGTCTGTTTTAATTCCTTCCATCTGATTCATTTCTGGCCTTAAGATCAAAACCCAGTTTATAATTTGAATGAATGTATAAAGTCAACAAGTTTCACTTTGTTTTAAAACCTTGTTTTTTTTAAACTGATATGAACGGATAAGTCGCTGCATGTTGGTTGTTGGGTGTCATTTGCTATCATTTGGTCTTGCATTTGTAAGTGTTCCAGTCTTCATGTCCCCATATGCCTGTTCTTTGTAGTTGATTCATGCCTGAGTATATACATAGACCACCTCTGTTATGATATACAGTTTCAAAAATAATAATAATAATAATAATAATATAATACTGTGAGTAAACTTTAACTTGTTTCACTAAAATCTGGTTGCATGACTTGAAGCTCGATGATAAATAAGTTTGCATGTGATTAAACTAAGTATACTTGTTTAAAATTTGTTTTGCATGTGAATGAAATATCAAAATGTTTCTCTGTTTGAAAATGTGCACATATGAATATTGCTGTAAATTGTAAATAGACCAAATATGTTAAAAGGAAAAAAAGTAAATCCATTTACCTGATTATCTTTAGCATGGGATGCTCAAATGGAAGTAGGTTGTGATGGTGTAAAACAATTTATTAAAATGTTAATGAGCATCAAGTAGCTTCTCTGTTTTAAACTGCTAAGTGAGCAAACTTCCATCTCCATTAATTTGAAATATCTGCATGTGTTAAATTTTTCTATGATATTGAATAAATCTTCTATCTTGTTTGAAAACTGTTTGCAAACAATTGCATTATGAATTTAAACTTGCATGGTTGTCCCATGCCTGGTAACCATTAGACCATTTATTATTTTGCACTTGAGTTAAATAATTGGTTTAGAAAAGTGAAAATAAATGAATAAAAATAGTTCCTGGGCAAACTTAAATCGTTCTCTGTCTCTGTTCCTACAATGTGAGCAAACCATCCATATTTATTTGTTTCAGAAACATTGTCTTGAACCTGTACCATGTTTCAGAAATAAATCAAACTTGAATTGTTCTTGAGTGTTATCTCTGGCCTGTGAGCATTTGTGCATGCATTAAATATTTCAGTTTTGATGTTGTATTCATCTTTTATCCTCTAAGTTAATCACTGATAATCATTGATCATTAAAAAAGAAACTTGGGCATAATGAAGTGATTTGTGTTTAAAATAAAATAAATTTTGAAACATTGGATTTCCAGTGACATTGAACTTGCATGCTTACATCTGCATGTTTTGTTTGTTGCATTCATGTCTGTTTAGTTGAGTTGCAGTCTTGTTCAAAAGTTTATGCATACTTGTTCTTCATTTAGTCCACTGTATTAAGTTTGGAACATGGTTATTTCATTATGTGTCTGCTATACATATGACTGTCCATCCATGTTGCATCCATGCTGTTGCACTTTGGTCTGGTCGCTGTTCTCCTGGGTGTTCAAGTCTTCATCTCCATTGTTGTTTGCATTATCTGATATGTTTCAGTTTTATATCTATGTTGTATCCATGATGTTGCACTTGTAGCTGTACCCCATGCTGTTGCACCTGGTCATTAGTTCGCTGCTGTGTCATTTTGGGTTTTGCTTGTTGCACCTGGTCATTTGTGCACTGTCTATGCATGTGCCTGTGAAGTTAAGAATTGTTAATGTGTTTATAAAACAGTTTCAAAATCCTATAATAATTTCAATAACTTGATTTTGAACACAAACTGGGCTTTGTCTTGCCTGTCCTGTTGCTTGTTGAAGCTCTAATCTCAAAATTAATACCTGAAGCATGTATTGCTTGTTGTCTTCATAAAATTGTCTCTGTGCTTGCATTGACATGTTGTGGCCTGTCATTGATAATTGCCATCACTTGGTTGCATGTTGGTTTAACCTGAATTTCCTTTGAGCAAGTTTTGCGTAGTATGATTACTGCCTGTTCCTTATTCACTGCACTGTGCTGCTGTGTTGACTTCATTGTGTATTTTGTACTTGTGCAACTTCATTTTGTTTTGTATATGTTTGTGTTGTTCAGTGTACTACTTGGGCTATTTTCTTCTGCCCCCAAAGATTGTTGCAGTGATTTGTCTGATTTGTGCACATGTGTGTAAACATACGTGTGTACTGCAGCCACACACGTTTGTCAGAACTTAAAAAATTGAAATTGTTAATGTGAAAATCTATAATAGATTTTAAATTGATTTATTTGATTCATCAAATCTGTAAACATTTATTTCAGTTCATTTCAAATTTAATTACTTGAATAAAGATTAATCCTGACTCGAGTGTTTTTGTGTTTTGCATAAACGCTCGGGTCAGACCGAGTATTTTTACAGCTTGAAGATTTTCAGGCCGCGAAGTTAGAGAGAGGGGGATTAAAGCTTTACTTCAGTTTTCAGCAAAATTTTTCTTGTACTTGATAAATAAAAAAAAAATGTTTCCGCTGTATAAAATGTAATGTATTGTAAACTCTGATATTTGTATATAAAAGAAAAGTTTGTTTATAAAATATGATTACTATTCTGTGATTCTGTAGCTGATTCTGTTTAAATGTTATAAACTAAATAACAATCCGTCATTTTGAACGTTTCTAGTTGGTTTAATTACCGACTAGAGGCGGTCAGGGCGGCGGGTCGTTACAAAGTGGTATCAGAGCTTTGGTTTACACAAAGCTTAGTTTATGGCGTTTAATATGAATAGTTACTAGAATCACTTTAAATGAAGTGTTTTCAAATCTAAAGAAGTTTAAAATTGTTTTCTTCAAAATAAAAGGGTATTTTGAAAATTAGAATTATTTTCGGAGATTCCCCTCTCTAAATTTAGGTTTGCGATAGTTTATATTCGGTGAGGTCTCGTTAGACTTGAGTTTCGATCGTTCGGAAACTCATTATCGAATCTTTGAGAGTTATGGAAAATGAAATGTAAGTCAAGTGGATTAATGAATTGGTTTAAATTGGCTTAAATCAAATATTTTGAATATCTCCAAAGTAGTAATTGGAAAATAAAATGATATGTCAATTTGATTATAACCAAGCGGATTATTGAACTATAACTTGGAAATTTAATTTTGAATTCTTTTGAAAAATTGATTTCAAATGTTGTGAAGAACGATTTAGTAAATAAATGGATTATAAGTATTTAACTTATAATATGGATTTTGGGTATATAACTAAGTTATATGAATTGAATTGAATCAAATTAGTAAAGGAGATTATAAAACAAAGTTTATAAATAGAAATGTAATTTCTAAAGATGTTTATAAAATCCGCAAATGACTTATTTTGATAAGTAAAATTGTTATAACTTATTAAAGGAGTTGTATCTATGGTTTTGGACAATAACTGAGATATAAAAGGAGATATGAATCCAATGAAAGTTCATAATAGATTTAATTGATTCAATGAAGAATTTGAATTTGTATGGCATGAAATTAAGTTAAGTGGAAAACTTAATATTGGAAATTTGAAGTTGATTTAAAACCAATATTTTGAAATGTGCAGAATTCAAACTATGAATTAAGTTGAAGTTGAAAAAAAAAAAACTTAAATGAGAATTTTTGGGGAAGTAATATTATATAAAATGGGGTAAATCCATTTTAAGTTTTTTTAAAATGTGTTTAAAAGAATGATTTCTTTTAAGAATGAAATATATACTTGATTTTGGTTTAAGTATATTGAATATTTTCTAAGTATTGAAAATAAATTGATTTGTAAATTACTTATTATTGAATAAGTATGGAAATATTTTCCAATATGAAATGAAAGGTTTGAAATTATATCTTTTAGAGATAAAGTGAGAAGTGAATGTTTGAAATTTTATCTTTTGAAGATAAATTGAAAATGAATTTGTGAAATCGATTTGAAAATCGTATATTCATAGATACTTTGGAAATGTAAATTCACTATGGAATTTATAAAAGAAAGGGGAATTTGTTAAAAATAAATATTGATTTATTTTTGAAATGTGGAAATAAATTTACGGATTTGGAACGTAAGTTTAAAATAAATCGGTAAGGATTTATTTGATTAATTTAAGTGAACCATTTGAAGTTTAAAATGGATAAATATTTGGAAATGTTTCCATTTAAGGAAATTGCTTTGAAATTTGTTTTCAAAGATTAAAAGGTGCAAAATGATTTGAATTTGTTTCAAATGGCTAAGTGTGAAAATTTTTATATCTTGTAAAGATATTATTTTTGGGAAATTTGAACAATTAGTTCAATTTGGAAATTTTCAAAGTGATTGAATTTTGAGTTAAATTGAGTTTAACTTTGACGCCCAAAAACAATTTAAGTTGAACTTTGAATTTTAAATGGATGATTTGGATTGTATGTCTAACGTCGTGAATTGACGACATATCAATTGATCTCTATTAAATATATATCTGCGGTGGCGGAGAATTTATTCTCTTAGCTTAACACCCTTCTCTGAGACGTACGAGCTCAGAGGTTATATATCGATAGAAGTCAATTATGTGTTGAGGATTGACGATGTAACGTGAAATCCAAATCGAGTGTGAAGTCGATAATAAATTGGATTATGAATGTGAATTAGGTTTGAGATAACCTTAAATTTCCAAATCGACTTAGAGGAAAATTTTAAATGGATAATGAAATGGAAATTTGTGAAACCTCTATTTGTTATGGGTATGAAATGTTGTGGTTTTCATAACGTATATGTGTGAATACGATTAATTCGAAAACCAATTAGTTTGGAAAAGTAATTGTTGTGGAAAACTTATGTAAGTACATGAGTATGATATGTACTAAATGTGAAATGAAATATTATATATGTATGTATAATATTATGTTTTCCAAATTGAGGATATGGAAAAGTACCTTCCATTTAAAATTGTGAAGGTTGTTGGAACTCGAGAAGAGTGTCCATTTGAAAATCGTAGCTACGTAGTATTTCCATTAGTTGGAATGTCCTTTTGGACTGGTATAGTGTACTAGCGTAATTCGAGGGGCGAGAGGCCTACGGTTACAAGCGATTCCACTGGGATAGTGGCGTAACCGCCGAGTATACCGCGATCTAGTTACACTCGGGTGGTAGCGTAATTTGAGGGGCGTGATGCCTACAGTTACAAGCGATTCCACTGGGATAGTGGCGTAACCGCTGAGTAAACTGCAATCTACAAACCAAAGCGTAATTCGAGGGGCGAGATGCCTACGGTCACGAGCGATTCTACTGGGATAGTAGCGTAACCGCCGTGTGAACCGCGATCTTTGGCAACAACCATGGCGAAATTCAAGGGATGAGATATCCACAGTTACAAGCGACTCTACTGGGATAGTAGCGGAACCGCCGAGTAAACTGTGATCCATGGGGGAATGTGCTTTCCATATCCATTTTTAAAAGAATTTTTAAAGTATTTTCACTGGGAATTGAAGCAAGTATATTTAGTACTTGGAGATTGTTAGACTTGCGCCTGGCCAGCGTATGCCTAATGTCTTTAAGAACGACAATAGACTTGTTAAATTTCGAGTTATCAAGTATTTTCAAACTTTAAATAGAAAATCAATTATCTGAAATTAAAGTGATATAAATTCCAACCTAATAAATTAAGGAAGAGGATTTTTGAAATGTTTTGAAAGTCCACAGCTTTGGAAAAGTTATACTATGTAAATTTCTTAAATGAAGAATTTCAAATTTAAAATTTGGATTTTGTAAGTTGAAAATTTTAGTAAAAGACTTTTGTGTCTTGGTTGTAGAAATCAATAAACAATGGAGATAATTAACGAAGCTAATGAGATAAATCAAATGGAATTTAATTTTAATAAGTCCCAAACTTGATAAAAATTGTGTAGGATATAAATATTAGTGAAATTTCAACAATCATTTCTCCTTACTTGTAATTTCGGGACGAAATTCTTTTAAGGAGGGGAGATTGTAACGGCCCTGAATTTTGAATAATTTAAAATTGAAAATATTTAATTAATTTTAAATATCTGAATGATAATTTGAATTGAATTCCCAATATAGCAATGAATTTGGCGATTAAATTTAAAATTTAATCTATAAAAAAGTTGAATAGAAAATTTAAATTTGACTTTGGAGTTGAGATTGAATATGGAATTTGTAATTGAAATTCAAACTAATAACTTAAGAAGATAATTTGGATTTAGAATTTTTATTTTTGTAAATTAATAAATTGATGGCATTCTTTTCTTTAGCTTAAATAAAAAAAAATAAAAAAAATAACAATCAATATAAAATAAAAATAAATGAATACACTTAGTAAAAATCCACACCCTTTACTTTTAACCCGTTCCCTTTACCTTTACCCGTTCCACTTTTTTAACCCTAAAACAAAAATCACGGAAGAAAAAATGGTGGCAGCCGTGTCTTCCTCATTCGTTCCTCTTTGAAGCCAAACTAGGGCTTCAGCTCTTCGTCTCCTCAATTTGGGGCTTTGCTTCTTGCGATTCAAATCTAGGGCTTTCCAATCAAAGTCGCCGGCTTCAATTTGGGCTTGCGATCAAATTCAAGGTTTCCATCTTCGTTCGAGCGTGTTTTATCTGCATAGTCTTCTACCTAGCTAGTGATGGTGAGTTCCCTGCTCACGATTTATCTTCTATTCAAGTTCTTAGATCTGTTTGGATTGAATGCTCGGTTGCATGCTATGATTTGGTGATTATTGGCTTTCAGTTGCTCGGTTAAATTTGAATTTTAAACTAATAAGAACAAATAACACACTGCATGTTGGTTGTTGGTTGCTATTCGTTATCACTTGCTCTGATATTTCGAATTTAAACTAATAAGGACAGATAACACACTGCATGTCTGTTTGTTGGGTGATATTTTCTATGAATTGCTCTGGTAAATTCGATTTAAACTATTAAGAGCAGATGCTATTGATTTTAATTTTAAACTGGTAAGAACATACACTATTGAAACTTGTTTTAAATTGATAAGAACAGATGCATGTGTTGGATTTGGCTTTGTTGATGAATATTGTTTTGTTTTATGTGTATGTTGTTGTTAGAAAATGATTGAGGATAGGAAGTAGTTATTGATCATCTCTGATCTCTTTCAGAAAATTATTTTCTTAAAGAAATTTCAAAAGGGAAATTTAAAAGAAAATCTTTTAATCCAAACTGTATTAGATTTTGATATATGAAGTAAAGTTGTTTGTAATCATATAACTTTTCATCTAAAAATGTTTATAAGTTTTTTTTAAGTTAAATATATCTTTGTCACTGTGATCAAACTACTCTATTTGATCTAAAAGCTGATATATTTTGATGGTATGTTTCATGCATGTGATTGAAATCAAAATAGTAAGTGTTGCTTTGGTATGTAAACATGATTGCCTAGTTGCTTATGTATCTACATGTCTGTTTTAATTCCTTCCATCTGATTCATTTCTGGCCTTAAGATCAAAACCCAGTTTATAATTTGAATGAATGTATAAAGTCAACAAGTTTCACTTTGTTTTAAAACCTTGTTTTTTTTAAACTGATATGAACGGATAAGTCGCTGCATGTTGGTTGTTGGGTGTCATTTGCTATCATTTGGTCTTGCATTTGTAAGTGTTCCAGTCTTCATGTCCCCATATGCCTGTTCTTTGTAGTTGATTCATGCCTGAGTATATACATAGACCACCTCTGTTATGATATACAGTTTCAAAAATAATAATAATAATAATAATAATATAATACTGTGAGTAAACTTTAACTTGTTTCACTAAAATCTGGTTGCATGACTTGAAGCTCGATGATAAATAAGTTTGCATGTGATTAAACTAAGTATACTTGTTTAAAATTTGTTTTGCATGTGAATGAAATATCAAAATGTTTCTCTGTTTGAAAATGTGCACATATGAATATTGCTGTAAATTGTAAATAGACCAAATATGTTAAAAGGAAAAAAAGTAAATCCATTTACCTGATTATCTTTAGCATGGGATGCTCAAATGGAAGTAGGTTGTGATGGTGTAAAACAATTTATTAAAATGTTAATGAGCATCAAGTAGCTTCTCTGTTTTAAACTGCTAAGTGAGCAAACTTCCATCTCCATTAATTTGAAATATCTGCATGTGTTAAATTTTTCTATGATATTGAATAAATCTTCTATCTTGTTTGAAAACTGTTTGCAAACAATTGCATTATGAATTTAAACTTGCATGGTTGTCCCATGCCTGGTAACCATTAGACCATTTATTATTTTGCACTTGAGTTAAATAATTGGTTTAGAAAAGTGAAAATAAATGAATAAAAATAGTTCCTGGGCAAACTTAAATCGTTCTCTGTCTCTGTTCCTACAATGTGAGCAAACCATCCATATTTATTTGTTTCAGAAACATTGTCTTGAACCTGTACCATGTTTCAGAAATAAATCAAACTTGAATTGTTCTTGAGTGTTATCTCTGGCCTGTGAGCATTTGTGCATGCATTAAATATTTCAGTTTTGATGTTGTATTCATCTTTTATCCTCTAAGTTAATCACTGATAATCATTGATCATTAAAAAAGAAACTTGGGCATAATGAAGTGATTTGTGTTTAAAATAAAATAAATTTTGAAACATTGGATTTCCAGTGACATTGAACTTGCATGCTTACATCTGCATGTTTTGTTTGTTGCATTCATGTCTGTTTAGTTGAGTTGCAGTCTTGTTCAAAAGTTTATGCATACTTGTTCTTCATTTAGTCCACTGTATTAAGTTTGGAACATGGTTATTTCATTATGTGTCTGCTATACATATGACTGTCCATCCATGTTGCATCCATGCTGTTGCACTTTGGTCTGGTCGCTGTTCTCCTGGGTGTTCAAGTCTTCATCTCCATTGTTGTTTGCATTATCTGATATGTTTCAGTTTTATATCTATGTTGTATCCATGATGTTGCACTTGTAGCTGTACCCCATGCTGTTGCACCTGGTCATTAGTGCGCTGCTGTGTCATTTTGGGTTTTGCTTGTTGCACCTGGTCATTTGTGCACTGTCTATGCATGTGCCTGTGAAGTTAAGAATTGTTAATGTGTTTATAAAACAGTTTCAAAATCCTATAATAATTTCAATAACTTGATTTTGAACACAAACTGGGCTTTGTCTTGCCTGTCCTGTTGCTTGTTGAAGCTCTAATCTCAAAATTAATACCTGAAGCATGTATTGCTTGTTGTCTTCATAAAATTGTCTCTGTGCTTGCATTGACATGTTGTGGCCTGTCATTGATAATTGCCATCACTTGGTTGCATGTTGGTTTAACCTGAATTTCCTTTGAGCAAGTTTTGCGTAGTATGATTACTGCCTGTTCCTTATTCACTGCACTGTGCTGCTGTGTTGACTTCATTGTGTATTTTGTACTTGTGCAACTTCATTTTGTTTTGTATATGTTTGTGTTGTTCAGTGTACTACTTGGGCTATTTTCTTCTGCCCCCAAAGATTGTTGCAGTGATTTGTCTGATTTGTGCACATGTGTGTAAACATACGTGTGTACTGCAGCCACACACGTTTGTCAGAACTTAAAAAATTGAAATTGTTAATGTGAAAATCTATAATAGATTTTAAATTGATTTATTTGATTCATCAAATCTGTAAACATTTATTTCAGTTCATTTCAAATTTAATTACTTGAATAAAGATTAATCCTGACTCGAGTGTTTTTGTGTTTTGCATAAACGCTCGGGTCAGACCGAGTATTTTTACAGCTTGAAGATTTTCAGGCCGCGAAGTTAGAGAGAGGGGGATTAAAGCTTTACTTCAGTTTTCAGCAAAAATTTTCTTGTACTTGATAAATAAAAAAAAAATGTTTCCGCTGTATAAAATGTAATGTATTGTAAACTCTGATATTTGTATATAAAAGAAAAGTTTGTTTATAAAATATGATTACTATTCTGTGATTCTGTAGCTGATTCTGTTTAAATGTTATAAACTAAATAACAATCCGTCATTTTGAACGTTTCTAGTTGGTTTAATTACCGACTAGAGGCGGTCAGGGCGGCGGGTCGTTACACATACACATATACATACTGTTAGTCCTTGAGATGATGGTTTTGATTACACCAACCTTAGAATAAGATTATGAAATATAAATACTAACGTTATAGTTTAGATATATATGTATACGCAGGATTTAACCATGCTGGTACCAAGAATGAAGACTGTACAGTATAGAGATTCAAGATATCAAGATTGAAGACTCATGAGTATCAAGAATATCAAGAGTTTAAGATTTCAATAATAAGTAATTTAATTAGGAATTTTGTTAAAACTCCTAGAAAAGCATTGCATCTTAAAATCCAATTTATTCGTGGAACGGAATCCACTTCGAGCCTGTTAAAGGGATGGAACCCTAAGTAGGATGGAACCTTTAAAAATCTAGTGGGACTTTGTTATGTATGCGCTAACTCTTATTCAAAATGTTTTTTAAAAAATTATATCTTATTTTCAAAATGATTTCAAAACCTTCCTTTTAAAAGAATCAAAAACATCTATCCTGGTTATAAATACTTTTAGCCTCAAAATAATCTTTATTTTAAAATCAAATTATCCTTGGTTTTTAAACTATCTTTTAATAAATAATATATTTAAACTTTTAATATTTATACTTAGATTTAATATAAAATTATAGTAAAATTTTATATATACCAAAATATTATTCTCTATATTTATTTATGTATTTTAATTATAATTAAGTATATTTATAAAGTTTAAAATAGTTTTAATACAAGATGAAAGTTATTTTCAAAGAAAAACAAATTACCAAAATTTCTTTAGGCACGTCGACATCCTCAAGTATCCCATGTCGACATGGTAGCAGTTTATTTCCAAAATTTGAATTTCAAAGGAAGTGTCTATTCGTCATATCCTTTCACGAATGGACATGGCTGTTGTTCTACTATATATAGGGGTAGTTTTGAACGAATTTATAACTATATTTTTCTCTAATTTCACTCCTCTTCTTCTTCCACATTTCTTTATACACATTTTTACCATTACTCTGCCAAAATCGACATTGAATCTAACTAGATAATTTCTAGTTTGATTCTCTGTCACTATCTCGACAAGATCTCAGTGCTATTCAGAGTTATAAGCTTCTTCGTAATAAACTAAGCGAGAAAAGGTGTGATTGTAGCCCGTGAAATCAATCAAGTGAGAAAAGGTGTGATTGTAGCCTTGGAAATCAATTGGGTGAACTTGTTGCCCGTGAAATCAAGTATCTCTACCTAGAGGATTGTGGATCTGGAGAGGTGTATCTCGTGGCCTTGAAATCAAGGGTGTAATTTTATAATTGCTTTTGAAAGGAAATCCGTACTTATGTGCGGGACTGGATGTAGGGTAACTCCGAACCAGTATAAAATCCAGTGTGTTCTTTCCTTTATTGCTTTTACTTTATTTCTGCATCTATGTTTGATTCTATGATCATATCTGTATCTGAATATTGCGTACATTTGTGTTCAAATTAACAAAAAATCAAAAAGATTTAGTAATTCCTTAAAACACTATTCACCCCCCCTCTAGTGTTAATCGTAGCCTTAAGATCCGTATTCCGCATTTCTCACTTTTGGTATCGGAGCAAGGTTTTCAAAGTTTCATAATATGATTTTTGAAAAGGTTTTCAAAATGGCTATGTTTGAAAAACTTATTAATACTAGTTTAGAAATATTCAGATCATCATTGTCTCTTGAGTCTGCATATAATCAATATTCAAAATCAAGTTGTCTACCAAAATTATATGATGTGCAGGAAACATGCTTTATGGGTGTTGAGGAATCAATCCACAATGGAAAAACTGTTCAGATCAAAAAGAATAAATGGATACTCTATAGTAGATGCTCTAGACACATGACTGGTTATCCAGATATGCTGAATGATATAATATACAAAGACGGAGGACTGGTTAACTTTGGAGACAATTCAAAAGGATATGTGATTGGCATCGGCAAAGTCGGTAACTCTGAAACTCCTATTATTACTAATGTTTTGCTAGTTAAGAATCTGAAACATAATCTGCTAAGTATTAGTCAACTTTGTGATAAAGGATATAAAATTAAATTTGAAAAAGATAAGTGTCACATTGAAGATAATAATTCAAGCATAATATTTGAGGGAATTAGGAAAAAGAATATTTATATTCTTAGAATGAAAGTCTCAAATGATAGCTTTTGTCTTTTGGCAAATGCAAATGACCCTTGGATTTGGCATAAGCGATTAGGACATTTGAATTTCAAACTCTTATCTAGACTATCAAAACATGATCTAGTAAGAGGTCTCCCTAAAATAAACTTTAAAGTAGATAGTCTATGTGATGCATGTCAATTAGGAAAACTTAGAAAAAGTTCCTTTAAATTAAAAGATATGATTTCAACTTTAAAACCTCTTGAATTACTTCACCTTGATTTATTTGGTCCATCTCAAATTTTGTCAATAAATCATAGTAAATATGTTTTTGTAATTGTAGATGATTATTCTAGATTTACATGGACAATATATTTGAAATATAAAAGCGATACTTCTGAAAGTTTTAAGAACTTTACAGAAAGGATTCAAAATCAACTTTCTCTAAAAAGTACAACCATTCGTAGTGATCACGGTGGAAAATTTGAAAATGAAAAGTTTGAGTAATTCTGCAATAAAAAGGGAATAACTCACAATTTTTCATTTCCTAGAACTCCACAACAAAATGGAGTAATAGAACGTAAAAATAGGACAATTCAAGAGTGTGCGAGAACTATGCTTTCAGATAGTAAATTACCAAAGTATTTTTAGGCAGAAGCAATTGCTACCACCTGTTATATTTTAAATTGAATTTTAATTAGACCTTTAACTGATAAGATATCTCATGAACTTCTTTACAGAAAGAAATCTAAGGTATCTTATTTTAGAATTTTTGAAAGTAAATGTTCTATTTTAAATACAAAAGATAACTTAGATAAATTTGATCCTAAATCCCAAAGGTATCTTTATCGGATATTCTAATAGAAGTAAAGCTTATAGAATGTTTAATTCAAGAACTGACACCATTGAAGAAACAATGCATGTTTCATTCGATGAAAATCTCAAATTTTTTGAAGATACGAACGATGAAGAGGATTTAATCACTTAAAATCAAGAGTCAACTGAAACTAATAATGAAATTAATCATCCTAACAAAAGAATTAAACTTTTAAAAGATCATCCTATAGAAAATATATTAGGAGATATGCAATCTGATGTCAAAACTAGAAATAAATTAAGTAAAATGAGCAATGTAGCATTTATATCAACTATTGAACCCAAAAATCCAAAAGAAGCAGCAACTGATGATTCATGGATTTTTGCTATGCAAGACGAACTAAATCAATTTACTAGAAATGATGTTTGGGAACTTGTTCCTAAACCTGAAAATATAACTATAATTGGAACTAAATGGGATTATAAAAATTAAATGAATGAACTAGGAGAGGTTGTTGGAAATAAAGCCCGGTTAGTCGCTCAAGGTTATTGTCAAGAAGAAGGAATAGATTTTGATGAAACCTTTGCTCCCGTAGCAAGATTAGAAACCATTAGGATTCTACTTGCTTTCGCAAATCATAATAATTTCAAATTATATCAAATGGATATTAAAAGTGCCTTTCTAAATGGATTTGTAAAAGAGGAAGTATATGTTGAACAACCACCTCTTTTTAAAAATGAAAAATTACCAAATCATGTTTACAAACTTAAAAAAGCTCTATATGGCCTAAAACAAGCTCTTAGAGCCTGGTATGATAGATTAAGATTTTACTTATTACAATCTAACTTTGGTAAAGTAGATAATACTCTTTTTATTAAAAGAAATAAACATGATATTCAACAAGTACATGTTTATGTAGATGATATCATTTTCGGATCAACTAATTTTTAAATGAACAAAGAATTTTCTGAAGCGATGATAAAAGAGTTTGAGATGAGTCATATGGTGAATTAAACTTCTTTCTAGGATTACAAATAGAACAATTAGATAATGGTATCTTTATTAGTCAAGAAAAATATGCTAAAGACCTAGTCATAAATTTGGTTTGAAGATTGCAAGTGGAAAACCCATTCCCATGGCAACCAATGAGTACCTAAGTAAAGAAGATCTCTCAAAATATGTAGATCAAAAATTATATAGAGGAATGATTGGATCATTACTCTATATCACTGCCAGTAGATCTGATATCATGCATAGTATTTGTCTTTGTGCAAGATATCAATCTCAACCTAAAGAGACCCACTTAAAAGCCGTAAAATGTATCATAAGATATGTAAACACATCTTTGATTATGACTTATTTTATCCTAAAAATGATTCTTTTGACTTAATATTTTACTGTGATGTTGATTATGCTGGTTGTAAATCAGATCCAAAAAGTACATGTGGAACTTGTCACTTTTTGGGGCATTCTCTGATTTCCTGGTTTAGTAAAAAGCAAACCACAGTTTCTTTATCAACAACGGAAGCAGAGTATATTTCTGCTGCTTTGGCTTGTTCTCAAGTAATATATATGCAGCAAACTTTAAAAGATTTTGGTTTAAATTTCTCAAAATTACCAATTTGTTGTGATAATACTAGTGCAATAAATTTATCCAAAAATACTACCCATCATGCTCGAACTAAACATATTGATATCAGACATCATTTTCTTATATGTAATATAAGTAAGGAAGTAATTACTCTCGATTATATCAATTCCGAGAATCAAATTGCTGATATCTTAATAAAACCCTTAAACGAATCTATATTTACTAAATTAAGAAGAGAATTAGGTATTTGTTCAATAACTAAAATATAAAATATAAATAACAAATTATAATTAAAAATTAAATCAAAATAAATGAAATAGTAAAAATATCAAGCACTATGTCGACATCCCCCTCTACCCATGTCGACATATAACGTTTTTTTATTTTTGAAATTTTTTCCACCAAAATTCAAATAAGTGGTTATATATTCTTCCTATTTCAAAATTTTGATCATTCTCTATGTTCTAACTTCTGAAATCAATTAAATAATGGCCTCCTCTTCCAAATCAAACAAAAATTCAACCTTTTCGTTTCCTTCTCCTCTTTCTAGACCATTTCAACAAACTTCGCTCGCACGAGTGATGAAAATGGAGGATTCTTTGAAGGATGCATTGCAACTAATGACTGAAATTCAAGTGGTGCAACTTAGAGTGGCCAAAGAACAAGAACGGAAATGCAAAATCCTTCAAAATCTGCAAAAATTTCTAATGGACAATCAAGCTAATCCGATCTTGATTAATGAAGAGTCTTCAGGAAATCAAGTGCAAGAGAACAGCGAGGAAGAAGAAGAAGAAGAAAAAGAAGAATTCATGGAAGAAGAGCATGCTGAAGATGATGACAAAGTCGTTTGCGTTAGCGAAGTGTGCTTTGACAAAGATGGAAATCTGGTCGAACAACGTGGAAATTTCTGTTTCCATTACCCAAATTGTTCGGTTCATATATCTCCTATTTTCAAAGAAACACACTAGTTTCTTTTCTCCTTTTCCTATTGTTGTATGTTTTTACTTACGTTCTCTATGCACATGTAAATAAAACAATATATAATTAATAAACAATTTGTGTTCTTATATTCCTTTCATGGTTATATATTTAAACTATTATAAGTATTATCGTATATGGAATCTTAGTTAGGATAGTAGTAGTTTAGGACTAAATTTTAGTTTTAGAATTACGTAATGATTATTTATGATAACACTATCATTATAATCACATGTCATAGAGTATTAGATTAAGGGGGAGTTATATAGTTTGGAGTTAGTTTTTTTGTTTTTGTTGAAGACAAAGGGAGAGAATTACAAAATAGGATAGATAGGCATACATAGTTAGGCATAGGTTAAGGGGGAGTTATTAGTTTTATGGGGAGTTATTAGGGTAGAAGTGATATTTTATAAACAAAGGTTGTCATCATCAAAAAAGGGAAGATTGTTAGTTCTTGAGATAATGGTTTTGATGACAACAACCTTAGAATAAGATTATAAAATATAAATACTAACCTTATAGTTTAGATATATATATATATATATATATGTATATGCAGGATTTAACCATACAGGTACCAAATGAAGACTGTACAGTATAAAGATTCAAGATAACAAGATTGAAGACTCATGAGTATCAAGAATATCAAGAGTTCAAGATTTCAATATTAAGTAATTTAATTAGGAATTTTGTTAAAACTCCTAGAAAAGCATTGGCATCTTAAAATCCAATTTGTTCATGGAATGGAATCCACTTCGAGCCTGTTAAAGAGATGGAACCCTAGGTAGGATGGAACCTACAAAAAATCTAGTAGGACATTATTTTGTATCCACTAATTTTTATTCAAAATGTTTTTTGAAAAATTATATCTTGTTTTCAAAATATTTTCAAAACCTTCCTTTTAAAAGAATAAAAAACATCTATCCTGGTTTTAAATACTTTTAGCCTCAAAATAATCTTTATTTTCAAAACCAAATTATCCTTGGTTTTTAAACTATTTTTTAATAAATAATATATTTAAACTTTTAATATTTATACTTAGATTTAAATATAAAATTATAGTAAAATTTTATATATATCAAAATATTATTCTCTATATTTATGTATTTAACTATATTCAAGTATATTTATAAAGTTTATAATAGTATTAATACAAGATGAAAGTTATTTTCAAAGAAAAACAAATTACCAAAATTTTCTTAGGCATGTCGACATCCTCAAGTATCCCATGTCGACATGGTAGCAGTTTATTTCAAAATTTTGAATTTCAAAGGAAGTGTCTATTCGTCATACCCTCTCACGAATGGACATGGCTGTTGTTCTACTATAAATAGAGGTAGTTTTGAATGAATTTATAACTATATTTTCTCTAATTTCACTCCTCTTCTTCTTCCACATTTCTTTATACACATTTTTACCATTACTCTGCCGAAATCAACATTGAATCTAGCTAAATCATTTCTGCTTTGATTCTCTATCACTATCTCAACAAGATCTCAGTGCTATTCAGAGTTATAGGCTTCTTTGTAATAAAATAAGTTAGAAAAGGTGTGATTGTAGCCTGTGAAATCAATCAAGTGAGGAAAGGTGTGATTGTAGCCTTGGAAATCAATTGAGTGAACTTGTTGCCCGTGAAATCAAGTATCTCTACCCAAAGGATTGTGAATCTGGATAGGTGTACCTCGTCGCCTTGAAATCGTGAGTGTAATTGCACAATTGCTTTTGAAAGGAAATCCATACTTGTGTGCGGGATTGGATGTAGGGTAACTCCGAACCAGTATAAATCCAGTGTGTTCTTTCCTTTGTTGCTTTTACGTTATTTCTGCATCTATGTTTGATTCTATGATCATATCTATGTCTGAATATTGCATATATTTGTGTTCGGACTAAAAAAAACTCAAAAGGATTTAGTAATTCCTTAAAACACTATTCACCCCCCCTCATCTAGTGTTAATCCTAGCCTTAAGATCTGTATTCCGCATTTCTCACATATTTGTGTGTGTGCGCGCGCGCATGTGTGTGTATGCATATCTTTATGTGTGTATGCATCTGTATATAGTTATGTTTTAATATCTAAAATATTTATAAATATGTATATTTAAATGTGCATATATACATATGTTTATATAATTATATCAATTATGAAAATTAAATAGTGTTAAATAATTTTATAGCTCTGGATCCAATACATAGCACACAAATATTTCATTACAATTTTATATTATTAAATTATATATATATATATATATATATATATTAGCCATAAACAACAAAATAATATTAAAATTATTTTCTTGACATATTTTCACATTTTAAAGTTTCTGAAATTCAAATATGATATTATAAATTTATAGAAAAATTTCCATAATTTTCTACGTCAAAATTATACTTTTTATTATTTAATTAATATCGGCAGCATGATTAAATGATTTTTTATAATAATAGTATTGATTTTTAAATTCTGGGATTGTAATCACTCATATTTTTCAATAATTAAAAATATTAAATAAGATTTTAGAATTTAATTTTGGAAGAAATTAAATTTTGTGATTTATTAATGAGAAAAATAACTAGAATATAATTTAATAATGTTGATATAATTTAATTAATAACTATTATATTGTAATTTAAATCAATCAAAATAATTATAAAGTTAAATTTGGTTATAATTGTAAATAAGGAATAAATTAAATGTTGGATTTAATATTGAAATTATATGTTATAAATTAGAATAGGTTTGTTAAGGAATATAAAATTAATTAATTAGTATGTGAATTTATTAGCTTTGTTTGTGAACAATGAACATAGAAATGGTTTGGATTATTAATGTGTAATAATTGTTTAATTATCATTTCATTATTTAATCCATTGAAGTAAATTTGGAAGTTAATGTGAATTAATATGATTAAATACAGCAGTTAATATGAGTTAAGATGAAATTATAGAATATGAATGTAATAAATGTAAACTAATGTTAATTATATTCTTAGGGTAATAGTTGATTCAATAATAAGAGTTAGAATCAAATTAAAAGAATTTGATTGAAATTAAAATAAAATTAACTAGAATTTTGTTATAATTGCAGTTGAACTCTGAAATTTACGTAATATTTAAATAGTGGATTTAACATGGAATTTAATTTTAATAGGTCATTAATTTCTGTGTGATCAGAAATGATGAAAATTGTTAACTATTAAATTTGAATATATAAGTGATTAAGCCAATTTAATAATAATTTATTTAATTAACGTAAAAATAGCCATTGTGGATACCGTCTCGGATTTCGACGAAACTAGTTTCATCGGATCCGTAACAGTGAATTATTGTAGGATTTAAAATTTCGTAGCGATCAGACTTATCGTTTAATTTTGCGAGCTTGAAACGCGTAGAAATCAATTTACAAAATTTAAATGAATATAATCTAATTTTTAAAGCTAACTTCTATATACAATAGAATTTGAATTTGAAACTAGTTCCAACGAGTTCAAAAATATTGAAAACATATATTTGATATATTGGATGACCCATTTTTGATTTGGAAACGAAACAGGATTTTCGTGTCATCGTTATCATTTCGACCCAATTTGATTTGTTCATTCATTCTTTTCTAGATTTTTTCATATAAATAGATTTCTTTTCTGAAACCCTAGCAACTTTTTATTATTGTTTGTATGTACATTTCTTCTCATCTCCTCTCTCCAATGGAAGAAACCTAATTCCTAAATTATAAACCCTAATTTCAATTTCAAAATTTTAATTTCGAAATTCAAACTCCTCAAACCATATGTAACGACCCACCTTTTTGGACAGCTCAAATCGACAATAAACCACACATGTCAAACTCAAACCATTCAAAAGGGATGATTGTCAATAGGGTAAATAAGAAAATAAAAAAGGAAAACAAACACAGAATCTCGCAGCAGAACGAAAAAATATAATAATCAAATAAACAGTTCATGAAGCTGTTTTACAAATAATATTTGATTATATTTTTACAATTCAAATCAGAGTTATACATACATCAGAAATGAAAAAATAATGCAGCGGAACACAGAATGCAGTGGAATAATAAATAGTAATAATATACTTAATCTTCATCCTCCAGAAAATAGTCTTCAATACACAAAAAAGCTCAGTTGACCCGAGCATAGTGAAAAGACAAAACACTCGAGTCAGAACTAAAAGATCTTATGTAAGTCAAATCAAAATAAGTAAAATAGAAATATTAGTGCAATGGTTTCAAAGAAGTTACGGGATTTTCATCTCCTATCAAGTGTACAACGTGAATATAATTATTTAAAGAGTTTCAAATAATTCGAAATATCAATCTTAATCATCTAATTAAAACAGATCCAAAGTTTGAATTAACTTAAACCCTTCAAATAATTCAATTTCAAATAAAATCCAAATTCAAGAAATTATATGGATAAATGTCATTTCAACCAGTATCAAAAATCAACATTTCCAAATCAATGAAAATCCCTCGAGTTTATCATTTCAACACATAATGATTTCCCCCCATCTACAAGATCTTCGGCATGTATCATTTCAACCCATAGGGATAACAGAGATATAGACATAAATAACATCCAAACATCCAAAATGTCAACCAATAACATCCCAATCACCCAAATATTAACAATTGAACATAAAGCACAATCATAATTGAAATCAACTAATAACTACCAACAATTCATTAGTTATCATTAACAGGTATTTAACTGGCAATTTAAATTTCAATGTTAAATTAAATAGCAATTAAATTCAATAAAAGTCATATTTAACTAGAATGACAATTTAAAATATGCTAAACAGCAACCAATCAATTTCTAATCACATCATAAATTCAATTTAAATAACATAAGAAAATCTAGTTGTTGTGAGTGTTTTATCACCTTTCATGGCTATGAAGGTGATGATAAAAATGGAGCAATAGGGACATTCCTAGCAAAGATCCAAATGCAAAGCAAATCCAACAAAGATTAGATATGAACACAAATCAATAAACATGTTTCAACTACTACCAACTACCAAACAACTCAAGATCCAAACTACGGACAAACCTGAAACTAGGTCATCTTTAAGAAAATATTCGGACTAGAATATTGCTGAATCTGTAAAAATGATTAACTAAGAAATTGTTGCAAATTCAATTCTCTCCACTTCCAAAAAAAGAATCGCTTAAAAAGCTTCGGCATTGAGGAAGTTATTGTCAAAACAAATAGATGTGTTTTCTAAGTTGAAAATCAGAGTTCAAAAATACTTCAAAAATATTTGAGTTTTTGGTAATTTGAAGAACTAATCTAACATAAAGTTGAAGTCACTGGAAAAATAAATGATTTTAAAAAAAATAATCACATAATTTGATTCATTCCTGAAGGAGATATGATTAATACAATATGGGTTATTTTCGGCCAAAACTAGACCCGAGAAAGGACTTGAAAAATGGAGTTTTTGATATAGAAAAATTCAAAACGGGAAGAAGGGTTCAACGAAAAAGTTATCCCATTAAATTTATACATGGTTTCAAAAAAGATTATTCGATTTGGAGTAGTTTAGTGGAATATAGAAACCGTGGAAATAAGGGGAAGAAAAAGGGAAAAAGGGAAGGGAAAAAGATGAGAAAAAGGAGAAAGAAGAGGGGAGGAATGGTGGGACTTTGGCCATGGGTTACTGCCATGGGTTGTGGATGGTGATGGAGGTGGGTGGCGAAAAGAGGAGAGTGGTAGGATAGGGTTTTGAAGGAGGAAGGATGGAATTTGATTTGGAGATTTAGGTGTTTTAGGGTTTGGAGTTTTCTGTAGATTTAAGCAAGAAGAAGAAGGAGAGTACGCAGAAAGTTTCTCAAATGAGGAATTTCTGTACGTACTTAGTTTTAGTCAGATAGGAAATAGAAGGTCAATGGACGGGAAAAGAAAGGGTCCAAAACTCTTAAGGTTTCTAGGGTCTCTTGGTTTACTAAGGAGCCCATTAGTCTAAAACAAACCCAATAAGACTTAGAAAAAAAAAGAACACAAATATACACTACAAATGAAAGAAATAAGCTGCAGTTTATTTAATAATTAGGAAACAAAGGTGGAGAGGCTAAAATAAATGCCACGTTTTATTTTGAAAACTTCAGGCATTAATAATGCATAAAGAAATGTATGTGGGAATGGAAAAGTTTGCAAACCAAACGAAAATGAAATTTTGTATACGTGAAAATGAGGTGGCAAGAATTAAATACAGCCTAAAAGTCTAGGCTCGGATATTAAACAGAAGGAGAAATGAATGGATCAAGTATTGATAATGATATAACTATTATAAAACATACATGCAACAATTACTACCAAAAGAAATGAAGAGACCATATACATCGCACAACCTTTTTGAAGTTTAACTTGTGAAACGTAACCAAATTAACTTCATTAGCTTAAATAATATTTAAATTTGTATGCATTTAGTTTTTTATCTATGCATAATAAATAAAATTACTTACCTTAAAAATTGAAAACTTTCAATTTGGTTTACCCAGAATGATTTTTTTATTTCTTTTAGAACATCCTTTCTGTTTAACACAAAAGGTGTGTTTCTTTCATTAACTCTATCGATTGCAATCAACGTTTTCTTTCCTTCTAATTGAAATAACATTAATTGCAATTACTTACAAAGTTAAATTTCAAAACAGACAACTAAAAATGGATGAAAAATAAAATAATTGTTTCTTTTAGTCATTTAAACACCTTTATAAATTTGTTTTTATTCAACAGAGGAATAAATAACTTACTTAAATAAATTACTTTCCTACTCTTGTAATCCATTTGTGTGCTAAAACATAGTTCAAATATACATATATTTCTTCCTTTAAATCAATCATTCTATCCTTTATTTTGGTGAAATTAAACCTACATTCACAAATGAAACTGTAACATCCCGTATTTTTAAGCCATTGAATTTGAACATTTAATTCGTTTTAAATGTTTAATGAGGATTATTAATTGATTTTGAAATGAATGGATTCGGGTTCAATCAATGAAATAAGCTATAATTTTTAATTATAATAATTTCGGTTGATATTCGAATAATGGGAAAATAATAATTTAAATATTCGGAATTGAAATGAAAGTAAATCTGAATGTAAATAGTGATAAAAATGGTTTTAAAAGTTTATTTTGAGTTATTTGAGTGTAAATAGCATGGTGGGAATTTTATAAGAATTTTAAAGTTGATAAATTAATAATTATTAATATTAATAAACGTTATATATATTTACAATTGGGGGCCGAAACCCTAGTTGCTCGTCCGCAGCCGTTCTATGCAAATGAATGGCCGAAAGGCAATTCCATTTTTCCTTAGTTTTCTCATAATCCACTTGATTTTAAGCTTCGGCTTCTGAAAGGAAATCGAAGAGCTCGAGGAGCTCTTCAATATCAACGGTCATGATGGAGGACGGGGCTCTATATTCGCCGGAATCTGGGAAGGAAGATGCAAATTTTATCATCAATTTCTGGGTGGTCAGCAGCGAGTTTGGTGAACGGACCTGGGGCGGTGTCATGAGGAAGCGAGGCGCACGTGAGGTCATATGCTGATCATCCTCTAGACGATCGAGGAAGGTGCGGCAATCTGGGTTGGCTTGCGTGTGTTGGGTTTATTTCGTCTGGAACGAACGAGAGGGGAGGAGAAGGGTTAGGTGTCGTTTGGGTAAAGTAATTAAGAATATAAAAATAAAAGAAATTTGTTATAAATTTCAATTCAAACTTTAAAATCAAATATCTTATGCATACTGTATCAGATTTCAACGAAATTTGCGGCGCCGGGATCGCAGAAAAGAATACTACGAGATGGTGCAGATCCGGAGCCATTCCGGGCAAGTAGAAATTTGGGTTAAATCGAACGTCGTTCAGTTTAATTTAAATTTCGAACGCTCGTTGAAACTCTAGGCGAGTTATTCTCACTCACATCTGGATATTGGCTGATTTAAATAGTTAATATTTAAATATCTGTGTGATTGGTTGAATATAATTGTTGTTATCAGTCTGGATTGATATTTATATACGTGATGTGCTAATAATTGTGGATGCAGGAAAAAAAAAAAGGTTGGAGGGATCCAACTGGATTCCTCACCCTATAGTAATCATTTTATAATTGATGATGTAACCTGTTTATATATTGAGATTGATAACTCTGAATTAAATTGTTCTATGATATCGTTGGATAAGTATTCACACAGAATTTTAAAAATAAAATTTAATAAATTGGGTTTATAAAGAAATAAAGAATTTGATAAATAAAGAATTTAAGGGAATAAATTTGGAATCTGGGTTGGGTGAAGAATGAAAATTTGGAAATTTGGGAAATATAAATAAAGTGGAATATGTATTGGTTGGTAAATGTGAAGGTATGGAATTCTGGTGATAAACGTGAATAAGAAGTTATAAATTGTTAAAAATAACGAAGGGGTATTTTGATAATAATGTTTCCTGGAAATTAAATATGATTTCATTAAATAAATTTATAATAGTTTATTTAAAAAGAGATTTTTAAAACCTACACTTTGAAAGTAAATTTCCGGGAATGGAAATGTGGTTAAGCTTCATAAGAAGTTATTTAAACGTGGAAAGTAAATTTATGATTATTAAATCATAAATCTGAATTGAATAAATCGACAGAAATTATAAGAAGGATTTCTGGGATGTTTAAGTGGAAATGAGTTTCCCTGGGAAAACCTAGTTCGAGTTTTAAACAGATTTTATTAAAAGGAAGTCTAAAGTTCAAACTTGTTTTAAAGAGTGTTTTGAAAATATATTATTTTAAAGTAACTATTAATAAATTAGCAATAGTAAATTTGTATGAATATCTTAGTAATTATTTTTACAAATGGATTTATTTAAAGGCTAGTTTTGAATAAAGTTATTTGAATTATTATGAATCCTTTTTAAAACTCTACCTTTAAATTTAGTTTAACTAAACTTTTATGTAAAAATCAAGTTTAGATCTTAATAAATAGTTTTACTTCACTTATTTTAAATTTATATTTTTGAGTAAGTAACTAGAAGTAAATTTAGGTATTTTAAAGTATATTTCAGTATTAAATGTTTTAACTGTTTTAAATTTAAATGTTTTTGAACTTGGAGTATCTCCAATGGGAATATATGGTAAAGGATTTACCTTGTAAAGGAAGAACTTTGGGAAATTGTTTTCAAATGAGTGTTGGAAATTTGGAAATATATCTTTTAAAGATATTTGAGGCAAATAAATAATGTGGGAATTATTTATTGTGTGATGGATGTTTGTGAATGTTAATTGATAGTTAAATCACCGACTATCAATATTGGACAAATGCGTTGATCGTTTCGAAGAGTCTGGGATCGAGATTTATTTCTCGAAAACCACTTCGATCCGGTTCGTACGTTTCGTTAGAAAAACGTGTTTGGATTCGAAGATGTAGTAGTGAAGTGCAAGGGCTAGTCGCTACTAAACCTGAGGATATTTCGAAAATGGATGTAGTAGGAATAGTGCCTTCGGTTCCATTCGAACCCGGGACGGACTTGTATGGACGAATGCTTTCGGAACGTCGTCAGGTGGACGATGGGCATTCCAAGTGAAACGTTCTAAAAGGTAACGCTTAGCCTCAAGCCTCATCAAACGGGAATGACTGAAAATCAGGGGATATGCAGCAAGGCTTCGTGGGTAGCCCCTACTGGAGAGTAAGGTCATCCCTGTCTAGATGTTCCCTTTTATTTCGGCTTAGTGGGCGGTTGTTGATCCCAACCGTGGGGTGATCTTATTCGGAACTGTCCAGTAAGGGATGGGTCCGGCCTTGTGTTGCAGGGGATCGGGAGTGGTCCTCGGTACGGTGATCTAGGCCCCGTACTGTGACAGGTGGTACCCCAGTGCCTAGTCATTGTTGAAAATCCATTCTCCCTACGAGCCTTGTACGAGTTTTGTTTGTATTACCTACTTTGTGGCTAGTAGCTGGAATTTAATCATGTAACAATTTCGGCTATTTTATAAGTACTTGTAAATAGATCCTATTATAATATCAGAGGATTTCTATAAAAAGTGTTTTAGCTATCGTAATTTAAAAACCCGACATGTTTATTTGTGGCGTGGTCTTACGAGATGCTTTTGTTTTCAAAGGATTTTTGAAACTTTAATAATCAATTTGGATGCATTGTTATCAGCTGGTATTCCAGACTGACTCGGGTGTTATTTCATTATAATGCTCGGGTCAGACCGAGTATTATATGTACAGGACAGGATGCTTTAGAGCAGGGAAGGAGCTGGAGTCCGAGATGTATTATCTGTACCTATATATATATTCCGCTGCTGTGATTGTATGGTATGTCTGATTGGTAATTTGATGTATGAGATACTCTGATGATATGATGTATAAAACAGTTATAGATTTCATTTTATGTAAAGATCTATATTTGCTATTATATTTTATTCCGCTGCGACCGTGAGATTCTGATATTGTTTAGTCTCTTCTTCTTCAATCTCTTCTTCTTTAATCCCTAACGGTTCGTATTTCTGTTCCGCTTGATTTAATTGATGTAGGATAGTGTTGACTCAAGGAGTACGGATTTGCGGGCTGTTACACTTGGTATCAGAGCGAGGTTGGCGACAACCTAGGCTTTGGTGGGGAAATTACTCATTAAACTGAGCTAATAGTACTCTATAATGAGTTGAGTGTATAAATAGATATGAGAGCGTACTTGTTAGTGGATATAATTTTTTTTTTATACTATGTTGACTTATCGGTTGAGTGTTTATGAATTCTGGTCGGTGCGAGAAATACAACCGTATCGATAGGGGTTTCTAAACTCTTGAACAAGATAAACCGACATAGTATTGTTTTTAAAGTGGGTAAATGAAATAATTTTACCCAACATTATATTTTGATATAAAAGAAATGGTTTTCTCAATTATATTTTTTTTGTTTGGTTGTTAATACTGTAATCAAATATGAATCTAAAAGTTGATTTAAATTTGAAATGAGATGATATATAAACCATTGGGAATGTAAGGTATTAAATTGATTTATAACCAAACATAATTGATTAAATATGATTCAAATAAGAAGAAGAAGTGAAATTAAAATTTAATTCAAACCAGAATTTTTACCCCGGTTCATTTGAAGGGATTTCAAATGAATTTTAAACAAAGGTTTGGGAATTTAACATTGTGAAAATGTTAGAAATGTTGCAAAAGCATTCGAAGAATGGGGTATTCATTTGAGGAAATAATTTTGAATGGAAATTGGCTTGAGATAAATTTTGGAAGAAAGGAGCATTGAACTCACTTTAGTTGCTGGAAAATAATCCTGATGATGCTGGCCACAACATTAGAATTCATTTTCGAGTTTCTAAAGTGATGGATTGCTACCAAAGTGGTTGGTTATAATTTGTTTGACTTGTTGGGTATACAAGTGGTTTTATAAATTTCAAAGGGAAGTTTGTTTTAATAAAACCAAGTGTTTTGGAATTGGGAGATTTGATTTTATACCAGGAGTGTATGAGTTAGTTATTATTTCAAATTGGTTTTGAAATAAAACCAGGAAATTGAATTCTGGAAACTTCTATTTAAATAATGTGTAAAGTAAAATAAATCAACTGTTGGACTTATTAAGTAAAGATGATATTAAAAAGGAAGAAATGAAAATTTTAATCTTGGAATTAAAAATTTAACTTGAGTAAATGAAAGTAAATGAACTATATTGAAGTGAGTAGAAAATTGGAATTTAAGTTGGATAAGTTAAATAAATTGGGCTTAGAATTAAATTGATTTGGACTAAATCAAAATGTAAATTGACTGTGAAATTGTGGGTCATTGTGTAATGGATTGTAATCATAAGCCATTAAGTGTTATACTTATAATCTGGAATTGAGGATTTGAAGTTTGCAAAGGACTTAGGTGAAAGTAGATTTGTATCCTTAAAAATTCAGTGATGCATATATATAGAGAACTGAAATTGTGATTATAAGATGTAGATGGATTAAAATGAGCAGTATGGCTTTAAAATAAATAAGTTAGTGAACTTATATAAATAGGAATGAAATTATAATCACAATTGGGGAATAGTTAAATGGCATGGTGAATTCAAACCTAATCTCAAATAAAATGTAAATTGAAATAGGTAAAGTGAGATATAAAAGAAGTGAATGAACTTAAGTTAGTAAATATGTTTTGAACTTGTATATGGAGATTAAAATTGAGAATTTGTATTGGATATAAAGGTGGAATGTAAATTGCTTAGAATTGCATAAAGAAGTTCATATTCTTAAGTTATTAAGTGTTATAATTTGAATTTGTGATTATAAAATGGAAATGGGCTTAAGTAAGCAATCTAAACTCTGAATGGAAGTGAAATTGTAATTCATTAATGGAAAGAGTTGAATGGTGTGGCAAATTCAAAACTTGACTGAATGTAATGTAAAGTGTAATGAAGCAAAGTGAGAATATAAAGGTGGATGTTCTTAAGTTAACTTATTTAAGTTAGCAAATAAGTCTTGAACTTATGTATTGTGAAGATGAAATTTGTTTCGATAATGAAATTGATATTAAATTTCAGTTGTGTAATAAATAATATCGAAAGAAATTTAGATTCTATTTAAAGGAGTGAAAAGGAAAGGTAGAAAATTTAAATTTGCTAAATGAAATAAATGGGAAAATGGTCATATTATAAATAAATTCAGGGTGAATTGAGGAAGCAAATTAAAACCTAATATGGATTAGATTATTTACTAAATTGAAATTACAATTTAATGGAATTTGTATTGAAATGAATAGAATTTTGATAATTGGTCAAAATTTGGAAAGTAAATAGAATTCCAATTGTGGCATGGAATTTAAATTTGTGGTAACAAATAATGAAGTGTGAATGAAAAATGGAATTGAATTATAATAGCGATGGTTTGAATTGTAAATAATTCAGAATAGAATGATAATGAAATGATAAATTTGTTTGGATTGTTAATAAATATGAATCTAAACTGGAAGTAATTTTAAATGGTTATGAGCTTAAGTGGTGGTTATTTTTGCTTGAATGACATGAGAATTTGCATGTATTCAGAATTGAGTTGTTTAAACAGCAACTGAATTGGTTTTGAATTAATTGGAATGGATTGAAATGTTATTAAGTGATTTTGAATATGAATGAAAATGAATCATAAAAGAAATGAAAATGTTTCAAGTTTAAAATAAATTTTGATGGTAAATCAAATTGGGAATGTAAGTTAAAATAAGGAAATGTAAGTAAGGCATATGTTAATCATATTGAAATAGAAATGAATTGGTTGTAATAAATATGAATGGTATATAGTAAACTTGAATGTAAATCATTCAAGTGAAATGAAATGAAGTTGGTTTGGATGAAAGTAGAATGGGATGTCATTAATTTAAACTTAAATGATGATCTTGAAGTGAAAATAAGAAATTGAGTTAAAAATTGCAAAGGATTGAGAATGCTTGGATTGTAAACCATGCAAAATTGAATAAAATTAATATGAATATAAGTTGGAATGAATGTTAATGGTTATAAGCTTAAGAATTGGTTATTTGTTTGAATAACCACAACCTGCATAGAAATTAGTCGTTAAACTTAAGTGAATGAATTAAAAGAAGTAAATGAAATTGATATTTGAATAATGGGAAATGGGTTGGAATCTATTTAGTGGGTTTGTATGTAAATGCAGGTTAATTAAAAAAGAAAAGTAAATGAATCAAAAGCTTATATTACTCTTATTAAAGTGAATGTGAATCTAACAATTGCAACTCGGATGTAAGTCATTCGAGTGGAATATAATTAAGTTTGAATTTGGAAAAGAAATGCAAATAAATTAAATTGGAAATACATTTGATTGTGAATCATTTTGAATTTAAATTGAAGTAAATTGATGAGAGTAAAGCCTACATTCATAATATTGAAGTGAATATGAGTTGGTTGTGGTAATTATGAATTGGGAATGGTAACTTGAATGTATTCATTGTAATGAAATACAAAATGAAGTTCGAGTTGGCAAAAGGAAACTAAGGTAGTTTTGGTGCTTATGATTGCTTATAACATATGGTTTATATGTAAACTTAGAAATGTGTCGCATAGGCTGGGTAATTGATGTATTGTCTTAATAAATGAATGAAATGTGCATATCTTTGAAAACTGATGAGTTTGTTGTGTAAAGTTCAGGTACGGGAGGCATTCGAGAGAGTTGGAGCGCGTATATGCGTTATATTAGCCGCTTGCTATTAAAATTTGCTAAAAAGGTACGCCTACGCAAATATAATAGGGAAATGATATATTTGTTGTGATATAATTTGGTTTCCGACCATGTGGGTCGATGTATGTATATTTATCTGTATCGCGATATCGCGAAAGCTCCTCCGTAATAAGGAGACTCTGCCAAAATTTTCCGGAAATTTTGGGAGTTAGAATTTTTTTGGGATTTTGGGAAAATTTTGTTAACTTGGAAAGTTATTTTTGAAAGCAAATGTTAAAATACAGGCTTTAGGGTGGATAAAGCAAATGGTTTTGAAATGGAGCTGAAACTTTTTAGGAAAGTAAATGTAAGCATTTAACTAAGCAAATTGGGTAAATAAATGGGTTGGAGAGTATGTTTACCCTAGCAAATTTCGGGGACGAAATTTTTATAAGGGGGAAGGAATGTAACATCCCGTATTTTTAGACCATTGAATTTGAACATTTAATTCGTTTTAAATGTTTAATGAGGATTCTTAATTGATTTTGAAATGAATGGATTCGGGTTCAATCAATGAAATAAGCTATAATTTTTAATTATAATAATTCCGGTTGATATTTGAATAATGGGAAAATAATAATTTAAATATTTGGAATTGAAATAAAAGTAAATCTGGATGTAAATAGTGATAAAAATGGTTTCAAAAGTTTATTTTGAGTTATTTGAATGTAAATAGCGTGGTGGGAATTTTAGAAGAATTTTAAAGTTGATAAATTAATAATTGGTATTTTATATTAATTTAAAAATGAATTTAATATTATTAAAATGCAATTTAATCGGATTTTGGGTCCGGAATGAACCCGAATGATTTGTAATGTGATTATATATTTTATATGATTTATAATTAAGTTAATAAAGTTTTAAAAGTGAAATTTTGAGTGATTTCGACAATTTCGAAACATCGTCCGATTTAATCGACGAGTTAAAATAGCCTTCTGGGGCACAGTCTCGGAATTCGACAAAACTAGTTCCATTGGATCCGTAATAGTTAGTTATTATCGGATTCCAATTTTCGTAGCAATCGGAGTTGTCGTTTGACCATAGCAGCTCGAAACGCATAGAAATCGTTTTAACCGATTTAATTTTAAATTGATCGTTTAATTCCGTAACTCGCACGTATGACCGAATTAGCTTATGAAAACTGTTCCATTGTGTCCGGAACGCGGAAAAACCCTAGGAACGCCTGTCGGAATGCGTAGTTTGGAGTTCGTTTGTAAAAGTTACTTTATAATGGATTTAATATTAAAATAATATTAATAAACGTTATATATATTTACAATTGGGGGTCGAAACCCTAGTTGCTCGTCCGCAGTCGTTCTACGCAAATGAATCGCTGAAAGGAAATTCCATTTTGCCTTAGTTTTCTCATAATCCACTCGATTTTAAGCTTCGGCTTCTGAAAGGAAATCGAAGAGCTCGAGGAGCTCTTCAATATCAACGGTCATGATGGAGGACGGGGCTCTATATTCGTCGGAATCTGGGAAGGAAGATGCGACTTTTACCATCGATTTCTGGGCGGTCAACAGCGAGTTTGGCGACCGGATCCGTGGCGGTGTCATGAGGAAGCGAGGCGCACGTGAGGGCATATGCTGATCATCCTCTAGACGATCGAGGAAGGTGCGGCAATCTGGGTTGGCTTGCGTGTGTTGGGTTTATTTTCGTTTGGAACAAACGAGAGGGGAGGAGAAGGGTTAGGTGTCATTTGGGTAAAGTATTTAAGAATATAAAAATAAAAGAAATTTGTTTTAAATTTCAATTCAAACTTTAAAATCGAATATCTTATGCATACCGTATCAGATTTCAACGAAATTTGCGGCGCCGGGATCGCAGAAAAGAATACTACGAGATGGTGCAGATCCGGAGCCATTCCGGGCAAGTAGAAATTTGGGTTAAATCGAACGTCGTTCGGTTTAATTTAAATTTCGAACGCTCGCTGAAACTCAAGGTGAGTTATTCTCACTCACATCTGGATATTGGCTGATTTAAATAGTTAATATTTAAATATCTGTGTGATTGGTTGAATATAATTGTTGTTATCAGTCTGGATTGATATTTATATATGTGATGTTCTAATAATTGTGGATGCAGGGAAAAAAACAGGTTGGAGGGATCCAAATGGATTCCTCACCCTATAGTAATCATTTTATAATTGGTGATGTAACCTGTTTATATATTGAGATTGATAACTCTGAATTAAATTGTTCTATGATATCGCTGGATACGTATTCACACAGAATTTTAGAAATAAAATTTAATAAATTGGGTTTATAAAGAAATAAAGAATTTGATAAATAAAGAATTTAAGGGAATAAATTTGGAATCTGGGTTGGGTGAAGAATGAAAATTTGGAAATTTGGGAAATATAAATAAAGTGGAATATGTATTGGTTGGTAAATGTGAAGGTATGGAATTTTGGTGATAAACGTGAATAAGAAGTTATAAATTGTTAAAAATAACGAAGGGGTATTTTGATAATAATGTTTCCTGGAAATTAAATATGATTTCATTAAATAAATTTATAATAGTTTATTTAAAAAGAGATTTTTAAAACCTACACTTTGAAAGTAAATTTCCGGGAATGGAAATGTGGTTAAGCTTCATAAGAAGTTATTTAAACGTGGAAAGTAAATTTATGATTATTAAATCATAAATCTGAATTGAATAAATCGACAGAAATTATAAGAAGGATTTCTGGGATGTTTAAGTGGAAATGAGTTTCCCTGGGAAAACCTAGTTCGAGTTTTAAACAGATTTTTAAAAGGAAGTCTAAAGTTCAAACTTGTTTTAAAGAGTGTTTTGAAAATTTATTATTTTAAAGTAACTATTAATAAATTAGCAATAGTAAATTTGTATGAATATCTTTGTAATTATTTTTACAAATGGATTTATTTAAAGGCTAGTTTTGAATAAAGTTATTTGAATTATTATGAATCCTTTTTAAAACTCTACCTTTAAATTTAGTTTAACTAAACTTTTATGTAAAAATCAAGTTTAGATCTTAATAAATAGTTTTACTTCACTTATTTTAAATTTATATTTTTGAGTAAGTAACTAGAAGTAAATTTAGGTATTTTAAAGTATATTTCAGTATTAAATGTTTTAACTGTTTTAAATTTAAATGTTTTTGAACTTGGTTATCTCCAATGGGAATATATGGTAAAGGATTTACCTTGTAAAGGAAGAACTTTGGGAAATTGTTTTCAAATGAGTTTTGGAAATTTGGAAACATATCTTTTAAAGATATTTGAGGCAAATAAATAATGTGGGAATTATTTATTGTGTGATGGATGTTTGTGAATGTTAATTGATAGTTAAATCACCGACTATCAATATTGGACAAATGCGTTTGGATTCGAAGAGGTAGCAGTGAAGTGTAAGGGCTAGTCGCTACTAATCCTGAGGATATTTCCAAAATGGATGTAGTAGGAATAGTGCCTTCGGTTCCGTTCGAACCCGGAATGGACTTGTATGGACGAATGCTTTCGGAACGTCGTCAGGTGGACGATGGGCATTCCAAGCGAAACGTTCTAAAAGGTAACGCTTAGCCTCAAGCCTCATCAAATGGGAATGATTGAAAATCAGGGGATATGCAGCAAGGCTTCGTGGGTAGCCCCCACTGGAGAGTAAGGTCATCCCTGTCTAGATGTTCCTTTTTATTTCGGCTTAGTGGGCGGTTGCTGATCCCAACCGTGGGGTGATCTTATTCGAAACTGTCCAGTAAGGGATGGTTCCGGTCTTGTGTTGCAGGGGATCGGGAGTGGTCCTCGGTACGGTGATCTAGGCCCCGTACTGTGACAGGTGGTACCCCAGTGCCTAGTCATTGTTGGAAATCCATTCTCCCTACGAGCCTTGTACGAGTTTTGTTTGTAATACCCACTTTATGGCTAGTAGCTGGAATTTAATCATGTAACAATTTCGGCTATTTTATAAGTACTTGTAAATAGACCCTATTATAATATCAGAGGATTTCTATAAAAAGTGTTTTAGCTATCGTAAGGTAAAAACCCGACATGTTTATTTGTGGCGTGGTCTTACGAGTTGCTTTTGTATTCAAAGGATTTTTGAAACTTTAATAATCAATTTGGATGCATTGTTATCAGCTGGTATTCCAGACTAACTCGGGTGTTATTTCATTATAATGCTCGGGTCGGACCGAGTATTATATGTGCAGGACATGATGCTTTGGAGCAGGGAAGGAGCTGGAGTCCGAGACGTATTATCTATACCTATAAATATATTCCGCTGCTGTGATTGTATGGCATGTCTGATTGGTAATTTGATGTATGAGATACTCTGATGATATGATGTGCAAAACAGTTATAGATTTCATTTTGTGTAAAGATCTATATTTACTATTATATTTTATTCCGCTGCGACCGTGAGACTCTGATATTGTTTAGTCTCTTCTTCTTCAATCTCTTCTTCTTTAATCCCTAACGGTTCGTATTTCTATTCCGCTTGAGTTAATTGATGTAGGGTAGTGTTGACTCAAGGGGTACGGATTTGCGGGCTGTTACAGAAACATCAATTTTATTTGATATAAATGTTCTTTTCATTAAATCAACTTTCCTTATATTTTCACAAAACATAAGCTATGTTCAATTACACCTATTAATTTACAATTTGGTGTCCTCTCCACCATTAATTGAAATTATTGAATTACATTATTTTCAATTGTTTACAAAGGTGAATTTCAAAATGGGCAAAATAAATGTAATGAGAAATAGAACAATTATTTCCTATCTAATTGTAATTTAAACATATTTATACACTATTAGATACAAACATGAATTATACATTTCTTGCTAAATAATAGTTTCTCGTCCCTGCAATCAATCTTTCAGCTACCAAACATTTCAAATAAATAAACATATGATTTCTTCTTTAATAAAGAAACATTTATTATTCTTTATTAACATTTATTATTTCAATCAATTGGACATTTACATTCAGACAATTGTTAATTTCACTCAAACCAACGTTATTAAAATACACACTAGCATTTGTTGTCATCCTTACATTATTGCAAACATGTTTCATTAATATAAATTTTCCTTAAGCTTATAACTTGTATTATAACTTAATTTTGATTTGTAAAATCTTAATTTCTTTGTTCCTAACAATTTTATTCAAAAATCTTATTTGATTTAATATTTCCAAATGTTTAAAAATACGGGTCGTTACTATCTCCCCCATCAACACTTTTCGTCCCCAAAAAGAAACAAGAAGGAAGCCAAAAAATTGTTATATTTTATTTAAAACGGTCAATTTATGAACAATTAACATAATTAAGTATTTTAAATAAAATATACTAATTAATAAACAATCAAATCTTCATATTTAAGTTTACTAAAGTTTGAAAATATATTTTCACTTCCATAAAAAATTTCTAAGTTTAAAATTCATGGAAAATTTCGATAGAGTTTCCTTTATACGGGGAGGTCCGAATAATAATAATAATAATAATAACCATATATGTAACATATTTGAAAACAAAATATTCCAAACATGGGAAGAAAAAATAATATCGCTAGAAAACTGTAATCTGAAAAGGTACCAATTTGTCGGGTAAACAATGCTTAGTTATGAAACCAAAAGCAGTAGCTATTGCTTCCATAAACCTGTGTTTCACTTATATAATCCAATCTAGGTTAATAATTGTGAAAAAAGAGAAATATTTAAGTTGTTAAATTTGCAACAAAAGCAAATCACTGTAATACATATACAAACAAATAATACAACAATTATATGCAACCATAGAATCCATCATACATTCATAGCAAACAAAACTAATGGTTTGTTTAGTTCAAAAACTTTTAATCGTACAATAGTGACGAATAAACTATCTAAGTGTATCCTACGCTCAACAGCCTTTGATAATTACTCAATAGACTATCCATGCAACCTTAAACAATTAGAAGTATCCTTTCCAAACATCTCATAAGCCGAAGAAGCCAAGAATTTCCACATATTATTTAAGTTTATTTAGTTGGTTCTTTCCACATCATTATTTACCTTTTTTTCATGTTTTTCATTCATACATTGTCTTTTTCTTTCTTTCATGCACTTACATAAATTATTTCACAATATTAACTTACATTCATAACATTTCTTGTACATTGAAATTCTTATTTTGAAATAATTTAATTGAACACTTCCATTACTTAAGTTTTACTTGTATAATATTCCATTGCATATTGTTTAACATTTCAACTTACTAAACATTTCTGGTAAGTTATATATATATTTTAGGAATGCATTGAATGTTACACAAGTTTTTGGAATTCGCCCTTGAAGAGAAAAGAAATATTTCAAAATATCTAAAAATTCAATTAAAACATTTAACCTCATTCACTTAGTAAGAATATAAAATATACTTAAAACAACTTCATAGCATTATGCAAATATTTTCCGAAAAGTTTAAACAATGTTAGAAGTTTATATCAAAACATTAGGGTAAGCCCTTTTTTTATAAAGTTCCTTAAATCCGATAATTTAGTAGACTCGTTATTTTAAAATAAGTATAACCCTAGATTATTAAACTGAAACTAATAGTATACTCTAATCTTACATTAAATATCCAAATAAAAGTATAAAATTTCATATCTTCATAATTAATTTTACACACTTGTTTAAAATGAATATTCAAATCATGGAAAAACATTTATTATGGTTTACTACAAAAATTCAAATAGTGAATAAACCTATAAATCTATTGTTAGTGCTTCGGAATCAAGTAAATATTTTAATCCATAGTTCCAAAATAGAGATTCAAATTTATTGGTCAAGTATATTACTATAAATAAAACTTCGCAAATCATTTTTTTCCATTTATATATATTATCTTTAAATTATAAATTCGAAGAAACTTATATAAATTTTACTTGAAATATTCATTTAAAAACTTCATTTGCAAATCAATCATCTTTAATACTTTAATACTTTACAGAAAAATTCATCTGTAGAATTTCTTGCTTCGTTTATAAATACCATTTAAAATTTATAAATAACATCTTTATAAATATATGTAAACTATTTGAAAACAATGATTTACATCATTACTTATATTTAAAAAGAAGTTATTAAAAACCTCATATCCAATATTTATAAATTTTATTAGTTTTAAATCTCAAAATTCATTTAAACATCATTCATAAGTCAATAATCATTAACTTTAAGTATGTTTTATTTAACTAATAACTTCTCACAATATTTACAACATTAATAATTTACTACTAAACCATGTTGTACAAAAATAAACAATATTTTAAACATTTTAAAGTATTTAGAAATTAAAAAACGACCAAAATATCTTTTATATATAACACTTTATCAAAATACTTTTGTAACTCGATGTTTTAACGAGTTTATCCTCGTTCTTGCAGACTTTGGTTGTACATTGGTCAGGCATAAGACTAGAAATATCCAAGTACTTAGTAGGCCTATTTCAACACCAAGTGAAAATACTTAAAAACAGGTATGCGAAGTACCGCTCAAAATTTGATGTCAAAAGACGATGTTACGGTGGCAATGGCCCGTTGCTGATCCAGAGTTTACACAATGGACACAAAACTTCCCAAAAGATCCTTCCACCTTCCGGACTCCAAAAAAATATCGTAGCCATTTCCTAAACAAGGGACCACGACCCCTGCTGCAGTGGTAACTACTGATTCAATGATTTACGCAATAGATACACTTCCTTCCTAGAAGATCCATAAACAACAGTTCCCAGGATCAAAAGCACCTCCATTGGATAAACTAAAGAACCATCTACCCTGGAAAAAATCAAGGAACTCATGAGTTTAAATCCGAACAACCATATCGGTTCGAATCCATTTCTGAATTCACCCAAGTATATTAGGGTTTATTGGTCGAATCCATTCCCAGATTCCCTAAGTCCATCTGGGTCGAAGCATATCATACTATACTTCTTCACGGAGGGTATTTCCTCATACCACTTACTTCAAAATATAACATACCATGTATAGTACCCTTTCAAAATCATAGCTTCAAATATAACACTTATATAAATTGCGGTATACATAAGATTTCATTTTCAGATAAAGTACTTTCCAAAATCAATAATCCCGAATATATCAAATCGTTCTTATATAAATTCTGTTATATATAAGATTTTATCTCTTCGGATCGAATACCTTCCAAAATCAACAGTTTTCAAAATCACCTTATACCTATATAAAGTTCGTCTTATACAAGAATCAAAAAATTTTCAAAATCAATTTCGCTGTATGAAAAGCCATATGAGATTGAACATCTTTGCTTTATAAAAGGTTTTGAATTTAGAACAGTTTTGTATATAAAAATTGTTTTGTGAATAGTTTTGTATATAAAATATTATTGTAAAATAGTTTGTACATAAAATAGTTTTGTAAATGGACTAATTTGTAAAACAGTTTTGTAATTAAAATTGTTTGTAAAACAGTTTTGTAAATAAAATAGTTTGTAAAATAGTTTTGTAAATAAAATAGTTTGTAAATAACATAATTGTAAAATAGTTTTGTAAATCAAAAAGTTTGCAAAATAGTTTTGTAAATAAAATATTTTGTAAAACAGTTTTGTAAATATAATAGAATAAAATAGTCTGCATAAGAAAAATAAAAGAAAGTAGTTCTGTAAAATGGTTTAAATTAATAGTAGTTTTGCATACAAGAAAAAATCCAATTTAGATTACAAAGATATCCAACCCAACAACTTTTAGTTTCAGCGTCAAAGCATATCAATAATATTAGAATATAAGATGTACATATGTCATCATTTCGCGAAATCACATTAGATCGCTCGCTCGATTACACAAGTTCGCTTTCGTACTAGTATTTTTCATTCGACTTCCTTAATGCAAACTTCGATATGGTTTCTTGACTAGAAACCTCATTCTCCTTGCATAGCCATACACTATGACAAAGAATTCTAGAATCAAACCAAAAATTGTATCAAATATTCGCCATCAAGAATCGAATGAAAAATCCTAACAGAAGTGATATAATTCACATAAAACTTATGTACTCAAATCTAGATCAAATTAATTTTGTGAATAAAACAATATACATACAACTTACGTAATTATTCCAATTTTTTCATCATAATTACATTTCAATTAAATTCATTTTTAATCTCATTGATTAACACAAATATCACTCCATACTTTCATGTTTGTTTCATAGAATTTCTCCGTTTAATATAAAATATTAATATATTCATTCTCATAATATTTCTTATATTTCTCTTCAATTTAAATTACGTTCATTTCACATGTTAATATCTCTCATTTAATACTACATTTATTTGAAAATCATTTCATAAGGTATTTTCTAAAGTTCGTTACCAATTTATAAAAGCTTAATTCCTTTTTATAAGACATTGTCCGTGTTTAAAGTTATTATTACTTTATTTATAACCATTTATTGCAACATCCATTTATTTCATAACAATTTACAAGTCATGGCTTTATTTATAATCATTTCACTTTTAATTCATACTTGCTTTTCCCATTTAGTTTCACCTTTACCTTTCAATTTATGTAACGACCTGTAATTTTCGATAATTAAAAATTTGTTAATTTGATAAGTTTTGTTATTTAATATTGAAAGAAATAAAAAAAATTGTGCATTATTAATAAAAACAATAACCAGAATGAATTGCAACAATATAAATGTAAGTCAATTTTTAACAATTCCTATGAATTTCAATTAATTTGAAATAATGTACACGTTATAACTTGGTTATAAATTTAATATAAGGAAATGAGTGCAAATATGAATTAATTAATGAGATAATATATAATTAATGGTAATTGAATAAATAAGTGGTTGGTAAGTAGTTATAACATTTGGTTGAAATAATAACTTATTAATGGGACTAAAAGTTAATGGTGACAAACTATTATATGTTACCTATTTATTTGGTCTACTAAATTTAATTGGAAATCAACTGAAATTAATTCACCTAGTTAGTGCAGTTAATGTAGGTTAAATTAATAGAATGTTGATTCAATAAGAAGTAACCAATGTAAATTTTATTTATAATATAACTACTGATTTGAATAAAAAGAATGGAAATCAAGTTTGATTAATTTATTGGAATTTATATTTTAATAAATAAATTTATTGCAAAGTAATGTAATTAAATACCACGTTAATGAAACTGAGATGATAATGGTAAAGTATTAGTGTAATAATATAAATAAATGTTAATTACAACCATGAGGTGCCAGTTGGTTGAATAATAAGATGGAAAGGCTGATAATTGGAATTATTGGAATTAAATTTTATTAATTGGATTTAATGTCGATTGAAAATTTAACACTGTTATTTGTAAATAATTAGCATTGGACTGATATAGAAATTGGTTTTAAAGGACTATAAATTACTTAGTTATCTAAAGTGATAGAAATTTGTAAATCATAAATGTGAATTTAAAAAGTGATTTAATTAATTTAATATTAATTTACTTAATTAACGTAAAAATATCCATTTTGGACACTGGCTCGGATTTCGATGAACCTAGTTTCATCTAAGCTGTAACGGTGAATTATTGTAAGGTTTCAAGTTTCGTGGAAATCAGACTTGTAGTTTGATCGTACGGACTCGAAAAGCCTAGAAATCAATTTAATTAAATTCAATTAAAATCAATTTGAAATAAGATGATTTTAAATTAACTTTTTCATACGATGGAATTAGGATTTGAAACCTATTCCATTTAATTTGAAATCATCAAAAACATCTATTTTGATACATGGGATGGTCCATTTTCATTTGGAGAACGAAACGGGCTTTTCGGGTCGTTTATCATTCAATTTGTAAACCAATCTTGCCCATTCATTTCTATTCCAGATCTTCTTATAAATAGTTCATTATAAACCGTAGCTATTTCTTATTTTCATTTGTTTGTACGTATATTTCTTGTCCATCTCCTTTCCAATGGCATAACATATTCAAAATCCCAAACCCTCAATTCAATTTCAAATTCAATTCCAAAAATTAATCTCCTCAAAATATATCAAATTATATATTGATTTGAAGCTCTCGACGAGCGCAAGTGAAATCTGTAGTCTGTTTTTCGAATTGGATTTGTGGGTAGCTGAAAATTGATGATTTATTCTCGGTCGTCCATGGGATTTCGATCAACGACGATGGATCGTCAAATCATGGGTACCGTTGGGTAGAGAGTGACTCACGCAATGCATCTATGGTGTTCACGTTGTCGGAAGATGGTCAGATGGTCGTGAAAAATTCGATCATGGTTTTGTTTTCATACGGTGGCTGCTGGGGATTTGCATGAACGCAACTTAGTCGCGTGGGGGGCCGAAGACCTTCGAGTGGTTGGCGGCGAACTCAGGGCGACGGTGGCGAGGTCCAACGGAGGCACGTACGTGAGGAGGAGGCGCGATCGTGGGTGGCGGTTTCAGGGGGAATTCATGATATACAGTGTGGAGGTTAGGTTTCAGAGCACGGTGAAGATAGCTTACGTGTATTAATATTTCAAATGTATTAATATTTCAAATTGAAATCTTAAAGTTGATTTTTAAGTATAATGGAAAGTTACCGAAATTGAGTTATTGAATTTGTTTGAAATATAACTTTGAAATGTATTAATATTTCAAACGTGGATTGAAAAGCAATATAGAATTAAATAATATATTAAGAAATTGAATTAGAAGATTTGAAATTTTCGTTTGATTAATTTTGAAATTTAAACGATCCAGATGTGTTGAAATGCAATAAATAGTTCAAATTGATATAAATCCCGAATTCATGTTTTATATGAACTTTTTAAAGATTTTTTTTTGATTCTAAATTTTAATATTTTTAATTTATTAAACTATTTTAACCATATTAACTATATTAAATCATTTTAGCCTACTTTAAACCATTTAATTAATTTTAAAACTAATTAACCCATTTTTAACTTATTTTAAATCTAAGTAATCTGTTTTAAAGCTATTTAATCTATTTAAAACCTATTTAACTATCTTAAATCAATTTGACAGTAACTTTAATCTATAATTTAACTATTTTAGAGTATTTTAAATATTTATAGCTATTTAAGCTATTTTCTAAATTTTCAGGCTAAGTGGAAGTGTTCATATTCAAATTCATTGGTTTAAAAGCAAATATGGTTAAATGATGTTATAACCTAAATTGAGATTTAAATGTTACAATTAATTGAATATGACGATTTTGTAGTGAGGATTAACCCAATTGGAAATATGATTTTTGAAAGGAATTATTATTTCGGAAATGCTATGATTTCAAAGGTGAATATGATTTCGAAAGTGTTACGGTTTTGGGAATACGATATTTTGATATAAATTGTGAATTGACTTTTGAAATGTAAAAGAGCCATCCATTGTGAAATAAACGTATGGATGTTAAAGAGACCGGATTCGGATATTTCCATATTCTCTGCTAATATCGAAAACCACTTTAACAACTGTGTACGTGGTGGAGATTCTAGAAATGAAGTAGGATGGTTTGGCGAACGATTTCTGTGTAAGGTATGACGTGACCCTGACTCCCGTGAATCAGCTTATATTTGACTAAAACAGCAGCCATGCCGGGCCAAATGAGATCGCACCTTCAATCGGGCACATTTCTTCGATACCATTCTATTACATTGTGGTTGATTTGGTGGCCAACCTTGAATTTTGATTTGGGAGTGTGCTCGAAATAGGCTATAGTAGCTGCTATGCGTTACCACCAGTCTGGATCCGCAATTAGTATATCTGCCATGGCATTGCCTCGAGTGCCGTGTTCACATGCCCTGGAGCGCCTTCTACGAGTTTGTTTTGTACCATACCTATGGGGCGCCCACTTTATAAACCTCCAGTTTACGAAGGAGCATACGGCACTGCATAGACTATGAGAATATATAAAATGTGTTAAGGGGAATATGGGTAATGCCTTAATGCTATTTGAATACTTTTACTTTTCTGTAGACATATTATAATAGTGTGTTGTATAACATAGTAGAGAGTTTAATGGATCCTTAGGAGATGTGAATCCCGAACATCTCGTAAGTTACTACACTCATGTTAGACACTAGATATGAGATGTCAAACCCCATAAACATCTCTGATGCCGTCACATGCATATTTACCGTTGATTTAACTTACATAAGATCTTTTAGTTCTGACTCGAGTGTTTGTCTTTTCAATTCACTCAAGTCAGCCTGATCATTTCAGGATTGAAGACTTTCTTTCTGAGGAATGAAGACGTAGATTTGTACAATTATTATTTATGATATGTATTTCGCTACATCATATTATTCCGCAGCATTTTATTTATTTATTCCTATCTATATAACTCTGATGTTTGTGTTGTAAAGGATAATCAAATGTATTTATAAAATAGCTTCATGAATTGTTATTTGATTATTATATTTTGTCATTCCGTTACGAGATTCTGTTTTTGTTTTTTTCTTTATTTCCCAGCTTTGTCTTATTTACCCCAATAAAAGTCTTCCCTTTTGTATGGTTTGAGTCTGACGTGTGTGGTTTATCATCGATTTAAAACGTCTGAAAAAGGCTACTCGTTACAATTTATTTATGACACATTTCGTAAATTTAATTAAGTTCATAACACTTTTTTTAAGATCTCATTTGTAGTTTTTCCTTAATCACAATTTTGATTTAAACATGCCAAGGCTTAGAGTTTACACTTGTATATTATTACATTACATGCCAATGACGAATAAAACAATTCCATTCATTTACTAACATGGATATAACAAATTTAACCTTGTTTCACTTGCTTTCAATTTAAGGTTACTAAATTCAGCTGCATAATTCAAAAAAAAAAATTCTACTTTCCAACTCATATATTAATTCAGAAGTTTCGACTGTCCAAAATATACAAATCTTCCATTTTATTTCAATAGTTGAAACTACCAATCAACAAAAAACAATATTCACAACCAAACATTTCAATTTCATAACCATATATCCTAATTATTCATTTTATTCTCTTTAATACACCATTACTAAACTAGTGTTTAGTCCATAAATTAAATCAGCAATAATTAGCCATTGCTTATAAACTGGCAAAAACTCAACTAATCAACAATAAATGAAAATAACTAAATATTACCATTTCATAAATCAAACACATTACAAATAACTATATTGGTCATAAAAATTTATTCCTTTATATATATCATATAATATTAGGAAAAATAATTTCATTTCAAAACTTATATAAAACATTTTTATAACACTAACAAATACGCGCTTTCATATATACACTTCGACAACTCATTT
This sequence comes from Allium cepa, assembly GCA_030765085.1. Lineage (NCBI taxonomy): Eukaryota > Viridiplantae > Streptophyta > Magnoliopsida > Asparagales > Amaryllidaceae > Allium > Allium cepa. The sequence continues at coordinate 477,801,082 of CM060943.1, read as the reverse complement.
TAGGGTATGACTACCCTATCTCTAATGAGTTAACCCTAATAGGTTAAGATATGTCTAAACCAAAGCTCTTATACCAACTGTAACGACCCACCTTTTTAGACGGTTCAAATCAACAATAAACCACATATGTCAGACTCACACCATTCAAAAGAGAGGATTATTAATGGGAAAATAAGAAAAAAAAAAAGGAAAACAAACACAGAATTTCACAGCGGAACGACAAAATATAATAATAAAATAAACATTTCATGAAGCTGTTTTACACAACACCAGAAAGGCAATTTCCTCACGGTTATAAGCGTGATAAAACTAATTTGTTATGGTTATACCGTTAAAATAGGTACCGTGGGGAAATTCAGTCACACTTTTGCTCACGGTTATAACCGCGATAAAAATAGCAATTTCTCACGCTTATAACCGTTATAAATTTAGATATTATCACACTTATAACCATGACAGAACAATATTTACTCATGGTTATAATCGTGATAAAATGGTTATTACTAACACTTATAACCGTGGAAAATTTAGATAGTATTACACTTATAACTGTGACAGAACAATAGTTTCTAACATTTATAATTACCAAAAAGGAAACTCTAACACTTATAACCATGACAAATGCAAATAATGTCACAGTTATAACCATTACGAAACGTTATTTTCTAGCACTTTTAACCGTGATAACTAAAACAATATCAAACAAACTCGATTGCTGGATATATCTGCCCGCTCCACTGTTACACTGACACAAAAAACTGTCAACCACCCAAACTACTTAACATCACAACAACTTCATATCCCCTTCTCAATTACCTAATCAACCAGACATCAACATTCATGACCACACTTTTCTAATAACCAGTCATTGATCACATTTCACCAGTAAATCCAAAAACAAACTGCAAGTTCATTCATATTCCTTCCACTGCTACATCAAACTGTAAGTTCACCACATCAAACTATCTACATATTCCTTCCACTGTCTACTTCCATCGTTATCACCTTCATTGCTATTCCCTTAAACATCATCTACATATCAACAATCTCCTTCCAGTACTACCCTCCGACCACTTGCATTCACCTCCTCCGAGCAATTCAAAACCACTGTTTCATTGCCAACCCCCATACCCTAACACTTCTACACAGACAGCCCGCAAGCATCACCAGACTGCTCACTTTCCACCCCATGCAATACAAATTTCCCTCAACCATCCGCCATTATCAACCATCCTCCAGCAATCAACACTTCAAAAACTCATTCCTGCCCACTGTCATCTCACCCAAATCAAACAGTCACTAAAACTCCTTCGCTGCACATTCTTATATGTCAACTTCCAATACATCCTCCTTCACCTCAACCAAATACTGATCGATTCCACATTCCTACAAACCATCAACTTGCCCTCATTCACTACCTGTTACAACCAACCAAACACCTCGTCGAGCAAGTTTTTTTCTTGCCACAACAGCCTTTCTTCACATTGCAAACATCAGAAGCACCCTATAACGCCTGAATCGAACACGACCACCTACTGAGCCTCACTTCTTCCTCAACATCGCCTACTGACTTCTAACAGCAGTTACAACAGCGACCAAACCACGACCCAAGCCCTGGCAATCCACCACAACTCCGCTCTCACTACCTTGTATCGAACCACGACTCCAAACCATTTTGAATTGCTAACAAAAATCGAACGAGCCCACCACCTCAAACTAAATCTAAAAGAAAATAATATATAACATTTAAATAGAGAAGCTGTTTCAGATCTGAAAGAAAATATATAGCAAGGAAAGAAAATAAATAGAGAAACATACTCTCAACAGTCCTGCGTTGGGAGTATGCACCTGCTAACTGAAAGTTACACTGTTTAAATAATATATAACGATCAATAGATGACAATATATAGAAAACAAAATATCCAGTCTCATAAATAAAAAAAATCTTGTAATAATTCGGTGAAGTATGATGAATTACCTCGACTGAAATGAATTCGGTTGCTGACAAATCAGGAATTGACTTCATAGCATTTGATGCGATCCAATCAAGAAATCAAGTAGTTAGATAATTGATTCATAATGCATAACATATTATTTTCGGAAATAGTGAAGTGCAAGTAGTCGCTGTAATTTTTTACAACAATGACCAACAGACTAAAATAAATTTACAAACAGTTAAAAAAAACTGTACAGATAGTACAAAAAGGGGGAGAAATGTTTCGACAGTCTTTACAGTGCTATTTTTTTATGGTTTTTCCAGTATAAGAGAAAACAAAGTGTTATCCTTGTAATAGGTCCAAATTTTCCTCCAGTTCTTTAATGACTAAAACATTGTCAGTTGCAGCCACAATTGTTTCAAGATCAAATATATGATTGTCAAATAATTCCCCACTTAGTTTCAATTTGATTTTTCACCGAATGCAATTATTGCAGCTAATTTCCAAGTGATATGAATAAGGCAATAAAGCTAAAGTAGCATAAAGTTCAGATATAACTTTTCCAATAAAATATATAATTTAACTAAAACTAACTCAATAACCAAGCTAACATCCATTTTGATATTTAGTTAACTTGCATAGTGCTGATATAGGCAAAAAGTATTATCTTATTCTTTCTCCTTTTCTTCTTCCTCTTCTTCCTTCTCTGTGAAACAACCTGCACAATTAAGCAGCAAAATTATAGCTACCATTCATGTTATTACTATTAACTACTAGGATATAGGCAGAACTATTCTCCATTTAACGATTTTCCTTTTTATTTCCTTTTGTTACTTGGAACATTTTCAGTAGCTCACATTTAAATCAAAAAAATGCATGACATCATTCATATTATAACAACTGGAAATAATCGCCACTCAAGCTAAAAGGTAAACTTTTAAAAATAAAGCTTCAAAAGTTCATTCTTAATCTTTATATCCTTTCTAATTTGGTCAATATAAATGTACCCAGTTCGTATCGAATAAGATTACTTTTCAGTAAGAAATGATTGTTAGCAACTGCATACAACATATAGAAATTAAATTTTCTACAGTATTAGTTTCAAGTTGCAAATGTTATTTATGGCACAATATAATAGAAGAAAAATTAATAAATCAAGCATCATGTATAAAATCATATTTGTAGCCAAAAATGTCAAATTTGCGATGAACAGATTGCAAATAAGGATGTAATCTGTAAATCTGTAAATAAAACTAAAGAAATTAATTAATACATTTATCATTAGATACCTGTTTTCTTCTAAACACGTATAGGTCGCTAGTGAAATATCTCAAATTCGACAACCCAAGAAAATTAACACTTCAAAAACAAATAACTTTTTGAATCAACATCCACAATGGCTTAACAATGCATGTATGCAGCCTCTCTCAATTAAACTTTTTTTATAATTGGTGACAATATTTACTTGTTTTTTCTATCTAATTTTTTATAACTGCACATTGATCTCTATCATTATTTTCCAAAATCGGTAGAATATAAAATTCATCGAAGTATTTTGAACAACATATCTTCAAATCCAAAGGTAAGTCTAAAAGCTAGAAAGCATAAAATAATCAAAAAACTGTATTCCAACGTAGATAATGCACTACTGCTATTTTACTAATTCAAAAATTAGCTGATACTTACTTTCCACTGTATGCATGCATATTAAACTGAATATGATGTAGGTGGTTATATAGTGAATTCTCATTTTATTTGTAAGAAAAGAAGACCATTTCATATAAACATGTAATAGCATTTATGATGTTTTAAGGCCGAAAAGGACAGATATTTCATTGTAATGAACTATCCTGTTAAAAAGTAGAGCAGACTGCTAAAGGCGAGCTACGTCTAATATGCTATGACAGAATCTCTCTCCAAAAGTATTGCCTTATTTTTCATGATTTTTATGCACACCTAATGTTGTGTAACTTAGTTTACTTCTGTATGTTCAACTATGAAGTATGAACGTCTTCATTTTCCTCAGCATAATCTTGTCTCCATTTTGTGAAAAGAAACAAGCAGGATAGTGTAGATGTAAAGATGAGACTAACCTGTAAAAAGCTTAAATGCTTCAGGAGTTTTTCTTGTTTTCGTACCAAAGAAGAAGTGAGTATTTTTTGTCATATACAGACTTGGGTCGACAACAATTTTTGAAACCTCCCAGCTCTGCATTATTTTTACTAAAATATTAGTGGTTAGGACTAATATAAATTCATGTGATATTTGAAAAGTTTAATTTGTAAGTGTATGTATTAGAAACGGAGTTCACACTACTTTATATACACAAATATAATGTACAATCAAATTTTAAATCGTTTCATATTCATGTAACCTCTTGGAATAGCCTATAAATTAGCATGGAAAGTAAGAAACATTTTGTTAACTATCGTAATATCCAAACACGTGTTATTTTTCAATAAAGCGTCAGCGTTCAATACAAAAATGATTAAAATAGAGGTATTTTATAATAACATAATTTTTAAATATATGTTTAAATACAGATTTAGACGTGTATGCAAATGACTTAATTGGTTAAAAGGGAAAAAAAGAAATCATAAGAGGTCATTCAGTGGTAGAAACATATCAACCAAGATCCACAATCAATTAAATCAATTAAAGTATTTGTAATATTAGTTTACAAACTTACATTCAAATAATTATGTGTGCCGGAAAGAAAATCGCATCTGAAAACTCAATTTCCTACACGGTTTGATTTGAAAAAAGTATTCCCAATATACAGTGAAGTAGATCATCGTATTGAAAATAATCAAGTGCACAATATGGAAACCATAGTTCACACACTTTGAGAGGGATTATCTAAAATAATAACCAAGCCCAAAATCATGTCTCAAATTCAAAACCTCACTGGTAGTAACATTTTACTTCACTATGAAGCAAAAGCATAGGTGTCAATGACAATAAATAAGGTAACATACATGGCCATCATGTATGTCAAACTCGAAGATATGGCAATATTTTTTCTACTTAAGAGTATCATAGCACGCAGATTTTAGTGACTAATTATTTGGAAAGGATTATAAATTATAAGTACTGACAATCATTTGGGCATTTACGGTTTGAAAACGAAATTTATATCCTATCAAAAGCATATCCCATGCCCAATTTTTGAGGCGGATGACTTAGTGTCTTTTCAATTGATCAAAAGTACAGGAAAATGTGTTCACAAAAATAAAACCAGCTTTAAGCACAGCTATGAACACATATTACTGATGTTGGGATATGGGAAATTCATCATATTCTTTGATAGTGTGTAAAGAAGTTTATGGAAAACTTCCTAAAATTAATTGTTGGTAATGATATAGCGTGGCAAACAGAAACAAGACAAAAATAAACGAGAATGATAACTTCGCATATCAATAGAGAATTATGTAGTATACAAATCTTATGAGCATACATTAACATTTGTCTTTACATAATTAAACAGTATGAAAAACTTCCTCAGATTTATTGATAGGTGAATCAGGTTCAAGAATGAAATACACCTTTGAAATCGAAATAGTATAGCCTAATATCAGATTCCCTGAAGTCGAAATCGAATAGCAACCATGGAGTGGAAAACGAGTTGCAGCCTTGTTCACGAAACTAAAATAATGAACTAGATTTTAAGGTCGGAAAAGGGAATTAACGAAACAATTCAAATTTTGAATCCTAATGCAAAAAATAGATTAAAATTGAAGTGATTACCAGATTTCAAGAAATAAATTAAAACTGAAGTGATTACCTGATTTGAAGTTAAAAATTTGTTTGCAGTCGATTGCCGAAATGGAATGCAACCCTTATCCTCCTTCATCTTCATCAAATTGATAGAACAAAGGGCAAAGGCGGTTGTAGACATGGAGGCAGTGGAAGACGGTAGGAGGAGGTGGTAGATGGCTGAGGCGGTGGTAGAACAAGTTGGCTATAACCTAAAAAGGAAAGAGGAAGAATGCTGTTATTCGTTAGAATTAGGTTAACTAATAACAAAAGATAAAATTACAATTCTACTCATATTCCATTTAATTATTACAAAATTACCAAAGTGGTAACGGTAATAACCGTGATAAATGTTAGTAACGGAAATAACCGTTAGAAATTGGTAATGCTTATAACCGTTACAAATTGAAAGCGGAAAAGTGTTACAAAGTGGAATGTTTGGTGTAGTGTTACAAATAATATTTGATTATATTTTTACAATTCAAATCAGAGTTATTCATACATTAGAAATAAAAAAAATAATGCAATGGAACACAGAATGCAGTGGAATAATAAATATCAATAATATATTGAATCTTCGTCTTCATCTTGCAGAAAATAGTCTTCAATACACTAAAAAAACTCAGAATGACCCGAGCGTAATGAAAAGACAAAACACTCGAGTCAAAACTAAAAGATCTTAAGTAAGTCATATTAAAATAAGTAAAATAGAAATATTAGTGCAATGGTCTTTATAGATGTTACGGGATTTTCATCTCCTATCATGTGTACAACATGAATATAATTATTTAAAGGGTTTCGAATAAATTGAAATATCAACCTTAATCATCTAATTAAAACAAATCTGAAGTTTGAATTAACTTAAACCCTTCAAATAATTCAATTCCAAATAAAACCCATATTCAAGAAATTATATGCGTATATGTCATTTCAACTAGTATCAAAAATCAACATTTCCAAATCAATGAAAATCGCTTGGGTTTATCATTTCAATCCATAACGATTTTCCACCAATCTACAAGATCGTTCGGGTATTTATCATTTCAACCCATAGGGATAACAGAGATATAGACATAAATAGCATCTAATCATCCAAAATGTCAACCAATAACATCCATCCAATCACCCAAATATTAATAATTGAACATGTAGCATAATCATAATTGAAATCAACCAATAACTACCAACAATTTACTAGTTATCATTAACAGGTATTTAAGTAGCAATTTAAATGTCAATGTTAAATTAAATAGCAATTAAATTCAATAAAATTTAGATTTAACTGGCATGACAATTTAAAATATACTAAACAACAACCAATCAATTTCTAATCACATCATAAATTCAGTTTAACTAACATAAGAAAATCTAGTAGTTGTGAGTGTTTGCTCACCTATTGTAACGATCCTGACTCGACCTTCGAAAATCGGCACCGAATACGACACTCGTATTCAAATTCCGCAAATCCAAACATCGAATCTGGTTCGCCGAAGCTTATAACACATTAAGTACAACACAGCGGAAAAAATAAATAATACATTTGATATACAACATTTGATACAATATCTGATACAATGATGATACAATAGAATGATACAATAGATTTCAATACTATCAGAGATACAAGAAATAGCAACGGAAAGATAATGTCTTCAATGCCAAACTCCAAGAACTCCATCTTCAATCCAAAGTTAGCTCGAACCCTCGTCAAGTTGCATAAAGATAAGCAAGTGCAGTCCGTGAATCCGAAGACTGAAGAAGATCTCCAAATGCTACCAAAGTAATGATTCTGAAAGCTATCGAATCTACTCCTACTATGGGATTATCTGAAAACCCAACTCTAGACTGCCCGTGTGAGAAATTGTGGGCACCCAGAGTTTAGGAAGCAAACAAAACAGTTTTATCTTTAAAACAAACAAAGAATTTAAATTTGAAATCCACAATGCTTTTTGGAAAATGAAACTACCATAAGGCCTCCCGCCACACACACAATGTAAACGCAGAATTGGAGGATATTTCTCCTTATGATAGTCAAAAATGCTTGATACGCGAAAACCATTTGATATTATTATTTGTGTATAGAGCAGAAACCCTTTCGAAAGTATAATATTAATCCTAGCCAGCATACAACCATTATTATATGCATATTATAGCTACCATGTTCAACAGCAGGTACCTCCACATTCCATGGAAGGTTATACAACTAAAACCGTATAGGGCTCGTATTGTTTTGTTTGGATTTTCCAACAAATGGTCAGGCTAAGGAACTTCCTATTGCCACATGTGTAACGGCCCGCAAATCCGTACCCCTTGAGTCAACACTATTCTACATTGATTAACTCAAGTGGAACAGAAACACGAACCATTAGAGTTAAAGAAGAAGAGGTAGAAGAAAGAAGGAACTAAACAATATCAGAATCTCACAGTCGCAGCTGAATAAACTATAATAGTAAATAACATATTTTTACACAAAATGGAAACTATATCTGTTTATACAACATATCATCAGAGTATCTCAAACAATTAACATTTACCAGTCAGACATTACCATACAATCATAGCAGCGGATATATATATATATATATATATATATATATATATATACACACATACAAATACAGGTAATACGTCTCGGACTCCAGCTCCTCTCCTGCTCCAAAGCATCCCATCCTGAACATATAATACTTAGTCTGACCAGAGCATTATAATGAAATAACACCCGAGTCAGTCTGGAATACCAGCTGATAATAATGCATCCAAATTGATTATTAAAGTTTCAAAAATCCTTTTTGAAAACAAAAGCATCTTGTAAGACCATGCCACAAATAAACATGTCGGGTTTTTACCTTACGATAGCTAAAACACTTTTTATAGAAATCCTCTGATATTATAATAGGGTCTATATACAAATACTTATAAAATAGCCGAAATTGTTACATGATTAAATTCAAGCTACTAGCCACAGAGTGGGTAATATAAACAAAACTCGTACAAGGCTCGTAGGGAGAATGGATTTTCAACAATGACTAGGCACTGGGGTACCACCTGTCACAGTACGAGGCCTAGATCACCATACCGAGGAGTACGCCCGCTCCCCTGCAACACAAGACCGAAACCATCCCTTACTGGGCAGTTCCGAATAAGATCACCCCACGGTTGGGATCAGCAACCGCACCACTAAGCCGAATAAAAAGGAACATCTAGACAGGGATGACCTTACTCTCAAGTGGGGGGCTACCCACGAAGCCTTGCTGCATATCCCCTGATTTTCAGTCATTCCCATTTAATGAGGCTTGAGGCTAAGCGTTACCTTTAGAACGTTTCTCTTAGAATGCCCATCGCCCACCTGACGATGTTCCGAAAGCATTCGTCCATACAAGTCCGTCCTGGGTTCGAACGGAACCGAAGGCACTACTCCTACTACATCCATTTTGGAAATATCCTCAGGATTAGTAGCGACTAGCCCTTGCACTTCACTGCTCCATCTTCGACTCCGAACACGTTTTTCCACGAAACGTACAAACCGGATCGAAGTGGTTTTCGAGAAATAAATCTCGATCCCGGTCTCTTCGAAACGATCAACGCATTTGTCCAATATTGATAGTCGGTGATTTAACTATCAATTAACATTCACAAACATTCATCACACAATAAATAATTCCCACATTATTTATTTTTCTCTAATATCTTTAAAAGATATATTTCCAAATTTTCAAAACTCATATGAAAACAATTTCCCAAAGATTCTCCTTTACAAGGTAAATTCTTTACCCTATATTCCCATTGGAAATAACCAAGTTCACCACAATTTAGATTTTAGAACAATTAAAACACTTTATTCTGAAATATGTTTAAAAATATGGAGATTTACTACTAGTCATTACACCAAAAATATAATTTCAATAGGTAAAGTAAAATAATTTATTATGATATAAACTTGGATTGTCAATGAGGGTTTTGTTAAACTAAATTTAAAAGTAGAATTTTAAAGGGATTAATACTAATTTCAAATAACTTAGGTCGAAAACTAGCCTTTAAATAAATCCATTTATAAAATAATTACTAATGTAATCGCAAATAGTCACTATTGCTAATTTATTAATTAGTTGCTTTAAATAATAATTTTCAAAACACTCTTTTAAACAGGTTTTAAATCTAACTTTCTTTTAATAAAATCTATTTAAAACTCGAACTTGGTTACCTAGAGAACTTACCTTCTATTCCCACATCCCAAAGAATACGTCTTATAAATCCAGTCGATTTATTACCATTCAAATTCACGTTCAAATAACATAAATTTCCTTTCCATGTTTTAAAAATAACTTCTCCCGAAGCCCAAACATAGTTTTCCTTTCCTGGAAATTTACTTTCAAAGTTCGGGTTTAAAAATCCTTTAAATAAACTTTGGAGAATTTATTAAAGGAAAATAATACTTATGAATTACTTAAATAAAATTCCAATGGGGAAAAATGCATTTCAAAATATTCTATTTACATTTAAAACTGTTAATCTATATTTGGAAAAGCCTCTTTTAAACATATTTTAATTTCTAGGAAAACATCATCAAATAACCCCATCATTATTTTGTTTAACAATTATAATTTCTATAGAATTTATCTCCAGAAATCTATACTTTCACATTTATCTACTGATAAATTTCCTCTTCTATTATAATTCCAAATTTACCAATTTCATTCTTCATCCAAACCAAATCCCAATTTATTTTATTTATGCTTAACAAATTTCAGGTTTAAAAACTTATCAATTCATATCACAACAAACTGGACTTCCAAAATTAGCTATCACGGTGTATAAATAAAATACATCATCAGTTATAACAATAATTCCTATATTGTGAGGAATCCAGTTGGATCCCTCCAACGTTTTTTCCTGCATTCACAGATATTAGCACAACAAATATATATATATATATATATCAATCCGAACTGATAACAACATTATATTCAACCAATCACACGGATATTTAAATATTAACTATTTAAATTAGCTAGCATTCCAGATGTGAGTGAGTTTAACTCACCTTGAGTTTTCGGCGAGCGTTCGAAATTTAAATTGAACTAAATGGTTTTTGATTTAACCTAAACTTTTACTTGCTCCAAATGAATCTAGAACTGCTCCGTGGCGTAGTACGCATCTCTGCGATCCCGACGCCGCCTGTTTCGTTAAATTCTGATATCGTATGACCAAGATATTCAGTTTTTAAGGTTGTAAATAAAATTTATAAAACAATTTCTCTTTATTTAAATTTTATTATACCAGAATAATCTCGGCCGCATATCACAAAATCGAAATCAAGGCGCTGAAGGTCTTCTCCCTCACGCGTGCTCCAGATAAAACACGAACCCATCCTTACTCCTCTAGGGTTCGCCAACGTGATCTCGTTGACCACTTTAGGGACCATCGGCGACCACCACTCGACTGCTCTAGCCGCCACGCACCCCCACCAAGTCTCGCGTCGAGTTCGGCTCCTCCTCGGTCGCGAAAACTGGGCCGGAAACATCCCTGAATGCGGCCCCCCGTGAGCTTCCCCGCTTAGCTAATTCCGACCACACCCGTACGGATGTGAAGCTCTCGTCAACCTCTCCGAAGTTCTAGGGAAGAGTTTTGGCTAAAACTGAATAGATGAAGAGAGATTAGGGGGAGAAGAAGATCCATTATCGGCCATTGAACGATTAGAAATGGCGGCTATTGAGAATGGTTAGGGTTTTGATTATTAAACATGCTTTATAACATCGATTAATATTAGTTTATCAATAAAATCTCCAAATAACAAGCGTATGCAAACGAACTCCAAACAACGCGTGCCGACAGGCGTTCCTAATGTTTTATCTATGTTCCGAACACAATGGAACGTGTTTCGAAAGCTCATTTGGTCATATGCGCGAGTTACGGAAATAAACGATCAAGTTTAAATTAACTCGATTAAAGTATTTTCTATGCGCTTTAAGTTGCCGGAGTCAAACGACAACTCTGATTGCCACGAAAATTGAAATCCAATAATAACTAAATATTACGGATCTAATGGAACTGATTTCGTCGAATTCCGAGACTGTGCCCCGGAAGGCTAATTTAACTCGCCCATTAAATCAAGCGATTTTCACAATCGTCGAAATCACTTAAAATTTCACTTTTAAAATCTTATTAATTCTATTATAACTCGTATAAAATTTATATTCACATTAGAAATCATTCTGATTCATTTCGAATTAAAATCTGATTATTTGCAATATTATTAAATTCCATTATGAAATTAATATAAAATTCCAAATTCAATCTATCGACTTTTAATTCCATCTAACAGTCCAATATTATAATTCAAATCCAATTAGACTTAAAATAAATTTTAGAACCTAATTTTTATGTCTATTTACACTCAGAATCACCAATTATTCCAATTCCAATATTAAATTAGTATTATTCAAATTTTCATTTAAATTCTCGTATTGGAAATTTAATCAATTCTATTAACTTAACCAAAATCTTTTATTTTAAAATTAAAATTATAACCCATATTCAACATTTAAAATGAATTAAATGTTCAAATTTGGCGACCCAAAATTCCGGGCCGTTACATTCCTCCCCCCCATAAAAATTTCGTCCCCGAAATTTGCTAAGGTAGAAGAATGCTTCTAACTCACTAGCAAAACTTACTTGGTGAAAATCCAAATTCACCTTGCCTAAACTCTTTAGTTTCAAATCGAAACGGCTAGTTTCAATTTCTATTCCAAAATCCTTTAGTTCCAGTTGTTATTTGAAATCAACTTGTCGCTAATGAAACAAATGCTCCTACACTCATTAACTTAACCCAAACTTCTTTAGTTAAAACTTATATACACTTCCCCAAAACCCTTTTGCTCAAATCCAAACTTATTTGCTTTATTCGTACTCAAAAGCTTTTGTTTCAACATTATTTCAAAAATAACTTCCCAAGTTAATTAAATTTTTCCAAAATCCCAAAAATTTTCGAACTCCTAAAATTTCTAAAAATTTTTGGCAGAGTCTCCCCTTCACGGAGGAGCTTTTGCGATATCGCGATACAGATAAATATATATACATCGACCCACACGGTCGAAAACCAAAATATATCACAAAAAATATATCATTTCCCAATTATCTTTGCGTAGGCATACCTTTTATTAGCATTTTAAAAGCATGCGGCTAAATTATATAGCATATATGCGCTCCAACTCTATCGATCGCCTCCCGTACCTGTACTTACTCAACAAACTCGTTAGTTTTCAAAGATATGAACATTTTTAACAACATTTCCAATATAAATGTAAGCCAAACATATCCATTTCATAATCAAATCAACAATTTGCATGATTCCACAAGTAAATCATATTTTATAGCATGTACCTAGTTTCTTTTCTAATTCCAAGCTCCATTTTGTTTCACACAAATGAGTTACATACAAGTTTACCACTCTCAATTCATAATTACTACCGCCAATTCATATTCACTTCAATATTATGAATATATGCTTTTAATTCATTTACCTTTCTTTTTAATTAACCTCCATTTACATACAAACCCACTAAATAGATTCCAATCCATTCCCATTATTCAAATATCATTTTCATTTACTTCCTTTAATTCATTCACTTAAGTTTAATGATTAATTTCTATGCAGGTTGTCGTTATTCAAACAAATAACCAATTCTTAAACTTATAACCATTAACATTAATTCCAACTTATATTCATATTAATTTTATTCAATTTTGCATGGTTCACAAACATTCTCATTCCATTGCAAATTTTTAACTCAATTCCTTATTTTCACTTCAAGATCATCATTTAAGTTTAAATTAATGACATCCCATTCCATATTATTTACAGCCCAAACATTCTTGCTTTATCACAATTATGGGATTAAATTTCAAATCTTATATTTCCAATTCATTATCCATATAGGTTTATATTTAATATCATTCAATTTTGGTTTATATACATCTAATACCTTCTTATTTCCTCAAAATAGTTAATTTAGAATTCATTTACTTGCATTCCAATTTTATTATCTAAACCAATTTCATTCAAAATTACTTTATAAAGCTTATCCACAATTAATTTTGTCTTTCAATTTGCTTAAGTTCTTTCACAATATTTCATTATCTTCTTATAAATCAAATTTTATTTTCATTTGATTCTCACACAAATCGATTCCAATCCATTTACAAATTTTAATGTACTTTGTTTATTTATCCAACCAATGTTAGATTTATTTTATTAAAAAGAGACCACTTTAAATTATTTCACTCATTTGAATTTATTTATAATTCAAACCATCATTATTATAATCTAATTCCCTTCAATTTAGTTTACTCTAAATTCACCTTCAGGCTTCTTTTTATTTAATTCAGCTTACGCTAAATTCATTCTTTTCCAAGTTTAATTCAAATTAAAATAAGTTGTACTTAGCCAACTTGGACTCATACCCTTACCTTTACTATCTTAAATAAGAATTGAATTACATTCATTTTTATTCATAACACAACTGAATTTTGATTTTAATTAATCCAAATTCAACTCAATTCCATTCAATTTCAAATTAAATGTGACGACCCTGACTCGACCTTCGAAAATCGGCACCGAATACGACACTCGTGTTCAAATGCCACAGATCCAAACGTCGAACCTGGTTCGCCGGAGCTTATAACACATTAAGTAAATAACACAGCGGAAGAAATGAATAGCATATATTAATATACAATATTTGATACAATAATTGATACAACATGAATGATACAACAGATTGGTATAATAGATATCAACATTATCAGAGATACAAAGAATAGAAGCGGAAATATAATAATAACACTAGCAGCGGAACAAATCTCCAAAATAGTCTTCAAGAAAGAACTCCAGTATCAGTAATCTCCATCTCCAAAGCACCAATCCAGCAATAGCTCGAACTCCCACTCAAGATGAAGAGAAGCAACTCGATCCAAAATGCGATTGCCAAATCCTAATGGCTGAAAGCTATCGAATCTACACCTACTATGGATTATCTGAAAATCCCAACTCTAGACTGCCCGTGTGGGAAATAGTGGGCACCCAGAGTTTAGGAAAGGAACAATAAACTCCAGGTCAGTCATGGGACTGGTATGAGCAAACAAAAGCATTTGGTCTTTGAAACAAACAAGAGAATTAAAATTTGAAAATCCGCAATGCTTTTTGGAAAATGAAACTACCATAAGGCCTCCCGGCACACACACAATGCAAACGCACACATGGGGGAGATTTCTCCTTATGATAGTCAAACATGCTTATTACGAGAAAAATTCTTTGATATTATTACTAGTGCATAGTGGAAAATCTTTCGAAAGTATAATATAAATCCTAGCCAGCATAGGTACCATGATGCTATGCCTACTATAGCTGCCATGTTAAATGGCGGGTTCTACAACTAAAACCGTACAAGGCACGTATTGGATGAATGGATTTCCAACAAATGGTCAGGCTAAGGAACTTCCTATTGCCACATGGGTACGCCTCTGGCGGGACGTCCCGAGAACTAACGTTACGGTTAGATCTCTGCCAACACAAGGCCGGGTTACCTCCGTAACTAGGTAACTACTACACGAATATGTCATCCCCCGGTCCTTTGGGACCTTTATCCGAGTGCGCGCACAACAACATCACACAGTAATAGGTATAGTGTATCAACATGAGTAAGTATCTGGGCTCCATACCATGATACCACCCTTTTCCAGAAGGAAATGACATACCCTAAAGGGCGCGACCCTCATAACCTTGCCGCATCTTTCCTGTTTCGACCATTTCCGGGGAGTGAGGTCCTGATGCAGTCTCGTCCACAAAGCTACGCTTTGTGCAACAAAGCCATGCTTTGGGTCAACAGATGACCAAAGCAATGATCACAAAGATAAATGATCAAACAAATGATCATATCACAAATGATCAACCAATGATCATCACACAGCAGCACTCAGCATGCCACATTACCAAATTGGGAATATCACTGATAAATATCAACTACATAACCTCTGAGCTCGTACGTCTCAGAGAAGGGTGTTAAGCTAAGAGAATAAATTCTCCGCCACCAAGTAGAAATGTATTTGATAGAGATCAGATAACATCTCAAAGTGTAATGTCGGACATACAACCATACAAGTCTGTTCCGGGTTCGAACAGAACCGAAGGCACTTCCGAAGAAGCCCTTGCAAATCCGGGTATCCACAATCCCGATCGGACTTCCCATCACTAAGGAGAACTCTATACCGGAGCAACTCAGTGCAGAGTCAATCGATAGGTTATCCTATCGTTCTCACAAATACCCGGTCTTCACCACCGGTCTTCAAATGCTATCCATAACGTCGTATCACTATTCGGAATGGGCTATATGACACAAGGTCCTCTCCCGGCTAAACCGAATAATGAGCGCAATATTTAAAAACATATGGATATGGGATTTCAGTTAAGTCACAACTTATAAAATCCAAACCTTTTCTTCCAAATGGTTAAACAAATTACCATTTTTAAATCTTTAAACAAAAAGATTTATTTCACAAAGTTTCACCCAGTTTCACAAAGATCTATTCATAGATTCCAAAACAATTCCCATTCAATTTGGATTAACTCATTTAAATCTTTAAATTAAAGATATATAGCTTTCAAAACACGTTTCCAAAGATTTATCTAAAACTTGGAAACTATTTTCATTCTTTGACTTGAAATCCCTTAACACAAATTGGAAATTCATTCTTATGTGAAAGCAAATCTAATTTATACAAGTTGAAATCTTGAGTTGAATTTAAATTTCAAAACATCACCTTTAAAATGGTTTAAAAACCCATATAAACCCATTTATAAGTTGAATACCCTTTTTAAACCTTAGTTTCCAAATTTTAGAATTCAATTTCAAATATTGAATTCAAATTTAAATCCAATTATCTAAATTTTCAAACTTAATCAAGTTATTTAAAAATAACCATTTTCAAAAGCTTCAATTCTAGTTCAAAACTATTTTGGATTTAAAAATTCAATTTTTAAAACAATTTCAAAATCTGTGACTTAACCCATTTCCACGTGCAATCCATATTTGTGTGTGTATAAGTGTGGTCCAGGGGTTTTACACAATAAGAGCACATCATCAATCAGCACAGATTCAATCATTACAATTCGATGTGGGTTTCGGATAACCAAATGGAATCCGACTCCCTGTCGCATCGAAATCCAAATGTCGTTTTACGGGTCAAGGGTTTGCATATACATATAACAACATATACATCACAGATATAACAACTTAGCACAAAGCAATACATAGCATCACATCATATATCAAATATATCAATCCATCACAAAACATTCAATAACAATCAAACATCTTCAGTTAAGATGAATAAATTTGCGTGGTTTTGAATTTATCAACCACATAATTACTTTCATTGGTAATCTTTAATCAATGATTAATTATCATTTATTACAATTGATTAAGTCTTAATCACCTTCATTACTTAATTAATTAATTTTTCTTTAAATTAATTAACCTTCGAACATTTGATTAATAAATCTTTAATCATTAATTATCCATACTTAATTACTTTAACATGTAATTAATCACTTAATTAATTATTCTTAACTCTTTTATTCATTAATCATTAATCAAATAATTTAAACCTTTAACTAATTTTTAATTAATTCTTCAATTAATAACTCAAATGATTAACTCTTAATCACATTACTTAATTACTTTTAATAAAGTATTTATCCATTACTTAATTACCTTTAGTAATTAATCACTTAATTACTTCCCTAAGTATTATATTAGATTAGTCCAAAGTGATTATCTTAATTAATCATAATTTAATTACTTAATTAACTAATTAACTTAATCATTTAAAATTAATTAAATGATTCTTAACTTATTATATTAAAAGATTCTTAATTAAGAAAACATCATCTTAATTAAATCGTTTATGAACAAATAAAACTTGATAATTAAAAAATGATTCAATTATCTCAATTATCTTTACAAATTTAATTATCTTTAATTAAATCAAATTCAAAATAACTAATAATAATCTTTAGTACAATTTGATTATCAAATTCTAAATCATTAAACTTTATTTAAATAAAATATAATATTTAGAAATCAATTAAATTTAAACATATTTTAAATTGAACTTTTAAAATCTTTAAAACCTTTCCAAATTTATTTAATAAAGTTTAATATAAACTTTATTTCAAATCCACTTATTTTATTTTAACTTTTCAATTAAAAGTTAAACTTATCATAATTTTATTTCAATACTTAAAGGAAAGAATTTTTTTTTTAAAAAAAAAAATAATAATTTAAACCTTTATTTGAAATCAAATTCATATTTAAATTTTACTTAAAAACATTTCTGTCAAATATTTAAAACTTTTCAAACTGATTTGAATTCAAATTGTTTCAAAGTAAAAACTGAAATCACCCTTAAACTTAATTTCAAAACAACTTTTAAATCTTGCTTAAAATTTAAATGTTTCAATTTTAAACTTGAATTCAAACTTAAATTCAATTCAAACCTAAATTTGAATCTTGTTTTAAATATTGAATTTCCTTTTAAATTTTGAAAAGAACAAAACTGTTTTTAAATAAAAATCTGGATTCAAACCTGGAAATTAAATTTTACTGTTTTTTTTTTCTTCCAGATTTAAATTTAAATCTTCCTTAAATTTAAATTATCATTTAAACTTTCTGAATTCAAAACTTACTTGAATTCAATTCAAACCTATACTTGAATTAAATCAAAGCTTTTAAACATTTAAATTTCCAGATTTAAAAAAAAACCCAACTCAGGTTTATACCCTGCACACTAACCCGAGGCCATCCAAAGTTTACTTCGGGTCAAAACCATCTTCACTTCGAGTCACCACAAGGATTGCACGGGAGTGACTTCGAGTCACTCCAACCCTGCACCAGCCAATGTTCACCAGAGACTCAACTCCGCTGTGCAAATGCACCACCACTCCGGCGACTTCCAGCATCCTTCACCAACCCCTCCAATACACCATCCACCCCTCTACTTGTTAACAATCACCAACAAACTCTCTGTTGCTTGAAAACAGATTCAAGCAAAAAAAAGACATCAACCTAAAAGCTTCACCACACATATCAAAACCTGTCAATTCTCACTATATACTTGGCAAATCTGAACATGACCATCTTCCCATAATCTTCCCACTCTCTCCATTAACAATTCAACCTCCAGGAAGAAAATTCAGATTCCACAATTTACTAAATGGTTTGATATTGCCAAATTTCCAAAATACTGCGCAATCTAATTTACTACTCCTCAGAAGCTTTTTTTTTTTAAAAAAAAAAAACTGATGCTTGTTTAATAATTATGGTTTTTAAACATGCATTAAAGTTTTAAAAACTTATTTGAATAATTTAAAGATGTTTGCTAAATTTTTTTTTTGGAAACCAATGTCTGCTGTGACTGTTTTCCAGAAGTAACAGGTTTTTTTTTTCTTATCTAAACTAAAATTTTCAATCCTAAACTATACTGAACAAACACACTATGTTTACACAATATTCTCTAACCATGATTCAGTCCTAAAGAAGTGGATT
Source organism: Allium cepa (assembly GCA_030765085.1). NCBI lineage: Eukaryota > Viridiplantae > Streptophyta > Magnoliopsida > Asparagales > Amaryllidaceae > Allium > Allium cepa. The sequence goes on along the minus strand of CM060943.1, from coordinate 477,781,788 downwards.
TAAATTTAAATCCAAATAAGAACATAAGCATGACTGTTAAAACAAATTATACCACTCTTTTCTGCACATTCAAGAATATATGCAGAGTATTATCTCACAACAGTCAACAAGCACATGCACATATGGAATTTCAAACAAACTATATATAGTTATGTTGCTTCTAAAAGAAAGAACAGAGAGTTATTATTTGCCTCAGTTTAAATTATCTTATTCAATAGTATTTTGAATTAAACTTTAAAGTTTTGCAGATTTTGTTAGCATGGTTTTAAACAAAGAAATTGTTTTTAAGATAGAAAATTTACTCACAAGCATTAACAAGAAAATAGGTTTCAGGAGGGAAAGTTGCTCACCTGATTTTTTTTTTTTTAGACTTAATTCATGGGTAAACAATCTGGTATGAATTCCTAAGCTTATCAGAGATTATATGATGAGGATTTGGGATTTGGTTACATTATCTTTTTTTCTCTTTTAACTCTGTAACTTACAGAGATGATATCAGATATGCACCCAACAATATTCACATATATACTATCAATTCATGTCTAAACAAACATGCAAGCATCACACAATGGATTCATGCATCAGATTCATCAAGCAATACGCAGCAAACACCAAAGAAACACCACAAAGCAGATCATACACATATCAACTTAAAGAGTTTAGAAAAGTGGTTTGCTCACATTGCTTAAGAAGGAACAGAGAACCCAAGCCTTTGAACTGGAATCTGGAACATGCAATTCTTCTTAAACTTCTCTGCCTTTTATCTTTGTTTTGGTCATTATTTCCTCAGGACAAAAATACTAGAGTTAATTATTTTTTTTATTGCTTCAGATTTTACATTTTTAAATTATGGTTTTAATTGAATTTACCTTAGTTGTTCTGCATTTGATTTTAATGTGATTGTAATCTGCAGCTCCAGGTTGAAGACTTTGCTTTGCCATATTCCAGATTTTGTTGTTTCATGCTGAGTTGCACTGGGTTGCATTATGAATTTGATCTCAGGTTTATTTTTAGAAAACACTGCACTGTATTCTTGCTAACCAAAGCCTGAAGCACTATCAACTTGAAAGATGGAATTATAGCTTGAACTTGTTTTTGCTTTCCAGGTTGAATTCAGTTCAAAAAAAAATTTTAAGAGAGGTTGCTTAGATATGCCTCTGGTTTTGCTTCAGATCTTTGATTAGTTGAGTTTCCAGGCTTTGAGATTTTTTTTCATTTGAGATTTCTTTTGTAGTTTCTGGTTTGTGGATTGAATGAAGATGAAGGGATATTGAAACTTGGTTATTTCTCTTTCTTCATGCATGTTCATTTATTTTTCTCTCTTTCTTTATTTTTTTTTTCTGTGCTTTCCATTTCGAGCTGAGCAAAGATGGGCTTGATGAATATGGATTGAGATAGGTTCAGCTTTATGATGTTGAAATGTGTGAGGCAAATCTCTTTTCTACTATTCCATTTAGATTTTCCAAGATGTGCTATGATTACTTATGGGGAAATGAAAGGCTTCTTGTATTATTAAATTTGATTATTTAAAAAAAATGATGATGCCATTAGTATATGTGCATGTATAAGATCTTAAAGTATGTATTTGTTTATACTTTGTAAATAAATGTATTTGTTTATTCATTTGTATGTAATATGTACATGTTCAATGTTAAAAGAATTTAATCAATATTTATATATATATACATATATTATATCTTAACAAATTTTTAAATGCTACTCGGTTTTTTTTAAAACACTCATTTTAAACTTGAGATACTAACATATGTATTTATTTTACTTTTACAATTTTTTTAAGAAGAAATGAATTTAAAACAATTTGTACACTCACAAATAAATCACACACATATATACATTTCTTAGTTTATGAAGCTTTTGTAAACTTATTTATTAAATCAATTTTATTTACAATACATTTATAAATTCTAAAAGGTAAATATTTCATATTCATTTTTTTCTCTTAAATTTTTAAACTCAAGTCATTTTTTTACATTTTAAATTTTTGGGAATATACAACTATATTTTTTTTTTAAAGAAGATGCATTTTAAATCTTTTTTATAAAATCAAATAAATAAATATATAATATGGTTGAATTAAAACTTTGAAATAGCTTTTGCAATCTTTTATTTATTTATATCAATTCTATAATATTACTTTTTAAACCAATATTATTTATAAGCTTAGTTTATTTTTATTTTTGAATTAAAACTAGTATACCTTTTAAATAAATCATTATCTGTATTTATATTATTTTAAATTTTATTTCTTGTTTTATATCCATTTACATAAATGACAAACAAATATCTATTTAAATTTGGAAAATATCCAGTTAATTCACAATTTAATTTCTAAAATTAATTAAATTTCCAATTTAAATTTGATTCAAAAACGGGAATGTTACAGATTTCCCCCCTTAAAAGAATTTCGTCCTCGAAATTGCAAGTAAGACGAGAAAGAAAAGATAATAGATAAAGAAATGATTGATCAGATCAGAATCGAGATATTTATTCTGCATTTGGTTTCCCAAATCAGAATATCAACAATACGAGAACAAACTCATACAATTATTTCACAAGATATTCGGCTCCACTTGTCTACGAATATGTAAGGGCATTGACTAGTTCGAAGGGATAACTAATCGTTCGTAGAATATATCGGATCCCAGAGAATAGATAGATAGATAGATCAAATCTTCATATTAGTTTACCAATTTACTTAATTTTAAATTTCCAATTTATTTAATATTTTTAATTTCAAATTCATTAGAGTTTAGATTGAAAAGCTGATAAGAAATCGATGAAGATACGAAGTAAGGATTTCCTACAACGATTCGTAAAGCCACCATCGCACCGAAACTTCTTTCTGGAGCTGTCACGAAGAAATCAAAAGAATTTGTGAATCGAATCAAAGGAGATTGATAGAGAAAAGATATTTCCACTGTTGTAGGGTATTGACCATTCATAGTGGTACTCCCCGTCCCCTATCTCGTTCTCTTCTCGCACTCATACTTACTATCGGTGAATAGTAAGAGAATTCACTGAGGCATTCGAATGGATATCTTAAGGATATACTCATTCTAGGGTTTACTTCACCCTATCTCTAATGAGTTACTTAATGTGTTATACTCCTGAGCTAAGGTTTTTAACCATCAGCTCTGATACCACTTGTGACGACCCTGACTCGACCTTCGAAAATCGGCACCGAATACGACACTCGTGTTCAAATGCCACAGATCCAAACGTCGAACCTGGTTCGCCGGAGCTTATAACACATTAAGTAAATAACACAGCGGAAGAAATGAATAGCATATATTAATATACAATATTTGATACAATAATTGATACAACATGAATGATACAACAGATTGGTATAATAGATATCAACATTATCAGAGATACAAAGAATAGAAGCGGAAATATAATAATAACACTAGCAGCGGAACAAATCTCCAAAATAGTCTTCAAGAAAGAACTCCAGTATCAGTAATCTCCATCTCCAAAGCACCAATCCAGCAATAGCTCGAACTCCCACTCAAGATGAAGAGAAGCAACTCGATCCAAAATGCGATTGCCAAATCCTAATGGCTGAAAGCTATCGAATCTACACCTACTATGGATTATCTGAAAATCCCAACTCTAGACTGCCCGTGTGGGAAATAGTGGGCACCCAGAGTTTAGGAAAGGAACAATAAACTCCAGGTCAGTCATGAGACTGGTATGAGCAAACAAAAGCATTTGGTCTTTGAAACAAACAAGAGAATTAAAATTTGAAAATCCGCAATGCTTTTTGGAAAATGAAACTACCATAAGGCCTCCCGGCACACACACAATGCAAACGCACACATGGGGGAGATTTCTCCTTATGATAGTCAAACATGCTTATTACGAGAAAAATTCTTTGATATTATTACTAGTGCATAGTGGAAAATCTTTCGAAAGTATAATATAAATCCTAGCCAGCATAGGTACCATGATGCTATGCCTACTATAGCTGCCATGTTAAATGGCAGGTTCTACAACTAAAACCGTACAAGGCACGTATTGGATGAATGGATTTCCAACAAATGGTCAGGCTAAGGAACTTCCTATTGCCACATGGGTACGCCTCTGGCGGGACGTCCCGAGAACTAACGTTACGGTTAGATCTCTGCCAACACAAGGCAGGGTTACCTCTGTAACTAGGTAACTACTACACGAATATGTCATCCCCCGGTCCTTTGGGACCTTTATCCGAGTGCGCGCACAACAACACCACACAGTAATAGGTATAGTGTATCAACATGAGTAAGTATCTGGGCTCCATACCATGATACCACCCTTTTCCAGAAGGAAATGACATACCCTAAAGGGCGCGACCCTCATAACCTTGCCGCATCTTTCCTGTTTCGACCATTTCCGGGGAGTGAGGTCCTGATGCAGTCTCGTCCACAAAGCTACGCTTTGTGCAACAAAGCCATGCTTTGGGTCAACAGATGACCAAAGCAATGATCACAAAGATAAATGATCAAACAAATGATCATATCACAAATGATCAACCAATGATCATCACACAGCAGCTGAGCGAGAACCCCCATCACATTTCACTAAGATAAGCAAGTCTGGTCCGGGTTCGAACAGAACCGAAGGCACTTCCGAAGAAGCCCTTGCAAATCCGGGTATCCACAATCCCGATCGGACTTCCCATCACTAAGGAGAACTCTATATCGGAGCAACTCAGTGCAGAGTCAATCGATAGGTTATCCTATCGTTCTCACAAATACCCGGTCTTCACCACCGGTCTTCAAATGCTATCCATAACGTCGTATCACTATTCGGAATGGGCTATATGACACAAGGTCCTCTCCCGGCTAAACCGAATAATGAGCGCAATATTTAAAAACATATGGATATGGGATTTCAGTTAAGTCACAACTTATAAAATCCAAACCTTTTCTTCCAAATGGTTAAACAAATTACCATTTTTAAATCTTTAAACAAAAAGATTTATTTCACAAAGTTTCACCCAGCTTCACAAAGATCTATTCATAGATTCCAAAACAATTCCCATTCAATTTGGATTAACTCATTTAAATCTTTAAATTAAAGATATATAGCTTTCAAAACACGTTTCCAAAGATTTATCTAAAACTTGGAAACTATTTTCATTCTTTGACTTGAAATCCCTTAACACAAATTGGAAATTCATTCTTATGTGAAAGCAAATCTAATTTATACAAGTTGAAATCTTGAGTTGAATTTAAATTTCAAAACATCACCTTTAAAATGGTTTAAAAACCCATATAAACCCATTTATAAGTTGAATACCCTTTTTAAACCTTAGTTTCCAAATTTTAGAATTCAATTTCAAATATTGAATTCAAATTTAAATCCAATTATCTAAATTTTCAAACTTAATCAAGTTATTTAAAAATAACCATTTTCAAAAGCTTCAATTCTAGTTCAAAACTATTTTGGATTTAAAAATTCAATTTTTAAAACAATTTCAAAATCTGTGACTTAACCCATTTCCACGTGCAATCCATATTTGTGTGTGTATAAGTGTGGTCCAGGGGTTTTACACAATAAGAGCACATCATCAATCAACACAGATTCAATCATTACAATTCGATGTGGGTTTCGGATAACCAAATGGAATCCGACTCCCTGTCGCATCGAAATCCAAATGTCGTTTTACGGGTCAAGGGTTTGCATATACATATAACAACATATACATCACAGATATAACAACTTAGCACAAAGCAATACATAGCATCACATCATATATCAAATATATCAATCCATCACAAAACATTCAATAACAATCAAACATCTTCAGTTAAGATGAATAAATTTGCGTGGTTTTAAATTTATCAACCACATAATTACTTTCATTGGTAATCTTTAATCAATGATTAATTATCATTTATTACAATTGATTAAGTCTTAATCACCTTCATTACTTAATTAATTAATTTTTCTTTAAATTAATTAACCTTCGAACATTTGATTAATAAATCTTTAATCATTAATTATCCATACTTAATTACTTTAACATGTAATTAATCACTTAATTAATTATTCTTAACTCTTTTATTCATTAATCATTAATCAAATAATTTAAACCTTTAACTAATTTTTTATTAATTCTTCAATTAATAACTCAAATGATTAACTCTTAATCACATTACTTAATTACTTTTAATAAAGTATTTATCCATTACTTAATTACCTTTAGTAATTAATCACTTAATTACTTCCCTAAGTATTATATTAGATTAATCCAAAGTGATTATCTTAATTAATCATAATTTAATTACTTAATTAACTAATTAACTTAATCATTTAAAATTAATTAAATGATTCTTAACTTATTATATTAAAAGATTCTTAATTAAGAAAACATCATCTTAATTAAATCGTTTATGAACAAATAAAACTTGATAATTAAAAAATGATTCAATTATCTCAATTATCTTTACAAATTTAATTATCTTTAATTAAATCAAATTCAAAATAACTAATAATAATCTTTAGTACAATTTGATTATCAAATTCTAAATCATTAAACTTTATTTAAATAAAATATAATATTTAGAAATCAATTAAATTTAAACATATTTTAAATTGAACTTTTAAAATCTTTAAAACCTTTCCAAATTTATTTAATAAAGTTTAATATAATCTTTATTTCAAATCCACTTATTTTATTTTAACTTTTCAATTAAAAGTTAAACTTATCATAATTTTATTTCAATACTTAAAGGAAAGAATTTTTTTTTTAAAAATAAAAAAAATAAAAAATAAAAAAATTAAACCTTTATTTGAAATCAAATTCATATTTAAATTTTACTTAAAAACATTTCTGTCAAATATTTAAAACTTTTCAAACTGATTTGAATTCAAATTGTTTCAAAGTAAAAACTGAAATCACCCTTAAACTTAATTTCAAAACAACTTTTAAATCTTGCTTAAAATTTAAATGTTTCAATTTTAAACTTGAATTCAAACTTAAATTCAATTCAAACCTAAATTTGAATCTTGTTTTAAATATTGAATTTCCTTTTAAATTTTGAAAAGAACAAAACTGTTTTTAAATAAAAATCTGGATTCAAACCTGGAAATTAAATTTTACTGTTTTTTTTTTCTTCCAGATTTAAATTTAAATCTTCCTTAAATTTAAATTATCATTTAAACTTTCTGAATTCAAAACTTACTTGAATTCAATTCAAACCTATACTTGAATTAAATCAAAGCTTTTAAACATTTAAATTTCCAGATTTAAAAAAAAACCCAACTCAGGTTTATACCCTGCACACTAACCCGAGGCCATCCAAAGTTTACTTCGGGTCAAAACCATCTTCACTTCGAGTCACCACAAGGATTGCACGGGAGTGACTTCGAGTCACTCCAACCCTGCACCAGCCAATGTTCACCAGAGACTCAACTCCGCTGTGCAAATGCACCACCACTCCGGCGACTTCCAGCATCCTTCACCAACCCCTCCAATACACCATCCACCCCTCTACTTGTTAACAATCACCAACAAACTCTCTGTTGCTTGAAAACAGATTCAAGCAAAAAAAAGACATCAACCTAAAAGCTTCACCACACATATCAAAACCTGTCAATTCTCACTATATACTTGGCAAATCTGAACATGACCATCTTCCCATAATCTTCCCACTCTCTCCATTAACAATTCAACCTCCAGGAAGAAAATTCAGATTCCACAATTTACTAAATGGTTTGATATTGCCAAATTTCCAAAATACTACGCAATCTAATTTACTACTCCTCAGAAGCTTTTTTTTTTTTTAAAAAAAAAACTGATGCTTGTTTAATAATTATGGTTTTTAAACATGCATTAAAGTTTTAAAAACTTATTTGAATAATTTAAAGATGTTTGCTAAATTTTTTTTTTGGAAACCAATGTCTGCTGTGACTGTTTTCCAGAAGTAACAGGTTTTTTTTTTCTTATCTAAACTAAAATTTTCAATCCTAAACTATACTGAACAAACACACTATGTTTACACAATATTCTCTAACCATGATTCAGTCCTAAAGAAGTGGATTTAAATTTAAATCCAAATAAGAACATAAGCATGACTGTTAAAACAAATTATACCACTCTTTTCTGCACATTCAAGAATATATGCAGAGTATTATCTCACAACAGTCAACAAGCACATGCACATATGGAATTTCAAACAAACTATATATAGTTATGTTGCTTCTAAAAGAAAGAACAGAGAGTTATTATTTGCCTCAGTTTAAATTATCTTATTCAATAGTATTTTGAATTAAACTTTAAAGTTTTGCAGATTTTGTTAGCATGGTTTTAAACAAAGAAATTGTTTTTAAGATAGAAAATTTACTCACAAGCATTAACAAGAAAATAGGTTTCAGGAGGGAAAGTTGCTCACCTGATTTTTTTTTTTTTAGACTTAATTCATGGGTAAACAATCTGGTATGAATTCCTAAGCTTATCAGAGATTATATGATGAGGATTTGGGATTTGGTTACATTATCTTTTTTTCTCTTTTAACTCTGTAACTTACAGAGATGATATCAGATATGCACCCAACAATATTCACATATATACTATCAATTCATGTCTAAACAAACATGCAAGCATCACACAATGGATTCATGCATCAGATTCATCAAGCAACACGCAGCAAACACCAAAGAAACACCACAAAGCAGATCATACACATATCAACTTAAAGAGTTTAGAAAAGTGGTTTGCTCACATTGCTTAAGAAGGAACAGAGAACCCAAGCCTTTGAACTGGAATCTGGAACATGCAATTCTTCTTAAACTTCTCTGCCTTTTATCTTTGTTTTGGTCATTATTTCCTCAGGACAAAAATACTAGAGTTAATTATTATTTTTATTGCTTCAGATTTTACATTTTTAAATTATGGTTTTAATTGAATTTACCTTAGTTGTTCTGCATTTGATTTTAATGTGATTGTAATCTGCAGCTCCAGGTTGAAGACTTTGCTTTGCCATATTCCAGATTTTGTTGTTTCATGCTGAGTTGCACTGGGTTGCATTATGAATTTGATCTCAGGTTTATTTTTAGAAAACACTGCACTGTTTTCTTGCTAACCAAAGCCTGAAGCACTATCAACTTGAAAGATGGAATTATAGCTTGAACTTGTTTTTGCTTTCCAGGTTGAATTCAGTTCAAAAAAAAATTTTAAGAGAGGTTGCTTAGATCTGCCTCTGGTTTTGCTTCAGATCTTTGATTAGTTGAGTTTCCAGGCTTTGAGATTTTTTTTCATTTGAGATTTCTTTTGTAGTTTCTGGTTTGTGGATTGAATGAAGATGAAGGGATATTGAAACTTGGTTATTTCTCTTTCTTCATGCATGTTCATTTATTTTTCTCTCTTTCTTTATTTTTTTTTTCTGTGCTTTCCATTTCGAGCTGAGCAAAGATGGGCTTGATGAATATGGATTGAGATAGGTTCAGCTTTATGATGTTGAAATGTGTGAGGCAAATCTCTTTTCTACTATTCCATTTAGATTTTCCAAGATGTGCTATGATTACTTATGGGGAAATGAAAGGCTTCTTGTATTATTAAATTTGATTATTTAAAAAAAATGATGATGCCATTAGTATATGTGCATGTATAAGATCTTAAAGTATGTATTTGTTTATACTTTGTAAATAAATGTATTTGTTTATTCATTTGTATGTAATATGTACATGTTCAATGTTAAAAGAATTTAATCAATATTTATATATATATACATATATTATATCTTAACAAATTTTTAAATGCTACTCGGTTTTTTTTAAAACACTCATTTTAAACTTGAGATACTAACATATGTATTTATTTTACTTTTACAATTTTTTTAAGAAGAAATGAATTTAAAACAATTTGTACACTCACAAATAAATCACACATATATATACATTTCTTAGTTTATGAAGCTTTTGTAAACTTATTTATTAAATCAATTTTATTTACAATACATTTATAAATTCTAAAAGGTAAATATTTCATATTCATTTTTTTCTCTTAAATTTTTAAACTCAAGTCATTTTTTTACATTTTAAATTTTTGGGAATATACAACTATATTTTTTTTTAAAGAAGATGCATTTTAAATCTTTTTTATAAAATCAAATAAATAAATATATAATATGGTTGAATTAAAACTTTGAAATAGCTTTTGCAATCTTTTATTTATTTATATCAATTCTATAATATTACTTTTTAAACCAATATTATTTATAAGCTTAGTTTATTTTTATTTTTGAATTAAAACTAGTATACCTTTTAAATAAATCATTATCTGTATTTATATTATTTTAAATTTTTATTTCTTGTTTTATATCCATTTACATAAATGACAAACAAATATCTATTTAAATTTGGAAAATATCCAGTTAATTCACAATTTAATTTCTAAAATTAATTAAATTTCCAATTTAAATTTGATTCAAAAACGGGAATGTTACAGATTTCCCCCCTTAAAAGAATTTCGTCCTCGAAATTGCAAGTAAGACGAGAAAGAAAAGATAATAGATAAAGAAATGATTGATCAGATCAGAATCGAGATATTTATTCTGCATTTGGTTTCCCAAATCAGAATATCAACAATACGAGAACAAACTCATACAATTATTTCACAAGATATTCGGCTCCACTTGTCTACGAATATGTAAGGGCATTGACTAGTTCGAAGGGATAACTAATCGTTCGTAGAATATATCGGATCCCAGAGAATAGATAGATAGATAGATCAAATCTTCATATTAGTTAACCAATTTACTTAATTTTAAATTTCCAATTTATTTAATATTTTTAATTTCAAATTCATTAGAGTTTAGATTGAAAAGCTGATAAGAAATCGATGAAGATACGAAGTAAGGATTTCCTACAACGATTCGTAAAGCCACCATCGCACCGAAACTTCTTTCTGGAGCTGTCACGAAGCAATCAAAAGAATTTGTGAATCGAATCAAAGGAGATTGATAGAGAAAAGATATTTCCACTGTTGTAGGGTATTGACCATTCATAGTGGTACTCCCCGTCCCCTATCTCGTTCTCTTCTCGCACTCATACTTACTATCGGTGAATAGTAAGAGAATTCACTGAGGCATTCGAATGGATATCTTAAGGATATACTCATTCTAGGGTTTACTTCACCCTATCTCTAATGAGTTACTTAATGTGTTATACTCCTGAGCTAAGGTTTTTAACCATCAACTCTGATACCACTTGTGACGACCCTGACTCGACCTTCGAAAATCGGCACCGAATACGACACTCGTGTTCAAATGCCACAGATCCAAACGTCGAACCTGGTTCGCCGGAGCTTATAACACATTAAGTAAATAACACAGCGGAAGAAATGAATAGCATATATTAATATACAATATTTGATACAATAATTGATACAACATGAATGATACAACAGATTGGTATAATAGATATCAACATTATCAGAGATACAAAGAATAGAAGCGGAAATATAATAATAACACTAGCAGCGGAACAAATCTCCAAAATAGTCTTCAAGAAAGAACTCCAGTATCAGTAATCTCCATCTCCAAAGCACCAATCCAGCAATAGCTCGAACTCCCACTCAAGATGAAGAGAAGCAACTCGATCCAAAATGCGATTGCCAAATCCTAATGGCTGAAAGCTATCGAATCTACACCTACTATGGATTATCTGAAAATCCCAACTCTAGACTGCCCGTGTGGGAAATAGTGGGCACCCAGAGTTTAGGAAAGGAACAATAAACTCCAGGTCAGTCATGAGACTGGTATGAGCAAACAAAAGCATTTGGTCTTTGAAACAAACAAGAGAATTAAAATTTGAAAATCCGCAATGCTTTTTGGAAAATGAAACTACCATAAGGCCTCCCGGCACACACACAATGCAAACGCACACATGGGGGAGATTTCTCCTTATGATAGTCAAACATGCTTATTACGAGAAAAATTCTTTGATATTATTACTAGTGCATAGTGGAAAATCTTTCGAAAGTATAATATAAATCCTAGCCAGCATAGGTACCATGATGCTATGCCTACTATAGCTGCCATGTTAAATGGCAGGTTCTACAACTAAAACCGTACAAGGCACGTATTGGATGAATGGATTTCCAACAAATGGTCAGGCTAAGGAACTTCCTATTGCCACATGGGTACGCCTCTGGCAGGACGTCCCGAGAACTAACGTTACGGTTAGATCTCTGCCAACACAAGGCAGGGTTACCTCTGTAACTAGGTAACTACTACACGAATATGTCATCCCCCGGTCCTTTGGGACCTTTATCCGAGTGCGCGCACAACAACACCACACAGTAATAGGTATAGTGTATCAACATGAGTAAGTATCTGGGCTCCATACCATGATACCACCCTTTTCCAGAAGGAAATGACATACCCTAAAGAGCGCGACCCTCATAACCTTGCCGCATCTTTCCTGTTTCGACCATTTCCGGGGAGTGAGGTCCTGATGCAGTCTCGTCCACAAAGCTACGCTTTGTGCAACAAAGCCATGCTTTGGGTCAACAGATGACCAAAGCAATGATCACAAAGATAAATGATCAAACAAATGATCATATCACAAATGATCAACCAATGATCATCACACAGCAGCTGAGCGAGAACCCCCATCACATTTCACTAAGATAAGCAAGTCTGGTCCGGGTTCGAACAGAACCGAAGGCACTTCCGAAGAAGCCCTTGCAAATCCGGGTATCCACAATCCCGATCGGACTTCCCATCACTAAGGAGAACTCTATATCGGAGCAACTCAGTGCAGAGTCAATCGATAGGTTATCCTATCGTTCTCACAAATACCCGGTCTTCACCACCGGTCTTCAAATGCTATCCATAACGTCGTATCACTATTCGGAATGGGCTATATGACACAAGGTCCTCTCCCGGCTAAACCGAATAATGAGCGCAATATTTAAAAACATATGGATATGGGATTTCAGTTAAGTCACAACTTATAAAATCCAAACCTTTTCTTCCAAATGGTTAAACAAATTACCATTTTTAAATCTTTAAACAAAAAGATTTATTTCACAAAGTTTCACCCAGCTTCACAAAGATCTATTCATAGATTCCAAAACAATTCCCATTCAATTTGGATTAACTCATTTAAATCTTTAAATTAAAGATATATAGCTTTCAAAACACGTTTCCAAAGATTTATCTAAAACTTGGAAACTATTTTCATTCTTTGACTTGAAATCCCTTAACACAAATTGGAAATTCATTCTTATGTGAAAGCAAATCTAATTTATACAAGTTGAAATCTTGAGTTGAATTTAAATTTCAAAACATCACCTTTAAAATGGTTTAAAAACCCATATAAACCCATTTATAAGTTGAATACCCTTTTTAAACCTTAGTTTCCAAATTTTAGAATTCAATTTCAAATATTGAATTCAAATTTAAATCCAATTATCTAAATTTTCAAACTTAATCAAGTTATTTAAAAATAACCATTTTCAAAAGCTTCAATTCTAGTTCAAAACTATTTTGGATTTAAAAATTCAATTTTTAAAACAATTTCAAAATCTGTGACTTAACCCATTTCCACGTGCAATCCATATTTGTGTGTGTATAAGTGTGGTCCAGGGGTTTTACACAATAAGAGCACATCATCAATCAACACAGATTCAATCATTACAATTCGATGTGGGTTTCGGATAACCAAATGGAATCCGACTCCCTGTCGCATCGAAATCCAAATGTCGTTTTACGGGTCAAGGGTTTGCATATACATATAACAACATATACATCACAGATATAACAACTTAGCACAAAGCAATACATAGCATCACATCATATATCAAATATATCAATCCATCACAAAACATTCAATAACAATCAAACATCTTCAGTTAAGATGAATAAATTTGCGTGGTTTTAAATTTATCAACCACATAATTACTTTCATTGGTAATCTTTAATCAATGATTAATTATCATTTATTACAATTGATTAAGTCTTAATCACCTTCATTACTTAATTAATTAATTTTTCTTTAAATTAATTAACCTTCGAACATTTGATTAATAAATCTTTAATCATTAATTATCCATACTTAATTACTTTAACATGTAATTAATCACTTAATTAATTATTCTTAACTCTTTTATTCATTAATCATTAATCAAATAATTTAAACCTTTAACTAATTTTTTATTAATTCTTCAATTAATAACTCAAATGATTAACTCTTAATCACATTACTTAATTACTTTTAATAAAGTATTTATCCATTACTTAATTACCTTTAGTAATTAATCACTTAATTACTTCCCTAAGTATTATATTAGATTAATCCAAAGTGATTATCTTAATTAATCATAATTTAATTACTTAATTAACTAATTAACTTAATCATTTAAAATTAATTAAATGATTCTTAACTTATTATATTAAAAGATTCTTAATTAAGAAAACATCATCTTAATTAAATCGTTTATGAACAAATAAAACTTGATAATTAAAAAATGATTCAATTATCTCAATTATCTTTACAAATTTAATTATCTTTAATTAAATCAAATTCAAAATAACTAATAATAATCTTTAGTACAATTTGATTATCAAATTCTAAATCATTAAACTTTATTTAAATAAAATATAATATTTAGAAATCAATTAAATTTAAACATATTTTAAATTGAACTTTTAAAATCTTTAAAACCTTTCCAAATTTATTTAATAAAGTTTAATATAATCTTTATTTCAAATCCACTTATTTTATTTTAACTTTTCAATTAAAAGTTAAACTTATCATAATTTTATTTCAATACTTAAAGGAAAGAATTTTTTTTTTAAAAATAAAAAAAATAAAAAATAAAAAAATTAAACCTTTATTTGAAATCAAATTCATATTTAAATTTTACTTAAAAACATTTCTGTCAAATATTTAAAACTTTTCAAACTGATTTGAATTCAAATTGTTTCAAAGTAAAAACTGAAATCACCCTTAAACTTAATTTCAAAACAACTTTTAAATCTTGCTTAAAATTTAAATGTTTCAATTTTAAACTTGAATTCAAACTTAAATTCAATTCAAACCTAAATTTGAATCTTGTTTTAAATATTGAATTTCCTTTTAAATTTTGAAAAGAACAAAACTGTTTTTAAATAAAAATCTGGATTCAAACCTGGAAATTAAATTTTACTGTTTTTTTTTCTTCCAGATTTAAATTTAAATCTTCCTTAAATTTAAATTATCATTTAAACTTTCTGAATTCAAAACTTACTTGAATTCAATTCAAACCTATACTTGAATTAAATCAAAGCTTTTAAACATTTAAATTTCCAGATTTAAAAAAAAACCCAACTCAGGTTTATACCCTGCACACTAACCCGAGGCCATCCAAAGTTTACTTCGGGTCAAAACCATCTTCACTTCGAGTCACCACAAGGATTGCACGGGAGTGACTTCGAGTCACTCCAACCCTGCACCAGCCAATGTTCACCAGAGACTCAACTCCGCTGTGCAAATGCACCACCACTCCGGCGACTTCCAGCATCCTTCACCAACCCCTCCAATACACCATCCACCCCTCTACTTGTTAACAATCACCAACAAACTCTCTGTTGCTTGAAAACAGATTCAAGCAAAAAAAAGACATCAACCTAAAAGCTTCACCACACATATCAAAACCTGTCAATTCTCACTATATACTTGGCAAATCTGAACATGACCATCTTCCCATAATCTTCCCACTCTCTCCATTAACAATTCAACCTCCAGGAAGAAAATTCAGATTCCACAATTTACTAAATGGTTTGATATTCCCAAATTTCCAAAATACTGCGCAATCTAATTTACTACTCCTCAGAAGCTTTTTTTTATAAAAAAAAAAAAACTGATGCTTGTTTAATAATTATGGTTTTTAAACATGCATTAAAGTTTTAAAAACTTATTTGAATAATTTAAAGATGTTTGCTAAATTTTTTTTTTTGGAAACCAATGTCTGCTGTGACTGTTTTCCAGAAGTAACAGGTTTTTTTTTTCTTATCTAAACTAAAATTTTCAATCCTAAACTATACTGAACAAACACACTATGTTTACACAATATTCTCTAACCATGATTCAGTCCTAAAGAAGTGGATTTAAATTTAAATCCAAATAAGAACATAAGCATGACTGTTAAAACAAATTATACCACTCTTTTCTGCACATTCAAGAATATATGCAGAGTATTATCTCACAACAGTCAACAAGCACATGCACATATGGAATTTCAAACAAACTATATATAGTTATGTTGCTTCTAAAAGAAAGAACAGAGAGTTATTATTTGCCTCAGTTTAAATTATCTTATTCAATAGTATTTTGAATTAAACTTTAAAGTTTTGTAGATTTTGTTAGCATGGTTTTAAACAAAGAAATTGTTTTTAAGATAGAAAATTTACTCACAAGCATTAACAAGAAAATAGGTTTCAGGAGGGAAAGTTGCTCACCTGATTTTTTTTTTTTTAGACTTAATTCATGGGTAAACAATCTGGTATGAATTCCTAAGCTTATCAGAGATTATATGATGAGGATTTGGGATTTGGTTACATTATCTTTTTTTCTCTTTTAATTCTGTAACTTACAGAGATGATATCAGATATGCACCCAACAATATTCACATATATACTATCAATTCATGTCTAAACAAACATGCAAGCATCACACAATGGATTCATGCATCAGATTCATCAAGCAATACGCAGCAAACACCAAAGAAACACCACAAAGCAGATCATACACATATCAACTTAAAGAGTTTAGAAAAGTGGTTTGCTCACATTGCTTAAGAAGGAACAGAGAACCCAAGCCTTTGAACTGGAATCTGGAAAATGCAATTCTTCTTAAACTTCTCTGCCTTTTATCTTTGTTTTGGTCATTATTTCCACAGGACAAAAATACTAGAGTTAATTATTTTTTTTATTGCTTCAGATTTTACATTTTTAAATTATGGTTTTAATTGAATTTACCTTAGTTGTTCTGCATTTGATTTTAATGTGATTGTAATCTGCAGCTCCAGGTTGAAGACTTTGCTTTGCCATATTCCAGATTTTGTTGTTTCATGCTGAGTTGCACTGGGTTGCATTATGAATTTGATCTCAGGTTTATTTTTAGAAAACACTGCACTGTTTTCTTGCTAACCAAAGCCTGAAGCACTATCAACTTGAAAGATGGAATTATAGCTTGAACTTGTTTTTGCTTTCCAGGTTGAATTCAGTTCAAAAAAATTTTTTAAGAGAGGTTGCTTAGATCTGCCTCTGGTTTTGCTTCAGATCTTTGATTAGTTGAGTTTCCAGGCTTTGAGATTTTTTTTCATTTGAGATTTCTTTTGTAGTTTCTGGTTTGTGGATTGAATGAAGATGAAGGGATATTGAAACTTGGTTATTTCTCTTTCTTCATGCATGTTCATTTATTTTTCTCTCTTTCTTTATTTTTTTTTCTGTGCTTTCCATTTCGAGCTGAGCAAAGATGGGCTTGATGAATATGGATTGAGATAGGTTCAGCTTTATGATGTTGAAATGTGTGAGGCAAATCTCTTTTCTACTATTCCATTTAGATTTTCCAAGATGTGCTATGATTACTTATGGGGAAATGAAAGGCTTCTTGTATTATTAAATTTGATTATTTAAAAAAAATGATGATGCCATTAGTATATGTGCATGTATAAGATCTTAAAGTATGTATTTGTTTATACTTTGTAAATAAATGTATTTGTTTATTCATTTGTATGTAATATGTACATGTTCAATGTTAAAAGAATTTAATCAATATTTATATATATACATATATTATATCTTAACAAATTTTTAAATGCTACTCGGTTTTTTTTAAAACACTCATTTTAAACTTGAGATACTAACATATGTATTTATTTTACTTTTACAAATTTTTTAAGAAGAAATGAATTTAAAACAATTTGTACACTCACAAATAAATCACATATATATATATACATTTCTTAGTTTATGAAGCTTTTGTAAATTTATTTATTAAATCAATTTTATTTACAATACATTTATAAATTCTAAAAGGTAAATATTTCATATTCATTTTTTTCTCTTAAATTTTTAAACTCAAGTTATTTTTTTACATTTTAAATTTTTGGGAATATACAACTATATTTTTTTTTTAAAGAAGATGCATTTTAAATCTTTTTTATAAAATCAAATAAATAAATATATAATATGGTTGAATTAAAACTTTGAAATAGCTTTTGCAATCTTTTATTTATTTATATCAATTCTATAATATTACTTTTTAAACCAATATTATTTATAAGCTTAGTTTATTTTTATTTTTGAATTAAAACTAGTATACCTTTTAAATAAATCATTATCTGTATTTATATTATTTTAAATTTTTATTTCTTGTTTTATATCCATTTACATAAATGACAAACAAATATCTATTTAAATTTGGAAAATATCCAGTTAATTCACAATTTAATTTCTAAAATTAATTAAATTTCCAATTTAAATTTGATTCAAAAACGGGAATGTTACATTAAACCCAATTCAATTAAATTTTAATTCTCCATATATAAGTTCAAATTTATTTACTTACTTAAGTTCATCCACATCCTTTATATTTTATACTTTCATCATCTTCTTTCAATTCACATTTCATGTGAGATTAGGTATGAATCCACCATACCATTCAACTATTTCCCATTTGTGATCATCATTTCACTTTCTGTTTATAAGTTCACCCAATTATTTACTTCAAAGATTATATTGCTCATTTTAATTCATTTACATCTTATAATCATCCATTTCAAATTCTATATATATATCTCTGAATTCTTAAGGATATAAATTTTCTTTTACCTTAATTCTTTGCAAATTTTTAAACCCAAAATTTCCAAATCACAAGTATAACACTTAATAGCTTATGGGTATAATTCACTACACAATGTCCTATAATTACAAAGTCAATTTACATTTTAATTTAATTCAAATCAAATTAATTCCAAGTTCAATTTATTTAACTTATTCCAAGTTAAACTCAAATTTTCTATTCACTTCAATCTATTTTATTCACTTCCATTTACTCAAGTCATTTTTTAATTCCAAGATTAAAATTTTCATTTCTTCCTTATTAATATCAACTTCACTTAATAAGTTCAATGGTTTATTCATTTTAACTTTACACAATTTTGCCTTTTAATAGAATTCCTAGAATTCAATTGCCCCGTTTTATTCCAAAACCATTTTGAAATAATAATCAACCCATACTCTCTCGGTATATCAAATCAAACTTCCAGATTTCTAAATCAATCTTTTTTCACCAAAGCAATTTCCCCTCTGAAACTTCTAAAATTACTTGTATCACAAACAAGTCCAACAAATATCATAATCACTCACATGGTAGCAATCCATCACTTTGGAAACTCGAAAATGAATTCTGATGATGTGGCCAGCATCATCAGGATTATTTTCCAGCGACTGAAGTGAGTTCAGTGCTTTCTTACTTTCCCAAATTCATTTCAAAACAATTCTCATTCAAAAATACCTCCAAAATAATATTCCTTTATTGCCTTCAAACACCTTAGCAAACATTTCAAACTTTCCCAGGATTTTAAATTTCCAAACTTTTGTTTTCATTACATTTAAAATGCTTTTCAAAACTTCCAGGATTTAAATTCTGGTTTAATTTAGTTATTCCTCTTTTGTATAATTTATACTCATAGAATTTTATTTGATTATAATCATTTCAAATTTTAGATTCTTATTTAATTAAGATATCCACATTCAAACAATCAAATATATATAATAATTTCAGAAAATTATTCCTTTTATACTAAAATATAATTTTTGGGCAAAGTTATTTCATTTACCCACTTTAAAAACAATACTATGTCGGTTTATCTTGTTTAAGAGTTTAGAAACCACTATCGATACGGTTGTACTTCCTGTACCGACCAGAATTCCTAAATACTCAACTGATAAGTCAACACAGTATAAAAAAAATTATATGCACTAACAAGTACGCTCTCATAGCTATTATTACACTCAACTCATTGTAGAGTACCGTTGACTCTGTTTAATGAGTTATTTCCCCACCAAGCCTAGGTTGTCGCCAACCTAAGCTCTGATACCAAGTGTAACGGCCCGCAAATCCGTACCCCTTGAGTCAACACTATTCTACATCGATTAACTCAAGTGGAACAGAAACACGAACCATTAGGGTTAAAGAAGAAGAGGTAGAAGAAAGAAGGAACTAAACAATATCCGAATCTCACAGTCGTAGAGGCATAAACTATAATAGTAAATAATAGATTTTTACACAAAATGGAAACTATATCTGTTTATACAACATATCATCAGAGTATCTCAAACAATTAACATTTACCAGTCAGACATTACCATACAATCATAGCAGCGGATATATATATATATATATAGACACACACACACACACACACACACAAGTGCAGGTAATACGTCTCGGACCTCCAGCTCCTCTCCTGCTCCAAAGCATCCTATCCTGAACATATAATACTCGATTTGACCCGAGCATTATAATGAAATAACACCCGAGTCAGTCGGGAATACCAGATGATAATAATGCATCCAAATTGATTATTAAAGTTTCAAAAATCCTTTTTGAAAACAAAAGCATCTCGTAAGACCACGCCACAAATAAACATGTCGGGTTTTTACCTTACGATAGCTAAAACACTTTTTATAGAAATCCTCTGATATTATAATAGGTTCTATATACAAATACTTATAAAATAGCCGAAATTGTTACATGATTAAATTCCATCTACTAGCCACAGAGTGGATAATATAAACAAGACTCGTACAAGGCTCTTAGGGAGAATGAATTTCCAACAATGACTAGGCACTGGGGTACCACCTGCCACGGTACGGGGCCTAGATCACCGTACCGAGGAGTACGCCTGCTCCCCTGCAACACAAGACCGAAACCATCCCTTACTGGACAGTTTCGAATAAGATCACCCCGCGGTTGGGATCAGCAACCGCACCACTAAGCCAAATAAAAAGGAACATCTAGACAGGGATGACCTTACTCTCAAGTGGGGGGCTACCCACGAAGCCTTTCTGCATATCCCCTGATTTTCAGTCATTCCCATTTGATGAGGCATGAGGCTAAGCGTTACCTTTAGAATGTTTCTCTTAGAATGCACATCACCCACCTGACGATGTTCTGAAAGCATTCGTCCATACAAGTCCGTCCCGGGTTCGAAGGGAACCGAAGGCACTACTCCTACTACATCCATTTTGGAAATATCCTCAGGATTAGTAGCGACTAGCCCTTGCACTTCACTGCTCCATCTTCGACTCCGAACACGTTTTTCCACGAAACGTACAAACCGGATCGAAGTGGTTTTCAAGAAATAAATCTCGATCCCGGTCTCTTCGAAACGATCAACGCATTTGTCCAATATTGATAGTCGGTGATTTAACTATCAATTAACATTCACAAACATTCAACACACAATAAATAATTCCCACATTATTTATTTTTCTCTAATATCTTTAAAAGATATATTTCCAAATTTCCAAAACTCATATGAAAACAATTTCCCAAAGATTCTCCTTTACAAGGTAAATTCTTTACCCTTTATTCCCATTGGAAATAACCAAGTTCACCACAATTTAGATTTTAAAACAATTAAAACACTTTATTCTGAAATATGTTTAAAATATGGAGATTTACTACTAGTTATTACACCAAAATATAATTTCAATAGGTAAAGTAAAACCATTTATTATGATATAAACTTTGATTGTAAATGAGGGTTTCGTTAAACTAAATTTAAAAGTAAAATTTGAAAGGGATTAATACTAATTTCAAATAACTTAGGTCGAAAACTAGCCTTTAAATAAATCCATTTATAAAATAATTACTAATGTAATCGCAAATAGTCACTATTGCTAATTTATTAATTAGTTACTTTAAATAATAATTTTCAAAACACTCTTTTAAACAGGTTTTCAATCTAACTTTCTTTTAATAAAATATGTTTAAAACTCGAACTTGGTTACCCAGGGAACTTACCTTCCATTCCCACATCCCAAAGAATACGTCTTATAAATCCAGCCGATTTATTACCATTCAAATTCATGTTTAAATAACGTAAATTTCCTTTCCATGTTTTAAAAATAACTTCTCCCGAAGCCCAAACATAGTTTTCCATTCCTGGAAATTTACTTTCAAGGTTCGGGTTTAAAAATCCTTTAAATAAACTTTGGAGAATTTATTAAAGGAATATAATATTTATGAATTACTTAAATGAAATCCTAATGGGGAAAAATGCATTTCAAAATATTCTATTTACATTTAAAACTGTTAATTTATATTTGGAAAAGCCTCTTTTAAATATATTTTAATTTCCAGAAAACATCATCAAATAACCCCATCGTTATTTTGTTTAACAATTATAATTTCTATAGAATTTATCTCTAGAAATCTATACTTTCACATTTATCTACTGATAAATTTCCTCTTCTATTATAATTCCAAATCTACCAATTTCATTCTTCATCCAAACCAAATCCCAATTTATTTTATTTATGCTTAACAAATTTCAGTTTTAAAAACTTATCAATTCATATCACAACAAACTGGACTTCCAAAATTAGCTATCACAGTGTATAAATAAAATACATCATCAGTTATAACAATAATTCCTATATTGTGAGGAATCCAGTTGGATCCCTCCAACCTGTTTTCCTGCATCCACAGATATTGGCACAACAAATATATATATATATATATATATATCAATCCGAACTGATAACAACATTATATTCAACCAATCACACAGATATTTAAATATTAACTATTTAAATTAGCTAGCATTCCAGATGTGAGTGAGATTAACTCACTTGAGTTTTCGACGAGCGTTCGAAATTTAAATTAAACCGAATGGTGTTCGATTTAACCTAAATTTTTACTTGCTCTGAATGAATCCAAAACTGCTCCGCTGCGTAGTACGCGCCTCTGCGATCCCAGCGCCGCTTGTTTCGTTAAATTCTGATATTGTATGACCAAGATATTCAGTTTTTAAGGTTGTAAATAAAATTTATAAAACAACTTCTCTTTATTTAAATTTTATTATACCAGAATAATCTCCGCCGCATATCACAAAATCAAAATCAAGCGCTGATGGTCTTCTCCCTCACGCGTGCTCCAGATAAAACACGAACCCATCCTTACTCCTCTAGGGTTCGCCAACATGATCTCGTCGACCACTTTAGGGACAATCGACGACCACCACTCGACTGCTCCAGCGCCATGCACCCCACCAAGTCCCGCGTCGAGCTCGGCTCCACCTCGGTCGCGAAAACTGGGCCGAAAACATCCCCGAACGCGGCTCCCCGTGAGCTTCCCCGCTTCGTTAATTCCGATCATTCCCGTACAGATGTGAAGCTCTTGTCGACCTCTCCAAATTTCTAGTGAAGAGTTTTGGCTAAAACTGAATAGATGAAGAGAGATTAGAGGGAGAAGAAGATCCATTATCGGCCATTGAATGATAAGAAATGGCGGCTACTGAGAATGATTAAGGTTTTGATTATTAACACGCTTTATAACATTGATTAATATTATTTTATTAATAAAATCTCCAAATAACAAGCTTATACAAACAAACTCCAAACAACGCGTACCGACAGGCGTTCCTAATGTTTTATCTATGTTCCGAATATAATGGAACGTGTTTCAGAAGCTCATTTGGTCATATGCGCGAGTTACGGAAATAAACGATCAAGTTTAAATTAAATGGATTAAATTATTTTCTATGTGTTTTAAGTTGCCGGAGTCAAACGAAAACTCCGATTGCTACGAAAATTGAAATCCGATAATAACTAACTATTATGGATCCAATGGAACTGGTTTCATCGAATTCCGAGACTGTGCCCCGGAAAGCTAATTTAAGTCGTCCATTAAATCAAGCGATTTTCACAATTGTCGAAATCACTTAAAATTTCACTTTTGAAATCTTATTAACTCTATTATAACTCGTATAAAATTTATATTCACATTAGAAATCATTCAGATTCATTTCGAATTAAAATCTGATTATTTGCAATATTATTAAATTCCATTATTAAATTAATATAAAATTCCAAATTCAATCTATCGACTTTTAATTCCATCTAACAGTTTAATATTATAATTCAAATCCAATTAGACTTAAAATAAATTTTAGAACCTAATTTTTATGTCTATTTACACTCAGAATCACCAATTATTCCAATTCCAATATTAAATTAGTATTATTCAAATTTTCAATTAAATTCTTGTATTGGAAATTTAATCAATTCTATTAAATTAACCAAAATCTTTTATTTCAAAATTCAAATTATAACCCATATTCAACATTTAAAATGAATTAAATATTCAAATTTGGCGACCCAAAATTCCGGGTCGTTACAACATGGGAACGCCACTGGAGGGACGCCCCGAGAACCCGCCCGGCTCTCTGCTAACATAAGGTCGGCTACCCCCTTCCCAAGGAATAAAACCTAAGATATGCCACCCCCGGTACTTTGGGCCCTTTAACCGAGGATCCTCTACACCAACAACATTACACAGTAAAAAATATACTATGGTGCCCACATGAGTAAATATCTGGGGTTCATACCATGATACCACCCTTTTCCAGAAGGAATGGTCATACCCTAGGTGAGCTACCCCTGAAACCTTACCGCATCTTTCCTGTTTCGACCATTACCGGTTTGTGAGGCTCGACGAGGTCTCGTCCACAAAGCTACGCTTTTCCACAAAGCCATGTTTTGATCAACAAATGATCAGCAGCACTTCTTATGCCATATTACTAAATCGGGAACGTATCACTAGTAACCATCAACTACATAACCTCTGAGCTCGTACGTCTTAATGAAGGGTGTTAAGCTAAGAGAATAAATCTCTGCCACCAACAGAAATGAATTTGATAGAAACTGGTTTTACACCTCAATGTGTAATGTTAGACACACATCCATACAAGTCTGTTCTGGGTTCGAACAGAACCAAAGGCACTTCCGAAGAAGCCCTTGCAATCCAGGTATTCACAATCCCGATCGGACTTCCCACCACTTAAGAAATCTCTACACCGGTGTGACTCAGTGCAGAGACAATCGACGGGTTATGCTTTCGTTCTCGAAAATACGTGGTCTTCACCACCGGTCTTCAAATGCTATCCATAACATCGTATCATTATTCGGAATGAGTTATATGACACAAGGTCCTCTCCCGGCTAAACCGAATGATGAGCGCAATATTTAAAAACATATGGATATGGAATTTCAGTTAAGTCATAACTTATTATCCAAAACCTTTCGTTAAATGGTTTAAAACAAATCACCATTACAAATCTTTTTAAATAAAAAGATTCATTTCATAGAGTTCACCAATTTTCCACAAAGGTTCAATTATAGTTTTCAAACAATTTCAAATTGGATTAACTCATCCAATCATTTAAATTAAAGATTTAATTCATAACTTTCAAACCATTTCCAATTCAAATCTTTTATATAAAAGATATACCATTTGAAACTCTCTTCGATTTCAAAACAAGTTTAATAATCTTTCACATGAGTTAAAGCTGATTACATTTACATAAGTTAAAGCCATTCAAGTATAAACCTCGGGTTCAAATTTAAATTTCCAAAACAATACTTTTTTAAATGGTTAAAACCCATATAAACACCTTTATAACTTGTATAATCTTTTTAAACCATAAATCCCAAATTATTGGATTCAATTTCAAATATTGAATTCAGATATAAATTAAATTATTTAAATTTTCAGAACTTTATTAAGTTATTCAAAATAACTTTTATTTTGAAACTCATTTTCAAAAGCTTTAAATTCCAATTCCAAAACTATTTTGGATTCAAAAATTCAATCTTTAAAATTGTTAAAAAAAATTGTGACTTAACCGATTTCCTCGTGCAATCCATATTTGTGTGTGTAGTGTAGTCCAGGGGTTTAACACAATAGTGCAACATCATTCATTCAACACGGATTCAATCATATCAATCTCGATAAGCGGTATAATCCATAACGCTTATCCTTATTCACAGATTCATAGATAAAGTAAATTTATCAATCACAAAGATTCACCATTACGATTCGATGTGGGTTTCGGATAACCAACTGGAATCCGACTCCCCGTCGCATCGAAATTCAAATGCCGTTTTACGGGCCAAGGGGTTTTCATATACACGCAGAAACAAATCACAAATATCACAATTCAGTACAAAGCAATTCACATCACAAAGTATCACAATCATAACAGGGGTATTAATCAGCTCAAGGCACTTCATACAATTCAAACATCCATAAGTAAAATCAATTAATTATCTGATTAATTTAAATCAGATTAATGACTTATGAATAAACACTAATCCTGGTTAATTAATATTAATTAATTATAAACCATTTTGATTAATTATCCTTTAATCAGTTATCAATTAACCTTTAATAATTAAGTAATTATCCTTTAATTAATTATCCTTAATTAATTACATTGATTAATTAACCATTAATTAATTACCATTTAATTGATTATAATAAATAATTATCCCTAATAAATTTCATTAATTAATTAACCTTTAATTAATTATCCTCAATTAATTACATTGATTAATTAACCACATAAATCAACTATCTTTAAATTATAAATTAATTAACCTTTTAATCATTAATTAATTACCTAAATCATGTAATTAATTAACCTTAATCAATCTTTAAATAAATCTTTGATTAATCTTTAATTAAACCTCTAATTAAGTAATTTTTCTTTGAGTAATTAATCTTTAATTACTTTTATTAATAAGACCTCAAATATTTAAGATAAATCATTTATCTCGACTATCACTTAATTACATCATCAAATTAAATTTGAAGACACTTAGGGTAATTTAAATTATTAACTTAATATGATTATTCAAAACTAAAACAAGTTTTAAAATCATTTAAATTTAGATTTGGGTTTGTTTTGAAAATTTTGTTAATGCTTTCCTTTGGAAATTTAATTTATATAACTTTTATTAAGTAATTAACTTTAAATGATTAATTCCCTTTAACAAATAATTTAACTTAACTTCAAATGGCTAATTAACCATTATAACGTTCTTTATATTAATTAACTAACCTTTAATGTAATTGAGTTTATTTGAAATAACTTTTAAAATAAAAATCTATGTATAGTTTTAAATCATTGTAAAACTTTTGACCAATACAAACTTGGATAACATTTATTATTTGCAAAAGTGTTTTACAAAAAAAACGTTTTAAATACTACTTGATTTGGTTTTTAAAAAAAACAAATGTTTTATACAAAATTTTTAGACCCGAGACCACCTTGGGTCTTCCCGAGTCACGCAGCCAATTTCCCCGATACTTCCCCGAGTAAAGATTTTTTTCCTGAAACTTTTTCTTGGATCTGAATTTTTTTCCAAACCGTTGCCAAACCCGCTCGAGTACGACTTCGAGTAAATCCACGTTCCCCTCGATTTTACCCCTAAGCTTCTACTTCATCTTCCCAAGCTTAAATTAACAGACACGCTAAAGAAACTCGTGCATGTGTGCACGTACACAACCCCTCCGACCATCCTTGATCGACGCCACGACCACCCACTTGTCATCGACAACTATGCTACCCCTTTCAATAACCCACATTAACAAAAACGATAGCAAATAGAAAATCGAGACACTCGATTGGAAACTGGAATCCACCACCATCACCAAAACCACCCTCCACCATCGATCCAGACCATCTTACGTTTTGCCACCACGAATGAAACTTCATCACCGTCCTATGCGACTCTTCCCCCAGGTGCGATAGCTCCTAATCCCTCGTTGACGATGCATTGCCCCCCCAAACCTCATCGACCATATCTGGGTACCAAAACCCTAAAATCGTTTCGTCTGTCCACCATAATTGATAAAAAAATGCGATCATTTTCCCATAATCTACATCACATTCTTCCCCTCCAAATTCGAACTCGGAGTTCGATTGTTCTTAGATCGATGAAAATTGACACTTTTTGAGTTTTTTTCAATTCTAAATTCAAAACGATTTTCAAATCTAAAAATCTTGAAACTATATTCTAAAATCCTGATTTTCTATTATGAATCATTTCCTGAAATCCAAACAAGGAATCGCAATCATTGATTTTTGTCTTGAATTAGATTATCACTGTCATTTTCAATTTATAAATATTCCATAGATATTTACACCTGGAACTTATTTTTAAAGATGATGTTACAATCTTACAAATATTTTCCATTCTGAAATCAAAGTCAAAATTTTATTTTATACAGAGCAATCGAATTTCTTGTCTAAATATAGGCCTGTATGGGTTTTAACAGAGGTAAGTGTTTGTAAACAGTAGGGCACCCTTGGGGAAATGCACCTGGTGCGGTAGCTAATCGAGTAGCTTTAGAAGCATGTGTACAAGCTCGTAATGAAGGACGTGATCTTGCTCGTGAAGGTAATGAGATTGTCCGCGAAGCTTGCAAATGGAGTCCCGAACTTGCGGCTGCTTGTGAAGTATGGAAAGAGATCAAATTCGAGTTCGAACCAGTAGATAAGATAGATAAACAGAAATAGATAAACAGAAAATATAAGAACTAAGCGCACATAATTCAGCAATTGCTGTTTGTTTTCCTAATTGATTGCAATTAAACTCGGCTCAATCCTTTTTTTTAAGGGTTTAACAGAGGTAAGTGTTTGTAAACAGACATGCATATTCGAAAACCTTTATGTGTTCAGGCATGGAATTAGATTTCTAAATTCATACAAACCAGCATATTCTCAAATATAATCAAACACCCAGATATGATGGTAAATTAAAAAGAGTTTTCTCACCTTAGTTTTGAGAAAGAAACAGGGACAGAGGACTTTTGAAACCAGAGTTTTGATCTGAATCCTGAAATTTCAATTTTTCTATTTTGACTTGCTTTGCTCTGAATGCTTTGAAATGCTTCTTGATTTTTCACTCTGATTAATACTAATTCCAGGATTTGAACTGGCAATTCCTTTTCCAGGTTTGAAATTCTTTGATCTCAGGATTTTTATCCCAATTTTGAGTTGTTTTAGATGATCTTCAGGTTTAAGTTGCTTGAATTAAATTTTGATTATTGTTTTGAAATTTAAACCTGAATGCTTTGATCCAGGTTGAAGACATTGAATTGCTAGCCTCATGTTTCTAGAATTGATCCTAGCTCCCCTTTTCTGTTTTGAAATTTTTTTCTTTTTGCTTTGATCTGATTTGAAGATTGTTTCAGACTTGTTATTGTTTTTTTTCAGATTTGCTGAGACTAAAACATTGCATTTTTATGTTTACACCCCTTAATTTAATTAGTTAAAATTTTAGTTTTAAACCCTCATTCTCTTATGTTTACATGTGTATACAAACTATTTTTTTTCAACTCCTTCATCTCAAAAGATATACATATACATATATATATATATAAGCTTTTATATTTAATTACATATATACTATTATATTTATCTTCAAGTATAAAAGAAAAGCATTTTGAAATTTTAATTAAATCTTAGTTTATTCCAAATTTAAATTTTTTTATTTTAAATCCTTAAATGTATTCACACATTATATTTATACAACTTTTAAAATCCATTAAATTCAAATAGCGTTATATTATTTTGTATTTTTATTTCTTTTTATAACTATTTATACAACCATAAGAAAATGATTCTTATCTATCTAACATTTTTTTTTAATTTGATATTTAAAAAAATATTCAATTTAATTTATATTCAAGTCCTTAGTTAGTTTTATATTTACAAATTTTATTTTCTTATGTATATTAACTATGTTTATTTATGCTTTGTACAAGTATAAAATTTCAAATCTTGAACTTATTACTTTTATATACTTATATACAACTATATTTATTTTCAAAATGTTTATAATTGAATTCCAATCCAAAATACTATTTTATAACACATATTTTTAATTTATTCTGGAATCTTCATATTTATTCCAAAATAAATCCAATTTGTTTTTAATATATTCATTTTAGTATTTTTCACATCAACAATATTCATTGTCAATATATTTACTAAATTTCAAAATTTAATTTCCCAATTATAATTCATTTGTATAACTGAATGAACATATATATTATTAAATGTGATGATTTAGATTTTATTTTTATATTTCAAATGCAAATAAATCCTAAATAAATTCACAATTAAATCCAAAATTAAATTTGATTACCAGTTTTTCAAAATTTAATCCTAAATATTAAATCAATTATCAAATTATTTTTAGCTAAAATCGAGGATTGTTACACATATCATGGCTACGAAAGTGATGATAAAAATGGAGGCGCAATACGGAGTTTTCTAGCAAAGATCCAAACGCAAAGCAAATCCAACAAAGATTAGACATGAACATGAATCAATAAACAAATTCCAACTACTTCCAACTTCCAAATAACCCAAGATCCAAACTACGGGGAAACCTGTAACTATGTCATCTTTAAGAAATTATTAGAACCAGAATATTACTGAATATGTAAAAGTGACTAACTAGAAAGTTGTTGCAAATTATTTTCTCTCCACTTTTAAAAAAATGAATCTCCTAACAAGCTTTGGTCTTGAGGAAGTTATGATCAAAACAAACAGAGGTGTTTTCTAAGTTGAAAATCAGAGTTCAAAATACTTCGAAAATATTTGAGTTTTTGGCATAGCAAATTAAGGAATTTGAAGAACTAATCTAAAATAAAGTAGAATCCACTGGAAAAATAAATGATTTTAAAAAAATAATCACATAATTTGATTCATTCCTGAAGGAGAAATGACTGATATAATATGGGGTATTTTCGACCAAAACTAGACCCAAGAAAGGATTTTAAAAATGGAATTTTTGATATAGGAATGTTCGAAATGGGAAGAAGGATTCAACAACAAAGTTGTTCCCATTGAAATTATACACGGTTTTAAAAAAAATTATTTGATTTGAAGTAGTTTAGTGGAATATAAAATCCATGAAAATAAGCAGAAGAAAGAGGGGGAAATGGAAGGGAAAAAGGAGAAAGAAGAGGGAAGGAAGGTGGGGCTTTGGCCATGGGTTACTGCCGTGGGTTGTGGATGGTGATGGAAGTGGGTGGCGAAAAGAGGAGAGTGGCAGGCTAAGATTTTGAAGGAGGAAGGATGGAATTTGATTTGGAGATTTAGGAGTTTTGAGGTTTTGAGTTTTCTGTAGATTTGTGAAAGAAGAAGAAAGAGAGTACACAGAAAGTTTCTCAAATGAGGAATTTCTGTACGTACCTTGTTTTAGTCAGATAGGAAATAGAAGGTCAATGGATGGGAAAATAAAGGGTCTAAAATCTTTTTGGTTGTCTATCAGTCTAAAACAAACCCAATAAGGCTTAGAAAAAAACAAAAATATACACTGCAAATGAAAAAAATAAGCTGCAGATTATTTAATAATTAGGAAATTAAGGTGGAGAGGCTAAAATAAATGTCATGTTTTATTTTGAAAGCTTCAGGCATTAATAATGCATAAAGAAATGTATGTAGAAATGTATGTAGAAATGGAAAATTTTGCAAGCCAAAGGAAAATGAAGTTTTGTATACGCGAAAATGAGGTGGAAAAAAATAAATACAACCAAAAAGTCTAGGCTCAGGTATTAAACAGAAAGAGTAATGAACATATCAAGTATTAATAATGAGATAACTATTTTAAAACATACATGCAGCAATTAATAACAAAAGGAATAAAGGGACCATGTACATCGTACAACCTTTTTGAAATTCAATTTTTGAAACGTAACCAAATTAACTTCATTAGCCCAAATAATATTTAAATTTGTACGCATTTTTTTTATCTATGCATAACGTTCAATTTGGTTTACCCAAAATGATCTTTTATTTCTATTATAACATCCTTTCTATTTAACACAAAAGGTGCGTTTCTTTTATTAAATCTATTGACTGGAATCTACGTTTTCTCCCCTTCTAATTGAAATATTTTAATAACATAAATTACAATTACTTACAAAGTTGAATTTCAAAACAGACAACAAAAATGGATGAAAAATATAATGATTGTTTCCTTTAGTCATTTAAACACCTTTATAAATTTGTTGTTTATGCAGCAGAGTTATAAATTACTTACTTAAATAAATTATTTTCCTACTCTTGTAATCCATATGTATGCTAAAACATAGTTCAAATATACATATATTTCTTCCTTTAAATCAATCATTATATTCTTTATTTTAGTGAATTTAACCTACATTCATAAATGAAACATTCATTTTATGGGATATAAATGTTCTTTTCATTAAATCAACTTTCCTTATATTTTCACAAAACATAAGCTACGTTCAATTACATCTATTAATTTACAATTTGGTGTCCTCTCTATCATTAATTGAAATTATTCAATTACATTAATTTCAATTGTTTACAAAGGTGAATTTCAAAATGGACAAAATAAATGTAATTAGAAATAGAAACAATTATTTCCTATCTAATAGTAATTTAAACATATTTATACACTATTAGATACAAACAGGAATTATACATTTCTTACCAAATAATAGTTTCTCCTCTCTGCAATCAATCTTTCAGCTACCAAACATTTCAAATAAATAAACATATGATTTCTTCTTTAATAAAGAAACATTTATTATTCTTTATTAACATTTATTATTTCAATCAATTGGAAATTTACATTCAGATAGTTGTTAATTTCACTCAAACCAATGTTATTAAAATACACATTAGCATTTCTTAGCACCCTTACATTATTGCAAACATGTTTCATTATTAGTACTCAAGCACATAACTTGTATTATAATTTAATTTGTATCAATAAAATCTTAATTTTTTATTCCTAACAATTTTATTCAAAAATCATATTTTATTTAATATTTTAAATGTTTGAAAATACGGTTTGATAAGCTCTCTGCGATTGAAATCTACTGCAGCAATTGATTTTTCGATTTGAATTATGTTTTGGCCAAAAATCGAACATTTCTCGATCGTCCATTACTAGGGTTTCACGATCGACGGTGGATCATTGACCAATCGACGATCGGAGGGCGCGGTATTGTAGAGGGTGTCGAGCAGCGTTCATCCATATGGTCACTTTGGTCTAGAGGCGATCGTTTTCGCCAAATATTGATGTTTTTGGTCGAAGGTTGCTCACGGCGGTGGTACTCCATATCTTGATCGGAGGTGGCGCCTGTGTGGGCGTAGGGGCGGCAGACTTAGGGGAGTTCAGAGGTGGAGGTTGATCTAGGCGAAGCGGCCTAAGGTGGCGACGTTTGGTTCGTATAGGTGGTGTCTTCTTGCGATGCTGGGTGATCGAGATCGTGAGCACGAGTTAGGGTTTGCTGAGTGACGTGGTAAATTACTATACTGCCCTCCATATTGTTTCAATTTTTATTTAATCTTTCAAACTTCTAACTATCTTAACCTGTTCATACGAGCTCGGATTCATGCACGGTTTTCTCCATTGCGATCGTATCGTAGTTTCGGATTGCATGGAACTAGTTTGGTTAGATTCTGAGACGGTTAGAATTTTAGGCTTTAATTGGATTTTAAATCGACGAAAAATCAAAGGTGAGTGATTTAACCCCCTCACAACTACTAAACCATCCTCTGTTAGTTAAATTAAATTTATGACGTGATTAGAAATTTATTGATTACTGTTTGGTATGTTAAATTTTCATTCCAATTTAATTTGAATTTATATTAAATTTAGTTTCCATTTAAATTAGTATTGAAATTTAATTGCCAGTTAAATACCTGATAATGATAACCAGTTTATTTGTTGTGATTTATTGGTTGATTTGAATGATGATTGTGATGGATCTTTAATTGTTAATATGTGGATGATTGGATATTATATTTATATTATATGTCGTTATCACATTGCAAGTTCCCTTAGTTATCATTAGGAAAATCACTACAGATTGAAATGATACATACCCGAATGGTCTTATAGATTAGGAAATAAATCATTATGGTTTGAAATGATAAACCCGAGCGATTTTATGGATTTTGAATTTTACTTTGGATTGTAGGTTGAAATGATATATACCTATAGATTTAAAGTTATTATGAGTTGAAATGAT
Organism: Allium cepa; assembly: GCA_030765085.1. Lineage (NCBI taxonomy): Eukaryota > Viridiplantae > Streptophyta > Magnoliopsida > Asparagales > Amaryllidaceae > Allium > Allium cepa. Next base: position 477,747,687 of record CM060943.1, on the reverse strand, counting down.
ATATAGCCGTATCACTTGACCATAGAGTAAAAAATTATATACGGACACCGAATTGGTTAATTTAACTGATTTTAAATCCTTAAATTTTGAATCTAGTTAAATAATGTTATGAAATAAAATTTTGATTTATATGAACTGAATTATTTCAAAATCCAAGCTTTAAATGTTGAAGTTGAAATTGGTTTAAATGAATTGTTTAAAGAATTTAAATTGAAACCTTGAAGTTGAATTTTGAGGTATAAATGGAATTTACCAAAATTGACTTATCGTAAATGTTTGAATATTCAAACTTTGAAACCTATTGGATTTAAAGTGGTTTAAATTTGTAGTTCAAACATGGATTTGAAATCGATATAAATTGAAATGGTTTTTAATAAGAATTTGAATTGAAACCTTTAGCCTTTTTGAATTGAAATCATTGAAATAAGATTGATTTAAATTGAATTTTAGAACTAAAGCTGATTCGAATTGATTTGTGAAATTAGAAGAAATAATTCAAATTTGAAACTATTTTTGATATAAACTCTTTTAATATACAAACTCTTTTAACATATAAACTATTCTTCTTATATAAACCATTTTAATATATTAATAATTTTTTATACATTAACAATTTTTAATATATAACCTATTTTATATATAAACTATTTCTAACACATAAACTATTTTAACCTATAACCTATTTTTAAATTATAAACTATTTTAATATGTGTATATATATATATTATAAATTTATACACAACTTTAATATATATATTTTTAAATATAACCTATCTTAATATATAAACTATTTCTTATACATAAACTATTTTAATTTATAACCTATTTTTAAAATATAAACTATTTGTAATGTATAACTATTCTAATATATAAACTACCTTCAATATTCAAACTGTTTAAAGTTGGAACTGTTATGATTTAAATCAAATTTAAATGTGAATATTTTGATATGATGGATTAACCTAATTTTTGGTTATGGTTTTGAAAATGAACATGATTTTAAATGGATAATGATTTTGAAAGTGAATAGATTTCAAAAGTGATATAATTTTGAAGTGAATATGATATTTTGATATCAATTATGAGTCGGTTTTGGAAATGTAAAAAAACCAACCGGTGTGAAATAAGCGTTTGGTTGTTAAAGAGACCAGGATCAGATATTGTCACATTCTCTACCAATACCGAAAACCACTTTAACAACCATGCACGTGGTGGAGAATCCAGAATGAAGTAGGATGGTTTGGCGAGCGCTACTATATGAGGTATGAATAAAGCCATAACCCCCTCAGATCAACTTGATATGACTAAAACATGAGCGATACCCGGGCCACGTAAGGTCGCTCCTCCGATCGGACATGCTTCTTTGATACCATATCTGTTATTTTGTGATTGATTTTATGGCCACCCTCGATTTGATTATGGGAGTGTGTTCCGAGGTGGGCGGCAGTAGCTTTTATGCGTTACTACCAGCCCGATTCTGCAAACGGTAGTATCCAACCCGGGGCATTGCCTCGTGTGCCTTGTCATATGCCTTATCGATCCCGCTACGAGTTAGGTTTATGTTGTATCAATGGAGTGCTCCCTGATATCCCACCGGTTTGGTGGAGTTTACAGTAATATATAGACTACGACATTTATAAAAATGTGTTAAGGGAGATATGGGTAACGCCTTAACGTTATTAATATTTGACTTTACTGATAGGCATTATATATATATATCATATATTACTACCTAGTAAATAATTTAACGGATCCTTAGAAGATGGAATCCCGTACATCTCTTAAGTTATTGCATGCACGTTAGACACTGGATAGGAGATGTAAAATTCCGTAAACATCTCTGAAGCCGTTACACTCATATTTATTTATTGTCGATTTAACTTACATAAGATCTTTTAGTTCTGACCCGAATGTTATGTCTTTTCACTATGCTCGGGTCAGCCTAAGCATTTCAGCATTCACACAAAGACGAAGATATAGTATATTATTACTATTTATTATATTTATTCGACTACATCATGTTGTTCGGCTGCATTATTTATTCATTCCTATTATATGTATAACTTGATCTATATTATAAAAGTGTAATCAAATGTTATTTGTAAAACAGCTTCATAAACTGTTTATTTTATTGTTATATTTTATCATTCCGCTATGAGATTCTACGTTTTGTTTTCCTTTCTTTTCTCTACTTCTTAATTACCTCATTAACAATCCTCCCTTTTGAATGGTTTAAGTTGACATATGTGGTTTATTGTCGATTCAAACCATCCAAAAATGTAGGTCGTTACAGGATTTTTGTCGAGGATAATACGACGATGAATTTTTTTAATAAAATTTAAAATATAATTTTGGAAACATATGTTATTTTGTATGAATTATTCAACTTATATTTTAATTTAAATAATATTGGAAATAGAAAATAATTAATAAAAACTAATTTTTTGTTACATAAAATTATAACTAGAATAAATATGTATATTTAAAATATATGATCAATTTTTAACATGATATGATGGCATAATTAATTATAAGTCATTTAGTTCATGTTATATGACGTATTAATGTAAGTATAATTAATTAATAAAATGATACTAACTAAAATAAATTTATTTCGCTATGTATACGTCTGATCTATATAAATATATGTTTTTTTATTATACATATATATACTCATTCAATATATGACAACATTCATACATATATGAATCTCACCAAACTAACAATATAATTATAACATATATTAACAAGCAATAGAATATTATATATAAAATAAACGTCATATGAAATAATAAAACCAAACCTGCAATAATCCATATTTTTAGACTTCTCTGAATATTTAAATTTTGGATATTCATATACTTAAATTTTTTATTTTATCGTTGAGCTGAAAAATCGATTTTCGTAGATAGAGTTTTTTAGACTCGGGATTGTTTCCATTGGCTTCGAATGGTCTGAAGGAGCCAGAGTGGGTATAAGTATTGATATGTTTCGATTGTTTGGTTTCGAGTTAGAAGGTCAAGTTCGGTCGCAAATCGAGAAACTCGAAAAGCTAACACTAACGACTCTAAGTTTGAGTAACAATATTAAGGCATTTAATTAGTTAAATAAAATAAAATAATGTAATGGTTAGGTGATTGAGAGTTGTGATTAGTAAGGGCAGTCGTGCCATATAATAAATGGGTTAACATGAATTAAAATAGATAAGGGAAATAGGTGAGGGAAAAAATAGGAATAGATACATTCTTATTCCCTAAACCCTTAGGCCATTCATTTTACACGTTCATTTCGTTATAAAAAAATAAAAATAGAGGCCGAACACCATTAAGCAAGAACAAGAGGAAGATAAGCCAAAGGAAGAAGTTAAATCAACAATAATCCATTCTCAAATATCAACTCCTTAATCTCAAGCTAAAAGTGAATGGTACCTACATCTATGTTATTAAATTGATTTCGGTTTTAGGTTAAATCCAACCTATCGTGCAAGGTTTTGCCATGTTTTGATTTTAAAATTGGATATTTGCGTTTGCTGATGATTTATGCTAATTGATATAGATTTTATGATATGCTTTGATGTAAAAATCCTATCAAAAGACGTCTAAATGCTTTGCGACTTTAGATTCAGATCAGAAATGATATTTTAGAGATGGGTATCAATTTTCATAATTTTTGAATTAATGTGGATTTTATATTACTTTTCTAGTGAAGGAAAAATGGATATTTGGGTTTAAAATAATTTATGGCTAAATTATATATGTTTTGGGTCTGAAATTTATATATGTTAGAAAACATATTAAGATTAATTTATAGGAAATTTTGTAAAATCTTCCTAAGTGTTTTAATGAATATATAAAATTATTTAAGGTGTGGGACTTAAATGTTTTATATATTAATAAAAGGAGAAGGAGTATTTCATATATAAATTAAATTTTTTATTTCTAAAATTTTGGCAGTACTTTTAGAAAAGAAAATTAGTAACCAATAATATTTTGACAAACAAGGCAGGTTAGTTTAAAAGAATTTCTTTTTAAAGTTAAAAAACAGATATTGTCACACTAGTTGTTTCGCCGCTTTCAGCACCTAAGTTTCGATTGAGTACTTTCGCCTCCATCGCCATCGAAACCAATGCATATAGTATCAAAGACTTGGTACATAGTGAATTGGATATATGTGGAAGGTATTGGGTCGAGATAATGGGTTCTGATGGGTCGAAGCATTACTTTGCTTTCAAATGAAAATAAGCATGCTTTACCATCGAAAGGAATGCCTTCAACTTAGTTCGCTTCCGACTGGATCAAATTGATTTAAAGAATGGTTTTTGAAAGTGGATGCGCCTTTTGTTTAAAGTAAATGCTTTCGAAGAGGGTTGAAACCCCTTGCTGTTGTTTTCTACCTTTCAAAACAATGCTTTCGAAGAGGGTTGAAACCCCTTGCTTCCGTTTTCTACCTTTCAAAGCAATGCCTTCGAAATGGTTTCTTTGTTTTAAAACCCAAGCTGCTTCTCCATTGCTTTCGAAAGGTTTGCTTCGACACTATTACTTCTTTAATTAGGAAATAGCTTTCAGGAGAGTGCTTTTGACTTAGTTGTTTTATGAACCTTTTGTCCTATTGAAAGTAAACCCAAAAGTTTTGAAGGGAAAGGTATTTAACTAGTTTCGAAAAGATATTCCACAAGTTTTACTTGAACCCAATGCTTTTGAAAGTTTTGTTTGTACAAAAGAATTAGAATGCTTTTGAAAGGTTTTAAATGAAGGTTTCGTAAGGATGATTCCCCAAAGGTTTCGAAAGATTTTGAATGAAAGATTTCGATGTTTTCAGAAGGCAACGTTTATGAGGTTTTGATAAGAGGATGTCTAAGGTTCTGAAGCTTTTGAAAGAAAGATTTCATAATGTTTTCAAAAGGTTTATTAAGAATGTTTTTGAAAATTATGTTTTAGCCTTTCGGTCTAAGATTTTACTTGGTTTCGTAAAGGGTACTCTCAATGGATTCGAAAGGGGTACTTACACAGGTTAAAATGTTGTCATCAACAAAGTTTTGTGTAAAGTATGTGTACATGGCAAGGTGAATTGAGTAAAGCATAAAGAATATTTTCCTTGTTCAAAGTATGATTCAAAGGTTTAAATCAATTTGAAAGAAAAGGTTTTCAAGCAAAATTTAAGGGACCCTAAGTAAAATGACTCAGATATTAGAATACCAGATGGGACCGGTATAGGGTCGTGCCCTATACATTAGTTATTAGCCCCTTGCTAATTTAGTCCAAAATTTCGGTCTGTAGGGATTTGTCACAGGTAAGACTAAAGTGATGTTACACACAGAAAGGAAAATATATGTACAGAGATAGGTTATTGGTAAGCCCACAAAACCATTAGGATCGGTTGACCCTGGAAAAGTAAGTTAGGGACAGGCCGTCCAGAGGAGGAGTATTTAACAGAAGTTAGATTATTTTTTTATTTTGTTTGGTAATCCCGAGTCAGCCAAAGATTAGTAGTTAGCCAAACAAAACTAGTGTTCGAACATATGTCCATTTATTACCTAATTTATATGCTTACATGATATTACTTTATTGTTTTTAACCAGTTTTGGTTGCAAGATAAGATTTGCAAAAGATATGTTTTAAAACTATATTAATGAGGGGAAACTCATTCTGCTAAGAGGCGTGGTCTCACGTAATATCAAATAACCGAGATGTATAGTATTATTCACACCAAACTTTAGTCTGACTCGAAGTTTATGTTTTCCCCTTAAACTCTCGTGTGCTCAAAGTTGATTTGAGTAGGCTGAGGTTTGAGGATTTTTAGGTTTTAATAGATGGATGAATAAAGCTTCCGAAGAAGAAAAGGAAACTGGTGCTATATCTAGGAGTTGTTAGTTTTATTTCTGCTATGTTGTATTAAGTCTAATATGACTATTTAGTACTCTAGTCAACCAAAGGGGAATCTTCATATGTCGCCCTTGGCATATTTTTGTAATAATTATATTTGATCTGAACCTAGAAAACGATTGGGATTATGTAATGAAATATGAAATATGTTTTGTGAAATGTAACCAGGGAAGTTGTTTATGAAATCTATGATTTTGTTTCATATTCATGTGCTTCTGTTATTATGAATACCATTAACATTACCGTATTGGGTCATTGGAAGTTAATACTACGATTGACAGTAGGATCTGTAGCGCTTAGCTTCGAGCCTCCGGATTGGGGATGTTACAACTTGGTATCAGAGCATAGGTTTATGAAAATTTTTAAACTAGAATGATTTTTTGAAACATAATCCTAAGGAATTAGAGATAAGATCGGGGCATGGGATAACGCTATAGTAACTTACTTGTATCTGCTATATCTAAGTATATGCTATATCTCTATTCTCCTATCTCTCTTAGGCTATTCTTCTGTATCTTATGAGGCTTGAATACAGATATGGTTGCTAGAAGTTAAAGAGTTAACCTCGGAGGAGGTACCACCACAATAAATGGAAATGCCAAACCAAATACAAGAAGGAATCAAGGTCAGACACAAGCTAGAATTGTGGGTGCTGGAGTCCCGCAGGTTGACATGGGAGCAATGTATCGGTTCTTTGTCAACATAACGTTGACGAATGTTGCTGAAGGAGGAGTTTAGGAAGCTCCGGTGGTGAATAACTATTCTATTCTAAGTAGGGATTATGCTCGGTTGGGAGGAAACCATTTATTAGAACTGAGGACGCAATCGAAGTAGAGAATTGGTTGCTTCATTACAAAAGGATTTTTGTTGATCATGGGCTCGATGATGAGTAGAAGAGAAGGCTCGCTTCAAGACAGCTACAAGGAGCAGCACTGTATTGGTGGAACAATGTTACAATTGGAGTTGATGGGGAACAATGACATGGGCTGAGTTCAAAAGGAGATTTGAGGAGAGGTTTATGTCAGAGATTGCAAAGTCAAATCTGCTCAGGAATTTTGCTGAGTTGGAGAAGCGGGATATGACTGTACTTGAGTATGCGAGGATGTTTGATGAGCTAGTAAGATATGGCTATACTACAGTTAATGCTAATATTAAGAGGAATGAGAAGTTCATCAGGGGGTTAAAGACTGAGCTTGCTAGGGCTATGATATCACACATTAAGGATCCATGTGATGTTGTTGTTGAGATGGCATTGAGACACGAAGAGATACTTGCTTTTCTGGAGAGAAATAAGGCAAAGGATGTCAAGGTGGGGCAGAGTCGGAAAAGAAAGTTTTTCCATAAGAAAGGAGCTCAGAAGGGTGGAACTGCAAAGAATGGGAAGTCGGAGGTTGTCTGCTTTAAGTGTGATAAGAAAGGGAATTTTGCTAATGAATGTCACTTGGGAGATGGAAAGAAGGTGATCGGGAAGAAGAATATCAAATGCTTCGACGGCAAAAAAAATTGGACTTTATAAGAACCGGTGCAAAGAGCAAGCTAGGGATGGCAAAGGGAAGGTTCTTGCATTGGAGCAGATACCTCGAGGCCAACAGTAGAGGAAAAAGAAAAGTAGTGTTAGGAGATATGCTTCTGATTCATGGTATGTCAGGTAGCATTCTGTTTGATACTGGTGCATCGCATTCTTTTATATCTCTTTGTTTGGTGGATAAGCTTAACCTAGAACCCTCATACCTAGTTACTTCCTTAAGGGATGCAAATCCGATAGGAGGGTATGCGACACTTGGGATGTAGTTTGCATGTGTTTGATTTCGTAGGGTTCAGAATTATTATGGGTATGGATTGGTTAAGTAAGTACGATGCCAGGATATTTTACCATGATAGGAAAAATATCACTTAGATGCCTGACTGTAGTGATCTAATTGTATATACCATAAAAACCCTAGTTGTGTGGTGAATGCTTTGGTTGTGGAGGTAGAAGACCAGTTGAATCGAGTTTTCATGGTTAGAGAATTCGCAGACGTTTTTGAACCTGTAGTAGGATCGCCACGGAAATGAGCCATTGAATTTCAGACAGATTTGGTACCGAGAGCAAAACCAGTGAATAGACTGCCAAGCAGGATGACACCTACCGATATGAGGGAGCTAAAGGTGTAGTTGGTGGAGTTGGAAGGCAAGAATTTTATTAGGCCAAGTAGCTCCCTTGGGGAGCAGTCACATGTTTTCCAAGAAGCCGGATAGATCGTTAAGGTTATGATCAATTATTGTAAGTTGAATGAGAAGACGATAAAGAATCGATATCTGTTGCCTAGGATTGATATTTGTTCGACCAGTTGAGTGAAGACAAAGTATTACCTCAGTTGGATTTAGCAACAGGATTCCAATAGCCTAGAGTAGCAGAGGATAGTATTCCTTTGACTGCATTTAGGACCAAATATGGATCGTACGAATGGTTAGTGATGCCATTCGGACTAACTAATACGCCAGCATGCTTTGTAGACTTGATGAAACCGAATTTTCCGAAAGCACTTGCATAGATTCGTTTTGGTATCTATAGATGATATTTTGATATACTCTAAGGATGAAAGGGAGCATGAAGTTCATTTTAGAGTGGTGCTTGAGATGCTGAGGCAGCATTAGCTGAAGGCGAAGTTTTCAAAGTGTCATTTCTAGAAGAAGGAAGTGAAGTTTCTTGGTCATGTAGTCTTAGAAAAAGGGTCATCTATAGATCCGACTAAGATCGAGGCAGTGAATAATTGGAAGAGACCCGAGACAGTGACTAAGATAAAGAGTTTTCCTGGGTTAGCTAGGTATTATCGGAGGTTTATAAAAGATTTTTCATGAATAGCAGCACCGATGACCATGCTAACGCAAAAAATGTGAAGTTCATTTGGACCAATAAGTGTGAGGAAACATTCCAGAAGTTGAAACACTCATTGACTAATGCGCCTGTGTTAGTTGTTCTGGAAGAGAATCAGGACTTAGTAGTATATACAGATGCTTATGGAACAGAGTTAGGAGCTGTGTTAATGCAGAGAGGTAAAGTGATTGCCTATGCATCTCGACGGCTCGGACCGTATGAGGTGAGGTACCCAACTCATGATTTGGAATTATGTGTGGTAATTTTTGCATTGAAGGTGTGGAGACATAATATTTTGGGAGAAAGATTCAAGTTATACATGGATCAAAAGTCACTAATGTATTTATTCTCTCGGAAGGTGTTGAATATAAGACAGTAGAGGTTGTTGGAATATTAAGCCGCTTATGATTTTGGTATTGAGTATACACTAGGAAAACGCAACATGGTTGCGGATGCACCTAGCAGAAAACATCAGAATGCAGTGTTGGCGATGATAGCTGAGTGGAAAGATTTAGAAGCATTGACGACTTGTAGGGTATATTAGAGATTTGAAGCTGGGTCTAGTAAGAAAACTGCTATGTTTTCATGTTTAGAAGTTCGACCAGTAATGATCAAAAGGATTGCTAGTAAACAAGTAAAAGATCTAGTGTTAGTTAAACGGATCAAGAAGTTAAATGATGGAACAGAGAGCGATGACTTGAACGATTTCAGTCTTGACCAGAACTGGTGATTGAGAAAGAAAGGAAGATTGTGTGTTCTGAATGTAGGAGACATTAAGAAGGAAGTTTTAAAGAATTTCATTGTTCGAAGTTCACCATTCATCTAGAAGGAACTAAGATGTATCAGGATATGAAGAGGAGTTTCTTCTAAGAAGGTATGAAGAAGGATGTAGGCTTATGGGTAAAGCGGTGTTTGAACTTCCAATAGTGAAGGCCAAACATCAGAAGCCAAGTGAGTTACTTCAACCATTAGATATTCTAGTTTGAAGTGGTATTCTATTTCTATGAATTTCATAGACGGGTTGCCAAGATATAAAAAGGAAATGAAAGCATATGGGTCATAGTAGATAGGTTGACCAAGAGTGCCTATTTCATTCCAGTTAAGTCAACCAGGATGGCACCTGTTTTGGCTAAGTTATTCATGAAGAATATAGTTAAACTTTATGGAATTCTTAGTAGTATAGTAAGTGATAGAGATTCATTATTCACTAGTGAGTTCTGAAAGAGCCTACAGGATACGTTAGGTACCACACTCGAGATGAATACCGCTTACCATCCACAGACTGATGGGAAAACGAAAAGAGTTAACAAAGTCTTGGAAGATTTGTTAAGATCTTGTGTATTAGATTTTGGTGAGTCATGGGAAGACCATCTACACTTAGTCGAGTTTTGGTATAACAATATTATCAGGCTAGTATAGGGATGACACCGTTTGAAGCTTTGTATGGAAGGCCGTTCAAATCTCCATTTGTTGGTTAGAGACTAGGGATAGGTTGGTTCTTGGTCTAGATTTAGTTAGAGAAGTTGCAGAAAAGATTGAATTGATTAGAGCTAGGATGAAGGAAGCTCAGTCAAGGCAGAAGAGTTACGCCGATAAAAGGCAGAAAGATTTAGAATTCTCTGCCGGAGACCATGTTTTTGTCAAGGTATCACCGATGAAAGGTGTAATCATATTTGGAGGATAAGGGAAATTGGCACCAAGATTTGTAAGACCATTTCCTATTATAGAGATGTCATGACCCAGATTTTCGACGCTCGAAAATTGACACCAATACATCCATTGTATTACATGTCGAGCAGTCGAGTGCTGGAAATACCAAATCGTTAGAGAAATGAATAAGAGGTAGAAGAAGAAAAAAAGAACAACAACACTGAATCTCACAATCGCAGCGGAACAATATACAATAGATAATAACATGTCTTTATACAAAAAGAACTATAACTGTTATTTATACATTACATCATCAGAGTACAATACATCATTAACACACTACCGGATAGTTATAACAACTTGTCCTCACAAAAGATGAATATACAGTCTACTATACACAGCGGAATATAATCAAATACGTGAAATATGTCTCCGTCATCCAGCTTGTCTCCTGAGCTCCATAGCATCCTATCATGAATCTGTGATACTCGGTCTGACCAAAGCATTATAATAAAATGACACCTGAGTCAGTCTGGAAAACCAGCGTGAGAAAACACACACTCAATTCGAATTATTAAAGTTATCAAAATCCTTTGAAAATCAAAGGTATATTATAAGACCACACCACACTAAACACGGTGGGTTTTTATCTTATGATAACCAAAACATTTCATATCAAATCCTATGATATTATAATAATGCTAAGTACAAATACTAATTCAAATAGCTAAAATTGTTACATTAATTAAATTCCAGCATGCTAGGCTCTACAACTAAAACCGTAAAGGCACGTATCAGAGAATGGATTCCATACGACTGACTAGGCACTGGGGTATCACCTGTCACGGTACACGTCTAGAAAAATGTACCAAGGACCACTCTGGGATCACCTGCAACACAAGATCAAACTATCCCTAACCTGGACAGATCGAATATGCTATCGCCCCGGGTGTTCCCACTCTTTTTTGAGCTCCTTCCATTTATCGTAGTAATAATATCCAATGGAATGTAGAAAGGTGATAAACATACCCTAATTAGGTGTGACCCACTTAGCCTTGCTGCATATCCCTTGCTTTTCAGTCATTCTCGGTTGATAAGGCTAGAGGCTACGATTACCATTTTTAGAAAATTTCACTTAGAATGCTTATTGTCCTCTGATGATAATGTACTGATAGCATTCATCCATACAAGTCTGTTCTGGGTTCGAATGTAACCGAAGACACTATTCCTACTACGTCCATTTTGGAGTCATCCTCAGGATTAGTAACGATCAGTCCTTGCACTTCACTGCTCCATTTTCGAATTTATGCTCTTATTTTCACTTCGAAAACATACTCATTGGATAGAAATGGTTTTTAGATAACTTATCCGATCCCGGTCTCTCTGAAACAACATTCTATATTTCTAGTAAACTCAACCCCAGTTCTTAAGGAAATAAACAGACGAAAATAAGATCGGAGATCACCTCCTAATAGTTAGTGGACGGATTTTCTTATAAACGTCCTAGTAGAATGAAATGAGTTTATACGTACAGTATAGCACCTCGAAAGGTAATTGTACCACATAATCCCCATATTTCTCCTAGATATTCCTAAAGCTATATTTTGGGTCTAGATTTTGACAGTCGGTTATTTAACTATCAAATAAATAATCAATCAACCAAATATTTCCTTTTCCACTGAAAATACTTTATATTTTTTAATTTAATTTTAAATAAATTAAATATTTGTATTGAAAAGTATATACTTATCTTATCGAATTTAGTATATTCACAAACTATCCTTTTCAAAAATATTTGAAAGTCTTTTTCCAAATAATATGAAAAGTACCACTGCGGTATCAACCATGGATTCACAGCTCAATGGTTACATCTCTATTCCAGAGAAATCCAAAACCTAATTGCAGGCACTCTCTGCCTCCGATTACACCATGAAAGTATACCATTACTTTTTGAAACTTCATTAAATAATTTCCTCAAAAATAATACTTTTAAAATTTCTATATAAATTTCCAAGTTAATTTTAAGCAAATACTCTTTAAAATAAAGGTTATTATATAAGATTAATATTGAATAATTTATCTTTGAAAATGATAATACTAATTAATTCTTAAATAATAATTGACTTAATATAAACTAACTTAATTAATAATTAAATATACTTTAAACAATTTAAAACAACTAAATAATTAATTTTCTGAAATTTTCTTAAACACCTTTTTAAATTACATAGTTAATAACTAAAAATCCTCCTAACTCAATTTCTCGATAAAATACATTCTCAAATTCCAATATAACTAGTCTAACATTTATAAATCTCTTTCGAACCAATTTGATTTACGTCCCAATTCCGTAAACCCCCTTTCATGTTTCAACAAAAAAAATCTACCACATATTTTTAAGCCAATTTTCCCATCTCGTTATAAATCCTCACCATGAATTTATAATTTCAATTTATCTACTGATAATCACTTCACCTTATTTATAAACACTGTTTATAAATTCCATAGTCTCATTTCCCGTTTATAATGGTTCCATAATACTTAATCGATTACAAATCAATTTCCCAAATTGAATTCCATTTTTAAATAAATTTCTTAAAATAACCCAACTATATTCCTAAACCCAACAAAATTCAGATTCCACTTCCTTTTCATAATTTAAAATCTTATTTAAAAATGTAGTATAACAATTGCATATTTTATTTTCAAATTCCCTTTTTATTTTCCCAAACTATTTTAAATCTCGATTTTAAAACTTTTTACACTTAAAAAACTATCACTTAAGTTTTATTACTTAAAATCCCTTTATTTACATTATTCCAAAATCTCTATTTTCCATATTCCAAAATTATTAAGTACAAATTTTAAAATCAAACTATTTATTTTTCCCAAAATTCATTTCTTTTAATAAATCCAAATTCCACTATAAATATTTTACTTCCAATTTCCCTTTTTGATTTTTATCCAAATTTCAATGTAAATATTTGTGATATTTTAAAAATACCAAAATCTAGTCCGAAGATCCCATTTCATCTAATACGTCCAAATGACACTATAATCTATCACAGATTATTCAACATATCGTATCACTGAATATGAAATTAAATTCAACATTTTTGAGGAATCTAGTTGGATCCATCCAACTTGTTTCTCTGCATTCACCGATGTTAATATAATATAAAAATACCAATCCTACTTCGAGGGAGATACCGCGGTATATAGGATCATCCGCTATTATGTGGGGTGCATAAGGGCTCATCCGCTATATATATGCGGTAATATCACTCCAACTACTAATATATTTGCTACTATATATAATATCACATTCAACTGATAATAATTTATCAATTCAATGAATCAATCAATAATTCATTTTAACTGTTTAAAATTAATTGCAGTAATCCAAAATTGAGTGGGATTAATTCACTTTGCTTGCAGTCGTCGCGATAGCGATTTATTTGAATTAAAATTAAACAAATGTTTAATTTTAACAAAAATTTTCAGTAGGTCAAATCAACTCCAATCTAGCTCCAAATTGTAGTGCCTGACAATACTGACCCACGCAATTTGTTTGCGATTTCGACCTTGTATGCACAAATTAGAGCTTTTATATGTTACATTTTAAATATATAATTTACAAATATTTTTTTTTTGTATAACCTAAATAAATCCAAGTCGTTCATTCCTAGATTTGCAGATCTGGGTCGCACCTCTCTTTCCCCTTCTCCTCCGTTCGAAAGCTCTAGGTTCATCGTGTACAAGAACCCATCACACAACCACAGCTTCAATCGCCGCCGCCCCTTTGACGCATTTGAACACAATCGAACACCATCAGATCGAGCGCAAATGCAAGCTCTACCCTCGACCCCAATCTAGATGAACTCGATCATCTCTAGCTCTAGAAAAACGCATACAGATGGCCAATGTTTGAGCCACAATTTTTCCTTCCTCGTCACACTATTCACAATCTCCACCATTGAATTTCTAGAGCTCATCGAGCTCTGCGTATTCTTAGTTGAGAGCTTCATCTATAGGCATGTGGATTTGAAGAAAAAGGGAGAAGAAGATTGTTTTTCGACTATTGAAATGTATGGAGGCACGTAGTAATACTCTAGGGTTTACCGTGCAATTTATATAGACGTGCAACAATATATTTTTTTATAATTTTATTTTGACTTTTACTCATATTTTCCAAAAACCTCTAAACAAAGCGTGCCGTCGGGTGTTTATAATATTGGACCCCTATTTCGAATGCAATGGAAAAGGTTTCGAGTCCTAATTTGATCGTATGGAGAAGATAGCTTTTTGGACCCAATTATTATATTGAATTTTTGATATAAATTTCAATGCGTTTATATCCCATATGGCCAAAAGATGACTTCGAATGCTAAGAAATTTAAAATCCAATAATAATACCCTATTACGGATCTAATGGAACTGGTTTCGTCGAATTCCAAGACTATGCCCCGGATGGCTATTTATATATGTTGATTCAAACGATATATTTTTAAAATTGAAAAAATCACTTTTAAATTCAATTTAAAAAGTTCTATTACCTCAATTATTATAAATATAAATTTTATAAGCCTTTAAATTATTTTTATCAAGCCTAAAAACCAAGATTCAGTATTTTACCCAATTTACAATTATTAAATTCAAAAATTAAATTATCCAGTAAATCGTTATATTTGAAATTCAAGTTAAAATTAACTTTTTGAATATTTATAATCAATTAAATATTCCAATTTCAAATAACCAAAATTCTGGGTCGTTACAAGAGAGGATTGGAAAACTCACATATAGAGTAGAGTTACCGAACAGTTTGGCAAGAGTCCACGATGTTTTTCATGTTTCTCATCTAAGAAAGTACATTCAAAACCCAAAGACTACTATAGCACCGACTATGTTAGAGGACTTGGTAGTAGAGATGAATCAGACTATAGTTAGAAAGCCCGTTCGTATAGTCGCGAGAGGTGAGAAGAGGCTAAGGAACAAGACAGTCAGATTAGTTAAAGTCCAATGGAGCGACGATGACAGAGACTGTACTTGGGAGACTGAGGGCAGGATTAGAGATGCTTGTCTTGATTTACTTGATTGTATTTTTTACCTTTTATGATTGATTTGTTCTATACCCTATCGTAAATTCAAAGACAAAATTCTTTAAGGACGGGAGTATGTAACGACCCTAAGTTTGAGTAACAATATTTAGGACATTTAATTAGTTAAATTAAATAAAATAATGTAATGATTAGGGGATTGAGAGTTGTGATTAGTAAGGGTAGCCGTGCCATATAATAAATGAGCTAACATGAATTAAAATAGATAAGGGAAATAGGCAAAGGCAAAATAGGAATAGATACATTATTATACCCTAAACCCTTA
Organism: Allium cepa; assembly: GCA_030765085.1. Taxonomy (NCBI): domain Eukaryota; kingdom Viridiplantae; phylum Streptophyta; class Magnoliopsida; order Asparagales; family Amaryllidaceae; genus Allium; species Allium cepa. The sequence continues at coordinate 477,731,916 of CM060943.1, read as the reverse complement.
GGCCATTCATTTTACACATTCATTTCATTATCAAAAATTAAAATTAGAGGCGGACCACTATTAAGGAAGAAAAAGAGGAAGTTATGCCAAAGGAAGAAGCTAAATCAACATTAATCCATTTTCAAATCTCAACTCCTTAATCTCAAGCTAAAGGTGAATGATAACTACATTTAGACCTATCTTGCTAGGTTTTGCCATGTTTTGATTGTTAAAATTGGATATATGTTTGTTGATGATTTATGCTAATTGATATAGATTTCATGATAAGTTTTGATGTAAAAACCCTATTAAAAGACATCCAAAATGCCTTGCGAGTTTAGATTTAGACCAGAAATGTTATTTTAGAGATGGTTTACAATTTTCATAATTTTCTGAATTAATGTGGATTTTATATTAATTTTCTAGTGAGGAAAAATGGATATTTGGGTTCAAAATAATTTATGGCTAAATTATATATGTTTTGGGACTGAAATTTATATATGTTAAAAAACATATTAAAATGATTTATAGGAAATTTCGTAGAATTTTCCTAAGTGTTTTAATGAATATATAAATTTATTTAAGGTATCAGACTTAAATGTTTTACATATTTATAAAAGGAGAAGGGCTATTTTATAAATAATTTAAATTGTTTATTTCTGAAATTTTGGCAGTACTTTTGAAAAACAAAATTAGAAACCAATAATATTTTAACAAACAAGGCAGGTTAGTTGAAAAGAATTACTTTTCAAAGTTAAAAATCAGAGTTTGTCATACTCTAGCTGTTTCGCTGCTTTCGACGCCTAGGTTTTGATTGAGTACTTTCCCCTCCATTGCCATCGAAACCAATGCACATAGTATCAAAGACTTGGTCCATAGTGAATTGGATATAAGCGGAACGTATTGGGTTGAGACAATGGGTTCTGACAAGCTCGAAGCATTACTTTGCTTTCAAATGAAAATGAGCCTGCTTTACCATTGAAAGTAATGCTTTCAACTTAGTTGGCTTTCGACTGGGTCAATTTGACTTAAAGAAAGGATTCGAAAGAGGTTGTGCCTTTTGTTTTAAGTAAATGCTTTTGAAGAGGGTTGAAACTCTTGCTGCCACTTTCTACCTTTCGAAGCAATGCCTTTGAAAGAGTTTATTCGTTTTAAAACCCAAGCCACTTCTCCATTGCTTTCGAAGGGTCGGTATCGACACCGTCGCTTCTTTACTTAGGAAATATCTTTTAGAAGAGTTCTTTCGACTTAGTTGTTTTATGACCATTTTGTTCTATTGCAAGTAATACCCAAAGGTTTTGAAGGGAAAGGTTTTTAACAGGTTTCGAAAGGGTATTCCACATGTTTTACTTGAACCCAATTCTTTTGAAAGGTTTGTTTATAGAAAAGAATTTGAATGCTTTCAAAAGGTTTTAAATGAAGGTTTCGACGGGATGGTTCCGCAAATGTTTCAAAAGGTTTTGACTAAAAGATTTCAATGTTTTTGGAAGGCAATGTTTTTTATGTTTTCATAATAGGACGTCTAAGGTTCTAATGCTTTTGAAAGAAAGGTTTCGTACTGATTTTGAAAGGTTTATTAATAATGTTTTCGAAAAGTATGTTTTAGCCTTTCGGCCTAAGATATTACTTGGTTTTGAAAGGGTTGCTTTGAATGGATTCGAAAGGGGTACTTTCAAAGGTTAAAATTTCTCATCAACAAAGTTTTATGTAAAGTACATATTGTTAGTCCGTGAGATGATGGTTTTGATCACAATAACCTTAGAATAGATTATAAAATATAAATACTAACAGTATAAGTTTAGATATATATGTATATGCGGGATTTAACCATACATGTACCAAGAATGAAGACCGGACAGTATAGAGATTCAAGATATCAAGATTGAAGACTCATGAGTATCAAGATTATCAAGAGTTCAAGAATTCAAGTAATTTATTCTTTAATTAGAAATTTTGTTAAAACTCCTAGAAAAGCACTGGCATCTTAAAATCCAATTTATTCGTGGAATGGAATCCACTTCGAGCCTGTTAAAGGGATGGAACCCTAAATAGGATGGAACCTACGAAAAATCTAGTGGAACATTGTTTTGTATCCGCTAACCTTTTATTCACAATGATTTTTCAAAGTTATATCTTGTTTTCAAAATGATTTCAAAACCTTCCTTTTAAAAGCATCAAAAACATCTATCCTGATTTCAAATACTTTTAGCCTCAAAATAATCTTTAATTTCAAAATCAAATTATCCTTGTTTTTAAACTATCTTTTAAATATAATATATTTAACTTTTAAATATTTATACTTAGATTTTAAATATAAAATTATAGTAAAATTTTGTATATATTATTCTTTACACTTACTTATGTATTTTAAATATAGCCAAGTATATTTATAAAGTTTAAAATAGTTTTAATATAAAATAAAGGTTAGTTTCAAAGAATATCAAAACACCAAAAATCCCTTTGGGATGTCGACATACTCATGCACCCATGTCGACATGGTGTTAATTGAGTTCAAAATTTAAATTTCAAAAGAAGTGTCTATTCGTCGTAACTCTTCACGAATGGACAAGACTATTGTTCCTCTATAAATAGGGGTTAGTTTCAACGAATTTTAAGACAGTTTTTCTGGTTTTTCACTCCTCTTCTTCTTCCACATTTCTATATAAAAAAATTTATCATTACTCTGCCGAAATCAACATTGAATCTAACTAGATTATCTCTGGTTTGATTCTCTATCACTATCTCAACAAGATCCTCAGTGCTATTCAGAGTTATAGGCTTTTTGTAATCAACTTAGCGAGAAAAGGTGTGATTGTAGCCTTGAAAATCAATCAAGTGTAAAAGGTGTGATTGTAACCTTGGAAATCAATTGGGTGAACTTGTTGCCCGGGAAATCAAGTATCTCTACCCAGAGGATTGTGATTCTAGAGGGTGTACCTCGTAGCCTTGAAATCGAAGGTGTAATTGTAAAGATTGTTTTTAAAAGGAAATCCGTACTTGTGTGCAGGACTGGATGTAGGGTAACTTCAAACCAGTATAAAATCTAGTGTGTTCTTTCCTTTACTGCTTTTGCTTTATATTTGCATTTTTGTTTGATTCTGTGATCATATCTGTGTCTAAATATTGCATACATTTGTGTTAAAATTAACAAAAACTCAAAAAGATTTAATAATTCTCTAAAACACTATTCACCCCCCTCTAGTGTTTGTCCTTAGCCTTAAGATCCTTAATCCGCATTTCTTACATATATACATGGCTAGGTCAATTGAGTAAAGCACAGAGAATATTTTCCTTGTTTAAACTATGATTTAAAGGTTTAAATCAATTTGAAAGAAATGGTTTTCATGGAAAATTTATAGGTATATGACCTTAAGTAAAATGACTTGGATATTAGAATACTAGAAGGGACTGGTATAGGTCATACCCTATACATTAGCTATTAGCCCCTAGTTAATTTAGTCCAAATTCCAATTTGTAGGGCTTTGTCATGGGTAAACTATAATGATGTTACATACAGAAAGGAAAATATATGTATAGAGATAGGTTATTAGTGAGCCCACAAAACCATTAGGATCAGTTGACCCTGGAGAAGTAAGTTAGGGACAGATCGTCTAGAAGAGGAGTATCTAACAAAAGTTAGATTTTTTGTTTAGTAGGCCCAAGTCAGCCAAAAATTAGCAGTTAGCCAAACAAAACTATAGTGTTCGGACAGGTAGTCCATTTGCTACCTGATTTATATGCTTACATGAATTGCTTTATTGTTTTTGAGCAGTTTTGGTTGCAAGATTAAGATTCGCAAAAGATATGTTTTAAAGGATATTAGCGAGGGGAAACCCGTTCCGCTAAGCGGTGTGGGCTTACTTAATATCAAATAACCGAGATGTATAGTATTATTCACACCAGGCTTTATGTCTGACTCAAAGTTTATGTTTTCCCCTTAAACTCTCAAGTACTCAAAATTGATTTGAGTAGGCTGAGGGTTGAGGATTTTTAGGTTAGTAGGTGGATAAATAAAGCTTCCGAAGACAAGTAGGAGGCTGATGCTAGCTATAATTAGGAGTTGTTTAGTTTTATTTCCACTGTGTTGTATTAAGTCTAATATGTTTATTTAGTACTCTAGTTAACTAAGGGGGCATCTTCATATGTCGCTCTTGGCGTATTTTTTTAATAATTATATTCGATCTAAACCTGAGAAATGATGGGATTATGTTATGGAATATGAAACATGTTTTGTGTAATGTAATCAGAAAAGTTGTTTTTGAAATCTGTAATTTTGTTTCATATTCATGTGCTCCTGATATTATGAATACCATCAACATTACCGTATTGGGTCACTGGAAGTCAATACTATGGATAACTACAGCATCTATAGCGCTTATCTTGGGGCCTCCAAATAGAGGATGTTAAACTAACTTTCGAATATGTTGGAATTAGGTCCTGATGATATTTCCACTAAGTTCGGAATATGGGTATTTGGCTAGGAAAACGGGTGAGAATGCCTCAATTAGAGTCTGTAAATTTTAGGCGCGAATAGTGCTAGAGAGAAGCCTATATACGGACCCTTACCCTCCTTCATTCTCAAAAACCCTAACCCTAAAATAACCTCATCCAATGGTCATGATTGATCGGAGCCGCTAGAGACGTTTTCAGCCAAGGGGCCCAACTACAAAGTTGTTCGCCATGATGAGTGGAGCAACTTAACAGGTTATATAATCAATTAGAGGCATGTGGCGCCGTGGATCTAGCAATGATCGACGATCGTGTTTTGGGTCCATTCACCTCGTCAGTGGCGTTTTGAAGGTCGAGATGGATAGCATGGGTCAATGTCGAGGTAAGCTGTCGTTTAGGAGTAGCGGTCGGTGGGCATCTATGGCGGCGTAAGTGGAGGTTTGAATGACAAATATTTTGTCAAGATCGTTTTTGAGCTATGATGGACGATGGCTGTGAGGCTGGTGGTCGTTGGGTTTGTCATGGTCGGGGAGTGCTTGGATGATGGTGCTGTGGTGGCAGGAGCTCCAAGGTGATGGCGGCAAAGCTTGTAATCGACGGCCTAATTTGGTGACGTGAGGATTAGGGTTTGTCAAATTAGGCGATTAAGAGTTAATGTTATGATTTAGTTAATAATTATATTATTATTTTACTCGTAAATCTTATTTGACCCATATCTTGATCATAAAGGTCCAAATTGAACGCAAGTATTCGTTTTTGGTTGAAATTATTGACTGCTTGGTTAAAATATCCACTTTGAAAAGCAATTTGTATTTAAATTGAAATATAAGAAATTTGTAGAGGGGTTCGGATTTCTAAAAATTATGATAATTAATTTCCATTTATATTCCTATATTTTATTTCAGTTATAACCCTGCTATATGGATTGTTCATTGCTGAATCTTGATTATTTAGCACTATCAGCTACGACATTGTTATATGTTCTGAACTTAACCCTTGTAATGATAAAAATCAATAACAACATTGGTTACCTGCTTTGGTGGCTATTGGCCTTAATTTAGTAATTTGGAAATACTATTAATTTCCATTTGACTTGAAATTGGTTTTTGATTCGGAGAATGATTTCAAATCTAATCTTCGGATTTTGTAAAATACTTTTATCTAACTAGAATTTGAACTTCTCTATTTTATCGCAACCTTTTTATTTGTCTTTTCTAAATTATTTAAAAATGATCTGAAGTTTTTTAACTATCATTCAATAATGATTTAAAGTTGTTTAACTGTTGTTAATCATGTTTAAAATGTTTTTATTTCTATTTTATATTATTATAAAGCTATTTATTAATGTCTTAATATTGTGAAAAGCTGTTTATTTAAATAATTGATATTATTTAAGGGAAATAATTATTATTCATTAACAATATTTTGGAAGTTAATTATTTATTATAATAAGCTTTTGGAAGATTAATTATTAATATAATAATGTTTGAAATTATTAATTATATTAATAATGTTTTGAAGTTATTATTATTATACCAATAATGTTTTGAAGTAAATTATTATTTCATCGATGATGTTCTAAAGAAAATTGATTATGCTATTAATGTTGTTGAAAAGTTAATTTATTATTTATTGATGTTTAAAGTTAATTAATTTATCTGACTAGCTAGTTGTATTAATAAATAATAAATTGATTTGTAAATGAATTTCATTTAATAAAGAGTTTATAATTGAAAATGGAGTTTTGTATATATAAAGGATTTTTATAAAGGCTTTACAAATAATTTTTATAAAGGGACTTTAAAAAAGATTGTTATAAAGTAATTTTGGAATGGATTTTTATAAAGGCGTTCTATAAAGAATAAAGTTTTATAAATGAGTTTATAGATTTATAAAAAGAGTTTTATAAATTGTTTTAGAGATTTAAAAAGATTTTTATAAATTGTTTTAGCGATTTAAAAAGAGTTATATAAATTATTTTAGAGATTTATAAAAGGTGTTTCATAAATGATTTTAGAGTTGTATAAAAGAAGATGAGATTGATTTCCAAAAATGATATTTAAATAATTATGGTGGTATGGAAACATCTTTCCATACTTGATACCAAATATGAAATCTTTCCCAGCTTTTGTAAATATACTTATACATACTATTGAGATAAGTGTACAAATAAATTTTCTAAGTGGTGAAATGGTAGTGTTTTTGTGAATATAATTATACCGTTGAGATAAGTATATGGATATTCTTCTAATTGTTGAAAGGAGTAAAAAGGGTTTGTGAGTATACCTTTGTAAAAGTATTTTGATACAAGTAGTTACAAGGTGATTTTAATTAGTGAAAGTATTAATTAAAGAGGTTAGTGGTTTCTTATGTACTTGACCAATGTTGGCTTTTCCAATGGATTAATTCCCTAATCTGATTATTGTTTTGTTTGATAGTTAAATAACGGACTATCAAATATTGGCCAGTTCTAAAATAATTATTGTCCGCTTGAAGAGACTAGGATCAAATATATTATATGAAAACCACTTCGAATCGGCATAAGAGTTCGAACGAAAAACATCTTAATGATGGTTTCTAAGATGGAGTTCTTTGACGTACAAGGGCTACTTACTATTAATCCTAAGGGTGATTCCAAAATGAAAGTAATAGAAGTAGTGTCTTTGATTTCGTTTAGACTCCAAACAAACTTGTATAGGTGAATGCTGGCATTGTATTTTTGCCTAAAGGGAAGTGTTAACATTTCAAGTGAGAATTGCTAAAAGGAATCAGGTAATCGTTACCTCACAAGTCTCACACCCGGCAAATGACTAAAATAGGGACGTGCAGCAAGGCTAAGTGGGTCGCTCCCACTAGGGTATATTCATTGCTTATATAGAGTTGATATTTATGTATGTTTCGGGGCCTATTATGGTTGTTTATCAACCTAAGGGTGATCATATTCAGTGCTACCGAGTAAGGGTTAGGGTCGGTCCTAAGTAGCTGAGGTGTAATGTGTTGTAGCTGCTATCCTACCCTTTGGTCAGGGCTGGAATATCAACAAATTAGCCAGAAAAGGATGGATATCAGGATTAGAAATCAATTGGAAACAAGGCTGTGATCGATATCATCAAAATTTGGCCAAGTTACGATCAAGGTGAAATTTCGAGAAAGTGAAAAAGAAAATCTAAGAGAGGCTAAGTTTCAAATTTCAGGTCAATCGGAGTTCGTATGCTCGAAATATGGGTGAATCAATTTGGAAGGGGCTGATTTCGTATCGATACATTTCGTATCGATACAGTTCGTATCGGTCCATCATGGATACGAACAGTGCGTTCGTATCGATTAGGTAGGGACACCAAATGGATTTGGACTTGATGGCAGTGGACCCGAATTGGATAGGTAAGCATGTGATGGTTTGTTCGACTCGATCAGTTCGTACCGATCAGGGTGGAAAGTAGGAGCTTACTTCGAATCGATGTACTTCGCATCGATGCAGTGCATATCAATTGAATGGACGCACGGGTGAAGTTCGTATCGATCGTTGCTAGGTCGATACAGAAGGGAAGTAATGGTTTCGGGACTTTACTTGAACATTTCGTATCGATTGCTCGTGGGTCGATACAAACAACGCGCTTGGGAAGGGTACGAAGGAAGCAGGTTTTGTGGATACGAAGTAATGGATTCGAAGCACGCTGTGGACACAGATGGATACGAATGGGTGGTTACGAAGCCTAGATGCGACCGAAGGATATACATGATTTGAAGGAAGAAGCGTTTAACGCGGCATGAAAATGGATCGAGCCTTGAAAATAGTGCCACGTCATCAGCATGCACGTGCATGGTATCGATATGATCTGGTATCGATACGAAATTGATCGATACGAACAACGTACCACACGAACCCTACATTTCGTATCGATCATATCTGGAGATCTACAAGTCCAAATGCTATAAAATTTTCACAGCAGCTTACGTACGAGCTAAGGAAAGTTCATGCCAAGTTTCGACTCCATTGGACAAAATCTTGATCGATACGAATTACGTTCATATCGATCACGGATCGAGCCGAAACTTCATGGATCGATCATGTGGGCCCATTCACGTGCCAGAAGGGGTCTCCCGAAGTTTGAGTGAGATATCAGCCTCCTACACCTATAAATAGAGCCGTAGGGCCTACAAAAAAAGGATCTTTTTGGCTTCTCAACGTCCAGACTCTGCCTGATTCAACTTTGCACTCCATAGCTGCTGTTGTACTCGGATTTCTTCATTTTAATCTGCTGTAATCGATTGTAACCAGCAAGGAAAGTCAATAAAATATTAACATTTGGAGTGGACGTAGGCCGGAGATAGCCGAACCACTATAAATCTTGTGTCTCTGTCTATTTCTTTCTGTTTGAAGTTTATAATTCTTCATTTTTCATCCTCTACGTTACATGGATCTATGATTTGTGATCATATACTGCTGATTAGTGTTCATATGCTGGTGCTTTCACGATATATAAGGTTTGTGACCAATTTTGGCACAAATACTTTGGTGCTTTCACCGAGAACAACTAGCACCCGCTATACCAGATTTGGAGTTTAGATTTGAAGGCTTAAGGGTTCAGATCTAAAGAGCTACGATGAGGCAATCGAGTAGAAGACAAAGAGCTGAGAGAAGTCAACATGAAGGGAGCCAGGAGGCATCATCAGGGGCTAATCAGACTTCAGCTTCCATCACCAGAGATGAGATGGAGTTGATGATGGGAGCAAATGCATGAAGAGTTTCCAAAAAGGAAGGAGGAAATGATGCAAAACCTCCTCAGACAGTTTGGACAAGCAGGGACAGTTGGAGCTTCAGGAGTTCAGATCCACGTTGCTGGAGCGAAAGACCAAACAGACAATCAAATGGAGCAGCTCAACAAGGCACAATCCCTGACCAGCACACAACCATAAACCTGGATGGATCCCAACATGAGGGCACGCCACTCGACAACAATGGACCAGTTCATGGAGGAATTCCAGTTAACCCCACACGGCAAGATGCTGATAGGAGTATAGGAGCACGGGATGAAGAATATGTACCGAAATTCCCCTGAGGACTCGGGGGCAACCCTTGACAGACAATGCTGGATTGGCTGAGATTATCAGGCGAACTATGCGCGGAGGATTGACAAACAGAGATCTGGCAGGAGTAAACAGGAGTCTATTTACTCAAGACATCAGGATAGCTCGAAATCCACCAGAATTCAAGCTACCTACACTAGAAGTATACAATGGCAAGGTTGATCCTACTTATCATTTGATGAGATATACAAGACATATGGAAGTGCTGGGGGCAACGAAGGAAGCGATGGCCCGATGTTTCCCTCTATACTTGACGGATATAGCTGCGATGTGGTTCAGGCAGCTGGAGGAAGGATCTATTAGGACATGGATTGAATTGGTGAACAGGTTTCTGAAGCAATTTCGGGTTCATATCAAAAGGCCGAAGAACGTGATGACGCTAACGTCAGCAAAGAAAAGGACAGATGAATCGCTCAGAGCTTTCTTAACTCGGTGCAATGCAGCGGTTGCTTCGGTGGATCTGTCAGATCCATCGATGGTTTTAATGGCGGCAGTATCAGGAGTCAGAGAGGATTCAAATTTCAAAGTATCTCTAATATGAGACCCACCACTGGACCTTGGGGAATTCTTTCACGAAGCTGAGAGATTCCTTTGGCAGGAAGATGCGTGTTCAGATATAAAATTAAAGGAGGTGAATGCAACTGAGGATGGAAGGCTATCCAGCGGAGGCTCAGATAAAGATAAAGGAAAAAGGAAGCTGGATGGCGAATCAAGAAAATCTAGGAAGCAGTGGAAGGGGCCTAAGTTTTCCACTTACACGGGATTAAATGAGACGTTGGAACGGATATTCATGGAGACGCGGAATCCCTTCCCTACCGAAGGCCAGCGAGGAGAGAACCCTCTGAACATGAAAGGGCATCTAGGAGGCGCTGTTTTTTCACGATTTAGACGGACATGATACCAACAGTTGTAGGCATCTGAAGGACATAATTAAGGAGCATGTGAGGAATGGACAGTTGCGACAGTATGTCGGAGCTCGAAATGCAGCCGTGGAACAAGAGAACCACCGTCTACCTCAAACAACGATGGCGCGAGGACCAGGAATGATGGTCGATTTGTTATCAAATAAAAGGGATGATATGAAATAAGTAGCAAACTGCAAGCAAACGGCCAAGTCGTTTACTCGTGTATGGGGACGCAGATGGCCCCTAGGCATGCTCTGGCCGATGATAAACTGCTATGCTATGGTTTGTGAAATCTATTTTTTCTTTTGGTTTGGACATTTGCTTTTTCTAATTCGATTTTGGAGTTTGGTTTGAACTCTTGGTTTTGTTTGTTTTCTGTTTTGGACTCTCGTTCGGATGATTGTTTTCTGTTTTGGATATTGATTTGGATTTCTGATATGGATTTCTTGTTTTCTGATTTGATTTGGATTTTGGATTGCATTTTGATTGGATTTTTATCTGGTTTTTGGTAAATGGTTGTCGGGTATGGATTATGCCTAGCAAGGGGTAAGTCTCTTCGTCCGAACATGGCAAATTGGCTTATTCAGGTCGTCGAGTATGGACTATGCTCGACAGGGGTTCGGAGCAACCAGGATTCAGCCTAGGACTTAGGCCTTATATTATCAGTTACTATTTCAGGTCGTCGAGTATGGACTATGCTCGACAAGCGTCCGAAGTGGCCAGGATTCGGCTTAGGACTTTAGCCATGACGTTATTCAACGTCCAGGGACACTGGACCACGGTCGTCAAGTGTGGATTGCGCTTGGCAAGAACCCGGAGAGGTTACGGATGTGAATATTGGATATGAACGGCAAAGGGCTTGGATATTGACCCAGAAAGGTCCTAGATTTGGAATCAGACATCGATTAAGAGCAGTCAAGAACGATGCACTTAGATGATATGGCTATAAACTTTGGACATTGGATTATGAACTATTCAAACCACGCCTTCTTATTACAAGGCATGTTTTAGGGGGCAAATGTTATCCCACCCTTTGGCCAGGGCTGGAGTATCAACAAATTAGCTGGAAAAGGATGGATATCAGGATTGGAAATCAATTGGAAACAAGGCTTGATCGATGTCGTCAAAATTTGGCCAAGCTCCGATCAAGGTGAAATTTTTAGAAAGTGAAAAGCAAGACTAAGAGAGGCTACGTTTCAAATTTCAGGTCAACAGGAGTTCGTATGCTCGAAATATGGGTGAATCAATATTGGAAGGAGCTGATTTCGTATCGATACATTTCGTATCGATACAGTTCGTATCGGTCCAGTATGGATACGAACAGTGCATTCGTATCGATCAGGTAAGGACATCAAATGGATTTCGACTCGATGCCAGTGGACCCGGATTGGATAGGTAAGCGTGTGATGGTTTGTTCGACTCGATCAGTTCGTACCGATCAGGGTGGAAAGTAGGAGCTTACTTCGAATCGATGTACTTCGCATCGATGCAGTGCGTATCAATTGGATGGACGCCGGGTGAACTTCATATCGATCGTTGCTGGTTCGATACAGAAGGGAAGCAATGGTTTCGGGACTTTACTTGGACATTTTGTATCGATTGCTCGTGGGTCGATACAAACAACGCGCTTGGGAAGGGTACGAAGGAAGCAGGTTTTGTGGATACAAAGTAATGGATTCGAAGCACGCAATGGACACAGATGGATGCGAATGGGTGGTTACGAAGCCTGGATGCGAACGAAGGATATACATGATTTGAAGGAAGAAGCGTTTAACGCGGCATGGAAAATGGATCGAGCCTTGAAAATAATGCCACGTCATCAGCATGCACGTGCACGGTATCGATAGGATCCCGTATCGATACGAAATTGATCGATACGAACAATGTACCACACGAACCCTACATTTCGTATCGATCATATCTGGAGATCTTCAAGTCCAAATGCTATAAAATTTTCACAGCAGCTTACGTACGAGCTAAGGAAGGTTCATGCCAAGTTTCGACTCCATTGGACAAAATCTTGATCGATACGAATTACGTTCGTATCGATCACGGATCGAGCCAAAACTTCATGGGATCGATCGGTGGGCCCACTCACGTGCCAGAAGGGCCCTTCCAAAGTTTGAGCGAGATATCAGCCTCCTACACCTATAAATAGAGCCCCAGGGTCTACAGCAAAAGGATCTTTTTGGATTCTCAACATCCAGACTCTGCCCGATTCAACTTTGCACTCCATAGCTGCTGTTGTACTCGAATTTCTTCATTTTAATCTGCTGTAATCGATTGTAACCAGCAAGGAAAATCAATAAAAGATTGACTTTTGGAGTGGACGTAGGCCGGAGATAGCCGAATCACTATAAATCTTGTGTCTCTGTTTATTTCTTTCTGTTTGAAGTTTATTATTCTTCATTTTTCATCCTCTACATTACATAGGTCTGTGATTTGTGATCATATACTGCTGATTTGTGTTTATACGCTGGTGCTTTCACAATATTTGGGATTTGTGACCAATTTTCACGCAAAAAGTAGCCTCAAGTTCATTTTTATCTAGAGGTGTACCGATTCGATGTGTAGACCCTTACTCTTTAACAATTGGAATCCATTTTCCAATAAGAGCCTTCGGACTTGATTGTATACCTAATATGCTGGAATTTAATAATGTAACAATTTCGGCTATGATTCAATATTTATTGTAAACCCTAATCATTATTGTAATATCAGAGGATTTCCTAAAGAAATGTTTTGGTTATCGTAAGGTAAAAACTCGTCCGTATTTATATATGGCGTTGTCTTACGAGATACCTTTATTTTTCAAAGGGATTTATAAATATAGAAATCAATATGATTTGATAAAATTGTCTCACACTGGTTTATCAGACTGATCCGGACGTTATTTTCTTATATTGCTCATGTCAGCCGGAGTATGTTTTAGATATAGCTCTACATGCTTTAGAGTTTCAGCAGACGAGCAACGTATTCACGTATCTTTTTATTTCCACTGCATTTTTCTATTTGTTGTATTTATCAGCAAATTGTAGGGACATGTTGTTATAACTATCCAGGCTGATGATAGCTTAGTACTGTAATTGGTGAATATATATATATATATATATATTACAGTTTCCTTTTATTAAAGATCATTGTATGTATTATAGTTCACTCGTTACGATGTAAATTTATGTTTTGTCTTTTTTCTTGCACCCCAACAATCTGTCTTTTCAGCACTTGGAAGCTCGACACGTGAATACCATGGATCTAATAGTGTCTACTTTTGAGGGTCGAGAAGGCAGGTCATTACAGTACCAAAACTTATTTCTTGAAGTACACCTTGTTATGATGAATATTCCTCCTTAGAACTATTATCAATTCGGCAGACTGCTAATTTTTGAATTTTAGACTGTTAAGTTTCCAATAGTTGTTGATTAGAAATTGATTTGAGATAAACTTTTTTGAAGCTTTCGTCTAGGTGAATTCGGCCAGCAAAGAGATGACATGGCAGTCAAAAAAGATTCATATGTATTAGGGTTAGGAGTGCTTTTATAGTAAAAGAGAGAGGTGGATCATATCATTTACCCATTCTCCCTAAATTTGAGTCATCCATCTAAAATACTTCTAAACCATCTTTTAACCACCCCCTACATGATTGTTGCTGCCAAATGTATCACCATACGTCATGGGCTAATAATCCATTTAGGTACAAATAAATATTACTAATTAAGTCTGATTTAATTGCTTGTTGATATCGCATATCGATCGATATATTTATAACTATTATAATTTATACAATAATATTTATTCCTCAAATCATATTCAAAGTTTTGTAATCAATATTTCATAAATATTAATAAATTTAGTTAATTTATAATAATTTAAATTAATTAATTCGCTTGTTCTAAAGAGAATTCATCATATCGGTTACGTGATTAGTTGGATGTAAATTTGGTCAGCGATTAAAATTGAAATGTTCACTCAGCAAGTGGTGTGACATTTTGGCCAAATTTATCGCTTATTTAGTTTCGGTGAAATCCAATTTCAGTTAATTAAACATTGCTTGATTGTGATATTTATTTACAACAATTCTCTTCATATGTACTCCAATAACTATCGGTAAGTAAATCCTAAGTGCCCCCAACAGTCATGAGTAATATAATTCCCAACATTTGAAGAGCGTAAGTACTCTAGTCTCAACGGATACATCAATATTTGGTCTTGATGCATCTTGACTAGGAACATTTAAAATGATATATTTGTTTTCATTGTAATAAATTACAACTTTTTGTAACTACTATCACAAAACATACCATTTATAGATTTTTTATTAAATTTATTTTTATTAATTAATATAACACATTATATCAAGTATATAATATAAAGAAAATACATTTTATTTCAAACAAGGTTGGTTATCGAGTTAGACAAATGTAATAAATTACATAATTGCTCCTACGACATACCCCTAACTCTATCAGTATGTGCACATACATGTCTTATGATTTACAATAAAATTAATTTTTTACACATGTTCATCACACATGTAAATTAATGTGCTTACATAGTACTGATAATGTTTGTAAGTTAACCAACTTCATATAGGAAAAATCATATCAAATAATACTACCATGTAACTGATAGAAAGAAATTGATTGTTATAGGCTTCATTTGATTTGAACTTAAACAAATAAAAGAATTAGTTGAAATTGATTATCTTTAATTGAAATTAAATTTGGTGAAAGAATTGGATACATAACAATCCTCTTTAATGCTAATAGATAAGAGAGTTAATTTTTATTCAATCATTTCCATTTATGTAACTCTTTTAGTAGAAATATTTCAGAAGCATTTTAAGTTTTAGCTTCACGAGGGAAAATGTAATGGTTATCGTTCCATAACTTTAACAAATATTTTTTTTTACTATTTTTCATTCCTTTCGTAGCAAACTAATATAAGTTTTGTAAGGGTGATATATTTTTATGGTTTTATAAGCAATATTATATTCTGCATATTTGTTTATGCTTGAAAGGTAACATTATATATTATGTATGTTATGGGGCATGATTATATATTTCATCTGACATGAATAACAATTTGATTTGGTTATAAATATCAAATTACGTTGATATTTTAATGTACGAATGAATAATGTTGAAAGCAATGGTATCGATATTTGATTGATACTCCAAAAATATTAATGTCAATTTTGGTTGGATTTCCAATGAAAAATTATGGTCAACGTTTGCAGTCACGAACAAAATAAAAGATAAAATGAAAATGATAAATTATTGAATTAAAAAAATGAAATTAAATGAAAAATATGTTTGAATGTTGAGTTAGGTATTAAGTATATTGGTTTGATGAAGGATTAGAGATGTGATAAGTGTTTTTATTAAGTAAATTATTACATAAGGGACCACTCTTTCATAATAATAAAAAAGTAAATTATTACAAAGATATTTATAGAAAATAATGAAGGCATTTGATGCACATAATTTAAATGCATGCTTTGTCTATAATTTTTGTTAAAAATGTATAATATATCCTTAAGTTAACCATAGCTTCTACATATTTTAGTTCACAATAAAACAAGTTCACTTTGCCAATTTCCTGCATTTAAAAAGTCATTATTTTATTACACAACACTCCTCCTACAATTTCAATATGTTATACTTCTATGCATATGTAGGTGCTTATTTTATAAAATACTTTGTTATGTGTTATAATATAGGCAGCTATAATAACACATTCCAGTAGTAATATTTTTTTTTTCAATAGTTCATTTCATTAATTGTGTTCGCTTATACCGTTTTATCTAATTGTTATCTTTAATGAAATTTATGTATTATTGTAAATGTTTTCCAAGCTACTGCATTATTTCTCTGATTTAGTTATTATCGTGTATGTCAAAATGTGTAATAATGTAAATATTGTAATTTTATTTCTTTGAAACAGATTTGGAACATTATTTCACTTAGAGCGTAATTTCTTCATTCTAGTACGTGCTGAAATCTATATGTTAAACATAGGATAAACTCATATTGAACTTATGTAGCATAGATTTAAAAATTAAAATTAATAAATATGCATATGCAATTCCTGCAAAGTTAAGAATAATAAAAAAGCTGATGTTAACATAAATTGCTTAAAGTCATTGTGGTCCAAAAAATTTAATTATACTTTTTGTGTTTGAGATTACTTAAGCATATTTATCACGAAATGTTTGTTAGTAGTATTTAAGAAAAAACTAATCTATAAAAAAAAAACTACAATTCATGAACACATGTTTTCACTATGTAACAACAAATTAAAAAATACACCGTTAAATAAATTATGCAGCGAACTCCTTGTACGTTACATGAATTCGCACTAGTTGACATATATTGCGTAATAAAATTCTATTGTTAACAATTTCTAAAGTATAACTAAAATGTTTTTAGAACATTAAGGTGTGCACGGGTTAAACATTACTTATTGGATACGAGTATATATGCACGTCCAGGTGGACTTGCATTTAACCGCTGAGCCATAATTTTATAGCATAGCTATTAAAATACAATGATAATAAAATCAGCACAATGATTGCTTTCCACATCAACAGTTCCAAATATAGCCAAAATATCTTTGAATTGCCTCATGAATTGGTTCGTTGTACATGAGCAGTAAGATCCGTACGGTAACAAATAAACAAAAATGTTCTATATACCCTTTTACTTTAAACCAATTATTTTGTCAAACTGTTTTGTACATGAATTTATATCAGACTATTTTTTCAATGCTTTCTCTATTGTATCTACCCTTATTATACTGCAGTATAAAAAATTATGCATGTATCAACCCTTATTATATTGGTCCTTTCCTTCAATTATCAGTTAAAAAACATAAATCTTAATTGTTTAATTCAAATAGGATAGTTGATATTTTTCTATCCGCTTAAAAGGTTCCTAACCAAGTCTTTGATTAAATTTATCGTAGACGCAACATGATGATATATAATTGTTAGTTACTCTATTACATAATGAACCTCTTGTATTAATAATAACCATCTACCTTCAAATAGGATTCCATTTGCATTACTTTTGGAGCTAAGTCTAATTCGAATAAACTATGAATAGAACCCCGAATGATCAAACTTTAATTCAAAATATAAATTGCATTAAAAAATTACACATGATGAAATGTTAAAACATTGTAATAATAACATATCTTTACATTAAATCAAACTAAAACCGCAATTAAATTTTTTGAAAGCGTAATAATAATGCTTCTCAACTCTAATGTTTATTTCAGCATCCAACCATTGCCCACCGTGTATATGCAACCTTAAACCATCAAGCATGCAGCCTTCTCTCTCAAAAATTGAAAGTATTGCTCTGATTTCCATTCTAACAGTAGAAAGAAGAAACAATCTGTAAGTTTTACCTTTATCAAGAAAAATCTACGTAAGCAAAAATTGAAAAGTTGTGACAGAACATAACAATAATAGTCTATAATTTTTCAGTATAAGGACGCAAAATAGAACCGTAGTCCAAGCCAATATACATTCTTTTGTACTAATAGCATCATAGAAGTGTTTCATTATAACTTTAAGTGGCATATGTATATCCTTTAAAGTGCAACAGTTAATTATAGCAGCTCAAGTGGAAACAGACAGTTTTGCCATTCTCTAGGCAAAAAACATGGTTGAGTAATAGTAAATATAAAACCTACCTTAGAAACAAGTTAATAAAACACTCGCGTCATGTAAAGATTTCTCTGCTTGGAATCTCACTCCGTCTAAAGATTGCTCTGCTTGAAACTACTTTGCGTTCTCCTTACAAAAATGCCAGCTACAATGAAATGCTTTGTAACCTAGAACTAAAAGCTAAACTGCCTAAGCATTCCAGATCTGAACTGAAGGTCATTGCTTCTATGTAGCTAACCCTTCTTCGCCAATGATGAGTAGCAATGCTGGTAAGTCTGGAGTTGCTCACATTGGGATTGGCTTATGCTGTCTAGATTTGAAGTTGATGTGTGAAGTTAGATCTCGCTATTTTCCTTCTTACTTTCACGATCGGTGCTAGCTGGAGCACTGCAAACTGTTATTCCTATAATTGTTGAACTCAAGAGATGAAGAAATGTTGAGCGATGATCTAATTTGCTTCGTATGATTGGAGTTTGATGTGGAAGTAATAAACAGAAGTTGATGAAGAGGTAGATTTGATTCCTGGTTGACTGGTTAATGTTGATCAAATTTACTTAGCAAAGACAAAATTCACTATTAAAGAGGCAGAATTCTTGCTTTTAACCTTTTTTATCAAGCAAAAAGTCAAATCCCAAAATCTGTAATGAAATGTAATCAGATATAAACATAAACATATATCTCTTCCATTTTGCGCCAGAAACTAATGATATGAAAATCATTTGAAAAATATGAAACCGAGAAAAGAGACAGCATTCATGTCGCAAAATTTTCAGAAAATTTCAAGTTTTAAAATTTTCAAATAATTTCAGGTATAAAAAATTTCGGTTAAAAATTTATGAACAAAACTTTGTATTTTTTGGACATAATTATAAAAAATATATTATAATGCTAAAACATAGTAATGCATATTGATTTGTGCATACAATACTCCAAATTAATTTTAAAGCTATAGATATGGTTTCACAGTTGAAACTACTAATAATATTAACTTGAAACATTTAATCTACTTTAGTTTATATTTATTCATAACTCGATCCGCAATGGGCAGTGGACACTTTCTAGAAGAAGGGGGTAGAAAAGCAGCTTACATTAAAGACGTGATGGCAGTGACGATGAATGGACTGGAGATCTATTTTATCCTTCAGTACCGTATGATGTTCAAGATAAAGAGGAATGTTATAAAGCTGGGCATTGGAACGCAAGCCGTGAGTACTTTGGCGGTCCTGGTGGTTGTATTGATTAACAATGTTGGGATTTCTTTTGATTGTGTAATCATGAAAATAATGTATCACCTATATGTCATTTTATTTCAAACAACCAACGCATTTGAATAGTTGTGGCGCAGGTGATCTAAATCTACTTTGTTATGCTTAAAATATTCTTACTTATGCATTTGGTTAAAATAGTAATTAGTATCGAAATACATATAATATTAATGTGAAAAATGCTTAAGTTTCCGTAAAATAAGATGGCTCAGCCACTTGTTCTAACATGATATCTAAAACAAACCAAAAACATATAAAATGATTATACAACAAATTTGTTTTATCATCAATTACTATTATCTTATCAATTGTACTAATGCAACAAATTAGCTTTAAACTGATAATCGCTCATTCGGTAAAATGATAGAACAACATATGTACCATTAACATAAAATTCAACTTGGGAGATAAAACTGTTAAAACTTTAAGAAGTGTAAAGGCAGTTGAGAATAGAATAATATCAAAACATCAGTTGTATGTCTATGTTCAGACATTCTATATTACATAATCTCATCTCATATAATAAAAATTTATTAAACATGCTTATCTAAATCATAATTCCATAGCTATTTGAGTACTGAATCATGTACAATTTCTCAAACAGGATGCCTAAAAAATTGTAGCCAGTGTATCCCATACTGCATTGCATTCCTTTCCAAAAAATCCTCCTCCTTCGGTCTCTTCCTCTGACTGATCTTGTAGCCATATCACCACTAACTGGCTCCCTTAGTACCATTTCCATAATTGACATATTTGCTTTTTGTCCATTTTGTGTATTAAAATGAAAATCGAATAGCATAGCTAAGCATTTCACTTGATGAGACAAAATGAAGTTCTCACATTCCAATGGCAACATCTTTAGGATGTGAACATTTACCTGTATGGCACAAATGCATATAAGAATAAACCTCGATTGAAAAGAAAACTGGAATAAACAAAATATTTTAACCATCTTCAAGAGGAACTTTATTGGTAATGATCAAACTCTCTCTAAATGACGTAATGACTAACGAAGTGGGATGGCTGTTTACATTATCTGTAAATGAAGCAGGCAGATTGGTAGTATGGGGTAGGCGGGTGGTTAGTATGGGGTAGGCGGGCTAGACTTTGTAAAAGAGGAATTGTTACATAAAAATAAATAAGGAATTTAGTGTTATATCAAAATCGAAGAGGAATTTTGAGTGCAGATGCTATCGTAGCAAAACGCACATTGACAATTTAAACACCAGCACAAATCCATGGGTTAAGAAACACAAATGCAAGTAGGCATCTCATACCATTCTTTCATATACAGTTGAATAAAAATAAAATAAATAATAGCGTTATTCCAAAACAGATCTCCATCTATTTTCAAATTAGATAAAGTATCACTGGCAGAACTATATACAGTTTAATTTTTACAATGCATATATTAAAATCAGAAAGAAAAAACCGGTTGGATCAACTTAAAATGGATACTACTTACAAATAAAACCAATATGCCAAATCATGGTAGTAATCGGTCAAATAAAAATTCTCTACACCTTTCACTCAAACCAACGCTCGATTAAGTATAAAATATATGAATAGAGTAAATAAAAGTAAAAGAAAGGGAGGAAGATACATTGGGAATCCAATATTGAGAGACAAAAGGATATGATCTCTGATGATCCTTGGTTAAAGTGAGTGTATGAATGATTGAAATGTTTTTGTACATAAATTGAGTAGTAGATTCAGAAAATTCCAATATAAAACTAAACATATGTCAATTACTGTTAAATTAGCCGAAGCACGAAAAATACTCACATTATGTGTATATGAAAGAGTGTAAAAAAAGCTTTAACGAACTCCGCGTAAGGAAGAATATGAAATAAATAAATGGAAAAATAAGCTTGAAAAAAGAATCAAGCAAAACTCATATTGTGTAAATAAAAACAAAAGATTCCTAATAACGGAAGGAGTCAAATGCTCATCCATGACAAACAGATTACCTACTCAAGGTCATGAACAAATAAAATTGACCTGAAATTCTCAAATTCAATTACCTCTATTCAATCAAATGTTTCTAATTTGATGATTCCCTCTTTCCAAAAGCGCGGCTATAAAATCAAAATCAAGATCTGTGATATACATATAGACGTCGTTAGGTAAATGATGGAATTAAAGGTAGGTTTAAGGAAAGTTATATTTGCAGATACATTGTGAAATCATGCAATCTAATCTTACACATAGTGATCTATTTTCGAATAACATTGAATAATATAAACAGAAGGTTATATAATTTTATGTTAAAATGTAGCATGTAGCATAGGACATTGGACATCACATTTTAGGTTTTTATAACTATGCCTAAAATTGGAATTTGAAAGATTGTAAATTATTAGTTTACAAAATTCACCGGCATAACTCTTCTTATCTCACACTTAAATATAGTGTTCTGTATTAGGAAGCATCGTAGAGATTGCTTCCATAAAATTATTTCCTGGCTTGCAACTGGATGTAGATTCTAAGTGGCATTCAACTACGTTTCTTGCTTTTTAAAAAAGAATGAATAGAAAGATGTAACAATGGCCCATATATATCATCATAAAGCTAAATAAAACCTTAAGTAGCTAAAAATCAAAGTGTGTCAAGAAATCTGTCAAACACTATGTGTAGTATTATAATCCCAATTTACATTTTTTGTATTCCATATATTTAAATAATTAATTAAACATATAGTATGATTTTAGAATTTTTTGCGCTAACATACCAAATTATGAAATGAAACCGAAGCATCATTTGACTTGTATTCAAATAAACATGTATTTGCATCATTTGACTTGTATTCAAACAATATACCCTTTAGAACCAACTATCTAATATGAAAAATAGTGGTGAATGTACATATGCAATGTATATCTAGCATTCAATTGTGTCTTTACACATGAAAATGCAATATCATTGTTAACTGTATGGTTTTTAATCTAAAAAAGTCATCTAATTCTAACTAAGATTTTAATATCATCTTAGACTAAAACAATGAGAGAGAAATCAATTGTGAAAGTATCCACTTTAAAACAATGTTTATTCCTTTAGAACTTGCAAATATACAAAATAGGATTAAATCATGATTTTTCTCTCATGATTTTAGAACAACAAACCACGCCTTCATGTTTTTGTGTTATGCATACACATATCATATATAGTTTCATATATGCATTAGACCAATTGGGATAATCATGATTAGTTAATGTGGTCGAACTAAGTCAATACATATTGAATTTACTTTGAATAGCATGAACAATGATTTTGAGAATTCATTAAAAGCCATATAAAATTCAATCATTATGTAAATTTAGAAAATGAAATCAAAGAAGGAAAATAAAATTTTGGTTTGAAATCATAAAAAAAGATTAGCAAGTTTGAAAACAAAAAACATGCATCAAAATTGATTAGAGTTGGAGAAAAATTAATAAATTGGATAAAATCAAATTGGGTAAAATCATTTCGTAGACTCTAAATATAAAAAAGCTACAATTATATGCTAGTATACAATAAAATAGATTTGAAACAGTAAACTAAAGGAATGAAACAAAAGAAATACTTGCTGATTTGTTAAATATTTAGTTGAATATATATAAGGAAAAACCGATTTCTTTGTACAAAAGAAAATTTTGCTAAAATTTCCATCTAGTTTAATAAATTCTAAAAATGATAGTCAAGAATTTGATACCAAGCAAATTCTAAAATTTTGCTAAAATTTCCTTCTATAAAATAGTTTATCCACCTTTACGTAGCAATCTCATCTTCGAACTGCACTGACTAATGCACTTAATGAACTAAAACTTTCAAACAAATTATATTATGATAAAATATAGCAAATAAAGAGATTAGTTAAAAACCCAACTATTTTGAGTTAGCATATAAAAAACATATATGTTAATAAAATATAGAAAAATATTATGATAAGTTTTGTAATAGAAATAGAATGATGCTAAAAGCAACTGTTTATATCACCTAATACATACAAATAATAAATCAGCAATATTTAATAAAATCCTTGTTTACATAGACCCCTACCTTAACACATTAGAGACTTCAAATATAGGATAGTTGGACAAAAATCAAGTGAGAACCAAATATAATGGCAATAATATGAAATTCGCTAAAAAATAAAGCAAGCATTTTCTTCATGTTTAGTACCATCTAAACATATTTAAATACATGGAAATAAATGTAGCAAACATGCTTTGATCAAACAAATCAAAATGATCTAGACAACTACTGAAAAAAATTGTTCAGAACTTTAAAATTAAAGAATTACAGATTAGTCCTAAAAGAAAATATGAAAGTCTATGATCAAAAATTACAGTTTTTTTGGAAATATAAAAAACCAAATATTTCTAACATTGGAAAATATAAAGTTTAAAAAGGAAGAAAGACAAATCAACTATGAAGTGCATTTTTCTTCGAAGAAACAAAATTCATGTAAGAATCAACATGTAAAATGCACAAATTTAAAATACAACCACTAAGTGAACTTCTTTGGTATTCTTTTTTTAAAAAGAAAATATAGTAGTTGAGTCAATACCCAAAGTAGATTTTTTGTTGTTGCATTGTTTAATGTGGGGAAAAAAATATACATGCCTAAGAGAATCAAAATATATTATAATTTGTTAAAAATGAATCAGATAATTCAAAGCATAAATAATTTGTTGTGATATTGAGCTGTTTTATAAGAAAATTGAAGTCGTATGACAGTTAAACTATACATCAAAGAAAATTAATATATAGGTAGGGTAGGGAAAAAGCAAGCATGTATTAGAAAATTGACTGACTAATTTTTTTTCTTTTTAAGTTATCAACTCTATATCATATATTAACTCCTACTAAATTAAATTGACATGAAAATGAAATAAATACTTGCAACAACAGGTTATAGAAAGATGATAATAAAACAATGAACAATAAATAGAAATTTTGCTTCATAAATTTAATTGTGCAGATCTGAGAAATAAAGTTGTTGAATTAAATCTTCCAACAACTCCAACAATTTTCATGGAATTTATGTTGAATATGTATAGTTCTCAAGCTAAAATGACAGTTATAATAACTTTTTCATAATAGCTATTAACTCTTCCAATATAGGTAATCTCTGACATTAATTTTTCATATGGAGTAAACGTGCATATTTATGAAAGATCAATTGTGTTGGCTGATGTTCCATAACGTACATATATAGCTCCATGTATAGAATCTAATGTAGGTTGTACTTTTATTCTAATCTAGAATTGTTGAAGGCGTTGATAGTAGAAGGAATTTCAAGGAAATAGTTAAGATAAGAAAAGGATATTAGATATTGAGCAAGTACTTTGGAGTAAAGCCTATTAGATATTGGATCAAGGATGATTGAGCATAATCCTTTCGCTTCGTAGGTGAGTAGGGGAGTAGTTGTGAAACTTCGCTGCTGTCGCACTCATCAAAGAGGAGTTAACAAAGCAATCGTCAGACGTTGTTGTTGTCATACTCACTCGCAATGGATTTGACAATGAATCTTCTGGTTTCACTGTTGTCGCACGTAGTGGAAATCGATTTAACAGATGATTCTTTAGTTAATGAGATAGTATAATTGTCAGATGAAAACATACAGATAATTACCGGTGATTGAAGCATATTAGAAGACAGATTAGAATTGGGCAGATCCCGCGGATAATCGACAGTGAATTAGTCAAAATATTATTCTGGCAAATAGTTTTTTATCTGTTAGTATCAATACTGTCAAGCAAAACAAAACAAAACAAAAAGCCAACCGATCAAAAATATTATTAGCAATACTAAACATTCTTGCTAAGATTTGTATTCAGAAAAAATAAATGAGAACAACAGACAACTACCTTGACAAAAGTGAACCTGAATAATAATTGATGACTGAAATTAATCTATGGAAGCTTAAAATAAACAAATATAATAAACTTATTAAAATATATTATAAAGCATTAAAGTTTTTTAGTTTCCAATAGTTAATAAGAAAGATGACAACCTTACCATGAATCATGATGTAACTTCTTCAAGAGAATAATACACCTCCAACCGACGATCTAAATGCAGCAGCAACACCACCTGCACATGCGCATATTGGCTCAGAAGAAACATCAATCAAATGAACAGCCAAGTGTAATACTTGCACAAAATATTTCTGTTCCATATGAAGAGGAAGAAAAAAAAGTGATGCACACAACACGGATTTTGAGAGGGGATGTAGATAGAACATCCAAATTGATGTGTATTCCATAAAAAAAAAGAGGTTTGTGATGCCGATTTCTTACTTAAAGCATCCATAGTTCATTGATTTGTTGAAGGAGGCGGAGGAGTACGGATTCAGACAGGGAGGTATGGTGGGAGATCGAATCCGGCGTGGGATCGATTTGGGGACGAACGAATGGAATTGGCGACTTTTTTTAGGCGAATCCAGGGATAAACAAAATTAGGTTTTTGAAGAGTAATATGAGAACGGAGGTTATAAGTGCGGGTTAGACCGAAAGAATGCAGATGTGGAAAATGGAGGGCATTTTTGGAAGTTCAGAAAGACACCGAGTAATTTAGTTGAATGAATTATCTTTAATAGTAGTAGAGATGTTACAGTGGTTCCAAATATTGATCCTGTATTTTCTTTGGATACCCATTCAGACATTGGATATGAATTTTATTAGAAGTATGAATTCAACATTAGTACAAATCCACTCGTAATAGTTTTTATTTGTACAACTAAATGTTAGTGCAATATATTTTTGACCCAATTCATATTTTATGCATGTAAGATGATGATTATAATCATTTTTTATGATATATGGAATATATGATATTTCATTCCAAACTTATAAATATATTTTAAAATATATAAAATATATTTTTGCTTTTATATGTGTAAACGAATATTAGCCTAACAATAAAAATTATCTATAACTATTTTTTCTTGTTTATTTTTCCGTTTACTAACGTGTGAAAGGAAAGAAATGTACATGTAAGGAAAGGAAGGTGCGCTCCTATTTTATTATTTCTCTGTAGTAAAAAGACATCCGTTAGAATTATAAAATATTTCACATTATTTATTATCTTATAGAGTTCAATTTACAATTGAAATATTTTTGATAAAAGGAACCAAATAAGATGAATTAATTGATTACAAGTAAATTCTTTAATAGATTAGCATCAAAAGAGAACTAATATGTAAATAGTTTCTAATTAATGTAATTTCATTCGAAGAGAATTGTTATGGTTAGTTCCCTAATTATATTAAATTTATATTAAATATAACTAACCTTAATTAATAGTTAATATGCACGTCCTTTTATATGCTGCATGGATAGTATTATTTGAAATGATTTTGATTATTTGAATTTAGTTTTCGTATAAACATTAACGATATTTAGATGCATTTGTTGGACATGTATGAATAAACATATGATCAAATTCATTTTTTAAGGCAAGACAATAGCCTTTATTGATAACAATAAAGAGCTATAGTGCTCAAATCCAGCTTAATATAACAATACATACGTATTAACTCAAACCCTTCTAACAAGCTGCTTCATTCATTACTTTCATTTAGTGAATTAGGGTTTATTAAAAAAACCTGAATACGCACATACTACTTGAGCCTAAATATTCAAACAAAAATTAAATAACTTTTTGTATGCAAATCACTATTGTAAATACACTATCAACCATCTTTAGTGCTCAACTCCTTAAGTAGTCGCGTCGAGGTTCATATTTATTCTCAACTTTGTAATTAAAATATGAATCACGTCAACATGTTATAGTATTAGCTACCGACTGAACTTAAAAAATGAATTTATCAAAATTTCAAATTAACCAAGTTCGGCATATTCACTAAAAAAATTATAAGTTTTTAAATTAAGCATATTTTCTAATAGCTTCAAAATTTAAAGAATCGTTATGACGTTGGTGCATTTTGAAAAAGAAGCACACATAGAAGGATTTTAAATTTATAAACAATTATTAAAATTGATGATAATTTAATCATTTAAAAATCATTCAATATATACATAATTTGAATGTATAAATATAAGAACAAACACCATAACTTCGCATGGAATCAAGAAAATGGAAGTAAATTCTGAAAATTCTAGCGGATCGTGTATAACTAATAAAACAAGTATATACACACACACACACACACACACTAATTTATACTTAAGAGATACTAAAGCAGTAAGTAAATATACACATCAAAATTCATACTGGTTCGGAGCACCTCTCTTACATCCAGTCTCTAAGCACCTCTTAAGAATTTCACTATCACTACCCTCGCTAGACCCGGAGAGGAATAGGTTTACAACTTAACCAATCTGAGCACCTCTCAGATTTAATCTTTCCTTTGACAAGAAATTTTGCTTGACAATCTTATGTTTGTCCAACATTGATTTTGACTTGATAGTACAATGGTTCCTATAATCTCCTTGATTTTTCGAAGTATGTTTATTGGAACAGGAGCAAATGAAGTAATGGAGTTGAAAGTACATAATTGCTTAGAATAGTACAAGAGAACAAAAGCTATAGAAATCAGAGTAGAAAGTTAGAAAACTAAGTATGACATGTTGTGCTATTTATAAATACCGAAGAGAGTTAATCAAGAGTTGTCATTATTCGTAAAAATCCTTTCAAAATTAAGAAAAACAGCTCAAAATGGTTGCAACTTTTGAAGATGAGTTTTCAGAAAAATGATTGTAAAAGTATCTCAGTCTACTGAGCGATTAGTCAGTCTATTGAGTATGAACATTGAAGGATTCACGGTAGAAATTTGAATTTCAAAAAATGATTTACACAGTTTAAATCAACTGAAATTGGGCTTAGTCGACTAAGCTCAGTTGACTGAAACCATTTTCAGTCGATTGAACTGTGTAAGTTCAGTTTTCGAATACATTTATTTTATGTGTGTGTATGAACTATCATGGAGATTTTACAAATTAATCTAAGACCATACACATACTTTTGGTCTTGAAGCTCCATAGTTTTGACTTCTACGTTTTATAGATGAGTCTTCTTGCTTTTTTCCTTGCGTTTCATCTTCTTGAATGGGATCCTGGTATTATAAATATAGCATATATATACAGTATATGGTTACCATCATTAAAACATAGATCTAGTGTTCTAACAATCTCCCCCTTTTGATGATGACAACTATCCAAGTTCAAGAAATATTGGTTTTACTCTACTCCCCCTAAATTTATGATCCCTCTATTAATATGATTCCCCTCCTTTGGCATCAACAAAAAGGAAAACACAATGAATATTTTTGCAAATAATTATAAGTAGAAGATTGCGTAGGATAAATAGTAACTGCCACATACACATAGTTTAACATCAAAGAGTTAAGTTCATGATAACATTCAAGGTTCCACAATAACACAAGCTTAAGTACAGAACAACATAAACAACATGCGAAGTTTAACATTATCAAACAGTTAAGTACATACCAACATGAACAATAAAATGATAGTTTCTAATTAATTAATACCACGAAACCATAAATTTAGAGAATAAAATGAGAGATGAGGAAATTAATATTTCGGTTCGAAGGAAGATGAACCTGAACATGATGAAACCTTTTTCTAAAGTTTCCAAGAAATGTTCCAAAAGTTTTTTGTCGTTTTATAATCTTTTGTTGTTTCTTGAAAAGAATTTCTTAATTTCGTAGAATGGTTGTTGTGGTATTCATTGTGCAAAAGATTGAACCAAGGAAACTTCAGTTTCACTATCCGAAGACCAATTTTCTTCAACAGTTCCATGGCTTGATTGACCACGATGTCGTTCTTGTGAGTTTGGGGCTTGTGTAGGTTGTAAAGAAGATTGGTCCAAGGTATCTTTCACCATATTTGACAAATAGACATTGTAGGATGGAGAGGGTTCCATTGTGGTACGTAATATCATAAGAGAAATAGATTTTTGATCCATAACCTTAAGTGCGATGTTATCTTGTAGAATGTCGACATTAATACTGAAGTGGATAAAAATCATTGTGAGATAGTAACCAAAAAACATTGTTTTTCGAGAGTGGGAGTTAAAGCTTTTAATTTCGTCATGAATAAATTTTGCCAATTTAGACGAGTGTTGAAATAAATTGCTTAAAGTGATTTATAGTTGTAGTCGTACATCTTTTCATAACTCCCAATGCAAGGAAAAATAGTGTGAAGGAGCACTTTGTTAATTTTTCGGGCCTGGGGGTGTAAAATCACCGATATATTTTTTGTGTTTGGAAGACGGAATTGGTAGCTTATTGAATTGTATGCAAAATCACGATGGAGTTAACACATTATCTAAAGAGTTCCATGACCACTACACTCCAAAATAGCTCCTAAGTCTTGATAATTGAGAACAATATCAATTCCTAATACCCATCCCCATAAAATTCCTTCTCCGGCTTTATTTAGAGGTATGT
This sequence comes from Allium cepa, assembly GCA_030765085.1. Taxonomy (NCBI): domain Eukaryota; kingdom Viridiplantae; phylum Streptophyta; class Magnoliopsida; order Asparagales; family Amaryllidaceae; genus Allium; species Allium cepa. The sequence continues at coordinate 477,702,135 of CM060943.1, read as the reverse complement.
AAAAATCACTACAGAGATTACTATAGAACAATTTTGCTGAAAATGGGTAAATTTTTACATTATTCATCCTTTCATCAATCAAGGATAGGAATCCATATTGTCGAGCTAAATCCTCTATACCAAACGCAACAAAATCTTCCATCTTGTAGAAAGTCTCTTGAAAGATGCGTTTTTTGTTTAATTCATTGAAGATTCGAAGATTTTTTGCACTTCCATTTAGCCATTCCAAGATCTGAGCATTTGAGGCGAATTCGGGATGGGCTGGATTGGAGGAAGAGGAGGTCGGAGCTTTTCCATTGCTTTGTTTGGGATGTGTAGAAGGGATTTTCTGTCTTGGAGGCATTGAAAATTCATTTGGAGTTAGGTTTGTTGAAAAGGTAGAGTGAAATGGTGAATGGATATGTTGAAAAATGTAGTTATGCATTGCAAATTTTCGAATTTCAGTTGACCGAGATACATTTTTAGTCGACAAAAACCAGTTGTTTTTTGGGAAAAGAGCAAGTGCGAAAATTCATAAAGGTTGTTCAGTCGACGAAGGTAGATTCCCAATCGACTGAAACACTGCCTTTTCAAGACAGAGAGTTCGGCTTATTTTTTGTATAGGTTCAATTGACTTCCATTTTGGTTCAGTCGATTGAACCTTTATATGTTTGTTTTCTGTTTTTTTTAGGAAAATGTTGTCGTTTATGTGTATAGATAAGATGAAATCAAACTTATATAATATGATTTATTGATTACAATCAATTTTTGATAAACGTAACTTGTCGTTTATAAATATATATCAAATATCATCATAACTTATTGATAATCTTTTGATTTATCAACCTTGTTATTTGGAAAGTGATCCCAAGAGTTAAATTCCACCTTGATATCTTCAACTAATGGTCGAAGTGGAGACCATGTGTTATATTTAATTGGAGAATTGTTCCAGTTTGACGTAGATGGTCCAGTTTCCCAAAAAAAATTTGTAGAGATTTATTTATGTTAATTGGAGTCTCGGTAAAACATGGATTACGTTGACGAATGTTGTTTCTAGTAGGAGAATGACTGCAGATAGAAAGTATGCATCGTTCCAAAAAATTCAGATGTGTACCTTGACGTCTTTGTTCATAGTACATTTTATTTTAGACACTCATCATCTCTTGCTGGTAATGATGGATTTCATCGATTTTGGTGCGAGTGTCTAGCTCCAACACTCGTCTTATCTTCATTCCTCTGGGTAAAAATCTGGGGCGGCTAGGTGGAGAGGGCGTAATATGAATATTCGGTGATTTTGTGGATTGAGGAGTTGAAACGGTTGGTGGTGGATATTCACTATACGAAGAAGGCATGCTAAGTCAAAAGATGAAAGAGTGGATCATAACTGTCCGACATTGTTTGAAGAAAAGTTTTTAACTTATCTCTAGTGTTTTATTTTGTTTTTACATACAGAGAGTTGATATATAATGGACTTTTACTAATTATAGGTATTTTAGTTTCTGGTTTATGTATTTTCTTTTAATTTGTAAATCATTGCATTCCTTAAAAAATTTAACTAACAAATGATGACCAATATCCTGATGTTGGTTTAAAATGTTATAAGAGAGATATATTTAAGAATATAAGTCATTAAGAGAGCATATTCCGAGATTACGATGAATGTTTAAAAAAGTATTTTCAGAAAGAGGTTTAGTAAATATATCTGCTATTTGTTTGTTTGAAGTAACAAGTTCTAAAGAAATTTTTTCTTTTTCAACATTATCATGCAAGAAATGATGTCTGATATCAATGTGTTTGCTTCTTGAGTGATTAATGGGGTTTTTGATAAATTAATTGTACTAGTATTATCACAAAAAATAGAATATTTGTTAAGATATGTTCCATTATCTTGTAAAGTTTGTTGCATATATAAAATCTTAGCACAATCAAGTGCAGCGGATATATATTCTACTTTAGATGTTGACAATGGAACAAAATTTTGCTTGTTACTAAACCAAAAAACCAACGATTGACCGTTAAAGTGACAAGTTCCACTTGTACCTTTTCGATCTGATCTACAACCACAAAAGTCGGCATCAGTATATGATACATGCTAGAATGGACTATCTTTTGGATAAAAATGTCCGTAATATTTGGTATCTGATAAATAGCATAAAATTCTTTTAACAGCTTGTAAGTGTGTTTCTTTGGGATTAGCTTGAAAATGGGCACACAAGCAAACACTCATTAAAATGTCTGGTATACTAGCAGTTAAATATAATAACGATCCTATCATACTTCTAAATAATTTTTGCTCGACATTTTTACCATTTTAATCTTTGTCTATGTGAGTACTAGTGCTCATAGGAGTAGCTTTACTACTAGCATTTTCCATTCCAAAATGTTTAATTAAATCTTTACAATATTTTTCTTGATAGATAAGAGTTCCGCTTTTAAATTGTTTAATTTGTAGTCCCAAAAAGTAATTTAATTCTCTCATATGTGACATTTTCAAATTCATTTTCATAATCTTTGAAAATTCATCATATAATTTTTTATCAGTTGATCCAAAAATAATATCATCTACATATATTTGTACTACTAAAATATTGTTTTCATTTGTTTTTATAAATAGAGCAAAATCAACTTTGCCAATTTGAAAAACATATTCTGAAAGATATGATTTTAATCTTTCATACCAAGCTCGAGGAGCTTGTTTAAGACCATAAAGTGCTTTTTGCAATTTAAAAACGTGATTTGAAAGTTGTTCATGTACAAACAATAATGGTTGTTCGACATGGACATTTTCTTTAATGTGTCCGTTTAAAAAAGCGCTTTTTACATCCATTTGATATAATATGAAGTTATGATGGCAAGCAAATGCTAAGAGTATTCTTGTAGCTTCAAGACGTGCTACAGGGGCCAATGTCTCTTCATAGTCAATTTGTTCTTCCTGAATATCCCTGAGCAACAAGTCTTGCTTTATTTCGAACTATATCACCATTTTCATCCATTTTATTTATTAAAATCCATTTAGTTCCAATAACATATTGATCATTGGGTCTAGGAACAAGTTCCCATACATTATTACATTCAACTTGATTTAGTTCTTCCTACATTGCTATTATCCAATAATCATCTGCAGATGTTTCTTTAGCATTTTTCGGTTCAAAGTTTGAAATAAAAGCTACATGTCTCATTTGATTTAATTGATTGCACGTTGATACTTTTGTATTAATGTCTCCTATAATATTATCCATTAGATGATCTTGTAGGAAGAGATTTTTAATTCATTATTTGTAATATTCTTCGATTTTAGCCAACTTAATTTGATAATTAATTTAATACTTGAAATTAAATTGAAAATTAAATTGTGTTTTTCCAAAATAAAAATAAAATATTAGTTGTTTGTATATATATATATATTGTTTCTTAATTGAAATTTAAATTTGAAAACTCAAAAATAAATATATTGGAAATAAATTGGATTAAATTTTTTATTTTTAAGTTAATAAGAATTTGTTTCTAATTATATTCAATATGCATTTTTATTTGAAAATGATATTTTGAATTTGATATAATACACTTTTCAAAGGCTAATTAAGAATAAAATTCTAATATATTTATTCATGTGTAGTTAAATTTTAAAACCATTTTTCTTAAAAGTTATATAAATGATTAATAAAGAAAATGTATATTTTTTATGTAGGAAGTATGATATAAAGTTATATTTAAAATATTATTTGTAGTGCTTAAAATATAGTAAAAGTTTAAAAGTTGTTTAAAAGCTAAATTTTATAAAAGAGAATGCATTTATTGAATAATAGAAATTATATATATATATAAACATTTGTTTTAACAAGTGTAAACAAAATATAATACATATGTTAAAAATAAGTATTTAAGGGTTAAAAAATAATTTTTAAATTAATTAAGATAAAGGATTTAAGCACAATTTCAATTACATATAACAAGTGTAAAGAAATAGACACAAATTTTGCAAGTGTTAGATTAAGGTAACAAGTGGCATTAATTTTGTTTGAAATAAATTAAAATTTAATAAACTAAAGAGTAAAAACTAAACTACAATCGTTTTCTCATATTTTCAACTTAGAACATGAAATTAGAAAGAAGTGAAACAAAAATCATCTCAATATCAAAACAAAACACAGATCAAAGACAAAAAAAATCAAAGCTTCAAAATCTTCAAACCTGGGAAAGGAAAGATTCAAAGCAACTAAGCTAAGGATTCAAGCCTCAACCTGAATCAAATAATACGAACTGGAAACAAAAACTACATAACAGATTCAAAACAAGGAAATAAAATTTAAAAACAAAAGCAAATCAAAAGCCTAGAAATTAAGCCTGTAATCAAATAAAGATCAAGCAACAAAATTCAACATTATAAGATCAGGCCTCTGTTCTTCATCTCTCAGGTGAGTAAAGTAGCCATTTAAGTTGAATCGGTTATGAACTTACGTTGTGATTAATGCTTTGAGTGTTATGCAGAATGTTTTGCTGTCCTATTTGTTTGCATGTCTGTATGTGTGTATATACATACATATGTTATACTCTGTTGAAGCTCAAACTTAAGGTCACTAAGAAAAATTCGAACTGCACTTATTCAATCAATTTTAGATTTTGATTTAAAAATAGAAAATGATCGTAAGACTGCAATATTGTTTTTAAAATTTATTTCAGGAGTTCATACTCAGTAATTTTTCAAAAAAATAATATTTACTGTGAAGAATCAACTTAAGGTAAAAAGTCATGTATCAAATCACTACGTTTTGATTATATGATTGAATTTTCATTTGAAAATGACGAATTTTAATGATAATTTTGTGATTTTTAAATTTGTGACTCGTGAGAAATTTGGAGTTGAACAGAAAATTTGTCTTATGTAAATCTCGTCGATCGACGACATTTCGTGGGTTAGGCTTTCTGTCAAATCTAGCTGGTGATAAGGGGATTCATGGAAAAATAGTGGAAGCATTTATAGATGAAGGTGGTGGCGGGTGGACGTCGAACTAGGGTTCGATTTGCTTTTGGGGTTGGTTGAGTTTAGGTGATTACTACAGCGTCAATATTGAATTTAAGGCCATCGGACCTGGGGGAACAAGAAGAGGAGGTTCTGATGAACTCCTGGACGCGGCAGCGTGGTTGCAGACTATCGGAGAAGGTTTGGCATGGTGTTTATTCGTTGATCAGTGGTTTCCAGTAGGTTCGTGGATGGCTATTTTTCGAGTTTCGTTCGAATTCATCGAATTGGGTGGCGAGTGTGGACGAACTGATTATCGTCGACATGGGGAAGATGGCAGCACCAATCGTCGAGGCTTCGGCGCCTCGTGCACGTGTACGCGGTCATGAATGTATCTAGGTGGTTAAAATGTTGGGGAAGAAGATGCATGCTCGGGTTCGTGCTCGAGTTGTTCATGTGAGTAGCTCAAAGAAAATGGTACACGTGTTTGCTTGAAATAGGATTTTAAAGATTTAATCAAAACAAGTTTTTGAAAAAAATACAATGTGGCTTGGGAAAATTATGTAGTGGGCTTGAAGTGGAGCTCGGGTAAGTTAGTATTTGGCTCGGTTCATTGACGTTGCAGCAAAATTTTTAAATTTTTAAGTAAATATTTAATAGGGTTTAAACAATATAAATATTTAAATAAGTTTTAGTAAACATAGGAGGGTGAACAAAATTTAAAAAGTAATGGTAAATATAATCAAGTTTCAAAATATATTAATTATGTTTTAAAAGCTAAAATTAAAATTATGTTTTCAAATGCTTTCAAATGATTGTTTTTTTTAAAGTAATATATTATGTAATATTTTAAATGTTTTCAAATGGATTCTTATAATTAATTACTTAAGATAGGTGACTAATTAAATCAATATAATTAAAGGTTAATTTTTTTTATCAAGGTGATTTTGTGATTAATTAAGAGTTAATAAATTAAGGAAAGTGATTAAGGAAGAATTGATTTATGAAGATGATTAAAAGATAATTATTTAATGTAAGAAAATTTAAGGATAATTACTTAATCAAAGATTGATTAAGGTTAATTAATTTCATAATTAAGAATAATTAATTAATTAGAAGATTAATTAATGTAAGTAATTTGAGGTAATTACTTAGTTAAAAGTAATTAATTAATGGTTAAAGTTAATTAAGTAATTAGGGGTAATTACTTATTATAATTAATTAAGGATAATTAATGTGTGTAAATTATAAATTAATCTAAGGATAATTAATTAATTAAAGATTTACTTAATGAAAGTGATTAGAGGTAATCACCTATTGTGATTAATTAAGGATGATTAATTAAATGGTAATTAATTAAGGGTTAATTAATTTATTAATTAATTAAGATAATTAGTTAATGGATAATTAAATAATTAAAGAATTAATTATTAAAGGTTAATTAATTTATTAATTAAGGTTGATTAATTAATAGTTAAAGGATTAATTAATTTATTAATTAAGGTTAATTAATGAATAATTAAAGGATAATTAATTAAATGATTTGTGATAAATTAAATGATTAATTAACCAGAATTAGTAATTTATTCATAACTAATTATCTGATTTAAATTAATCAGATGATTAATTAATTTGGCTTATTGGTGTTTGGATACGATTGAATGATGAATTGTTGATATTTTGATGTGTAATGCTTTGTGATATGAATTTTTTTGATTCAAGCTGTGATGAATGTAATTTATTTTATCTGTGATGAATGTATATTATTTGTCTATGGATCTATGAATGGAAGATAAGCGTTATAGGTTTATACCACTTATCTATAATTGATGTGCTTGAATCTATGATGATTGATGATGTTGCACTATTGTGCGAAACCCCTGGACAACATTATACACAAAAAAATATGGATTGCACAAGGAAATTGGTTAAGTCATAGATTTTTTTGAAATGATTTTAAAATTGAATATTTAATCCAAATGGTTTTGGGAATGTAATTGGGTTTAATATGAAAAGCTTTTGAAACGAAGTTTTGAAGATAAAAGTTATTTTGAATAACTTGATAGAGTTTTGAAATTTAAATAATTCGATTTAAATTTGAATTCAAAATTCGAAATTGAATTCCATGTTTGGAAATTATGGTTTAAAAATGTTATACAAGTTATAAATGTGTTTATATGGGTTTAAACCATTTTAAAAGTATTGTTTTAGGAATATGAATTTAACCCAAGGGCTTTAACTTGTTCAAATGTAATCGGATTTTTCCGAAATGAAAACTATTTATTTTCAACAATAATAGCTTTCATATTAAGAAAGAATTTCCAATTTGTGTTGAAAGGATCTCAAGTTTTTGAAATGAAAATAGTTTGAAAGCTATGAATGTATCCTTGTGAAAGATTGTTGAACTTTGTTTTGAAAATCGAAGAGGATCTTAAAGGTATATCTTTTGTATAAAGGATTTGAATTGTGAATAGTTTTGAAAGCTATGAATGAATCTTTGTGAAAGAATGGTGAACTTTGTGAAGTGAACCTTTTTTGTTTAAAAAGATTTAAAATGGTAAATTGTTTAAACCACGTGAAAGGAAAGTTTTGGGTTAAAGTTGTGACTTAACTAAGATTCCAATATCCATATGTTTTTACATATTGCGCTCATTATTCGGTTTAGCCAGAAGAGGACCTTTATGTCATATAACCTATTTCGAATAATGATACGACGTTATAGAGATCTCCATATATGATGGGGAGTCCGATCGGGATTGTGAATACCCGAATTGCAAAGGCTTCCTTTTGAAGTGCCTTCAGTTCTATTCAAACCCGAAACAGACTTATGAATGTGTGTCTGACATTACACCTTGAGATGTAAAGCTGGTTTCTATCAAATACATTTCTGTTTGGTGGCGGAGAATTTATTCTCTTAGCTTAACACCATTCTCTGAGATGTATGAGCTCAGAGGTTATGTAGTTGATGGTTACTAGTGATACATTCCTAATTTGGTAATGTGCATACGAAGTGCTGCTGATCATTTGTTGATCGAAGCATGGCTTTGTGAAAAGCGTAGCTTTATGGACGAGACTGCACCAGGACCTCAAAAACCAGAAATGGTCGAAACAGGAATGATGCGGCAAGGTTTTCAGGGGTAGTGCCCCTAGGGTATGTCCATTTCTTCTGGAAAAGGGTGGTATCATGGTATGGAGCCCGGATACTTAACTCATGTGGACATTGTAAGTTTATTACAGTGTGGTTGTTGCTTCGTGGTTGAGGATCCTCGGATAAAGGTCGCAAACGACCGAGGATGGTATACTTGTAGGTGTTACTTCTGGGCAGGGAGTAAACCGACCTTGTGTTGGAGGAGAGCTGGGTAAGTTCTCGGGGCATACCTCCAGAGGCGTACCCATGTGGAAATAGGAAGTTCCTTAGCCTGACCATTTGTTGGAAATCCAATCACCAATACGAGCCATTTACGTTTGCAGTTGTATAACCTGCCAACTCAGGTGGTAACTATAGCTGGCATAATTAAATGGTACCTATGCTGGTTAAGATTAATATTATACTTTCGAAAATGTTTTCCACTATGCACTAATAATAATATCAAAAGATTTTGCGTAGTAACCATGTTTGACTATCATAAGGATAAATCTCCCCCAAGTGTGCGATTGCATGGTGTGTGTGCCGGAAGGCCTTATGGCAGTTTCATTTTCTAAAAAGCATTGCGGATTTAAATTTTAAATTCTTTGTTTTTTGTTTAAAGATAAACTATTTTTTTTTGCTCATACCAGTCCCATGACCGACCCACAGTTTATTGTTCCCTTTCTAAACCCTGGATGCCCACAATTTTCCACACGGGCAGTCTGGAGTTGGGGTTTTCAGATAATCAAATAATAGGTATAGATTCGATAGCCTTCGAAGTCTTTGGTTTGGTAGCATTTGGAAATCTTCCTCAGTCTTTGGGTCTTTGAAGTTTGTGGTTTGGCAATCGCGTTTGGGATCGCATTTGCTACAAGTTCAGCTTGATGGTGGTTTGAGCTTGAAGTTAAGAGCTTTGGAGTTTTGGAAAGGAGTCGCAGTATTGGATTCTCCTGAAGACTTTGCAAATGTTGAATTATTTCCACTGTGGTGTTGTGTTGTGTATATTCTCTGATGGCGGTGGGTTGTTGTTATCAAGTGAGGTATCTGACATTGTATCAATGTTGTATATCAATGTAATCATCCTTTGTTTCCGCTGTGTTGTTTATCATCAGATGTTGTTACAAGCTCCGGCGATACGTATTTCGATGTCGTTTGTCGGGCATCGAGTTCGGGTCGTCACAAGTGGTATCAGATCTAAAGGTTGAATAAGAACTTTAGCTACGGAGTGTAACACATTAGATGGCTCATTAGAGATAGGGTGAAGTATACCCTAGAATGAGTATATCCCTAAGATAAGCCTTAGTAAATTCTCTGACTATCCACTGATAGTATGTATGAGTGCGAGAAGAGGACGAGATAGGGGACAGGGAAGTACCACTAAAAATGGTCAATGCCCTACAACAACAAGGAAACAATCCTTTCTCTATGAATCTCTTTGTTGATTATCTGATTTCCAATTCTCTTATGTCTTCGTGGCAGCTACAAGAAGGAGCTACGGTGTGATGCTGGCCTGGTGAATCATTGTAGATAAGTTCTATTTCGTATTCTCATCTTCAGTCTTAACTTCAAATGAATTGGAAAATTTAAATTGAAATAAATGGGTTAATAAAATATGAAGATTTGTATCGATAAAACGATTTCAACCAAATTTGAAAATCTATTGTAATTTCTTGTGAAAGATCAAAATCCGAAAGGGACAAGCTAGTATATACCTTGGGATATTCCAATCTGAATTGAATATCCATTGTTTGTTCTATTGGGTCCATATATATTCTACCAATGGTTAGTTATCCCTTTGAACTAACCAGTGCCCCTGCATATTCGTAGATCGGGATAACCCGAGTATTTCGTAAAGTGTTGGATAGAATTGTTCTCATATCCATTGTTGATATTCTGATTTGGTAAGCCAAATGCAGAATAGATATTCAATTTGATCTAAAAGATATTTCTCTATCTTTTATCTGTTCTTGGTTGTCTCCCTGGCAAATTTCGAGGAAGAATTTTTCTTAAGGAGGGAAATCTGTAACATTCCCGGATTTTAGCCAAGTTTAATTTGATAAATAACTTATTTTTGAAATTAGATTGTGAATTAAATTGAGTTTTTCCAAAATAAAAATAAAATATTAGTTTATATTTATATATTGATTTTTAATTGAAATTTAAACTTGAAAACTCAAAAATAAATATATTAGAAATAAATTGGATTTAAAATTTTATTTTTAAGTTAATAAGAATTTGTTTCTAATTATATTAAATACGCATTTTTATTTGAAAATGATGTTTTGAATTTGGTACAATAAATTTTTCAAAGGCTAATTAAGAATAAAATTCTAATATATTTATTCATGTGTAGTTAAATTTTAAAAACCATTTTTCTTTCAAAGTTATATAAATGACTAAGAAAGAAAGTGTATTTATTTAAATAGGAAGTATGATATAAAGTTATATTTAAAATATTATTGTAACGTTTAAATTACAGTAAAAGTTTAAACGTTTAAAAGCTAAATTTTATAAAAGAGAATGCATTTATTGAATAATAGAAATTATATATATAAAAACATTTGTTTTAACAAGTGTAAACCAAATATAATACATATGTTAAAAATAAGCACTAAGGGGTTAAAACACAAATTTTAAATTAATTAAGATAAAGGATTTAAACACAATTTTAATTACATATAACAAGTGTAAAGAAATAGACACAAAATTTTACAAGTGTTAGATTATGGTAACAAGTGGCATTAATTTTTTTTGAAATAAATTAAAATTTTATAAATTAAAGAGTAAAAACTAAACTACATTCATTTTCTCATATTTTCAACATAAAACCTGAAATCAGAAAGAAAAGAAACAAAACACAGATCAAAGAAAAAAAAATCAAAGCTTCAAAATCTTCAAATCTAGGAAAGAAAAAGATTCAAAGCAACTAAGCTAAGGATTCAAGCCTCAACCTGAATCAAACAATACAAACTAGAAACAAAAACTGCATATCAGATTCAAAACAGGGAAATAGAATTCAAAACAAAAGCAAAACAAAAGCAAATCAAAAGCCTGGGAATTAAACCTGTAACCAAATAAAGATCAAGCAACAAAATTCAACATTATAAGATCAGGCCTCTGTTCGTTCATCTCTCAGGTGAGCAAATTACCCAGTTTTTAAGTTGAATCTGTTTATGAATTTGATGTTGTGATGAATGCTTTGAGTTGCTGTGCATAATGTTTTTCTGTTCTATGTGTTTGCATATCTGGATGTATATACATATGTTATACTCTGTTGGAGCACAAACTTAAGGTCACTAAGAAAAATTCGAACTGTACCTTATTCAATCAATTTTATATTTTTATTTACAAATAGAAAATGATCATAAGACTGCAATATTGTTTTTAAAATTTACTTCAGGTGTTCACACTCGGTAATTTTTCGAAAAATAATAATATTTGCAGTGAAGAATCAACTTAAGGTAAAAAGTCAAGTATCAAATCACTGCGTTTTGATTATATAATTGAATTCACATTTGAAAACGATGAATTTTAATGATAATTTTGTGATTTTAAATTTGGGACTCGTGAGAAATTTGGAGTTCAACAGAAAATTTGTTTTACGTAAATCTCGTTGATCGGCGACATTTTATGGGTTAGGCTTTCTGTCAAAGCTAGTTGGTGAGTAGGGGATTCATGGAAAAATAGTGGAAACATTTATAGATGAACGTGGCGGCAGGTGGACATCGAACTAGGGTTCAATTTTCTTTTGGGGTTGATTGAGTTTAGGTGATTACTAAAGCGTCGATATTGAATTTAAGGCCATCGGACCTAGGGGAACAAGAAGAGGAGGTTCAGATGAACTCCTAGACGCGGCAGCATGGTTACAGACTGTCGAAGAAGGTCTGGCAAGGTGTTTATTCGTTCATCAGTAGTTTCCAATGGGTTCATGGATGGCTATTTTTCGAGTTTCGTTTGAATTCTTCGAACTGGGTGGTGAGTGTAGACGAGTTGATCACCATCAACATGGGGAAGATGGCATCACCGATCGCAGAGGCTCTGGCGCCTCGTGCACGTGCACATGGTCATGAATGTATTTAGGTGGTTAAAGTGTTGGGGAAGAAGACGCATGCTCAGGTTCGTGCTCGAGTTGTTCATGTGAGTGGCTCGAAGAAAATGGTACGCGAGTTTGTTTGAAATAGGATTTTTAAAGATGTAATCAAAACAAGTTTTTGAAAAAAAATACAAGGTGGCTCGGGAAAACTATGTAGTGGGCTCGAAGTGGAACTCGGGTAAGTTAGTATTTGGCTCGCGTCATTGATGTTGCAACAAAAATTTTAAGTAAATATTTAACAAGGTTTAAACAATATAAATGTTTAAACAAGTTTTAATAAATATAGGAGGGTGAACAAAATTTAAAAAGTAATGGTAAATATAATCAAGTTTCAAAATATATTAATTATGTTTTAAAAGCTAAAATGAAAATTATGTTTTCAAATGCTTTCAAATAATTGTTTTTTTAAAAAAGTAATATATTATGTAATTTATTTTTAAATGTTTTCAAATGAATTATTATAATTAATTACTTAAGATAGGTGATTAATTAAATCAATATAATTAAGGGTTAATTTGTTTTTTTATCAAGGTGATTTTGTGATTAATTAAGAGTTAATAAATAAATGAAAGTGAATAAGGAAGAATTGATTTATGAAGATGATTAAAAGGTAATTATTTAATGTAATTTTTTTTAAGGATAATTACTTAATCAAAGGTTGATTAAGGTTAATTAATTTCATAATCAAGAATAATTAATCAATTAGAAGATTAATTAATTTAAGTAATTAGAGGTAATTAATTTCTTAAAAGATAATTATTAGTTAAAATTAATTAATTAATGGCCAAAGTTAATTAAGTAATTAGGGGTAATTACTTATTATAACTAATTATGGATGATTAATGTGTGTAAATTATAAATTAATCTGAGGATAATTAATTAATTAAAGATTTAATTAATGAAAGTGATTAGAGGCAATCACCTATTGTGATTAATTAAGGATAATTAATTAAATGGTAATTAATTAAGGGTTAACTAATTTATTAATTAATTAAGATAATTAATTAAAGGATAATTAAATAATTAAATAATTAATTATTAAAGGTTAACTAATCTATTAATTAAGGTTGATTAATTAATAGTTATAGGATTAATTAATTTATTAATTAAGGTTAATTAATGAATAATTAAAGGGTAATTAATTAAATGATTTGTGATAAATTAAATGATTAATTAACCGGAATTTTTAATTTATTCATAAGTAATTATCTAATTTAAATTAATCAAATGATTAATTAATCTGGCTTATTGGTGTTTGGATTCAATTGAATGATGAGTTGTTGATATCTATGATGTGTAATGCTTTGTGATATGAATTGTTATGATTCAAGCTGTGACGGATGTAATTTATTTTATCTGTGATGAATGTATATTATTTATCTGTAGATCTATGAATGGAAGATAAGCGTTATAGGTTTATACCACTTATCTATAATTGATGTGCTTGAATCTGTGATGATTGATGATGTTGCACTATTATGTGAAACCCTTGGACTACACTATACGCACACAAATACGGATTGCACGAGGAAATTGACTAAGTCATGGATTTTTTTGAAATGATTTTAAAATTGAATTTTGAATCCAAATGGTTTTTGAAATGGAATTGGGTTTAATATGAAAAGATTTTGAAAAGAAGTTTTGAAGATAAAAGTTATTTTGAATAACTTGATAGAATTTTGAAATTTAAATAATTTGATTTAAATTTGAATTCAAAATTCAAAATTGAATTCTATGTTTGGAAACTAGGGTTTAAAAATGTTATACAAGTTATAAATATGTTTATATGGGTTCAAACCATTTTAAAAGTATTGTTTTGGGAATTTGAATTTAACGCAAGGGATTTAACTTGTACAAATGTTATCAGATTTTTCCGAAATCAAAACTATTTGTTTTCAAACAACAATAGCTTTCATATTAAGAAAAGATTTCCAATCTGTGTTGAAAGGATTTCAAGTTTTTGAAATGAAAATAGTTTGAAAACTATGAATGAACCTTTGTGAAAGATTGTTGAACTTTGTTTTGAAAATCGAAGAGAATCTTAAAGGTATATCTTTTGTATAATGGATTTGAATTGTGAGTAGTTTTGAAAACTATGAATGAATCTTTGTGAAAGAGTGGTGAACTTGTGAAGTGAATCTTTTTGTTTAAAAAGATTTAAAATGGTAAATTGTTTAAACCATGTGGAAGGAAAGTTTTGGGTTTAAGTTGTGACCTAACTAAGTTTCCAATATCCATATGTTTTTAAATATTGCGCTCATTATTCAGTTTAGCCGGAAGAGGACCTTTGTGTCATATAACTCATTCCGAATAATGATACAAGGTTATGGATTGCATTTGAAGACCGGTGGTGAAGATCGGGTATTTTCGAAAATGAAAGGATTACCCGTCGAATGACTCTGCACTGAGTAGCTACGGTATAGAGATCTCCATATGTGAAGGGGAGTCCGATCGGGATTGTGAATACCTGGATTGCAAGGGCTTCTTTGTGAAGTGCCTTCGGTTATGTTCAAATCCAGAATAGGCTTGTATGAATGTGTGTCTGACATTACACCTTGAGATGTAAAGCTATTTTCTATCAAATACATTTCTGTATGGTGGTGGAGAATTTATTCTCTTAGCTTAACACCATTCTCTGAGACATACGAGCTCAGAGGTTATGTAGTTGATGGTTACTAGTGATACATTCCCAGTTTGGTGATGTGGCATATGAAGTGTTGTTGATCATTTGCTGATCGAAGCATGGCTTTGTGAAAAGCGTAACTTTGTGTACGAGACTGCACCAGGACCTCACAAACCGAAAATGGTCGAAACAGGAAAGACGTGGCAAGGTTTTCAGGGGTCGTGCCCCTAGGATATGTCCATTTCTTCTAGAAAAGGTGGTATCATGGTATGGAGCCCAGATACTAAACTCATGTGGAAACTACAAATTTATTACTGTGTGGTTGTTTCTTTGTGGTGGAGGATCCTCGGATAAAGGTCGCAAACGACCGAGGATGGCATACTTGTAGGTGTTACACCCGGGTAGGGAGTAAACCGGCCTTGTGTTGGCAGAGAGATGGGTAAGTTCTCGGGGCGTCCCTCAAGAGGCGTTCCCATGTGGAAATAGGAAGTTCCTTAGCCTGACCATTTATTGGAAATCCTATAACCAATACGATCCCTTTACGATTGTAGTTGCATAACCTGCCACCTCAGGTGGTAGCTATAGCTGGCAATAATATAATAGTACCTATGCTGGTTAAGATTAATATTATACTTTAGAAAATGTTTTCCACTATGCACTAATAATAATATCAAAAAAAAGATTTTGCGTAGTAAGCATGTTTGACTATCATAAGGAGACATCTCCCCCAAGTGTGAGATTGCATGGTGTGTGTGCCGGAAGGCCTTATGGTAGTTTCATTTTATAAAAAGCATTGCGGATTTCAATTTTAAATTTTTTGTTGTTTTTTTAAAGATAAACTGTTTTTGTTTGCTCATACCAGTCTCATGACTGACCCGAAGTTTATTGTTCTCTTCCTAAACTCAGGGTGCCCACAATTTTCCACACGGGCAGTCTAGAGTTGGGGTTTTCAGATAATCAAATAATAGGTATACATTCGATAGCCTTCGAAGTCTTTGGTTTGGTAGCATTTGGAAATCTTCTTCAATCTTCGGGTCTTTGAAGTTTTTGGTTTGGAAAACGCGTTTGGGATCGCATTCGCTACAAGTTCAGCTAGATGGTGGTTCGAGATTGAAGTTGAGAGCTTTGGCTTTGGAGTTTTGGAAAGGAGTTGCAGTATTGGATTCTCTTGAAGACTTTGCAAATGTTGAATTATTTCCGCCGTGGTGTTGTGTTGTATATATTCCCTGATGGAGGTGGGTTGTTGTTATCATGTGAAATATCTGACATTGTATCAATGCTGTATATCAATGTAATCATCCTTTGTTTCCGCTATGTTGTTTATCATCTAATGTTATTACAAGCTCCGGCGATACGGATTTCGATGTCATTTGTCGGGCACCGATTATGGGTTGTCACATTATTATCAAGATTTAGAGATTCTATTTGTTCATTTGATTATTTAAGTGGTTTAAGTTTTCATTATCTTCTTTAGTATTGTCAAAATTTCCATTAGAAGATACATGTAATATTTCTTCAATCTTGTTAGATTTTTTATTAAAAATTCTATATGATTTACTTTGATCTGAGTAACCTACGAAAATTTCTTCATCGGCTTTCGGTTTAAATTTTCCTTAAGGATCAATAGTATTTAAAATAAAGCATTCGGATTCGAAAATTTGAAAATACGATACCTTTGGTTTTCTTCCAAAAAGAAGATCATAAGGAGTATTTTTGGTTAATGGTCTTAAAGAAACACGAATTAGTACATATCATGTAGTAGCTATAGTTTCTACCTAAAAATTTTGAGGTAAGTTACTACTATACAGAAGAGTTCTTGCACATTTTTGCAAAGTTCTATTTTTTCTTTCTACAACACCATTTTTTATGGTGTTCTAGAAAGCGAAAAATTATGACTTATCTCCTTTTCATTACAGAATTTTTGAAAGATTCATTTTTAAATCCTCCACCATGATCACTTCTAATATTTTTTATTTTTAAATCTTTTTGGTTTTGAAAATATTTTGAATGTTTCAAAAGTGTTACTTTTATCCTTTAAAAAGAAGGTCCACGTATATCTTGAAAATTCATCAACTATAACAAAAATGTATTTATTATGATCAGTTGATCTAATTTTCAAAGGTCCAAATAGATCTAATTGTAAAAGTTCTAAAGGATGTTTTGTGGAAATTTCTTGTTTAGATTTAAAAGAGGATTTTTAAATTTCCCTTTTTGAGATGCATAGCATAGATTATCGACTTTAAATTTTATTTTAGATAAACCACGAACTAAATTATTTTTTGATTATTTATGAATGTTCTTAAAATTAACATGACAAACCTTTTATGCCAAATCCATGGATCAGAGATATATGCTAGTAAGCAAAAATCTTATCATGTCTTATTTTCATATTTTAAATATAAATGTTATGTTTTCTAATTCCTTTAAAGATTAAATTTTTATTTTTATCAAGGATGTTGCGTTTTCCAGATTCAAAAGTTAAAGAAACTCCTTTATCACATAATTGACGAATACTAAGTAGACTATGTTTTAAATTTTTAACTAAATAAACATTTGAAATAAGAGGAGAGTTAGATATACCGACAGAAGCCACATCTCCTTGTCCAATAACATAATCTTTGGAATTATCTCCAAAGGTGACCGTTCCCCATCTTTGTAAGGGATATTTATTAGCACATCGGCATTTCTAGTCATATGCTTGGAGCAACCACTGTCGAGAATCCATTTCTCCTGTTTGTGTCAGGGTACCTATAGAGATAAAAGTAATTTAACGGTATCTATTTCCTTTAAACTGAAGGTAACCATACCCATGAGGGTTTGGTGGAACCTACGAATTTAATTTTTTTACTGTAACGAACATCATTCCAGAATTAATCTATATGTTTTTGTCTAATCAAATTATTATTTGTTTTTGAAATCCATAACTGAATAATCTTTTTATAATTTGATTTGTTGCATACTAGTTTGTGAAATTTAGAATAAAGTGTAGCATATTTATGTTGAACTTTTGGTATCTTTGATTTGACAAAACTTGAACCACTTTTATTACTATGAGGTTTTGAAATATTAATTAATTGAGATAGATTCTCTTTACCTTGATTACATTTAGAAATATTTGTAGAAAGATCATTTACTTTCATTTCTAATGACTTTTTTATCTTCGTTTAACACTTTGACTTGATTTTCTAAACTATTGATAGTTTTTTTTAAATATTATGTTATCATTTGATAGTGTTGCAATTTCTTTTTCTAAAAATTCCACATTTTGAGATTCTTCAGACGATTTGCAATTATTTTGTAATTTTTGAATTTCTTCTTCTAATATTTTTTTTCCATCTTTTAGCTTTACATTTTCTAGTTCTAGTCTAGTAATTTTTTACGAGCATTCTTTTTGATTTTTTCTATGATTTCTATATTTATTATCAAGTTCCATTGCTATTTCTTTGACATCATCAAAAGATAAATCTGAAAGTACCTCACCTTTGTTTTCCATGAAGCACACTATCATTGTTATTGTCACTGTCACTTGAAGAATCATCCCATGTTACTTGAAACGCACACTTCTTTTCTGATAATTTCTCATATTTGGTATTCTCGTTGGAGCTTTTATTATCTTTTTTAATTTTGGATAATCCTTTTTCATGTGACCGAATCAATTGCACTTATAGCATTTAAAAGGTCGAAGGATCGTTGGAGTTGCTTGTTTTCTGCTTTTGCACCATCTTGTTGAATTTTTTGAACTTATTGTAATTTTTATCTACGGACGCTACATCATCTTTATCCAAGTCTGAGTCATCGTCATTATTTACCTAACAAGAAATACTTCATTTTTCTTGGGCTAGATCTTTTTTAGCTTGCAAATTTGCTTCACGTGACATTAAATTCCCAATTAACTCTTCTACTTTAAGTGTAGAGAGGTCATTGGCTTCTTCTATTGCTAATACTTTTCTTTTCCATTCATTATTAATCAATTTAGGATACAAGTAACTAAATCAAAATCAGTAAATGAAACACCTAATGCCATGAGATCATGTTGTAAAGTTTGGAATCTAAAGTACATTTCTACGATGCTTTCATTTGATTTCATTTCAAATGACTAAAATTGATTTGTTTGCAAACTTATCTTAGTTTGTTTTACTATGGTGGTTCCTTCATGTGTAACCTGAAGCATGTGCCATATATCATATGTTGTTTTGCTCATCATAATTCTAGAAAATTCATTCTTATCTAATGCACAACATAAACATTCATAGCTTTTTCATTGTTTGAAGCAGCAGTTTTCTCAGCATCTATCCATGTACTAGTTGCAGTGGTAGGAGCTACATATTGAGATTGAGTAGATAGCCAAACGTCATGTCCACTTGATTCCATAAATACTTTCATATGTGTAGCCCAATGCATATAATTAGACCTCGTAAAAAATGGTGGACGTGCAGTTGATTGTCCTTCTTGAAATGTGTTATAATTCATACTGGCCATAATATTCAAAATTGTGTTATGATTTTGAATAGACCTTGCTTTGATACCAATTGAAAATTCTAGTGGATCGTGTATGGCTAATAAAACAAGTATATATGTATACACACACACACATACACACACACACACACTAATTTATACTTAAGAGATACTAAAGCAGTAGGTAAATGTATACACCGAAATTTGTACTGGTCCGAAGCACCACTTCTACGTTCAATCCCTAAGCACCTCTTAGGAATTTTACTATCAACGCCCTCGCTTGACCCAGAGGAATAGGTTTACAACTTAACCAATTTGAGCACCTCTCAGATTTAATCTTTCCTTTGACAAAAAGTGTTGCTTGACAATCATGTGTTCGTCCAACAGTGATTTGACTTGATAGTACAATGGTTCCTATAATCTCCTTGATGTTTCAAAGTATGTGCATGGTGATTATTGGAACAGTAGCAAATGAAGTAATGGAGTTGAAAGTACATAATTGCTTAGAATAGCACAAGAGAATAGAAGCTATAGAAATCAGAGTAGAAAATCAAAAAACTAAGTATGACATGTTGTGCTATTTGTAAATACTGAAGAGAGTTAATCAAGAGTTGTCATAATACGTAAAAATCCTTTCAGAATTAAAAAAACTGTTCAAAATGGTTGCAACTCTTGAAGATGACTTTTCGGAAAAATGACTATTACAGTATCTTAGTCCACTGAGCGATCATGTCAGTCTACTGAGTATAAATGATGAAGGGTTCATGACATAAAAAAATGATTTACATAGTTTCAATCGACTGAAATTGGGTTCAGTCGACTGAAACCATTTCAGTCGATTGAACTGTGTAAGTTCAGTTTTCTAATAAACTTATATATTTGTTTAATTCGAGTGGGTTTGCTTGTGTATTTGTGTGTGTATATGAACTATCAAGGATATTTTACAAATCAATCTAAGACCATACACATACTTTTGATCTTGAAGCTCCATGATTTTGAATTATTCGTTTTGTAGATGATCTTCTTGCTTTTTGCTTTGCGTTTCGTCTTCTCGAATGAGATCCTGGTATTATGAATATATCATATGTATACAGTATATAGTTGCCATTATTAAAACAGAGATCTAGTATTCTAATAAATTAGGATAAGGATATCCACTAATATGATCACAAATGAAAAATAAATAAAGAATTATTTATAATTAATTTAATGTTATATTTTATTTCAAATTTAATTAAAGAATTGATTACACATTGAAATTGAATCGGTTCTCTTTACTAACAAATAAATTAATCAACTACCATCAATTTGCAAAATAATTGAATATTAAAAATGGAAAAATACCTAATCCTTATTGGATCTTGGCCTGAAGTCATCGTTAATATTAATAACCAATTAAGAAACAAACATGTAAAGTTTTAAATTAACTTTAGGATTTCTAGTTATAATTTGTAATAATCAATAATGATAATTACACATAAAAAATTAGGAGTCCAATCGACATCATTTAATTTAGAGAAAATATTTTCCAACTAAAATGAACATATTTAATAATGAATTTATAATTCTTTTTAAAATTAAATATATTTTTGGTAGTTTTAAAATGTACTAAAAGTAGGAAGCAATAATTTTAAAAACTTGATGGATTAAAAGATCCAAACATAACATTATTCTTAAAACCGAAAGTATGGACAATTTATGATCTCACTATTTGATATTCCTTCTTTCTGTTGAGATCGGTCCCATATCGAGCAATTTATAAAAATTAATCATATATAAATACTGAAAAGTCGCCTTTCACATCACCAATTGGTATTATGATAATATGTGGTTCTCTAACATGGTATAGGAGCAGCTTTAATTTGTGTGTGCTTAACCGCTATACATGTTCTACATCATCCAATATGTATGTCTACATATTTGGCACATTTTACGTCACATGTGCAGGGGCATATTGAGATTAGTCTCATATCGAGCAATTTATAAAAAAATACTGTGTAAATACTACGAGACGCCCTTCATATCACCAATTAGATTTGTGATAATGTGTGGATCTCTAACACTTTTAAAGCTTATGTACAATTGAAGTTTATACCAAAAAATCAATCTAATTAAAGATAATAAATGGAAAAAAATAATGATATAAAATTCATCGCAATTTACAAACTATTATTGATATAAAATTTTCACATGCTGATAAATGTTAAACTTGGGTCAACTTTATAATAAATATGTTTTTGTTGTTATATACAACTCAAAATGAAAATAATAAATATTTTAATATTCTTTGTTTTAATTAAAAATAAATAGAGGATTAATTTCATTAGCTTCGATTTATTTCTTTTGATTCCAATATTTGGATTGGAGAAATTACTATGTGTTAATTTTTGTTAATTGTTTTAAAAATGGCAAAATGCAAAAAGTAAGAATTCCATAAAGTTGATGAATTAAAAGAACCAAATATAACATTATTCCTAAAGCCAAACGCGTAGACAGTATAGATTTCACCAATTGACTT
The DNA here is from genome assembly GCA_030765085.1 of Allium cepa. Lineage (NCBI taxonomy): Eukaryota > Viridiplantae > Streptophyta > Magnoliopsida > Asparagales > Amaryllidaceae > Allium > Allium cepa. The sequence continues at coordinate 477,680,377 of CM060943.1, read as the reverse complement.
TCATGCTTTGGAAGATATGTACAATTTAAGTTCATGGATCATATAGTAACAAATACAATTGGAACTAATATAATCAAAGGAAAGAAATACTAATATAATTTTTTTTTAAATATAAAAATTTCATATACTAATAAATATGAAATTAGGGTAGATGTACTTTAAAATTGAAAGTACATTAATATACTTAAAAAATTTAACTTGAATTCACATAAATTGAGAACTAATCCATTAATTTCAATTGATTTCTTTAGTTTGATTCCAATTTTTAAATTAGTGAATTTAATTACTATGTATTAATTCCCTTCGGTTCCGATTAAATGAATTAGTTTTCCATTGCTATGACCTAAAAATACGACCATGTTCATTTATGTGGTCAACAACTAAACTACAAATTACACATGTTATCAAAATTTCAAATTAACTAAGCAGCACATACACTATATAGAATTTAAAATTAAAATGAAATAGAGCATTTGGTTTTAAAACTAAACATCAAAATAACTAAATTTGACATAGCATAGATGATAATTAATAGTTTAACTACTTAACCTTTTAGCTTTAACATCTAGAGTATCATATAGGTTTACTATAACTATCCAGACTTTTGAACGATTCGTATTTAAATATTTGAATTATTTAAATATTTGAATTATTTAAATATGTAACTCTTAGATTTAATATGATTAAATTTATTTAGTAATCTTGTTAACTCCCTTTTAAATTAATAACTAATGATAGTAAACTTGTTTCATAAATGCATTTGCAAAAATAAATAGTTTGAAGAAATATCGATAATACGATCGAAAATCGTTTTATCGATAAATAGTTATTTCTCGGTAAAATTTGTTTAAACTTTTTTACTTACAATAAATAACTTAGAAGATCATTAATTAGTAATAAAAGTAATTTGCTCTAAAACACTTAAAAATGTTCTATAAGCTTCTAGAAGGTTGAGTGGAGATAAGGGCGGAAGGAGATATTTTTCTGAGGCATGGTGAGGTGGAAAGCAACAACATGGAGGCACATAGGGGGGATGATCTTGGCCATAAATCAAGGGCTAAAAGAGTTTAAGATGACCTCTTGTGTTGCTTGTATAAGTGGCTTAAGGGATTTATGAATTATTTTCACTCTTTTGCAAATAAAACTAAACAGTTCATTCTTTTATCTCTTCGTAATTTCTTAATAATAAAAAAATGCAAAACAACTCCAAACTTCACAAAACTCTAGTATGCGGCCTAACACAACATAGCAACACCTTTTAGCAACCTGGAGCTTATAGAAAAATATCACATCACCCCTTATAAACAATGGTCGTGAGCAATTAAGGGTATTTTTACCCTAGGCCAAGAGCAAGGTGAAGGTAGGAAGTGTTTTGGTGGTTGATTGTTTAAGGTAGGAAGGTGGAAGCTGGGTTGTGGTTTGAGCATGGTTAGTAGTTTTTTTTGGGTGAGCAAACTTACCATTTAAAGGTATGTAAAGTGTATAATGCTTGCGTTATGGGTAAATTTGTCATAGTCTAAGAGCAGACTTAAACGATCGAATCAGATGAGAAAATGGCGAATAAATGACTCAAGGACTTTGAAAATGTCATTAAAAGGTAAGAAAATAATAATAAATAAATGAGCAAAAAAATCTGAAAATTTGAAAGTTCAAGCTTTGGAAGAGCCTACTCAAAGCTAACCCATAAAATTCACGAGTCAGACTCGGAGCAGGATAGCCTTGGAAAAATTCCAAGTGAGACCAGAAACAATCCATGCAGAAACTCCAAGCGCGACCCGAAGTTGGTTCGGTATTGATCCCTAAGTCATGGATCGGTACCGATCCATAAAGACTCTGCTCGGACACATAGAAGTCTCGGGTTTGACTCCAAACAAGCGAAGGAAAACTCAAAGCATGAAAATCTCAGAAAATCTTTAGGTCAACCCCCAAGTAAACACTCAAATTTCTCGGATCAGACTCCAAGTCAGTCCAAGTTAACAAGGATAGAGGGGATTGCAAGGTTACCCTGAAATTCAATAACACCTATCCTATAAAGTGTTGGATCGGTACCAATATGACATAAGGATCGATACTAATTCATAAGACTTCACCCAATCCAATTCCAACTCCTATTATTCAAAGTGATAATGCCAGGAGCCTATTTCAAGTTCCATTTCATTGTTTACCATGCAATTATCTATCGTCTCCATGAGCACTTGAAGTCAGCAACTCCATTCTTCCACCGATCCATCATTTGGACTCAGAGACAAGCATATTGCATTGCAAACAAGTTGGAAATCACGAAGCCCACAATGATATGCACCTATCCAAGGCAATCAAAAGGATCCATAAGCTATTCTTATGGATCCATACTAATCCAAGCCTATGGATCTGTAGCGATCCATAAGGGTTGATGATGTGACCATTTTCTTAAGAGAACTGGTCTTGGGCATGGAGAACAAAGTTGAGATCATGGTACGAGTTTTCAGGCAACCTACAGCTATTAATAGAAGGCAAAGGGCTTATTTTAAAGGTTTTTTTGGAACTTCTCTAGAAATTTTCTATAATTCAATTGTATTTCCATAGATCCATACGATCCTTAAGAAAGAAGTCTAAACAACACTATAAACCATCAACAAAGTTAAGTGGATGTAGGCAATGATTAGCCGAACTACTATAAAATCCTAGTGTCTTGTTTCTGTATGTTTTTGTTTAGTTTCTTCACTCTTTTCTCTAATATACTCATTTGGATGTTTGTTCCATTTTTGGTTCAAACAACTTGTGTTATATTATAGTATTTGTTGACTATATATTATTATTTATTCTCATGTGATTCTTGCTTTAAAAAGAAAATGACATATATAATTTTTATGTTTCGACTTGAATGACTTTCTATGACTTGTTGCATAGCCACGAAATAAAGCACATATGGTTTGCTTGGACTTATATTTGAATCAGACTTGATTTGGTTATAGTTTTATAGCGATAGTCGCTATAAACGTACTTTGAAAATGCCTTGTGTTGGGCATTTTCTATAGAAATTTATACAGAGATTCTATTGGGTTTCTCATCATGTTATTGATGTATTATGTGTATATGTGTTACTGTAAAAAGATTGGATGACAAAAAGGTTTGGACATAGAAAATCAATCAAACTTTTAACTATTCAAAACTGGCCAAGGTCGGACCCTTTAGTAGCACTCTGGCATATTAACAAACTCTATCTTTTCCTCTGTACCAGGATATTCTAAAGATGTTGTCTTCCTAATATGAGAGTTTAAATTGTTTTAAAATGGCTTTAAATTTAAGTATTTCACTTCAATATTTTTAGATATATTTTCTAACTTATATTAGAGTATTTTAAAAGTGGTTTGGAATTTTTATGAATTGCTAATAATTTATTATGAAATATTAAAGTAAGTGGTTTATTTTTAAAATAAAGAAAAACATGTTATTTTTGGTTTTTAGATAAATTATAAAATAATTATTTTTAAGTAATATTTTAAATAAATATTTTAAACCATATTATAATTTTAAAGTATATATATTTTTTAGAAAATTAGTAAATTATTTTATTAGTTAGTATTAAAAGCTTATGTTATATAATATTTTTTTAAATTATTTTTATTATTAAATAGTTTATCTTATAAATAAATTGGTGTGTGCGTGTGCGTGTGCGTGTGCGTGTATATCTCATTCTTAAAAGGTTTTTAAACTATAAATAAATGTTTTACAAGGTGGTTTAAGAGTGCTTAGTGGCTTAGCATGTTTGTTTCTTTAACTTGTTTATGGAAAGTCATTAATACTATACTTCATACTAAAAACTGACGATGTAGACTTGTCTATCTATGAGAATTAAGAAGGATGTTCAAGTAGGATATAGAAACAATAGTGCTCTAACCTACCGACTTCACTCTTGATTAAGGGATAGTAAGTTGAGTCGGTCAAAATCAAGTTAAGCATACGAAACTCAATTTCCATAAGCAATCGTTTTTATAACCAGAAAGTCAATTAGTCGGCTATCGAACTTGAATAAATAATATATGTATCATTTTTAAAGGTTTTGGTAAACATATAAGTTTTGGAAAAGTAAGCAAGTCTTCTACGGAATAATAAAGGTAGTTTAGATTATAGCACTTATATTATAATAAATGTTTTTGTAAAGTTAATTAAAAGTATATTACATTATCTAATAAGTGTAGATATACTTAAATCTTTAATTGAATGTTTTTAAAGATAATGACAAATATGAAATGGTTTCGGGTTTGTTGATAATGTGTTAATGACATTTGTCTTTAACCCTTTTTTATTATACTTAATAAAGTAATTAGACCTTTAAAAAGTCTACTTTAAAGATAACTATAAATGAAATGATTTTGGGTTTATAGCAACCATGTTTTAATGAATTTTTTTAACCCATTAAATTAGACTTGTGAAAATGTAAAATCTTGTTTAAGATTTATGAATATTATTATACCATTTGGAACGAGAATATGGATACATTTCTAAGTGTTGAAAAGAGTGGAAATGAATAGTGAAATAGTAGTATATATGTGTGTGTATTTTGCGAAGGTATTTTAAATATATATGCATGTATTTACAAAGCGGTTTTGATTAATAAAAGGATTTATTAAATAGAAAGAGATTAGGAGTTGCTTAAGTGACTTAATCGTGCTTTATGTGACTTAATCGTGCTTTATAGGACTTAATCGTGCTTTGTGTGACTTAATTATGCTTTTTTTAGCTTGTTTATGGAAATTATTTTATCATATACTTAGCACTAAAAGTCAATGAAGTGGGCTTGTATATTTATGAGAATTAAGACTGATGTTCAAGTAGGGTTTGGAAGCAACGATGCTCTAACTTAGACGCTTCACGCTTGACCAAGGGATAATAGAAGTTGAAAAGATCGAAAACGTGATAAGCATATGTGCTTGGTTTCTATTTATGGTCTTCTATTTTGCTCTTGACAATCTTAGTCGACTATCGAAATTTACCAAATATTAACTTAGGAGGTATCTAAAAGATTCACGGCTTCATACTATTTGAGATCCCCCGGAGATGAGCATTGGTGTGAAAATCTCTAGCTTTAAGAACTTATATATATGAGATCCCCCAAGAAGTACTCCTCATTATATAGTTAGCTTACGTCTAAAAAATGAAATCGAGTTAACCGGAAATTCATCGATTTAGGGAACAATAAGTGTTTGACGTACCAAAAACCACTTCAAAACTAATATACATGTTCCATGTTTTGGAAGCGGTTGTGAAGTGGAATGTTGTAGAGTTGACTGACTATCCTATGTTTAAATCCAAGGGAGAGGTCAACAACAACATTTCAGACTATTGTTTTAGAGTTAATTGTCTTTCCTAAGGTTAAGTCCAAGGGAGAGATTAGCATTAGCATTCATCGAACAACATATGCTGAGAATCTCATAGTGATTCATGGACTGTTCGAGATGCTAGAACCCAAAGAGGAATTTGGGATCTATTCGAATAATGAAGACTGCGTTGATATGTTGAATGTGACTTCACCACCGGAAATGACAGAAAATAGAGTAGGATGCACAGCCTGGAGATTAGCTAACCCACGATAGGGTATATCAACTTCATATCTAGAGATCCTTATCGATGTTGCATGCAGGGTTGATGATACTTGATTCCGCGTTGTTCATACCAATGTTCATTCATGGGCTATTCGCATTTATTTAATGGTATATTTTATCTGGAGATATACGATGCTCGAAAGGTACTTTCTGACCCTTGTTAGGAGGCTGGCCTCAATATATATGAGGATGACTCCAATAGAAATTCATATACGTGCATACGTTAGCAGTTTGGTTGTGCTTCTAGTATTGCTCTTTTATGAGGTTCAAGCAGCAAAGCTATTCTCTGATTTATATTCTACACCCTAGACATTATCTATTATATCCTCTTATGTATTTATTTGATGGATGGTTCTTTTGAGGGGATAACTGTTACGCAATTCCTTGCGGTCTCAAACGTATTGTTATATGGTGCATCATATTTCTTGGGTTTCTCATACCAAACTTATGTCTGCTCTTGGTTTTATATTTTATTTATTTCCAAGGGTCTCTTTCGAGTAGTTTGGGAAAGATAGATTTTTGTTGATATTCTTTAGAGCTCAAGAAGCGAGCTGGATGCATTCGCCTATCGTAGTATTCCTATTTCTGCTGCATTACTACTATATATATATATATATATATATATATATATATATATATATATATTTCTGAGGATAGATTGTTATAACTGCCCAGGTTGAATATTATTGAGGATTGTAACTCTAAAATACTACGTATCTTAGAGTGGAAGTTTGTACCGTCTTTTGATATTATATGTTATAGTTCCATTGTGATATTCTATTATGCTCTCTTCTTTCTTGTCCTATTTAATTTTGATTTTATTTTACCCTAACAATTTGTCTTTTTGGCACTTTAGTGCTCTGTACATGAATATCATGGATGTATTAGTGTCGACATTCGGGGATCGAAAAGGTGAGTCGTACATTAATCGATCATTTAATAAATTTTATGTTAATAGTTACGTATATATAGCATCTTTTGCATTATTTTAACTATATTAGGCTTCCCAAAGAAACTTGATTTGTCAGTTATGCATATTCCAGCTCTGATATTCCAACTGCTTGATCATGATTTTAGTTTCTTTAAAAATGTGTAAATAGCATGAATAAGAAGTACACAGCATGATCCAATAAAGGTATAATTTGAAAATTTGCAATTAAGTAAAACTAAAATTCAACCTTAATCCATCAAAAATCAAATATTGTAATGAACTTAAAGTTGTAAATCATTGATTAACATTAAAGAGCATTATAATATAACCAGTTCTCTCGTTAAGTTGAATATTAATAAAGAGTTAATCTTTCTCTAATTGAACTCAAATGAAATGAAAATAATATTAATTAAGTCACTTTAGACATGATCATTTCCATTTGAAGTTAGTTTATCTGTGAAATTTTTTAATAAATACATTTTGGATCCAAAATGATATACAAACATATTTTAACCATAAAAAGTTAAAAATAATATGCTTTTAGTGAATTTTGTTGAAAATGAAAGATAATTACTATAGTGTTCCATAAGAACACAATAATTCAGTATTGACCATGCACTAAGTGTTAAATAATACTTATGAACATTTCATGGTCTATGAAATAATCACTATAGAAAAACATTTTACATTTTTTTGGAAAGAACAGCTAATTGGATTTAGAGTGAGAATTAATTTTTTTTAACGGTAAATATGGACAAAAAGGAAGATTAAATATTTTTCGAAAGGAAACGTGCATAAGAGTATCTATTGAGATTTTGCATGTTAATAATGGAGATCAAATAACATTAATTACAAAATTAAAGCTTGTATGCTTTGTGCAATAATGAAAATTTTGTTGGAGCTGATAGAATGTGTAGGTTCAGTTTCACCCTAGAGGGGGTGAATAGGGTGATGCTAGTAATTGTAAAAATTTAATGTGGAAGTATATAAAATAATCACAGTACTGATAATAGCAGAATAATAGCAACACAAATAATAGCAGAATATAAAATAGAAATAGAACAACACAGATTTACCCAGCTTCAGAAAATCCTTGCCTGCATGCGGCCCCCAAAGTTTCTACTAGAAACTAAGTAGTCAAATGCTTACACACGTAAACTCACGACACCCGCTATCGACTAACCTAACTCTACGCTCAAAACCCTATTATAATTCAGCCAGCTGAGTTGCGAATTCTCGAACTACACCACCGTAGTTCGTCCCCAAGTCACACGACTAGACTTTACAAAACTTTTAAAAAATACAAATTAAAACAATAAAAATAATAAAACCCTAATTTAAAATTAAAGCCCAAATAAAATTATAAGCCGGCCCAAATTAAAAATATAGTGATAAAAAATGTCCCCGTTTTCCTTTATTTCTTCGGCCTGAATCCTTTTCTTTGAAAATGTCTGCTTCTCTTCGTTCGTTCCTTTTTCAGATTTAGGATTTTACTTTGTTTGTAACGACCCGATATTTTCAACCATTCGCATCCGCACATGTCGGACTTGAATTGTTCAAAATACCGCGTTGTAATTAAAATTTGGCAAATCTCAAAATATACAGTAAATAATTAATCACAGAATCACAGACACAGAATCAGAATACTCGCAGCGGAATTTAAAAATACTTAGTGGTTCATGAAGCCACTATAATAGTCTCAACCGAATAAAAATTACATAGTTTAAATCTCCAATATAGTTTAAACATCACTAAAAATCCAAATATCCCAAAGTCTCGATTACATAAATAAGATACGGACTGAAAGTTTTGCCGGCAGCTCGAAAGATCTACAGAATGTCCTAGCTCCGGGATGAAAGCTGAAACTGCAACTCAGGCTGACCCGAGCGTAAAATAAAACATAAACACTCGAGTCAGGACATACATACTTATATAGTGTAAGCTAATTCAAGTGTACTGTAATATAGAGCAAGTAACTTAAAGGATGCTTGGGACCGCTCATCCTCTAAGGACCCGTTAAACTATTTACTATATAGTAATACTTCGCTATTATAATAGTGTCTATTAGTAAAATAAACTTACTTTTAAATAGCGTTAAGGGGTTACCCATATAGACCTTAACACAAATAATGCCAATAGTCTATACAGTACCGTAATACCTCCTGATCGGGATGCTACCAGAGGATACTCCATAGGTACGACACAAATAGAAACTCGTAGAAGGCGCGCTAGGGTAGGTGACACGGCACAACTAGGCAATGCCAGGGTAGATATACCAATTACGCTTCTGGACCGATGGAAACGCGCAGCGTGCAGCTGCCGCCCACCTCGAACAACACTCCCAAATCAAAGGTGCGCACCAAAACAATCACAAAAGTAATAGAATGGCATATGAAGAAGTGCATCCGATCAGAGGTGCTACCTCATTAATCTGTCAATCGCTCCTGTTTTAGCCACCTTATGCCAACTCACGGGAGTCGGGTCCACGTATTTACCTCAAAGGAAACGTCACCACCATCCTACTTCATTCTGGAATCTCCACCACATACACAGTTGTAAAAGTGGTTTTCGGTATCGACAGAGAGTATGCCAGATATCCGATCCCGGTCCCTTTAACAACCAAACGTTATTATAACCCGTGGTTACAACTTTTAGGAATGGTATTTATACTTTAAAAATCAAAATAAGTTTCAAATACATTTCAATACCATAATATCATTTCAACCATCATTTATTTAAACATCAGTCATTTTATTTACTGTAAAATACCATTTAAATCTATTCAATTTATTTAGGAATTAATTTGCCTTTTCACTCACATTTAAAAGTTAAATTCTTCCATTTAAAACCATTTAATGTCAATTCCTTATTTTTATTAATTACATATTAAATTCCAAAAATTTAAGCCTTTTTCCCCAAAGATTATTTCCATTTATTTTAAACAATCCGAAAATTCAGTTTCCGTAGCATTTATGAAATGCCACCTAAAGTCTGTAAGTCAAAACAGTTTATTTATAAAAGACAGCATTTAAGTGCTGTAATAAATTATTAACTTAACAATCAAATTTTTAATTCCCAAATATAACTTATTATCAATTATTTTCTTAACTAAAACTCACTTTTAATAAAATTTCAGAATTTCCCAAAATAAGTTATATTCCAAAATTTTTACTTAAACATTTATTTATTTAACATTTTGACTTATTCAAAAATTATTATAAATTTTATAAAAATCCTTTAAATACATTTGAACCAGAATATTATGAATTCCCATTTAAAATATTTTTAAACATTTCAGAAAAATATTATATAAACCACGGGTCTGTATATAGTTTTCTAGCCTAGGTCAAGTGATACGGATTTATATCATTTAAATCCGCAATTTACAAAATCTCGGGTTCTATCATTTCAAACCCGCAATCCCAAGTTAACAAATAAATAATTAAACAATTAAATAAATGAACAAATGATTATCGTTCAGGCTTATCATTTCAGCCTATAACGATCTCAAATTTACAGGGAACTTACAGTGATGATTAAATCGGTAAATAAGCATTACATTGTATAACTGCAATAATATCACAATAGATAAACAACTGATGAGGTGTCAATTTAAAATGAGGTTTAACATCATACGTTATATCACAGGCAGATAAAATTTAATAAATAATTTACAAATACACTTGTGATAAATCACGGATATATAGGTATGTTTGTCTGGTGAGAAATACTCACCTTTCCTCTGTTGAATATTCAAATCAAACAACGGTATCTATCCCGAAAGAAATGAACAGAGGCACGATAAATCCAACAGACGTGACACCTCAATTACGAACTTGAAAAATAAACGAAAAATAAATTACGCGATTATGAAGCGATCAAAGCAAAATTTAATAACAACCGGAACGAGATTTAAAAATTAAAAGATTTTTGACACCCGCAGCTTGACCACTCCATCACTCAATTTGTTCAACATCTCCAATCCTCTTCCCTTTCCAAATTTGTTATTTAAATGCTTTGGGAAAAATGCTTTGAAAAAAAAAATGCTTTGTTAAATCAAATAGGCTGAGTCTTGAAACAAAACGTTATTAGATTTTCATAAAATAATACTTTGAAAAAATGTATGCATGCACTTATGAAATGACAAGGTCGTGTGATTTGTTTCACACGCAACTAATAAACCACAAATCATTTTCCAAGTTTGTCTCCATTACACACTCCCATCTGTTAAAATCTTCAAAGTGGCTCACGCATGCAAATTCACATGTCCACCAAAACTACAGGCGTATATGGTTTCTTCTCCAGTGATGCAAAAATGAAAGATATTTATTTTGTTTGTTAACATTTTATTCAAAAGTGACACCCTTATTCAATTTCACGTGGCCATAACTACAGGGACGCAGGCTAATATGTTCTACAGCATGCAAAAGAAAGAAACTAGGCTTGATTCCCTATATTATTGGACATGCATGGCAAGATCAGGAGGAAAGGAGATGCATACTTATCAGGAATGGCAACAACATACTTGAGAGGTGGAGTAGTCGAGCATGGTGGAACGAGAAGAAGAAGCAAAGTATGCAACGTGAAAAGCATGAGAAGTAGAAATAAAAATAAAATAAAAGACAGATGCGTACCTTCAATACACTCATGCAAGAAAAGAAGGTGAAGCTCTCCAGGTGATGTAAAAATTGTTTTGAACGTGTGTTGTATAAATATAGGGGAAGGTCACGTTGATTTTAAGGATGAGCAAAATTTCAGGTAAGGAGAAGAATTAAATGCGTGAAAGAAAAAGGCAGGAATCTTTGCATTTGAAATTCAACGTTAAAAGGAATGACTTCTTGCATTTTTAAGAGTGCATACATTTCAAGTAACGGTTGGAAAAAAATAAATGCGCAAAAGAAATTTGATTGATGCAAGATACTATTTCAAGAGAAACGTGCATTGATTTAGATGAGCAAATAGATAGGAAGAATATAAATATTGATTTTTATCAATTGAATGCAAATGGCTAAGAAATTAAAACAAAAGAAACGGGTAGTTAAGATTAGATTATGGGATGATATTTTCAAATAATATTGAATGCGTTTATTTTATCCTTTTTGTTTGAACGTGTTACAAAAATAGGAAGCTGCATGATTTATTTCTTTAGAGATTTAGAAATTTTGTTCTCACGGGTAAGGGATAAGTTGCTTCCATTAAACGTTTATTCCCAGAGCTACAAATGAGATGCATATTTTCAGTATTTAGATGAAGGGAATATGGAAAATATTTAGGAAGCAAGAGAAAACGAACGTGCCTAAATTTACGCGCTTAATTATAGGAAAGAAAAGAGGCAAGAATTAAATTTCTTCAGGAACGACAAAATTTCCACTTAATTGTGTAGAAAGAATGGCGACTGAATTTAATTGTTAACCGAAAAAAAATGGTTCATTGCATATTAAAGGTTGCGTGAAAAAAAATTTGTTAGGCTAAAAGATGTATACATTTACATAAAATTTCAAAATCTGGGTAAGAAATAAATGCAGACAAGAAAGAAACGGCAACTAGAAAATTTGAAATTTCCCTGCGTTGATAAAGAGGGATGAGTGAAATTTATGGTGAAGAAACGACAAGTGATTAATAAATTGGTTCATTTTAAACTTTTTCTTCAATTAATGATTGTGTGCGTTTCTTTCTTTATATAGGCTAAGTGATTTTAGCAAGGATTTACGCCAATTTAAAACCAACGAAAGCTGTGGAAAAAGTAACGTTTTGCTATAAAAATCTACTAACTGATTTATTAATCCATATAGATGTTGCAGTATGCATTTTAAAATACGCCAAACTGACGCAATACAATACGCCCAAAATTTACGTAAAAGTAACATTTTTAATTTATACGTTTATACGTTACTTATACCATTACAATGCGTACCCTTTTTAAATGCGAAATTTAACAGTCTGTAAAACACTGAATTTTACAAAGTTATTACTTAACTAAAATTTTAACTTGTTTACATTCTTCGTATTTAAAATATACATAATTCATTTTTATTAAAATTCCAATTGGAGTTGTCTTTTAACAAAGTAAAATTTCAAAACTTCCAATTTTATATTTAGACTTTTAGGAAATGATTAAATCAAGTTAAAATTTATATTAAATTTCAAGGTTTTATAAATAAAAAGAAATAAAGCGTAGGCAATTAAAAAGGCAAGCAATTAAGACAATATAACGCATACCCTTTTAGTTTCTTCCAAGCCATAAATAAAAGATATAAACTAGCAATAATCTAATAAATAAACATGACTGTCAAAAATAAAAATAGAAAGATAAAATAGAGGTGGATATATGAAATAATAATAATAAGAACATATATATATATATATATATATATATATAATATGTAATAAAAGTAGAAAAATTTATTGCGTGTAAAACGCTGTATTTTATCAAAAAAAGTATAAGTTTTAAATTCCCAATAAATCCATATATTTGATTTCTCAATCATGTTATTGAATCGACTATTAACTTATCCTCTTATGGGTAATATTAATATTGGTTTTTATACTAATACATAAAAAAAAATTCCCAATTCATCCAAATTTCAATTAATTACTTTCCAATAACTACCATGCTTTAATCCTACTCTTTTATTAAATCTGTTATCACTTTATAAACCTAGTTATTATTTGTTTATCTTTCCTTATAAAAATATATATTCCAATTTTCATCTTTCTTTTGTAATAACTTGTTAATTTCAATTATATTGAATTTCCCAAATATATACATTTATCATAAATAAAACCTAAATCAATTTATTCAACTTGGTTTCATTCCTTTATTTCATCTTATGAATAAAATACAAATTTCCATTTATGTCATGTCATTTACATTCCCACATTACAGTTACATTCCTATCTCACATTAATGAACATTTACCTACATTTAAATGTAATTGACTTCCTACTCTGAATTTAGCAACCCTAAATAAAAAGGTGACTTGCATAAATGTTGTCACTAACTTTATATTACACTCAAGTTTATTATTTCCACTAATTATCAGAATTTCTTATATAATGTTGAATTGCTTATATAATGTTGAATTCACTCCATTACCATACGTTTATTTGCATATATTCAATTTAATACCCAAATGTAACAGTTGAAACTACATTAATAGACCAATTAAATAGTAACTTACAACCGTTACTATATCCCTATTATTTTCATTTCATTTTAAACACTCACTTCATTATAAATTATAAAGGTTTTTTTTTCTTCTTAAATTTAATTACAAAAATCTTATTAAATTAACCAGTTTAATTATCGAAATTTACAGGTCATTACACTCTCCCCCACTCCTAACTTTTCGTCCCCGAAAAGGAAGGAGGTAGGAGAATAGAACACCCTGAAAGAAAACTAAATTGAAACTCAAAATGGAATCATTTATTTAAACCATATAAATTCAATTTAAATTAATTAATATTCAATAATTGATTTAATTCATTTAATTTTTACTGAAGTTAAATCAATCTTAACTATTTCCAAATTAATTATCTTATTATCCAATTATTTTCTAAAATTAGAAATTTGTATAGTCACTTATAATAATCATCTTTTATTCAACAAATTTAATTCTTCTTTATTCCAGATTATTATTAAATATATTCTACTTAATATATCTTATCGCACATATTAAGTAGATTATATTTATTATAACTATTCCAATTTATTTCTAAATTTCCTTTAACACCATTTGATATTGTATATTATTCAATTATTATTTTATTTCTATTTACCTCTATTTGTCTTATTGTAACCGAAACTTTAAGTGTATAACATTTATTATAACCACTCAAATTTTATTTATAAAATCTTTTTATATTGTACATTATCCGATTACATAGTTAATTTCTGAATGATTTAGGTAAGTTATATTGGCATGCAATTATACAAGTAAAATTTTCCAATTCTATTATTCAAGTTTAAATATTCATTCATAATTTGACTTTATTTTATCATTAGAATCACCTTTTAACATAAATTTATGAATTAAATTTCCATTAACTTCAAACCCTTTAGAGATAAATAAATACATACATATAACATATGTCAAATCAAATTTAAATCATATATCTATATATATTATAAATTAAGTTATATTTAGAAATTCAAATCAATTAAATTTTTGAAGCAAAACTACAACGTGGTCTCTTTACTTCGATACTCGAAAATGAATGTCGATGATGTTGTAGTCATCACCGAAATTATTTTCTAGCGACAAAGAGAAGAGCACTAATTTTTAAAACTTTAAAATTCTTTGGAAACAAATTTATATTCGAAAATAATTTAAATAATAATATATCCTTTTAAGACTTTAAACACAAGGTTTGAAACTATCAGAAATTAAATTCTTAAATTCTTGTTTTAAATTCATTTCTGTTTCCAAATAAATTTATAACCATGTTTTATAGTTCAATTATTTATATAAGACAAAACCAATGGTTTACAAAACCATAAATAAAATCAAACACTATTATCTCTAAACAGCTAGTTAAATTCTGAAAATTATACTTATATATATAATATTAGATTTTTCCCAAATATAGGAATAAAATTTTCAAACAAGGATATAGATTCAAATTTGATGGATTCAAATCAAAGAGAATTTTGATTTAAAGATAAATTAGAATCAGAAGATCCGACGATTAAATAACAGAATAAGGAACTAGATAAGTTTATATAAATCGCGGGCAACCTTAACCTGGTCAACCGTGACTTAAAGAGTCAGAACGAATGTAGATTTACCATTCGATCCGAAGAGATAGAGTTCGGAATAACCAAAGATACTAGCATCTAAACCGAGGTTAAATATAAATCTCTGGTGAATCAATGCTAATTGTAAAGGAGTTTCACTCCTTTATTAGAATATTGGCGATACCGCCAATTCACTATAAAGATCATCCGAAGTGGAGTTATGGGATACTCCAAAATCGAAAGAAAATGAATAGTGAGGGACAAGAATGAACTTCGGAACCGTAGGGAACGTTCCAAAATTCGAAAAGGAAGAGATTCAAGCTCAAATGAAAGTGATTCTATAAATCAAATTTACCATACATTCTAAGTTTTGCCTAGAGCCAAAGCTCTGATACCAAATGTAACGACCCAGTATTTTCAACCATTCGCATCCGCACATGTCGGACTTGAATTGTTCAAAATACCGCGTTGTAATTAAAATTTGGAAAATCTCAAAATATACAGTAAATAATTAATCACGGAATCACAAACACAGAATCAGAATACTCGCAGCGGAATTTAAAAATACTTAGTGGTTCATGAAGCCACTATAATAGTCTCAACCGAATAAAAATTACATAGTTTAAATCTTCAATATAGTTTAAACATCACTAAAAATCCAAATATCCCAAAGTCTCGATTACATAAATAAGATACGGACTGAAAGTTTTGCCGGCAGCTCGAAAGATCTACAGAATGTCCTAGCTCCGGGATGAAAGCTGAAACTGCAACTCAGGCTGACCCGAGCGTAAAATAAAACATAAACACTCAAGTCAGGACATACATACTTATATAGTGTAAGCTAATTCAAGTGTACTGTAATATAGAGCAAGTAACTTAAAGGATGCTTGGGACCGCCCATCCTCTAAGGATCCGTTAAACTATTTACTATGTAGTAATACCTCGCTATTATAATAGTGTCTATTAGTAAAATAAACTTACTTTTAAATAGCGTTAAGGGGTTACCCATATAGCCCTTAACACAAATAATGCCAATAGTCTATACAGTACCGTAATACCTCCTGATCGGGAGGCTACCAGAGGATACTCCATAGGTATGACACAAATAGAAACTCGTAGAAGGCGCGCTAGGGTAGGTGACACGGCACAACTAGGCAATGCCAGGGTAGATATACCAATTACGCTTCCGGACCGATGGAAACGCGCAGCGCGCAGCTGCCGCCCACCTCGAACAACACCCCCAAATCAAAGGTGCGCACCAAAACAATCACAAAAGTAATAGAATGGCATACGAAGAAGTGCGTCCGATCAGAGGTGCTACCTCATTAATCCGTCAATCGCTCCTGTTTTAGCCACCTTATGCCAACTCACGGGAGTCGGGTCCACGTATTTACCTCAAAGGAAACGTCACCACCATCCTACTTCATTCTGGAATCTCCACCACGTACACAGTTGTTAAAGTGGTTTTCGGTATCGACAGAGAGTATGCCAGATATCCGATCCCGGTCTCTTTAACAACCAAACGTTATTATAACCCATGGTTACAACTTTTAGAAATGGTATTTATACTTTAAAACTCAAAATAAGTTTCAAATACATTTCAATACCATAATATCATTTCAACCATCATTTATTTGAACATCAGTCATTTTATTTACTATAAAATACCATTTAAATCTATTCAATTTATTTAGGAATTAATTTGCCTTTCAACTCACATTTAAAAGTTAAATTCTTCCATTTAAAACCATTTAAAGTCAATTCCTTATTTTTTATTAATTACATATTAAATTCCAAAAATTTAAGCCTTTTTCCCCAAAGATTATTTCCATTTATTTTAAACAATCTAAAAATTCAGTTTCCATAGCATTTATGAAATGCCATCTAAAGTCTGTAAGTCAAAACAGTTCATTTATAAAAGACAACATTTAAGTGCTGTAATAAATTATTAACTTAACAATCAAATTTTTAATTCCCAAATATAACTTATTATCAATTATTTTCTTAACTAAAACTCACTTTTAATAAAATTTCAGAATTTCCCAAAATAAGTTATATTCCAAAATTTTTACTTAAACATTTATTTATTTAACTTTTTGACTTATTCAAAAATCATTATAAATTTTATAAAAATCCTTTAAATACATTTGAACCAGAATATTATGAATTCCCATTTAAAATATTTTTAAACATTTCAGAAAAATATTATATAAATCACGGGTCTGTATATAGTTTTCTAGCCTAGGTCAAGTGATACGGATTTATATCATTTAAATCCGCAATTTACAAAATCCCAGGTTCTATCGTTTCAAACCCGCAATCCCAAGTTAACAAATAAATAATTAAAAAATTAAAGAAATGAACAAATGATTATCGTTCAGGCCTATCATTTCAGCCTTAACGATCTCAAATTTACACGGAACTTACGGTGATGATTAAATCAGTAAATAAGCATTACATTGTATAACTGCAATAATATTACAATAGATAAACAACTGATGAGGTGTCAATTTAAAATGAGGTTTAACATCATACGTTATATCACAGGCAGATAAAATTTAATAAATAATTTACAAATACACTTGTGATAAATCACGGATATATAGGTATGTTCGTCTGGTGAGAAATACTCACCTTTCCTCTGTTGAAGATTCAAATCAAACAACGGTATCTATCCCGAAAGAAATGAACAGAGGCACGATAAATCCAACAGATGTGACACCTCAATTACGAACTTGAAAAATAAACGAAAAATAAATTACGCGATTATGAAGCGATCAAAGCAAAATTTAATAACAACCGGAACGAGATTTAAAAATTAAAAGATTTTTGACACCCGCAGCTTGACCACTCCATCACTCAATTTGTTCAACATCTCCAATCTTCTTCCCTTTCCAAATTTGTTATTTAAATGCTTTGGGAAAAATGCTTTGAAAAAAAAATGCTTTGTTAAATCAAATAGGCTGAGTCTTGAAACAAAACGTTATTAGATTTTCATAAAAAAATACTTTGAAAAAATGTATGCATGCACTTATGAAATGACAAGGTCGTGTGATTTGTTTCACACGCAACTAATAAACCACAAATCATTTTCCAAGTTTGTCTCCATTACACATTCCCATCTGTTAAAATCTTCAAAGTGGCTCACGCATGCAAATTCACATGTCCACCAAAACTACAGGCGTATATGGTTTCTTCTCCAGTGATGCAAAAATGAAAGATATTTATTTTGTTTGTTAACATTTTATTCAAAAGTGAGACCCTTATTCAATTTCACGTGGCCACAACTACAGGGACGCAGGCTAATATGTTCTACAGCATGCAAAAGAAAGAAACTAGGCTTGATTCCCTATATTATTGGGCATGCATGGCAAGATCGGGAGGAAAGGAGATGCATACTTATCAGGGATGACAACAACATACTTGAGAGGTGGAGTAGTCGAGCATGGTGGAGCGAGAAGAAGGAGCAAAGTATGCAACGTGAAAAGCATGAGAAGTAGAAATAAAAATAAAAATAAAAGACAGATGCGTACCTTCAACACACGCATGCAAGAAAAGAAGGTGAAGCTCTCCAGGTGATGTGAAAAATGTTTTGAACGTGTGTTGTATAAATATAGGGGAAGGTCACGTTGATTTTAAGGATGAGCAAGATTTCAGGTAAGGAGAAAAATTAAATGCGTGAAAGAAAAAGGCAGGAATCTTTGCATTTGAAATTCAACGTTAAAAGGAATGACTTCTTGCATTTTTAAGAGTGCATACATTTCAAGTAACGGTTGGAAAAAAATAAATGCGCAAAAGAAATTTGATTGATCCAAGATACTATTTCAAGAGAAACGTGCATTGATTTAGATGAGCAAATAGATAGGAAGAATATAAATATTGATTTTTATCAATTGAATGCAAATGGCTATGAAATTAAAACAAAAGAAACGGGTAGTTAAGATTAGATTATGGGATAATATTTTCAAATAATATTGAATGCGTTTATTTTATCCTTTTAGTTTGAACGTGTTATAAAAATAGGAAGCTGTATGATTTATTTCTTTAGAGATTTAGAAATTTTGTTCTCACAGGTAAGGGATAAGTTGCTTCCATTAAACGTTTATTCCCAGAGCTACAAATGAGATGCATGTTTCCAGTATTTAGATGAAGGGAATATGGAAAATATTTAGAAAGCAAGAGAAAACGAACGTGCCTAAATTTACGCGCTTAATTATAGGAAAGAAAAGAGGCAAGAATTAAATTTCTTCAGGAACGACAAAATTTCCACTTAATTGTGTAGAAAGAATGGCGACTGAATTTAATTGTTAACCCAAAAAAATGGTTCATTGCATATTAAAGGTTGCGTGAAAAAAAATTTGTTAGGCTAAAAGATGTATACATTTACAGAAAATTTCGAAATCTGGGTAAGAAATAAATGCAGACAAGAAAGAAACGGCAACTAGAAAATTTGAAATTTCCGTGCGTTGATAAAGAGGGATGAGTGAAATTTATGGTGAAGAAACGGCAAGTGATTAATAGATTGGTTCATTTTAAACTTTTTCTTCAATTAATGATTGTGTGCGTTTCTTTCTTTATATAGGCTAAGTGATTTTAGCAAGGATTTTACACCAATTTAAAACCAATGAAAGCTGTGGAAAAAGTAACGTTTTGCTATAAAAATCTACTAACTGATTTATTAATCCATAGATATTGCAGTATGCATTTTAAAATACGCCAAACTGACGCAATACAATACACCCAAAATTTATGCAAAAGTAACATTTTTAATTTATACGTTTATACGTTACTTATACCATTACAATGCGTACCCTTTTTAAATGCGAAATTTAACAGTCTGTAAAACACTGAATTTTACAAAGTTATTACTTAACTAAAATTTTAACTTGTTTACATTCTTCGTATTTAAAATATACATAATTCATTTTTATTAAAATTCCAATTGGAGTTGTCTTTTAACAAAGTAAAATTTTCAAAACTTCCAATTTTATATTTAGACTTTTAGGAAATGATTAAATCAAGTTAAAATTTATATTAAATTTCAAGGTTTTATAAATAAAAAGAAATAAAGAGTAGGCAATTAAAAAGGCAAGCAATTAAGACAATATAATGCATACCCTTTTAGTTTCTTACAAGCCATAAATAAAAGATATAAACTAGCAATAATCTAATAAATAAACATGACTGTCAAAAATAAAAATAGAAAGATAAAATAGAGGTGGATATATGAAATAATAATAATAAGAACATATATATATATAATATGTAATAAAAGTAGAAAAATTTATTGCGTGTAAAACGCTGTATTTTATCAAAAAAGTATAAGTTTTAAATTCCCAATAAATCCATATATTTGATTTCTCAATCATGTTATTGAATCGACTATTAACTTATCCTCTTATGGGTAATATTAAAATTGGTTTTTATACTAATACATAAAAAAATTCCCAATTCATCCAAATTTCAATGAATTACTTTCCAATAACTACCATGCTTTAATCCTACTCTTTTATTAAATCTGTTATCAGTTTATAAACCTAGTTATTATTTGTTTATCTTTCCTTATAAAAATATATATTCCAATTTTCATCTTTCTTTTATAATAACTTGTTAATTTCAATTATATTGAATTTCCCAAATATATACATTTATCATAAATAAAACCTAAATCAATTTATTCAACTTGGTTTCATTCCTTTATTTCATCTTATGAATAAAATATAAATTTCCATTTATGTCATTTCATTTACATTCCCACATTACAGTTACAGTCCTATCTCACATTAATGAACATTTACCTACATTTAAATGTAATTGACTTCCTACTCTGAATTTAGCAGCCCTAAATAAAATGGTGACTTGCATAAATGTTGTCACTAACTTTATATTACACTCAAGTTTATTATTTCCACTAATTATCAGAATTGCTTATATAATGTTGAATTCACTCCATTACCATACGTTTATTTGCATATATTCAATTTAATACCCAAATGTAACAGTTGAAACTACATTAATAGACCAATTAAATAGTAACTTACAACCGTTACTATATCCCTATTATTTTCATTTCATTTTAAACACTAACTTCATTATAAATTATAAAGGTCTTTTTTTCTTCTTAAATTTAATTACAAAAATCTTATTAAATTAACCAGTTTAATTATCGAAATTTACAGGTCATTACATTGTTGAAGCCGTCGATTTTAATTGAATGGTCGAATAGGTAATTTCGCTTTCCTTGCTTTGTGGATCGACCGTCTCTTTGATTTGCACACGGCTGCTTCTCGATCGAGTTCGATTTTGAATTGGTATGTAATTTCCCTGTTGCTTTTCTGGTTAATTTGCTTGAACTTGATACATTACATGCCGATGATGATTTTGGTAAAATAGGGATTGATTCCCTTTATTATCATTCGTATACATCTGGTTTGAATTTGTCAATTTATATGCTTGGTCATTCAATTTAACTTGAATGTTGGTGATTAATCTTGACTTGTTCAATTTGTATATTTTCATTGCTTGGTCACCACAGCTTTGATTTTGATCTTGTTCCGTGAATTTATGGTTTGACTTCAGCCGGTGATAATATTTGATTTTGGCACTGACTTGATTTGAAACCGCTGTTACATTTGACTTCGGCCACTTTGATTTTGTGAAAATTTGACTTTGTTATTATCTTGGTCACCATGGCTACATGCCTTGATTTTTTTGACTTGCTTGCATCTATAGTTGTATCGTGACACTGGTTTGGGTTGCATTATCCACTGTTCTACATGTGCACATCAATATCATCTCCATGTTTCACTTATCTGGTACACTATGGTCTTGTCTACCTCTGGTTAATTTTATTGTGTTGCTCTTGCCTTGAGTTTAAATGATTGAGGCTTGAACTGTATGTATATTGTATTCATGTGTATAGTTTCTGTACATTGTTTTGTGATTTAGTGTAGTGTTGATGCGCATTTGTACTTGAAGTCGTAGCCTTGTCTCTTTGTAGCCTAGTATCTTTTGAAGCTTGCATCTGTAGCATTGTAGTCCTTTGTACATGTGTGGTTTGCATATTTTGATTTTGGAGCAGTTCTAAACTATGAACATATATATGTATGTGCACCTCTGTATATGTGTGTTTATACTTTGGTACTGCAGTCTTTATGTGTATGGATTAGCTCGAGTTGGTCTTCGAGTTACACTACAGTTTTTACTCTCATGTATGTTCTGGTCTAGTTGATGTTGCAGCGTTGTTTTAATACATTCCATTTTTACCATACCTGATTATATACGCTGTCATGATTATTTGACCTGGACTACATGTTCTTGTGCCTTTGAAATCTGCTTGTTTGAATTTTCTTTCATGTTGCCAGGTGAGAAAATAAAGTAGTTCCATATGAGGTAATTATTGTTTATGCCTCACGTTCTTAAAAGTAGTTTATAGTTATATTTTGGCACTAGTTTGAGTCATGTGTGCTATTCATTTGCCTTTTGAGTTGACCCATTTGACTGTCGAGGCTGTGTTGCTTGTGAACTTGTACTCGACAATTTTGTGATGTTATTTGTATCGCACCTAAGTTGAATCCAGCCTCGGCTCGGATTTGACCTTGTGCTCACTTGTCCCTACAATTTCCGCAAATGTATATCGGTATGCACGGCCTTGTGGCATATACAGTGATACACTGTGCATGTCACAGGTTATTCGTGTATGATGAATTCAAAATTAAATGATGACGAACAACTCCAATAACTGAGGAAAATACTATTTTCAAAACACATTTTATTTTACACCGCAAAAATGTTTCTTTTCAAATTTTACTGCATCACTTTTTATTTTGTAGATAACTCAGATGTTGGATACAAATTAGAATACAGTTGAAGAACAATTATGAGTGAACGAGTGATGTGTAGTGAGGTGAAAATTTGTATGATAATTGTATAATGAAAAATTGTATTGTAATGTGAATTTTTGTATATGTAGTGAGAGCTCACATTTGCACTATTCAAAATTGTAATAAAATATTTGTTTGAATAAAATATTTTTTTGAATTCAAATTATGTGTTATTTATTTTATTCAGCAAATATTTATTAATTATGTGAAAATAAAATAGTACAATAACAAATACATTTAAATGAATATATATATATATATGTTTATTATCATCAAACAAAAATCATATACTAGCATATTCAACAATTTCCCCCTTTTGATGATAAGAAACATATATTTACAATTTTTAATTTATTAAAGGTATTTGATCATTCAATTTGCTCCCCCTATTTGAATGCTCCCTCTCTACAACAAAGCTCCCCCTTCAGAGATGCATGAAAATGCATAAAAATATGCAAATGAACTTGGATGCAAATTGAAAATACAATATAAAATGTTCGACTTTTATTTGCCAAAATCTTAACTTTTCTCTCCCCCTTTTGTTATCAGCAAAAGAGTAATAGAGTTAGAAAATAGAGATAAAGCGATAGAGATTAATACAACATTAATACCCAATAGAGTACAAATATTAAATTTCAATAAAAAAATCAAACAAAATCATAAATACTCTATTAGGCACATATTCCACTTTAGAATGATAGGGAAGATGTAAAACCATATAGCCGTCTTTATTTGTGGTATATTTATACCAGGAATTTGAATATCTACTAATCACGCATAACCGTTAGGCTTTTAAATGAGATTAGTATTATTCCAATAAAGAATTAAAAAAAAGAATTCAAGTACCTTCTACCACGTATAACTGTGAGGACTTTTAAATGGGATTAAAATCAGCTTGTCTATTTAATAATCAATTTTGTTATGTGTTCCATACATGCATATCCGTGAGGACTTTTAAAGGAGCATGAAAGCACATAATCAAAAATTCCAAGTAATTCACTCATGTATAACGGTGGGTACTTTTAAATGAGAGTGAATACTTTGGATGTTTTTACTGCTAAAAATATAATAAAATGAAAAACGAATAATTTCCCTTTTAAAATACCATATATTGACATACTATATTTGATTTTGATGAGTGATGGTCGATAGAAATAGAGATGGTTAAAGAATTTTTACCCATCAAAAGTTATTATAAATCTTGTTTAAATTTCTAAAGAAATTTACTAAATATACAGTCTCAAGTTATAAAAAATGATTAACATCAACACTCATCACTTTTTCAAACATTATTTATCTTTTCGATACTCGATAGGAAGTTAGATTAGTTAATGTAGTCATTTAAGATCAAATCCAAAAATAATTATAAAATTAAATGACCAATTTGAAATAAGGTCAAAAAACTATTTTCTTGAAGGGGTTTTATAAGAAAAATGTTTGTTAATATGAAGATCAGTTGAAATGTCATATATGCAGACATTTTCTTTAAAAATGTGATGCAGCTTATGAATGTCTCAACATAAAAACTCGTTCCAGTGATACTTTTTCTATCAACTAGGCTATCAGTGTAACCTACATCTAAATTCCCCTTTAACTCAAGGTCATCATTAGATAGGTATCATTAAAATAAATGAAAATCAATTTTTTGTAGGGGGTTTGGTAAAAATGACTTCAAGTTGAAAATCAATATGAATAATTAAATTATTGCAAAAATGATTTCAACATGAGATCATATAAGATACCACTTGTATTTGAGATATTCGTGGTGTTATATAGTGGAATATAAGAAAAAAAACATGTATTCCTCAACACTTGAATTTTTTTGAAATTTTCAGCACATCCATTATCATGCACAAGTAATCTAAATTGAGCAAAAAACACATATTCAGAAAAATTTGTCAAAGCCGTTTTTCATGACATTCCTAAGTGAATCAAAAATCAAAGAAGTTGTAGCATTATCTATTAGCTTTCCAAAAACTTCAATAATTTCACAAATCAAAGTTGAGATGATCAAGATATGTCGGAAATACTTTAACAATGTCGATCAAAACATAATTAACAATATGTGAACAAAAATTGAGTTGAGAGATCATACCTCACTTTCCTTCTATTATGTAATATCCAAAATGTGATGCTCTCCATCTAATCTATATAGGCTAAGGAACGTTTAAATTTTAATTTATCAATCACTTAGAACGACTCGAAAACTATCTCCATCAAAGTTATTCCCTAGCCCACTTGTGTATCTAGATTTTGGTAAAGGCAAGTGGTCTAACTAAGGATGTAGGACCACTATTATTATTTATTGAAATCTTTGGTACCCAAAATTTTCTATATAACAAACCGTTAGCATTTACAATTGTACCCTTGGGAATCCAAATCTATTTAAATTTCAAAACATTTATATTCATACCTTTTGGGATCCATGTTTGTTTAATAGTTTTGTGTTTGTATATATTTCGACAATTATTCTTGCTATGTCCAATATTTTTACACTTTACACATTTAGGCATCACATATTTCCCCTTGACGGTGTTATTAGTTATTTGTTCATATTTTGAAACTTTTTTAAATCCAAGTCCTTTCCTTTTATTCACGAAGAGTTGATTTTCTAAGAACAAACTAAAATGATTTTTCTCCAGGGAAAAAATTTCGAGCAATCAACTCAAGTTTATTAACTTTGGATTTTAAAAGTTTATTTTCATTTATTAGCTTCGAACAAAAACTAATGGTACTATCTCTCTTTTCGAGATTCTTCATTTTCAAGTCCATATTTTCATTTTTAAGCTCTCTAATTTTAGTCTCAATTACAAGCATCTCAGTTTCAAAAAGTTGGAGTTCTCAAATTCAATTTTTTCAAAATACTTTATTTTTTTAATCTCCTTTTCAAACCTGTGATTTAATAGAATAATTTTAGATTTTCTAAAAATCACGTTTTCTTTTCAAGGGTTTTGAAATTTTCGTTGATCACATTTTAGTTCTTTTCAAAAATCGCACATTTAGAAATTTCTGACTTCTTAAAGCTTTCCAACTCTTTTTGCAAAATATTATTTTTACAAATCAACTCAGTTTTTTTTCCTCCCAAATTAAAATTTAGTTTTTTAAATTTTGAAAGTTTTCATGAAAACGGGCAAATTCTTTTTAACGATTCAAACACCTTTTTCAATTAGAATTTTTATTTTTCTTAATATTTTTAAGCTATTTTCCAAATCATTATTTTTCTGATGAAGTTTAGCTTGTTCCCTTTCTAACTTATTGTTTTTCAATTCAAGAGCTTTATTATTTCAATTAATTTTTGGCACAAGAGAACTAAATCATTGATTGGAAAATCATTTATCTCATCGGCTATTGAATCTTCGTCACTGCTACTTTTTGCCAATCCTGTCAAGCACATTTCTTTTACTGAGTCGATTATGGGGGATCTCTCACGGTTGTTGACTTTTGCACCACATATTGCATCAAAAGCATTGCAGATTTCCTGTGCATTTTCACAATGAGAGGTAAAGTTAAAATTATCTTGATTAATATGAGAATATAGCATATGCGTAGCAAGTGCATTAATCGAAGTAATTTTCTCGTCTATTATATCATAACCATTTTCAATAAGATCCCAACATTTAACATTAACAAATTTTAAATAAAATTCCATTTTTAATTTCCAATTCAAAAAATCTATTCCATCAAAAACAGGAGGAATAATATTAGGCCAACCCTCAGTAAAGCATTTTTAAAAGAAGCCATTTTAAAAATTCAAATTTGTGAAATAAAAATTGGTTTTTGAAAAATCAATTTTTTAAAACAAAACTGGCTTTTATTTCTAGCTCTGATACCACTTGTATGATCGATTTCACCCTAGAGGGAGAGTGAATAGGATGATACTAATAATTATAAAAATTTAATGCGGAAGCATATAAAATAACCGCAGCACTGATAATAGCAGAATAATAGCAACACATATAGTAGTAGAACATAAAAAATAGAAATAAAACAACACTGATTTACCTAGCTTCGGCAAAACCCTACCATCTTGCTGCCCCCAAGGTTTCTACTAGAAATTAAGTAATCAGACACTTATACATGTAAACTTACGACACCCGCTATCGACTAACCTAACTCTACTCTCAAAACCTTGCCACAACTCAGCCACTGAGTTGAGAATTCTCGAACTACACCACCGTAGTTCGTACCCTAGTCACATGACTAGACTTTACAAAAGTTTAAAAACAAAATGCAAACTAAAACAATAAAAATAATAAAACCCTAATTTAAAAATTAAAAGCGTAAAGAAAATTATAAGTCGGCCCAAATTAAAAATATAGTGATAAAAAAATATCCCCATTTTCTTTTATTTCTTTCCATTTTCAGATTTAGGGTTTTACTTTATTGAAGCCGCTGACTTTAGTTGATTGATTGAATAGGTGATTTCGCTTTCCTTGCTTTGTCGATCGACCATCTCTTTGATTTGCACACGGTTGCTTCTCGATCGACTTCGATTTTGAATTAATATGTAATTTCCCTTTTGCTTTTCTGGTTAATTTTCTTAAATTCGATACATTACATGCCGATGATGATTTTTGTTAAATAGGGATTGATTCCCTTTATTATCGTTCGTATATATCTGGTTTGAATTCGTCAATTTATATGCTTGGCTGTTCGATTTAACTTGAATGTTGGTGATCAACCTTGACTTGTTCAATTCGTATATTTTCGTTGCTTGGTCACCACGGCTTTGGACTTGCTCCGTGAATTTCTGGTTTGACTTCAGCCGATGATAATATTTTGATTTCGGCACTGATTGATTTGAAACTGCCATTACATTTGACTTCGGCCACTTTGATTCTGTGAAAATTTGGCTTTGTTATTATCTTGGTCACCATGGCTACATGCCTTGATTTTTTGACTTGCTTGCATTTGTAGTTGTATCGTGACATTGGTTTGGGTTACATTGTCCACTGTTCAACATGTCAAAGTCAATGTCATCTCCCTGTTTCAATTTTCTGGTACACTGTGGCCTTGTCTAGCTCTGGTTCATTTTATTATGTTGCTCTTGCCTTGAGTTTAAATGATTGAGGCTTGAACTGTATGTATGTTGTATTCATGTGTATAGTCTATGTACATTGTTTTGTGATCTGGTATTGTGTTGATGTGCATTTGTACTCGAAGTCATAGCCTTGTCTCTTTACAGTCTAGTATCTTTTGAAGCTTGCATCTGTAGCATTGTTTCTTCATGAGCATTATAGTCCTTTGTACATGTGTTGTCTGCATATTTTTATTCTAGAGCAGTTCTGAACTATATGCATATGTATGTATGTGCACCACTATATATGTGTGTTTACACTTTGGTATTGCAGTCTTTATGTGTATGGACTAGCTCGAGTTGGTCTTTGAGTTACACTGGAGTTTTTACTCTTGAGTATGTTCGGGTTTAGTTGATGTTGCAGTCTTGTTTTGATACATTCTATTTTTATCATGCCTAATTATATATGCTATCATGATTATTTGACCTGGACTACATGTTCTTATGCCTTTGAAATTTGCATGTTTGAATTTGCTTTCATGTTGCTTGGCAACAAAATAAAGTAGTTCCATATGAGGTCATTATTGTTTATGCCTCTTGTGTTTAAAAACAGTTTGCAGTTATGTTTTGGCACCGGTTTGAGCTGTGTGTACTATTCTTTTGGCTTTTGATTTCACCCATTTGAATGTCGAGGCTGTGTTGCTTGAGAACTTGTAATCAACAATTTTATGATGTTATTTGTATCGCACCTTTGTTGAATCTAGCCTCGGCTCGGGTTTGACCTTGTGCTCACCTGTCCCTGTAATTTTATCAAGTGTATATCGGTGTGCATGACCTTGTGGCATTTATAGTGATACACTGTACATGTCACAGGTTGTTCGTGTATGATGAATTCAAAATTAAATGATGG
Organism: Allium cepa; assembly: GCA_030765085.1. Classification (NCBI taxonomy): domain Eukaryota; kingdom Viridiplantae; phylum Streptophyta; class Magnoliopsida; order Asparagales; family Amaryllidaceae; genus Allium; species Allium cepa. The sequence continues at coordinate 477,651,314 of CM060943.1, read as the reverse complement.
TGAACAACCAAATAACTGAGGCAAATACTATTTTCAAAAGACATTTTATTTTACAATGCGAAAATATTTTTTTTCAATTTTACTGCGTCAGTGCTTATTTTGTAGATAACTTAGATGCTGGATACAAATTGGAATACAGCTGATGAACAATTATGAGTGAACGAGTGATATGTAGTGAGGTGAAAATGTATATGATAATTGTATAGTGAAAAATTGAATTGTAATGTGAATTGTTGTATATATAGCGAGAGCTCATATTTGTACTATCAAAATTGTAATAAAATATTTGTTTGAATAAAATATTTGTTTGAATTAAAATTCTGTGTTATTTATTTTCTTCAGAAAATATTTATTAATTATGTGAAAATAAAATAGTATAATAACAAATACATTTGAATGAATATATATATATGTTTATTATCATCAAACAAAAATTATATACTAGCATATTCAACAATCTCCCCTTTTGATGATAACAAACATATACTTATTATTTTTAATTTATTAAATGTATTTGATCATTCAATTTTCTCCCCCTATTTGAATGCTTCCTCTCTACAACAAAGCTCTCCCTTCAGATATGCATGAAAATAAATAAAAATATGCAAATGAACCTGGATGCAAATAGAAAGTACAATATAAAATATTTGACCTTTATTTGCCAAAATCTTAATGTTCTCTCCCCCTTTTGTTATCAGCAAAAGAGTAATAGTGTTAGAAAAATAAAGATAAAGTGATAGACATTAATACAACATTAATACCCAATAGAGTCTAAATATTAAGTTTTAATAAAAAATTAAAAAAAATCATAAATACTATGTTAGGCGAATATTCCACTTTAGGATGATAGGGATGATGTAAAACGATATACTGTGTCTACTTGTGGTATATTTATACCAGGAATTTGAATATCTACTAGCCATGCATAACCGTTAGGACTTTTAAATGAGATTAGCAGTATTCCAAAAAAATTTAAAAAAAAAAGAATTTAAGTATCTTCTAACCACGCATAATTGTGAGGACTTTTAAATGGGATTAGAATCAACTTGTCTAATTAATAATCAATTTTGTTATGTGTTCCATATATGCATAACTGTGAGGATTTTAAATGAGAGTGAATAATTTGGATGTTTTTATTGCTAAAAATATAATAAAATGAAGAATAAATAATTACCCCATTTTCTTTTATTTCTTCGGCCTGAATCCTTTTCTTTGAAAATGTCTGCTTCTCTTTGTTCATTCCTTTTTCAAATTTAGGATTTTACTTTGTTGAAGCCTCCGATTTCAGTTGATTGATCGAATAGGTGATTTCACTTTTCTTGCTTTGTGGATCGACCGTCTCTTTGATTTGAACACAGCTACTTCTCGATCGAGTTCGATTTTGAATTGGTATGTATTTTCCTTTTTCTTTTCTGGTTAATTTGTTTGAACTTGATACATTACATGCCGATAATGATTTTCGTTGAATAGGGATTGATTCCCTTTATTACCATTCGTATACATTTGGTTTAAATTCGTCAATATATATGCTTGGTCGTTCAATTTAACTTAAATGTTGATGATTAATCTTGGCTTATTCAATTTGTATAATTTCGTTGCTTAGTCACCACAGCTTTGGTTTTGATCTTGCTCTGTGAATTTTTGGTTTGACTTCAGCCAGTGACAATATTTTGATTTCGGCACTGACTTGATTTGAAACTTCTATTACATTTGACTTCGGCCACTTTGATTTTGTAAAAATTTGACTTTGTTATTATCTTGGTCACCACGGCTACCTGCCTTGATTTTTTTACTTGCTTGCATCTGTAGTTGTATTGTCACGCTGGTTTGGGTTGCATTGTCCACTGTTCTACATGTGCACATCAATGTCATTTCCATGTTTCACTTATCTAGTACATTGTGGTCTTGTCTACCTCTGGTTTATTTTATTGTGTTGCTCTTGCCTTGAGTTTAAATGATTGAGGCCTGAACTGTATGTAAGTTGTATTCATGTGTATAGTCTGTGTACATTGTTTTGTGATCCGGTGTTGTGTTGATGTGCATTTGTACTTCGAAGTTGCAGCCTAGTCTCTTTGTAGTCTAGTTTCTTTTGAAGCTCGCATCTATAGCATTGTTTCTTCATGAGCATTGTAGTCCTTTGTACATATGTGGTTTGCATATTTTGATTCTGGAGCAGTTCTGAACTATATACATATGTATGTATATGCACCACTATATATGTCTGTTTATACTTTGGTATTGCAGTCTTTATGTGTATGGACTAGCTTGAGTTGGTCTTCGAGTTACACTATAGTTTTTACTGTTGTGTATGTTTTGGTCTAGTTGATGTTGTAGTGTTGTTTCGATACATTCCATTTTTACCATGCCTGATTATATATGCTGTCATGATTATTTGACCTTGACTACATGTTCTTGTACCTTTGAAATCTACTTGTTCGAATATTCTTTTATGTTACCGGCATGAAAATAAAATATTTCCATATGAGGTCATTATTGTTTATGCTCCTTGTGTTTAAAAACAATTTACAGTTATGTTTTGGCACTGATTTGAGTCATGTGTGCTATTTATTTGCCTTTTGAGTTGACCCATTTTGAATGTCGAGGCTGTGTTGGTTGAGAACTTGTACTCGACAATTTTGTGATGTTATTTGTATCGCAACTGAGTTGAATCCAACATCGGCTCGGGTTTGACCTTGCTAACCTGTCCCTGCAATTTCATCAAATCTATATCGATGCGCACGGCCTTGTGGCATGTACAGTGATACACTGTGCATGTCACAGGTTGTTCGTGTATGATGAATTCAAAATTAAATGATGACGAACAACCCAAATAACTGAGGCAAATACTTTTTTCAAAATACATTTCATTTAACATTGCAAAAATATTTCCTTTTCAATTTTACCGCGTCACTGTTTATTTTGCAGATAACTCAAATGCTGGATACAAATTGTAATACAATTAAAGAACAATTATGAGTGAACGAGTGATATGTAGTGAGGTGAAAATTTATATGACAATTGTATAGTGAAAATTTTATTATAATGTGAAATTTGTATATGTTTTGAGAGCACACATTTGTACTATTCAAAATTGTAACAAAATATTTATTTGAATAAAATATTTGTTTGAATTCAAATTATGTGTTATTTATTTGATTCAGCAAATATTTATTAATTATGTGAAAATAAAATAGTACAATAAAAAATACATTTAAATATATATATATATATATATGTTTATTATCATCAAACAAAAATCATATACTAGCATTCAACAGAATGTACCTTAAACTAAAGAGAATGCACTATTCAAAATGCGATAGAATGAGAATAAAATATGTCAAGGTGCTTGAATGTTTTATATAGTAGAATAAATTTGTAAACATCAAGGTGGTTGAATATGCTATCATAATTTTGAAAAAGTATAAATTTTAATATTCAACAAAAATAATAAGTAGAACTTGGACTTAGCTTCTTTCGAAACCATCGTTTGTACCAAAATTGGGTACAACACTCTCCGGATGTGTTTAAAGAGATAAAATGAAGAAAATAAATGTAAAATGAGGCAGACCTAACAAACATACCAATCAACAGATAAGAAAAAATGCAGAAACACACAAATTTAGAGTGGTTCGACATATTGCCTACGTCCATTATGAAATGATTGATGTTATTGAATTTGAATCGCTGATTACAAGACATTAAAACAGTAAGTACAGAAGTGATTTCGGCAGATTATCGGCATAGAGAGGAAAAATGTCCATTTTCTATAAATCCAGGGTCACTATTTATAGGCGTAGGCAGCAAATATCTCGCCCAGATATCGGAAGACTTCTTCTCTCATGTGGGTGGCCCCATGGGATCGAGTTCGTGAATTCAACTCAATTTAAGAGCGATACGAATTGAGTTCGTATCGATCAACAATGGTCTTTTTTGGCTGGGATCGGTCAGCTACATTCTTGAGGTTGTACGCAAGCTTCATTGAAAATTTGGTATCATTTGGACTTGTAGATTATGAGTTATGATCGATGCAAGTTTAGATTTTCAATGTGTAGTCGAGCTCATATCACTTCCATTCATGTCGATCCTTTTCACATTCATTGCTTTGATCATATCGATCGATAATATCCCTTTCATATTGCTCCGTTACATTCTTCCTTATATAGATCCATGAAGCTACCTCGTATCGATAGCATGGTGACCACTTCATATCGATCCGAGCTCATGTTTCTTCGCGTTGATTGCTTAAACGGTATGGTTCATATCGATAGCTAGCCGATCGATACGAACTAAGTTGATGAGTATATTGATGTACAAGTGGAAGCGAACCAAGATTTCTTTAGATGATGGATACGAAACAGAGCAGGTGCAATGGGTACGAAATAGAGTTAGCTTGATGGATACAAAGCAGAGTTACTTGATGGGTTGATGGATACGATGTCGTATGGATACAAACGAGGCTTTCTAGAGGGATGGATACAAAGTAGGTTGAATCATGATGGAGATGAAGTGAGGCTAGTGATGGATATGAACCACTATTCACATTGATGGATATGAATTGTAGCTATTTTCCTTGACTTGAGTCGATCATATCTTGAGCATACGATCTTCAATTGACTTGAAATTTGGAACGTTGATTATCATAGCTTTGCTTTTTATGCCATATCAATTGTAGCTCGATTCAAACTCGGGCAAAATTTATCAGTATCCGTAGCGAACCTATGTGTAACCGATCTTCGAGACAGACTAACTTTGGTTTCTAACCTATTCCTTGGGTCAAGACCTTACCAAAAGGCAGGATAACATTTGCCTCCCTAAAGTACGTCTTATGTGAACATGACGTGCTTTGAAAAATTGCAATCTTCAATTTAAAAGTTCTATCTAATTCGACGAATAATTGTTATCTTTTCGTTAAAATATGTAACCTTTGATTTTTGTTCAGTAAAATAATTGTTGAATTGTTGACTGCTAGTGATTATGCAGTGCATTGTTGTAACTGAGTGTCAAGCGCCAACAATTTGTTATTCACTGTTGCAATTGTCATTAAGTGAGCATTCAATTCCAGTGAATTTTCAAATTTAAATGTCAGTCCGTCATACATGAACATATGTTATCTTAACTCCTGTTAAAATTTGCACATTGAAGAGTCTTTGTCAATTTTTTTTGTTGTTTTTTTTGAATCAAGTTTCATATCGGTACTCTCCTGGATCGATGTGAAATTCGAGTTGTAACAACGTTCGATGGTTGTTTTAAGTCCTTCCTTTATAGCGATCCTCTCCCGAATCGATCTGAGATGTTGGAATGTATGCTTCGTATCAATGGATACATAATATTGGGTCTCGGATTGATGGATACAAGAGTAATGCTTTGTATTGATCGAGTAGAACAATCTAGACATAATCATGCAGTGATGCTTCACAGAGCATATGCCATTTCTCATTCCTTTATTCAAGAAGAATCTCCGATTGTGGATAACCTTTGATAGGATTCATCCATGAATCCTTTTCTAGATCCGTCTATAAGATCTAGTTGATCTTCATATGTCAATGCTTGGAATAATTATTTCAACTGGGAAAAGTCTTTTTGCTGTGCATCCCCAATACTTGCTAGCTTGGCCAGTGACTTGGCTTTTTCATTTTGTTCTCTGAGGATGTGTGTAATTGTGTAATTCTTGAAGTCGGCTTGTAGGTTTTGGATCTAGCTAGGATAAGGAGCAAGACGTTGCCCACTAGTTTGATAATCCTCCATGCCTTGGCATACCACTAATTAGAAATCACATAAGATATGCAAAGTTTCCACTCCTAGTTTTCTTGTAAGTTTGAGCATGGTGACCAAGGCTTTATACTTAGCATCGTTATTTGTTGTTGTAAAGTTGAGTTTCAAGGTGCAGTGGATCGACCATCTCTCGAGAGTCATTAACACAACTTCGACGCAAGAAAATCGATTATTGAAGGTTCCATCTGTGCACATTCTCCATCGGTTAGAGAGTTCTCCACTACTCCTCGTATAGTCATCTAAAGCTGTGAATTCAGATATGAAGTATGCTAATTGTTTGGCCAAGGTAGCTCTTCGAAGGAGATAAGTGATATCAAATTAGCTTAGATCGATATTCCATTCAAGTAACCTTCCCGACATTTAAGGTTGCTATAGGACTTATCGTAACGGTCGATCGTCATTTCTCTTCACATAGCATTGCGATGCGTATGGCGTGTGTTGACACGGCCCAATTGGTGTATAAATCTTCGCGATCCAAAGGTTTGGGTAAAATGGAAGGTCTCTTTAAGTGATCTATCAGAGATGGAATTGCATCAACGCAGTTGTTTGTTTATTCAAAAGTTTTCTTCCCTCTCTTGGTTAGTTTGAAGAAGAGAATTCACTTGTAGATGGTCCTAGAGTTGAATCAACTTAGGACGGTAATCTTTCTACTTAGGCTCTGTACCTACATGGTTGTCCTTGGTACATAGGTAACTCTAATTGTCGTAATTTTCTAGAAATTAGCCTCGATTCCACAAGAATTGATGATGAAAACAAAGAATCTTTCTGATGTAATAATGAAAGAGCATTTCAAAGGATCGAGTTTCATCCTGCATTTTTTGGATAGCACTGAATGTTTCTGCCATGTAATCAATGTGGTCTTTTGATAGTCTTGATCTCACGAGCATACTAACCACATATAATTTCATCGATCGGTTAATATGATTTTTGAACGATCTATTAACCGTCCTTTAGTAAGTAGCATAAAGTTCTTAAGTTTGAATCCAGGAATTGCAACATAACACTATAGGACCAGGTCAATAACGAAACTATTGTATTCCTGGTCTGGGACATGCTTCAGTATCTGATTTAGTTTGTGTCCATGGAAGTGAGTAATTCATGTTCGATGGTCGAGTTCATTAGTTGGTTGATCCTTAGAAGTGGAAATTTGTGCTTTGTCATCCCTCGTACAAATCTGAGTAATTGACGTATGTCCACCACTCTCTGTTCGTTTTTCTTATAAAGGATTGGATATTCATTTTAGGTAGTGGAACCTATCGGTTTTGAGTAGATTCACCTCCTCTTTAAGTGCAACAGATCTCTCTGGATCCACGTCGCATCGCTTTTATTCACCAAGACAAGCCTCAGAATGACATTTAATGCAGGGTTCTCAATAGCTAGTGAGAGTCCATATGTATATATGAGGTTGAGTCCAAAAAAATGCATCAAGATTCAGCTGGAGCAAAGCAGTTAACTCTTTCATCATCATCACGTTGAGTTGTGATCTGATCTTCAAAACTCGTGATGGGCTGTAGGCACTTCATTTGCTTATTTGATAGATAAATGATCAGGCTTGTAGGGACGTTGAATAAAAGGCTTAGTAGAGTCTAGCCTTGTATCACGTGCTGCAGCATAACTGGCTCCAGCTATGAGTTTGAATCTACTTATGTTTTCAAGTAATACGCTTTCCATTCAATGTACTCGCGATCCATTGCTCATCGAAAGGGTCAAAATGATGATCAGTTGCCCATAGGTCCGGGCATTGATCTGATGATTCGATCTCTAAGCATCCTTTCGGTCGTATCTTCAAGTTGTTATAAATACTAGGCATGAGCTATAGGATCGAATAGTCGTATCTAGCTCTTGGATGATCGCACTCGTGCCCCCTGTCTTGGGTGGATGGACGAATTGTGCAAATGATCGAACCAAGCTTCTACTATGTTTATATTGTAGTCCAAGCTATAAGAGCCAAAGTTGTTTGATGAACGATCAAATTACATTCATCTTATTTATCGCACGTGCCCCCAAGTCTGGGGAATATCTCGATAAGTGGCAAGGTAGATAATATCTGCTTTAATTTCACATTCTATCCCATTGATCCATGGGATCAAATTAATCGATGGAAGGTTGAGTCGTGCCTTATCCTACATTGTGTCCTAGTTCTTTCCTCTAGGTAGAATACTTCATTGCCTCGCTGACATTCAAACATGAGCTAAGTTCTGGATGGTAATGACATTCACTTTTCTGCTTATGTTGCCATACTCTAGGCAGAAATTGAAGAGTGAATCGTTCAGTCATATCCAATGTAGGATTGATGCTTCCCTTATCGAATCCAGAGGAAGAATTGATGTGCAAACCTTTAGGTTGCACTTGTTTTGAATTTGTATTTTAGTCGGATCATGGTAAGAGTCAATGAATGAATGGTCACGTTGCATTCATTTGGAGTTGGCCGATCAACCATGTCCATTTTGATTTACGCTCTCCCGTCAGATCTAGGGATAAAGTCAGCTCAAGTGCAGTCAGGTCATGCTCCTCCGGTCTCATGCTCTTCCTGACGGATCGAAGGAAGGTGATGGAGGATGAATGGTTAATTCACAATCATTCGTGGCTTTGTCCATGCTCTGGTGGTCGAAGGTATTCGACGGAGGCTCGGGTCACGTCGATTTGTAGTCGAAGAGGATCGATATTGATCGTCGATTCAGTGACACAATGTAGAATGCTCAAACCTTAGTGCCTATCGATCCATTGGTATGATATGAAAGGTGCAAATCGATATTACCCGTCGATCCGATGGTACGATATAATTGGTTACCCGTAACTTCGGGCATCGTTCTGATTGGTTGACATTAAGGCCTCCTTGTAGTCGTTGCCTTAAGTTGTAAAGGACGTTAAGCTGGATATGTAGCAAGTCATTTTTCTCTTCTTTAGGTGATTTGACTTCTGCACCAGTCTTGGGTTAGCAAAGTTAGTTCGTGGATAGCCTAATTTCACCTATAGTGAGTTTATACTCCTCATGTAGTTTAGGTCAGAGTTAGTGAATGAATGGCCAAATCACATTCATTTTTCTGTCTGTGCTTGTAGCCGCTCCTTGGATCAGAGTCAATTGAAGGGCCATTAATCACACCTATTTGATGTTTATACCCCCATCCCCACTCTGGGGACTAAGAGTATTAGGAAAAAATGGTCGGACTGCATTTTCCTCAATTAATTCCTCTGGCACTAGTCTATGGCGAAAGTCGAAGTGTAATTGGTCGCATTGCGACAACTTTAGTTTGATGTTTCTCCTATTGAATTGTAGGAAGGAATTGATTAGTGGGTGGTTGGGTCACACCCGTCCATGTTGTGCGCACAATCCATCAGATCATAGGCGAGAGTTAGCGGATGAACGGTCACGTCATGTTCATTTGAATTGGATGGTAGTAATATCCATTTAGAACAAGATTTCTAGCCAGGATCGTTTTGCGAATCTGTATCCCCGTGTCGAATCAAGGAAGTAATTTTGTCTTATATGGTTGGAGTGCATCCCCATAAATTTATGCTATGTGTCCCAAGCTAAGGATAAGAGTTTTTGAAAGGACGATCGTGTTACGCCTGCTTAGTGTCGGATGGTTGGATCGCATCTGATTTCGTGTGATAAGTTTGCCCCTCTGTTAGGGGAAGAGTTGGAAAGAAGATGGTCGAACCACATCCAATTTTTATATTATAGAACTTGCTGAGGAATTAGAGTCGACAGATGGACGGTAAAATTACATTCCTTCTTGTATATATTTTCCAGTCCATGCTTTAAGGATTGGAGTTGGTAACAGGTGGTCAGTCACAACCAGTTGGTGTTTATACTCCAGTCCCCGCTCTTGGGACTAGAGTTATTTGATGTTTATACTCTTGTTCGCACTCTGGGAATCTGGAGTTAGTTGATGGTTGGTCAGTCACACATATTTTAGTGTTTATACTCTAGTCCACGCTTTGAGGACTGTGAGTTATTTAACGTTTATACTCCAGTTCGCACTCTATGAATCTGGAGTTAGTTGGTGGGAGGTCAGTCACACCCATTTTAGCGTTTATACTCCAGTCCACACTTTGGGGACTTAGAGTTAGTTAATGTTTATACTCCATTTTGCACTCTGGGAATCTAGAGTTAGTTGATGTGTGGTAATTTATACCCATTTAAGTGTTTATACTCTAGTCGTGCTCTGGGGACTTAGTTAATGTTTATACTTCAGTTTGCACTCTGGGAATCTGAAGTTAGTTGGTGGGTGGTCAGTCACACCTATTTAAGTGTTTATAATCCAGTTCGTGCTCTCAGGAACAAAGTTAGTTAATGTTTATACTCTAGTTCACGCCCGACAATCAGAAGTTAGTTGGTGACCCAATTAAGTGTTTGTACTCTAGTTTGCGCTCTCAGGACCAAAGTTAGTTAATTTTTATACTCTAATTTGCACTTTAGGAATCTAGAGTTGGCCGGTAGATGGTTATTCACATTTGTTTAGGCTTTAGGATTTCATTCACACTTTGAGAACAAGAAGTTGATCAGGTACGTGGACAGTCGTATCACATCCATCCTGAGCCGGCAAGCGAAGTCGTTAGATGGATGGATCCACTCTCCTCGAGCTTGTAAATATGAAAGGCGAGGTTGTTAGATGGATCGATCTACCCTCCTCGGGTTTAGGTTGAACACAAGCGAAGTCGTTAGGTGGAAGGATCCACCGTCCTCATGCCCATGTTTGTAAGTATGAAAAGCGAGGTTGTTAGATGGACGGATTCATCCTCGTCGGGCTTAGGTTGAACATGGGTGAAGTCGTTGGGTAGACGGATCCACCCTCCTTGAGCCCATGTCCATAAGTTTATATTCCAGCTTTCACTCTAGGACCCGGAGTGAGTTAGATGATTGTCACAATCATGTATCAATCCTTTTCAGCTGTAGTGTGATGGATTTCCCCCGAGCTTGGGGTTTCACTTAGCAAGTGATCGATGGGATCCCGATTACTTTCCACTTATTTGCCCTCAACGAAGGATGAGATTTAGTAAATGGACGGTTGAATCACGCCTATGTTTATTTGGATTCCGTTTCTGCCAAGCCTAAGAAGTAAGATTAGTGTTCTAGCAAGCTTTGGGCACAAGCAAAGGAGAGGATGGTCGAACTACATCCACTTTGAGTTGTGTATTTTCCCTTAATTAAGGGGCAAGAGTTGGAGAGCAGACGATCGATTCACGTCCACTTTTTGCTTGCGCTCTTCTGGTCAAATTGAGGAAGAGAGCTGAGATGATGGCTCATGATGGTTAACGAGTAGGCAGTCAGTCGTTAATGACTTTTAGTTGAGGCTTGGGCCCTGACAATAACGATTTAAGGCATGATTGTTTTTGCCAAATCATAGACGCAAGTTGGAGAGTGAATGGTCAAATCATATCCATTTTAAACATGTATCCTCAAATAACCCCAAATGTCTAACATAGGATTGGATGCATGGACGGTCACGTCACATCTACCCTTAGTGTGATTTCGATTTTACTGGACATCAGAAGAAGCATAAGTATTTTGGCGAGCTTCAAATACGAGATGGAGAGTGCATTGTTGGGACATATAACTCCAAGTATTTCTTAGATCTAATTAAATTGCATAGGTGGGTGAGTGGATGGTCAGTTGCATCCACTTTGTACCGGAGTCCTGACCTTATCGGTCTCTTCCACTTTGATGCCTCACCCCCAAGTCAGGGGCATATAGCAGCCCACCAGTGGTTGAATCATGCTCGTCATAATGATACCTCAATGACTTGATCATAGTTTGTGGAGGTTGTTTGGCACCGAACCTTGAATACTCTGTTACCTACACCATTTGGAAGTAGTTTGATTCAAGTCGGTCATATTTCACGGCATAAATGAAATTAAAATAGAAATAATTCAATAAGGATAAGACCAAATCTCATTTATAAGTTAAGCAACGTCGTATGCTCACAACTGCACTTCAGTCCAGCCCTTCTTAGTTGGAAGACTAATGCAAGTGGTTCAGTTCAATCAAAGTTCTTGATCGATAGGGGTCGAGGGTTCCCTGCCAATCGTTTTATGGGGCTTGCATATATTTTCCAAGAAATCCTTTCCAGAGCAACCTTATGGCGTTGGCATCCACGGTAGCTACCTAAATAAGAGGAGTTTTCCAATCTAGACTATGGAGTACGTTCGCTCCTTATCTCACCATGTTGATCCTTCATCTTGTTCATCAACTCAATATTAGGATGGATATGTTGGTGTAGTTGTTAGTAGCTATCCACTTATTCTCTTATCAAATTCTGAAAATAAGATTTTGTGATAAATTCATTCATGAGTGTTGGCATCAACTGGCTGTGGATTTTGATCAATTTGTCGGCTTCCAGCTTCTTTATTCCCTTCAGCAATTCGAGAATTAGAATGGGTATATCTAACCACGGTTTACAGTCTACTTTAATGAATGGGGGAAGACATCTACATTTGATGGAATTCATCATTCTTGGTGGAATCCATGTGCCATTCTCACTTCATGACGCAGTGTCGGAGGTTGTATTCCCATAGTACACCGACATAGTCGGCATGTTGAATTTTTACTAGAAATTTTGTACGTATAACAGTTTCAATAAATGACTCTCAACTGGGAATGATACTCCAATCATCATTGTCAGGTCCATTTTCTAGCTGTATGGTCTTGTAACACTAGTGACTTGTGTATGCACGATTGCCAAACGTTCAAGTGGTTGGTAATGCCGACTGGATGGTGAGTTGATTAAGATGGGCTCATAGATTGGTGATTATTTCTAGTTTTCACCCAAGTAGGAGGCCTATATTTAACGACCCATAAATTTCGATAATTAAACTAGTTAATTTAATAAGATTTTTGTAATGAAATTTAGAAATAAAAAACTTTATAATTTATAATGAAGTGAGTGTTAAAAATTAAATGTAAATTAAAGAATATAGTAACGGTTGTAAGTTACCATTTAATTGGTCTATCAATGTAGTTGTAACTGTTACATTTGGGTATAAAATTGGATATAAGTAAATAAATGCATGGTAATTGAATGAATTCAACATTATATAAGAAATTCTGATAATTACTGGAAATAGTAAACTTGAGTGTAATATAAAGTTAGTGATAACATTTATGCAAGTCGCCTTTTTATTTAGGCTGTAAAATTCAGAGTAGGAAATCAATTACATTTAAATGTAGGTAAATGTTCATTAATGTGAGATAGGACTGTAACCGTAAAGTGTGAATGTAATGACATAAATGGAAATGTATATTTTATTCATAAGATGAAATAAAGGAATGAAACCAAGTTGAATAAATTGATTGAGGGTTTAATTATGATAAATGTACATATTTGGCAAATTCAATATAATTGAAAATAACAGTTACTACAAAAGAAAGATGAAAATTTTAATGTATATTTATGTATTGAAAGATAAACAAATAATAACTAGGTTTATAGAGTGATAATAGATGTAATAAAAAGAGTACAGTTATTAAAAATAAATTAATTGGAATTCAATCCGTAATAAATGAATTTATTATAGGTAAATAAATTTAATACTATGTAAATCTAAATTTGGATGAATTGGGAAATTATTAATGTATTAGTATATAAATCAATGTTAATATTATCCATAAGAGAATAAGTTAATAATTGATTCAATAACAAGATTGAGAAATCAAATATATGGATTTATTAGGAATTTAAAACTTATACTTTTTAAACTGGATAAATTATAGCGTTTTACATGCAATAAATTTCTGCACTTTTATTATATATATATATATATATATATATATATATTATATTTTTCCTATATCCATCTCTATTTTATCTTTCTATTTTTATTTTGTCTAGAAAGTCATGTTTATTTGATTATTGCTTGTTTGTATCTTTTATTTATGGCTTGGAAAAAAATCAAAGTGTATACGTTATATTGTTTTAATTGCTTTCTTTTTTAAATTGCCTACTCTTTATTTTAAATCACATAAAAATGTTCTCAATGTCTCACTTCCTCATTTGCCTCTTCTGATTGAAAGAGTTTTCAGCAAGTTTCTTTTATTAAATAGGAAATAAATCTCATGCATTCACTAGCCTCTTTATTCTTTGCCTTTTCCTTTTCCTAACCATTCAAATCTCATAGCCGTACATTCATCTTAGCCGTGCTTTTTGTAAACCCTAGCCACTACCCAATATTCTTATTCATGTGAAAAAATTTCTCATCCCTCATTTCTATTTGTGTGAAGAACATACAGCAAGCTCTAGGTTATTTCCATGGCTTTTCCTCTCTTTCCTTCTCCTTTTTATTTTATTTTCTTTGTTTTGCTTCAAAGCTAGGCTTGGCCTCTTGCCTCTAGCAACCACCATGACCACCTCCGTCAACCATCACCCTTTCATCACCACAAAGACCAAGCCGTGACCATGGATGAAGACTACATCACCAAAATTGATGCAAAGCCAAGCCAAGCACATGTATTCATCACCTTGCTTTGATTTATCAAGGTTACGTCATTTTATTTCCTATTTTTCCATTGTTGTAATCTATATTCATTGTATTGAATCATGTTCTTATGTTTATGATATTTGTCTGCTTTATGTTGTTATCTATAAGATGAGGATTTTTGGCTCTCTTTTCACTCAAGTTTGCATCTTGCTTGGTTTTATCAAAAGGCTGTGTCCCTTTGATCCATATTGTTCATTGTTTGATTCATAATCTTGTATGTTGAATTTTGCACTTATGTTTGTGTAATTGTTTGTATACAAGATTTGGATCCAACTCTTCATCCACTCAAAAGAATATAGTCATGCTTTGTCGTGCCTTTTCGTGCTTTGTGGAGTTTAGATTTGGGTTTGAATTTCATTCCTAGCTTTAAAAAGGTGAGTTATTCACTCTAGACATTACATACTCATACAATTGTGAAATGATGACAAGTGAATCGTAGAAATTAATATGCTATATTCATGCCTGCCTGTGATATGTTTATATGATATTAAATGCTGTTTAAATACCTATTACATCATCTAATATGATATTGTATGCTATACTGTTATTTTATTTCCCGTTTATCACACTACAAGTTCCCTATCACTATGGGTTGAAATGATACATACCCGAAGGGACCGTAGAATAAGGAAAAATCATTATGGGCTGAAATGATAGGCTCGAGTGATTTTTATTGTATTTACTTTACTTGGGATTGCGGGTTTGAAATGATAGAACCTATATTTTTCTTTTTAAATTACTGATTGAAATGATACATATCCGTTTCACTTGACCTAGGTTAAAAAATTTATATACGCCTATGGATAATTTTTTATGATAGTTCTCTAAAATTATTAAGTATTTTGAATTTTAAATATATGGAATTTTGATTAAAAAGTTGATTTAAAGATTTGAATATAAAGAGATATTGAGATACTGGTTTCCTATAAGTTAAAATTATATGAGTTGATAATTTGTTTAGATTGTAATTTAAAAAATCTTTATTTGGTTTTTAATTGTAATTTAAAGATTTTATTTATGATCAGTATTTTAATAATTAAGTTTGATTTAATTTGGAACTAAAATCTAACATAGTAAATTTAATAAAGGTTATTTCTTGAAATAAATAAGGTTTGCATAGTAAATAATGTATTTTGAGCAGATAAAATGAACTGCAGTTTTGATTGGACTTAGTAATAAAATTTATTTAATTTGGAATCATAGTTAATTGATGTCTAGATGAATAGATTTATAAAGAGGATTGGACTGTTATATTAACTATGAGAAAATACTTGATTTATAGTTATGTTTTGTAAAAATGAATGATTATGATTTAATTGGAAAAATGCAACTTTAAAAGACTTAACTTGATAATTGGAAATTTAGTTTTCAAATGAAAGTTAAGTAAATTTAGTGATGGGCATTTTATTTGTGGGATGAATATTTTAAAATAAAGTGTGAAGCTATTTGTTAAAATAAAAGTTACGTAAAATAAGGTAAACTTTGACTTATTAATGAATTATAGTTTAATTTGGATATTTATTGATAAAAATTTATTCTATTAAATCATAAGTTAAATGATATCCAAATGAATATTTTTGAAGCGTGAAAAGTGATTTTTATAAGTTAAATTGACTAAAAATTGTAATTTTTGTGTAGCTGAAATATACAATGTTTTGGAAAGTTATAATTTAATGAATAGACTTATAAATGTTACAGCTTTGAAATGAATATTATTTGACATTGGATTTAAATAGTTAAACGAATCTTGTTTAGAAGACATTAACATTGAATTTAAATGGTCTAAATAAATATGTTTCAAAGTGTTTGGTTTCAGAGTTGTTATAACTTGAAAGTAATTTGGCTTTGGAAATGAATTTATTTAAAAGTGTATTAAAACAAAAATTGTATTTAAATATATAAATCTGAACTTATTGAAATTGAAGATTTAAGAATATGACTTTATAAAGTGGTTTGATTTAAGATAATTTAAAGGAATATTTCAAGTCTAATAAATTGAAGGAAATATTCAGTGATTTGACATTTAGGTTTTATTTAAATAATAGTTAATTTGGTTTTGGAATTTAAATGAGATATCATTACTTTGATTTTTGAAATGGAGATGATATTTTGGTTTTAAAGTATAAATGATTTTGAAATAAATATCCATGGGTTATAATAACGTTGGGCTGTTAAAGAGACCGAGATCGGAAGTTGTCATATTCTCTGCCAACCCCGAAAACCACTTTAACAACTGTGTACGCGGTGGAGATTACAGAATGAAGTAGGATGGTGGCGGCATTCCTTTGAGGTATATATATGTGGACTCGACTCCCTTGAGTTGGCATGAGGTGGCTAAAATAGGAGCGATTGACGGGCTAATGAGGTAGGTCCTTTGATCGGACACATCCCTTTGATATTATACTCTGACTTTTGGATTGATTCGGTGACCACTTTTGGTTTTTTTTATTTGTGGGTGTGGCTCGAGGTAGGCAGTAGCTGCGTGCTACGCGTTACCACCAGCCCGTAAGCGTAATTGGTATATCTACCCTGGCATTGCCTAGTTGTGCCGTGTCACCTATCCTAGCGCGCCTTATACGATTTTGATTTTGTACCATACCTATGGGGTGCCCTCTGACGATGCCCAATACGGGGGAGATTACGGTACTGTATAGACTATGGGAATATATTAATGTGTTAAGGTGGAAAATGTAAAGCCTTAACGTTATTTTAAAGTAAGTTTATTTTACTATAGACATTATTATAATAGCGAAATATTACTACATAGTAAATATTTTAACAGATCCTTAGAGGATGGGCGGTCCCAAGCATCCTTTAAGTTACTTGTACCTTTATATTACAGTTCACTTGGGTTGGTTTACATTGTATAAGTATGTATGTCCTGACTCGAGTGTTTTGAGTTTTGTTTTACGCTCGGGTCAGACCGAGTGATACAACATTAGAGACTCACCTTCGGAGTTGGAGGTTTTCTTGAAGATCCAGCTATCTATCTCAATTCCAGTTATTCAGTTGATTCCAGTAATGTATTCAGCTTTGTACTTGATTATTGTATTGAACTTCTGTTGTATCTTGTTTAACTCTGATGTATTTATATAGTAGCTTCATGAACTACTATTTCTTTATTTCCGTTGGATTATATTACTCCGTGCCTGTGATTCTGTGATTTATTTATTTGCTGTATATTCTGAGTTTTGCCAAATTTATTTTTACTATTCGGTATTTTAAACAATTCAAGTCCGACATGTGCGGATGCGAATGATTGAAAATATCGGGTCGTTACACTATATAAGGTAGTAAGGAAGTCCTCTTAAGGTTTTATGCCATGCTTCTAGTCATATGGACTCGATATGATTAAGATGCGGGCATTTGAAGATGGTTCAGTGGCGACAGCTATGCTTTGAGTTGGCAGAGTTGACAGTGTAGGGCAGTCGTCACATTAGTCATCATACCATAGTTTTTAATTCAAGAATGTGAAAGATGGTCAATTAAACGAAGTTGCAATCCATCTTGGAAGCATGATATATTAACCAACTCCAGTTCTTAGCGTATTAGCCAGATTCTCTAGCCTTTGGGAGCACCGGTTGAGTAGTATTTCTTTATCCCTTCCTTGATTGCAACTCAGCATTTGCTGTTTTAATCCCCTATGTCCCGTTCAGTCATGGAATGATCAGGAGCGTGGATACAATGTTCCTTCATTAAGTTGAGCTTTGAATTCACTATGTGGGTTCTTTGTGCTGCAGCTAGGGCTCCGGGGGGGTTTCTCTTCGAAAAAAGTTAACCTCTTTTCGAAAATTTGGGTTGTACCTGAATTTCTTTTGAAATTTTGTATCGTTCTCAGCATCGTTTGAACGATACAAACGTTGGTGAAATTGAACGATCCGAAAAGTGGACAATTGGATCGATATGAAAGGCGCACAGTTGGATCGATATGAAGTGTTATCCGAGGATCGATACGAAATGCGCATAGCTTGACCGATACAAAGTGGTATCTGAGGATTGATACGAAATGCACACGGCTGGATTGATACAAAGTGGTATTTAATGATTGATACAAATTGGACTCAGCTGGATCGATACGAAGTGTATTTGAGTATCGATACGAATTGGACGTAGCTGGATCGATAAAAAGTGTATCCGAGGATCGATATGGATCGGACGTAGCTGGATCGATACGAATCGGACCCAGCTAGATTGATACGAAGATATGGATACCAAAATCATGATATTTTCATGGATACGAAAATATGGGTATGAAAATCGTCATATTTTCTAGATACGAAAATATGGATACGAAAATGATCATATTTTCTAGATACAAAAATCATCATATTTTCTAGATACGAAAATATGGATAAAAAAATCGTCATATTTTCTGGATATGAAAATCGTGATATTTTCACGAATACGAAAATATGGATATGAAAATCATGATATTTTCATGGATACAAAAAATTTCATATTTTCTAGATACGAAAATATGGATATGAAAATCATCATATTTTCTTGGGTACGAAAATCACCATGTTTTCTGGATATAAAAAATGGATACGAAAATCATGATGAATGTAGTTCCTCTTAGATCTGGAGCATCTGAATAGAATAGAGGGAACTGAAAGGGAGTGCGGATTAAGAATCTTAATGCTAATTAACACCAAAAGAGGGTGAATAGCGTTTAATGGATTCTAAGACTTATATGGACTAATTTAAAAATTATGATATAAACAAATGCAATACTTAATCACAAAACAATCATAGAATCAAACACAGATGCATAAAGTAAATACAAAGCAGTAAAAGGAAAGAACACACTGGATTTTATACTAGTTCGGAGACCCTATATTCAGTCCTGTACCAAGGCAAGCACAACATACAGATTTTTATTATACCAATGTCGAGATTACAATCCTCAATTTCTAAAGGCCTTGAAGTACCCTCCTGTCTTCGAGTCCGGGGCAAACTCTCTTGATTTATGGGACACAAGATCACCTAATTGATTTCCAGGCACAACCACACCTTATAGAGAGACTCGACAAACTTTTGATTACAAATTGATCCTATAACTTTGAATAGCACTTTCATATTTGAGAGAGGGCAGAGAATCAAACAAGAATAAGATTCTAATTTGATTCACTTGAGAACTTGGCAGAATTTCGGCACGATCTTAAAAATATGAAGATTTTAGAGTATGGATTTATGAAGAAGGAGTGAAGAAAATAAAAAAATAGTTGGTTAAAAAATTCGTTTGTGAAGGCTATTTATAGACTAGTAACGTTCATAACCATTCGTGAAGAGATTTAAATAAATAGACACTTCTTTTGAAAATTGAAACTTTTGAATTTAATGGCCACCATGTCGACATGGGGCATCCCATGATGTCGACATCCTTAGTTAAAAAACAATGTAAAATTTGTTTTGAAAACGGTATTGAAAGGAAAACAAGATGAAATGATTCTGGAGTAAAATAAACTAATTTTCCTATGTTTTAAAATAAAGAAGAGTAGAAAAATATATTTTTAGAATGTATATATAAATTTGATTTTAAATCTCACGTGTGTATATATATATATATATATATATATATATATTGTAAAGCATATTTAAAAATCAGAAACGAAGTTTAAAACAAGAGTCTATATAAAAACCAAAACAAAGAATATTTTAAGGCTAAAACATCTTTTTGAAAATCATTTGAAAAGATAATTTTTAAGGCTAAAATATTTTGAAAAGCGGTTTTGAAAATCATTTTGAAAAACCATATTGAAGTAGTTTTGCAAGCTTCTTCCTACGGAATATTTTATCACATCAGGACTCGAGAACTTGTACAAAACCAGGATGTTCGTGGGTTTGTAAGCCACTTGTTGTAGGTTTGTAAGCTACATGTTGTAGATTTGTAAGCCACTAAGAAGGTAGAAATGGGTTCCAGAAATTTGAAATGAAGATTTCTATGCTATTATGAAGTTTTAACGAAACTAGAACTTATCTTGAAATCTTGATCTTGATACTCATGAGTCTTCAAACTTAATTTCTTCATTCTTGATCTTTATAATGTGCAGTCTTCAATAGTCAGTACCTGCCTTATATATCCTGCATAATAACATTCATATATATCAAGACAATAGTGTAAGTATATAAGTTATAATAAAATAAGTTACAAAGATTGTTGTCATCAAAAACACTATCTCCAATTCCTGACAATCTTCCCCTTTTCGATGATGACAACCTTATAAAATATACTTACCACTTCGATCATACCATAACTCCCCCTTGCATCCACAACTTCCCTGTACTTCAAGCCTACTATTTTATATAACTTCTCCCCCTTTGTCATCAACAAAAAAAATAACCTATAAACCTTGAACTTAATAGAAAATGAGATAAACAAACATATGACATAAGAATAATAACTATGTATGAGTGAAATATAGCATCCTAAGTTAAATGGAATTCAAGATTTTATACACCAAAGATTGTTTTTAGAAGAACGTTAATTAATATAACACTTATATACAAATTAATAAACCAATATACAATCAAGAAAACCAAAAGCTTAATGAGGACCCTTAACTATTGGTGATTTATGGACCGAACAATTTGGATAGTGTAGACAAAGTTTCCACGTTGTTAGACCAAGTTCCCATTAGCGTCAAAAAGGACCTCTCCAACGCAAATCACGCTATCGTCTTTGTCCATATGAACATCCAAATTCGACAAAGGATGTTTTTCTTCTTTATTCTCTTGTTGTTCTTCTAGAGGCTCTTCTTCTTCAGAATCCATGGCTGGTGATGATTCTTCGATGACAATGGGATTGGTATGGTTATCCATAAGGAAGTTTTATAAATCCCTGAGGATTCTACCTTGCCTATCTTGTTCTCTAGCCATTCGCAGTTGACTCACTTGAATTTCCGTCATCATTTGAAGCAAATCTTTCATCTTCTCTTGTAATTTGATGACTCGTACGTGTGTGGAACATTGTAAAGGACCAGAATAAGGAGAAGTGGGTGAAGAAGGTTCATTATTAGAAGAGAAAGACATTAATTTATTATTTTAGAAGTTTATTACCGAAAAAGGAGTCAAAGTCGAAATATGTAAATATATAACTTAATAACTAATTTTAGAGGGAAATTTAAATTTGAAAATCTCGGCCTGTACGTCGACATAGTTGGATGGGTCATGTCAACATGCCTATTTAAATTTTTGAGAAATTTTTATTTATATTCATTACTAACTATACTCATATTATTTATAATTTATATTTCAGTTAATGAACATATACCTAATTCTGTTTTAAATTTAGTAAAGTTTTGTTCATTTAATGGTTTGGTTAATATATCAACAATTTCTTTTTCAGTATTAATATATTCAAGAGTTATGACTTCTTTATTAATATTATCTCTAAGAAAATGATGATTACTAATATCAATATGTTTTTTTCTAGCATGATGAGTTGGATTCTTAGATTGGTTTATTGCACTAGTACTATCCCAATAAATTGGTGATTTAGTTATAGTTAATCCAAAATCTTTTAAAGTTTGTTGCATATATATAACTTGAGAACAAGCCAAAGTAGCAGATATATATTCTGCTTCAGTTGTTGACAAGGATACAGTGTTTTGCTTTTTTACTAAACTAGAAAACCAGAGAATGTCCTAGAAAGTGACAAGTTCCACTTGTACTTTTCCGGTCTGATTTACAACCAGCGTAATCAGCATCACAATATGAAACTAAATCAAATCATCATTTTTAGGGTAAAATAAACCATAATCTAAAGTATTTTTTACATATCTTAAAATTCTTTTAATAGCTTTTAAGTGAGTTTCTTTAGGTCGAGATTAGTATTTTGCACAGAGCCAGACATTATGCATGATATCAGGACGACTTGCTATTATATAAAGCAGCGAACCACTCATTACCCTATATAAATTTTGATCAACATCTTTTGATTTATCTTCTTTACTTAAAGCTACATTAGTTGTCATTGGAGTTGGTTTCCCACCAGAAGTGGTCAATCCAAATTTATTAATTAAATCCTTAGCATATTTTTCTTGACAAATGGAAATTCCTTTATCTAATTGTTTGATTTGAAGTCCTAAGAAGAAACTTAGTTCTACCATATGACTCATTTCAAATTCTTTAGTCATTATATCTGAAAATTCTTTATTCATTATTTTATTAGTTGATCCAAATATTATATCATCTATATATATTTGTACTAATTGAATATCATTTTTGTTTCTTTTAATAAAAAGAGTTGTGTCTATTTTACCAATTTCAAAGCAGATTGTAGTAAATAAGATCTTAGTCTTTCATACCAGGCTCTAGGAGCTTGTTTTAGACCATATAAAGCTTTCTTTAATTTATATACATGATTTGGAAATTTATTATCTTCAAAAAGTGGAGGTTGTTCAACATAAACATCTTCTTTTACAAAACCATTTATAAAAGCACTTTTAACATCCATTTGATATAACTTGAAATTATTGTAGTTTGCGAAAGCAAGTAGAATCCTGATAGCTTCTAGTCTTGCTACAGGTGCAAAGGTTTCGTCATAATTAGTTCCTTCTTCTTGATAATAACCTTGCGCGACTAAACGATCTTTATTTCTCACGAACTCACCAAGTTCATTCATTTTATTTTTATAAACCCATTTAATTTCAATTATACTTTTATCCTCAAGTCTAGGAACAAGTTTCCAAACATCATTTTTGGTGAACTGATTCAATTCTTCTTGCATAGCAAGAATCCATGAATCATCAGATGATGCTTCCTTTGGATTTCTAGGTTCAATAGTTGATACAAAAGCTACATTACTCATACTATTTAGTAGATTTCTTGTTTTAACTATAGATTTAATATTTCCTTGTATATTTTCTACAGGATGATCTTAATAGTCTAATTCTTTTATTAGGCTGAATGATTTCACAATTAGTTTCATTAGTTTCATTATTTAATGTTACAAAATCATCTTCAGCTTCTATTTGTACATAATCTTTAAAATTTTCATCAAAAGATACATGCATTGTTTCTTCAATAGTGTTAGTTCTTAAATTATAAACTCAAAAAATTTCATCAAAAGATACATGCATTGTTTCTTCAATAGTGTTAGTTCTTAAATTATAAATTCTAAATGCTTTACTTCTATTAGAATATCCGATGAAGATACCTTTATCGTATTTAGGTTTAAATTATCTAAATTATCTTTTGTATTAAGAATAAAACACTTACTACCAAAAAAATTTAAATAAGCTACTAAGGGTTTCTTATGTAAAGTAATTCATATGGTGTTTTATTAGTTAATGGTCTAATTAAAATCCTATTTAATGTATAACAAGTTGTAGCGACTGCTTCAGCCCAAAAGTTTTTAGGTAAGTTACTATCAGCAAGCATTGTTTTAGCACACTTTTGAATCGTTCTATTCTTATGTTCTACCACTCTGTTTTGTTGTAGAGTTCTTGGAAAAGAGAAATTATGAGTAATTCCTTTTTGATTATAGAAATTCTCAAAATTTTCATTTTCAAATTCTCCACACTACGAATAGTTTTTATTTTAAGTTTAAGAAAAATTGTCCAAGTATATCTAGAAAAATCATCTACAATTACAAAAACATATTTATTGTAATTAATTAATTTAACTTGAGATGGACCAAATATATCTAAATGAATTAATTCTAGAGGTTTAGAAGTAGAAATCATATCTTTTAATTTAAATAAACTTTTCTTAAGTTTTCCTAATTGGCAAGAATCACATATACTATCTACTTTAAAGTTTAACTTGGGAAGACCTCTAACTATGTCAAGTTTTGATAACCTGGATAAGTTTGAAATTTAAATGACCAAATCTTTATGCCAAATCTAAGGGTCACTTGTATTAGCCGAAAGACATAAGTTATCATTTGAAACTTTTATACTAAGGATGTAGATATTTTTCTTCCTAATTCCTTCAAAGATAACATTTTACTTATTATCTTCGATATGACACTTATCTTTTCCAAATTTAATTTTAAATCCTTTATCAAATAGTTGACTTATACTAAGAAAATTATGTTTTAAATTCCTAACTAGCAAAATATCAGAAATAAGAGGAGTTTTAGAATTACCGATATTGCTGATGCCAATCACATATCCTTTTGAGTTATCTCCAAAGTTTACCAATCCACCATCTTGATATATAATGTCATTGAGTATCTCGGGATTTCCAGTCATATGCCTTGAATAGCCACTATCAAGTATCCATTTATCTTTCTCAATTTTCATAGTTTTTCCATTGCTTGTTGATTCTTCAAAAGCCATGTAATATGTCTATTCTTGCATTATAAACCAATTCGGTAAATAACTTGATTTTTTCATAAAAACTATATGCAGACTTATGATACTTTGATGAAATTCATAAATTCAAACTATCATTAACAAAATTTCCTAAAAATTCCATTTTTATCTTTCAAGTTTCAGATTATGAAAACTATGAAAACCTATGCTCCGATACCAATTGAAAGGGAGTGCGGATTAAAGATATTAAGGCTAATTTAACACTGAGGGGGGTTGAATAGTGTTTAATGGATTCTAAGACTTATATGGAGTAATTTAAAAATTATGATATAAATAAATGCAGAACTTAATCACAGAACAATCACAAATTTAAACACAGATGCAGAAAGTAAATAAAAAGCAGTAAAAGGAAAGAACATACAGGATTTTATACTGGTTCGGAGTTACTCTACATCTAGTCCTGTACCAAGGTAAACACCTCATGCGTATTTTTAATATACCAATGTCGAGATTACAATCCTTAATTTCTAAAGGCCTTGAGGTACCCTCCTATCTTCGAATCCGGGACAAACTCTCTTGATTTACGGGACACAAGATCGCCCAATTGATTTTTCAGGCACAACTACACCTTATAGGGAGACTTGATTAACTTTTGATTACAAATTGATCTTATAACTCTGAATAGCACTTTCATCTTCGAGAGAGGGCAAAGAATCAAATAAGAATAAGATTCTAATTTGATTCACTTGAGAATTTGGCAGCATGATCTTAAATATATGAAGATTTTAGAATATGGATTTGTGGAGAAGGAGTGAAGAAAATAAAAAAATAGTTAGTCAAAAAATTCATCTGTGAAGGCTATTTATAGACCAGTAACGGTTGTAACCGTTCGTGAGGAGATTTAGATGAATAAACGCTTCTTTTGAAAATTGAAACTTTTGAATTTAACGGCCGCCATGTTGACATGGGGTATCCCATGATGTCGACATCCATAGTTAATAAACAATGTAAAATTTGTTTTGAAAATGGTATTGAAAGGAAAACAAGATGAAATGATTCTAGAGTAAAACAAACTAATTTTCATATGTTTTAAAATAAAAAGAGTAGAAATCTCAAGTGTGTATATATATATATGTATATTATAAAGAATATTTAAAATCAGATGACAGTTTTAAAAATAAATGAAGTTTAAAACAATAGTTTATTTAAAAACAAAAACAAAGAATATTTTAAGGCTAAAACATCTTTTTGAAAATCATTTGAAAGGATAATTTTTAAGGATAAAACATTTTGAAAAGCAGTCTTGAAAATCATTTTGAAAACCATTTTGAAGTAGTTTTGTTAGCTTTTTCCTATAGAATATTTCATCACATTAGGACTCAAGTACTTGTACAAAACCATGATATTCATGGGTTCGTAAGCCAATTGTCGTAGGTTTGTAAGCTACTTGTCATGGGATTGTAAGCCAATAAGAAGGTAGAAATGGGTTCCATCCCGAATGAAATTTGGAAAGAAGATTTCCATGCTATTATGAAGTTTTAACAAAACTAGACATTTATCTTGGAATCTTGATCTTGATACTCATGAGTCTTCAAACTTGATTTCTTCATTCTTGATCTTTATACTGTATAGTCTTTAATAATCAGTACCTGCCTTATATATATCCTGCATAATAACAATCATATATATCTAGACAATAGTGTTAGTATATAAGTTATAATAAAATAAGTTACAAAGGTTATTGTCATCAAAACCACTATCTCCAGTTCCTAACAGGAACCACTGGACGGCAGGTCTGGATCTCCTCCTTAGATTTTTGCAATCCAACGATGGTAGTAGATCCACAGAGCAGGAGAAAAGACGGGTTCTCTCGGTGAAACAACCAAAGTGTTTGTACCAATATTGGACACAACACTCTTCGGATGTGTTTGAAGATATAAAATGAAGAAAATAAATGTAAAACGAGGAAGATCTAACAAATACACCAAACAATAGATTAGGAAAAAAATGCAGAAACACATAAATTTAGAGTGGTTCAGTGTACTGCCTACGTCCACTATGAATTAACTGATGTTTATTGAATTTGACTCGCTGATTACAAGAGATTACAAAAGTGCAACTGAAGTATAGAAGTGATTTCGGTAGAGTATCGGCGTAGAGATGCAAAAAAGTCCATTTTCTATAGGTCTGGGGTCACTATTTATAGGCGTACGTAGTAAATATCTCATCCAGATCTCGAAAGACTTCTTCTCTCACGTGGATGGGCCTACGGGATCGAGTTTAAGTGATTTCGACTCGATTTAAGAGCGATACAAATTGAGTTCGTATCAATCAAGAATTGGTCTTTATAGGCTGGGATCGATTAGGAATGTTCTTGAGGTTGTATGCAAGCTTCTATGAAAATTTGGTAGCATTTGGACTTGTAGATTATGAGTTACGATCGATGCAAGTTTGGATTTCCAATGTGTAGCCCAGCTCGTATCGCTTCCATTCGTGTCGATCATGTTCGCATTCATTGCTTTGATCGTATCGACCCATAATATCCCTTTTGTATCGGTCCGTTACACTCTTCCTTATATCGATCCATGAAGCCACCTCGTATCGATAGCATGGTGACCACTTCATATCGATACGAGCTCATGTTTCTTCGTTTTGATTGCTTAAATGGCATGGTTCGTATCGATAGCTAGCCAATCGATATGAACAGAGTTGATGAGTATATTAATGTACAAGTGGAAGCGACACGAGATTTCTTCAGATGATGGATAAGAAATAGAGTAGGTGCAATGGATACGAAATGGAGTTGGCTTGATGGATACGAAGTAGAGTTACTTGATGGGTTGATGGATACGATGTCGCATGGATATGAACGAGGCTTTCTAAAGGGATGGTATGAAGTAGATTGAATCATGATGGATACGAAGTGAGGCTAGTGATGGATACGAACCACTATTCACATTGATGGATAAGAATTGTATCTGTTTTCCTTGACTTGCGTCGATCATATCTTGAGCATACGTACTCTGATTGACTTGAAATTTGAAAGTTGACCTTTCATAGCTTTGCTTGTCATACTATATCAATTGTTGCTTGATCCAGACTGGGACAAAATTTGTCAGTATCCATAGCAAACTTGTGTATAACCGATCTTTGAGATGGATTGTCTTTGGTTTCCGGCCAATTCCTTGGTGTCACGGCCTTGCAAAAAGGTGGGATGACAACCTTCTTCAACCAAATTAAGTGAAATCTCATCCACCAAACGATACAAAAAAAATTCAATTCAATATATGTTTTGCAACGTCTGTATATCCTAAAAGTTGACAATGCATGGCCTTATTCTCGCATCTACCAAATGCCTTAAGTATGCCAAGTTGATACTTATAGTTTCCAAATTGGGTTCAAGTTAAGTAAGTTTATTGTTTAGATAAAGAAACAAACTAAATATCGATCAAAAGTTAGCGTAGAAAACGAAAACTAAAATAAATTTGATATTTAACATACTTTCTAGTGCTTTGATTTTCAAAATACAAGTACTAGTCCTGGAAAACACATAAAAAATTAAGGTGTGAGGAATATTGTGATAACCCAGATTTTTGAACATCTGTTAATTGATAAATTAACTGGATTAAATTAGTAGAAATACTGATTTATAAGTTAAATAAATAATTCTGATAATAAAAATATATATCTGGATAAATATTGGTTTGATAATCTTCCTAATATAATGATTTAAAATTGGCAAAATTATTATTTTCAAATAAATTAAATTTTGGTTTGATTAAATATATATATATATAAGTTGATTTTAAATTGAATTTGAATTTGAGTTTTAAATTCAGAAGATAAATATCTTAAAATAAATTGGATTTAAAAATAATGTATATCTGATTTTTATAAGTATATAATTAGTTCTATATTATTTTCTTTTAAGGATTTTATAAATATAAATTAAGAAAATGTAATTACCAAATAGAAATTAAATAGAAATTTTTTATAAAACCATTTAAAATATATTAACACACGCATAAAACAAGTGTAAGCTAATTAATTCATGCTAAAGACAAACGTAAGTTAAATTGAACAAGTGTCATTTATTTTCTTTTTATTTTAAAAAAATAATATACAAGGCTATATATATCATCTCTACTCTACTTTTTTTCTACTTTTATCAGTTCAAATCAAATCTAAGAAGAAGAAAAAAAAGAAAAATCTGTATACTAAAACCAAAGAAAATTAAAAGCCAGGAAAGGAAACTAAAACCAAACACTCCTTCAATTTCAAACCCAAGCAAGAAAAAAAATCAAACTAAGGCGAAATTCAAGCAACAACTTCAGATTCATGTTTTTCAAAAATAAGCTGGATCAAAATCAAGAGCAGACTTCATTTTCAATTCAAAAGCCTGAGCCATGTTCCCTGTTCTTTAGCTGAACAAGTGAGTGAATTACTCCTTTTAAGTTGAATCCGTTTTATGCTTGATGAATGTGATGAATATTAGTAGTGATGTTGCGAAAAGTGTTTGCATAAATGAATAAATATGCTTGCATGTCTATATATATGTCACGGCCCGTTTTCCCGTACCCTTTGAATCGACAATAAACCACACATGTCCAACTCAAATTGTACGAAAATACGGAACATGAAGGGTGATAAAGAAAAATAGACAGAACAGAATCTCACACGAATGGAATAACATATATTATTTCAATAATAATCTTTACAGCGGAAAATTTTAAAATACAATATCAGAGTCTAACCTAGATTCAGCTTGGACAGTTATAAAACCTGCCCTTACAATTGCTGACAAACATCAAACAAAATACACTAAGCAAAGCCTATGAAAGAATATCTCCATGCGTCCATGAATATCTCCAGCTCTCCTCTGGAACTTCAACTTCCTTCGACTATCCTGAAACTACTCGGATCTGACCCAAGTATTGAAAATACCCGGATCAGGCTTGATAAACCAGCGTGAGAAAAACTCAATAATAAATGACAGTGTCATATATCAGCCTTTGGATAAAATCCTTTGAAATAAATAGTATCTCATAAGACCACGCCCACACATAAACACGGACGGGTTTTTACCTTATGATAACTAAAACACTTTTATATCAAAACCTTTGATATTATTTCTAATGACATCTCTTTGAAAACATTTGCAAATAAACTTATTAATCTTATCCGAAATGGTTACCCATATAGCATTTCGAGGCTATTCATTACGCCAATACAAACAAAACCGTAGGTTCTTATTGGAGAATGGATTTCCATACAAATGACCAGGCGCAGGATCTACCTTCCGAAATGGGTACACCTCTAGATGGATGTCCCGAGGCACAGAACATCTGCCCTCTACCAACACAAGACCGGCCCACCTCTGTAACTAGATGGTACCGAATATGTCATCCCCCGGTCGTTACCGACCTTTATCGAGGGCCCTCTAGCATACACCACATTAATTAACATCCCGACGTCATAGCGGGAAGAAATATATCTAGAAAGGGATGATCATACCCTAATGGGAATGACCCACATAGCCCTGCTGCATCTAATCCTGTTTCGGTCATTTCCGGTTTGATGAGGCTTGAGGCTACGATTACCTTTTCACAAAGCACATATCACATCTTTGAATGCCACATTGCCATTTCCGTTAACTACTAATTGCCTTCCACAAAAATACAACCCTTGAGCTCGTATGTCTCAAGGAGGGTGTTAAGCTAAGAGAAGTTGCCTTCTCTGCCACCACTGATGTACGTTTGTAAAAACCGATGTACGTAATCTTTAGAAATGCAACGTCAGACAAACGTCCATACAAGTTGTCCAGGAACAGGACAAACCGAAGGTACTTTCCTCGGCCATTACTAGGCGAGAAGCCCTTGCAATCCGCAAAATCTCCATCACGAGGAGACCACTGCTATATATAACTCTATAATGGGTGCACCCTGAGCAAATCAACAAGCAGTCTTCACGCTAGGAAGATCCACGGTCTTCAATCACCATCTTCAACATCTCTTCACGTTCGAACGCATACATTGGTTCGAAGTGGTTTTCGGATAGGAATTAACCAAATCCGACTCCGGTTCCTTCGAAATCCAATCATCGATAAAAGTGAATATGAGTATATAGGATTTGTTAAGTCTCTTTTCACTTAAATTCTTTTCGGATGATTTCGAAATCTCTTTCTTTTAACTTAGGATAATTCTAAGTAATTCATTCTTTTGTTTTGGAAAATATCTCAGATTTCTTTACTTAATTCTTGATCCAAATTTCTTAACTTTTAACTTAAGGAAAACATTCCCTTTATAATATCACCTTCCAAAACATCCATTTAATCTAAAGGATTATTCACTGTCCAAAATCGCGAATATAATTCCTTTAATAACTTTCACATTTAACTTATCAATTTAAATTGATTTCAGATTTACAAAATGGTGTTTATAAATTCCATTTTTATATCTCACTTGTAAGTCAAAATCCAACACTCTTATTTACCAATTCATTCCTTTCAAATCTTATCATTCCTAAAATTCATTATAAATTCTTTTCTAAACTTCACAGGTTCGTAGAAATCATTCATTTTGGAGATTGCTTAACTTTTGGGTAATACCAATCTTCTTTTAATTCAAAAACTTAACAGAATATTTTTATTTTGAAGCATCCGGGCTTTCCTTTCGATCTGTTCCACCCCTCGCCTAAGAAAAGAAAACATAGGCCAGGTAAGTTCAGGGCACTGGTTGCTCCATCCCTAACCTTAGTTAAACACCTTGTTTTATCTTCCCAGATCTCACAGGCGGGACAAATGTACTAGTCGTTTCCGCATACTCAGATTTCAACTTATTTTGGAATTGCTTATAAATATTCCAAATTATCTTTTTAAAACACTTAATTATCCTTTTTAAAACATTCACGATTATTCTTGGAAACGTTGTTACATTTAAACTCATATTCCAAAAGTTATATAATTCACAGCATAAAAGTGCTGCGGAAAGTGCTATATAAGCTTATTTGATTAAAACAACTTTTAAACATTCGCTAATTCATATTTTCCAATCCAAATCTTTTTTAAATCATTTAAATAGATTTATCAAATTTATTCCATATTTTTCCATAATTAAAAACATTCATTCGAACAGATTTTCTGTTATGGTCACTAAACTGCACTAGCGCGATTTTTCTAGAAAATTGATTTGGACATAATTCAAAATCTACTTATCGAAACTTTGATTTTCTTTCTTCATTTAGAAGATACGGATATAATAGTCCGGAATTTTCTTATCTCGAAGAATTCCGAGCAATATTCCATTCTACACATTCATTTGAACTTTTTCGACGCGAAATCGCGAACTGCCGTTGCGCGACGCGTCTAGTTTTAACTTATTTTTCAACATTTGAAATAATTTATTCAATTTAGATTTCAATACTTATAAAATGATTAGAAACCCTTTTAAATCAATATTTTCACCTTTTAAAGCTTTTAAAATATATTTTCACTCTTACCATATTAAAATATTATTATATTCCCATTATTTTAATATTAAACTTTAAAACCCAATTTCAACTCAATTTCAATTCTAATCTCAAATTAAACACATTTAAAACTTAGATTTCAAATCTAATTCCAATTTAAATTTCAATTTAATCTCAAACTAAACTTCACTTTTTCAAAATCGATTTTAATTTCAATTTCACTATTCATCTAAATTTCAATTTCTAATTTAGCTATTCTTTTCAAATCCGTTTCACTTCAAATTTCAAATTCTCTTTCATTTTAACTTTAATTTCACTTCTAAATGAAAAGAGACTTATTTTTCCACAATTTCTCATATTACTAAAATATGGTCTTTTAAACAAAAGTGATTACTAAATCAATAGGAATTTGATATCCAAATTATCATCACATCCATATAACAATCATATAACATCAACATTTTCAATATGGTAAATGTCATAATATTACTACGGATTATCCAACATATCCAAACAATCAACCAAACATACATATCATCAAATAGTGATTATCTAACATAACAATTTAGCATGATAATCAATATAATTTAAAAGCGATGAGAATTTCTCACCTTTACCCAAATGTTTAACTTCCTACCAACATTCATATCAACAACACTTCACTAAAACTTCAACTAATTAACTTTTACTCCATTTTACCGACCATTTCTTCCATAAGTTCGGCCTCCTCCTATTCTTCCTCTTTCTCCATCATTTCTTCACTTATTAGATGTTAAACCATGTTTTAATGGCATTCTAAGGTCTTAGGCAAAGTTTGGTGGTGTTTGGAGTTGATTTAATATGGTTTTGAAAAAGTTAGTAAGCATTTTGGAAGAGAAGAAGAAGCCATTAAAGAGAGCTTCAAAGAAGAAGAAGAAGAAGAAGAAAGTGAAGAAGAAGGTAGAGAATGAAGTGTGAAAAATGAAAGGTATGGATGCATATTTATATTTGAGTTTTGGATGGCAAATGACTAAAATACCCTTCTTTACTTTTTGACTTTTTAATTTACTTTTCTACCCTTGATTTAACTCTTTAAGGACATGCATTAATGGTGAAATGATGGTAGGATGTAAGTTTGTACTTAATGAAATGATGTTTGCCTCTTTTTCTTAAACTTTTAAAATGTTAAAATAACATTTTGCTCCTTTTCCATGTAAAGTAGTAACATCTCATTAATGTGATTTGAATTTGTAAAATGATTACTCTTTTTTTTCTTAAACTTTGTGTAAAAAAAGAAAGAAGACTTTTGCTTGATTTGATGTGTATTAATGGTGATGTTAAAGATAGGAATGATTACTTTCTTAAATTTTGCATTTTAAAGAGAAGACTTTGCCTTGATTTGATGTGTATTAAATGCATGTATGTATGTGTCATTACTTCCTTTAGTTACTTATCTTTTCATACTTTATTTTGTTTGAATTCAAGGTGTATTAGTTACATCATGTATAAGAGAAAAGAAAAATATGTAATGATGTTGTTTTATTTGTTTACTTATACACACTTTTGTCAAATCATAACTTTCACATCTTTTTACATTTATGTAAATATTTTCAAAAGTAAACTCCTTTTGTCTTTTAGTGCTAAATGTAAAGTGTTTAAATAGTTTGTAAACTTGTAATTTTAAGTTATAAAATGTATTAAGTTGCAACAACTTGTCGACAACTTGTTTTGGTTGAAAACGGTGTTTTCCACCGACAAAGTTTACAGTCAAAATTTGACGTTTTTATTAAGCTATGTATGGGAGTAAACCAAACTTTAAAATGAACTTTCTACTTCTTTAAATAAATTAAAACAAGTCTCTTTATATTAAAAAAGCATATCTAATTAATATCAAAATCTCAAATTTTACCGCGTATGCAAAATGCGACAAATTTTTGGTTATTTTTATAAAACGATTATTAACAAACTTTTAAATCTTTTAACATACTTTTATTATCTTTATTAGATATTTTAAATAAGATTTACCTTTTTAAATTTTAAATCGTTCGAAATCTCTCATTTCCGAAGTAGTGAAAATACGGGTCGTTACATTCTCCCCTACTTAAAAGCATTTCGTCCTCGAAATGAAAGTTAGATAAAGGAATCTATCTCATACTCATATCCTCAAAAAAATTGACTTATTTCTATTGATGATAGAAAAGAAGAAGGCCGATATCATAACAACACTAAAACAAATGATGCCAAACATATATAAAGATTCCCCACACTAAGCTGAGTACTTATCACTTTCTTAAGATTATATATACATACATCAAGTCAAACTTCTATCCTTCCCATCCTAGTGCGTACTGCACACTTAAGATAATGTATCCAACTATCAAACAAGACTATACATCCAAAAACAACCAAACTATATCAACATAAATGAATACATCCACATAACCCATCCTCTGACCTAAGCATGTACTACACCTGAGGTCTATATATATACATACCAAATCATAACTCTAACTACTATATCTTAGTGCCTATTATTTAAGATAACTATCCAACTACTAAGTAGACAGATCCAACACATCATACTATATGTGATATTTGATTCGATCTATTATTCAAATCCACAACTTTTCTTTCGAACTAGTATCGATCTCCCGATTTTCTACTGCGGACTTTGATCAGACTTCTTGATCACAAACCCTTGCTTTCCTTGCATAGCTCTCAACTATGATAGAAAACTTGAGTACGTAATCATAAACTCCCATCAAGAATCGAGTGATAAATTCTTTTTCGGATTGGTGTAAACACCTCAAAGTTCTGTACTCAAATCTTAGATCCAAATTTATGTGCCAAAATGATCTACGTTTAACTTATGTACTTATTCACATTCATCTTTACCTAATACATTTCTTCCAAAACTTCTATTAATCCAAGTTTATTTCACAACCATTGCTTTCTTCTAAATCCATTATTACTTAAGCATACAAATGACTTAACTTGTATAATATACCTTTACTTCCTAAGAGTATATATACATATCCCAAACCTTCAAATCGTCATTACTTCAATTAGCGTCTTCAACAAATGTGGAATTCTATTATTCCAAATAAATAAGTTATAAAACTTAATCCTTAGTTTTCTTTACCTAAGGTCTCCATTTAGCTAATATTATTTATCTTATCCATATTTTAATCAAACAACTTTACTAAGTGTATACCTTTTTCTTACAATCTTAACTTATTTACCTATCCATTTTCTAAATCAAATTTCTTAACCTTAAATCCGTCAAATACCTTATAGTCAAATTTGTGAAACTTAATTCACATGGTATTTGTTATTTAAACATTTTCATCCAACATTCAACTACTAACCATATTATTCAAAACTACCTCCTTCTAATCTTACTTCATTTTGAATTATAAATATTACCCTAAATGTATCATTATTTCAAATTTTATATTAGGATGATATTTCTTATACCTCTTGTTTCTAATCAAAGTGTCTAAATTTCAAATTACCTTAACTCATTTATAAGTTATAGAACTTATCCTTTCATAATATATTTACCCAAAATTTCAATTTTGGCTTATCTTTTCTGTCTTATTGACAAGAATTTTTTTTCTAAGTATGCATTTTTTTTTCTTTCTCTAATTACAACTTCTAACTTCAATATTATCATCAAATATCTTATAGTCAAATTGTGAGTTTTACTTCACAAGATATTTGTACTTAGCTTTTAAATCCATCTATTATGATAATCACTTAATCATTATTATTTCTTAATACTAAGTATCTAAGGGTATATGATTACAGTTTTAAATTCTAGCTTTCAACTAACTGATCCTATATGAAATATCTTATAGTCAAATTGTGCAATTCTAATCACAAGATATTCATATTTTAGTTTTACTAAGCTGAATCACAATCAATCCTTAATTTCTAACCCAAAAGATAATAATATCCTCTTTAGTATTTATAATATAAACCCAAGGTAAAATTATTTCATTTACTAATTTCTTTAAAACAAAATAAATTTTTATAAAATTAACAAATACGCGCTCATATATATAAATACTCTCATAACTCATTCTAGGGTGTTACTAACCCTATCTCTAATGAGTTACTCATCCTAGGATATTACTAATCCTATCTCTGATGAGAATTTACCCATAATAGAGCCAAGGTTCTCGCTTAACCTTCAGCTCTGATACCAAATGTCACGGCCCGTTTTCCCGTACCCTTTGAATCGACAATAAACCACACATGTCCAACTCAAATTGTACGAAAATACGGAACATGAAGGGTGATAAAGAAAAATAGACAGAACAGAATCTCACACGAATGGAATAACATATATTATTTCAATAATAATCTTTACAGCGGAAAATTTTAAAATACAATATCAGAGTCTAACCTAGATTCAGCTTGGACAGTTATAAAACCTGCCCTTACAATTGCTGACAAACATCAAACAAAATACACTAAGCAAAGCTTATGAAAGAATATCTCCATGCGTCCATGAATATCTCCAGCTCTCCTCTGGAACTTCAACTTCCTTCGACTATCCTGAAACTACTCGGATCTGACCCAAGTATTGAAAATACCCGGATCAGGCTTGATAAACCAGCGTGAGAAAAACTCAATAATAAATGACAGTGTCATATATCAGCCTTTGGATAAAATCCTTTGAAATAAATAGTATCTCATAAGACCACGCCCACACATAAACACGGACGGGTTTTTACCTTATGATAACTAAAACACTTTTATATCAAAACCTTTGATATTATTTCTAATGACATCTCTTTGAAAACATTTGCAAATAAACTTATTAATCTTATCCGAAATGGTTACCCATATAGCATTTCGAGGCTATTCATTACGCCAATACAAACAAAACCGTAGGTTCTTATTGGAGAATGGATTTCCATACAAATGACCAGGCGCAGGATCTACCTTCCGAAATGGGTACACCTCTAGATGGATGTCCCGAGGCACAGAACATCTGCCCTCTACCAACACAAGACCGGCCCACCTCTGTAACTAGATGGTACCGAATATGTCATCCCCCGGTCGTTACCGACCTTTATCGAGGGCCCTCTAGCATACACCACATTAATTAACATCCCGACGTCATAGCGGGAAGAAATATATCTAGAAGGGGATGATCATACCCTAATGGGAATGACCCACATAGCCCTGCTGCATCTAATCCTGTTTCGGTCATTTCCGGTTTGATGAGGCTTGAGGCTACGATTACCTTTTCACAAAGCACATATCACATCTTTGAATGCCACATTGCCATTTCCGTTAACTACTAATTGCCTTCCACAAAAATACAACCCTTGAGCTCGTATGTCTCAAGGAGGGTGTTAAGCTAAGAGAAGTTGCCTTCTCTGCCACCACTGATGTACGTTTGTAAAAACCGATGTACGTAATCTTTAGAAATGCAACGTCAGACAAACGTCCATACAAGTTGTCCAGGAACAGGACAAACCGAAGGTACTTTCCTCGGCCATTACTAGGCGAGAAGCCCTTGCAATCCGCAAAATCTCCATCACGAGGAGACCACTGCTATATATAACTCTATAATGGGTGCACCCTGAGCAAATCAACAAGCAGTCTTCACGCTAGGAAGATCCACGGTCTTCAATCACCATCTTCAACATCTCTTCACGTTCGAACGCATACATTGGTTCGAAGTGGTTTTCGGATAGGAATTAACCAAATCCGACTCCGGTTCCTTCGAAATCCAATCATCGATAAAAGTGAATATGAGTATATAGGATTTGTTAAGTCTCTTTTCACTTAAATTCTTTTCGGATGATTTCGAAATCTCTTTCTTTTAACTTAGGATAATTCTAAGTAATTCATTCTTTTGTTTTGGAAAATATCTCAGATTTCTTTACTTAATTCTTGATCCAAATTTCTTAACTTTTAACTTAAGGAAAACATTCCCTTTATAATATCACCTTCCAAAACATCCATTTAATCTAAAGGATTATTCACTGTCCAAAATCGCGAATATAATTCCTTTAATAACTTTCACATTTAACTTATCAATTTAAATTGATTTCAGATTTACAAAATGGTGTTTATAAATTCCATTTTTATATCTCACTTGTAAGTCAAAATCCAACACTCTTATTTACCAATTCATTCCTTTCAAATCTTATCATTCCTAAAATTCATTATAAATTCTTTTCTAAACTTCACAGGTTCGTAGAAATCATTCATTTTGGAGATTGCTTAACTTTTGGGTAATACCAATCTTCTTTTAATTCAAAAACTTAACAGAATATTTTTATTTTGAAGCATCCGGGCTTTCCTTTCGATCTGTTCCACCCCTCGCCTAAGAAAAGAAAACATAGGCCAGGTAAGTTCAGGGCACTGGTTGCTCCATCCCTAACCTTAGTTAAACACCTTGTTTTATCTTCCCAGATCTCACAGGCGGGACAAATGTACTAGTCGTTTCCGCATACTCAGATTTCAACTTATTTTGGAATTGCTTATAAATATTCCAAATTATCTTTTTAAAACACTTAATTATCCTTTTTAAAACATTCACGATTATTCTTGGAAACGTTGTTACATTTAAACTCATATTCCAAAAGTTATATAATTCACAGCATAAAAGTGCTGCGGAAAGTGCTATATAAGCTTATTTGATTAAAACAACTTTTAAACATTCGCTAATTCATATTTTCCAATCCAAATCTTTTTTAAATCATTTAAATAGATTTATCAAATTTATTCCATATTTTTCCATAATTAAAAACATTCATTCGAACAGATTTTCTGTTATGGTCACTAAACTGCACTAGCGCGATTTTTCTAGAAAATTGATTTGGACATAATTCAAAATCTACTTATCGAAACTTTGATTTTCTTTCTTCATTTAGAAGATACGGATATAATAGTCCGGAATTTTCTTATCTCGAAGAATTCCGAGCAATATTCCATTCTACACATTCATTTGAACTTTTTCGACGCGAAATCGCGAACTGCCGTTGCGCGACGCGTCTAGTTTTAACTTATTTTTCAACATTTGAAATAATTTATTCAATTTAGATTTCAATACTTATAAAATGATTAGAAACCCTTTTAAATCAATATTTTCACCTTTTAAAGCTTTTAAAATATATTTTCACTCTTACCATATTAAAATATTATTATATTCCCATTATTTTAATATTAAACTTTAAAACCCAATTTCAACTCAATTTCAATTCTAATCTCAAATTAAACACATTTAAAACTTAGATTTCAAATCTAATTCCAATTTAAATTTCAATTTAATCTCAAACTAAACTTCACTTTTTCAAAATCGATTTTAATTTCAATTTCACTATTCATCTAAATTTCAATTTCTAATTTAGCTATTCTTTTCAAATCCGTTTCACTTCAAATTTCAAATTCTCTTTCATTTTAACTTTAATTTCACTTCTAAATGAAAAGAGACTTATTTTTCCACAATTTCTCATATTACTAAAATATGGTCTTTTAAACAAAAGTGATTACTAAATCAATAGGAATTTGATATCCAAATTATCATCACATCCATATAACAATCATATAACATCAACATTTTCAATATGGTAAATGTCATAATATTACTACGGATTATCCAACATATCCAAACAATCAACCAAACATACATATCATCAAATAGTGATTATCTAACATAACAATTTAGCATGATAATCAATATAATTTAAAAGCGATGAGAATTTCTCACCTTTACCCAAATGTTTAACTTCCTACCAACATTCATATCAACAACACTTCACTAAAACTTCAACTAATTAACTTTTACTCCATTTTACCGACCATTTCTTCCATAAGTTCGGCCTCCTCCTATTCTTCCTCTTTCTCCATCATTTCTTCACTTATTAGATGTTAAACCATGTTTTAATGGCATTCTAAGGTCTTAGGCAAAGTTTGGTGGTGTTTGGAGTTGATTTAATATGGTTTTGAAAAAGTTAGTAAGCATTTTGGAAGAGAAGAAGAAGCCATTAAAGAGAGCTTCAAAGAAGAAGAAGAAGAAGAAGAAAGTGAAGAAGAAGGTAGAGAATGAAGTGTGAAAAATGAAAGGTATGGATGCATATTTATATTTGAGTTTTGGATGGCAAATGACTAAAATACCCTTCTTTACTTTTTGACTTTTTAATTTACTTTTCTACCCTTGATTTAACTCTTTAAGGACATGCATTAATGGTGAAATGATGGTAGGATGTAAGTTTGTACTTAATGAAATGATGTTTGCCTCTTTTTCTTAAACTTTTAAAATGTTAAAATAACATTTTGCTCCTTTTCCATGTAAAGTAGTAACATCTCATTAATGTGATTTGAATTTGTAAAATGATTACTCTTTTTTTTCTTAAACTTTGTGTAAAAAAAGAAAGAAGACTTTTGCTTGATTTGATGTGTATTAATGGTGATGTTAAAGATAGGAATGATTACTTTCTTAAATTTTGCATTTTAAAGAGAAGACTTTGCCTTGATTTGATGTGTATTAAATGCATGTATGTATGTGTCATTACTTCCTTTAGTTACTTATCTTTTCATACTTTATTTTGTTTGAATTCAAGGTGTATTAGTTACATCATGTATAAGAGAAAAGAAAAATATGTAATGATGTTGTTTTATTTGTTTACTTATACACACTTTTGTCAAATCATAACTTTCACATCTTTTTACATTTATGTAAATATTTTCAAAAGTAAACTCCTTTTGTCTTTTAGTGCTAAATGTAAAGTGTTTAAATAGTTTGTAAACTTGTAATTTTAAGTTATAAAATGTATTAAGTTGCAACAACTTGTCGACAACTTGTTTTGGTTGAAAACGGTGTTTTCCACCGACAAAGTTTACAGTCAAAATTTGACGTTTTTATTAAGCTATGTATGGGAGTAAACCAAACTTTAAAATGAACTTTCTACTTCTTTAAATAAATTAAAACAAGTCTCTTTATATTAAAAAAGCATATCTAATTAATATCAAAATCTCAAATTTTACCGCGTATGCAAAATGCGACAAATTTTTGGTTATTTTTATAAAACGATTATTAACAAACTTTTAAATCTTTTAACATACTTTTATTATCTTTATTAGATATTTTAAATAAGATTTACCTTTTTAAATTTTAAATCGTTCGAAATCTCTCATTTCCGAAGTAGTGAAAATACGGGTCGTTACAATATATAAAGATGGTATTGTGCATGTCTGTATACTTCCCTCTACTGATTTCAACAGGCTTTAAACAGATCGAAAATAAATTTCTCTTGCTCCAATGTTTTTCAGATCATGATCATTAAAAGAAAAGTGGTTGTATGGATGTGATTTTGTTTTTAAAAATAGTTGAAGTGATTAAATCAAGTAATTATTTCAAGAATAAAAATTTACAGTGGAAAACCAACAAGTCAAAAAATTTGATTTTTAAATCTTCAAGTTTTGATTTTAGATTTGAATTCGTGCTTAGAAACCATGAATTTTAGCACCGATATCATGATTTTTAAGTAAGTGGTTGAGGCGAATTTTTGAGATTAATGGTTCTTTGTTTTTCGTCAATTCATGACGAATTTTGGTGGGTCGAGCTTCATGCTTGATGCGGATGGAAGCCTCATAATGGAGATCTTAGGAAAAATGGTCACTAATTTTATCGTTAATGATAGTGGCGTATAGTCGTCGATGTAGGGTTTTACTCCTTGTTGGGTTCGATGATGTTATTGGGTTCATCACGACGGCAAGGATGGATTTGACTTGGTTGGAGTAGGTGGATTAGTGCATGAGACTACGAAGTAGGTTTGGGCGAAGTGTCGGGGTCTCTGGCGACCTGAGGCGGTGGCGCAGAATGGTTTTCATTGAGCAGGTCTGGCTTTTGTTGAATCGACTTGTTCGATTTGGAGTTGGAGGTTGTTCCATGTTTCTGGGTAGCGGAGAACGACGGTGAGGTTATCGCTGACTTGACGGTGGTCACAGCATCGATCGGAGTTGTAGTGTATGGTGGTGCATGTGCACTAGTGTCCAGGCGTATCTATACGATGCTATGATGTTTAGCATCGGGGAAGAGAAGGGATGTTGCTCGGGTATGTCTCGAGCCATTCGCGAGTTGTCTCGATGATTGAGACGTTATATTTAGCTCGAGAATAGCTCGAGAAATTTCTTTGTCGGCTCGGGTTTTTCTTCTGGTAGTTATCAAGTTTTTTTTTAGGCGAGGCAAAAACAAATCCTAAAATAAGTTTTCAAGTAAACATTTTTCAAAGAGAAAATTTAACAAATTTTCAAATGAAGTATTTGATCAAGTTTATAAGAAAGTTTCTAAAATTTATTTATAGAGTTAAACGACTTTGAATTTAAATTGTTTTGGTATAGATTAATTATTAAGTTAATTAATTAAATAAATTCCTAAATGTTTTCTAATGTAATTAGGTAAGTGCTTAAAATTAATGTAATGAACTTAATTAATCAAAAGGGACTCAAGTGACTTCGTATAAATTAATTTCAAGCATATCATTATAATAAGATTTAAATTATGATTAAGTAATTAATTGAAATAAATGTTTATCTGAAATTAAATAAGGTCTTAAGTCATTAAAGCTTAATTACTTAATGTAAGTAATTGAAGGTATTAATTAACTTAAGTCATTTGAGGATAATTAATGTAAGTAATTACTTGAATGATAATTACTTAACGCAAAGGATTGATTTGTTAAGGGTTCATTAATTTAATTAGTAATTAGAGGATAATTAATTTATAATTAAAGGTTAATTAATTGTGGATAATTAAACAATGGGATAATTACTTAATGAGAACAATTATGGATAATTAATTTAGATTTATAATTAAAGAATTATTAACTAAAGGTTGTAATTAATTAGTGTTAAGTAAGCAGGATTTAAAAGCAATTAAATCTATTAGAATGGTACAATTAATTTACCTTGCTTATAATTGATTAAGATATATTAAATGACTTAGAATATTTTATATCTCTGATATGCGTTTTGTGATTTGTAATATGGGATATTTTGGTTGAACTATGATATTGTGAGTTATCTATCAGAGATGAATTGTTGTGTGAATATGGAATCTTGAATATAAATTGTATTGTTTAGACTTAAAACATTTGGCTTAATGAATAACATTGGATTCGAAGAGACCGGGGTCGGGTATCAGTAAATATCCAAAACCACTTTGATTTGTAATTTACAATAATTCTTTATAGATTTGATATGTGCAATCAATAGGCTGGAATGAAATAATTTAAGTAAGCTGGACCATTGAAACTATGTAGTGGTACTTAGGGATTTGATTTGTGTAATAAGTATTGGCTATAACAAGATAAGAACTCGTAGTAAGGTACGAGTTACCCTAGGTTTTCAAATATGTTATTATTCAGTATTTCCAAATTATTTGAGTTTACTCACACTGGTTTCTATTCTGACCTGGGTGTTACTTTGATGTAATGCTCGGGTCAGACCGAGTATTACAGATTTTCAGGTTAGGACGTACTGGAGCTCGGGCGGCGAGCTGGATGGCAGTAACGTATGGAGTATATCCCGTTGTATTTTGGATTTGGATTGATAGTAGTCTGGGACAAGTTGTACAGCTGTCCAGTTTATGTATAAATGATTGTACTTAG
This sequence comes from Allium cepa, assembly GCA_030765085.1. NCBI lineage: Eukaryota > Viridiplantae > Streptophyta > Magnoliopsida > Asparagales > Amaryllidaceae > Allium > Allium cepa. The sequence continues at coordinate 477,607,717 of CM060943.1, read as the reverse complement.
ATGTATTGTTATAAAATTGACAATTACAGCTTACTTTGTAAATGCTATTATTTGATATTATATTTAATCCGCTGCGAATGTGAGATGCTGTTGTTTTCTCTTCGTCTTCTACCTTCTTCTTCTTTTCCATAACAATCTGAAATTTACGGCGTTCGACTGCTCGGCACTTCTACCGCGAACGTATTAGTGTCGAATTTTCAAGGTTGAAATTTCAGGTCGCCACATTTTGGAATCCGAGCTGAAGGTTAAGCGATAACCTTGGCTCTAGTGAGTTTACTCATTAAGGATAGGGTCAATAATACCCTAGAATGAGTTGAGTGTGTGTATGTGTATGAGAGCGTACTTGTTACTTTCTTATATAATGATTTTAAAAAAAATGATTTATATATAAGTTTATATTTTTGTATATAAAGAAATAATTTTTCTAATTATTACAAATATTAAGGTAATTGATTATTGAATCATTGGAATTAAATGAAATAATAAGAATTAAGTGGTAATAGAAATACAACCAAATAAGAATTGAATATGATGAACTATACAATAAGATAAGTTTGAAATGGATTCATACCAGATAATAAAATCCTGAAATTTGTAGAAATGTTTTTCAGAAGGTTGAATTAAGTGTCCCTGATTTTATTTTCCAATAAATTATGAGATAATATTTAGTGAACTGGTTTCCAGTTATGATAACCTTGGTTATTATCATAAAATGTTTGTTGTATCTTGATAATGGAATGTTTGCAGAATGAAATGTTTGAAGGAGGTAACAATTTAACTACGTATGACTTATAAATTGAAAAGAATTAAAATTGTGAAGTTTTAAATCTAAGTCCAAGAAATTTGAAATTGTTTCAAAATATTAAAAGATATAATAAATAATATTTTTAAATGAAGGAATCTTATCTTAAAACAAGAATTGTTTTAAATTTTAAAGAAATATGTTTTGAACCAAAAACCAAGAATGGTTTAAAATTTAAATATGTCTTGGGAGTACAAAAGAAATGAATATGTATACATGTGGGATATACATAAGATCAAAGCTGATTGGAAGTAAACACTAAGTCTTAAGTTTTGAATTTTCCTTGAAATGTGATGTAATAACCCAAAGAGAACTAAGTTTTTGAATTATAAATGGGAAAGGGTATGGATAAGAAGTTTAAAATTTGAAATGCAGAATTTGAATTTAACAAAGTTGACTGGATTAAATAAATTGAATTTAACTTAGGGGAAGTTAAATAAGAATAAACCACATGATTAGAGAATTTCAAGATGAAATTGACATTTAACTTAGGAAGTAAAATGGGTTGGTTTGAAATGGGAGTTATGTGTGGTCTCAAAACGGGTTTAAGATCTGGAAATGGGTAATGTATGCTATGGATGGATGTTTTAAATAATTTGGATGATTATTTATTTTGACTTATCCTGATATCATCCTATTATAATTAATAATCTATGAAACTGAGAACTGGATTTGTTTAAAATAAACTAAGAGGTGGATTGAGATATTTTATATCCATTGCAGAAATTAAATGAAAATAAAAACTTCAATTTGAAACTATTTGAATAATTTTGATTTTAAGAAATAAGGGTTGAGCATATGAAATGAAATCACTTTGAACTTAAGATTCAAATGTTAAAAATGAACTTGCAAACTAAAAATTCGTTAAGAGTTGGTTTCGAAGTTAAAATTGGGTAATAAGTTGGATTTCAAAGATTAAATTATTTAAATTTTTGAACTCTTATTTGAACTTTGAAATAAGTTAAGTAAAGGTAATTTAAAATGGAATTTTGAAATTTGGACTCGGAATTAAATTGTTTAAAAATTTAGGTTGTTAAATTAAAAATAAAGGTTAATTTGATTTAAGAATTCAATAAACATTTAAAAATTTAACTCAAATTTATACAATTCGAAATGGTTTAAAGTTGAGATCAGAGTTGAATTAGTTCAAATTGAATTTGATTTGGATTAAATGGGAACTGTGATTGAAGTTGAATAAGTTTAAATTCAAATTGAAATTGATTTGAATTTGGGATGGGAATTGAAGATAATTCAAACTGAATTGGAATTAAATCAATATGGAAAATTGATTAAAATGAGAAATTGGGAAATTGAACAAGTTTGGCTCTGAAAACTTTTTTTCAAATAAATTAATATAAACTATTTTAAATCTATTTTCCTAGCTATTTACTATACAACCTTTCTTTTTAAAAACACAAACTATCTTATACTTATTTTACAATTATTTTGAAAACTAATCACTATTTTACAACTACTTACAAACTAATTACTATTTTACAACTATTTTGCAACTATCCAACTATTCCACAACTATTTTAAAATTTCTTAACTATTTTACTACTCTTTACAACTAATAGCTATTTTACAACTACTTATCTATTGTAAACTTTTCAAGCTATTTTCTACATCAAGTGGTCAGAGTGCAAACTGTTTATAATTGAGGTGATTAATCTACTAGAATGAAGGAATTGTGAATAAGTGATAGAATCAAAATTTAAGGTGAATGGAAAGAAAATTTATTCAGATAATAATAAATGAAGGTAAATACGTAGGATGTACGTATATCATTCTATTCGCATAGTGATTTGATCAAGATTCGAGCACAGAATTTCAAGATAATATGTCGATCAGAGTGGGGATTTTTCACTGGATTTTCGATGGCGAACCCTGGATATGGATTTTTGATTGATTCTGGAAATTCTCTGTCATAGTTAGGCTATGCAAGGAAAATGATAGTTTCATATCAAGAAACTAGATCTGAGTCGCACCAGGAAGTCGGGTGGACGATACTAGTTCGGAAGTGGAATTGTGTGATCAAGTGAGTGATCAGATTTGATATTGCGTACCGATGATATATGTATTTCGTACGTGCTTGAATGAAATTGATGTTGAAATTTTGAAAGAAATGAGAAATGATTTTTGAAAAGAAAGGTATATTTTGAGAAATATATATGAATAAAAGTGGAAGTTAGATATCTTTTGAAATTCACCTTATGATAAGTAAGTGATATGGTGAATAAATTTATAAAGGAAATCAAACTTGAATATTTGATTTGGTATAAATAAAGTTACACATGTTTGTTATAAATGATAAATTTTCCTTATTGAATCTATAGCCAGAAGAAGCGATCTTTGTAAATATTAAAGTGTAAAAAGGGAATTTATATAAGTATGAAGTGACCCAATATTTATCAAGGATATGTATATATACGGTTTTATGAGAATAAGTTTGGGAAAAAGGTTTTGGAACCTATGGATTTTGGAAAGGCTTTTGATTTTTGGGAAAAATCAATTTTGGAAATTTGGAAAGCCAAGTTTGGAACTAACGATTTAAGATTTCGATTTTGAGTAAAGGAGATTTATGTGAATCATAAAGAGTATGATTTGAAAGATACTATAAGTGTATAGTATAAAATGTTTTGAGATTGGCTCTGGGTAAAAAGGCGCTCCCATTGAAATGAACTTCATAGGAGATCCACGGGGTGGTTCTGCCTTGAGCCCCAAGGGGGAGGCTCTAAATTGGATCTTGGGAGGAAGTCTGGACTAATTGAAGTTCCTGAGGATTTTTTGCTGTGGGTAGCGAAAGTCGAGGGCACTGATGCCTATAGAGACATTTGGGTTATGCTGTGACGACAGTGTAACTCGATCTTACTGCGATCTACTACGGACCATAGCGGAAGTGTTGTGGCTGTGAGAGCCAACGGTCTACGTTTGATTTTGCCATGATGGCAACGTAACATCGGTAGACTGCGATCTATGAAGACATAACGAAAGTCGTGAGGCCTTGAGAGCCTACAGGCTATACATTGGGCCTCTACTGATGTAGTCTGTGATCTATATAGGAGTGGTGAAGTTTCATTTGGCAGCGAAATTCGAAGGCGCTGATGCCTACAGTTACATGGATTTTTGCCGTGATGGCGAAGTGACCCTGGTTGTAGGTGCGATCTGTGGCGGGTTCCATGACGTAATCGAGGGGTGCGGAGTGCCTTCAGTTATCTATGGATTTTGCCGGGATGGCAACGTAACCATCGGGTTAAATACGACCATAGAGGGGGTGATGATTTCCAGATCATTTTCACCAAAGATGTTTCCTCTATTTTCAAAAGTATTTTCTATATTTTCAACAAAATGTTTTCCCAAGTATTCTCACTGGGTGTTGAAAACGGGTTTACCAAGTACTTATAGATTTTCAGTTCTATGCCTGATCAACGTATGACCGAATTTCTATGAGAACGAGGATGGACTTGTGGAAACATCGAGTTATAAAAGTATTTTGTAAAAACTACTTTGGTAATATTATGTAGATTTTAAAGTGTCTTAAAAAAATTTAAAGTAAAAGGAGTTTTTAGTTAAAATGTTCAAAGTGTAATTTATCTAATAATAAGTATTGAATAAATTATGGTTTCGTTCCTTTTCGGAAATGAGGGGGGAGGAATGTGATAACCCAGATTTTTGAACATCTGTTAATTGATAAATTAACTAGATTAAATTAGTAGAAATACTGATTTATAAGTTAAATAAATAATTCTTATAATAAAAAAAATATCTGGATAAATATTGGTTTGATAATCTTCCTAGTATAATTATTTAAAATTGGCAAAATTATTATTTTCAAACAAATTAAATTTGTGTTTGTTTAAATATATATATATATGAGTTGAATTTAAATTGAATATGAGTTTGAAATTCAAAAAGATAAATATCTTAAAATAAATTGGATTTAAAAATAATGTATATTTGATTTTTATTAGTATATAATTAGTTTTATATTATTTCTTTAAAGGATTTTATAAATATAATTTAAGAAAATGTAATTACCAAATAGAAATTAAATATAAATTTTTTATAAAAACATTTAAAAATATATTAACTCATGCATAAAACAAGTGTAAGTTAATTAACTCATGCTAAAGACAAATGTAAGTTAAATTCAATAAGTGTCCTTTATTTTCTTTTTCTTTTTTTTAAAAAATAAGTAAATAATAATATACAAGGCTGTATATATATATATATATATATATATATATATATATATATATATATATATATCACCTCTACTCTACTTCTTTTCTTCTTTTATCAGTTCAAATCAAATCTAAGAAGAATAAAAACATGTATACTAAAACCAAAGAAGATTAAAAGCCAGGAAAGGAAACTAAAACCAAACACTCCTTCAATTTCAAATCCAACCAAGAAAAAAAATCAAACAAAGGTGAAATTCAAGCAACAACTTCAAATTCAAGTTTTCAAAACTAAGCAGGATCAAAATCAAGAGCAGACTTCATTTTCAATTCAAAAGCCTAAGCCCTGTTCCCAGTTCTTAAGTTAAACAGGTGAGTAAACTTCTACTTTTTAAGTTGAACCGATTTTATGCTTGATGAATGTGATGAATATTAGTAGTGATGTTGTGAAAAGTGTTTGCATAAATGAATAAACATGCTTGCATGTCTATATATATGAAGTGTTACTATGCACGTCTGTATACTTCCCTCTGTTGATTTCAATAGGCTTTAAACAGTTCGAAAATCAATTTCTCTTGCTCCAAAGTTTTTCAGATCATGATCACTAAAAGAAAAGTGAAGATATGGATGTGATTTTATTTTTAAAAATATTTAAGTGATTAAATCAAGCATTTATTTCAAGAATAAATATTTATAGAGGATTCCAATCAAAAAATTCAATTTTTAAATCTTCAAGTTTTGATTTTAGATTTGAATTCGTGCTTAGAAACCATGAATTTTAGTATTGATATCATGATTTTTAAGTAAGTGGTCAGGGTGAATTTTTGAGATGAATGGTTCTTTGTTTTTCGTCAATTCACGACGAACGGCGGTGGGTCGAGCTTCGTGTTTGGTACGGATGGAAGCCTGATTAATGGAGATCTTAGGAAAAATTGTCGCTAATTTTATTATTAATTACAGTGGCTTATAGTTGTCGATGTAGGGTTTTACTGCTTGTTGGGTTCGATGATGTTATCGGGGTCATCGCGACGGCAAGGATGGATCGGACTTGGTTGGAGTAGGTGGATTGGTGCGTGAGACAACGTCGTAGGTTTGGGCGGAGTGTCAGGGTCTCTGACGAACTGAGGTGGTGGCATAGAATGGTTTCGTTGAGCAGGTAAGGCTTTTTTTGAATTGACTTGTTCCATTTCGAGTTGGTGGTTGTTCCATGTTTCTGGGTAGTGGAGAACGACGGTAAGGTTGTCACCGACTTGATGGTGGTCACAGCGTCGATCGGACCCATGGCATATGATGGTGCATGTGCACGAGTGCCCAGGCGTATCTGTATGATGCTCTGATGTTTAGCATCGAGGAAGAGAAGTGATGTTGCTCGGGTATTGCTCGAGTCATTCACGAGTTATCTCGATGATTGAGACGTGATTTTTATCTCAAGAATAGCTTGAGAGATTTTTTTGTTGGCTCGATTTTTCTTCTGATAATTATCAAGTTTTTTTTTAGGCGAGGCAAAACAAATCCTAAAATAAGTTTTCAAGCAAACATTTTTCAAAGAGAAAATTTAACAAGTTTTCAAATAAAGTATTTGATCAAATTCATTAGCAAGCTTTTAAAATTTAATTATAGAGTCAAACGACTTTGAATTTAAATTGTTTTGGTATTGATTAATTATTAAGTTAATTAATTAAATAAATTCCTAAATGTTTTCTAATGTAATTAGGTAAGTGCTTAAGATTAATGTAATGAACTTAATTAATCAAAAGAAACTCAAGTGACTTCGTATAAATTAGTTTCAAGCATATCATTTGAGTAAGATTTAAATGATGATTAAGTAATTAATTGAAATAAATATTTATCTAAAATTAAATAAGGTCTTAAGTCATTAAAGGTTAATTATTTAATGTAAGTAATCGAAGGTTATTATTTACGTAAGTCATTTGAAGATAATTAATGTAAGTAATTTCTTGATTGATAATTACTTAATGTAAAGGATTGATTTGTTATGGGTTCATTAATTTAATTAGTAATTAGAGGATAATTAATTTATAATTAAAGGTTAATAAATTATGGATAATTAACCAATGGATAATTACTTAATGAGAGTAATTATGGATAATTAATTTAGATTGATAATTGAAGAATGATTAATTAATGGTTGTAATTAAATAATGTTAAGTAAGCAGGATTTAAAAGCAATTAAATTTATTAGAAATGGTACAATTAATTTACCTTGCTTATAGTTGATTAAGATATATTGAATGACGTAGATTATTTGATATCCCTTATATGTGTTTTGTGATTTGCAATATGAGATATTTTGGTTGAACTATGATATTGTGAGTTATCTATCAGAGATGAATTGTTGTCTGAATATGAAATCCTGAATATGAATTGTATTGTTTAGACTTAAAACATTTGGCTTAAAGCATAACATTGCATTCGAAGTGACCGGGGTCGGGTATCAGTAAATACCTGAAACCACTTTGATTTGTAATCTACAATAATTCTTTATAGATTCGATATGTGTAATCAATAGGCTGGAATGGAATAATTTAAGTGGACCATTGAAACTATGTAATGGTACTTAGGGATCTGATTTGTGTAATAAGTTGGTTATAACAAGATAAGAACTCGTAGTAAGCTACGAGTTACCCCAGGTTTTCAAATATGTTATAGTTCATTATTTCCAAATTATTTGAGTTTACTCACACTGGTTTCCAGCCTGACCCGGGTGTTACTTTGATGTAATGCTCGGGTCAGACCGAGTATTATAGATTTTCAGGTTAGGATGTACTGGAGCTCAGGTGGCGAGCTAGATGGCAGGAACGTAAGGAGTATATCCCGCTGTGTTTTGGAGTTGTATTGATAGTGGTCTGGGACAAGTTGTACAACTGTCCAGTTTATGTATAAATGATTGTACTCTGATGTATTGTAATAAAATTGATAATTACAGCTTTCTTTGTAAATGCTATTATTTGATATTTTATTTAATCCGCTGCGAATGTGAGTTGCTGTTGTTTTCTGTTCTTCTTCTTCTTTTCCCTAACAATCTGAAATTTACGGCGCTCGACTGCTCGGCACTTCTACCGTGAATGTATTAGTGTCGAATTTTCGAGGTCGAAATTTTGGGTCATTTTGGTATCAGAGCTGAAGGTTACGCGAGAACCTTGGCTCTGGTGGGTTTACTCATTAGGGATAGGGTCAATAGTACCCTAGAATGAGTTGAGTGTGTGTGTGTGTGAGAGCGTACTTGTTATTTTCTTATATAATGATTTTAAAAATGGTTTTAAAAAAATGATTTTTATATAAGTCTATATTTTGATATATAAAGAAATAATTTTTCTAATTATTATAAATATTAAGGTAATTGGTTGTTGAATCATTGGAATTAAATGAAATAATAAGAATTAAGTGGTAATAGAAATACAACCAAATAAGAATTGAATAATATGAACTATACAATAAGATGAGTTTCAAATGGATTCAAATTAGAAAAAAAAATCCTGAAATTTGTAGAAGTGTTTTTAAAAAGATTGAATTAAGTGTCTCTGATTCTATTTTCCAATAAATTATGAGATAATATTTAGTGAATTGGTTTCCAGTTATGATAACCTTGATTATTATCATAAAGTGTTTGTGGTATCTTGATAATGGAATGTTTGCATAATGAAATGTTTTAAGAAAGTAACAATTTAAGTAAGTATGACTTGTAAATTGAAAAGTGTTAAAATTGTGAAGTTTTAAATCTAATCCCAGGAAATTTGAAATTGTTTCAAAATATTAAAAGATATAATAAGTAATATTTTTAAATGAAGGAATCTTATCTTAAAACAAGAATTGTTTTAAATTTTAAAGAAATATGTTTTGAACTAAAAACCAAGAATGGTTCAAAATTTAAAAATGTCTTGGGGTACAAAAGAAATGAATATGTATACATGTGGGATATACATAAGATCAAAGCTGAATGGAAGTAAACACTAAGTGTTGAGTTTTGAATTTTCCCTGAAATGTGATGTAATAACCCAAAGAGAAATAAGTTCTTGAGCTTATAAATGGGAAAGGATATGGATAAGAAGTTTAAAAATTGAAATGGAGAATTAAAATTAAATAAAGTTGACTGGATTAAATAAATTGAATTTAACTTAGGGGAAGTTAAATAAGAATAAACCACCTGAATAGGAAATTTCAAGATGAAATTGAGATTTAACTTAGGAAGTTAAATGGGTTGGTTTGAAATGGGAGTTATGTGTGATCTAAAACGGGTTTAAGTTCTAGAAATGGGTAATGTATGCTACGGATGGATGTTTGAAATAATTTGATGATTATTTATTTTGACTTATCCTGATATCACCCTGTTATAATTAATAATCTATGAAACTGACAATTGGATTGGTTTGAAATGAAATAAGAGGTGGATTGAGATATTTTATATCCACTGCAGAAATTAGATGGAAATAAAAATTTTAATTTGAAACTATTTGAATAATTTTGATTTTAAGAATTAAGGGTTGAGCATATGAAATGAAATCACTTTAAACTTAAGATTTAAATGTTAAAAATGAACTTGCAGAGTGAAAATTGGTTAAGAGTTGGTTTCGAAGTTAAAATTGCATAATAAGTTGGATTTCAAATATTAAATTATTTAAAATTTTGAACTCTTATTTGAACTTTGAAATAAGTTAAGTAAAGGTAATTTAAAATGGAATTTTGAAATTTGGACTCGGAATTAAATTGTTTAAAAATTTAGGCTGTTAAATTAAAAATAAATGTTAATTTGATTTAAGAATTCAATAAACATTTAGAAATTTAACACGAATTTATACAATTCGAAATGGTTTAAAGTAGAGATTTGAATTGAATTAGTTCAAATTGAATTTGATTTGAATTAAATGGGAACTATGATTGAAGTTGAGTAAGTTTAAATTCAAATTGAAGTTGGTTTGAATTTGGGATAGGAATTGAAGATAATTCAAACTGAATTGGAATTAAATCAATATGGAAAATTGATTGAAATGAGAAATTGGGAAATTGAACCAGTTTGACTCTGTAAACTTTTTTCAAATAAATTATTTTAATATAAACTATTTTAAATCTATTTTCCTAGCTATTTACTATTCAACCTTTCTTTTTAAAATTCCAAACTATTTTATACTTATTTTACAATTATTTTGAAAACTAATCACTATTTTACAACTACTTACAAACTAATTACTATTTTACAACTATTTTGCAACTATCCAACTATTCTACAACTATTTTAAAATTTCTTTACTATTTTACTACTCTTTACAACTAATAGCTATTTTACAACTATTTATCTATTTTAAACTTTTCAAGCTATTTTCTAAATCAAGTGGTCAGATTGCAAACTGTTTATAATTGAGGTGAGTAATCTAGTAGAATGAAGGAATTGTGAATAAGTGATAGAATCAAAATTTAAGGTGAATGGAAATAAAATTTAATAATCAACGAAGGTAAAAACATAGGATGTGCGTATATTATTCTATTCGCATTGTGATTTGATCTAGATTCGAGCATAGAATTTCGAGATAATATATCGATCCAAGTTGGGATTTTTCACTCGATTTTCGACGGCGAACCCTGGATATGGATTTTTGATTGATTCTGAAAAATTCTCTATCATAGTTAGGTTATGCAAGGAGAACGATGATTTTTGATTCAAGAAACCAGATTTGAGTCCGCGCTAGGAAGTCGAGTGGACTATACCAGTTCGGAAGTGGAATTGTGTGATCAAATGAGCGATCAGATTTGATATTGTGTACCAATGATATATGTACATCGTACGTGCTTGAATGAAATTGATGTTGAAATTTTGAAAAAAATGATAAATGATTGTTGAACAGAGAGGTATATTTTGAGAAATATATATGAATAAAAGTGGAAGTTGGATATCTTTTAAATTTCACTTTATGAAAAGTAAGTGATACGGTGAGTAAATTTCTAAGGGAAATCAAACTTGAATATTTGATTTGGTATAAATAAAGTTATATATGTTTGTTATAAATGATAAATTTCTCTTGTTGAATCTATACCTAGAAGAAGTGATCTTTGTAAATATGGAAGTATAAAAAGGGAATTTATATAAGTATGAAGTGACCCAAGATTTTTCAAGGATATATATTTGTGCGTGTGTGTATAAATGGTTTTATTATAATAATTTTGGGAAAAAGGTTTTGGAACCTATGGATTTTGGAAAGGCTTTTGATTTTTGGGAAAAATCAATTTTGGAAATTTGGAAAGCCAAGTTTGGAACTATCGATTTGAGATATCGATTTTGAGTAAAGGAGATTTATGTGAATCATAAAGAGTATGATCTGAAAGATACTATAAGTGTATAGTATAAAATGTTTTGAGATTGGTTCTGGGGAAAAAGGCGCTCCCATTGAAATGAACTTCATAGGAGATCCACGGGGTGGTTCTGCCTTGAGCCTTAAGGGGGAGGCTCTAAATTGGATCCTGAGAGGAAGTTTGGACTAACTGAAGTTCCTAAGGATTTTTTGTTGTGGGCAGTGAAAGTCGAGGGCACTGATTCCTACAGATACATTTGGGTTATGTTGTGACGATAGTGCAACTCGATGTCACTGCAATCTACTGCGGACCATAGCGGAAGTCGTGTGGCCGTGAGAGCCAACGGTCTACGTGTGATTTTTCCACGATGGCAATGTAACATTGTTTGACTGCGATATAAGAGGACATAGTGAAATTGAGACCGTGAGAGCCTATAGGCTACATTGGGACTCGACTGATGTAGTCTGTGATCTATGTAGGAGTGGTGAAGTTTCATTTGGCAGCGAGATTCGAAGGCGCTGATGCCTACAGTTACATGGATTTTTTCCATGATGGCGACGTAACCCTAGGTGTAGCTGCGATCTATGGCGGGTTCCATGGCGTAATCAAGGGGCACGGAGTGCCTACAGTCATCTATGGATTTTGCCGGGATGGCAACACAACCATCGGGTTAACTACGACCATGGAGGGGGTGATGATTTTCAGAGCATTCTCACCAAACATGTTTCCTCTAATTTCAAACGCATTTTCTATAATTTCAACAAAATGTCTTCCCAAGTATTTTCACTCGGCGTTGAAAACGAGTTTACCAATTATTTATAGATTTTCAGTCCTACGCCAGATCAACGTATGGCCGAATTTCAGTGAGAATGAGGATGGACTTGTGGAAACATCGAGTTATAAAAGTATTTTTGTAAAATCTATTTTGGTAATATTATGTAGATTTTAAAGTGTTTTAAAAAAATCTGGTTAAAATGTTATAGATTTTAGTTATAGATTTTGAAGGATTTTAGTTAAAATGTTCAAAGAGTAATTTATCTCATAATAAGTATTGAATAAATGCTGATTTCGTTCCTTTTAGGGAACGAAAAGATTTAAAGTGGAAGGAATGTGATAACCCGGGTTTTTAAACATCTATTAATTGATAAATTAACTGGATAAAATAGGTAGAAATACTGATTTATAAGTTAAATAAATAATTCTTATAATAAAAATATATATCTGGATAAATATTGGTTTGATAATCTTCCTAATATAATTATTTAAAATTGGCAAAATAATTATTTTCAAATAAATTAAATTTGTGTTTGTTTAAATATATATATATATATGTATATGAGTTGATTTTAAATTGAATTTGAATTTGAGTTTGAAATTCAAAAGATAAATATCTTAAAATAAATTGGATTTAAAAATAATGTATATTTGATTTTTATTTGTATACAATTAGTTCTATATTATTTTCCTTAAAGGATTTTATAAATATAAATTAAGAAAATGTAATTACCAAATAGAAGTTAAATATAAAAGTTTTATAAAAACATTTAAAAATATATTAACTCATGCATAAAACAAGTGTAAGTTAATTAACTCATGCTAAAGACAAATGGAAGTTAAATTCAACAAGTGTCATTCATTTTCTTTTTATTTTTTTAAAATAAATAAATAATAATATACGAGGCTATATATATCATCTCTACTCTACTTATTTTCTTCTTTTATTAGTTCAAATCAAATCTAAGAAGAAAAAAAAACCTGTATACTAAAACCAAAGAAAATTTAAAGCTAGGAAAGGAACCTAAAACCAAATACTCCTTCAATTTCAAATCCAAGCAATAAAAAAAAAATCAAACTAAGGTGAAATTCAAGCATCAACTTCAGATTCAAGTTTTCAAAACTAAGCAGGATCAAAATCAAGAGCAGTCTTCATTTTCAATTCAAAAGCCTAAGCCCTGTTCCCTGTTCTTAAGTTAAACAGGTGAGTAAACTTCTACTTTTTAAGTTGAATCGATTTTATGTTTGATGAATGTGATGAATATTAGTAGTGAAGTTGTGAAAAGTGTTTGCATAAATGAATAAATATGCTTGCATGTCTATATATATGAAGATGGTATTGTGTATGTCTGTATACTTCCCTCTGTTGATTTCAACAGGCTTTAAACAGTTTGAAAATCAGTTTCTCTTGCTCCAATGTTTTTCAGATCATGATCATTAAAAGAAAAGTGATGGTATGGATGTGATTTTGTTTTTAAAAATAGTTTGAAGTGATTAAATCAAGCAATTATTTCAAGAATAAAAATTTACAGAGGAAAACCAATTCAAGCCAAAAAATTTGATTTTTAAATCTTCAAGTTTTGATTTTAGATTTGAATTCGTGCTTAGAAACCATGAAATTTAGTATTGATATCACGATTTTTAAGTAAGTGGTTGAGGTGAATTTTTTAGATGAATGGTTCTTTGTTTTTCGTCAATTCACGGGGAACGGCGGTGGGTCGAGCTTCGTGTTTGATGCGGATGGAAGCCTGAGTAATGGAGATCTTAGGAAAAATGGTCACTAATTTTATCGTTAATCATAGGGGCGTATAGTCATCGATGTAGGGTTTTACTCCTTGTTGGGTTCGATGATGTTATCGGGTTCATCCCAACGAAAAGGATGGATCAGACTTGGTTGGAGTATGTGGATTGGCGCGTGAGATTACGACGTAGGATTGAGTGGAGTGTCGGGGTCTCTGGAAAAGTGAGGTGGTGGCGCAGAATGGTTTTCGTTGAGCAGGTCAGGCTTTTATTGAATCGACTTGTTCGATTTCGAGTTGGAGGTTATTCCATGTTTCTGGGTAGTGGAGAACGACGGTGAGGTCGTCTCCGACTTGACGGTGGTAACAGCGTCGATCGGAGTCGTGGCGTACGATGGTGCATGTGCACGAGTGTTCAGGCGTATCTGTACGATACTGTGATGTTTAGCATCGAGGAAGAGAAAGGATGTTGCTCGGTTATTGCTCGAGTCATTCATGAGTTGTCTCGATGATTGAGACGTGATTTTTTGCTCGAGAATAGCTCGGAAAATTTCTTTGTTGGCTCGGGTTTTTCTTCTGGTAGTTATCAATTTTTTTTTTAGGCGAGGCAAAACAAATCTTAAAATAAGTTTTCAAGCAAACATTTTTCAAAGAGAAATTTTAACAAGTTTTCAAATAAAGTATTTGATCAAGTTTCTAAAATTTAATTATAGAGTCAAACGTCTTTGAAATTAAATTGTTTTGGTATTTATTAATTATTAAGTTAATTAATTAAATAAATTTCTAAATGTTTTATAATGTAATTAGGTAAGTGCTTAAGATTAATGTAATGAACTTAATTAATCAAAAAGGACTCAAGTGACTTCGTATAAATTAATTTCAAGCATATCATTTGAATAAGATTTAAATGATGATTAAGTACCTAATTGAAATAAATGTTTATCTGAAATAAAATAAGGTCTTAAGTCATTAAATGTTAATTACTTATGTAACTAATTGAAGGTTATTAATTAACTTAAGTCATTTAAGGATAATTAATGTAAGTAATTACTTGAATGACAATTACTTAATGTAAAGGATTAATTTGTTAAGGGTTCATTAATTTAATTAGTAATTAGAGGATAATTAATTTACAATTAAAGGTAATTAATTGTGGATAATTAACCAATGGGATAATTACTTAATGAGAGTAATTATGGGTAGCTAATTTAGATTGATAATTAAAGAATGGTTAATTAATGGTTGTAATTAATTAATGTTAAGTAAGCAGGATTTAAAAGCAATTAAATTTATTAGAAATGGTACAATTAGTTTACCTTGCTTATAGTTGATTAAGATATATTAAATGACTTAGATTATTTGATATCTCTGATATGTGTTTTGTGATTTGTAATATGGGATATTTGGTTGAACTGTGATATTGTGAGTTATCTATCTGAGATGAATTGTTGTGTGAATATGAAATCCTAAATATAAATTGTATTGTTTAAACTTAAAACATTTGGCTTAAAGAATAACATTGGATTCGAAGAGATCGAGGTCGGGTAACGATAAATACCTGAAACCACTTCGATTTGTAATCTACAATAATTCTTTATAGATTTGATATGTGTAATCAATAGGCTGGAATGGAATAATTTAAGTAAACTGGACCATTGAAACTATGTAGTGGTACTTAGGGATTTGATTTGTGTAACAAGTGTTGGCTATAACAAGATAAGAACTCATAGTAAGGTACAAGTTACCCTAGGTTTTCAAATATGTTATAATTCAGTATTTCCAAATTATTTGAGTTTACTCACGCTAGTTTCCAGCCTGACTGGGGTGTTACTTTGATGTAATGCTCGGATCAGACCGAGTATTACAGATTTTCAGGTTAGGACATACTGGAGTTCAGGTGGCGAGCTAGATGGCAGGAACGTATAGAGTATATCCCGCTGTGTTTTGGAGTTGCATTGATAGTGGTCTGGGACAAGTTGTACAACTGTCCAATTTATGTATAACGATTGTACTCTGATGTATCGTTATAAAATTGACAGTTATAGCTTTCTTTGTAAATACTATCATTTGATATTATATTCAATCCCCTGCGAATGTGAAATGCTATTGTTTTTTGTTCTTCTTCTATCTTCTTCTTCTTTTCCCTAACAATCTGAAATTTACGGCACTCGACAGCTCGGTACTTCTACCGTGAACGTATTAGTGTTGAATTTACGAGGTCGAAATTTCAGATCATCACAAATATAATTCATTATAACCTAATGACATTATTTTTCCAAAAAATAAAATGGAACAAAGGAGGAAAAAATGAATAATAATTTCGTAACATGACTTTGACTGCTTGGATTTTTTATATAACGATCTATGCACAATCTTAGATGTTGAACTTTTCTTCTACTTAAGTTTGTAAATATCTAAAATTAAGCATATTTGAAATGAAACCCTTCAGAATATTATAGTACATCCATTGGAATAGAAAATGATTTGCAACAAAAGTTATACATTCAGATAAGTGAATCTACTAAACATACACAAGCTGTTCAGTTGAAGAAATATTTAAATATTAAATAAAATTTTGAAAGTAATTGAGAATTTATTAGACTTATTCAAATTAGATAAAGATAAGGGTTCAATAACTTTAACTTTTTTCTTTGCAATTAAATGTAACTGACCTTTTATTAGAGTTAAAATTAAGATAAGTTAATATGACAAATAATTATATATCTTATCATTCAATTCTCCGATTTTTGATTCTTTTACTAAAACCTGCCACAAATTTAGTACTAATAAAAAAGTTAATCTAAAATAAAAAAGTAAATATAAAGAAATGAGGCAAAAATAATTCTATAATAATGTTAGCGCCAAAATTGATCACTAACACCCAAATCCAGATGAAAGCACCAAATCCCAATCACAGCTCACAGAAAGGATGTATGTAGAGAGTTATAATATGAAGAACAATCAAAATTAAAATGAAAGCGGTAAAGAACAACATATTTTATAGTGGTTCGGCTAACTCCGGCCTACGTCCACTCCAAAAGTTTTCTTTTTATTGATGTAAGAATCAGTTACCGTTACAAAGTGGTAGTCTAGCCTTAAAAAAATGTCAGAGAGAAGAATAGAAGAAGAAGAAAAAGAAGATCCCCCATCTGGAGACCCACATGCTGTATTTATAGGCAAAACCAGGTTGTCGGGCTTCCTGAGTAGTTTGGGCCCATCAAGGGTACCGAGGTATCGAGGTGTCGACGTATGTATCTATCGAGGTATGGAGGTGTGGTTCTACCGAGGTATGGAGGTGTTGATCTACTGAGGTATCGAGGTGTGGACCTGCCGAGGTATGGATCTACCGAGGTATGGAGGTGTGGATCTACCGAGGTATGGATGTATGGATCTACCGAGGTATGGAGGTGCGAGGGCAATGCCGAGCAAGGTGAGGTATGCCGAACGATCTCTAATGCCGAGCGCTACTGAATGCCGAGTGCTCCTGGAATGCCGAACCACTCGAGTATGCCGGACGCTCTGTGTATGCCGAGTACTCTTGAATGCTATTCGGACGTGAATGCCAGACGAACCATTTATGTCGATCCTCCACCATGCCGAACCATGTTTAATGTCGGACCATGTTTAATGCCGAACCATGTTTCCTAGACCCAAATTATAGTTGATCCATCTTTATCCAATCATATTTCCATCTCCCAAGCACATTGCGTCATCCATCCATCCAGTCGATTGAATCCATCGTACACCAGCCTCGACGAACGTGCAGTCGATTAAGTTAAACCCGCCTGTCCACGGCCTGGTAAAAAGGCGGGTTAACATTTGCCCTCCAAAACATGCCTTGCTGTTGGAAGGTGTGTTTTGAATAGCCTCGAATCTGATATCCAAAGTCCATGTTTCATCCATATCCAATAACCAATAACCGACTTTAGGACCTCTCCGGCTCAATATCCAAATCTTCTGCCGTTCATGGCCGATATTCATATCCCGGGTTCTTGTCAAGCATAATCCACAACTGACGACCATACTACAGTGTTCCTGAACGTTGACTGATGCATGGCTTAAATCCTAAGCCAAATCCTGGCTGCTCCGGACCCTTGCCGAGCATTGTCCATACTCGATGACCTGAAATAGTAACCGATAATATGGGGCCTAAGTCCTAGGCCGAATCCTGGTCTCTCTGGACCCTTGTCGAGCATAGTCCATACTCGACGACCTGAAATAGCAACCGATAATATGGGACCTAAGTCCTAGGCCGAATCATGGTCTCTCCGGACCCTTGCCGAGCATAGTCCATACTCGACGACCTGAAATAGTAACCGATAATATGGGGCCTAAGTCCTAGGCCGAATCCTGGTCTCTCCGGACCCTTCCCAAGCATAGTCCATACTTGACGACCTGAATAAGTCGATTTTCCATGCTTGGACAAAGCGACCTACCCCTTGCCAGGTATAATCCATACCTGACGACCATTTATCAAAAACCAGATTAAAAAAAATCCAATCGAAAGCCAATCCAAAATCCAGATCAAATCAGAAAACAAAAAATCCATATCGAAAATCCAAACCAATATCCAAACCTGAAAACAATCATCCAAATATAAGTCCAAACCAAGAAACAAACAAAACCGGAAGTTCAAACCAAACTAGAAAAAAGCAAATCTCCAAGCCAAAAAAGAGAAAGCATATTTCACAAATTAGAGCGTCGCGGTTTACCATCATCTCAGAGCATGCCTAGGGGCTATCTCCGGCCCCATACATGAGTAAGTGACTTGGTCGTTTGCCCGTAGTTTGCTACTTATTTCATAATATCCCAATCAATTGATGACCAATCGACCATTATTCCTGTGCCTCGTACCATCACCGTGTGAGGCAGACGGTGGTTGCTCCTGCCCTACCGCTGCATTCCGAGCTTCGACATATTGTTGCAACTGTCCATTCCTTACATGCTCCTCAATTATGTCCTTTAAGTGACTGCAGCTGTTGGTATCGTGCCCGTCCAAGTCATGGAAGAGGCAGTGTTTTCCTAATGCCCTCTCACGCTCGGAGGGTTCTCTCCTAGCCGGCCTTCGGTAGGGAAGGCGATTCCGAGTCTCCAAATAAATCTGTTCCAGCGTCTCGTTCAATCCTGTGTAGGTGGAGAATTTTCGCTCTCTCCCCCGCTTCTTAGCCTTTTCTAACTCGTCATCCAGCTTCCTTTTTCCTTTTTCCTAGCCTCCGTTGGATGGCCCTCCATCTTTAGCCACGTTCACCTCCTTTAACTTCATATCTGAGCATGCATCTTCCTGCCGAAGGAATTTCTCAGCTTCGTGAAAGAATTCCCCGAGATCCATCGGAGGGTCCCGTATCAGTGACACTTTGAAATCTGAATTTTCTCTAACTCCTGACACTGCGGCCATTAAAACCATCGATGGATCCGGCCGATCCACCAAAGCAACCTCCGCATTGAACCGAGTTAAGAAAGCTCTGAGTGATTTGTCCGCCCTCTATTTTACCGATGTCAGCGTCATTACATTCTTTGGCCTTTTGATATGTACCAGAAATTGCTTCAAAAACCTGTCCACCAGCTCTGTCGATGTCCCGATAGATCCTTCTCCAACTGCCTGAACCACATAGCGGCTATGTCCATTAAGAATAAAGGAAAACATCGAGCCATAACTTCTTCCGATGCCCCCAGCACCTCCATGTGTCTTGTATATCTCATCAAGTGATCTGTTGGATTGGCCTTGCCATTGTACATTTCCACGTTTGGTAGCTTGAAATCTGGCGGACTCCGAGCTATCCTGATTTCACGAGTGAACGGACTCTTATTTACTCCTTCCAGATCCCTATTGGTCAAACCCCCGCGCATGGTTCGCCTGATAATCTCAGCTAATCCAGCATTGTCCGTCAAGAGATTCCCCCCGAGTTCTCGAGGCAATTCTGATACATACTCTTCATCTCTTGCTCTTACATTCCTGCCAACATCTTGTTGCGTGGTGTTAGCTGGAACCCCTCCATGAACTGGTTCAGCATTATCTAATGGTGCGCCCCCAAGTCCAGGCCCATCCAGATTGTTAGTTGTCTGTTGATTGGGGGTTGCCCCCTGCAGAACCATTCCCTCTGCTTGCTGGTTGAGTGCTTCTGATCTGGCTCTATGGATCTGAGCCCCCGCATTTCCTGCTCGCGTAAATTGTCTGAGAAGAGCCTGCATCATCTCCTCTTGTCTTTTCATCATGACTTCCATTTCCTCTCTAGTGATGTGGATGGATACTTGACCTGCTCCAGCTTCAGAGGAAGCCTCTTGACTTCCCTCCTGATTGCTCCTTTCTATCACTTGCTTTCTTGTTGATGGCCTAGCCATTGCTTTCTAGAGTCCAAGTTCCTAGCTCCAAAATCCCCGAGTGCTTGCCTTCTCAGTGAAAGCACCAAAATATTACCGCCAAAATTGGTCACCAACACCCAAATCCAGATGAAAGCACCAAATCCCAATCACAGCTCACAGAAAGGATGTATGTAGAGAGTAATAATATGAAGAACAATCAAAATTAAAATCAAAGCGGTAAAGAACAACATATTTTATAGTGGTTCGGCTAACTCCAGCCTACATCCACTCCAGAAGTTTTCTTTTTATTGATGTAAGAATCAGTTACCGTTACAAAGTGGTAGGCTAGCCTTAATAAAAATGTCAAAGAGCAGAAGAGAAGAAGAAGAAGATCCCCATCTGGAGACCCACATGCTGTATTTATAGGCAAAACCAGGTTGTTGGGCTTCCTGAGTAGTTTGGGCCCATCAAGGGTACCGAGGTATCAAGGTGTCGACGTATGGAGCTACCGAGGTATGGAGGTGTGGATTTACCGAGGTATGGAGGTGTGGATCTACCGAGGTATAGAGGTGGATCTACCGAGGTATGGAGGTGTGGATCTACCGAGGTATGGAGGTGGATCTACCGAGGTATGGAGGTATGGATCTACCGAGGTATGGAGGTGCGAGGTGCAATGCCGAGTGAGATGAGGTATGCCGAACGATCTCTAATGCCGAGTGCTACTGAATGCCGAGTGCTCCTGGAATGCCGAACCACACAAGTATGTCGGACGCTCTGTGTATGCCGAGTACTCTTGATTGCTATTCGGACGTGAATGCCAGGCGAACCATTTGTGCCGAACCTCCACCATGCCAAACCATGTTTAATGCCGAACTATGTTTCCTAGACCCAAATTATAGTTGATCCATCTTTATCCAATCATATTTCCATCCCCCAAACACATTGCGTCATCCATCCATCCAGTCGACTGAATCCATCGTACACCAACCTCGACGAACGTGCAGTCGATTAAGTTAAACCCGCCTGTCCATGGCCTGGTAAAAAGGCGGGTTAACAAATAATTAACTTTAGGACATAAAACTTAACGTATTTATATAAAACCAAATTCATTATTAGAACTATATAAACGGAAGTAGATTTGCAAAAATTATTGCTAAATAAATAATACCAATTTTTAAATGTGTAATAAAATACTTTGAAGTGAATAAATAGGGATAAGTGACCACAAAATTAAGACATGCACTGGTCTATTTATTCCCAAGTTAAGTGATTTTAGTAAGAATTGAAAATATTAATTGCTTTTAAATAAAATTAATCCTTAAAATAAGGAGAACGAAGTATTCAAGTTAACAATAATTGTGAAAATAAATAAATATTTAAGAGAGATTGAACTTTATATATAATATGTTAGATAGATAAATAGAATAGGGATAACAAATATCTAGAATGAAAATTGATACATACATGTATATGTGTCTGCGTGCACGCATGTATCGATGCATGTATGTATATGTGTGTGCATAATATAAGTGTTATACAACTCTTAGCTGTTTCGAGGTTAATTTTTTATGGTCATTTTTTTATGAACATGAAATTATTGTCAAGGACAAAATTTCACAGCGTTTTAGTATAACGATCCTGACTCGACCTTCAAAATGGGCACCGAATAGGACACTCATATTCAAATGCCGCAGATTCAAACGTCAAATCCGAGTCGTCGGAGCTTATAACACAATTAAGTAAACAACACAGCGGAAGAAGAAGAATAATACATTGATATACAGCATTGACACAATATCTGATACAACAGATGATATAACAGATATCAATATACATCAGAGATATGATACAATAAAATAGCAGCGGAAAAAGAAGAAGAAAAATAGCTAACACCCGCAGCGGAACAAATAACTCTAAGGTAGTCTTCAAGAGAGAACTCCAACTCCAAGGCACCAATCCAAAAATAGCTCGAACCAACATCACCATACACAAAGATAAGCAAGTGCAGTCCATGTCCAAAGACTGAACTAGCTGCAGATAATCTACTAAGCCTGACTATCTGAAAAAACCAAATCTAGACTGCCCGTGTCGAAAAATTTTGAGCACCCAGAGTTTAGGTAAGGGAAAAATAAACTCCAGTTCAGTTATGCGACTGGTATGAGTAACAAAAACAGTTTATCTTTTAAAAACAAACAAAGAAATATTTTAAATTAGATTCGTAATGCTTTTAGAAAATGAGATTACCATAAGGCCTCCCGCACAGACACAAAATGCAAACGCAGAATCGGAGGAGATTTCTCCTTATGATAGTCAAACTTGCTTGATACGCAAATTTCTTTGATATTATTATTATAAGTGCAAAGTGTAGGAAAACATTTCGAAAATGTAATATTAATCTTAGCCAACATACGACCATTATCGTATGCCTATATAGCTACCATGTTTTGTGGCAGTTTACCGTCACGCTGCATGGCAGGTAATACAACTAAAACCGTACATGGATCGTATTGTTTCTTTGGATTCCCAACAAATGGTCAGGCCAAGGAACTTCCCATTGCCACATGGGTACGCCTTTGGAAAGACGCCCCGAGAACCTAACCGGATCTCTGCCAACACAAGGCCGGGTTACCCCTAACTCGTTAACTACTGACACGAGTATGCCATCCCCCGGTCGTAACCAACCTTTATCCGGGGCCCCAACAACAATCACAAAGTAACATATATATATATATATATATATATATATATATATATCTGCGATATCCACATAAGTTGAATATCTGGGCTCCATACCATGATACCACTTCTATCCAGAAGGAAATGTAAATACCCTAAGGGGCGCTACCCCCAATGACCTTGCTGCATCTTTCCTGTTTCGATCATTACCGGTTTGTGAGGTTCGACGAAGTCTCGTCCACAAAGCTACGCTTTTCATAAAATCCACGCTTTGATCAACAAATGAACAGCAGCACTCAGCATGCCACATTACCAAGTTGGGAATATATTACTGATAACCATCAACTACATAACCTCTAAGCTCGTACGTCTCAGAGAAGGGTGTTAAGCTAAGAGAATAAATTCTCCGCCACCAACATAAATGTATTTGAAAGAAATCTGCTTTATATCTCAAAATGTAATGTCAGACATACAATCCATACAAGTCTGTTCTGGGTTCGAACAGAATCGAAGTCACTTCCGAAGAAGCCCTTGCAATCTAGGTATTCACAATCCCGATCGGACTTCCCATCACTTAGGGAATCTCTATACCGGTGAGACTCGGTGCAGAGATAATCAACGAGTCATCCTTTCGTTTTCGAAAATACCCGGTCTTCACCACCGGTCTTCAAATGCTATCCATATACATCGTAGCACTATTCGAAATGGGTTATACGACACAAAGGTCCTCTCCCGGTTAAAGCGAATAGTGAGCGCAATATTTACAAGAAACATATGGATATTGGGGTCTCAATTAAGTCAGACTTATTATCCAAAACCTTTTCTTTCAAATGGTTTAAACGAATTACCATTTCCAATCTTTTAAACAAAAAGATTCAATTCCCAAAGTTCACCCAGTTGCACAAAGATTCAATTATGGCTTTTCGAAACAATTCCATTTTAATTTGGATTAACTCATCCAATCTTTTAATCAAAGATTTAAATTTGTGGCTTTCAAACCCGTTTTCAAAGATTTATTCATAACTTGGAAGACCATTTTCATTTTAGACTTGAAATTCTTTCAACCCAAATTTGAGAGTTCATTACTTATGTGAAAGCTTTTATTTATTTAAAAACAATTAGTTTTCGTTTCAGAAAAATCCAATCATATTTACACGAGTTAAAGCCCTTGAATTAAATTCAATTTCCCAAATTAATATCTTTTTAAAATGGTTTAACCCATATATAACTAGTGTAAAATCTTTAATCCCTAGTTTCAAATCACAGAGTTCAATTCCAAATTTTGAATTTAAGTTTAAATCAAATTATTTAAATTCCAAAACTTAATCAAGTTATTCAAAATAAAATTTCATTTCTTAAAAATTTCATTTTTAAAAGCTTTTCACTTTTAACCCAATCCATTTCCAAAACATTTGAATTCAAAAAATTCAAATGCAAAACTATTCAAAAATCTGTGACTTAACTGGTTTCCTCGTGAAATCTATATTTGTGTGTGCATAAGTGTGGCCCAGGGGTTTAACACAGTAGTGCAACATCATTCAATCATCACAGATTAAAACACAAAAATATAGTTGATAAGCAGTATAAACTATAACGCTTATCTTATAGATCACAGATGTATATTACAGATAATAAATTTCACCACAGATAATTAATCACATTTTAGATCATCACACAAATCAGGATATATCACAAAACATCAGACATCGGAAATATCAACAATTTAACCATTCAATAAGATCTAAACATTCATAGGTAAAATTTATAAATTAACTGATTAATCTAGATCAAATGTATTACTTGTCATTAATCCTGGTTACTTAACATAAGTTAATTTCAAATCATCTGAGATAAATTTCCCTTTAAACATCCTTAATTTATGGATCAATTGATCTTTAACTTCTAAATTAATCTTAGTTAATAACCTTTATTAACGGTTACAAATTTCTTTAATTGCTTTGCTAAAGAAATTCATTCATATTGGTCATTATTGATGTTAAATTGAATAACCATTAAGAACACATTAATTTATTCTAATTATTTAGTTAATTAAGTACCTAGCAATAACTAATTTATTTCTTAATTACTTGATCGATTTATTTCTAATCAAAAATTAATTCTCTTAACTTATTTAAAATCTTTAATTAACTATCTTCGTAATCATTAAC